>OZ004629.1:24249152-26722782 GCA_963924495.1 Nemapogon koenigi
CTGACGGATTAGACGCATACGCCACGAAAACTAGCTGGGGCTAACTTTTACCCAGACTTACTCACTAATACTATTATCTAGCTTCTTCTTCTTTTCAAGTTTTGTGCTTACCAACAGCATTTAATTTTTATTTTATATTTATTTATTTCTTATTTGTTTATTTATTATAATGACGTTCGATATTAATAATCGTCTGGCCTTTGTAGCTTGCAGACGAAATTATTTCCTAGGCAACCTCATTAGAAAGATATAGTTACCTACAGTTTTTCTAGTATAAAATTAATCACTAGAAAGTAATACAATAATATTGTCTATGTATAATTAGTAGGGGTGTGCGAATAGCGTTCGAATCAAATTCGAAAAATAATTCGAAAAAAATCAAATAAATATTATAATTATTCGAATTATTCGCGATATATCGAGATAAAAGTATAGGTCGGTGGAGATATCACTGGATTTTCTATTGTTTTCAATTTAAATTCCATTACAACATGTATGAAAATATTTTACTTACGAATAATATACTTTTTGATTTAAAATTAATTACACGGAGAAAACAATTGTACAATTTTAATATACTTAATGTTCATTTCTGTCAGTAACATAAAAATTCTAGATAATAATATTGGCAAGAGATCTTTTCAATTCGTTTTGGTTTTTATAATTATTAACTTCTGTTTGAAAAAAATCTATAAGAAAAAGGTTACACAATTATACATGCAAGGTTTCAAAATTCTCGAAATAAAAAGTTTTTATTCATATTTTAAATTTTTTTGTTCAAGAAAATTTTATTCTCTTTCAAAAAAACTATAGGTACTAATCGTTCTATTTGTGTAATCATATTTTCATCGTTTAAATATAAACATTTTAAAAAAAAGTGCACGGACTTAAAAAATTTGCACTGCAAAGTAAGAAATAATAAATATTTCGTCGTAGAATTTGAAGACGGTTGTGCCAAATTAGGATACAAAAATAAGTACCTAAATATCTAAGAAGATAAAGATCTGTTCAATATTATCTAAGTTTGTATGTACTGATGATCGTAGGTTCCTAATGAATTGTCTAGATTAGTGAATTCGGGAACTAAGTTGTTTCTAATTTGGCACCAACCGTCTTCAAATTCTACGACGAAATTTTTATTTGTAGAGAATAATCACATCATTTATGGAATAATATTGTGTAGTCTATGTCTTATATAAATTATAAAGTTTTGATATCTTAGCAACCGTTGTTGATTCGGTGACATTGTGTTTGTAAACAAATATATGTGGTAAAATGCATATTACGTTCCTATTATTATTCTATTTCTTCTGAAGGCAAAACCCTACCCTAAATCTATTACAAAATTGGTCCTACGAGCTTGGATCTTCAGAAAATTTAGAAGAATGTCTACAAGGAATATAGTGACCCGATTACAAGCACGCCGACGACTCGCTATGATGGGTGATAATGTATCGGACTCGGACCTACTACTTGCTTCACCGTCGACAGTGCGGCAGGCGAGGTTGGGAGTTACTCCTATGATTCCGACGGCTGGAAGTTGTGTTCTCGACCACGGGGTCGAATGCCAACCGTCGAGTGTGATGAATCAAGAGGAGACTCAACCTAATGTATTACCGATAAGGGAGTCCACGGGACCGCAGAGTCTTACGGAGGGTAGCCGCCGTCACAGTCGCTCCTCTCATGCGAGTCGATCTATGAGGGGGCTACGACGACTTCAAGCCGAGTTGGAAGCCGAATAGCAACTGGCCGATGTGAAGGAAAATGTCATAAGAAAGAAGCTAGAAGTAAATTTAGCACTCATCGACGCTGAAGAAGAGGATGATGCTGATGATCTTCAGACAGTGGCGTCACCTGAACGAGTTGGCGAGTGGGTGAACACTACGATTGCAGCGACGCTACCAGATAAGGAACAGCTACGACTGTGTAAAGACGTAACGCACGCACCATGCAAATCATACCTCGCGCCTGTCGTTACCGCGTTCGTTCCGACGGAACCGCGACCAGCGCCAACACCGTACAATGGGCCGACGAAGAACAACAAGACGCGAATGTCATACGAGAAAGACCAAGACTGGCACAACTCCACTGTAACAAGGGATCAGTCGGGTGAACGGAGTTTCGATAGAGGTATTAAGCAACTCGCCGAGTGCATCGTGCGAATGAGTCGACCCCGTCCACTACCTAGACAGACTTACGAGTTACCGGTTTTCAATGGGAATCCTTCAGACTGGTTGAATTTCAAGAAAAGTTACGAGACGTCCTCGGCAGCATTCGATTTTAAGCCGCACGAGAACATGGCCAGGCTTTAGGCAGCGCTGGACGGCGATGCTAAAACTGCCACACAGGATTTACTACGGACCTCCGACGACCCTGAAGAGATAATACGAGCTTTGGAGCAGGAGTACGGTCACCCTGGGCTGCTTCTAGAGATCGCAATCCAGAAGGTTCGAGCACTGCCAAAGTTAACTGATAACGGGAGGGAAATACGTAAGTTTGCTGTAACGGTCCGCAACTGCGTCGCTACACTGAGAAATTTGAAGGCAACGAGCTACCTGCACAACCCACAGTTAGTGAACGAGTTAGTAAGCAAGCTCTCTATGATCCAACGAACGCAGTATGGTGAATACGCGAAGCAGCACGAGCAGCACGGTGGTATCGACTTACGTCTATCACCGAACTTAGAAGCATTCCTGGAGTTTATCAATGAAATTGCATGCGCCTCATCGTTCTCCATGCCGCTCAACCTCATGACAGCTCCAACTACATCCGTCACACACGTACCTACGAAAAATATAAAAAGTACTATTCAGCGATTACACGTGAGCAAGGAAGAACACGCTACGGAAATTAAGAAGAAATGCGTACATTGCAAAGGAGACCACGTGTTAACAGAGTGCAGAGATTTCCTGAATATGTCAGTTGAGGAACGTTGGGAAGTAGTGAAGAGGGAGAAACTATGTTTCAAATGCGCAGCGAAGTCACATTCACGCTTCCGGTGTCGAGCCAAACGCTGCGAGAAGTGCCACTACGCGCATCATACTCTGTTGCACTTCACTAAGAAAGAAAATGACCCGGAAGTTAACGAGGCCACTTCAACGAAGGGGAAGCCTGTAGTAACGGAACACGTGACGAATATAGGCGAGCTGCATTCCAGTGCTCTACTCAAGATATTGCCTGTAACGGTAATCATCGGAGGCGAAAAACAATCGACGTATGCTCTGCTTGACGACGGGGCTACAGTGTCCTTGATTGACAAGAAGCTCGTGAACGGAGTAGATGGAGAGTTAGTTCCCCTCAAGGTTACGAGTGCGAAAGGACTACGTTTTGAGGACAACACATCGCAAAGAGTATCCATCGGCATCTGTGGACCTAATGGAGAGTTGCACAGCGTGTCAGTCCGGACGTTATGCGATATTGACCTGCCGTCACAAACCATTCCATCAAATATCATGAGAGACAACCAACACCTACGCGATCTGGACTGCAAAAAGATGGAGAACGCGAGGCCTATGATCTTGCTTGGTCAGGACAATTGGGAGCTAATTGTCGGCTGGGATTTAAGGAGGGGTAAGTCAGGTTCGCCAGTCGCTTCTCATACTAAGTTAGGCTGGGTCGTACATGGTCCTTATTCCACATGTGCGACACATGTGTCTGTAAATTGTTTGCGCATTGGCAATGATCTGCATGAATTGGTGAAGCAGCAGTTTGAACTTGAGGCGATAGGTATTTCAACGTTAGGTCGGAAGAACAAAGACTCTAACCGAGTTTTGGATATTCTCGAGTCTACGAGCCACCGAGTTGTTTCAGGTTGGGAATTAGGGCTGCTGTGGAATCACGACACTATCGACTTGCCTGATAATTATCAATACGTTTTGAAAAGTTTATTCAGTGTGGAAAAGAGGATGGATAGGGACCCAGATTATGCTGCTGCATATTCATCTCAGATTGATAGGTTGCTAAGTGAGGGCTACGCGAAGAAAGTTGGTAATCCTGTAGCTTTTAACCCTGTTTGGTATTTACCTCATTTCGGCGTGGTTAACCCCAATAAACCAGGTAAGTTGAGGTTAGTGTACGACGCTGCCGCTACGTTTAAAGGTACGTGTTTAAATGACAATTTGCTCTGTGGGCCGGACCTGTTGAATTCGCTGCTGAGCATTTTGCTCAAGTTTCGCGTTGGCCAAACTGCCTTTGCAGGTGACATAGCTGGTATGTTCTTGCGTGTCAAGATACGTGAACAAGACCAAGGAGCGCAGCTATTTTTATGGCGAGGAAAAGACAGGAAAAGGGAGCCTGATATATATGCGATGACCTCAATGATATTTGGTGCCGTGTCGTCCCCTACCTCCGCAATATATGTCCTTAACAAAAATGCCAGTGAGTATAAAGATAGACATCCTGAGGCTGTAGCTGCCATAATAGACAAACATTACATGGATGACTATCTCGATAGTGTGAGTACTGTACAGCAAGCTATTCAACTTGAGATGATGTGACTCGCATACACGCAGCCGGTGGTTTCGTTATTCGAGGTTGGGTAACGAATTCACCTGAGTTAAGAAAACACTTGTGTGCCAATACACCTGAACGTGTAAAAAGGAAAAAGTCACCAAACGAAGGTGAGCGTATTTTAGGAATGATTTGGACTCCATTCGACGACAATTTAGCTTTTGACCTATCTTTCAAGCGCTTACCGCCAGAAATAGTAGAAGGTAAGGTGATACCAACTAAACGGGAGTTAATGCGTTTTATAATGTCGGTTTTTGATCCTATAGGGTTGTTATATCCGTGTATCATACAATCACGAATCTTAATGCAGCGAGTCTGGAAGTCAGGCGTTCATTGGGATGAGCAGCTGCAGGCGATCGAGGCTATGCAGTGGTTTCAATGGCTTCACAATTTGAGTCAGCTGACTAATGTTAAGATTTCGCGGTGGTATGGGATCAATGTTGATGGCATTGATATCCACGTATTTGGAGATGCATCAGAACTAGCTTACGCTGCGGTCGCTTTTATAGTCGGAAGTAACAAGGACGGGACTCGCAGTGTTTCTATGGTTGCTGGAAAGGCTCGTGTTGCTCCTGTGAAGGTAGTATCCATTCCGCGTCTTGAGCTTCAGGCCGCGGTTTTGGCATGCAGACTGGCGTCTACAATTGAGAAGGATCTGGGTGTAGCAATAGGTAAAAAATTCTTTTGGACTGACTCGCAAACTGTTCTCAGGTGGATTAATTCCAATGCGCGTGATTACCAGAAATTTGTGTCGCACCGTTTAGGTGAAATTGATAGTCTTTCGTCTACAAGCGACTGGCGCTGGCTACCGACATCTGAAAATCCAGCCGATGAAGCGACTCGATTGGAATGGCCAAACACTAAAAACATGTGGCTCTTGGGTCCTACTTTTCTCTCCGATCCACAGACGCAGTGGCCAAGATCGACGGTTCTAGCAACAGAAACATTAGAAGTCGACCCGGAACGGTTGACACGGGTTCACGTCATGACCGAGCCTGCGCCGCCACTGATAGACATGCAACGCTTCTCAAATTGGTCACGAGCACTGCGTGTGACCGCGCGAGTACTCGCCTTTATCGACCGATGTCGCTGTCGACGTTGTTCTACCGAGCTGTCAGCAGATGATTTGGACGTCGCTGAACATTACTTGCTAAAGGAGTCGCAAGTACATATTGTTACGAGCTAGGGTTCGAAGAGATTTAAAATACCGATTAAATAAACAAACTTTACTTTAACACCACCAAAAATACAGTTAAATAAATGAACACTATAGAATAACACTTATTCGCACTAAATTCCACTTCACTGTTTCGCTTTGATCGCTCTGATTCGCACTGTGTTCCTTGCGGCAATGATCCTCTGTTTATATTGCCCACCGAACATTCGAGAAACGCCGAGATTGTTGTACAAAGTTGTAGACGCGGCTCGATGCGACTCGGCGCCAAATACCTACACACAGACCGCGCCCGATTTTGGTACCTATGGCTAGGCACATACGGTCCATTTTCGTTTGTACTTGATTCTCTCTGGATGTTTCTAGAGACGTCTATCGACCTTGATGTGTTTAGGTATTTATTTGTGCGATTTAAGTACCTATTCGTTACACTGCCCCCCGCTTAGACTTGCTCGTCCCGAGCAATATTCGAGCCTTTGTAAGGGGCTAGTCGATCAATGTGGACAACCTTTAACTGCCCACGCGGGCATCGTTGGATCCGATAGGTCACGTCATTGATCCTCGTGATGACCTTATACGGACCTTCCCAGCGGTTCTGCAGCTTGGGAGATTTGCCTTTTCGGCGTTTCGGGTTGTGCAGCCACACCAACGATCCCTCGTCAAAACCGTTACTATTGAAGTTCCTATCGTACCTGGTCTTCATCTTTGTACTGGCCACAAGACTGCTCTGACGAATCTGGTCATGTATGTCGCACATCTTGTTTTTCAGGTTCGATACGTAGTCACTTACAGGTTGCGGCGCATCCGGAGGTCCGCCGGTCAGGAGATCAACTGGTAGTCGGAGCTCTCTCCCAAAGTTGGCATAAGCAGGAGTCACCTTTATGCTTTCATGCTCTGCGGATCGATATGAGAGCAAGAACAAGGGAATATATCGGTCCCAGTCCCTCTGGTGATCCTCAACCAGTTTCGCCAAATGAGTCTCCAAAATGCGGTTGAACCTTTCAACCATTCCGTCGGACTGTGGGTGATACGCCGTAGTCCTCGTTTTATTTATTCCCAGGAGACGGCATACTTCCTGGAACAACTGCGACTCAAAGTTACGCCCTTGATCAGAATGTATCTCCAATGGTAGCCCGAACCTGCAGAATACTTCGTTGACCAACTTAGTCGCCACTGTTGTCGCTTCCTGGTTGGGAATTGCGAAGACCTCCGGCCACTTCGTGAAGTAGTCCATCACGACCATGAAGTACTTGTTCCCGTCTTCAGTGGCCGGGAACGGTCCAGCAACGTCCACCGCAATTCGTTCCCATGGAGCGCCAACATTGTACAGCTGCATACGTCCCCTCGTACGTGTCGTAGGTCCTTTCACGGCCGCACATACTGTGCACTTACGACACCAATCCTCGACATCTTGCCGGCAATGAACCCAATAAAATCGTTTCCTGGTTTTCGCCAGGGTTCGATTCATGCCCAGATGTCCTCCCGAGGATCCATCGTGCACGGACTCAAGCACTGCGCACACCTTTGACCTAGGCACGACCAGCTGCATCAGTGTCTCCTGTCCACTTGGCGACTCCCACTTGCGGTACAGCAACCCGTTGTGCAGCACTAGACTTTCCCACTGAGCCCAGTAGCTTTTCGTGGTGGAACTCATGGCTGATACAACATTCCAGCCGGGCCTTGGAACATTCTGCGTCTTCCATTCCATTATCGGCGCCAAGTTGTTATCCTTGAGTTGCTCGTCTCTCGTCCTCTCGTTCGCCCATTCGTCACTAAGGTTGTTAGTCGTAATCACTTTGATGACAGAATCACCGATTTCACGCCTCGAGCAGTGTTTACAATCTTCAGGGCGCGGCCTGCGTGACAGTGCGTCAGCGTTGCCATGCGTCCGTCCTCGTCGATGTTCGTTCGTCATCTCACATGGCGTCCCGTTGACCTCGCCGGCGATCACCAGACTGTTCCCGTCGAAAACTTGTCGGATGGTAACTTTTTGGGCTGTGTCACAATCAGCCAGTACCCGCCCCGCGGCTCTGGCTGTTACTCGTTTCCCGGAAGCTCCGTAGTTACGGCACGGACATCAGCTTCGACGTCCCGTTTCGGCACTCGTTGATCCGTGCCTTGTCGTTTAAGCGCCGGGCAGCTTGCTTTAAGGTGCCCCAGCTTGTGGCAGTAGAAGCAGCGGGGTAAGTAGCTACGCCTCTCTGCTACAGGTGTCGTTGTTGGAGTAGCCTCCTCCGCCACTTGTCGCAATCGCTGAGAACGAGGCTCCTGTCTCACGGCTTCCACCTCTAGAGCATGGGTCAGTGCATCTTTCAGGGCGCTGTGGTGGCCCAGTCGAACTGCAGCTCTGACCTCCATGCTGCGGATGCCGTCGATGAATGCTTGAACGAGGTTCGCAGCAATGAACTCTTGTCCGGCAGATGGGTACGCCTTCCTCACGATCTTCTCGATCTCCAGAGCCCATTGTTGCAGATTCTCACCAGCATGTTGCGTCCTGTCCCTCAGCTGCGCTCGGTAGACGTGCTCCAGGTGTTTGTCGCCGTACCTGGAGTCCATTGCCTCGATCAGGTTCCCGTACGTGGTGCAGCTGTCTGGAGAGGCCTCCAGAACCGATAGTGCACGGCCCCTTAAAGCCACTGTCAAGGCGGTCAGAGATTGCTCGTCTGTCCAGCCGTTGGCAGAGGCGACCGTTTGGAACTGCAATTTGTACGCTGTCCAGGACGTAGTCCCGTCGTACGGCGGCACCTTGACTCGGGGGCCGGAGACGACGACGCCTCCAGAAACAGGAGCGGTCAGCTTCAGTTTTCTCACTTCATTCTGAAGCCTCTCGCATTGGCTGTCAAGTCGTGCCTCCAACTCTCCGTAGCGGTCGTTAAGTCTTGTATCCTGTTCTCCGCTCATCCTTGTCTGTATTTCCTTATGGAGATCCTTATAGTGCTGTTTGAGGTCTTCGTACCGGGTGTCGAGGTCTTCGATTCTCTCCTCGTGCATGTCTGTAACCCTCTGTAGCTGCTTCACCTCCATAGTCACCTTTCCCAGTGATTCTGAAAGCAGCTCCTTTAGGCTAGCAGACTGCTCCTCTTGACGTCGGGCCTGCTCCTCCTGACGCCTTGCCTGCTCCTCCTGACGCCTTGCCTGCTCCTCCTGACGCCTTGCCTGCTCCTCCAATAGATGCCGAGTCTGCTCCTCCTGACGCCTGGCCTGCTCCTCCAATAGCTGCCGAGTCTGCTCCTCCTGACGCCTGACCTCCTCCTCCTGTCGTCGGGCCTGCTGCTCCTGACGTCGGGCCTGCTCCTCCTGACGTCGGGTCTGCTCTTCCATCAGCCAAATCAGCATTCCCATGTCGGTTGCCTGGGGAGCACCCGCAGAACCCGCAGCACCCGAATCGACTCCAGCAGCAGCTCCAGCACCACCAGCAGCAGTCCCAGCAGCACCAGCAGCGGCTCCAGCAGCAGCTCCGGCACCACCAGCAGCTGTCCCAGCAGTCCCAGCAGCACCAGCAGCCGTCTCGTCCACCTCCTCTTCGTGATGTCCAGCAGTAGTTTGTCGTGTTTTGGGTCGCCGTGATGACGACGAGTCACGTGGTGTAATCGGCATTTTTGAATCCCACACTCCTGACACCAATTTGTTACGAGCTAGGGTTCGAAGAGATTTAAAATACCGATTAAATAAACAAACTTTACTTTAACACCACCAAAAATACAGTTAAATAAATGAACACTATAGAATAACACTTATTCGCACTAAATTCCACTTCACTGTTTCGCTTTGATCGCTCTGATTCGCACTGTGTTCCTTGCGGCAATGATCCTCTGTTTATATTGCCCACCGAACATTCGAGAAACGCCGAGATTGTTGTACAAAGTTGTAGACGCGGCTCGATGCGACTCGGCGCCAAATACCTACACACAGACCGCGCCCGATTTTGGTACCTATGGCTAGGCACATACGGTCCATTTTCGTTTGTACTGGATTCTCTCTGGATGTTTCTAGAGACGTCTATCGACCTTGATGTGTTTAGGTATTTATTTGTGCGATTTAAGTACCTATTCGTTACAATATTTTCGCCGATGAAATACGAGCACTGAATGAAGGGCGCCAACTGCCTAAAACGAGCCGTCTTAAGGCGCTTGACCCTATGCTGTACGAGGACGGTATGCTTCGTGTACGAGGAAGACTACGTGCTGCTTCGGAAATAAGTTTCGGTGAGCGACATCCTGTAATTTTAGATGGACGTCATCCTACCGTTCGTCTCTTGATTTTTGCCTATCACGTTCGTGGACATCACGTTAATCACGAAGCTGTAATCAACACTATTCGAGAGAGATACTGGGTGCTGCATTTGCGTCCGTCCACAAAGAAAGTAATAGACGAATGTCAGCTGTGCCGAATACGTCGAGCCCAACCTTCCACGCCGAAGATGGGTGATCTGCCAGAAGTTCGTCTAACCGACACGAGACGAGCGTTCGTACATTGCGGTATAGACTATTTCGGCCCTATGGAGGTGGCAGTTGGGCGGCGCAAAGAGAAACGTTGGGGTGTACTTGTAACCTGTCTGGCAACCCGTGCTGTACATCTAGACCTAGTAGGGTCATTAAGTGCGGATTCTACAATCCTTGCTCTTCGAAGACTTATCGCACGTCGCGGACAAGTATCGGTCATGTATAGCGACAGGGGTACGAATTTTGTAGCTGCCAACACGGAGCTTCGAGCCGCACTACGTGAAATGGATCACAACCGCCTGGAAGATGATGCTACAGCCAGAGGAATTAAGTGGGTTTTCTCGCCACCCGCAGCGCCACACATGGGTGGTTCATGGGAACGTTTGGTACGCACCACGAAGAACGCTCTACGAGTGACACTGAAGGAACGAGTTCCACGAGAAGAAACTCTAATAACTCTGCTGGCTGAGGTCGAACTTGTGGTAAACAGTCGACCACTCACTTATGTAACTGATGACCCTGATAACCCGTCGTGATTACACCGAATCATCTGCTCATCGGGACAGCTGCAGGTGGAGCTCCCATGTGTCGAGCTCAGCCTAAGGACCTCGATGCTAGATCTCAATGGCGCCGAGTTAACGCGATGGCAGATGAATTTTGGAGACGCTGGAGACGAGAGTACTTGCCTACTCTGCAGCGACGTCAAAAGTGGATAATGAGTGAGCAAAATCCTCAAGTGGGTGAGTTTGTCTTATTGTGGACAAAAACAGACTTCGTAATGAATGGACAATTGGCAGAATAGTAAAAACATATTCTGGAGGGGATGCTATTGTACGTGTAGTAGATATAAAAACACGAAATGGTATACTGCGTCGTCCTCTTACAGGTATAATTATTCTTCCCACGAAGTGAGTACTCGAGGAAACCCTCGTACTGGAGGGTAGACTTTGTAGAGAATAATCACATCATTTATGGAATAATATTGTGTAGTCTATGTCTTATATAAATTATAAAGTTTTGATATCTTAGCAACCGTTGTTGATTCGGTGACATTGTGTTTGTAAACAAATATATGTGGTAAAATGCATATTACGTTCCTATTATTATTCTATTTCTTCTGAAGGCAAAACCCTACCCTAAATCTATTACATTATTATTTTATACTTTTCAGTGCAAATTTTTGAAGTCGGTACACTTTTTAAAAAAAAAAAATTAAATAAAAAGCAACGAATATTAATGGGTAAACGTTGTAAAATACCTTATTAATAATACAATCCAACAGGTTTTATAATAACTCGTTCAAAGTAATTGGATTCCGAGATTTTTACATTTCAGCCGCTTAAGACACTCCACTAATATTTTTGTAGGCGTTACAAATTTCCTCTGCATATGTACTGTATTATATGAAAGCTTTTAATGGATTTTATCGATCGTGTCTGGCAAGGGCGAATGAGAGTATTACCTAGGCAACACAAATTATAAAAGCATTGTATAGTCTGTCTACCTCAATTGATCACCATTTAAAAAGCTACTAAGAGGAAATGCAGTCATTGTATTAGAATGTTGTAGTTCGCCGAGAAATGTATGATGAATATAAAAGAAGCGAAAGAGGAATGTCAGGACCGTGGCATTCGATTGTCTCTGCCTACCCCACTTGGGATAAAAGGCGATAGATTTTAGATAGATACCGCGGATATCATTTTGTTAATCTCTGATGGATTAGACAGAATTCATCCCAAAATCGCGCTGGCTTTCCTTCGACTTAATTCACAAATACAAGGTGCCCACTCATTCGTCCAATAGCCGGCGCGCTGCCATACGATCCACCGAAATCGTCGACCATAGACTCGTCCAACTCTTGTAACGAATGGTCCGCCATCCGTTTTGAAATCGTTATATTTGTGGTTGATTTCGATGGCCGTAACGATCTGTCACACACACACACATCCACACGCATTTGTTTAATCGAATCTTGTGTTTGAGTGAGTGAATTGTATGTGATCGAGATCGTATGATTTACATCGCTAATGTGTGGCCTGTGTTCAATCTCGATCATACGGCGGCCTGACCGAAAATTTTCGGTGAGATACCGGACTAGTGCGTGAGCTACTTTATTATAAGTTAGATATATTTAATCAAATTTACCCATTCCACGTGTAAAACTTGGTTGTAGCACATTGTTCTTGAATAAAAAGCTATTTATACGACGTCTCTACGAAATCAACAATCGATAACTAATAAAGATTTATCAAAGAACAACAAGTTCACGTTTGTAATAAATAAGGCAAAATTCCATCAGTCATCCATTAACTTGTAAAAAATTCATGATTCATTGAGTTTGGTCCTAAAATAGTTAGGGTTGATTCCCATCTATACACACCTTTGAGTATTAAGACTATAGAGGTGTGAAGCGGTAAATCAGATATTTTTTTTGCCACTTTTGGCGGGGGGAGGGGAGGTAGACGTCTAGTACTAAACCCCGGTACCACTGTATTTTTCTGTCGTTTTATTGTCGCAACGGCAAAATTATAGGGTTACATCTCATTTCACCTCCTTAAGGGTTGATTTTCGAATAATCCTTTCGTAGCGTTTCCCTAAATTAACAAAGGAAGCTGAAACAGTGAAATTTTCAAGTCTCTATCACCTCTGGTGCAGGCTGTGCGATGATTGTCAATATCTTTAGATACCTATATTCTGATTCTTGAATTTATATTAAAGTTCTCAGGATATAAGTATCCCCTCATCAGAACTGCTTCATACAAAAACAGGCTTTAGTATGGTATATCATCATCACGCAGGATGCTTACGCGTTTCTGATGGGGATACGGGACACAACATAGGTACTTAAGGTGCCCACTCATTCGCCAATCGCAGGCGCGCCGCCATACGGTCCACCGAAATCGACCACAGACTCGTCCAATTCTTATAAGTTGTAACGAACGGTGCGCCATCCGTTTTCATATCGTTGTATTTAAGTCGATTTCGATGGCCGGAACGATGACACACACACACTCTTTGTTTGAAAGATGCATGTGATCTAGATCGTATAATTTACATCGATAATGTGTGGCCTGTGTTCAATCTCGATCATATGGCGGCCGGACCAAAAATTTTCAGTGAGATACCGGACCAGTGCGTGGGCTACTTAAAGCGCACAGATGGGGATCAACCCTAACTAGAAAAATATTGCTAGTTTCAACTGATAAAATAAACAAAAACACACTTTCACGGCTTTTATACCATATGGCTAGAGACACCGTAACATTGTCCACTTTTTGCCAATTGTTCATGTTGAACAGAATAGGTGGCAAGCCAGGGTACCCAGTGGAAGACCAAGTCTCCCTCGTTTAGCCTTTTTTGTGACTAACAATACATGGAAAAGCCTCTATGTGTGTTTTGTCGGATTATGTAGGTACATAAGTGTTTAATTAAATAATTGCCTTTAAAAAAAGTGTACCGACTTCAAAAATTATGCACCGAAAAGCAAATGCACAAGTCACTATAAAAAAATCCTTCCGGAACATAATGTTGAATTCTCATAATGTTGAAATACCCAAATCGCTTCAAGTGTGCCTATAAAATTAAAAGAGTTCTCGATTTCTCCAGGATCCCATCATCAGATCCACCTGGGAAGTATACTTACCCTTTCAAATAAAAAAAAAACATAAAATATTCCGACTAATTGAGAACCTCCTTCTTTTGAAGTTCGGTTAAAAACCTATTGGTACATGGCCGGGATCCCGGATCGAGGCTAAACAAGGGCGACTTCCGCTGGGTACCCTGGAACCGTAACACGGTTTCTGGAGTTGTAAAGCAACCCGTGACTAAAGAGAAAGAAAAAACAATTTAAAAAAAAAATTAACAGACGTAAATTTATATCTGTTGTTTTTAGATGAATTTCCCTCCTAAGCACGATAACATAAAACGTATTCATATAAAACCTAACGTTAAATAATTTACCTTCAGAATTTACATTTATTACATTATTTAATTACTAACTTGAGTCATTTTCATTATATACTTATTCATACTAATACTTCATATTAGTCACACACATACGATATTTAGTACAGCTATAAATAGATGACATACTATTTTACCCTACGAGTAAGGAATTTTACCACATTGTGAAATATGTATAGCATCGTTAGTTCAACTAATCTCCAACAGATGGCGTCTTATATACATCTTATATATAAAATTCTCGTGTCACGGTGTACGTTATTGAACTCCTCTGAAACGGTTCGACCGATTTTCGTGAATTTTAGTGTGCATATCCGCTAGGGTTGAGAATCGGACAACATCTATTTTTCATCCCCCTAAATGTTAAGGGTGGTCCACCCCTAAATTTTTTTTTTTTTTTATAGGGTTAGGGGTAGGGGTAGGGGTAGTGGTTGGTGTAGGGGTAGGGGTAGAGGTATGGGTAGGGGTAGGAGTAGGGGTAGGAGTAGGGGTAGGAGTAGGGGTAGGGGTAGGGGTGGGGGTGGGGGTAGGGGTAGGGGTAGTGGTTAGAGTTAGGGGTAGGGTTAGGGGTAGGGGTAGGGGTAGTGGTTAGAGTTAGGGGTAGGGATAGAGGTAGAGGTAGGGGTAGGGGTAGGGGTAGAGTTAGGGGTAGGGGTAGGGGTACGGGTAGTGCGGGCAAGTCAACGTTTGGGCAGGACAACGTCTGCCGGGTCCGCTAGTAATTTTATACATTTTTAATTTGTTTGATTATTTTTCGTCATTAGAGGAAAAAATAATTTTCAAAATGGCGTATCAAACATTAAGTTTGATACAGTATTAAGGAAGATAATATATAGTGATAGAATGAAAATATTAGGTATCAGGATTGATAAATTCAGTCATTTTCGCGAGGCCGAGGTTAGCGTCTACAAAAAGTTTAATACATAACTATCATTGGCATCGTTTAAAAAGGGATCGAAGTTCAACCCCCAAGGGGAAAGGGGGTGGCAAAGTTTGTATGGAAAATTTTAAACATGAAAACATAATTTCCAAGATTCTGCGCCCCCTTGGGCCTCATCTGTTTAGATATAATTAAAACTTAACAACACTATAATTGTCTTTTTAAGAAAAGTGTACCGACTTCAAAAATTATGCACTGAAAAGTGTGCTTTCCAAAAGCAAATGCACAATATAGAAAAATACCCAAATCGCCTCAAGTGTGCCTAAAAAAATTTAAGAGTTCTCGATTTCTCCAGGATCCCATTATCAGATCCTGACCTGATGACCATGAGACCACCTGGGAAGTATACCCTTTCAAACAATAAAAAAATTTACAATCTTCAGGCGTCTTCAAGTAATCGAGGAACAAACATAAAACATTCCGACGAATTGAGAACCTCCTTCTCCTTTTTTGAAGTCCGTTAAAAAGGGTTAAAAGATTGCAATTATCCTAGTCTCGAATACTATTCAACCGATTCAACCATTCAAATTTCGAAAATATATACTGGCGAAGCTAGTTTGAATATACATTCGTCCAATCCCCGGCGCGCCGCCATACGGTCCGAGGAAATCGACCACAGACTCGTCCAATTCTTGTAACGTACGGCCCAACATCCGTTTTCAATACGTTGTATTTGTGGTTGATTTCGATGGCCGCAACGATCTGTTACACACACACACACACACGGATGTCTGAC
This sequence comes from Nemapogon koenigi, assembly GCA_963924495.1. Taxonomy (NCBI): domain Eukaryota; kingdom Metazoa; phylum Arthropoda; class Insecta; order Lepidoptera; family Tineidae; genus Nemapogon; species Nemapogon koenigi. The sequence goes on from OZ004629.1 coordinate 24,264,917, forward strand.
ACTTTGTTAAATCGAGTCTTTTGTGTCTGTGTGAGTGAGTGAATTGAGTGATCTAAATCTTATGATTTACATCGGTAATATGTGGCCTGTGTTCAATCTCAATCATACGGCTGGCCGAACCGAAAATTTTCGGTGAGATACCGGACCAGTGCCTGGGCCACTTTAAAATTTGGTTTTCTTGAATGAAATTATTTTTTGGCGACTAGAATTGTATTTTATTTTCTAGAACCAAGTGAGTTAAACGGATAGTAAATTACGGTTCGCCCCCGCATCCAATTTGGGTGGAAGCCTGTAGGGGGATAGGACGCAGCGTGATTGAATCAGAGAAGCAATATGCACTACGCTTTCAACATTTTCCAATTAAAATGTTGGAAGCGCGGAAATTCAATATTGAAAGCTTTCAATGCAGAGATGAGTTTCTACGTGAAACGTGTCCACCTGAAATCAAATACAAGTAAAATATAGTTTGCCAAGTTGCGGGTAGGAAGATACGATCGATATATATTCGAAGTAAATTCTTTTGTCCATATTACTTCCATAAATCGAACTTTCAAACAAAAACGCATGAAAAACGACCGTATACTGAAGTTTGTGTACGAAATTTAACTAACACTAAGTAACCATTTTATTAAATCTGACAAGACGCGATTTGAAATAGTTTCATTAGCATTTTCTAGATCTATGTAGATATACTTTACTGGGTAAAATCAATTTTTTCTGAGTTTAATATTTTTCTAAAAATTGTCCCTTGCTAGGTTTTGAAATTGCACAGCCGAACCACTAGCCTTCTATCGATACTATATAAAGTGAGTGAGTGATAGGAGTGATTTCACTTTGATCCTGCAAAGGACAGGATCAAAATACACTTTTTTCATCTATTACGCATAATTGCATATTGCTTTCTCACGTAAACTATTTACAATAATATGTTGTATTTTAACATTTTGGGGGGCGGTGGGGCAAAAATAAGATTTTGATTTGATAAGATGGCATATCTTCACTTTCGTAGGTTTTCCTATCCCATCCCAAAGCCTTCATAAAGGAACCATTAATTATAAAGTTTAATTATTTAAATATTATGTATTACGATTGCGCGCCATTGGAAAACCGTTCGTGCGAACGACCACTAGAGGCCGCGTTTGTTATTTTGTCTTTGACCATGATCAAGTCCAAGGTTACCTCGCTGCAAGACAAGCAAGCTTTACTAATATTATAAATAGGTACGAAAGTGTGTTTGTTTATCCTCCTTACAAATCAAAACAGTGCAACAAATTGACGTGATTTTTTGCATAGAGATAGTTGGAGTGACTTTTAATATCTATTGCCCTGGGAACACTGAATTTTTCATAAATAACTTTTCTACCGAAGCAAGGCGGGATCGCTGATGAAAATATAATTTCATATATCTATAGCAGCGTGGAAATTTTTAAATGTGAAAATAATGTGCCTGTCAGCACAAAAGTATAACATAATATACTTTAGACTTGGTCTTCCGCTGGGTACCCTGGGACCGTAACACGGTTTCAGGAGCTGTAAGACAACCCGCGAAAAAAAGGTGGCATCAAGTCAGTTATGCCAATGACTCGATTACACTAAGCTAGTTTACTAGCTACTAGACGGCGAGAAAAAAAGCGAGCGAATCAGCTGTGTGATTGTGGTGATTATACACAACAAGATTCAACTTGCTCAGAAGCTAACTAGCTGGCGAGTAGAAAACCACGTGTACACAAAAAAGCACTGAAACGTACCTAGTTCTAGCAACTATGATGACACACAGCTAGTTTACAAACTAGGTAGCCCACACGCCAGCAAGTAGCGAGTAAAGTAACCCAGCTTTCAACTTTACTAGCAGATTTAAAAAAAGCTAGTTGGCTAGTGAAATTCGTAAGTCACAAAGTCCCTCTACCTACAAGCACCCGAAATTATCCCGTTGCGATCCCGACTATCGTAGTTTAGTCTGACTCCTGAATAGAACATGGAACATGCAAATACATCATCTGCAATCAGATTCCTTCTTTTATTCCATCGCCTTCTGATTATCCTCAAAGCCTGCCATGCCAGCAGGCAGGAAGTCCAACAGGCAGAATAAATTGCTATACTTTCATGGTCATCTGGAATTTGTCTTCAAATCTCACTCTCTCTTTGTAAATCACTAGGTACATAAGTAAGTATAAAATGATGCATCTATATAATGTCTTTACGATGGCCTTGAAATCTCGAAAAGAAAATTATTCGGTTGTCATTTGAATTTTGAATTTTTCTGCATTTCTCGATCGTTTATAAGCTATTTGTGCATACTGATTTGTGTGATAGAAAATAGTAAATCGCACCCACTGATTACAAATTTTAATGTCGCCAGCGTAATGCTACCTATTGCAGTTAGATGTATAAAAAATGTATGAAAGAATTGTGAAAAATTTGAAAACATGCTTTTTCTTGCACCGATGCATAATAATTATCAAGTACTAAAATCATATGCTTTGGATCTAGAGTCACACAAGAGTATGTCAGCCAAGTAGCAAACGAAAATGGCGACGCACACATCACTATCGACCCCCGCATAACTTAAAATCTTTTTACCCTAAACACTTGCGATTTTTTATACACATATAATACCAATTTTCATAAATGAATACCTTGCCATTTTTGCTCACAGTCACACTACTTTTTAAAAAAAGTAAAAAACTTGGTAAATACTTGGCTTCAATTTTTATGTTTTTGATGAACGCGCTGTAACCACTCAGTGATTTTATTGAATCCTTAAAATATTATAAAGGCTCTGACAACGATACCCTATAAATGCATTATTGTATGCATATTGTAGTCTCATCTCATCTTTCAATGGTCTGATTACATTAGGCAGTTTTTTTTTATTTACAAAAATGTAATTAAGATAAACTAATTAAGTAAACAGTAAAAATGTCTAAATATGTGCTTACTTAACTATTTTCGGCTTTTATGTTGCGCAAAATTAATAAAAAAAACTTTTTTTATAATAGAAATCATTAATATTAAACATATTTTTTTTAGAAAAAATACGCATGTGTGTGTCATCTTGATAGTGTAAACTTTTTCTATTATAAAAAAGTTATTTTTTATTGATTTCGCGCAATATAAAAGCCGAAAATAGTTAAGTAAGCACATATTTAGACATTTTTACTGTTTAGTTAATTAGTTTATCTTAATTACATTTTTGTATGGAAAACGAACCACCTTATCTCTTTGCAAAAAATCAGATCGATCCGTAGCTCTGTCTTTGTGTGAAAGAAGGACAAAGAACAAACACACCTTAGCATGTAATATTAATTACGAAGATTTGTTTAAGTTAATTTTCATTGATTTTTATGCTTTTTACACACGCAAATTACTCTTTATATGCGATAAAAACATACCGATAATATGTTTTTTTAGTTTCTTTTTTGCAAGCAAAGATTACTAAGCTTATTTGGTAAGATATGACTTGCATATTGAAACACATACCTAATCTTATATAATATACATTGGTAATCTTAGATCTCAACTTATTAATGATAAAAAGTTTATGGCCATCTAGTCGATAATTTTAGGTACAAAATCAAATAACCAATGTCTTTGAAAAGGGTCAAGTTTGTAATCTTAAAAATAGATGCAAATATATGAACACTGTAAAATATTCAAATTAAATCCATTTTAATAGTAAAACAATTTATTAATCGCAAGAAATATATACAAAGCGTTTTTATATTAATGACAATAATGACAGGAGGTAAACGTCACACCAGAATGGAAATATAGTCTATTTCTTCTTACCAGCCAATATATTACATATCTCCCTCTCTAAGTTCTCTACAACAAATCACTACGTTCGTTTACTTCATCGCCTATTCCTTCATTAAATGTATCATCTTTAACTGAAACAATAATTTGATCTACATGCCTTTTCCATAAAAAGCCTTCAGGTAAAATTTTAACTAAGTAAATGCGATTTCCTAATTTCTTATCTATAACACCTCTAACAAAAACTTCTTTATTAGGATTTCTATAATCTTTAGTATAAACATTTTGACCAATAACAAAATTTACTTCTCTATTTCCCTTATAATTTGTAATTTGTCTTTTTGAATTAGTAGCTGTATAAGTCTTTATGAAATTCCACCTTGTTTTGATATTGCGACCAAAAAGTAAAGAAGAAGGAGTTTCACCTGTTGTACAATGAGGCAGATTTCGATAATTAAAAAGATATCTACAAATAATAGTATGAATTTTAACATTAACATTATTTGGATCATTTAATGCTTTTATAATTCCTAATTTGAAAGACTTAACAGCATTTTCAGCAGCACCGTTTGTTGACGGATGATAAGGTGGCGAAGTTTCATGTTTTACAAAATTATTTTTACAAAAATCTTGAAATTCTTTACTAGTAAACTGGGCCCCATTATCAGTAACTATCATATCCGGTAAACCAAATCTAGAAAAAATTTCTCTACATAATTCTATCACTGTACAAGAAGACATACGTTTAACTTCAAACACCTCAGGCCACTTAGTAAAAACATCCGTTAAAATAAAATAATTTCTACCACGTACTGGACCCAAAAAGTCAGCATGCACTCTTTGAAAAGGATATTTACATTCATTCCACTTTAGAAGTTTAGCTTTAGGAGGATTTGGACGCAATGGCATACAAACATCACAACTATTTACAAACATCGTAATATCTTCATCTAACTTAGGCCACCAAAAATAATTACGGGCCAAAGATTTCATTTTTGAAATACCTGTATGTGCTGAATGCAATTCACGCAAAAACTTCTCTCTCAACACATCTGGCACAATAACTCTATGACCCCACATAATGACACCATTTTCTACATACAACTCATTTCTCCGGGAAAAATACATCTTCAAATCATTTTCTACATTATCAGGCCAACCATTACTAATATATGAGCTAAGTAAATTTAAGACTCTATCTTTCTTCGTTTCAGACTTTACCTCATCTACATGTAAAGGTAAATTATTTTCAACAAAATTTAAATACTCATAACCTAAATCTTCCTCTTTCTCTGGTAAACCTACTGGTAAACGAGACAAGTGGTCCGCAACATTAAATTTGCCTTTAATATATTTAAGTTGATAATTATATTCAGATAAAAATGCAGCCCATCTTTGTATTTTACCAGCCGCAAAAGCTGGAATCGATTTATGTTCTCCAAAAATAGAAACAATAGGTTTGTGATCAGTACAAAGTATAAAAAAGTTTCCTAACAAATATTGTGACAATTTCTTTACTGCCCAATATATAGCTAATGCTTCTTTATGAATAACTGAGTACTTCTTTTCTGAATCTGATAATATTCTAGAAATAAAATAAATAGGAGTTTCAGTGCCATCTGAATTAATTTGTAATAAAACAGCACCTAACCCTATGTTAGAAGCATCACAAATTAACTTTAACTTTTTCTTTACATCAAAATATGCCAAATGCATTTCCTCACAAAAAACTTCCTTAGCTTTTTCAAAAGATCTTTGACAAAATGTATCCCAATTAAATATAACGTTTTTTTTTAACAAGTTGTATAACGGACACAATATATCAGCCAAATTGTTAATAAATTTGCCATAATAATTTATAAGTCCTACAAAAGATCTTACTTCTGTTATACTTGTAGGTTCTTTAATGTTCTTTACCATATTAATTTTTTTCTGGGTCTTTAAATAATCCTTTTGCATTAATAACATGGCCTAAGTACTTTATTTCAGACTTTAAAAAATAACTTTTTCTAAATTAAATTTCAATCCCGCATTTTTAATCCTATCAAAAACAATTTTTAATCTATTTAAATGTTCTTGTAAATCTTTTCCGGACACTATAACATCATCTAAAAATACACACACTCCTGGTATATTAATCAATACTTTTTCCATTATTTGTTGAAAAATGTTAGTAGCTGGTTTAGTACCAAATGGTAATCTATTTACTTTATAAACACCCCTATGAGTGCTCCACGTTAAAAGCATTGACGTAGATTCATCTACTACTAACTGATTATAAGCTGAACGTAAATCCAACTTAGAAAATAATGAAGCCCCTTCCATTTTAGTAAATAATTCATCTACTCTAGGCATTGGGTAATGACAATCATCTAAATATTTATTTATAGTAGTCTTATAATCAGCACAAATACGTAATTTGCCATTCGATTTTAAAATTGGAACTAATGGCGTACCCCAATCGCTATCTTCAATTTTCGTTATTACTCCAGAACTTTCTAAATCATCTAACTCTTTTTCTAACATATTTCTAAAAGAAAAAGGAACTTGTCTAGGTTTCTTAAAAATTGGAACTACATCCTTCGAAATATTTAATGAAATTTTATTATATTTGTATTTACCGAGTTCATTATTAAATATATCTTTATACTCATCTAATAATTTCTGTATTGAACTAGGAACCACTATTTGATTAACTCTTTCAATATTATCATTAATTAATATGTTAATATTTAGTGCCTTCATAAGATCTCTTCCTAATAAGGGTACTTTCCCATATTTAGCTATATACATTTTAAAATTTTTAACTGTACTACCTTTAAATTTTATATCCACTAAAATTTCTCCTATACAGTCTATAATATTGTTATCATATGAACGTAAATTTGTATTAGATTTGTAGATAACAATATTATTTAAAAATTTGTCGTATATATCAAATGGTAAAACAGACCGACCAGCTCCAGAATCGATTTCCATTCTGATCCTTTTACCTCCAATCTCAATAAAAGTATAAAAAGGTTCAATCGAATTTTGTAGAATCTGTAAAATAAAAGCAGTATCAATACAATTTACATTAGTAGAACTTTTTAAACTACAAATTTCGCTTTTATTTTTAATACAAAGTGAACTACTACCATTAATTTCAGACTCTTCTTGAACATAGTTTGTTTTCTTCAAGCGGCAAACATTCGATAAATGTCCAATCTTCTTACATATATTACATTTATAAGATTTGAATTTGCATTTGCTAAAATTGTGGTTGCCTTTGCCGCATGAAAAACACACCGCCCCATCTCTAGTAGATGTGGTTGTAAATAATGTAAAATTGCTATTTTCATGTTTATATATATAACTAGCTTCTTTATTTAAAGCTATATCCAGCAATTCTTTACTTGTACTTTCCAATTTTTGCTCAAACAAAGTATTTAAAACAAACCCTTCTTTCATTCCTGATATAAACTTATCTTTGACAACTTCGTCTAACATTTTGCCAAATTTGCAGTAACTTGCACCATTTTTAATTCTTAAATACCAATCACTGATCTTTTCTTCTTCTAATTGTTGCAATTTATAAAAATCTCTTCTCTTTCTAAAAATTGATACACAGGGAGTAAAATGTGCTCTCAAAATTTCACATAATTCTGTATATGATTTGTCCTTTGGAAGCTCAGGATCGCATAAATCTCTTAATATTTTATAAGTATCCAATCCAATAAAAGTCAATAAATATGCAGACTTTTCTGTATCTTTCACTTTAGATACCAAAAAAAATTGTTCTAACCGTTCCTGGTATATATCCCAATCCTCTCCAGTAAACTCGGATATATTTCCTATGAAGCGACGTTCACTCATTTTAAATATAATTTATTTCGACTGCGCCAATGTAAAATATTCAAATTAAATCCATTTTAATAGTAAAACAATTTATTAATCGCAAGAAATATATACAAAGCGTTTTTATATTAATGACAATAATGACAGGAGGTAAACGTCACACCAGAATGGAAATATAGTCTATTTCTTCTTACCAGCCAATATATTACAAACACTGTGATATGGATGAAGTAAAGATAAAGGTGCCCAGACATTCGTTCAATCCCCGGCGCGTCGCTGTACCGTCCACCGAAATCGACCACAGAATCGTCTAATTCTTGTAACGAACGGTCCGCCATCCGTTTTCAAATCGTTGTGTTTGTGGTTGATTTTGATGGCCGAAACGATCTGTCACACACACACATTACATAGATATTGTGACTGACTGATTATAACCAACGTAAAGGTTATAGGTTATACAGCCAGTTAATAGCAGTGAATGCAAAGAGTAATGTATGTACAAATAGCTGTTTGCGGTTGCAACCGCGTTTATGGTTACTGCTCGATGTTATATATTATATGTCTATTCTATATCTTTTTTTTCTTATTCTCCATTTTAATGGAAGGCAAAGGGGTTCACCCATACAGCCAAGTCTTCTTAAACCATTCTATATCTATGGGATGAAAGGCGTGATGATAGACAAATCTATATCTATATAAATATTAAACCTGAAGACTTTGTTTGTTTGTGTGGTAATCCAGTCGGATATGAAAAATCTTCTTGCATTTTTGGAAGGTTATAGGCTAATAACATCTCATCTCAATAAGTTACTCTATGTTACCTACCCGGGGGTGAAATGAGGTGTAAACTTGTATTCCTAAGTATATAATGTCTAATTTCACTGACATACTAATAGTTTGACACTTTGTTTAATCGAATCTTATGTATCTGTGTGAGTGAGTGAACTGCATGCGATGTAGATCGTATGATTTACATATTGTGTCACGGCCTGGGTCAATCTGTATCATCCGGCGGACGGAATGAAAATTTTTTTGTGCGATACCGGACCAGTCTGTGGGCTTGTTTAGTCGAATTTAATGAGGTTCCACGCGCAAAGCTAATTGTAGATGGCGCCACAGGCGACACGCTCGCTGTCAATCAAACTATCTGAGTATTTTGTTGTTTTAGTTTGTATATTATCACTGTATTATTCAATAAAATTCAAGTATTTAACAATTTACTCAACGTGGAATTTGAAAGAATTGATAGCAGAATTAAATTGTAGTTGGCTGCCCAAAATCTATTCTCCGTCTACTTCTTAATATACCGTACAGCTCTTGACGTAGGTGTTGTTGATCCCTGAGTAGACCAGGAAAATATACTAGGAACTGTCCCCTTTTTGAGAAACTTGATTATTGATTATGAATATTGATTATGTGGACATTATGTGTAACATAGAGGCATACAAAATATGTATACCAATAGTTACTTTGTATTCTTGTAGTGAATCCTGTTATCAGCTAAATAGAAATATAGCTAACGGCTAACCACAGTAGTAAGCCTTATTGTACTGGTGCCTAAAATATACACCTGTATATGTTGACACTCCTACATAATCAGATTCTTGGAAATGAGTCCGGCATAACCTACTATACCTACTGTGTCGCTACAAAATTTTGTCGGCGTATAGCCTTTTCCCACTTTTTTTAATTTTAAATCTTTGTGAAATAAATTTGTTGGAACATCCGGAAACTGAACACAGATTATTCTTGGAGAAATAATAAATTGTCTGTAATAAACTGTAGAAAACGTATGAAACTGACACTTTTCAATGACCGTGTCAACGCAACGCCATCTGGTGGGACAAAATGGCAGTGGTCATCCTCATTAAAACTTAGCATAAATAAAACAACGAAACCTTTTTAGGGGACTATAAAATTTAGTAGTACGTGTATTTTTTTCCATTAAAACATTTTCACTGGCAAATATTACATATTACATTATTATTAGCTTTCCGCCCCCGGCTTCGCCCGTGGATATTTTTGAATCGTGATTTAAGAGGGTTAACGACTACAGTTTGTGAGTTTTTTTTTATGTCCACCTGCATGGACTGCATGTGTTTGTGTGAGTAAATAATGTATTTTCTGTCATTATAGTCGGACTGGACTAACCAATTTTTTGTCTCCAGTATGATAAAGGTTCAATTTCAAAATAAAACACATCGCGCGCTGATTTAAATAGCACTTTTTAAAAATATTTAAAAATTATTACAAAAATACCTATAATTGTAATTTTAAATGTTGTTCTATTACTATAAATAATTATCATTTAAAATGAAGTGAGATTTATAGAGAAAATAACAATTTTATGGGCTATAATTTTAACTTTTTTTAATATGATTGTGATTTTAATTTCTGAAGAAAAGAACCAAAATATTAATATATTTATTGATAACTATTTTCCTGAGGATATTTATAGCTTAATAATATTTTTTTATTGTGAGGTCGGCAAGTGATTTCAGATATTAGAAGTTTAAAACTTGATGATCAAAGCGAAATTGAGAAAAGCTGTCTCAATTATCTTGTTATACTTAATTCAAAAATTCTTTATTAATTTAAAAGTTTTCTCAATTAACTTTTTAGATAACAATATTCTCTATAATGTGGCTAAATAACAAGTAATTTCTTCAAGTGCTTCATGGAAATTATACTGTTCAAATAGTATCTACAGTTTTTGATCCAAAACGCATAAACCTAACTCCTTGGACCTTTACCTAACAATGTGCAAAATTACATCAATCCGTTGCGTGAAAGAAGGGCAAGAAAACACATTTTCGCATATAAAATACTGTTAGGATAATGTTTAGTTTAGGTGCGTTGGTGGCCGAGTGGTTAAGACATCTGAACAAGGCAGACCACGGGTTCGATCCCGGATCCCGGCCATGTTCCAATGGGTTTTTTAATTAAAAACTTATGTAGGTACATAATCCGACAAACCACACTTGGAGATTTCCATCTAAATATGCCTCATCAGAACTGGCCATACTCATTGGGTATAGCCTCACATATCGGCTAAACAAGGGAGACTTGGTCTTCCGCTGGGTACCCTGGAACCGTAACACGGTTTCAGGAGCTGTAAGGCAACCCGTGAAGATAGAAAAAAAATGTTTAGTTTATTATATAGTTATTTATAATATTTACCTTTCCAATGCCACATTTTCTTATGAAGACAGAAGTAGCTCACGTCGGAGGTCGGGGCCGGGCGTGATCATTTTATAATCAAAACAATAATATTTCTAACTCCTATACATATATAAAACGCAAGTATGTCTGTCTGCTCCCTTATAATTGGAGATTTACCTACTACATAAACGGATTTTCATAGAGTTTGAGTGTCATATAAAACAGTAGCGAACTTGCTATTATAATATTATAACTTATACTGTTAATAAATGCCGCGTCTGTCTGTCTGTCACCTACTCACGCAAAAACTACTGAACCTATTTGATTTGATTAGACTGATTCACCGGTAAGGTTTACAAGTATTAAACATGGACCTATCATGTTTAGGAGCTGAGTATTAACAGTATAAGTGAATCAAGCCGGAAAAAAGTTGGCCCCAGCTAGTTTCATGGCGTATGCTGTCTAATTCGTCAGACATATTATAACAAAATGGTGTAGAAAATAATTATGTACCTACTTTTTTTTATAGAGAAGACGACATGACATGTGACCTTGCCATCGCCTGATTATTAGAGTATGTGGAGACCTGGCTGGTACACTTTCCTACGTTTACTTTATAATATTATATTTTGATATTTTGCACGTCATCTTGGTTTTGACGTTACTTCATGAAAACATAATTCAATGAATATATATGAGTATTTCAAGAATATTTCAGCGTTTAACTATTACATTCCTGCAACTCTACATTGGTCACCACCTCGTTCAGCTGAGTTACAAGCACCCCTAAACGATCTTCTTAAGGGCTCTGTGAAAAACAATCAGACTATTAAATTTGATGACATATGCAAACGGGCTTTCGAAGACTGCAAAAGAGGTCTCTGCAATGCTGCAACTCTGGCCCATCCTGACAGCAGCGCTAAGCTTGCTCTTGTCACTGACGCGTCTAGTACTGCCATAGGTGGAGTTTTACAGCAGTTTAAAAATGGATTTTGGCAGCCTTTAGCATTCTTTTCACGTAAGCTTTCTCCATCGCAGATTAAGTATAGCCCTTACGATCGTGAATTGCTTGCTATATACAAATCAATTCAATACTTCCGGCATATGTTAGAGGCTCAGGTTTTTACAGTTTTTACAGACCATAAACCTATCTCATTTGTGTTTCAAGCAAATAGAGACAAATTTTCACCCAGACAATTCCGTTACCTCGACTATATTTCCCAGTTTACATCAGACATTCAACATATTTCGGGAAAGGATAATGTAGTCGCAGATACCCTTTCCAGGATTGAAGAGTTGACCTCCAAGGCTATTGACTATGATGTGCTTGCTCATGCTCAATCTAACGATCCTGAATTAAACCTTTTATTATCAGGGGGTTCATCACTCAAATTTGTTAAACTTCCTATTTCAGGATCTTCCTCATTCATTTATTGCGATGTGAGCTCTTCTACTCCTCGACCTTTTATCGTCAAAGCATTACGCCGTCAAGTATTTGATGCCATTCATTCTCTATCTCATCCAGGAACAAATGTCACAGTTAATCTTTTGGTACAAAGATTTGTCTGGCCTGGCATACGGAAAGATTGCCGAGAGTGGTGCCGTAGCTGTTTAGCTTGTCAACGTGCTAAAGTAACACGGCACGTGTCTTCTCCTTTGGGCGTTTTTCAATTACCTCCTGCCCGTTTTCTCCATGTTCACACCGATCTTATAGGTCCTCTTCCCATTTCAAACGGTTTTCGTTATGCTCTCACGGTTATCGATAGATTTACTCGTTGGCCTGAGGTCATACCACTCACCGATATCACGGCGGCTTCCACTGCCAATGCATTTTTGACAGGTTGGATTTCCCGTTTTGGTTGCCCGGTCAGCATCACTACTGACCGTGGTAAACAATTTGACAGCTCTACGTTCAAAAATTTAACCCAGCTAATTGGCTCGCAACATAAGATGACAACAGCATATCATCCAGCTTCCAATAGTTTAGTTGAGCGCTTGCACAGACAATTGAAAGCTGCCATAATGTGCAACGCAGACTCCAGTTGGACAGAATCTCTCCCTTTGGTTCTCCTCGGTATAAGAAGCGCCTGGAAATCAGACTTACAGTCATCTGTAGCCGAACTTGTTTATGGCGAACCATTGCGCCTTCCTGGCGAATTTTTTCATTCGAATTCTAACACTATATTAGACATGCAAGACTACGTATCAAGGTTACGCTCCTTCGCTAATAAACTAAAGCCTATCCCTACAATACATCATACTTCTAAAACAGTTTTTGTTTTCAAGGAACTGGCAACTTCAGACTTCGTGTTTCTTCGTCAAGACGGAGTCCGTCCAGCCCTGCATCCACCATATTCTGGACCTCATAAAGTCCTAAAGCGAGGTCAAAAATATTTTCGTATTCTCCTTAATAACAAGGATACCACCGTTTCGGTAGATAGGTTGAAACCAGCTTTCATGATGTTGGAAAAAGATCTTGAAACCAATGTTCCTCAGTCTCCTACTCTACCCGCAGCCGCTATACCCGAACCTCTACGCATTACTCGCTCTGGACGCCACGTCCGGTTTCCACCTCACTTACGCCCGTAGTCACGGTCTCGGTGGGGGAGTGATGTGGAGACCTGGCTGGTACACTTTCCTACGTTTACTTTATAATATTATATTTTGATATTTTGCACGTCATCTTGGTTTTGACGTTACTTCATGAAAACATAATTCAATGAATATATATGAGTATTTCAAGAATATTTCAGCGTTTAACTATTACATTCCTGCAACTCTACAAGTAAAATGATCAACAAAAAAGGCTGCGGTAGCATATAACTATATCTTATAGATAAGTAGTTATGCGTATTTATGTAGGTACCTATTCAAATTGTACCCGTGCGTGCTCAATCTGCTTGTTTGTCTATTTGTCCTTCTTAAGAGGATCGTGTAGCTCAGCGTACGCAGCGAAATAGGTATTTAGAAAATCATATTCTGTCTCAAGCACGCTCTTGCCACGGGCATCAGTGCGACAGAGAACACTGCAGCTCGTGAGTGTTCGTAGGTATGTTCTTCGTTGAAAATTGCGTTTTGGGGGAAAACGATTTACACCTACTAAACTATAACGAAACCTTATAATTTTGGTGTCAAACGTTTTAGCAGATTATAATCTACGTACGTACGTTTTGCTTTTTTTGAAATTTTGCTTTGTTTCTCAAATACAGACGGTTTATTACGAGCAAGTTATGAACCAAAAAAACCGAGATTTGAGGGGCTTATAACTTTTGACCTATTACGAATTTTGAAAAAAGGAAAAAATACGTACGTAGTTTTTCATTATGTCAGTAACATATTACAAAATCGTTAAAATTAAATGATATTTAGGGGTAGTAAAACGTTTTCTCCGTTTGTATGGACATGGACGCGGTACACTACACTCTTAAACGTCAAAACAGAGTAATAATGGATCGAGGTGATTTTTTTGCACAGTGATGGACGGCCGGAGCGCGATCGGCTATTTTTAACCGAACTTCAAAAAAGAAGGAGGAGGTTCTCAATTCGTCGGAATCTTTATTTTTTTTATGTACGTATGTTCCCTGATTACTTGAAGACGCCTGGACCGATTTGGATTTTTTTTGTTTGAAAGGGACTTCACAGGTGGTCCCATTTTTTTCTTAATATCTCGATGAAATATGTACCCATTTTGACGAATTATTTTTTTAAGGATCTAATAATTTATCGACATTATCTCAGAGACATGACGAAAATCGGTTCAGTAGTTTTTCAGAAATTCAGTAATTTGTCTCTGTTTACGACTGATAATTATGTATCTGACAAAAGCCTTAGCAACGGTTGCTATTGACACGAAGTTGTCAATTTATGCATCGACAGTAGTCTAAAGGCTAAAGGTATGGGGTGCAGCGCAGGATGCACAATGCACATGGTTCAAATCCCATCCACAGCAGTATTTAATTTTTATTTATTTTATATTATGGCATATGTCAGAAATCTAGTAGGTATATTATACATTATACTATTACAGACAATAGTTATTTGTTCAACAAGTGAGCAAAGTTATTTTTTGATACGAGTGCTCATAAAAAAAATTTGCTCTCGTGTGAAACATACAACTTTTCACCTCTAGCGAAAAAGTGTTAGGTATAGGTTATATGTAAGAGAAGCAATTAAGACAAAGACAAAGTAAACAATCAATACAATACCTAACACAAAAATAGTTCAAAAGACCAAATGCTGAATAAAATTGATTCTCGCTATTTCGTTTTATATGTTTATTTTTTATTTAATGTTGCGTTAAAAAAAACCCAACATTATATTTTTAAACCTTTTAGACCTATTTATTTTAAATATTACAATAGTACAATTTATTTATAAACTTAAATTTCAATAAATGCAGAATGTTGTGCCTATGAGTTAAATTGCTAGACCAAAATGAGTTTCTGAATGAACCATCGCCTAGTTAATTTTTTTCAGCGCCGAGTAATCAAAAGCTTAAGAGTATGCAAAAAGCGATTTTGCTTCGAGTTTTTACGCACCAAAAGCGCCCTTTTCCTGCTGGAGAAATGATTTTCAAATTCATGGATTGTCATATAATTTTTTAAGAATATAAAGGCTCCAGCTATATCTGTCCAAAGAACACGTCGATCTGTTTTAAAATGAAAGAAGAGCAAATAAACAAAGAAACGCACTTTCGCATTGATAATATTAGACAGATTTACTTATTCAGGTCGACTAAATTTCAAGGGGCCACAAATAACCGACGATTCTGTTAAAATGTTTGATTGAAGGCCGAGTGAGGCTGCATAAGTGCATAAGCCTAACACCAGTGCCAAGAAAGACAATGACACGGTCTGCATGCAAATGATGCGTCTTGGGAATTAACTTTTTACCTTCCACCAGACCTTAAGTGTTATTGGATTGGATTGGCCCCACAGAATACACAGGAGAAGCCAAGTCTTCTTAGTTTTGAGGCTATACATACCTAATGAGTAATGTGTTAAGATGTTTTGAGATAGGAAAGTAACTTTTTTGAATAGCAAGAAATAATTAAATATTTAGTCGTTGAATTTAAAGTCGGTTGGTGCCAAATTAGGCTACAAAATTAAATAGATTCTATAGAAGACCTATTCAATGTTATCTATGTTTGTAATTAATTGTCTTTAATTTGGCACCAACCGTCTTCAAATTTAAGGACGAAATATTTATTTATTTCTTGCTTTTCAGTGAACAATTTTATTAAAGTTGATTTATTTTTCCATTTTAAGTTTATATTTAACATCATAATATAATTATCTTACAAAAATAATTGGCCTACCGAGGGTTCCGTACCATTTTTTCGGTCAGAACTTTAAGACAGGATTTTTGTTTAGGATAAGGTCCTATATTCCCTATATTTTCAAAAATTTCGGAGATAGGATAGGGGAATTAACGATAAATTTTCGTATATTTTCTTTAATATAAGTAATTTTAACTATGCATTTTCAAATTATAAAAATATATTAATAATATATTTGTACTCCTTAAAACGAGCCCTTTCATTTGATATGTCAGAAGATGCAGTTGACGTTTTTATTTTCCCCCCAAAATTAACTTCCAAAATCAAAATTAGATTATTTACGCTAAATCTCCTTATTTGAGTCATCAAAATCTATTATGTACCAAGTTTAAACTTTATTAGGCCAGTAGATTCGGATAAAATAAGCTGTGACAGACGGACAGAAAACTACTGAGTCAAAAATTTTTAAATATAAGGAATATATGGCCTTTCTTATAGTTTACAGGAAAACCTAAACGAAAAATTTCTGAGCGAAAAAATGGTACAGAAACCTCAGAGCACGAGTCTAATACTCGCGATGTTTACTTTGTTTACATACATAAAATGTTTGTTTTAGTAGTAGTTATGATAGTAATTTAAAAAGGATGTCCGAGTTATTTTGATTGACTATTACATATTATGACCCTGTTTTATAATTGTTTAATAAATATAATGTTTGATAAAGTGCGCGATTGTAATCTAACACATAAATAGGTTAGCTAAAAAGTGTAGTGAATGATGATGTTGTGACTAAAATGAAGAGAGTAGTTTACGCTGGTTTTTACACGTTGAAAGAATGAAACAAGTATGAAAGATTGACTAAAAAGGTTTATATGTGGCTATTTTATGATTTTTTAATTGGTCAAATATAATAAAATAATTATTATTTTGAATTTTCAATAAGCTGCAAAAAACCCAAGACGTTTAACTGAAGGGTAATGGTATAACAGTGCTTTAAAAAAATTAAGAGCTTTGTGGTAGATTATGAAAGAGAAAACGGGGGCAAAGTTTAACCACCCATATTTCCTATTCCAAAAAATCCATTGAGAAAATAACAACTATTTTACTTAGATATATTCAATAAGTATCTTTATGCTAAATTACAGTGACACAGGTGGATTATTTACAGAGAAATTGGGAATAGTTTATACCAGAAAAATTATGGGGATAGGGCCCTTAACAATAAATTATTATGTCAATGAATGTTTAAAAATTTCCAGGGACAAATCCGGGGCGAAAAGTCAGCACATTGTAAAACAAGCCTTACTATGTGCTAAGATTCAGCCAATGAGCGTACTGCTGGCATATTGCTAGGTAAGTAGAAACACTTTTAGACACAAATAGCGTCTCTCTTAATTAAATTAAAAGAAGCGCGCACTCTTAAAACGATTTTAGGTAAACACGGTGTTGTGATGCCAAAAATAAAACGAAATCGAGAGCAGCCGTGCGAGCTTGACCATGTAGAGAGAATCATTCTGGGTAGAAAAAATCTCTGTTAAGAGAAAGATATAATATCCTTTAAAAATAAAGCAAGATAAAATAGAACCGGTTGCTGCGACGCTGCTCTATTTCTTCGTCCAATCTCAAGCGCGCTGCCATACGTTCCACCGAAATCGACCACAGACTCGTCCAATTCTTGTAATGAACGGTCCGCCATCCGTTTTCAATTTTATTCGTTGTATTTGTGGTTGATTTCGATGGCCGGAACGATCTGTCACACACACATAGTTTGACACTTTGTTTAATCGAATCTTATGTGCTGTGTGAGTGAGTGAATTCCATGTGATCTAGATCGGTTATTCAATCTCGATAGAGTTTCATAACTTGCACACAATTAGCAAGTTGCCATTATTTTTTGGTTTTCAGATTAATTTTTCATTTATGGATGCAGGATTCAAATGCTGCGTTTTATTGGCCCCAATTAGAATTGAACCCCGCATGTTTGCAGTTCAATATCCTTTTATAAGACACGAGACAATTCAACAATCTAAGATTTCCTTTTCTGAAGCAGCCATACTCAAAGTGTGCTCCGCGGAGCCCTAGGGTTCCGCAAAGCCTCTATGGGGGCTCCTCAAAAATACTGGTCATAATGAAAAATACTATAAGGTTGCAGAGGAAAATATATTGTACCTAAATATTCCAACAAAAAGTTAAAAAATTAACTAAAATAGTATAGTAGTGGAATGCAATACGTAATTAGATATTTGATAATTAATAAAGAATACACATAAATCAGTTTTTGTTTATTTTAGGGCTCCGTCAAATATTTTGCTTTCCTAATCGAATGCGATTTGTTACGGTCCTGACATACCTCTTTCGCTTCTTTTATATTCATAATATACCTTTCATACATGCTCGGCGATTGTGGGTACTTTTAATATTTTTATCGATCAATACATTTTTATATGTTCAATAACAGTACACCTAGGTCGTCCTCTGCCAGCATTTCCTTTCATTTCAGCCATATAAACCTTTTTAGTCAATCTTTCATCCTTCATTCTTTTAACGTGTCCAAAACAAGCGTAAACTACTTTTATTCATTTAAGTCACAACATCACTATAGACTATATAAAAATATTATTGTTTGTTATTTTTTCACTGTCATCACCTAGGGGTGATAGTATATTTAAAAGGCATTAAAGTCAAAGCGAAATAACTAGTCTATCCTATTAAATGTTGTCAAAAACCGGAAAAGAATTTATCTTTGGAAGACTTTTTAAATTCGGTAAGTAAAAGGCAATAATAAAATTTATGAAATTAGCCATACCTAAATGTTTTTATTGACTAACCTAGGAAGTAACTAGTAATTCACCGGCACAATTATAAAAACTGTTATTTCCAAAACAAAACAAACAAACAAACACATCATCACGGCATTTATAGACCCTTTAAAAGTGTCAAAAAAATTACATAAATTGTATACACACGTCAATGTGGTTTTTTTATCAATTTTAATTATTTGAGATAAGTATTTGTAATCGTAGGTATTATGAAACTATATCGGATTTTCACGTTATCATTGCTAATAGTGTATGATTGTCCGCGATTACTAAAGGTCATAATTGTTTAGGGTTCAATATAGCATAAAATAGCATTTTTTATTATTTTTTTTTAAATTTGTCATGTCCGTCCTATCCATGTGGTCCCCGTGGTACAACCGCCTGGTACAACTGGTTGTACCACGGGGATTTTTTCTCCCCATGGGCTAACCGTTGGGTAGAACAACTAAAAACATTCCCTGTGGTACAACCAGGATATGCTAGTACTGCAAATAAATAATACGTTATCAATATAATGGATAGTCTTCCTGGTTATAAAAATTACAAGTTGCATATAAATGAACATTTTCGAGCAAAGAGTTTTATTGTTTTATTTTTAGGATTTTTTTCTATATTCCTTTTTTAAATTGCTGTTGACATGGATTAATGAAATTCATATTTTTGTGACATTTAGTGATTACATAAAATAATTTAGCACATTTAACAATTTAATTTAAAGTTTTACTTTTTTCTTTTAGCGAGGATAAGCCAAAGTAAGATTAGGTACTCACAATTTGAATAAAAATATTTTGACATGATTTTTATAAGTAAGTATATATGCAATATTAATTTACCTGCCAAAACCTAATTTTAAACTAATTTTAAAGCCTTGATTCAAAGTCATAATGCTTTGTTTCTAACAACATAATACTACTGGAATTATGTAAGAAAACATCACTCTGTTTAGTACAATTATATAATTCGGCCAGTTTTCTCCAATATCTGTTGCTTTGTAATATATTTAACCTAGAACCGATAAATATTCCAGTTAAAAACCTACATAGTCTAGGAAATGGCGTGCAATTTCGTAGATGCAAGGTTACCGTCTGCCACCAACTAATCAAAGCGACTATACAAATACAAAACTCTTTCCCTTTGGAGCTTTTAGCAATGATGGAAGGATAAGGAGGGCGGGCAAATTTAATCTAATGGTTTCCTATATCTCTTGGCATAGGTTATTAGCATAAATACAGAAGAAACAATAGTAAATACTACAGACGTTGCTCTTAGTGCATTTATTTGAAGTTCAAACGAAAGTGAAAATACAAAACAATATGAGGCAAATTACGTTTAGATAAGGCTCACTTTTCGTTGACAGTTTAATCACTAAATCGACAGTAATTTGTTCTGGCCATACATGAAGTACGGGGAAGGCAAATATCGTGACAATTTGCGAAGTATAGGCTTGGGATAGGTACGTATCATATCCCAATTACCCCGGCAGACGAAGCTTGTCAGGAATTAAAAAAAGAAGTGTTGGTTCCCGGTTATAGGGTTGCCAGGCGTCCGGAAAAGCTGGACTTAGTTAGGCTTTTTGAATGCTTGTCCGGCCAAATTAAACGGTGTCCGGCTTGTCCAGCTTTTGTTAGGCTTTTTACATTTGACCAGTCCTTTCATTTCATCATTTCATTAGAATTTAAGAAGATTTATAGTAAATGATCAAAAAAGCCTGGTTTTACATGTAACATTTTTGTCTTATTAATACTAAAGTAGCCCACGCACTGGTCCGTTATCTCACAGAAAATTTTCGGTCCGGCAGCCGTATGATCAAGATTGAAGACAGACCACACATTAGCAATGAAAAATCATACGATCTAGATCACATGCAATTCACTCACCCACACAGACACACAAGATTCGATTAAACAAAGGCGTGTGGATGTGTGTGTGTGACAGATCGTTCCGGTCGTCGAAATAAACCACAAATACAACGATTTAAAAACAGGTGGACCGCGCGATAAGAATTGGACGAGTCTGTGGTCGATTTCGGGGGACCGTATGGCGGCGCGCCGGCGATTGGACGAATGAGTGGGCACCTTAGACTAGGGTGTCCGGCCTTTTTACACAAATGCCCGGCCAAACTGGCTGGTCTGTCCGGCTGTTAGGTTTGACGACCTGGCAACCCCATTCCTAGCGTAAAATTTTCAATAACCTCTATATCAATTTATAATAGTGGCAGATATTTTTATCGGTTGATTTTGTAATTATAGTAGACGATAAGCTTTCACCGACGAATTTGAACACTATTTCCCTGACTAAGCTAACGGGCAATCATAATTATGTGACATTAAGATAAGAGATGTTTGCAAGTGTACAATATAATAAACAACAAGAATTAACGTCAAAATTTCTAATATGTCACAAAATGCGGAAATCCATTATTAAAACAAAATAATTGTGTGAAATCTTATCGATGATATCAAAAACTGCGTATCGTTTATGAAACGCGACACCTTGGCCTTGCCGTCTTTTGGTGGCGAATGACACTATCTCTCCGATAAATACTGACGTGCTTTAATACAAGCATTTCCACAACTTCATTCTAGGAAAATAACTGATTCTATGTACACATTTTATAGATTGAAAATAGATAAGGTTGCCATTCATCCTAATTTAAATTGCAAAATTATAAGGGCTTTATACCGTGCGGTGTAGCCAGAGATATCAGTAACAGGGTCCATTTTTTGCCAGTTTTTCATATTGAACAAAATATGTCGATTATCGCTCGAATTATAGCAAATATTGGTGGTTAGAAGATTAGTTTTTGGCCAAGAGCGAATCAAACTCGAGTACCATTTTCATCCATAAGAACTTGGCAATTTTCGTTTAAGTTTTCCTGTAATCTATAAGCGAGGTCCAAATTTACTAATTTTTTTTCCAAAGTTTAGGCTCAGTAGTCTCGGAGATAAAGGAGGGGACGCTCAATTTTCGTATTTTGTTATAATAAAATTTAAACTGCATATTAAAATTATATAAAAAAATATAGGTATTTGTATTTCTTATAACAAGCACTTTTATTTTAATTTTTAATTTACCCCCAAAATCGAAATTCGATTATTTACGCTATACATTCATAATTGGGTCATCAAACTCTACATATGAACCAAATTTTCGTCCACTTGATTCGGAGAAAATAAACTGTGACAGACGGACAGACAGACAGACACAAGAGTCATCATATATATATATAATATATATATATATATGGGTTCCGTTTTTTAAATTGAGGGAATCCCTGATCTGAATACGAAACCCTAAAAACTGTCATAGCACGGATGCCTTACCCAAGAATCCTCAGGGTAATAATAATTGTTAATTTTATCTGAAAATAAACATTTCGACTTTCTTAATTCTACTGTTTTTTTTTTGTGTAGGTATATGTTACGCGATTACTCCGCCAATTGCGAATTTTGATAGTTTCTTTTTTTAATCGACAGAGAATTCTTTCGGATTGGTCCCATTTTTGTTTTGGTAAAAATTGGTAGTTGTTTTTCAGAAATTTTGAATTTATCAGGCAATTTTAGTCATAATCTCGATGAAATGTATGCTGATTTCGATTATTTATTTTTGCAAAGATATTATATTGTGAATATTATGATGTTAATCACTTTAAAAGGAAAAAAACTTTTTAAAAAAGTATACCGACTTCAAAAATTGTTCATTAAAAAGCAAGAAAAAAAAAATATATTATCGTTTAATTTTCTTTTTTTTTAAACTATCTTCTCATTATTGCATTTCAAATGAAACCGTTTTGGGGTTTCAAAGCCTATAACGGACATAGGTAAAAACGTTTTTTGTGTTTAAATTATTTAAATAGATTTGGGACATTAGGGCGTTTTCCCAAAAGTCAATGTTACTCAAAAAGGAACTCGAAAATGGTCCAGCTAATATGCTAGATGATTCTGTGGTTAAAACATCAACAGCGTTAAAGCTAGCTGCTATCCTAGGACTTAACTAAAATCCGTTATATTTACCGCTAAGTGATGAAGCTATTAGTGAACCGCTCGGCTTCTAGGTCTTTGTAAGTTGGGATGTAGGAGGTAATCTCCAAAACTACGCATCCAATTAAAAAAAATCTTTCGCCAATATTTAAGTGGACCTTTAGGATTGACATAATATGTTGTATGGTATAATAGGGGATGGAAATTAGTATGGATTCTACGGGCGAACTGCTAGAATTATAAAAAGAGAGTTTTATTTGTTTGTAAGTAAGAAGAAAACTTGAAAAAGACTGGGCCAATTTACAAAAAAATATTTCACAAATGGATAATTTACAGTTGTTTTATTTCAAAAATTATTCCGTTCCGTAAGGTTGCACTAAATACAGACGAAAGGGCTGGAATACTCTGACGAGCAATATAAAATAGCCCTTAACTTATCATGAAATATTTTCGGAACCACGCCAGATAGCTTTTTGAAGTAAAAATCAACATTCAAGTGTATTTAATAACGGTTAAAAAAACACCCAATGGAAACAAAACAATTTTTATTTTTTTTGATAAATAAAATGTGTTAAACAATGTAAAAACAAAATACCGCCGTTTGGGCAAAAAAACTGCAAGTGGCTTTTTATATTGCTCGTCAGTGTATGTCTTTGAGTATTTTCAAAGGTGTATGTGGATAGTAGGTAATTTTGTAATTTCCACATGTTTTTTGTATTCAAACTGAGACTGGTTGTTGCATTTTCTTTTTCCGCAAGGTTTACAGCTAAAAATTTGTGACTAACAACCAGTTGTGCGACGGCAATTCGGTCGCTATAGCAACTGGCAGTAATTTGTAACAACTAACCCAGTTGTATTTTTTTCGCTCGTAAATAAATAACATTGTCTATAGACATCAAATGTTTTTTTATTTAGTTGTTCAGTAGCCGCGTCGGTTGTGACTTTTTTTTTAAATTTTCTGAATTTTTAAGAAAAGTTAATATTAAATTTAAAAAATTTAATGTATGCCCGTAAACATTTATTGCTACATTTTAAAGATAGAGCTGGCCAATCGTTAGGTATAGGCTCAAAAAAAAACATTGGCTAAATGAGGAAGACATTGTCTTCCACTGGGTACCCTGGGGCCGGCAGCGGTTCCCGGGAGCTGTAAGGCAACCCGTGAAGAATTAAAAAAAAAGTGATAGGCATAATATAATACAAGAACTAAACATAATCTCGCGCCTTTCTCTGAGGCTCCATAAAGTTGATGGTTCATTTAAATGTTATTATGTGAAATTTCATAATAAACTTCCAATTATCAATTAAGAAATTTATCGTTTAAGACATATTACAATAAAGACGATTATTTGAAGGATGGAAGAGCTTGGGACTAAATTGTTATAAACATCATTTTTATTTAGTTATTTTGGTTTGACGTTGATTATTTGATTTGATTTATTAAGGAGCACCTCATAACTTTTATCCCATACAAAATACATGCTTCACGACTTCTTAAATTACGCGATAACTTTATGTCTTTGGTTTTGAAATTTAAATAGCTTTCGAAAGATAAATAAATTTGACACAGTATGAATTTAAAAAAATTAGAATCAGTTACACCTAGAAGTTTTATGAAGCCCTGAAAGTCATCAATTTCACGCGTATTTTCAACCGATTTTGAGACTCGAGTTTTCTTAATATTACTCATATACCATTTTCTCATATAGACAATTTCACATACTTAATGAAAACATTAACTACAACTAGCTATTTCCAATAGTTTTTGTATACTACTGGAAAAGCATAATGTCTGTTTTGTGCATTTTCGCAAGACCGATTTTTTGTGAAATCGTTCTTTCTCATGTTTCTGGTACGTGAATCTCGGCCTATCTTATCCTTGGTATTTTATCGATTCTTTATGCAGTGTATGTACCTTACAACTTTTTAAAGTTATATCAACAAAATAGGCTGCCCCGTTTACTGAGTTTATTGCGCTAACAAGCTTGCTATTTTATGTGCCTTCTACATTGTAGTATAAGCCATTTTGCCATTACCTTGCCTTTTATATATTGTTTGTACAGTCCCGTACAGGCTCAATAACTTAACTACTGTATCGAATTGACAGATTAATTTACAAGGAAGGTTTTAGTGTATTTTATACACTACAGACTCGTCCAATCCTTGAAACAAACGGTCCGCCTAGATCATACGGCGGCCGGAATGGGAAATTTTCGGTGCGATGCCTGACCAATGTGTGGCCTAGTTTATGAGTAAAGAAGGAGCGAGCCGCTAGTTAAATAATAATTATACAAATGTAAAAACATGAGACCAGAAATGTGGAGCATTCAACATTCGTTAACAATGTTTACGTGGTTTACGCGACCTGGCAGCTATTGTACCTACAAACACAATAGTATGACCATGTCTCGAATGACAAGATAATTCTAAGTGAACATTTTTCAACGAATCAATACTTTGATTTATGCAT
Organism: Nemapogon koenigi; assembly: GCA_963924495.1. NCBI lineage: Eukaryota > Metazoa > Arthropoda > Insecta > Lepidoptera > Tineidae > Nemapogon > Nemapogon koenigi. The sequence continues at coordinate 24,290,216 of OZ004629.1, forward strand.
AATAGAGATGGCATGTGAAACGTTAGCCGCCATCGGGACGGAGTATAAGTATTTAGTTTTTAGGGTTTCGTACCCAAAGGCTAAAAACGGAAACCCTATTACTAAGGCTCCGCTGTCCGTCCGTCTGTCTGTCTGTCACCGTGCTGTATCTCATGAACCGTGATAATTAGACAGTTGAAATTTTTACAGAATGATGTATTTCTGTTGCCGCTATAACAACAAATGCTATAAAACAGAATAAAATAAATATTTAAGGGGGCTCCCATACAACAAACGTGTTTTTTTTTTGCTCGTTTTTGCTCGATATTGATAACGGCAACAGGTAGATGCTTGAAATATTCACAGAATATTGAGTTATATTATTCACTTTAAAAATAAATAATTAAATTAAAATAAAATTATTATTTAAGGGGGGTTCCCATACAACAAACGTGATGATTTTTTTGCCGTTTTTATAGATAATGGAACGGATCCCTTAGTGCGCGAGTCCTACTTGCACTTGGCCGGTTTAGTCAATTTAGACATAATAAGTGTAACTCTCTGAAATAATAAGAAGCATAAAAGTAAAATAAATGCAGTGGAAATGCGGTCTAATGTGTAATGATGCCATTAGATAAGAATAGTGTGAAAGATGATGTTATAACTAAAATGAATAAATTACTTATAGTCTGATTTTTAATTAGATGGACTAAAATTACATTTGGTGGGTTGCCACTTTATCGTAATATAAAAATAGTGTTGTTCCTAAGTGAACGACAAATAATCGAGTGAGTCAAACTTTTTTATAACAATTTTTTATATAACTGTGAATTTGCGTTGTACATTTTATTCTTTTTACAAGCTTTTATTTAACTTGCAACGTATGTATGTATGTTTGGGTCAAATCTTGCAAGTGAATTTTGACCCACTTCCCGACATTCAATTGAACTGAAATTAAACAGTTTTAGTTTAGGAGTCCCTGTGGCCACCTTTCAGCTCCATCATTAGAACCTTAGCAGCATCTACGATCAGAGTACTTGTCAAGAAAAACGAGCCCAAACTCGATAATGTTGCATTGTTTTATTACAAAGTTTCTGTGGCCATTTTCCGGCTCCATCGTCAGACCCTGAATACCATCTTCGATCAGAGTACTGGTCAAGACATATTAAATAAGCCCAAACTCGATGGGATTGCATTGTTTTATTACAGAGTTCCTGTGGCCACCTTCCAGCTCCATCATCAGATCAGCTCAATGACAGCATAATATTGCATTGTCATCCGACTTACATACGTATTTAAAATTTCAGTTCAATTGAACATCGGGAACATACATAGGTACATAGTTACAAAATACATACTTACATATTACATACATACATTGCAAGTTAAATAAAAGCCCGTAATAATAAAAATTATACTATCGAGAATTTATATCACAACGCGAACGGTTTAATCAATCACTAAGTGACTCATTCATTAATCTTATGAATGAGTCATAACAACACTATGCTCCACAGTGGCAACATTAAAAAAAAAGGTCGATTGCAGCTGTCATTTTAGTCCATCTAATGAATAATCAGAGTTTAGTTTACATTGGTTTTGACACGTTGAAACAATGAAGGATGAAAGATTCGACTAAAAAGGTTTATGAAAGAAAATGCTGGCAGTGGACGACCTAGCTGTATTTTTACTGAACACTTAAAAAAAATATCTTAGGCAATGTCAAAAGTACACACAATCGCCGATCATGTATGTCAGGATCGTAGCAAATGGCATTCGACTGTAGGCAGAGGCATACCCCTCTTGGGATAAAAGTCGTAATGATAGATAGGTAGATAGATATATTGAAATAATAGACAATAATACTACTTTAATTTCATTATGATTCGGAGGGGATTTAATCGATGATTTGCCAATGCCAAGTATTATACACGTTACAGTAACAATAGCCGATTAATCGGTAGCTAAGATGTTCCCGCCGACTGTGATATGTCCTATTAATCACTGACTAATCACAACCATCACAACGCGGACGGGATTAAACCGGATTCGCCATAATGTCACGACGGGGCGCGTGCGTTGTCCGCTATGACATGACGTAGAATCCTTGTGCATGTCTATTCCATTTAATAAGTCCTGTGACAATTCCACCTGTTTAATATGAAACACAAAATAAAACTAAATACATGTGAAACTCCATACAAATTATTGTTTAATATTTTGATGAATTTGTTTTAGTTATATTGCGATAAACAAATCAGACAATTTTCCGTGAGACGAATTGATATGGAAAATTTCTTACTAAGTCAAACATCTAAAGACCAAAGTATATTTATTGTAAAAATTGTAATCGTAATTAAAACGGGTACAATATGATATGCTAGCGCGGACTTTTTTTATGTGTAACATCTTTGTTCTCGCTCTCCTGCTATCTGTGGGAGTGATTTCGTGAAAAGGGACGTCAATGTGTAACAGGAAACCGGGGAAGCGCGCGCTATTTGATTTGACCAATGAGCGCGCGCGGTCGTTGGCCGTCAGATGCTACCAACCAATTTTCTGAGAGGTTGGTACTGTCAGCCAACGTGACGTGGTGACGAGGAAGAAAAAGGGAAATAGAGAATGATAACGCATCATCAACGCTTATTTTAACAACGAAACGCAGCATTTCTATTATAATTTTTTTTCATGTCCTTCAAAGCCTCTAAGCGTGGTTTTTTATTGTTGGATATTTTTCTGTTTGAAAATTAGTCGTGCGAAGGGATATTTTTTGTTGAAATTTAAAAGTATATTATATAATGCACTAAAAAATCGAAGGTGATATTATTATGTGTATCTTTTAGAAATAAAATATGACTCAGAAACCCAACGAAGGTCTTTTTTTTTAATTATGTACATAAGTTATTTTATAATTATAAAACCCATTGGTACATGGGATCGAACCCATGGTCTGCCTAGTTAATACCAGACGTCTTAACCACTCGGCCACCGACGCACCGTGGCACTACGAAGGTTTCTTTTTGAATTACTATTTAACGTTCTTCAGTGGGTATCATTTGATTTTTTATTCATAGACTAAGTACAAATCGTCGCTCTTGTTTCCAATGGAATTAAAATGAGAGGATCCTGCATAATTGCCTTTGATATCACTTGAGAACAGTTAGACCGATTTGGTTATTTTTTAAATGTACTTAGTCTGAATAATGTTTTAAGGGAAAGAAAGTTGCCCGGAAAATTGAATAAATTGGGAAAAACTGAAAATGCTTTTTTCTATGGGATTTTTGTATTAAGTCTAGAGCATAATAGAGGGCTACACTGGCGAAACCGGGGCTTTCCGCTAATAACTTTATATTCCATAATGGGGTATTATTTTGTATGAAATTTAAAAGTAATTATATTAATTGGATAATTATATAAAAAGACCTGTCTTTGGAGTTCATGGCTCAAACAAACGTTACCCAATGCCCACTCTTTTCTTTGACTCAAACAAACGTTACTGTCACATTGAAAATTGCTTCAGACAGCATTAATGAATAAATTTGGTCTTATTTATTGAAATTAGGGGATTATACGAATTTTGCTGATATAATACCTATTATAACATATTATGTTCCTAACCCAGGATTAAATTTTTTTTCTTAATAATTTGGTATGCGTTTGAATCAAGTCTACCGTGCCCCTAAACAGACACAGAAGTGGCCGTACTCAGACGAGGTACCTACATACATTAATAAAAAACCGGCTGAACTTTCCTTCCTTGTTCCTTATCCAGTAATAACATGTTTTTTTTCAATTAAACACATTTCTGTTAATATATAATAAAATGGGCTGTAGTTTTATGCAGAAAAGAACCAGTCGACATCGAAGTCAAACTGAGATTTTAGAACTTTAACTTAAGAACCCGCCTCATAATGTTTGTCCCATACTAATCACATGCTGCAGCTATATGTAAATTAAGCGATAACTTTATTTCTTGGAATCGAATAAGTTTTTATGAAGCTCTGAAAGTCCTAAATTTTTCGCGTATTTTTATCCGACTTTTAGTTATTATCTAACTAAAAGTCGAAATTAAATTCTCTTAAAATAAAAAATCTAATTAAATTTCTTAGATAATTTCATATTATGTTAGAAAACATTAACTACATGTTGCTTTTTTAAATAGTTCTTATATAATACTTATACAGCTGAAGTTCGTGTATTGTCGCAAGAGAGGTTTTGTTGAAGAATCGTCCTTTCTCATATTTCTGGTACGTGAATCTTGGTCTATCTTATCTTATCCTTGGTTATCTTATCGATTTTATTAGCATTCTATCTCGCTTACATCTTTATAAAGATATTATGTACAAAATAATTCGCACGTAAAATTAAGTTTGTAGTGCTCTGATGCGTCGCCTACAGCTAATATTGTCATTGTTATATATTTTATTTTTAAAATATTAATTACTAGCATTCCACCCCCGGCTTCACCCGTGGACATTTACGAACAAAATAAAATATACCCTATATCTACCCCTACCCCCTACCTTTGGATATTGTTCATACAAAAATACTAAAATCGCGATAAAAAAATACTTACATCTTTAAACTCGTGATATTTTTCGAATGGAATGTCCGAATTGAATATTTCAAAAGTTATATAAAGGTATTGAAGCAATCGTGTATATAAAGTATAATATTTTGATAAGGATTAATAGCAAGGTACAAATAAAGAGCCTTTTCTAGCGGCGGCTTTTTAATTATTTTTTTTAAATAAAAGAACACTTATTGTGAATTAATTATAATAGTTAGACATATGCTATCGCGACATTTTTGTAGATAGGTAATGATGTGTTCTGCAAAAAGTCGTAGTACATTATTTTGTTCTATCATCAATAGTTTTCGCAGCGCACGCGATGTAAGGAATTTATTAGGTCATTTTTTTACACCTTGGGTTACATTATTGGAGTTTTAGTAAGGACCCCTAGTTTTTTAGCCTATGTCACTCAATGTGAATGTAGCTTTCCAATGGTGAAAGAATTTTTGAAATCGGCACAGTAGTTTTTGAGTTTATTTATTGCAAACATACACACAAAAATACAAATCTTTCATCTTTATAATATTAGTATTAATATAGATTCGAAAGTCATGTAAGACTTTGTCACTTATTCTTTTTTGGTCATTCTATGGACTGGTTCATTTCTACATAACTATTGCCAATTATGATATTATAGATATTATGCATATATTTTGAAATGGCACTTAAATTTTTAATGTATAAGCGTTCGATTGCTCTGTCTTTATATGTATTACCAGCGACTCCGGTTTATTAAAATTTTAATACCCACACAAATACGCTTATTACTACTTATCTATTAAAAATAGATATAATATACTACCGCACACTGTTTTGTATATAATTTTATTCCACACATTTCTTTCCTACAACATTTCGTTACATCTCCGACGGATTAGACAGCATACGCCATGAAAACCTGCTGGAGCCTATTTCCCCGACTTGATTCATTAAACTGTTAATGCTCAGCTCCTAAACATGACAGGTACATGTTTATTACTCGAAAACTTTTCTCGTGCTCGTGTATCATCTTATCTAAAGGTAATACCGCATAAAAATACGGTCAGTACAGACAGACGCAGTGGGAGACTTTGTATAATAATACCTATGTAGTGATATATTATGATGTATTTGAATATGCTTTTCGCAATATCACAACCATTATATACACATCATAATAATAATAATATTGGCAGCAATGTCCACATTTAGCGAGATATCCATATAAGAAAACTAGCAACGCTGTCCAACATATCAAGATAATTCCTAGCAGCTTACGACTGATAGTGTGAATGGCTAAGTGGATACGGCCTACGTGACGATAATTAAAAACATATGTACATAATCCGACAAACCACACTTGGAGGCTAAATATAGGTACCTCAATAGAACTGGCCAATCGTTAGGTATAGCCTCACAAATACCAAGAGAGGGACTTCGCCTTCCGCTGGGTACCCTGGGACCGATTACACAGTTCTTCCGGGAGCCATGAGGTAGCCCGTGTAGATGAAAGAAACGACCTATCTTTGCTCTCAGCTTTCTGTTATACAATAAAATATAATTGAATAACCTTGATTTACCCATTTAATATGTCACGATTACGTCCATACCTATACAATTCTGTCTCCCTAGTAAATCTTGCTTTTGTAAACTCCCCTCAAAGAAAAGGAACCGGTTCGTACATTTCTTTGAAAGAATAATAACAACTTCTCATCAAATTCAATGAGAGGAACACGGGAATTCGCGACACATGCGAGGTAAAAAACTTGTTTCGTTACGTTTTTTAGAGTATATGACAAATCAGAACCATTTGTTGTCCGTCTGTCTGTCAAAAAGACCCTATTTCTGAATAACGGTTAGAGGTATTAGAGGTTAGGCTCTATAAATACTACATATTATTAAAAAAAATGTCTGCGTCTAACCTTTTCACACAAAAACTACTGAACGAATGTTTTTTTTGTGATTTTCACTAGGTTTATTCATCGGGAAGGTTTACTAGTATAAAACATGGACCTATCATGTTTAGGAGGTGAGTATTAACAGTATACCTAAGTGTATCAAGTTGGGGGAAAAAGTAAGTTATGGCGTTTGCTGTCTAATCTGTCAGAGATAACAACATTTTGTAGGAAAGAGTCAGACGAATTTGTCTATTTCAGATTATGGAATTGTTGGCAGAATTACAAGTGTTATTAAGGGCCGTTGGTCAAGGTCATCTTATAACTGTTAAAAATATGGCAAATCTCAGTTAATCCTGAAAAGTTGAGTTTATTTATACAACATTTCCTAAAACAATAACTCAACTTTCCAGGATTAACTGAGATTTGCCATATTTTTGACAGTTATAAGATTCTGATGTCCTTGACCAACGGCCCGTAAGTACTAATTGATACTAAAATAATTTTAGAGAAGTGAGGCGGCGTGAAGGTATGTATCATGTATGTAATTTGAAATAAATATTCGGAAAACAATAATGCACTCGTCAAAGCCATAATACCTACTTACATAATATCCATAACAATTGCAAGGTTAAACGAGGACTAATCCAATATAAGTATACATTAATGTTTTAATTAGATATTAAACGTGACTATTCAAAAAATACCTTTGTATCTGCATCAATAATTAAAGTGCAATAATGACGTTGTATTTTTTTTAAATAAAGTAATCATGAAACTTCGTTGATTTTTTTCCCTTTTCCGTTAGTGCGTAGTACATTATACCTCAATGGTATTAATTACTCTTCTACGTGTTATAGGTAAACCACTGAGAAAGTAGCACTCCCATGGTCCGCGCGGGTGTGAGGGGCGGGCGTGATTCTGCCATATACGATACGAAGTTTCACGCGATATATCTGTTGTCGACGCGATCCACCTCAAATATTTCAGGGTTCAAGCTATCCTCATGCCAAATTTCATCAAAATCAAAACCTACCCGCAAAAAGCCCGAGGTAAATCGCGTCGACAACAGACACATCGCGCGAAACCTTGCATCGTGTATAGCAGCATCACGCGCGCCCCTCACCCCTCATGGACATGGGAGTGCTACTTTCTGGGAGGTTCACCTATAGTCCATGTTATTTTCACAGACATATATTATCACAGAATCACAGATGTAGCTTAATAAGGCATATTATAATACGTCTTCTTTTTTTTTTCTTCACGGGTTACAGCTCCCGGTAACCGTTGCCGGACCTAGAGTACCCAGCAAAAGACAAAGTCTGCCTCATTATACCCGATAATTTTTTGAAGCTATACCTAACGAGTGGCCAGCTCTGTTGAGGTATGTAGTTGGAAAAGCATCTTTGTACGGTTTGTCGGATAATGTACATAGGTGTTTTATTATAAAAACCCATTGGCACATGGTCGGATGAGGGGATCGAAACCGCGATTTCTCAGTTGTGAGCCGACGTCTAATGTGCCATAATATTCATAAATTATAATAGTTTAGCATTCCACCCGTGGGTTTTATTGCTATCCTACGGAACTCTAAAAATAAAAGCCGATGCCAATTATTCAGACTATAAAAAAAACATTTAAAAATTGCTAAATCGGTCCAACCGTTCTCAAGTGATGAGCTTACTAACAAACAGCATTTAATTTTATTTATGCAAAGATAAATTGCATTGAGTAATTTTTTTTTATTGACGGTTGAAAGAAAAATATTATTAATACGCTCGTGCGTGGACGCAGGCATTTTCTATCATGACATAGAAGCGATAAGCACCAAAAATGGATGTATTCTGTTCCAAATAATGTACTTTGTATGACGGCACATATACAAGTAATTCAATATGGCATTTATCAATCACACCTATTTTTTTATGACTCAAGGATCATGCTGATACTAACTTATACTATAAATGTTTGATTGTGTTGTGATTTTTAGCACAGAGATATATGGAGGGCCGGAGAGTGACATAGGCTACTTTGTCACATTTGAGCTAAGCGGGAGAGGAAAGCTACTAAATTATAATACACTTACAGTATCACTCTTGTATTTGTCTGTCTGTCACAGTTTATTTTATTCGAATCTACTGGACGAAAAAAGTCTAATCTAGGTATATTTATGTAGATTTTCCATTCCTTCAACATTTGAAAGGTACTTAACTTCAGATAAAGATAGGTCATTATATGCAAATTAACTAATCATAGACATTCGTCAACTAAGTCGGAAAAAAGTCGTGCCTCTTGAGAGCTTCCACGGCGTGCGCTGCGTCAATAGTTAAAGTTGCAAGAAAATAATGTATGGCTGAATTGTTCATCTTGAAAAGTCCTAAAAAAAAGTCCGTGACAGCATATGTCTATTTTCTAAGGCTACCTAACAGAGACCATTTTGTTGCTGTTTTAATCGATATATTACTATTATATCTATCATCACGCCTTTTATCTCAAGAGGGGTAGGTAGAGACAATCGAATGTCATTTGTTACGATCCTGACATACTTCTTTTAATTCTTATATATTCATCATACCCGAACATCCCCTTAAGGACCGTTGCTCTCAGTCATCTTGTATCTGTCAAAAATATGGCAAATCTGGCAAAACGCAAAAGCAATTGCTCGTTTTGAAAACTATGGCTATTTAGAACTCTTAATAATAAAAATATGGCTCAATCCAATTTAAAATACTGTGTGGTAAGGAAATGTTGTATAAATAAACTCACCTTTCCAGGATTAACTGATATTTGCCATATTTTTGACAGTTACAAGATGACCTTGACCAGCGGCCCTTAACCACAGGTTCTGCGCTTCAGAAATCGTCAACATCGCCTCATTGGAACCTAATTAATGTAAGTCGTAGTGCATGAGTAAGTTATTGATAGGTATTTGTATAATCAAGGCCGTTCTCATCGATTTATTAAATGACAACAAATTAAAAAGTTCTTATGTGACATTTTTATTGGCATGAAATGTCACAGAGTATTAACGACATCGCTATGCACAGAGTGTTGATAATGACCACTTACACACGCACGTAGCTTATCTATCTATATAACTATCAATCCCTTTTATCCCAAGAGGGGTAGGCAGAGACAATCGAATGCCATATGTTACGATCCTGACATACCTCTTTCGCTTATTTTATATTCATCATACCTTTCATAGATGCTCGGTGATTGTGTGTACTTTTAATATTTCCATCGATCAATATAATTTTTGAATTTTCAATAAAAGTACACTTAGGTCGTCCTCTGCCAGCATTTCCTTTCAATTTCATTTCAGTCAATCTTGCATGTTTCATTCTTTCAACGTGGACAAACCAGCGTAAACTATTTTTGTTTATTTTAGTCACAACATCATCTTTCATTACGCATTCTTCTCTAATGACATCGTTCCGGATGCAGCCAATATGCTTTATATCACACATTCTACGTAAAGACCGCATTTCCACTGCATTTATCTTACTTATTACACCAAATAAATATAATATAATGTAGTAAGTCCTCCATTTTTAAACGACTTCAAAATAAATTGAAGAGGTTCTCAATTCGACTGTATTTTTTTTATCTACTCTTATAACGTAAAATATCTATTACAAAATCGAATTATACTTCATAATGATAATATTTTTCTATTCTATTCTATTTTTGTTCAAAATGGCTCCATCAGGGTTTTGATGATTCCGCCAATGTCAAGTAATATAGACGTCACAGTAACAATAAGCCGATTGATCGGTAGGTAGAATGCTCCCGCCGGCCGTAATATGTCCTATTAATCACTGACTAATCACAACTATTACAGCGCGGGCGGGATTAAACTGGATTCCCCATGACGTCCTGGTGGACGCGTGCGTATATCACAAAGGCGTCACGTGGAATCCTGATAATCTTTTACATACATGTAATTTTTTTTTTAAATGCAGAAAGGGCAAAGGATATGTGTTATGCAGCCACATTAAACTTTATGAAAATATCGACACTCCCATGTGGGAGTCACTTGACAGTTAACGCGCATGCGCAGAAAGTAGGTAACCGCGATTTGCCGCCAATTTGTCGATTAAGAAAAATATCTTGGTTCAATTTTTTTGTACTATTGCATGTAACTAGAAAGTTCGGATGCGCCTCATTTTTTAAAATTCCACTTGATCCCGTATCATAAACTACTATTATGTTTGTTACCTCAGAACTTTCGACTGGGTGAACCGGTTTTGATGATTCTTTTTTTTATTTTATATGACAACTCTGACAACTCTGTCAAAGTAGATAAGTTATTTTTTACGGCATTATCAACTACATATTATAAAACAAAGTCCCCCGCCGCGTGTCTCTCTGTCTGTGACCTTTTTACGCAAAAACTACTGAACGGATTTTGTTGCGATTTTCATTATTAGATAGATTGATTCACCGTTAAGGTTTAAAGTATTAAACATGGACCTATCATGTTTAGGAGCTGAGCAATAATAGAATAAGTGAATGAAGTCCGGGAAAAACTTAGCCCCAGCGAGTTTTCATGTCGTATACTGTCTAATCCGTCAGAGATATAACAAATTGATGTAGGAAAGAATTGTGTAGAATAAAATTATCTACAAAAAAAAGATTGCGGTAGCATATATCTATCTCTAAAGGTGCCCACTCTAACGTCCAATCGCCGGCGCGCCGCCATTCGGTCCACCGAAATCGACCACAGACTCGTTCAATTTTTATCGCGCGGCCCTCACCCATCATCCGTTTTCAAATCGTTGTATTTGTGGTTGATTTCGATGACCGGAACACATACACATATCCACAGTCCACACGCCTTTGTTAAATCGAATCTTGTGTGTCTGTTTGAGTGAGTGAATTGCATGTGATCTAGATCGTATGATTTACATTGCTAATGTGTGGCCTGTCTTCAATCTCGATCATACGGCGACCGGACCGAAAATTTTCTGTGAGATACCGGACCAGTGCGTGGGCTACTTTATAGATCGTTATAAGCAATGACCTTACAACAGTCATTGGTTATAAGCGTATTTATGTGGACATTCCCTAGTTTAATAATATAAGTCACGTACATTAACCGTTTATTTCAAACTTTAAAAGTAGTAGTGTTACTTTCACAGACAAGCATATTCCTTTTGTTCGCGGCCATAGTCAACACTCTGTACGGCGACATTTGGTACTCTGTGGTAATAATGTATTAGTTGGGAATGCAAAGTTCAAAACGTGTACGTTCTATTATAGGAAATATAAATAATGAATCAACATTGATTGAAGGGAACGTAAAATAGACAATACATAGATCAATTGAATAAGTAACTTTGTGAAGGGTCCAAGTCCATTTTGAAGGAAAGTTTTCCTTACGAGCTTGTTCGAAAATGTTACATCTCTTTCACCCAATATCCCAGCGAAACAAATAAATAGAGAAAGAAAATTTCCAAACAAAATCGGTTTACACGATATGTAAAAAAAATATACCTACATTAGTAAATATATTATTAAGAGAACTCCGCAAAGTCGGTTTGAAAATATGCGTGAAAATGATATTGACATATTTTTACATATTAAGTATAGATAATTTCATATAATTTAAGGATCCATTATCTAGAACTTGCTATTTCTAATAAGTGTTGTTACAATACTTGAATTGCTGAAGTCCGTTTTTGTATGGGACAAAAGTTATGAGGCGTCTTCTTAAATAACTTTAATTTTTTTTCCCGTTTGAAACATTACATTTCGATCCAATGACGTATTATTTTTTTGGAAAGTACCTACCTAAAATTCGAAAACTTTTGAAAATTATCTGATAGTACTCGTTTGCCCTTAAGATGTTGTATTTACAGAAACTAGTAAAATCTCGTGTTTTGAGGTACATTTTACGTTAATTCTGAATACCTAAAGAAAGATACACTAAATCTTTATCTATTGAATGTGTTAAACGTATTTATCTACTCTTATACCGTAAAGCCTCTATTACAAAATCGAATTATACTTCATAATTATATGTTTTACACATAGATTTAGTATGATAATCCTAAGTCTATGGTTTTACATACACGCGTCTATAATATGTCAAACTTTGATACTGTAATGTATTACTGTACCAAAGTTTTCGTACAATGGCGATATCGTAATGTTTTGTTTTAATGCAAAAAGGGCAGAGGATATGTGTTATACAGCCACATTAAACTCTATGAAAATATCGACACGCCCACGTGCGAGTCACTTGACAGTTAACGCGCATGCGCAGTAGGTAGGTAACCGCGGTTTGCCGCCAATTTATCGATTAAGAAAAATATCTTGGTTCAATTTGTTTTGTACTATTTTTAATATAATATAATTAATAATTAATAACGAATTAAATCTAAAAATAACTAAATAAACCAGGTCCGCGTGGAATAGTGGCAAGAATACTGGCTGCATTTCCCCGCTGAATCGCGATACTGATTCGTTGAGCGAGGAAGGAGCCAGCCCTCTTGTCACCAGATGAGATGATAAGTCGAGGGGATACATCTTTAATAAAATTTTTGGCATTTGAACCCCACGGACCTAGAGTTTCTACACCAAACGGCACAAATTTGTAGTTTTCAATAATTGAACTATATTTGCGCCGTTTGTTAGACTCTTCGATTTCCGCCGCAGCTCCCGCTTTGATTGCTGTTTCCCTGAGATGAGACGGGGCTAATGTGTCCACGCACGTAGCATCCCATACAAGGGCCCGACCTCGCTCCCAGGGAATCAGAGTCATTCCATCGGGTCTCTTGCCGTCTTCCCGGATTATTCCCGTTGGCTCTAGGAGAGCAGGGACGTCTATTGACGCAAGAGCCCTTTTGATGGTATCATTGAGGGAGCTGTGGCGAGAAAGCCTGCCTGCACTTTTTATGCAGGAAAGTCCGTGAGTTCCAAATTGATCTACTTTTTGTATTGTATATAAAAATTGTACTATTGCATGGGATTAGATAAAGTTGTGTATGAACGGGCACATAACTTGGAATTAAAACACTCGTGGATTCTATTAAAAAATTCCACTGTGTTTAAATTACCCCTATTATGAACCCCTTTCATAAACTACTATTTTTAAATATTTAATTGGCATGCAATAAACTGTAATTGTGTCCTAACTTTCATCCCGCGTAAACAATGAAACCAGCGGAGTTTCGGTACAAATATTTCTAAAAAAATATACAGTAAGTACCTACATATATTTAATATTTTATGTTCTTCATATAATATACACAAAAATTTTTAACAAGTCTCGAAATCTTTTAATAACTTTGTAAAAATTTCGTAATATACGTAACGCTTAATGTATATGAAATAAGGTTTAAATTACTTTGATAATATTGTCAGGTGTGTCTGTGAGCTGTGTACTTTTAGAAGTTGCCTCAATATTTAGTATGGAAGAGTGGCAATTCGTAAATGTACCACAGCCTGTGGTTTTACCAAACAAGTTGCGAAATGGGGCAGAACCGCACAATGGCTGTTTTGCCTAAATGATGACGTCACTTTGTAGTTTACCTAAAAATAATCCAATTTTACAAATAAAAATATAAAATTCATACCTCAGTTTTTACTTTCAATAAATTAGGTAGTGCTAACACTGCTAACTCAAAACAATGTTTAAATATATTATGGTTGGTTGAGAAAATATTTAATATTTTGTTATTGATAAGAAACTGCTATACTTAACACCTGGATAGTGAAACTGTGAAATAGTTTTATTATAAACTAAATACAAACCCGGCTTCTCTCGGGGTGTTCTTTCCGAAAACAAAACAACAAAGTGACTAATGACACTTTTCGTAGTAGGTACCTATGCTAATCTATGGTAATAATATGGTCTATGTTTTTTAATAGCAATTTTAATTTCATACTGTATTATTTAGGTAATTATAAAAACAAATAGGTTGCCTTTGGAGTTGTCCTGAGTTCATGGCTCAAACAAACGTTACCCAATGCCCACTCAAACCCATGACTAAAAAATTATTACTGTCACATTTAAAATTGCTTCTAACAGCATTCATGAATAAATTTGGACTTATTTATTGAAATTACGGGGTTATACGAATTTTGCGGATATATGTTCCTAACCCAGAATTGATTAAAAATTTTTTCTTAACAATTTGGTATGCGTTTGAATCAAGTCTACCGTACCCCTAAACGAAATTATTAATATAAATGTAAGAGTTACTATAGTTTTGATAAGATTGTAAGTAGAAGTAGACACTGTGGCGGCCCTGGAGTAGAGCGAGAGGAGAAGAATAAATTAATTATGCGGTCTTTTTGGTGACCCACATTGAGATGTGCAACAGGGGCAGGCGAGGAACAGGGGGGTGAGCATATATTTGACGTGACATCTTTCGTGTCGACCGAAAGGCCAAAAACCTTTATTTCCGTACTAGAGCCAGCCACGGAATGCACGGTCCGATTGTCAACACTAGAATGCCGAGCAAATTTGTTGGGTCGGGCAAAGATAAGTACACATAATTTGCCCGCACATTGTAGGGATGGAACGTCTCGGCCCGTGCATTCCGTGGCTGGCTCTTGTACGGACATAAACGTTTTTGGCCTTTCGGTCGACACGAAAGATGTCACGTCAAATACATGCTCATCCCCCAGCATGTTACCATTTTCTTACCCTAACCCCTAACTAATTATTTGATTCGAAGGTGTCGATCAAAGGGTGCCGAAAGACAACCTCGCTCTACCCTGATAAAGGGCTAGGGCCGCCGCTGAGTAGACATAATCAATTAATTCAAGAACAACACTTAGCAAAGTACCTATTATCATTCTCATAGGATTCCACGTCACGCCTTGGTGGATAGCACACGCGCCCGCGGAGACGAGATGGGGAATCCAGTTTAATCCCGTCGGCGCTGCGATAGTTGTAATTAGTCAGTGATTAATAAGACATATCACGGACGCCGATGAACATTGGTGGAGCCATATTAACAAAAGAAGAAGATCATTCTCATAGAAAAATGACAGATTTCTCAAAGTAGATACTGAACATAGATATAGAACAGATTGACATACGAAGACATTGGATTGGGCAATTTTATTGAACTAGATATTGATTTGGTCCCATTTTTATCTCATAGAAATTGGTTTATTAGTTTTTCAGAAATTTTGAAAAAACTGACATTATCTCGATGAAATATTTATTATTTCTTACTTTTCAGTGCAAATTTTCGGTACACTTTTTTTTAAAAATGTTTTTAATACACAGATCCTATAACGGTAAAAAGACAAGCCAATCGTCGAAATTAGACGCGGGTCATTAAATTGGTATTATAGTAGCAATGAGTTTTTATAATAAAAAGATTCCGACGAATTGAGAACCTCCTTCTTTTTTGAAGTTCGGTTAAAAAATATATGTAGGTACATTAATTATCCGACAAACCGTACAAAGTGGCTTTTTCCATCTAAATACCTGAACAGAGCTGGCCGGCAGAGGTATAGCCTCAAGAAATCATCGGCTAAATGAGGAAGACTTTCTCTTCCGCTGGGTACTCAACGGTTCCCGGGAGCTGTAAGGTAATCCGGGAACAAAGAAGACGACAATACAATATATCTATTATACGTAACTAGAGGGTAGGTAAATTATAAACACGGAGTGAAAGACGATGTTGTAACTAAAATGAAGAAAAGTAGTTTACGCTGGTTTGGACACGTTGAATACTGAAGGATGAAAGATTGACTAAAAAGGTTTATATGGCTGAAGTGAAAGGAAATGCTGGCAGGGGACGACCTAGGTGTACTTTTATTGAACATATAAAAAAATTATTGATCGAATGCAATATTAAAAGTACACACAATCGCCGAGCATATATGAAAGGTATGATGAATATAAAAGAAGCGAAATAAGTATGTCAGGATCGTAGCAATGGCATTCGATTGTCTCTGCCTACCCCTCTTGGGATAAAAGGCGTGATGATAGATTTATTATACCTACACTAGCATTCCGCCCCCGGCTTCGCCCGTGGATATTTACGAACAAAATAAAATATACCCTATACCTACCCCTACCCCTACTCTAATCCCTACCCCTACCCCTACCCTTATCCCCAACCTCTATATAATTTTCGCTTTGAAAATTAGCCATTATTTGTCGTAAAAAGTAAATGACAAAAAAATTTTATTGTGGGATATCCATAAGAGATAGACATATACCATAGCGGAGTTTCCTGTAGACCTTTTCAATGTGTACAATACTTAGTACATTATTTTGATAAATCTCGTAGGGTTTAGCCTGCGTTTGTAATGTAAGCGGAAAAAATGTAATTATTTACGACATCACATTAGAAACCTCAAAAATAACAGTATTTCTCCACTATTTAATGGATGTTATATAAACCTTCCTCTTCAATCACTCTATCTATTAAAAAAAACGCATCAAAATCCGTTGCGTAGTTTTAAAGATTTAAGCATACATAGGGATATAGGGACAGAGAAGTAATTTATGAATTATTCATGCAGGAGATATTCACGGTGTCCATTTTTTGCCAATTGTTCATATTAAACATGATACACTTAAAATTCTGTCTTATTATCTGTTCTGAGAAGAGTCACATCACATGTCGAGATCTGCATAAAAACTACTTGCAAAGCTACCTGCTATAAAAATAATATGTGGTTGTTTTTTTTACAATAATGATGACCGCAAAGTATTATTTTCAATTATATATTACTTAAGAGTAAACTAGCATTTTTCTGTGACTCCATTTCAATTTTGACTCAACAGATTCTGAAACAGGCTGAGAATATGGGGCACCTAATTACTGTTTCCGGGAACCATGTTCTCAGGATATTTATTTATTTTTTCTTCATGGGTTGCCTTACAGTTCCTCCCGAAACCGTGTTACGGTTCCAGGGTACCCAGCGGAAGACTAAGCCTCCCTCGTTTAGCCGATGGTATTTGTGAGGCTATACCTAACGAGAGGCTAGTTCTGTTGAGATTATATTTAGATGGAAAAGCCTTTAAGTGTGGTTTGTCGGATTATGTACATAAGTTTTTAATTAAAAAACCCATCGGTACATGGCCGGGATCCGGGATCGAACCCGGGGTCTGCCTAGTTAATACCAGACGTTTTAACCACTCGGCCACCGACGCACGGTTATTCACAAGACAATATAAGTATATGGATTTTTAAGGCAGTTTCTATTAGAAAAACCATTTGTATACATATATACGTATATACGTATGCATACCTATCTAACTATACTAGATTTTAGCCTGGCTTCACTGTGGGTGCTTTTGAAATTCGAGAGACAACCACTCCCTTTTTAACGTAACCTTTCAAACATGACCTATGCATAAATAATCCATACTTCCTAATATTATAAATTTGCGGTTTGCAAAAAAGAGCGATTCGCATCATCAATGACCCAAAGGCCACACGAAATCTCGAGCCTCTACAGTTACGCATAGACATAGCCTCTCTTAGCGTCTTCTATCGACTGTATTATGGGGAGTGTTCAGAAGAACTCCATGGCCTCGTCCCTCCATCCCCTTTTCGCACCCGCACTGCTCGCACAGGATACAGTTTTCATCCTCACACCGTCGACACGTTCTCTATACGAACGAAAAAATTCAGTGACTCGTTCCTGTGTCGTACCTACAGCCAAAAAGTGGAATGAACTTCCGGCGTCGGTCTTTCCTCCTTTCTACAACCTTGGCTCCTTTAAGCGAAGCGTGAAAAAGCATCTCTACGGGCCGGCATTAGTGGGCGCGACTGGCGGACTGTATTACGATCTGCCAGTCGCGCGCATTCATGGACCAGCCACCTATGCTTAACAATCAGGCGGTGGCAAGGTCACATGTCGTCTTCTCTATAAAAAAAAATAAAAAAATATGCGAAAGTAACAATGTCTGTCTATGGAACATAGATGTCCGTGTGGAAAAGATGATGATCAATTTGGAACTCACGGACTTTCCTGCATAAAAAGTGCAGGCAGGCTTTCTCGCCACAGCTCCCTCAATGATACCATCAAAAGGGCTCTTCCGTCAATAGAAGTCCCTGCTCTCCTAGAGCCAACGGGGATAACCCGGGAAGACAGCAAGAGACCCGAAGGAATGACTCTGATTCCCTGGGAGCGAACACATTAGCCCCGTCTCATCTCAGGGAAACAGCCATCAAAGCGGGAGCAGCGGCGGAAATCGCAGAGTCTAACAAACGGCGCAAATATAGTTCAATTATAGAAAACTACAATTTTTTGCCGTTTGGTGTAGAAACTCTAGGTCCGTGGGGTTCAAATGCCAAAAAGTGTATTAAAGATATATCCCCTCGACTGATCATCTCTTCCGAACGAATCAGCATCGCGATTCATCGGGGAAATGCAGCCAGTATTCTTGCCACTATTCCAAGCGGACTTGGTTTATTTAGTTATTTATGTGTATATGTCTGTCTGTCCGTCTGTTACGCTTTCGCGGTTAAACCACTAAGCCGATATTTAAAATTTGATTCGGAGAAAGCTTGAACCCTAGGATTTGACATAGAGTAACTTTAAAATCCACCCCCTAAGCCCGCTTAGGCAATGAAAGTTGGTATGGGCCCCACGGGCAAAATTTTATTCAAATCGATATTATAAAGTATTGTAGGGTAATAATAATAAAGAATAACAACATAAAGGATATCATTAGAGAAGAATGTGGAGTGAGAGATGATGTTGTGACTAAAATGAAGAACAGTAGTTTACGCTGGTATGGACACGTTGAAGGAATTAAGGATGAAAGATTGACTAAAAAGTAAAAGGAAATGCTGGCAGAGGACGACCTAGGTGTACTTATAAATTTTGGACATATAAAAATATATTGAACGATGGAAATATTAAAAGTACAGAAAATCGCCGAGCAAGTTTGAAAGGTATGATGAATATAAAAGAAACGAAAGAGGTATGTCAGGATCGTAACAAATAACATTCCATTGTCGCTGCCTACCCCTCTTGGGATATAAGGCGTCATGATAGATATATAGAATATTAGTATTATTGATAGACTTATCCCCTGTTCTGTTTAATATGAATAACTGGCTAAAAGAGGACCTTGTCAACTGTATTTCTGGCCACGCCGCAACTCTTAAAGGCCGTTATAGTAATACAGTTTAATTCTTACCATATGTCTAAATAATTTATTACCGCCCGGAATATCGTACTATTTTCTAGTTTTATTAGTACAGTCGAGTGCATAAATATGTAACAATAACAATTTGTCAATTAAATTATTTATCACTAGTCTGTGACCTTTTCACACAAAAAAAAGAACGGATTCTGTTGCCGTTTTCACTATCTAAGGTTGATTCACCAGGTAGCTTCAGGAGTATTAAACATGGACTTCTCATGTTTAGGAACTGAGCATTAACAGCATAAGTGAATCAAGTTGGGGAAAAAGTTAGCCCAGCGAGTTTGCATGGCGTATGCTGTCTAATCCGTCAGAGATACAACAAAATGATGTAGCATATAATTGTGTAGAATAAAATTATCTACAAAAAAGTCGGCGGAAGCATGTGTCTATCTTTAATAGATACGTAGTTATAAGCGTATTTGTGTAGGTACTCAAATTGTTGTCGCTAGTGGAATCCCACTAATATTATAAACGCGAAAGTTTGTATGGATGTGTACGTTTGTTACTCAATCGTTTTTGGCACAGATATATGGCCATATTCATAAACACATTTTAGAAGCGTTTTAGTTAAAATATGTTTCGTCACTCTCTAACAAACCTGTCTTTACTAGTAATAGAAAGAAACAAAACACATTTTAACAAAAACGTTGCTAAAATAATGAATAATGGCCATAGATTATAGTCTGGAATAGCACATAAATGCTACTTTTTATCCCGGAAAGATGTATGGTTCCCGTGGGATAGATTTGTATTTGTTTTTGTTTTTCACGAGATCGACATGATTTTTTGCATAGTGGTATAGTTTAGGGGTCAGAGAATGACATATACTATTTTTTATAACGCGAAATCGGGCGGGGGAGGGGCAAATTACAGCTACGGGATTATTTATTTTTGGATCTATTTCTCAGAAGCTTGTATATAATACTTTACTAATCATTAATAATGTCAACTTTATAAATATGTATTACTGATGTATACCTATTTATTTTGTAGGTAATAATTTAATACCTTAGATCAATATAAAAGGAAAAGATGGAGTAATACAACCGCTCAGCGTGCCACGTAGCACACGCTCTGTCCATATGCATACGCCGCTCTTCTTCCCGCTCTTTTGTTCCTCTTTCCGCGCTTTTGTCCCTTTTGCACGGTGTCACGCGTGTTTGTATGGCACAGATGCTTCATCTTTTTCTTTTATATTGATCAAAGTTCCACGTGTCCATTTTGCCATTTGTCCATATTAAACAGAACATCGGTGGCCGAGTGGTTAAGATGTCTGGTATTAACTAGACATACCCCGGGTTCGATTCCGGATCCGGGCCATGTACCAATGGGTTTTTTAATTAACTTAGAGGCTTTTAATTAGCTTAGAGCCACTCGTTAGGTATAGCCTCACAAATACCATCGGCTAAACGAGGGAGACTTGGTCTTCCGCTGTGTACCCTGGAACCGTAACACGGTTTCGAGAGCTGTAAGGCAACCCGTGAACAAAGAAAAAAATAAACAGAACAGATGGCAATTCTGTTGCTGCACTTAATGGACCTAGAACAGACATAAGTATCTGTTATAAGTATTTGAATTTCAATTGGAATTGAATTTTGAATTTGAACTTCACATGCCATCTGAAGCACGAGAAGTAGATTTGTGGTGACGTATAAACAAAATGTTTTCAAATATAATATACTAGCTGTTCCCCTTGCCTTCAACCGTGGGGACCAATCTAACTTCCATCACGGGATAATTCCATAGGGGGGTGAATTAAGAAAAAAGTAGCTAATGTCCTTCCTTAAGGTTCAAGCTTTCTCCGTATCAAATTTCACCAAAATCGGTTTAGTGGTTTAGCCGTGAAATCGTAGAGAGTTACTTTCGCATTCGATTCTTTGGATACATATTTATGTACCTGACTGTACCTACGCATTTGATTAGTCATTCATAAGAATATGTCAATAGAACGTGTTTATGGATTCCAGAATGATGCATTTGTCATCCGTGTGTTCATTTACTATTAGTCAACTAAACTAATAAGACACAAATAAAAACTAAGTTTGCTTTTCTTAAAATTTTCCTATCTTTAAAAAACTGGTTTAAACTCGCGGAGACTTCTGTGAAAATTACAAACAACATTATCATCACGGATTAGTATACTTCTGAACCACAATATTTATTTTGATAATAAGAGAAAAGAATATTTATTTGTCGAAGTATTTACCCAAACCATACTCTTTGGGAATTAACTTTTTATTTTACGTCGTTTATTCTATTTTTAACTAAATTTTCAACCGACTTCAAAAAAAGGAGGAATCTTTTTTTTTATGTATGTTCCCAGATTAATTGAAGACGGCTTGACCGATTTGGATTTTTTTTTTGTAGAAAGGGTATATTTTCCAGGTGTTCCCGTGGTCATCAGTGCAGGATCTGATGATGGGATCCTGAAGAAATCGGGAACTCTTCAAATTTTATAAGCACACTTGAAGCGATTTGGGTATTTTTTTATAGTGACTTGAGCATTTAGTTTCGGAAAGGACAATTTTACAGTGCATAGTTTTTGAAGTCAGTAAATTTTTTTTGAAAGGCAAAATTATATTATGTTAAGTAACAATGTAGAGGTAACTACTAAACAGATTTTGTTGCGGTTTCGGCTATTAGATAGGTTTATTCACCGGGAAGGTTTACGGGTATTAAGCATGGATCTATCATATATAGGAGCTGATCAATAACAGTATAAGTGAATCAAGTGAAAAAGTTAGTCCCATCGAGCTTTTATGGCGTAATGCTGTCCAATCCGTCAGAGATATAACAAAATGATGTAAGAAAGAATTATCGAAGATAAGAAAAACGTCCGGTATATGTATATTTAATAGATAAGTAGTTATAAGTGTATTTATGTAGGTATTCAACTTGTTATAAACCCATACTGAACCGGTTCAAAGCCGGAGGCGGGTCGCTAGTATTATCTAATTTCAATGAGGTTTTCACTATGTCATTAAAACTTCGATAAAACTAGATAATATTTAGGAGTAGTAAAACGCGGTTGCCTTTACAGCTTCCGGGAACCGTTGCCGGCCCCAGGGTACTCAGTGGAAGACAAAGTCATCTTCGTTAAGCCAATGATTTTTTTGAGGTTATACCTAACGAGTGGCCAGCTCTGTTGAGGTCTAATGGAAAATTATAAAAAACCCATTGGTACATGGTCGGATGTAGGAATCGAACCCGCGACTTTTCAGTTGCGAGCCGACGTCCCTAATGTCTATTTTTGTATCGAATTTAAATCCATGATACTGTTGTGAGGTGGTTATATTTATTTAAACTAAGTATATTACAGTTTTAAAATGTGTGAATAGAAAAAATAAACATGTTCGAAGTGCATTAGACAGCGTGCATGTTTACTAACTCACAAAAAAACCTGTTACTTTGACCTAACAGCTAGTTTATAGAACACTGTTTATTTATTTTAGTACTATCTTTCAGCCCCGGCTTCGCTCGTGGGGCCCATGTTAACTTTGATCCCCCATTATGGAGTTCATACAAAAATCCCATAGAAAAAGCAAAATTATCCAATTTTCCGGGAATTATTTCCAAATTTTTCAAACGCGCATGCCCGAGTTACTTAACAGTTAAAGCGCATGCGCAGTAGGTAGGTAACCGGGGTTTACCGCCAATTTGTCGATTAAGAAAAATATCTTGGTTCAATTTGTTTTGTACTATTGCATGGGATTAGATAAAGTTGTGTATGAACGGGCACATAACTTGGAATTAAAACACTCGTGGGTGCTATTAAAAAAATCCACTTCTATTTTAATTACCCCTATTATGATCCCGTGTCATATACTACTATTATTCACACTAAAAACATTAATCTAAAATATACATTTTATTTTAATTTTTGATGCAAAAGTGAGCGTGTATATTTTGTTTGTCCTGCTTTCAAGTCAAAACAGAACAACGAGTCGACGTGATTTTTTGCACAGTGTTTATTGGAGGGCTAAAGGGTGACGTACTCTTCATCCAGGAAATCGTTGTCACATTTGTGGGAAGCTAGTTTTAGTATAGTTTTAAAAATAAAGTTAATTGATAACCTCTCAGTTCAAAGAGTGTTTGACCAAAGTGTCTCGGAATCCAGTTTATTCCAGCTGCTATGAATTTATAAGATACTAGCGGTTAAACCCGGCTTCGCCCGTATGAAAAAAAAATCTTAAAACCCGAAAACCATCCACGGACCCACTCAAACACACACAAAAAATCTCATCAAAATCGCACATTCGAGTTTTGCGAGACTATAACGCACGGCAATTGATTTTTAAATATGAATTGAATATATATGTCACATTCGATATTGAGATATTTGATTTTATAAAATACTAGCATTCCGCCCCGGCTTCGCCCGTGGATATCTTCGAACAAAATAAAATAACCCTATAGCGCTCAGGGATAATGTAGCTTCCTATTAGATTCCTTGATAAAATTTTCAAAATCGGATCAGTAGTTTCAGAGTATGTTGTATGTATTGCCATTTCTATATTGGTGCACCGTATGAACACGCCTGTATCGGAGGGTCCACATACACACAGACTCACCAAACGTTGGCTTGCCTGCACTACCCTATTTTCTAATTTAAAAGCAGTTTCAAATTTTTATTGTATTATTTATAACTAGCCCTTTCATTTGACATGTCCCATGATGAAAAACATTTTTTACGTTTAAAATTTTCCCCTAAAATCGAAATTCGATTATATACGCTATACGTCTGTGATTGGAGTCATCAAACCACCATCAAACTCTATATATGAACCAAGTTTCAACCTTTTTCGTCCAGCAAATTCGGAGTAAATAAGTTGTGACAGACGGACAGATAAACAGACACGAGAGTGATCCTGAAAAGTGTACCGACTTCAAAAATTGTGCACTGAAAAGTAAGAAATAATGAATATATCCTCGTATACTTTGAAGACGGTTGGTGTCAAATTGAAAACAACTTAGTTCCCAATGTCACTAATCTTTTTTTTTTTTTTTTTTTTTTTCTTTCTTCACGGGTTCAGCTCCCGAAACCGTGTTACGGTTCCAGGGTACCCAGCTAATCTAAACAATTAATTATGTACCTGGTGATCAGTACTAACATAGATATTTATTAGTGTTCCTTACATCTCCGATGAAAAAACGGAAAACCTTATAGAATCACTCGTGTGTCTGTCTGTCCGTCTGTCACAGCTTATTTTCTCCGAATCTACTGGACGAAAAATATTAAAGCTTGGTACATATTAGGTAATTGTTTAATGACCCAATCAATTAGCGTAAATAATCAAATTTCGATTTTAGGTCTTAATTTTTGTGAAAAAATTCTTATAGTTCACAGTAAAACTAAAATCCTGTCTTAAATTTCTGAATGAAGAAATGGTATGAAACCCTCAGCGCGCAAGTCGTACCTACTCGCAGCTTGGCCAATTATCTTCTTATATGTTTACTGCATCCTGATTTGGCAACAACCATCTCCAAATTCTGTTTCTTACTTTTCAGTGCACAATTTTTGAAATCGCTACAGGTTTATTTTCAGAAGTTTACCACAAATTAGCAAATTATATTAAACATGATAAATAGGTACATGGAAAAAAATCGCAGCGATATATGTATGTCAAGATCGTAGCAAATGACATTCGATTGTCTCGGTCTACCCCTCTTGAGATAAAAGGCGTGATGATAGGTAGATATAATTCAAATTAAACATAATTATAGTTATATTTACATTTTTTTAGTAAACCTCTATACCTACCTAAATCAAGTCTTCAGATTTTACAGTTTTGTTTCATTATTCTAACAAGTAATAGTATGAATGTTAAAGTGTGTTTGTTTGTTCTGTTTATTCTGTTGTCAAAACAGAGCAATAATTCGACATGAATTTGTTGCACAGTGATAGTTGAAAGGCAGGATAGTGATATGGAAAAATCAGTGTAGCTTTAACTCGGGTTTAAGGCGAAATCGAGAAACAAAACAAGTACTTACTCACTTTTGACGTGAACAATGAATAAACATCAACACATTTTCCCATTTACAACCTGTCAAGTGAATATCTATGAAAAAAAGAACACCTAAATCGGATAAGTCATTTTCGACTTGGTTTCGATCGGGTACAATATGAGTTTACAACAATTTGAATACCTACATAAACACGCTTATAACTACTTATCTATTAGAGATAGATGTATACTTCCGCAGATTTTTTTGTAGATCATTTTATTCTACACAATTATTTCCTACATCATTTTGTTATATCTCTGATGGATTAGACAACACACGCCATGAAAACTCGCAGGGACAATTTTTTCCAGACTTGATTCACTTAAGGGGCAGATAACACCTATATACGATTATTTAAAGAATGTTTTAGCAAAAACAAGACAATTTCCAAGATTGAAAAAAATATATATTATTCTACAGGATATAATTGATATAATTGTCATTCTGAAAACGCGATTACACAATTTTCGCTCGATAGAAAATAATCCCAAAATGTGGTCTCTGAAAGTTTTCAAAAAAAGAAAACGGCGGTACTAGTGATTTTAGTACTATGACATTTAATTTGTTTTTGTAATATTCAATTACCCATATAATTGTCATTTGCATATTCAAATAAATTGTATAGTTATTTAAAAAATAATGATTATGTCAAATGGCGCTTACGATTTCTACTCTGAGCGGAAACGCTTTAGCTCTTCTTTATTCACACTCGCCTTGTCGGCAGTGACGGCTGAATCGTGATGCTAGACGGTCGCGGCCACTCGATCGCTCAGAAGTTTTTGTATTATTTGTGTATTTTTTGGCTCAAATTTAATTTATTAATGGTAAACTTTATTCATAAATGACATTACCGTAGCGATTAGGCAATATTTTCATAAGGAAGTTGCTATTTGTATACTTTAGTCTAGGAGTCAGCGTTGCTTTTTGTGAGCGTAATTATATTAAATAATTAACTCCAGTATTGGAAATAAGTTAATAAACAGCAAAGTAGGTAGGTAGGTATTACATAGAAAATGCGTACGGGAAACATATTGCAGAAGTCATTGCAAGGCAAATAAAATTATGATATACTAGCTTTTCCCCCGTAGAAAAATTTAAAATGTGCCAGCCCCAAGGACTTCCGAAATATAAATTAGCTCATGTCATTATCTCTGTGCAAATATCACGTCAATCCGTTGCTCCCATGTTGCTCCGTATTGATTTGAATAAAAAGGACAAACAAACACTCTTTCGCGTTTGTAATATTTTATCCACGCACGCTTGATGGAAAACTTATGATAGACTAGCTTTTCGCCCCGGCTTCGCGCGTGGAAGTATTTGAAAAGTGACAAGCCCGAAGGATTTGTGGGATATGTCATTAAAATCAAGTCAATCCGTAGATTAATTAAAAAAAGGACAAATAAACACTATTTTGCATTTGAAACATTACCTAGTAAGGAAGTTAAAATACCTACCCTTTATCCAACCTTGATGATAAAATTACGATAAACAATGTTACATACGTATTGGTTTTACATAATAGACCCTCCTACTAGCTATTCGCCCCGGCTTCGCCGTGGAAATATTTAAAGAGTGGCAAGCCCGAAGAATTTTTGGGATATAAAGTAGCCCATGTCATTATTTATATCTCCAACTATCTCTGTGCAAAAAATCAAGTCAATCCGTTGCTCCGTATTGATTTGAAAAAACAAACAAACACTCTTTCGCATTTGTAATATTAGTAAGGAAGTTACAATACCTACCTATTATCCAAGCTTGATGATAAAATTACGATATACTAGCTATTCGCCCCGGCTTCGTCGTGGAAATATTTAAAGAGTGACAAGCCCGAAGAATTTTTGGGATATAAAGTAGCCTATGTCATTATCTATATCTCCAACTATCTCTGTGAAAAAAATCACGTCAAAAATTCCACAAAACGTGAAAAAAGTAAAAGAAGTAGAATTATAGAACCTCTTCTACATGGTTGGACAACGCCGCAACGCCGCTGGTCAGCCAAAATTTTTAATTCGACATTATACTAGATTTCGACTAATTTTAGGGTTCTGAATTCGAATTTGATATCGATTTCAAAATTCAATATGACGATATCTGTCAATTTCTTAAAATTCGACATTATACTAGATTTCGAATAATTTTAGGGTTCTAAATTCGAATTTGATATCGATTTCAAAATTCGATATGACGACATCTGTCAATTTCTTAAAATTCGACATTATACTAGATTTCGACTAGTTTTAGGGTTCTGAATTAGAATTTGATATCGATTTCAAAATTCAATATCACGACATCTGTCAATTTCTTAAAATTCGACATTATACTAGATTTCGACAAATTTTAGGGTTCTGAATTAGAATTTGATATCGATTTCAAAATTCAATATCACGACATCTGTTAATTTCTTAAAATTCGACATTATACTAGATTTCGACAAATTTTAGGGTTCTAAATTCGAATTTGATATCGATTTCAAAATTCAATATGACGACATCTGTCAATTTCTTAAAATTCGACATTATACTAGATTTCGCCTAATTTTAGGGTTCTGAATTCGAATTTGATATCGATTTCAAAATTCAATATGACGACATCTGTCATTTTCTTAAAATTCGACATTATACTAGATTTCGACAAATTTTAGAGTTCTAGACAGTGTATGTGATTAAACATTTTTTTATTATATCAGGAAGAAACAACAGTTGGACGAAAATACTACGTGTGAAACAACTGAAACGTCAGATTTTTCATTGACAGAGTAAGTTTCTTCGTACGAAAATTGAGAATTAATAGATTTACAACACACTTGTTTTTGGAGTTATTATTTTACATCCTGTACTTGTCGTGTAATGTTTATAAAAAATTTGAAATTTTACATATAACTGTAAACTTTATTACAGGTTAAACAATGTGTCACTAGCTTAGAAATAAAATAGAAACTCAAGAAAATGTTACCCTTCTTTCTAAATCTACCGATGACGTTCCTGAGCTTGACGTTATATTATAATAATAATGTAATGTAATTTAATGTATTGTAATTTAAGGTAATGTAGATCCTAGATTCACCAGAAAGCTTCAAATAAGAGAACCGATTGGAGATAAAAATATAGTATTGCAACAGCAAGACCTGAATGTAATTGCAAGACCGACAGTTGACAAAGATTTTCCCTCCAATCAACCTACATGTTCACGATATTTAAGTTTTAACAATTTCTAAATTTGTACATATTTTTATTTTGTTCATCATTTATGTTTGGATTAAAGTACTATTTGAATATTATGTTATGGGTTAAAAATGTGAATACTAACATGTCTATGCAATGTCAAATTTCGACTAAACAAGTTCAAGCCGAAGTGGCTAGGTGGGAGGCACCGCGCTGCTAAACGCTGAGGTCGCCGATTCGAATCCCATACGTTGCGAATTTTATTTTGTTTTGATTTATATTTTTACGATTTGAATAAAATGCAGGTAATTTAAAATATTCATTCACTATGGAATTTTGATGTGAGCAGCACATATTTATATGGAAATTATTGTTATTATAAAGAAAGTCACTATTTTGTGCAATATTAATGTGTTATGAATGTTAGAGGAAACCTTAAAATTCGTCGAAATTTAGTATAATGTCGAATTAAAAAAAATTACAGATGTCTTTTGAAATTAACGTCAAATTTTAAGAAGTTGACAGATGTCGTCATATTGAATTGTGAAATCGATATCAAATTCGAATTCAGAACCCTAAAACTAGTCGAAATCTAATATAACGTCGAATTTAAAGAAATTTACAGATGTCGTTATATTTAATTGTAAAATCGATATCAAATTCGAATTCAGAACCCTAAAATTAGTTGAAATCTAGTATAATGTCGAATTTTACGAAATTGACAGATGTCGTCATATTTAATTTTGAATTCGATATCAAATTCAAATTCGAATTCAGAACCCTAAAATTAGTCGAAATGTGTGTGTCGAATTTTAAGAAGTTGTCAGATGTCGTCATATTGAATTGTGAAATCGATATCAAATTTGAATTTAGAACCCTAAAACTAGTCGAAATCTAGTATCATGTCGAATTTAAAGAAAATGACAGATGTCATATTTAATTGTGAAATCGATATCATATTCGAATTCAGAACCCTAAAAATAGTCGAAATCTAGTATAATGTCGAATTTAAAGAAATTGACAGATGTCGTCATATTTAATTGTGAAGTCGATATCAAATTCGAATTCAGAACCCTAAAACTAGTCGAGATCTAGTACAATGTCGAATTTAAAGAAATTTACAGATGTCGTTACATTTAATTGTAAAATCGATATCAAATTCGAATTCAGAACCCTAAAATTAGTCGAAATGTAGTATAATGTCGAATTTAAAGAAATTGACAGATGTCGTCATATTCGATTTTGAAATCGATGTCAAATTCGAATTCACAACCCTAAAATTAGTCGAAATCTGGTATAATGTCGAATTTTACGAAATTGACAGATGTCGTCATATTGAATTGCGAAATCGATATCAAATTCGAATTCAGAGTCCTAAAATTAGTCGAAATCTAGTATAATGTTGAATTTTAATAAAATATCAGAGCTCGCTTGTCACATTTCAAACATTTCCACGAGCAAAGCCGGGGCAAAAAGCATCATTTTATCATCAAGCGTGTAAATAGGTAGTTATTCCTACTTCCTTACTAATATTACAAACGTGAAAGAGTGATTGTTTGTTTGTTGATTTGTCCTTTTTAACGTCAATACGGAGCAACATCTTATAAAATATTTTTTGACAGATTACTAAACGACAACTAATCCCATACAGTATGTATGGTATTAGGAGACAAATAATCACATGCAGTCCTGTGTCAGACGACAATTACTGATCACATACAGTCTAGTATTAGACGCCAGACGGCAACTAAAAGCGTGGTCTCTCTAACTATGATAGTCTCTCGCAGGCTAGGTCGGAAAAAGGGCGTGACTTAAAACATCAAATCGTCAAGGACGCTGACGATTATCAGCCCCTTAAGTATACTGTTAATGCATAGCTTCTAAAAGTGATAGGTACATGTTTATTGCTCGTAAACCTTCCACATAAATTGACAAAATCATGTCATTTATTTGGTTGGTCACTAAAAGAATTATTTTTGAAGAACATTTAAACTATGTCAATCAGTTCACATACTTAGGAAAAACAACTATATTTAAAAAAATACTAAGATAGAAAACTAAATAAGAATAAGAAAAATACCTGGATAGTATTATTGGAGTATGGCAGAGAGTTTCAAAAGCAGCCTTCCAAATAATATTATGAAGAAAACAATGTGTAATATGGTTCATAACAAAATAAAATCTTAATTAAATTGAAGATTGTCAAAGAGCTAGAGAAATAGTCAAAATATCAAATTACAAAATGAAAGGCAATACAAAATATGAAAGATGGATTTAAAAGGTAATATTGTTAACGTGAAAGGAAATGTTGGCAGAGGACGACCTGTGTGGATCGATGAAAATATTAAAAGTACACACAATCGCCGAGCATGTATGATGAATATAAAAGAAGCGAATTTGGTCGGTATTTATCCATTGACTTTAACTTCCACTGGGTACCCTGGGGCCGGCAAAGGTTCCCGGGAGCTGTTACCCGTTAAGAAATAAAAAAAATAAGAATGAAAATATGTTAACTCGTTCAATCTCGTAACTACCTAATTACGAATGTCCATTACTTTAGGAGAATAATTGATCAAAAAATATTTAATATGTTTACATTTTGTTCACATTTTTTTACAAGTCTTTTATTTGCTATCTGAACAAAATTAAAATCACTTATTTAGAATGGTACCTACAGGTCATGTGAAGTTCTATAAAATAGACAGAGAAAAGAGGTCGTAAATTTTACCTTTTTTTTTTTTTTGGAAAAAATAGTTTCTGAAAATAAGGATAATTATGTTCATCTCATCCAAATTAGAGCATTTTAAATGGCCTTGAGAGTTCATTAAATGTGACAAGTATATTTATACTAGTGAAATTGTTGAATAGGTTGACTTTAATCTTTGACTGAATATCATGTAATACTTTTTTTGTGTAATATTATTTTGGAAAATTATTATTTCTATATCCCTACCAAACACAAAGAGGTAAAAGAAAAAAAAACAATAATTCAAAATTATTTAAAATTGTAGCAAATGGCATTCATATCTCTAAGCTGTCTACCCCACATGCGACAAAAATAATAATAGCAGATAGATAGATAGATAAAATTAAATGATTATGAAAATTCGCTTATGAAATCTTAACTCTAAAACGTGCTCATGCTTGAATACGTGGCCCTAGAAATGGAAACAATCTAAGATAAAATAAAATAATTGTGTATAAAAATCGCATTGAATAAAATAAAATATATTAGCGACAGAGGAATCTTGTGAAATATTTTTATTTAATTTAATAATTATAATTTATTGTTTTTGGTTGACATTTTACAAATTTCCTATGTCATTTATATTTCTTAATAATATTAAATTTACTTACGGGAGCGCCGAAGCCGAGGAAAGAGAGTTTTCGTTTTCCGTTACTCATAGTTGCGTCAACTCGCGCGCGCTACAATAATGTACTGTGCGACTGTTATACTGGACAAGCCAACCGATAACTCCCCACCCCTGCGTATGCGCCTTCAATGAGTTATTTCAAAGCTTCTAATATTATTCTTTCAGTGTCCTAGAACTCGGGGTAGCAAATAATATGTTCTTTATCCTTTAAAATACATATTTACTAAATTTTTTGTTGTTTATTATAGATATATTCCATCATAAACTCCTGTAAAAAAAGTGTGATATCATACGACATATAATTTTAGTAACTTGGCAATTGCGCTAAAACTTCCCTATAAATTATACCTACTTTTATATAAATATATTATACTGCTTTTGATGCAAATACTCAGCGGTTTTTAAGCTATCTATCATCACGCCTTTCATCCCAAGAGGGGTAGGCAGAGACAATCGAATGCCATTTGTTACGATCCTGACATGCCTCTTTCGCTTCTTTTATATTCATCATACCTTTCATACATGCTCGGCGATTGTGCGTAGGTACATTTAATATTGTCTTCGATATTTTTTTTATATGTTCAATAAAAGTACACATGGGTCGTCTTCTGCCAGCATTTCCTTTAACTTCTGCCATATAAATCTTTTTACTCAATCTTTCACCCTTCATACAATGTATAGAATTTATTAAAGAAAAAAAAATTTTACGGCAGATGTTGGCCACTTTTTCATACAATTTGTACTACAATGCATTATACTAAAAAGGTTTATATAGCTGAATTGAAAGGAAATACTGGCAGAGGACGACCTAGGTGTACTTTTATTAAACATATTATTTAATAAAAAATGTATTGGTCGTTGGAAATATTAAAAGTACACACAATCGCTGAGCATGTATGAAAGGTATGATGAATATAAAAGAAGCAAAAGAGGTATGTCAGGATTATAAAAAATGGCATTCGATTGTCTCTGCCTACCTTTCTTCGGATAAAAGGTGTAATGATAGATAATATAATGCATGTAATACATGTAATTTGCAGACTACTCTGTAAGCAGGTAGATTTTATAGGTCGTGATGGTGTTTTTATTAGAATAAGGATCCCGAGAAAATTAAAACTAAGAAAAGTACGAAAAATAATCTAAAAATATTAACATTTTAATTGATTCTCTTCGGAAACGATGTCCAACTAATTTCACGCAAATAATGTATGTTAATTTTGCATTATGTCTCGAACAACATTCTAGTAAAATGTTTGAGCAATAGCACCTAGGAATGTGAATTAAACTTTTATAACAACACTTTGCGATAATGGAGATTAGACATAAGGCATAATATATATTATATGCTTTCCTCAAATCTTCTGAATTGCTCCTGGATCATGACCCAATAAAATACTTCTAATTGAATATTTGTATGTTATCCATACATACATACCTTCACGCCTATTTCCCAAAGGGGTAGGCAGAGAGTATGGAGCGTCACTTCTCATTCTTTGCATACATCTCTGGTTTCATCCACACCCATACATCGTTTCATACACGCACGTCTATTTTTAGTACTACGTATTTGACCTTTTTTAAGGACATCAGATACTTGATCAATGTAAGTTCGTCTTGGTCGTCCTTTCATTAATAGCTTTATATTTTTGTTTAGTGATTATTTCATCATACATTCGTTCTACGTGTCCAAACCATTTAAATTGTATATACAACACTATCAGTCATTGCACGTGTTTCACGTACATCATCATTTCTCACTCTATTTCTGAGAGATATATTGCACATATTTCTTAACGATCTCATCTCAACATCTCATAATCTTACTAGCATGCTTCTTCTGCCATATCCAACATTTACTATGTATATTTTTTCCAGCAATTTTTGTTATATGTTTGCTTCTCATAACAGGATTCAATGCACCATTTATTTTTAACCGACTTCCAAAAAAAGGAGGAGAAGGTTCTCAATTCGGACCGTATTTTTTTTTATGTATGTATGTACATCGATAACTCCGCCAGTTGTGAACCGATTTTGATGGTTTCTTTTTTAATCGACAGATAATTCTTCCGGATTGGTTCCATTTTTATCTCATAAAAATTGGTTCATTATTTTTTCAGAATTTTTTAAAAAACTGACTTTATAAGTACTATTTTCTTGATCTCTCGATAAAATATGTACCCATTTTGACGACTTATTTTTTTAAGGATATATTAATTTCTCGACATTATCTCACAGTCATATGACAAAAATCGGTTCACAAATTTTTCAGAAATTCAGTAATTTGTCTCTGTTTACTGCTGAAAATTATGTATCAGAAAAAGCCTTAGCATCGTTTGCTATTGACATGAAGTTGTCAATTTTCGTATCACATTGATTATGGTTCAAATCCCATCCACCGCAGTATTTTTTAAATTTTCCATCTATTTTTTTAGTTGCGTTATTATTTGTTTCTCAGGGCAGCAAAATCACTTAAAAGGGAGAAATAAACCTTTTAAAAAAAAGTGTACCAACTTCAAAAATTTGCACTGAAAAGTAAGAAATAATAAAAATTTCGTCGTAGAATTTGAAGATGGACACTTTTTTTTAAAAGGATTATATTACCTTCGTTCACCTTCTTCTTATATCCATCTCTATGTTATCCAACTTCAGCTTAGCCATGCCCGTCCACACATTTTTCATTCGGAATCTATCATTTGAGGTGCGTAATGAATCTATCAATTTACTATGGTTATATATTACAATGTGTCAATAAATTGTTTATATTACACCTACAACCTTATATCGATAATTTGTATGGGGATATTACTAAGTGACATAGGCTACTTTTATCCCGGAAACCCTCCGGTATAAATTCTTAAGTCACAAACCAACATTTTACACGGGCGAAGCCCGGGCGGAAAGCCAGTTAAAAATAAATGTAATTCAGGGAAATGTCATTGATCAAATCGTGCTTGACCAAAGTGCCTAAGGGTTTTAGTAACGCAGATTTCAGTTTATTTCAGCGGTTAGGAATTTGTAGACTAGCTAATTGCCCGCTACTTCGTACGCGTTGTATGAGGAATACATGTCACCCACTTGGCTAGGTAGCGTTTACACCAGGAATTGGACTATCAAAAACAAAAATATTTTTTTAAGGTTCCTATATCCATAATGTTTCTGGCATAAACTATTCCAAATTTCTCTGTAAATATTCCACCTGTGTCACTGTAATAGCTGTTATTTTTTCAATGGGTTTTATTGAATAGAAAATATGGGAGGTTAAATATTGCCCCCGTTTTCTCTTTCATAATCTATCTTAAACGTTTTGCGTTTTTTTTGTAACTTATTGAAATTTTCATAGGCGGTCGTAGTTTTTCAACGGACGGTTACAAAAAAATAATTTTGTCCATTACTTAGCTCAGACGAACATAGATAACTTATCGAATAATCACCAGGAACTAACACCTAAATTATATAATAGGTATGCGATTCTAAAAAAATTCAAAATACAAGCACTTGAGAATGTCACACAGTAATCTTATCTGCTACCATAATCAATTTAATCAGTTATTTTCTTTCATATATAACAAAACTAGCTTCTACCAATGGCTTAGAATATTTCACGCGGTTTGTAAACTGATAAGAGATCCTCATTTTGTATATTGACTATATTCGAAGTGCATGAAATAAACTTGCAAGTTTGACCAATTTATAAAACTACAATCTCATATAACAACATTAATTTGATATAATTTCATTACACGCAATATACATTTAATTTTACTCAAATACCTACTCATTTTGTATAAGATTATTGGACATAACATTAATTTGATCGAAAATCATTCAATATAAAGATATTTAGATCTAACGTTTCATATATGTATATATATTTTTTTAGACAACACGAAAGATAAAATAAATAGAAACATAGATTATACTGTAAATAATACTTTTTTCTTCTTTTTTCTTACCGGGTACCTTACAGCTCCCGGGAACCTGTACGTACTGTAATACCTACCTACTTATTTATATAAGTATTTTTTAAATCATGCCATTTACATTACTATATAGTCCTCATAGGTCGCCTTACAGTCTCCCTCGATTAGCCGATAGTATTTGTGAGGCTGTCGGATTATGTACCTTCATAAGTTTTTAATTATAAAAAACCATTTGGTACATGGCCGGGATCAGGGATCGAATCCGTGGCCTGCCTAGTTAAAACCAGACGTATTAACCACTCAGCCACCGACGCACTATTATTATTA
This sequence comes from Nemapogon koenigi, assembly GCA_963924495.1. NCBI lineage: Eukaryota > Metazoa > Arthropoda > Insecta > Lepidoptera > Tineidae > Nemapogon > Nemapogon koenigi. Next base: position 24,326,571 of record OZ004629.1, read on the forward strand.
AAGTTACCTTCTACACCTACCTACTGTAAGGCAACCCGTGAAATATAAAAAACCTACTTACTTATTTTTAAATTTTTGCCATTTAATTAGGTACTTATTCCATACCTAATAGGACGATAAAAGTATCATCCTTCTTGTTAATTTTTTTCTTATCTCTTGCCACTTCTTTCCATCTATCTCCTGCAGTTTTCATTCATCTATCCATTTTATTAGGTTTCCCTGCATTAGTTTAACCATCTTTGGTGTCAATTTTGTTATTAATTTTGTCCATCTACCTGGTATGTCCTGCCGTATTTGTCGTATCCCTCATTCTTTTAATGTGTCTAAACCAGCTGTTAATGCTCAGCTCCTAAACATGATAAGTCCATGTTTAACACTCGTAAACCTTCCCGGTGAATCAACGTATATAATATAGGGAAAACCGCAAACAGACTGGGACTTTATTTCATAAGATGTATTTGTGAGCCTAACGAGTGGCCATTTCTGTTGAGGTATATTTAGATGGAAACGCCTCTAAGTGTGGTTTGTCGGATTATGTACATAAGTTTTTAATTAAAAAACCCATTGGTACATGGCCGGGATCCGGGATTGAACCCGTGGTCTGCCTAGTTAATACCAGACATCTTAACGCCTCGGCCATCGACGGAAGTTTTTTAATCTATAATCATTTCACGTCAATACAGAGCAACGAATCAACATCATTTGTTTGCACAGAGATGGTTGAAGGCCCAAAGAAAACTTTCGGAATAGAAATTGTTTTTCCCATTAAGAGGCTACCTTCATATTAAATCATATTTTTCAAATCGTTTTGAGTGAAACCTAAAGCTCTTAGAAATATAGAAAAAATTACATGTTATAATTAATCATATTTCATAATAATCTGTTAATCATAAAACATGTTTTAAGAAACTTTGCTTGATAGAAAAAAATTGCAAAGTAGCCTCTGAAAATAGTCTCCTTTCCAAATTTCTCAGTAGTACATGAAGTATTGTTTATTAAATTAAGTACAAATTTGTATCATCTATTACTAAAGTAAGATGTTAATTTAGATTTTCAATAAAGCTACTACTTTAATTTAAATAAATTATTTTTGATTTGTCACTTAAGACGTTTGTTCCAAGCACCTTCCGTGCGCCTCTTCTCTTTTGTTTCTATTCAATGCGACAGAGAGAGATTCAGCGGAGAGACCAATCGATCACGTAGCGCTGGGTAGCGCTAGAGTATCGTATGCAGCTAGGCCACGCCCCTCAAACTATGATTTTATTTGAATGTATCGTCTTAAGTATTTTAACTTACTTCCTTATTACTGTATTTAGTATCTAGAGATAGTTATATCAGCGATAAAATTATGATATCAGCGATTACGAGCGACTGTCGCGAGATCTTAAATTGGCAGATCAATAAATCATCGTCGATATCAAAAACGACAAATTGATAAATTGAATTTATTAATCAATTTATTATGTTTATGAAATTGCGTCAGTAGCAGTCTGGACTAAGTAGCCTACGCACTGGTCCGGTATCTCACCGAAAATTTTCGGTCCGGCCAGCCGTATTAACGAGATTGAACACAGGCCACACATTATAGCGATGTAAATCATACGATTTAGATTACATACAACTCACTCACTCACACAGACACACAAGATTCGATTAAACAAAGTGTCAAACATCCGTATGCGTGTGTGAAAGATCGTTCCGGCCATCGAAATCAACCACAAATACAACGATTTCAAAACGTGGCGGACCGTACGTTACAAGAATGGAAGCGCGTCGGCGATTGGACGAATGAGTGGGCACCTTTACTGTGCGCAGATTATACGGATCCCACCTAGGTCATGTAGTAACGTGTTATCTTCTATGCCCACTAATATATATGAAATGCGAGTGTGTTTCTTTCTTCGTCCTTTATTTCTGTCAAAATGCAACAATTAATCGACATGATTTTATTTAATTTCCTTTTTTATCCGGGGCCTATGGATCATGCTTTCAGGACTACTAGATTATTCACCAAGAAAGTGCACACGAATTGGGAATCCCACTTTCTCCTTAGTGATACACTATTTTATACATCTACGAGGAAAATAAAAGAATCCAAAAGCAATACGAGCGCCATTTCTTTTTCACGGTTTGCCTTATGGCTCCCGAAACCTGATTATCGGTCCCAGGATACCCAGCAGAAGTCTAAGTCTTCCTCATTTACCCAATGGTATTTGTCAAGCTATACCTACCTATCGAGTGGCCAGTTCTGTTGAGGTATATTTAGATGGAAAAGCCTCTAAGTGTGGTTTGTCGGATGTACGCGCATGAGTAGTTATACTTCTAAGGCTGCAGTCTTGCTGTACAAAACTAAGATTTCGACTTTTTAAACTAGCAGCGGCGGCGCTTCGCTGATATGCAGACGGACGGTCGCGAAAGTTGCTCTACTTATAATTCGACACTCGCTTAGGGTTACTTATGGAAGAAATGATGACATGGTGTTTTAGAAATACTATAACATTAAATTTATTTACACAACGTTAAGAACTAATTAATTTCGGGTTCGATCCCAGATCCCGGCCATGTACCAATGGGTTTTTTTTTAATTAATAACTTATGTACATAATCCGACAAACCACACTTAGAGGCTTTTCCATCTAAATATATATCTCAACAGAACTAGCCACTCGTTAGGTATAGCCTCACAAATACCATAGGCTAAACGAGGAAGACTTGGTCTTCCGCTGGGTACCCTGGAACCGTAACACGGTTTCGGGAGCTGAACCCGTGAAGAAAAAAAAAAAAAAAAAAGAACTACTTAATTAAATTAAAATAGTTTTTTTAAACGTAACTAAATATTTAAAAAATACAATAAAAAAGTCGCCATATTGTACAGGTGAACCGGGAGAAAGACCAGTTAATAAAAAGCTAAGTATTGCAAAGTCACCATATTACACAGGTAAACCCGGAAGAAAAGCTATTATTTCTTTTTATTCTGGTCACGGATATCGATTTTGGGAACAATCGGTCCAGTTAAAAGTATTCACTTCTAAAAAATCTTTTTTCTAATCACGTAAAATAAATCAAGTAGAGCGACTGTCACTACGAATCAATTGTACGCCATAAGACTCTGTAGAGTGAAAGAGAGATTTGTTAGAGCGAGAGGTAAAACAGGAACGAGCGTCATCCCTATTCGCTGCGGCCGCTCGGCGGGTGGACACTAAGGAACTAAAGGAAGAATTATTTGTTTTATATCATAATTTTAGCGACTCTTGCAATTTACTGTTTTTTTGGAAAAACTATTTTTGGAATTATTTTTCTTTTGGAATTTGCATACCAAAAGCTTGTTGTTTATTATATTTAATTATAAGTTACTTAGAATAAAATTTAGTAGCCAAAACACTCGTTTACCGGTAGGCAAAATTACGGGAAATTTGACAATTTAAAGCTCTTTAATTAAGCAAATGAAAGATTTTTCTAAAAAATCTAGCGAGACCACATTAACATTGAACATATGAAGATACTTCTGTACTGATTTGATTTTCCAATTATTTTATCAGTTTCGCTTGGTAAGTGCTCAAAAATTACAGTTAGTGCATTAAACCAAATCAGAGGTATATCTTGGTCAGGTTTTAGACAAAATAATTAGTATATTATAAGTGATATATAATTTTCACTAAATTACAATAAACCAAACACCATTTTAAAACTAAATTCATTTTTGTAACATTTGTCTATGAAACAAAATAAAAAATTTAATCTATCACAAAATTTACGCGCGTAGCTTGCACAGCCAGACTGGGGCCTTATGTTATTTTAAAATTATGTCCACACTGCCATAGCATCTTCCGGTAATGACTTACGAATAGTAAATAATATTAATCAAAATATTCAATTTAAATCACTAGAATATAATATAATTAGCACATATATAATTCGCACTTGTATGAAAATAAAACACGTGTTGTGAATGTAGAAACTAGAAACATGTGGATAAATATTATAAATATGAAAACAGTGATGAGCGTGCCAACATGCGCGACTAATAGAGGTTCTATTTCTATTTTGTTGGTAGCTGTTTTCATTTCAGTATCGGCAACTTCATACTGTAACTTTTTTATTACATCGTATAATGTCACTCTCATAATATTTTTTTCATAACGCGCCTAAAGAAGTATAACTTCAAAAACTCATTGGTACATGGCCGGGATCCGCCTAGTTAATACCAGACTTTTTTTCACTTTATAGAACAGGATTTAGGTACAGGTTTCCGTTGTCACCCTCACCCTTTGGGTACGGAATCCTAAAAATCTATTATTTGTGTTTAGACAAGCACTTAAGATTGTCAAACACCTACCTAATCTTATCTATTACCTACCTACCAGATTGGAATTAATCAGTTATTTTCTTTTATATAGAATAAAATTACTTTAGGCATTTTATTGTCTTGTTGCACTAGGTAAGTAAAAGGGCTGTGGAATAGGTGGCAAGAATAGACACATTTTTATTTTACCACACGTTTTAAGGGTTCCCTAAAGAAACCCTACTGTTGTGCCAACGATGTCTGTCACAGGCCTCTGCTTCTAAACTAAATCAGATAGGGTCTTGAAAATTACACAATCTATAAGTACTAATAATAAAACTCAAGAGTTTGTTTGTTTGTTTGAACGCGCAAATCTCTGGAATTACCAGTCGGATTTGAAAGATTATTTTTGCATTTGATGATAAAACATCACGCCACTTACACCTAATTGTTCATGCAAGATTATTTGTATTTGACTCATGCCAATGTCTAAAGTTGCCTGAATTTCGCGATATGTCACATGTCGATCTTCCTCAGATCAGCTTACGCACGGCATCAACGTTATCTTGGGTGCTTGCAGTCCACGTTGAAATTCCGCAAACCAGCGATAAATTGTGGTTTTAGATGGGGCTTCATCACCAAATGCAGAAAGCATCCGATCAACACACTGTTTTTGTGTTAAACCACTTCGAAAATCATTGATCTTGAATTTTCTCGAGTAAACTCCATTTTCACACCGACTTTACAAGTTCGACAAGACCTTGTGACAAGACCGCGTTCTTTTTTTTAAATAAATAAATGGTATTCGATTAATAAAACCAAGGAGTTTTCGATTCACGGATTGCCTTACAACTCCCGGGAACCGTTGTCGGCCCCAGGGTACCCAGTGGAAGACAAAGTCTTTCTCATTTAGCTAATGATTTTTTAAGGCTATACCTAACGAGTGGCCAGAGCTCTGTTGAGGTAGATATATGCAATTGTACGTAGAGAGTAACAAGTAATTTAAAAAAGTTTATTCAAGGCCCATATTGCCCTCCATAGGCTCTGTGAAGTTGGCACCCCCAAATTCGATTTTTCAGTTTTTTTTCATCAGGTTCGTTTGTCCATCGTTAGTCCACGTTTGTCCACCAAAAATTTTTTTTTGTCCACCTCTCAAAAAAAAGTTATTCAAAAAAATAAAATTGGGGTGGAAGTTGGCACCCCCAAATGCGAATTTCCATTTTTTTTCATCACGTTTGTTTATCCATCGTTAGTCCACGTTTGTCCACCAACAATTTTTTTTTGTCCACCCTCCAAAAAAAAGTTATTTAAAAAAAACTAAAATTGAGGTGGAAGTTGGCACCCCCATATGCGAATTTTCAATTTTTTTTCATCAAGTTCGTTTGTATATCGTTAGTCCACGTTTGTCCACCAAAAATTTTTTTTTGTCCACCCTTCAAAAAAAAGTTATTCAAATAAACATTTTTAAAGAAAAAAGCCCTGAATTTAATTTTGACGGAGGATATCTAGCTTCCTAGGGGTGGATTTGCTTTTCTGAGGGATAGGTTTGTTTGTCCACTTCAGAAACTCGTATGTCCACCACATGCTTCCATTTTTCCACCCTTAGAGATATAGTTATGCGTGAGATAAGGATATATCTGATGATTTTAACTTTGTCGTGGGATCTCCAACTTCCTAGGGGTGGATTTGCTTATCTGAGGGGTAGGTCTGTTTGTACACCTCGGAAACTTATTTGTCCACCACATACTGTCGTTTGTCCACCCTTAGAGATATAGTTATACGTGAGTTAATTAAGTATATATCTAAGGATTTTCACTTTGACAGGGGATCTCTACCTTCCTAGGGGTGGATTTGCTTATCTGAGGGGTAGGTCTGTTTGTTCACCTCGGAAACTTATTTGTCCATCACATACAGTCGTTTGTCCACCCTCAAGAGGTATAGTTATGCGTGAGTTAATTAAGTATATATCTAACTATTTTAACTTTGACGCAGGATTTCTAGTTTCCTAGGGGTGGATTAGCTTCTCTGAGGGGTAGGTCTGTTTGTCCACCTCAGAAGCTCATTTGTCCACCATATATTGTCGTTTGTCCACCCTTAGAGATATAGTTATACGCGAGTTAATTATATATCTAAGGATTTTAACTTTGACGAAGGATTTCTAGTTTTCTAGCGGTGGATTAGCTTCTCTGAGGGATAGGTCTATTCTTCCACCTCAGAAGCTCATTTGTCCACCATATATTGTCGTTTGTCCACCCTTAGAGATATAGCTATACGTGAGTTAATTATATAGCTAACGATTTTAACTTTGACGGAGGATCTCTAGCTTCCTAGGGGTGAAATTGCTTCTTTGAGGTTTTGGTTTGTTTGTCCACCTCGGAAACTCGTTTATCCACCACATATTGTCGTTTGTCCACCCTTAGATATATAGTTATGCGTGATATAAGTATGTACCTAAGGATTTTAACTTTGTCGTGGGATCTCCTACTTCCTAGGGGTGGATTTGCTTCTCTGAGGGGTAGGTCTGTTTGTCCACTTCAGAAACTCATTTGTCCACCACATATTTTCGTTTGTCCATACTTAGAGACGTAGTTATGCGCGAGTTAATTCAGTATATATCTAAGTATTTTCACTTTGACGGGGGATCTCTAGCTTCCTAGGGGTGGATTCTCTTCTCTGAGGGGTTGGATCGTTTGCCCACTTTATAAACTTGATTTTGAAACCTTTAGTGTAGTTTGAACGTACCCGGAAATTCAGTTTCTATCGTTTTTTTCATAAAAAATGTTTATTTGAATAACTTTTTTTTGAAGGGTGGACAAAAAAAAATTTTTGGTGGACAATTGTGGACTAACGGTGTACAAACGAACCTGTTGAAAAAAAATTGAAATTTCGCATTTGGGGGTGCCAACTTCCACCTCAATTTTAGTTTTTTTTAAATAACTTTTTTTTTAAGGGTGGACAAAAAAAATTTTTGGTGGACAACCGTGGACTAACGATGGATAAACGAACGGGATGAAAAAAAATTAGAATTTCGCATTTGGGGGTGCCAACTTCCACCCCCAATTTTTATTTTTTGAATAACTTTTTTTTGAGAGGTGGACAAAAAAAAATTTTTGGTGGACAAACGTGGACTAACGGTGGACAAACGAACCTGATGAAAAAAAACTGAAAAATCGAATTTGGGGGTGCCAATTTCTCACAGCCCCCCCCATACATGCAAAATTATTTATACCTACTCTTGTCACCCGAGCAAGAGCATTTTCAGTGGTTAATTTTTTTTTTTTATTTATATAAAAATTTTGTAGACACATTTTGTTGCCAGGTCTATAAGAAAAACGGCTTCATGTATGAGTCTGCAAATTATATGTATAATATTACTCATAGAGTTAAACAACAAATACTAAAATTAATTGATTATTGAATAGAAAAAAGAGGTGAATAAAGCATTTTAAGCAAGCAAAAACTTCACTCCATAGAATACTTGTGGTAAAATTTCATAATACGGTATCTTTTTACCGTACCGCACAGTACCGTATTTATACCTAGAGCACTTATTAGGGTTGCGTTGTGTAACTTCCCAAAAATTTGAATTTCCATACCATACCATTTTGTTTGAAGATTCTGGTGGAGTGAGGAAAGAACTTTCAAAAGTTTCTTCTATCTGTTAGTGTAGGTACTTTTAAGTCGAGAACCAGTTATCCCATATTTACGTGTTAATTTTTAATAATAACCATGTTTTAGACACCATTAAAATTGCCCTACTTTTATGTCAAAATGTAGGAAGGATCGATTAGATGTTTGAATCTTTATTTTAAATTAAACTTGGAGGATACTTCTCATCCCAGACGTTATCCTTAATTATTAGGAGCCCTATATCCATAATTTGTGTGGGGATAAACTATTCCCAATTTCTCTGTAAATAATCTACCTGTGTCACTTTAATTTAGCATTATATCTAAGTGAAATAGCCGTTATTTTTTTCAATTTCATTGAATAGGAAATATGGGTGGTAAAACAAAGGATTATTTTGACCGTTTTTTCTTTAATAATTTATCACAAAGTTCTTATTTTTTTAAGCTCTTTTATACCATTACCCTTCAATTATATATATATATATATATATATATATAGCGTTTTTGGTAGCATAATGAAAATTTAAAATAATTATTATTTTATTATTTTTGACCAATTAAAAATAACAAAAAATAAAAATAAAAAAGATTATGAAAGAGAAAACGGGGGCAAAGTTTCCTATTTATATTTCCTATTCAATAAAACCCATTGAAAAAATAACAGATATTTCACTTAAATATATTGAATAAGTAACTATATTCTAAATTACAGTGACACAGGTGGATTATTTACAGAGAAATTGGGAATAGTTTATCCCAGAAAAATTATGGATATATCACAGTTTTTGTATCTATTTATTCTAAGTAATAGCTTTTTATTTAAGGCTTAAATAAATAGATACAAAAACTGTGATTATACTATAAATTAAATTAATTAATCGATCGCCGAGCTGTATCTGATAACATTTCACTATTTTACTATTTCACTACACATAATAAATTTCATGCCTCAATTTTAATGCCTCAATGCCTTATGTCACTGCACCCTAAACCTGCAGGCGTTATAATTGTTTTAATTGTTATATAATTTATTTCTTTTCACATAACTTTGTTGGTTTTCGTCGCTGTGGAAGGCGACATTATTGTAAATAATAATTACTATAATATTTTAAGATTATTTTATGTTTTAAATTATTATTTTATTGGATTTAATTTAGTTTCAATTTTATTTTATTTCGTTTGTTCAGATTTTTGTTCTCTTCTAAGCACACAAAAACTATACAAGAATATAAATGTTACGATAAATGACCACGTCAGTTAGTGTTATTCTTTGGTTTTTATTCAGATTGTATTTTACACGCAAATATCAATCTATCTAGGTATATATGTATCATCACGCCTTTTGTCCCAAGAGAGGTAGGCAGAGACAATGGAATGCCATTTGCTACGATCCTGACATACTTCTTTAGTTTCTTTTATATTATATTATATATACACACAAATATAATTAAGTATAATAATTAGACAACTTACAATAAATGGTCTGGATTTGTCTGTGAGGCCAAGATTCTCCATCCACCTGTTTAAACAGCATCGGCCGACGAAACACCTTATTTTATCATCCAAAAGTTCATGAAACTAATATTCATAATAATTTTATATACACACTATACACAAAAATACATTTATAATTTTTTTTGTACACAGATTTAGTTATTATTTATTAAAAAAATAAATATTATTTTGTAAATATATAATTAGGTTAGGTGTCAAAATTCTCGTCAGTTTTTTTAATTACTTTTTGTGTTTGGAAATTTAATTGGTTTTACATTTTTTGATTTGGATTATAATTTTTTATATTTGACGCGATTGTTTTTGATAGAGTAATGCTTTATATCAGTAGGTACGCAATTAAACTCTTTATATTTTAAAGTAGTTGCTCTCATGAGTTCAACTATGGTTTGACTGCGTGATAATTTACATTGACTGTTAATTAATAATGTCGTGACACCTGTTGCTTTGTTTATAAATGTAAAATCTTCAATAACTGTAAAACACGTGGCAAATTTTAACAACATTGCTATACAGAATGTAACACCTAGAACATTAGTATACAGGTTGTAACTTCCAGAGATGCCGGAGCCGCAGCCCTACATGCCGAGAACACAAAAAGAGCAATTACTCATGCCTCTCAGCGGACCATTTTGAATTTCTGGCGTTTGCGGTGGAGACTCTGGGTGCGTGGTCACCGGACGCTATAGTTTTTGCAAATTTTTTTTTTTTTTGAGATTTTTTAAATTATTAAGTTATATTATTATTGGTTGTAACATCTAGAACAATCATAACGTGGAACTTTGAAAACATATGTATAGTACAAGATCTCGAATAAGGTTGACCTTCCCTCATCCTTCTTCCCAATAAAAAATATTAAACATAACGTGCTAGGGATGCTGCCCCTTATCCTGGCAATTTTTTAAATAATTTTTTCTTGCATAATTGCGGTGATTTATTTTCCTTAAAATTTTGAATGAAAAAGAACAAAGGAATTCAAGAAGGAATGCGAGAAACTCATTTGTCCGTCTGTCTGTCACAGCTTATTTTCACCGAATCTAGTGGACGAAAAATGTTGAAACTTGGTATATATATATAGAGTTTCATGACCCAATCACATAAGTTTTGTCTCACCTTCCATGCACATCTATTGCGGCTGGGGCTGCGGCTTACAAAGCCGAAACTGCCAAACGTCGCAAATACGCATCTCTTTCTGAAGAATACATATTTGTTGCGTTTGGGGTGGAAACACTGGGTCCGTGGTAAAAGAAATAGTCAAACGATTGGTAGAGGTGTCCCACGACCAAAGAGCTGGCTCATAATTATATTTGGCCTAAAGGATAAGTATTGCTATCTAATGTGGCAACGCAGCCAGCCTTATGGGCACTCTCCCAGAAGGCAGCGATCTTAATGATTTTTTTTATTTATAGGTTTATTTGTATACAATATAGCATACTAGGTTAATTTAATTGTGTTTTATGTCATATTTAAATGTCATGTTTAAATTACCTACAAAATTACCTGCAAGTCGTACTCGCAACTTATTAATGTAGGTGGTACTGTAATTATTTAATGTAGGTATGTACACCGATTACCTTATACCTATTCCGCAAATTGTGAACCGATTTTGATGGTTACTTTTTGCCCGACAGATAATTCTTCTGGATTGGCCTCATTTTCATTTTGCTCAAAATTGGTCTAGTAGTTTTTCAGAAATATTGAATTGTGACAAGAATTTATCCCGAAGGATTTCCTACATAAAAAGTAGCCTATATCCCCGGTCTTCAAACTATCTCTATGCAAAAAATCACGTCGATCCGTTGCTCTGAATCGATGTTAGGATTATGGTTGTTTATTATGTTGACAAGTCCACATTTAGTAGAAACTTTGAAGCTAGCCGCTGGGTCTGTTAATTGAAATAAGAATATTAATTATTATATCACTTAAATCTTGTTCCATTTATTTCTCTTATTAAAACAATATTAATTAATATATAGGTACCTACTAACAAAGTTTAAGTATTATAAAAAAACTCAGGGAACCCCATGAGTGGCTCTCTAATCATGAATATGTAGTGATCATAAGTAGAAAACCTTCTCGAAATCACTGTCCAGCGAAATGCCAAGATGGCTAGCAGCGTTTCCTCGTTTTCAGCCCTCTTGTCACCTGAAATGTCGATTAGACGAGATGAATGTTCCTTATATAATTTCTTTGCATCTTCTTCTTCATATTGTGTTTACCAATTGAAAGAATAAATTTCGTTTGTGTTGTATTATATCGCTTTTAAAATGTTAACACAAACAAAATTTCAAATTTCTTCTCTCTATTCATAAGTTTCTATCTTTGTAGTCTCGGGAATCTCCGGGAAGCAATGTTGGCCCCCCTTGTGATGACAAAAGAAATAAGTATTAAAAATATGAGACATCTTACATAATAGTACTCACAACAAATAAAATTAATGGATTTATAGCTGCAATTCGATATGCAAGCCGTGGTACTTAATACATTGAATGTTGAATGCCATTGATATCTGTATAAAAACCGGCCAAGTGTGTGTCGGGCCACGCATACACGGTCCCGTAGTCACTTTACCAAAGATGTTTATTTTGTATTTCGAAAGTTTATTTGTCTCGGTGCCGGTTATAATTAAATTTTCGAGTGTTTAGTAAGAGCAGTATTCTTGTGATTATAATACGTAATAAAAAAGAAAAAAAAAATTTTAAAGTGTACACCTACTTACTTGTGACTTACAAAATTGTTCGCTGAAAAATAATTATATTTCACATAATATTTATCGTATTTAATGAAATCACGAAATTTTCAAAATCAGTTCAGTAGATCCAGAGTCCTCACAAACTTTACCTTTTTATAATATTAGTAGATATCTATAGATGTGGCCGATTAACATCGGGTCCCAAAATGACCGGCTATTTGCTGATTATAAAGTAGGCCACACGTCGGTACGGCATCGCACCGAAAATTTCCCATTTCGGCCGCCGGACGATCTAGGCGGACTGTTTGTTACAAGAATTGGACGAGTCTGTGGTCAGTTTCGGTGGACCGTATGGCGACGCACCGGTGTTTGGACGAATGTGTTTAGTTTGTCGAATAGATATATCCCTACCAGTAGGTATTCATTAATGGACAATTTAAGAATGTTTAAGACTGTTTGGTTTGCTGATTAATAAAAATATAGTAAATACTGCCATTTTAATACCTTTTATTTCCCGATTCCTATACCAACGTAAGTGGCGAATAATCTGTCATTTTGCCAACTATAAAAGTGGCCGTACCAAAAGTCGTCTTTACCGTCTTAAAGGGAAGTCAGCGATCAAAATCAAATTTTTAATCAAATTTTTCAGAAAACCTGATCTATTTATAAAACTGAAAAAAAAAATTGATTTTAAGGATATGACAAATTATGTTATTGTATTGAAAATATGATTAGAAACATTTTACTTGATAGAAAAAAATCCTAAATACACCTCTGAAAACTTTTTTTAACAAATTTTATGGCTATAATATAGATGGTATCATTACAAAAATGTACACGAATATTTTATTGGTAATTATCTATCCGTTCATTGTAAAATTTTGTCTATGTTGTATAAGATTTTTTTTTATTGCGTTTTAAGCAGATTGTCGCTTACGTTAAATTCAATATGACTCACGTACTATTTCTATCCTGCTCGCGTGCGCACAATTCTAGATAAATGCGTTCTGCTTGCTTAGTCCGGGGGAGAACTCCGTGCTAATCAGACGTGTACTACTTTGTGCCAGGTCGAATAAATCGTTTTTATTCGTAATTATAGTAAAAAGAACGGGTGCGCGTGCCAAGATCACCTCATCATCGTAAAAATAATTAAAAAATTTATAAAAAACCAAAATGTATACCTAAATGTATCTAATACTGAATAATTTACCCTATTCACATATAGCGCGTGGTGCGTGCGGATCTAGCCACGCCTCCGCGCGGGGGACGAGGTAGAATTTCGTGCATTTTCCCATCGACCACTTCACCTTAAGGGTCCGTGGCTGTCGGCCATCTTGTATCTGTCAAAGATATGGCAAATCTCAATTCATCGTAGAAAAATGAGTTTATTTAAACAACATTTTTAACTCAAAGTTGAATTGATTGATAGTTATTGTTTTAAATTGTATTAAGCCATATTTTCATTGTTAAGACTTCTAAATAGCCATAATTTTTAAAACGCAATAGCAATGTTTTTTTAAAACTACGCCTATTTGAAACCCTAAATAATAAAAATATGACTTAATGCCATTTAAAATAAAAACTATCAGCAATTTTAGTTGAAAATGTTGTATAAATATACTTCTTTTTCTAGGATTAATTGAGATTTGCCATATTTTTGACAGAAGTAAGATGGCCGACTGCCAAGGACCCTTAAGTAGCCCACGCACAGGTCCGGTATCTCACCGAAAATGTTCGGTCCGGCCGCCGTGTGATCGAGATTGAACACAGGTCACACATGAACATGTAAATCCTACGATCTAGATCATATGCAATTCACTCACACATACACACAAGATTCGATTAAACAAAGGCGTGTGGATGTGTGTGTGTGTGACAGATCGTTCCGGCCATTGAAATCAACCACAAATACAACGATTTAAAAACGGAAGGCCGACCGTTCGTTACAAAACTGAACGTGTATGTGGTCGATTTTGGTGGACTGTATGGCGATTGGACTAATGAGTGGGCACCTTTAGTCGGTATATCCCCAATTTTGTTTTTCGGGTAAAAATTAAAAAAAGTTTTGTATCATAATTTTATTTAGTTTCATGAACTTTCAGAATGACATGAATACGACAAATACATTATAGATAATATTTTTCTATCATTGATTTTACAATAAAATTGAAAGTTGTTTTCTAATGACATATGCGACAAACTGTGCCCTTATTTTCTATGATATATATTCCACTTTTAAATAAGCAATATTCCTAAATTGGAAAAATAGAAAATTCTTAAATACTAATTTTTCTATCTATCATCACGCCTTTCATCCCAAGAGGAGAAGAAAGAGATTTTGCTTCTTTTATATTCATCATACCTTTCATACATGCTCGGCGATTGTGTGTAGGTACTTTTAATATTTCCATCTATCAACATATTTTTTATATGTTCAATAAAAGTACATCTAGGTCGTCCTCTTCCAGCATTTCCTTTTACTTCAGCTACTATACATACTAATTTTATACAGTTATAGTATCTTATCTGGGATAGATTGTACTAAGGTTAAAGTAAAATAAATTGAATTAGAACATTTATATTAAAAGTTACACTTGCTATGAAAAACTAATTTGCTATACAATTAAATTAAACTATATGTAGTTAAATTTCTAACATAACATCTACAAATAGAAAACAAAATAAATAAATAAAATGGTACTTAAGCAGTCTTACACATGAAGTACTAGAGTTTACCTAGTACTGAAATGAGATCATTTGTTAAGAGAATCTCTTAATTAACTAACTAAGTTTAATGTTAATATAATCTTAATAATACTTTCACATCATATTACTTCACACTAGATCATAATCCGTAGTCTGTTTGGCATTACAAATTTATACAAATATCTAAGTTTGTTTTTAGATTTTTGAAGCTATACTCCTTATGACGCGTTAGGAGAAACATATCAAAATGTATTTCAGCATGACGTAAAATAATAGAAGTTGCGCGCGCCGAAGTAACACACCATGAAGTTAGTAACAGATTAACACACCATGAAGTTAGTAACAGATATTGAGTCATAATAATTTTTTTCTTTTTTTATTCTTAGTATAACTTCTTACACACACGCATTTTTTTACTATACCAATGCTTATCTAGAATAGACTCTGAATTTTGACTAGAATTTCACTGGACAATTAGTCGGGTGAAAAGGGTCTAACTGCCTGAAAATAATGTTTATCTACTGTATAAGAAGAATTACTAAAAACATCACAATTAACTACATAACCTAAGCAAGCAAAGTCAGCGGTGAAACATGAGTATTATTGACTATTAAGATAACACATTTTCTATTTTTTTTATTGTGACGACTTCAATAATTCATCATGCAAATACCATAATCCTATATAATTCCAAAGGCCTTTAAAGAAATCCAGGAATATGCCTAGGGCCCCCCATTTTGGCGAACGGCCCTTCGTCCATTTCAACGGGTGGATTTCTCGACTTAGACACCACCGCTCCGTTCTTTTTAATCTCCGAAAACAGCTCGGCCATGCAGCGCGGCTTGGGCCGCGGGAGTTCCGCGGGCTTCTTGGGCGGCGTGGGCGTCGTAGAGGAATCATAATGAGGAAACCCCATTGTCCGTTGCATAGTTAAGCAGACACACGCCTGGTCGCGCCTGCGTGAATAATAAATTATTGTTATAATTTTTTTTAATGTTCTGTTTAAGGGTCCTATATACCTACATATTTTTTCTGGGATAAACTATTCCCAATTTCTCTGTAAATAATCCACCTGTATCACTGTAATTTAGCATATAGTTACTCATTGAATATATCTAAGAGAAATAGCTGTTATTTTTTCAATGGGTTTTATTGAATAGGAAATATGGGTGGACAAACTTTGACCCCGTTTTCTCTTTCATAATCTATCACAAAACTCTTAATTTTTTTTAAAGCGCTGTTATACCATTACCCTTCAACGTAATAATTTTATTATTTTTGACCAATTAAAAAAATCATAAAATATTTTTTATTTTGATTTTTCAATAAGCTACCAAAAAAACGCAACGTTTAATTGTAGGGTAATGGTTAAACTAAATTTAAGAGATTTGTGATAGATTATGAACGGAGCAACCAATCGAAGTGGTTTTTTTACAGGACTGTGACATAGACTACTTTTTATCCCAGAAATTCAATTTTTTTTTTAAATAGAAAAATCTGTATTTTAGACATTCAAACTCTATATAAGCTTAAGGGTTTTATTTTTATTTTTTACGCGAAATTTAATTAAATAAATCAAAATAAATATACTTGTTAATACTTCGTTTGGTTTTGTTTATAAAATTTCGTGTAAAAAACCAACTGACACCATCTATTGGGAGCACTGTTATAAGAGACGTTCACTCTAAACATGATACTCACGCAAACTCCTGGAAGAATTTTTCGCGTTCTTCCAATTCTAGCCGCACCGAACACGCATCCATGTAAATATTATTTGCCCGTTTCATATTTTCTTGATATTTATCACGCAATTCGCGCACTTGCAGCAACTGTTCTCGACGCGTAGGGTTGTCATCCATTGACGGATCTGGTGTCGTCTGCCGTATGTTCATCATTGCCAATTTTACCTCATCGCGCCAGACCTGCTGAATATCCGTGTAGTTCTCGGTATATAGATTAAATAACTCGTCCGTGGCGGGGACTAGGTGCGAAATGATTGTTTTGAAGTTCGGCCTGCGGGAAGAGATGAAAATATCACTATCAATACATACTAAAAAATTAAGTCCCCTAAATTTTCACTAAAAACTATGAAAGGATATTGTTCCGGTTTTCACTATTAGATAGGTTGATCCACTAGGAATGTTTACGAGCATTAAACATGGACTTATCCACTCTTATTAATAAACTCGAAGTAGCGACGTAGTAACTAAACTGTATTTCGTCTCCGTCTAACAAATCTGCAATTCATTATGATAGACGGAGACGAAACACAGTTTAGTTACTACGTCGCTACTTCGAGTTTATTAATAAGAGTGATTATGTTTAGAAGCTGAACATTAACATTAACGATATTAGTGAATAAAGTCCGGGAAGAGTTAGCTCCAACGCAGCTACGCAGGGAGAGAGTCCAGTGGGTCCAGACCCCCCCCCCCCCAAATCCGACACTGACACTATTGACTTATTGCGGAAAAATGTAATAAGATGTAATAAAAGGTAAAGTCGTACTTTGTGTTTAATTTTTTCTAAATAATGGCTTGGTTGGTGGTTGGAATCCAGGCTACGTTACCTCCTGCGTGTTTTCTTAGCGTACGCTGTCTAATCCGTCAGAGATATAACAAAAGGATGTAGGAAACACATGTGTAGAATAAAATAATCTACAAAAAAATAAGCGTAGGTATTTGTGTAGGCTGTGTGAAGTTGGCACCCCCAAATTCGATATTTCAGTTTTTTTTCATCAGGTTCGTTTGTCCACCGTTAGTCCACGTTTGTCAACCAAAATTTTTTTTTTGTCCACCTCTCAAAAAATAAAAATTGGTGGTTGGCACCCCCAAATGCGAAATGTTTGTCAACCAAAAATTTTTTTTTGTACACCCTTAAAATAAACATTTTTTATGAAAAAAACGATAGAAACTGAATTTCCGGGTACGTTCAAACTACACTAAAGGTTTGAAAATCAAGTTTATAAAGTGGGCAAACGATCCAACCCCTCAGAGAAGAGAATCCACCCCTAGGAAGCTAGAGATCCCCCGTCAAAGTTAAAATCGTTAGCTATATAATGAACTCACGTATAGCTATATCTCTAAGGGTGGACAAACGACAATATCTGGTGGACAAACGTGGACTAACGGTGGACAAACGTGGACTAACGATGGACAAACGAACCTGATGAAAAAAAACTGAAAAATCGAATTTGGGGGTGCAAACTTCACACAGCCATTTGTGTAAGTATTCAAATTGTTGTAAACCTATATTATATGTATATTTCTACTAAAAATAACAGATAAGTACTTGTGTCTGCTATAAAGAAGTGACACAGCTTGGTGTAAATTATCTATAGTATAGTTTCTGCGATTAGTTTGTTGGAGCATTATTCTGATCCAGCAACCAAGTATCGAGTCATAACTTTGTCAGTCCATTTTACTGCAAAGCTTCGCTGTGTACCAAGCTCTATACAAACATAAATAGGATATTTTTTTACCTGTTTCGCGGAATTCTATCCCAGCACTGCGTCATCAGATTTCGCATTTTATTCGGGAATGAGGCCGGTAATGGAAGACTGAGGGTGTAGCTTCCTACACCAAATATGACAGCATTCATTTCCATGCTGCCATAAGGTCGCTCAAGTGTCAACAGCTCCCAGAGTACCTTCAAACATAATGTGTATGTGGCATTAAGAGTCGATTAGTTGTTAGCAAATGCGCGCGAGGTTCATTTTAGTTTCGTCACCGCAGCCGGTAGGTGCAGGTCATAGTGCGCGGATTGTCTTAAAATCGTAAAAAG
The DNA here is from genome assembly GCA_963924495.1 of Nemapogon koenigi. Classification (NCBI taxonomy): domain Eukaryota; kingdom Metazoa; phylum Arthropoda; class Insecta; order Lepidoptera; family Tineidae; genus Nemapogon; species Nemapogon koenigi. The sequence continues at coordinate 24,345,172 of OZ004629.1, forward strand.
TAGGGTCTAATTTTATTGTAGGTATACTAGCGGACCCGGCAGACTTTGTCCTGCCCTACCCCTACCCCTACCCCCTGCCCCTATCCCTACCACTAACTTTGGATATTGTTCATACAAAAATACTAAAAAGGCAATAAAAAAATGGGGTGTGGGGCATAGCGGCAACTTTCTCGTGATATCTTTCGAATGGAATGTCCGAATTAAATAATTCAAAAAGTTATATGAGGTATTGAAGCAGTCGTGAAAATGGAGTAATTTATTTTTGATTAAAATGTTTTTCCGATTTTTTTTTCATCTAAACCACATAAAAAACATAACGAACAAAAAATTTTTTTTGTGATTTTCTGATTGAGTGGTAGTGGTAGGAGTAGGGGTAGTCGTAGTGGTAGGGGTAGCGGTAGTGGTAGGGGTTTTTAGGGTATATACTAATTTTGATAATGTCTATTTTCAATTGCACTAATGGCTACTTTTCTATAATTGTAGTTATTATAATTTTCTAAATATATAAATTCATTTTCTATAAATTTATTAATCTATAATATCAGTTGCTCTAATGGATTATTAAAATAATTGTACTCACTATATTTTTAAAAGTAACATTTACAAATATTAAAATTTACAGTAGTTTTTTGTTAATCTTAACCTGTTGCAGTAATTTTCGATTCCTATTCCCCTAATTTGTAAATAAAAATAGGTTAGCGAGGAGCGAAGCGACGAGCGTGGTTTGAATAGTGCTAAAACAGAGCGCGAGCCGAGCGAGCGAAGCGAGCGTTCCGCGGCAGCGGACGGCGAAGTGCCAGAAACTCAAAAACAATCATCACTTGTTGATAACGGATATGATACCTCTTTGGAAAAAGCTTATGTTAACACTCAGACTATATCTGTGCAAAAAAAACATCTATCAGTTGCTCTGTTTTGACTTGAAAGAAGGACATACAGACACACTTTCTCATTTATAATAAAGAAGGAAGATTTTATATACTTAAGAAATAATATTTCGCAAATAAATTGGAAAAAAATTAAAGCAAATTAATCAAAAGATAATATTAAATGTTGTACCTTTTGATATTTTAGATATCTTCAAAATTATAGAAAACAATTTTAGATAAAACGAAAATTATAGCAAATTAATTATTAGATCATTTAATGTTATATATTTTGATAATAGTGATTTTGAAAATTACGGATATCGATTTTAGACAAAAGAAAAATTATAGCAAATAAATAATTAAAGAATGTAATTTTATATATTTTGATAATAGTGATTTTGAAAATTACAGAAATCGATTTTAGGGTAAAAAAAAATTATAGCAAATGAATAATTATAGAATTTAATTTTATATATTTTGATAATAGTGATTTTGAAAATTACAGAAATCGATTTTAGGTTTAAAAAAAATTATAGCAAATGAATAATTATAGAACGTAATTTTATATCTTACTAGCGGACCCGGCAGACGTTGTCCTGCCCAAACGTTGGCTTGCCTGCACTACTCCTACCCCTACCCTACCCCTACCCCTACCCTACCCCACCTCTACCCTACCCTACCCCTACCCCTACCCAACCCTACCCTACCCTACCCCTACACCTACCCCTACTCCTACCCCTACTCCTACCCCTACTCCTACCCCTACCCCTACTCCTACCCCTACTCCTACCCCTACTCCTACCCCTACCCTACCCCTACCCCTACCTCTAACCCTACCCCTACCCTACCCTACCCTACCCTACCCTACCCCTACACCTACCCCTACTCCTACCCCTACTCCTACCTCTACTCCTACCCCTACTCCTAGGCAAAATTAAGTTTCGCGAAGCCGACCAAATTGAAAATCAGTACTACTAATGATCTATTAAATTACTTAAATTACATTTTGTGACTATTCAATTTGGTCGCGTTCGCGATATTATCACTTTTGTTGAGTGTCGGAACGCGACATTAGATTCTCCAACACGCACGCGAATTTTAACTTTGTGCGGTGACATTAGGAACACATCTACATTGCATAGACAACAATGAGTGCTTTTAATTTAAAATGAACTTTATTGAATAGCACTATGGTTCAAATTGGCTCTGTTATTATGGGAAAAAGAAAAGGGCTGTTTTTAGGGGTTTTTCGGCAATTATTCGAATTGTCTCACCTTTTAAACCTTCCCTGGATATCTATGAATATTTTAAGACTAAAATCAGCCAAATCGGTCAAGCCGTTTTCATGTTATGTCGTGACAACGGAAAACGGGTTTCATTTTTATATATATAGATATACCTATATATTCTAAAATTATATCAAAACATTTTAGAGATAATGTGGAGACCCATTTACTTAGGTATTTGAATTGTTGTAAACCCATATGTTGTGCGATGCCGGAGGCGGGGTCGCTAGTATATAATACTCACCACACCATAAGACCATACATCGATACGGTCAGAGCATGTCTCATACAGGATGACCTCCGGCGCCATCCAAGCTGCTGTTCCTATAAATGTCATCTTCGCACTCTTTTTATCCCACTGGCGGCTCGTGCCAAAGTCGCTTAATTTCGTCACCAGACCATCACCAATCAGGATGCTGCAACAACAGGACAAGATTTAAATAATATTTATACTACACCTGCTCCGAAATTACCTACTTACTTTATGAAAAACAGCGCAGACAGCACTTTCTTCCCTTGGTGAAAAATCTAATATTAAATTTAACCTAGTCTTAAGTTAGCGTCGAAATAAAACGATACAGATCGCCATAGAGATATTTTTTAATTTTTAAACCAAGTGCATGAACAATCTGAAATAATTCTGACAGTAGTAGTCTATGTATATTTTTTAAGGAATTTTTTTTTGAGCAAATCCAAGTAATAAGTTTTTGGGATACCCCCCAATTTTGAGTTCACAATTTCACAGGCCAATCTCTGCCATCGATTCTAAAAATAATTCACAGAAGGATGTCTTGCACAGAAGGATAGTATTTTGTAACCAAATTATTAGTAGAGTGCCTGGAGATGTTGAGCTCGAAATCCAATTAATTTGAATTTCTGAATTATGTTATATAGATAAAACACTTAATTGTCTACGCATTTTTTTTTATGTTGCAGTTTTCAGCAATTCACTGATTTTTTTTATTTTTTTTATATAAATATATTTTCCTCATATTTTATAATATAATATACATTAGGACACATCTTTAAGGACCCAAAAAGGGTCGTAGAAGCAAGGAACAGGTAGCAAAAAGTAGCAAGATTTCTGCTCAAAATTAGTTTATTAAGCTTGTAATGTATTAGATTATATGCATATATCTGTAATTAATAATTTTTTTATTATTAAATAAAATTCAACGAATTTTAATGTGTAAAATTTGTAAAATACCTACCTTATTAATAATACAATCCAACAGGTTTTAAAGTAACTCGTTCAAAGTAATTGGATTCCGAAATTTTTATATTTCAGTCGCTTATGGCGTGGAGTGCCATATTATGAAAATAAATGTTTTGTGAGTGGCTCGCCATACATAGAACTGGAGAATGAAAAGCAGTACAAATTACCTTCCGGACAAATATTTTTATAATATTACTTAGAGACTTACTTTGGGCTTTTTAAATCTCTATGAATAATGTTGTGCTCATGTAAATACGCCATGCCCTCTGCAATCTCCTTGCTCCACGTCTGTATTTGCTTGGGTACGATTGATACACCACTCTGCATAAAATCAAAAAGACTGCCATACTGGCAGTACTCCATGATTAAGCAAAAATCAGGTGATTGGGAACATATGCCATGAAACCTTACTATATTGTCATGTTTCAAATGGCGTAGATGTTTAATGTCCAACTCTTTGCTGTCGTTGAGTTTTTTAACAGCTATGATTTCTCCTCGCAACTTTCCTTTCCAGACGACGCCTTGGGCACCACAGCCAAGGTACACCATGTCAGTTATTTCTTTGTATGCCACTTCCCAGCGATCTTTCCCTGGATAAGTAAAAATATATCATATTATTACTATACTAATGGTGTCAATTCAATTCATTTTTGCACATAGGTGTTTTAAACTTTGTTCTACTACGCCAGCTGTGAGCATAATACAGATAATATGTCACACAAACAAATCTTTGCGTGTGTTGTTTGCCTAGACCTCGCTTGGGCCGCGTGTCATTTTACAAAATCTTAGGCCTCGACTCTCTCTGTGTTACCTATACTGACCTAATATCACAATTGATTACACAAATTCTATACTTAATTAATAGTGCACGATTGAACTGCATTTTTGACAAATTTTTTTTGAAAAAGGTTTAGGTACCTTTTTTATTAGAAAAACTAGCTTTGCCATTAATATAAAGGAAAGCTAATGATGGCAAGTAAACGAATAACAACTGGCACAAGATTTCATTTTTCTTTTATTATGGCTCTACCAGTGTACACGATGATTTGCCAATGTCAAGTTTTAATAAATTGTTACTAGTGTAGAGAAGTGAGAGAGGATGCAAGATATTGCCTCCGAAATATGGCAATAGCTTCTGCTTATAAGAAGGATGGAAGGGAAGAAACAGTTTAAAGCTATTTGGCTTTGTGGCTGGTGAGACTGAGTGCCCGCTTCGGTGTAACGCAATTACCTACTGCCATTCAACCTTGGTGCAACGTAATTGCTGCCACTCGACCTCGGTGTAACGCAATTACTGCCACTCCATCTTCTTTTAAGAGGCTACCTTCATATTAAATCATATTTTTCAAATCGTTTTAAGTGAAACCTAAAGCTCTTAGAAATATAGAAAAAATTACATGTTATAATTAATTATATTTCATAATAATCTGTTAATCATAAAACATGTTTTAAGAAACTTTGTTCGATAGAAAAAAATTGCAAAGTAGCCTCTGAAAATAGTCTCCTTTCCAAATTTCTCAGTAGTACATGAAGTATTGTTTATTAAATTAAGTACAAATTTGTATCATCTAATACTAAAGTAAGATGTTAATTTAGATTTTGAATAAAGCTACTCCTTTAATTTAAATAAATTATTTTTGATTTGTCACTTAGGACGTTTGTTCCAAGCACCTTCCGTGCGCCTCTTCTCTTTTGTTTCTATTCAATGCGACAGAGAGAAATTCAGCGGAGAGACCAATCGATCACGTAGCGCTAGAGTATCGTATGCAGCTAGGCCACGCCCCTCAAACTATGATTTTATTTGAATGTATCGTCTTAACGTCCGCTCCATCGCGAGAAATAAAATATCTGAATGCTTTCGCAGTTTTGCCATAATATTGTGTTTAAAACTTTGGTTTAAAAATAAAACATTATACAAATCGACGTGAAATAACGATAAATGTGTGAAGATAACAGTGAATTTACATGATAAATGTTATACACCTTACAAATTTACCAGCAAACATCTAAAAAAATCTCACACGAAGAATCTGGGGGAAAATACCACACGTTGGAGAAGTTTTCAGTAAATAAATGCAAAAAGGACAATTACTTTCGCCATCTAGTGACTAGTGGCAAAACTATTTACAAAGCTACGAATCAAATTGTGGAGATAACCAATAGAGGGCACTAGTAGTAGGTACGTCCATAATGGAAGACATCAACCGCGATAAAGTTGGCATACAACCCTAAACCCTAATGAATAATTGATATTAATTGCTCCTTAAATGCTCCATCAGAAACTGCAATTGCTCCAATTGTTATATAAATATTTAATTAGATATATGAAATTTAAATTTTTTTTACCGTATCTCAGTAATTGTGGGGATTTATCTTACTTTTTTGGTATTAAAAAATTGCTCCCCTTTTGCTCTTTCAGAATCACTAATTGCTCCAATTATTAAATAAATATTTAATTAGATATTTGAAATCTAAAATACATTTTTTTAGTACCTCTATTAAATACTGGATGGCGCTTTTATATGTAAAAATTATTAAATAATATTGCAGACCCTGTACGTAGACCAGAGGTTCTCAAACTTATTTTGTATACGCCCACTTTGAAAATCAATTATTTTTCAGCGCCCCCCAATTTTTTTTACTTTACCAAATTTTAAAAATCACAATGAAATTCATTACTTTAATTTATTATAGTGTGCTATATTAGTTTTTCTGGGCCCCTTACCGCCCCCCTCTGGGCCTCCAGCGCCCACAAGGGGGCGTTATCGCCCACTTTGAGAAACACTGACGTAGACCATAAACTTAGGATTTCGCTACGATGACATAGTAGACAGTAATTTTATTAATACTTGCTATTAATTGCTCCTTAAATGCTCCATCGGAATCTGCAATTGCTCCAATTATTAGATAATTATTTGATTAGATATTTGAAATTTAAAATATTTTTTTAGTACCTATATTCAACACAAGATGGCGCTTTTGTTAATTAATAATTGCAGACCTTAAACGTAGAGAATATTTTCATTAATACTTGCTATTCATTGCTCTTTAAATGCTCCATCGGAATCTGCAATTGCTCCAATTATTAGACAAATATTTAATTAGATATTTGCAAGGAATTTCTTAGGTAATTTTTTACTCCTTAGGTTACATTATGGGAGTTTTAGTAAGGATCCCTATTTTAAAAAAAAATAGAATATAGCCTATGTCACTCAGGGTGAATGTAGCTTTCCAATGGTAAAAGAATTTTTGAAATCGGCACAGTAGTTTTTAAGTTTATTCATTACAAACATACACACAAAAATACAAAAATACAAATCTTTCCTCTTTATAATATTAGTATGATTAAAGAATCCCCAAAAAGGGCGTCTATATTTTTACAAATAACTCTAAAACTATTAATATCAGAGAAATTATAAAAATATATTTTTAAAGAAGAGTAAATTTCCGTAAAAAAAATGTTAACTCCCGGAACTACCCTACATCTCTATTAATGTTGAAAATAGGGCTCCGTTTACCCTATAAAATATTAATTTAAAAATTTGAAAAAAATATTGTATTATCTAGATTCTAGACACTTGAAAGAAAAAAGTTCCAAAGGAAAAAAAATCCATTGAATTATAAAAATATAATTAGGGTATTTCCTTTAATGCTACCGCATTTTTATCCGGTTGCCTTTTCAAAAAATGTTCGATTTTGCCCCACCCCCATATCGTCGCCGCTGTCCATTTGGGGTCACTTTGGCCGCTACCAGGGGGCTCTGTACCACTCAAAGGCCTAGATTACCACTCGCCATCCGGTTGCCTGTCCAATATCGGCTTGACGTGCCATTGCCTTGAATAATTGTTTTGGAGTTCCCGTTTACATTCAAGTCGGATAATTAAAGCTCTTAAAATTATCTCGCTTAGTGGAGACCTTTTAAAAACTATAGGTACTTAATGATTTATTTAAACAACAAAAAAAATAAAAAGTAAAAAAAATAAAAATAGTGCTGTTTTAGATGAAAAAGCTATTATATACCATTTTTTTAAAGCATTTGTTTAAACAATTTTTTTTAACAAATAAATATATTTAATTTTTTTTAAGTTTTGTTTTGGCCATATTATGTTTGTATTCTTAAAATTCTTAAATTCTTAAAAATTGTTTTTTTTTACTTTTTTGGTTTAAACAAAATATTGAAAAAAAAAATCTTAAAATTGATGATTTGCGATTATCTACACAATAAAAATAATGTTTGTTTTTTTTTTCTCCCGAAACCGTGTTACGGTTCCAGGGTACCCAGCGGAAGACCTAGTCTCCCTCGTTTAGCCGATGGTATTTGTGAGGCTATATCTAACGAGTGGCTAGTTCTGTTGAGATATATTTAGATGGAAAAGCCTCTAAGTGTGGTTTGTCGGATTATGTACATAAGTTTTTAATTAAAAAACCCATTGGTACATGGCCGGGATCCGGGATCGAACTCGGGGTCTGTCTAGTAAATACCAGACGTCTTACCCACTCGGCCACATTTATTTATTCATACTTATTAATTAATTGGTTTATTAATAAACAATTTGTTATAAAATAATTGTCGAAGTTGGTTATATTTTTTTTAGATAAAAAAAATAACAAAAAAGACCGTGTAAAATTAAAATTAAAAAAATATATTTGTTATTATATTTTTTACAGAACTTTTAATTTTTTTTAATAATATTTTTTTCACGTTTTAATTTACATGATCATATTGTAATTTTTTTTTATTTAGAAAAAAGTATAACCTAGTTCGACAATTATTTATAACAAATTGTTTATTTAATAAGTAAACCAATTAATATATGAATGAATAAAATTTCTTTTTAACCGACTTCCAAAAAAGAAGAAGGTTCTCAATTCGGACCGTATTTTTTTTTATGTATGTATGGACATCGATTACTCCGCCAGTTGGGAACCGATTTTGATGGTTTCTTTTTTAATCAACAGATAATTCTTCTGGATTGGTCCCATTTTTATCTGATAAAAATTGTTTCATTAGTTTTCCAGAAATTTTGAAAAAACTGACCTTAAAAGTAAATTTTTCGTAATATCTCGATGAAATATGTACCGATTTTGACGACTTATTTTTTTAAGGATATAATAAATTCTCAACATTATCTCACAGTCATATGACGAAAATCGGTTCAGTAATTTTTCAGAAATTCAGTAATTTGTCTCTGTTTAATGCTGAAAATTATATCAGAGAAAAGCCTTAGCAACGGTTGCTATTGACACGAAGTTGTCAATTTTCGTATCGACGACGGTCTAGCCGCTAGCGGCTAAAGGTATGGGGTGCAGCACAGGATGCACATTGCACATGATTCAAATCCCATCCATCCACCGCAGTATTTTTTTAATTTTCTGTCAATGTTTTTCAGTTGCGTTATTATTTGTTTCAGGGCAGCAAAATCACTTAAAAGGGAGAAATAAACCAAACAAACCAACCAAAGAGTACCGACTTCAAAAGTTTTCACTGAAAAGTAAGAAATAATAAAAATTTCGTCGTAGAATTTGAAGAGGTTGGTGCCAAATTAGAAATAACTTAGTAGTACCCAAATTCACTAATCTAGATAATTCATTAGGGACCTACGATCATCAGTACAAACATAGACAATATTGAACAGATCTTTATCTCCTTCGATGTTTACTTAATTTTGTATCCTAATTTGGCACCAAAATTTCACTTTTACTTCAAATTCTACGACGAAATTTTTATTATTTCTTACTTTTCAGTGCAAACTTTTGAAGTCGGTACTCTTTTTTTAAAAAGGTTTATTTCTCCCTTTTAATTGTATTATCTATACTAATATTATAAAGAGGAAATATTATAACAAATTACTTATTTTCGGCGCTTGCAGTGGAAACAATGGGTCCATGGTCTACCAAATGAAAATATTCTTGAAAAATTTAGGTACGAGACTAGTCCACGCCTCGGGTGACCTAAAGGCTTGGCTCTTACCTCGCTCAAAGGATCAGTTTAACCATTCAGCGAGGTAACGCAGCCAGTGTTTTGGGAACCATGCCACAGGGAGGGGTTCTGGAAGAGGTATTCTTTTTATAATTTGTATATATAGTTTTTGATGTAAATATTTAAATTAAAGTTGCTGTATAAATATAGGAAAGATTTGTATTTTTGTATGTTTGTTACGAATAAACTCAAAAACTACTGGACGGATTTTGATCATTCTTTCACCATTAAAATGCTACATTATCCCTGAGTAACATAGGCTATATACCATCACGGCATGACGACGGGAACGGGGTGGGCAGAGGTGAACATGACAAAAGCTATGTATGAAGTGTATGTTTGCCAACATTCTGAAATGGACAGGGCAGGGGTAGGGGTAGGGGTAGGGGTATTATAGGGTATATTTTATTTTGTTCGTAAATATCCACGGGCGAAGCCGGGGGCGGAAAGCTAGTTGTTAATAACTTTCGCAATGGACAACATTTCATTTTTTTAATCACCCATTTTTATTACTTTAATTAAAAATATATTAAAAAATAAGTTACACGTATTTTTGTATTTTATTTTTGGTTGAGTTTTTATATTTTTAATTTAATTATGAATTTTTATAAATTCTGAGGACTTATAAACTAAAAACCTTAGCTAGGACTAAAATTAAGAAATATAAACAGTCACCCAAAGAAAGTGACTGATAGTGTCAGTCAAGTCACAGAGTAAACGTTATAGAAATGCAAAGAGTATAATTTACCGTGTTCCAAATAGGTGTTGCCGTAGCCGGAACTCAAATAGCCTACAACATTATTCATAATGTATATAATAATACTAGCTTTTGTCCGCGGTTTCACTCGTAAATATATTTCCTGTGATAGCCCATTCGAAACTAGCAAAACTTCCAAAAAATATTATATAAAAGAAGTATTTTTATAATATTATTTAAAGAATAATTATTAATTTAGCTTCAAATGGAATAAAAATGGGTAAAATTAATAGAAGGCAACACCTGAGTAACAACTCTGCCAACAGACATTAGTATTTTTAAATTAGAGGGTTAGCACAGATTAGGGCACCTATTAATCCTCATTTTTCAATATTTCAGTATTTTTAAAATAACTCGAAAATTAAAGGATATAAAAATAAAAAAAAAATAAAAATAAGCTTTCTAGCATGTAATCTCCAAACGGTTTTCGAATTTTGGTACCTTACGAAAAATGAAATGTTGTCCATTGTTTATGTGCGAGTTTGAAACTTCCACACATTCTTCTAGAGGTGATTACGAATCCAATGAGTTATCACACGTATTTTAACTCGCAGTAGCAAGAATAAACACGCTTTTCAACTTTAATATTGCCTTCGATAATTTTTTTTAATATGAGGAATTGTGGATGACACTTTCCAATATTACTTACCTACTAACTTTTCATATCATTTTAATTAAAAGCTTTCTCTACACCATACATAAACATTGAACAATGGTGAGCACCGGCCTTTATATCTAGCGGTGCGGCAAAGAAGTGTCCACATTTTCATTTGTCCATACTAAACAAAACAGGGCAAGTAAATTCTTTAAAAGACGTAAACCGGATATTTTTAGAAGTGCGGACGCCGCCGGCATTACTTGGCCTCCGAAACACGAGAAGTCGACTGGTGCTTAGCATTTTCGGCATGAGTGGGTATCCGGGTCCCCCTTATTAAAAAATAAATGAGTCACTAGGGTGTGGTGTCATTCAAACTGCGTCATTTCGTCTAAAAGGGCATAGTTCAAAGTTCTGGATGGTTCCAATCCTATAGGTAACGCGCGGGTTCAGATCGGTCGATACGAAGCGAGAGTGAAAGTGAAGCTAGCATTGGCCATGAAAACCTGCACATGCGCAAAGAATAAATAAGGATTAAATTGTATTTGCTGTATTTACAAAATTTTTACTTACCGGAGGTTTTAGTTCGACCACCATACCAGGAGTTCCACGTGAAGTTGACACAATTTAGGAAACCAGATCCGGATTCCGTCTCTCCATTTTCTTCCTCGATGTTATCCGCCATTTCTCTTTGGCCGTCCATTTTTACTGATCTAATCGAACAATGCTAATTAGAATTTAACCAAATCACTAGTGTATTATCGTATTTTAATATATAGTTTTCTAAATATTACTTAGTGATACGCGCGCGGCTTACGCGCCATAATAGCGGTACTGTACTGGCGGTGGGTTGGTTGGGGCTTGCTTGGGGTTGGGGTTGGGGGCGGTGGCGTCTTGTATTTGTTTGTTGTCAAAAAAAAGATGTAGTGTTGCTATACCTATACAGTTTTTTTTTAATATTGTTGTCCGCAAATAAATATAATTATTTATTATTGTTTTATTTTATTTATTTTCGCATGCTAATTGTATAAATTCAATGGGAAACACAATGCTAATTTTTGTACCCTGCCTTAACTGACAATTATTTATTTTAAATCCTTTCAAGGTTTCTTTTGGTATTCTATGATGACTAGGTATATTACATAACAAATTATTAAACCATAGTAAAAAGGATGAGAAAAAACATTTTATTTATATTTTATATAGGCATAGATTAAATAATAATTACTACTTAATATAGGTATTATATAATTAGAAATCAAAGAATCTCTATGTTTTCTCAAAAGTATAACAGACAAAAAGTAAAGGAACCATCACCTTAAGCATCCATTGACGTGACATAAATGCAGTGTTCTTCCACTTTGACACCGTAGGTACCTATTAATAACATGTTTTAATGTTTTACCAAAATATTAAAAACCAACTTTATGCACTACGCACTTGCTAAATCTGAATCGTTAGCGAGAACACAGCGCGAATGGCGAGTTCAATCTGTTTAATGCTGTGAACTTGAAACACTGCAAAATGCACATGCGCAATGAATGAAGGTCAGAGGCCAGGAGCCGCCTACGGATGTTCTGCCAAGACTTTTCTCTAGAGCAAAAAAAAACGTAATTTTAAACATGGAACTACACTACTACAGTCAAATCGGTTATAACGGACGCTATATCCGATAGTTTTGTAGCGGTATGCTTTTTTCTAAGAAGATTTTAGTATAAGTACCTAAAGTAAGGCCAACGAAACGAGAAAATGAATGTAAACAAACCGACCGCTACTGAGGTGCGATAAAACTATGAGCAATTAGTATTTCCGTCCCTTTCTCTCGCACGCAATAACGTCAGACTGTCACTCGGCTTTTTTAAAATTTGGGATGCGCTCGGAGTGTGTTGATTTCGTTACCGTGTTATATCGTTTCATATTTCATATCAAAGTTTATAATATTATTTTGTTAGTGTTTTTGTTACTTTGTTGTTATCGTAAGTTTTGATTTTTAATTATTTAAAAGATAGGTAATAATTCTTAAACTTAACTGGTTCAGACTTTGAAGATACTAGTTCAAGTGACAGTCTTGACACAGATGATGACAATGTAACAATGTAAATCGTATCGACTACTTTTATTATTAACGCCGTTATATTATGATCTCAAAGGTTTTTATTTTATTAGAAGAAGTGGCACATCTAGGTCCATTAAGTGGAGGAACAGGCTTGCCAGCTGTTTAATAATGAACAATTGGCAAAAAGTAGTCACTGTTACTTGTGTCTCTCGCCACACAGCAAGGTATAAAGGTCGTGATGATGTGTTGTATAAAATTAAACAATGTTAAACAAAATCTTCAAATTTTTTTTTATTAATATGTAGGTACCTGAAAGTTTGTTTACATTATTTTTCTCGTTCGTTGGCCTTATACTTTACCTACCTATTTAGATTATATAGGTACGAACATGCATTTTAAATGATATCATGGAGGTACGGTTAAAGTTGGTCTAATTTTAAGTTTAGTTTCGAGGCTAATGCTAATTAATAAATTATCATACTTAACAATTATCCTTAGAAAATGTGCTGCAATTCTGTTGTGAGCTCTCGGACTATTTACACGTGTCGCTCTCTGTGCTATTCATTGATCGATTCAAGTAAGGCCAACGAGACGATATAAAGAATGTAAACAAACTTTCAGTTGCAAATAACATTTTTATTTGAAGATTTTGTTTAACATTGTTGCATTTTATACCTACCACACATCTTCACGACCTTTATACCATGTGGTGTGGCCAGAGACACAAGTAACAATGTCCACTTTTTGCCAGTTGACCATATTAAACAGAACAGGCGGCAAGCCTGTTGCTCCACTTAATGGACCTAGATGTGTCACTTCTTTTAATAGACAGCAATATAACTATGTTATTTTTAGAAGAAGTGCAGACGCAGGCAGACGAGGATTCGATTAAAGCATATATTTTTAAAGAATATTAGTGCTTAGCATTTCACCAACGAGTAGAAATTGAACCCGGCACCTCCGGTTTCAAATCCAACGCCCTACCAATTAGAATATCGACTCTTATAAAACTACATTATTACAAAATGCATGTAATTGTGGCTGTGTGAAGTTGGCACCCCCAAATTCGATTTTTCAGTTTTTTTTCATCAGGTTCGTTTGTCCTAGACGTGTGTAGCTCTTTTGAGAAACGTTACAGTGTTCCGAAACATCAATGTGATATGAATGTTCCGGAACAGTAGTGTCAGTACAGATGTTTCATTTGGAACTCGATCACCTCGACGCGACTCTGTACCGCACACACAGAAGCGAGCGAGATGCGCCATAGAGTAACACTTGCTCTGTGAGAGTAACACCGAGATGCGCCTCGCTTGACCGATAGCATTTAATTTCGTCTAAAATACTGTTTTGTAATTTTAACATGTATAAAGTATATATTTTTTTAATGTAAAAAATATACCTATTTTAAAGATTGTACATAATTGTATATAAAATTGATTTTTAAATAAGTACGCCAATTACAAATTTTAAAACAAATTATGCAAATTAGTCCTAAGCCTGCTAAAGTATGAAAGGAAATCGATTTTTATACATTACAATATTTACAGTACATTATAACATAATGAATGAGTTGAGTAATGTTAAAATAAATGAATAAATCGTTTCTCTGACCCGATGTTCCAATTGTTCCAAATGAAACATATCACTGATCTGGAACTCGGCACTGTTTCAGATACACATGTTCCAAACTCAATAGAGATACATTTATGCCACGACTAGTTTGTCCACCGTTAGTCCACGTTTGTCCACCAAAAATTTTTTTTTGTCCACCTCTCAAAAAAAAGTTATTCAAAAAATAAAAATTGGGGGTGGAAGTTGGCACCCCCAAATGCGAAATTCTAATTTTTTTTCATGCCGTTCGTTTATCCATCGTTAGTCCACGTTTGTCCACCAAACATTTTTTTTTGTCCACCCTTAAAAAAAAAGTTATTTAAAAAAAACTAAAAATGAGGTGGAAGTTGGCACCCCCAAATGCGAATTTTCAACTTTTTTTCAACAGGTTCGTTTGTACATCGTTAGTCCACAATTGTCCACCTTAATTTTTTTTTTGTCCACCCTTCAAAAAAAAGTTATTCAAATAAACATTTTTAAAGAAAAAAGCCCTGAATTTAACTTTGACGGAGGATATCTAGCTTCCTAGGGGTGGATTTGCTTTTCTGAGGGGTAGGTTTGTTTGTCCACTTCAGAAACTCGTTTGTCCACCACATGTTTTCATTTTTCCACCCTTAGAGATATAGTTATGCGTGAGATAAGTATATATGTGATGATTTTAACTTTGTCGTGGGATCTCCAACTTCCTAGGGGTGGATTTGCTTATCTGAGGGGTAGGTCTGTTTGTACACCTCGAAAACTTATTTGTCCACCACATAATGTCGTTTGTCCACCCTTAGAGATATAGTTATACGTGAGTTAATTAAAAAATAAAAAAAAAATAAAAAATAAAAATATGTTTATTTATAACCAAAATTATATATTTATAACCATAATTAAGTATATATCTAAGGATTTTCACTTTGACAGGGAATCTCTAGCTTCCTAGGGGTGAATTTGCTTCTCTGAGGGGTATGTCTGTTTGCCAACTTCCACCCCAATTTTATTTTTTTGAATAACTTTTTTTTGAGAGGTGGACAAAAAAAAATTTTTGGTGGACAAACGTGGACTAACGATGGACAAACGAACCTGATGAAAAAAAACTGAAAAATAGAATTTGGGGGTGCCAACTTCACAGAGCCTGTAATTGTGTACATTATTTACACCTTTGAGATCATAAGATTAAGCAGGTAGGTATTTGGTTTACAGTTATGTAAAACCAAATTACATGGCAATATGTTCATCAACCGTCCAAAAAAAACATTGTACTTGCAATGTATTCAATGAGAGATATAGTAAGGTGGATATATTCGGTAGCACTCTTCGTAAGATTAAGAAAACCCCGATTGTAACCTATGATAGCCGAGTGGTTTTTTTTGTTTGTTAAGTTTTGTTTTAATTTTTTGATTCTCATCTCTTTTATAATGTGTTTGTATACCTATTTGTGTAGTTAATGTGTAACCTTGTTGGTTAATGTGTATATAAAAAAAATATGAGTGAAATTTTACGATGTAACAAAAAGTTACAGTATGAAGTTGCCGAGAGTGATATTTCTACAAAATTTCACGATGCGCGCGCACGATGCAAGTTTATTTTTTTATTAGGTATATTAAATAGACAATTTAGTACATAAATCATATGTATAATGAGCCATTTTCAAAATAAAATTATTTAAGTAATTGAATTGAGATTTTAGCAACCGTAGGATCACTTTGTATTATGCCAAAAAAGTATGACTTCTAACATTTTTTTTTTCTAGTATATTCCTTGATAAGATCTTTAAAGGTTGCCTGGAGCTGCCATGGTTGTGGCTCCATAATTAAAAATCAAAACTCACGATAACAACAAAATACTAACAAAATAATTTAATAACCAAAAGTGATATAAACAATCACTGATAACAAATATAAATAATTTATAACAGCTAAAGAAATGGCGAAAACGAAATAACACGGAAACGAAATAATTTAACACACTCTGTGAACGCAGATATCCTTGGTAGTGGACGGTGTACAACGTCAAAATAGCTCGAAAACCGCAAATCGAAGTACAGGATAGCCGTTTGGCACACAGACCTGTTTAATTTTTAAAATCGCCTTTTTGTCATTAGATATGAGTATATCAAGAGACATTTGGCGTATGTTTTACCAAAATTTACTAATCTGTCTCCTACCCTGGTATGTTTTGAAAATATTTTTTGGATTTTTAGAAAACAGGTGGCCGAAAGTAATGGTATTTTTAGAACCGGCTCATGAAGCTCTTTCATTTGATACCACACACGATTTCAAATCCCATACAAAAAATTGATGACGTCATAGCTCCCCATGGGAATATTTTTAAGAACTGCCGCTCAAAATGATGAATGAATGAATGAATGAAAAATGTGTGATATAAATCGTATTGACCGCATCAGCAACGATGTCATCAGAGAAAAATTAGGAGTGAAAGATGATGTTGTGACTAAAATGAAGAAAAAGAGTCTACGCTGGTTTGCACACGTTAAAAGTACACACAATCGCCGAGCTTGTATGAAAGGTATGATGAATATAGAAGAAAGAGGTATGTCAAGATCGTAACAAAAGGCATTCGATTGTCTCTGCCTACCCCTCTTGGGATGAAAGGCGTGATGATAGATTGATAATTTATTGTAGATCACTTTATCTTGAACGATTCTTTCCTAAATCATTTTGTTATATCTCTGACGAATTAGACTTATCTAACTTCTTGAATAATAATAATGATTAATAAAACTTGGTAAAATCATTAACCACCATATATTATTTATTTAAATATATTACTTTAAGAGTCAAGTATCCTATTGCAATTATTAAGATACAGTAAATGTATAGTTTTCATTTTGATGCGTTCGACTCGGTTGAAACTTCCCGCCATTTGAGACATGATCATTCATTCAAATCGGTCGCGGTCAAGGTTCACTGAACGAGCGAGAGATCGAATGACTCCTTGTCAACAACAGCGGCTTGCTCGCGCAAGATATCTTAAATAAATAACTTGTAAATTAGATAGTGTATTGTGTGGATCACCAAAGGAGGCGAAAAATCGGCCACACAGTATAAACCACAATCAGGGATACGAGCAAAGAGACCCGGCGCCGGTAGTCTGCACAGAAGCCAAACGCTCAAGTAAGTGGCACTTTGTACTATTGGTTGATTTGGGTGAATCGGCGTGTCTCTGATTGTAGCCAAGCAGGTGTATCTACCTCGTAGGTACACCCTCGGCAGGATTGTTTTAACCCTGACCCAAATGTACCGGACGTATCAAAAGTAACGCGCGCGTTCGGTACAGTAAAAGACGCCGAAAAAACCACGTTTCTTGTATGGCGACCCCCTTTTATTTTTAACTATATTTTATTTTTATTATTTTTTGTTATAGCGACTATAGTGATACACATTCTGTGTAAACATCAAGTATCTACCTTTTGCTATTATTAAGATACAGTAAAAGACGCCGAAAAAAACACGTTTCTTGTATGGCGACTCCCTTTAATTTTTAACTTTATTTTATTTTTATTATTTGTTGTTATAGCGACCATAGTGATACACATTCTGTGAAAACGTCAAGTATCTATCTTTTGCTATTATTAAGATACAGTAAAAGACGCCTATAAAAACACGTTTCTTGTATGGCGACCCCCTTAAATTTTTAACTTTATTTTATTTTTAATCTTTGGTGTTATAGCGACCATAGTAATACACATTCTGTGAAAACCTCAAGTATCTAACTTTTGCTATTATTAAGATACAGTAAAAGACGCCGAAAAAAACACGTTTCTTGTATGGCGACCCCCTTTAATTTTTAACTTTATTTAATTTTTATTATTTGTTGTTATAGCGACCATAGTGATACACATTCTGTGAAAACGTCAAGTATCTACCTATTGCTATTATTAAGATACAGTAAAAGACGCCGAAAATAACACGTTTCTTGTATGGCGACCCCCTTTAATTTTTAACTTTATTTTATTTTTATTATTTGTTGTTATAGCGACCATAGTGATACCCATTCTGTGAAAACGTCAAGTATCTATCTTTTGCTATTATTAAGATACAGTAAAAGACGCCAATAAAAACACGTTTATTGTATGGCGACCCCCTTTAATTTTTAACTTTATTTTATTTTTATTATTTGTTGTTATAGCGACCATAGTGATACACATTATGTGAAAACGTCAAGTATCTATCTTTTGCTATTATTAAGATACAGTAAAAGACGCCTATAAAACACGTTTCTTGTATGGCGACCCCTTTTTTTTAACTTTATTTTATTTTTATTATTTGTTGTTATAGCGACCATAGTGATACACATTATGTGAAAACGTTAAGTATCTATCTTTTGCTATTATTAAGATACAGTAAAAGACGCCTATAAAAACACGTTTCTTGTATGGCGACCCCCTTTAATTTTTAACTTTATTTAATTTTTATTATTTGTTGTTATAGCGACCATAGTGATACACATTCTGTGAAAACGTCAAGTATCTACCTTTTGCTATTATTAAGATACAGTAAAAGACGCCTATAAAAACACGTTTCTTGTATGGCGACCCCCTTTTATTTTTAACTTTATTTTATTTTTAATCTTTGGTGTTATAGCGACCATAGTAATACACATTTTGTGAAAACCTCAAGTATCTAACTTTTGCTATTATTAAGATACAGTAAAAGACGCCGAAAAAAACACGTTTCTTGTATGGCGACTCCCTTTAATTTTTAACTTTATTTTATTTTTATTATTATTTGTTATAGCGACCATAGTAATACACATTCTGTGAAAACCTCAAGTATCTAACTTTTGCTATTATTAAGATACAGTAAAAGACGCCGAAAAAAACAGGTTTCTTGTATGGCGACCCCCTTTAATTTTTAACTTTATTTTATTTTTATTATTTTTTAGTATAGCGACCATAGTGATACACATTCTGTGAAAACGTCAATTGTATCTATCTTTTGCTATTATTAAGATACAGTAAAAGACGCCGATAAAAACACGTTTCTTGTATGGCGACCCCCTTTAATTTTTAACTTTATTTTATTTTTATTATTATTTGTTATAGCGACCATAGTAATACACATTCTGTGAAAACCTCAAGTATCTAACTTTTGCTATTATTTAGATACAGTAAAAGACGCCGATAAAAACACGTTTCTTGTATGGCGACCCCCTTTAATTTTTAACTTTATTTAATTTTTATTATTTGCTTTTATAGCGACCATAGTGATACACATTCTGTAAAAACGTCAAGTATCTACCTTTTGTTATTATTAAGATACAGTAAAAGACGCCGAAAAAACCACGTTTCTTGTATGGCGACCCCCTTTTATTTTAACTTTATTTTATTTTTATTATTTTTTGTTATAGCGACCATAGTGATACACATTCTGTAAAAACCTCAAGTATCTAACTTTTGCTATTATTAAGATACAGTAAAAGACGCCGAAAAAAACACGTTTCTTGTATGGCGACCCCCTTTAATTTTAAACTTTATTTTATTTTTATTATTTTTTGTTATAGCGACCATAGTGATACACATTCTGTGAAAACGTCAAGTATCTACCTTTTGCTATTATTAAGATACAGTAAAAGACGCCGAAAAAAACACGTTTCTTGTAAGGCGGCCCCCTTTAATTTTAAACTTTATTTTATTTTTATTATTTTTTGTTATAGCGACCATAGTGATACACATTCTTTGAAAACCTCATGTATCTAACTTTTGCTATTATTAAGATACAGTAAAAGACGCCGAAAAAAACACGTTTCTTGTATGGCGACCCCTTTATTTTATTTTATTTTGTTGTTTTAGCAACTATAGAAACACGTACTCTATGAAAATTTAAAGTGTGTATCTATTACGGTTCAAAAGGTACAGCCCTGTGAACGGACGAATGGACAGACGGACAGCGGAGCCTAGATAGTAATAGGGTTTCCGTTGCCACCTTTTGGGACGGAACCCTAAAATTGATGTGGCAGGGGGCTTTATTTTATAATATGAAATGATAATAATGTTTAGACAGGTAAGTTGCAACTTTGTTTTAATCAAATGATCTATCTCGCAGACATTTTCGCTAAGTTTTAAACCAGGGGTAGTTCATAATAGTTTTATTTTATGATGTTCTGAAAAATAAGATCTGATCACGTTTCCCAAGTTCCAAGTCGCCTTGTATTAGTTTTACGGCAAAGTGTAATTCAAAACAAACACATGCAAGGTGTGCTCTGCGGTGTGGTCGCGACTGGCGGACTGTATTATGGTCTGCCAGTCGCACGCATCATAGACCAACCACCTATGCAGGCGGTGGCAAGGTCACATGTCGTCTTCTCTATAAAAAAAGTAGTCCCATTGGTTGTCCCATTGATTGAACTGCGGAAAATTCAATTAACCTTCTTCTTCATCTTTTATTATGGCTTTACCAATGTTCATCGGTGATTTGCCAATGTCAGGTATTTAAGATAATCCCGCCGAACGTGATATGTCTTATTAGTCGTCGACTAATCACAACCATCACAGCACAGACAGGATTAAAGTGGATTCTCCATCACGTCTTGGCGGGCGCGTGCATTATTTACAAAGGCGTGACGTGGAATCTCAATTAACCTTCCAATAGAACAGGTGGCAAGGTCCTATATGTGTCACTTCTTTAACAGACGTAAATATCTGATATTTTTTTGATTTTTTTTATATATATTCTCATAATTATAAAAAGAAGCGAAGGAGATATGTCAGGATCGTAACAAATGGCATTCGATTGTCTCTGCCTACCCCTCTTGGGATAAAAGGATATATAGATAGATATATATAAGTAGGTATACTCGTTATATCTCCCCGGCGGTGTTGCAACTGTCTCAGTGAAGTAAGCCGCCCATTTTATTCCTGTTTAAAATTCACAAGAGCTTCGAAGCGCACTACGCAACAAAACATCTTTCACTTATGTAGTTTGTTGTCGTATTCATTCTAGCATTACATGATATTTTTATGTCCTCATTTTGTAATTCAATAATAATTATTTGATTCATTTACCTCTGTCTAAGATAGCATGGTGTAATTGTAACCTAGATTTATAATGGCGTAATGGACAACATTTCATTTTTTTAATCACCCATTTTTATTACTTTAATTAAAAATATATTAAAAAATAAGTTACACGTATTTTTGTATTTTATTTTTGGTTGAGTTTTTATATTTTTAATTTAATTATGAATTTTTATAAATTCTGAGGACTTATAAACTAAAAATCTTAGCTAGGACTAAAATTAAGAAATATAAACTGTCACCCAAAGAAAGTGACTGATAGTGTCAGTCAAGCTACAGAGTAAACGTTATAGAAATGCAAAGAGTATAATATACCGTGTTCCAAATAGGTGTTGCCGTAGCCGGAACTCAAATCGCCCACAACATTATTCATAATGTATATAATAATACTAGCTTTTGTCCGCGGTTTCACTCGTAAATATATTTCCTGTGATAGCCTATTCGAAACTAGCAAAACTTCCAAAAAATATTATATAAAAGAAGTATTTTTATAATATTATTTAAAGAATAATTATTAATTTAGCTTCAAATGGAATAAAAATGGGTAAAATTAATAGAAGGCAACACCTGAGTTCAATAACTAACAACTCTGCCAACAGACATTAGTATTTTTAAATTAGAGGGTTAGCACAGATTAGGGCACCTATTAATCCTCATTTTTCAATATTTCAGTATTTTTAAAATAACTCGAAAATTAAAGGATATAAAAATAAAAAAAAATGAAAAATAAGCTTTCTAGCATGTAATCTCCAAACGGTTTTCGAATTTTGGTACCTTACGAAAAATGAAATGTTGTCCATTGTAGCAAGTATTTTGGTGACAGCGTCGCTGTTGTCGCATGTTTTGCCAATAAAAATGTTTTTTCAATGTAAAGTGGGTGTATAATATGCACGTTGTAACGCTTGGCCATATTCATTTTAGGTAGAAAGAACATTGATACGTAGAAGAAACATGAACATTTTACTTATTGTATCATTAGTTCCACTTTTGGCCACCGGGTCAGATAAGTTTGTGGAACTATAGTTACTTATATTACCTGTATGTGGACATTGAAATCAGTGACTGTGGCCATACCCCAGAATATATAAGCTAAGCACGTATAGTTGCCTGCTCAAAGAAGGCTACCTCAGCGCACACGGGTCAGACAGAAGCAGTCTGACAAGTCAAGTCAATACTCCCTATATTTTGTGATTTCTTTGGCAGATTGTCTTGTTTATTTAATACTGGCGTTGGCCACCTATTATTATTATGCCTAACTTTTTCAAATACGTGTCTTGTAAACGGGTTGTTAAAAAATGAAATGTTATTTTGTGCATCAGCCGGAAAACCTCACGGGAATATACAAAAAAAAAGTACAAAATTATAAGTTTTTTTTATTCCTAGCCTCCCACAACTAATAATGGGCGGTGGTCAAGGTCATCTTGTATCTGTCAAAAATATGGCAAATCTCAGTTAATCCTGGAAACGTGAGTTTATTTATACAACATTTCCTCAGCACACGGTTGATAGTTATTATTTTAAATTGGATTGAGCCATATTTTCATTATTAAGAGTTCTAAATAGCCATAATTTCCAAAACGCAAAGGCAAGCACTGTTCGTATTGAAAACTACCGCACTTTAGAACTCTAAATAATAAAAATATGGCTCAATCCAATTTCAAATAATAACTATCATTGTGTTGTGTTTGTTTATTCGGGCTAATCTTCGAAACGGCTGGACTGATTTTGACGGGATTTACATTTCATATATGTATACGGGAAAATATTTAGGATTTCTATGTAAAAAAATAAAGAGTTAGTTAGGATTAACAAAACTATGATGCCAATGAAATTATACATTACTAAATTAAAATAATACAATTTAAAATTCAAGTTTGCAAACAATGTTTCACAACGACAATCTATTGAGACCGTAAACTCGACTAACCTCATAACATTTTATATTGCTACAACCTACAACTTACATTTTATAAAATGTAACAATATCACGTTATGGCCAGATATAAAATGTTACAATATATTTATATTAAATCTATCATCACGCCTATTATCCCAAGAAGGGTAAGCAGAGACAATCTACGATTGAACGATCTACGAATCTGCGATCCTGACATACCTCTTTCACCTCCTTGACCTCTGATACATGCTCGACGGTTGAGTGTACTTCTAATAATTACCCTCAAAACGTTTTAAACGATACTGAGTGAGAGCATCCTCTACATTCCTTTATCTACTTGAAACCGGTAGGACCTGATTTCTAATCTCATTAATGCGACCTACCCCGGCTTCGCACGTGTGGTGTGGAATATAGGTTTATAAAATACTAGCGGACCTGGCAGACGTTGTCCTGCCCAAACGTTGGCTTGCCTGCTATTTACTTTCCTTCGTCCGTAAAAACAACTACCACTACCACTCCTACTACCCCTACCCCTACTCCAACACCTACCACTACCTCTACTCCAACCCCTACCACCACCTCAACTCCAACCCCTACCACTACCCTTACCCCTACTCCAACCCCTACCGCTACCTCTACCCCTACTCCAACCCCTACCGCTACCCCCCCGTGGGTGCCCGCCTTGTCGTGGCGGGGAGGGCTCAGTAGCCGTTGTGGTGGTGGGTTTGTGTGTGCCCAGTACCCACGGTGAAGCTAAGCGGCACCCTTCTTCACCGAGTCGTCCATTACTCGCAATTGTGGTTCTATATCACAATTGCACTACGGATACTCGAATATTATCACCCTGGCTATGCACTCATGCTACCAGTACAGGGTAACAGCATCCAAACCCATTCCATACAATCCACTTTTCCCTCCTATCTGCTGTCCCTTCGGGGGCTTCGAGTTGTCCAGATCGTCTGAGTGGCAGCATGGAGTTGCAGCTCTGAATTGTCAGGGTTAGCCGCAATTCGGAGTTGCGGCTCCAACCTGTCGGGATCATCTGTTGACGGCTCGGAGTTACTAGGAGCTGACGGCAGCAAAACATGTCCGGGCCACAAAGCGTATCCCGTTCGCGCCGCGTGGTCCGAATCCCCACCACTAAGAAAAAGGAGGGGGTTTTAGTCGGTAGGTCTGCCGCTTTTAAGGCAGGAGTCCGACACTACCAGGGCCTACTTCCCTGGTGTGCATGAGCATTTCCCCCGCCTTTCGCCCCAAAAAAAAAAAAAAAAACCCCTACCGCTACATCTACCCCTACTCCAACCCCTACCGCTACCCCTACCACTACCACTACTTTTAGCGAGATTAAGTAACATTTCCCATACAAAATGTTTTTCCGATTTTTTTTCTAAACCACCACTTCTAAATCAATACAGGGGGTATTATAACGAACAAAACATTTAAAACCAATCGATTCGACAGTTGAATTTTTGATTCTGTCATCAATCCGTTCTGATATCAAAAAAAGTCTTTCCATAGAAAATGTATGATTCTTTATAATTTTTCCAATATTTTAATAGTTATTCTGCTATTCGGCACGGAGACAAATACAAAAAATCAAAAACCATAAAAAATCGGTTCAGCCATTCTTGAGTTATAAGTGTTCGAACAAACCCGACTTTGTTTTATAATACCTTAATTTTACTATATTCTCCGTTACATTCTTTTTTTATTTTTTATTGTAGACAATTTTTCGCGACACAAAGCCCACGATACCTCATATAGCGATACTTTGAAGTACCTCATTCAAAACTTCATATATCTACCAACAGATGGCGCAGGCAGTTTTGTAATGTAACTCTCACTAACGTTTACTTTGCAACCAAACATATATATGTTTATATAAACGTTTATATAAACGTTACCTTAGTATATATGGCGCAGGCAGTTTTGTAACTCTCACTAACGTTTACTTTGCAACCAAACATATATAAACCTTACCTTAGTATTATGGCGCAGGCAGTTTTGTAACTCTCACTAACGTTTACTTTGCAACCAAACATATATAAACCTTACCTTAGTATATATGGCGCAGGCAATTTTGTAACTCTCACTAACGTTTACTTTGCAACCAAACATATATAAACGTTACCTTAGTATATATGGCGCAGGCAGTTTTGTAACTCTCACTAACGTTTACTTTGCAACCAAACATATATAAACCTTACCTTAGTATATATGGCGCAGGCAGTTTTGTAACTCTTACTAACGTTTACTTTGCAACCAAACATATATAAACGTTACCTTAGTATATATGGCGCAGGCAGTTTTGTAACTCTCACTAACGTTTACTTTGCAACCAAACATATATAAACCTTACCTTAGTATCCATGATAACCTAATTTTTTTGACTGACATCGTTGGGGCGGGGCCATACGACGCAATCGGTCTCGTGGCTACGTTTTATTTAACGGTAGCCGTAAGACAACAAAAAAATAATTTAATCCATCCATGATAACCTTCATTGGGTTCAACAACATTTTGAACTCAAAGCGAGTTCTACCAATTATTTAATTGTATTCCTCCCGGGCGATCCAGATGGATGTGTATCTGGATCGTCCGTTATTATGAATACAACAATTACAACTATGTACAACGTAGGTACAGCGTTTATTAGTAACAGGTAGATAGTTGTTAGATACATTGGACAAGTTTAGTTTAGTCACTTTTTTTTTGTTTTTAAAATTTAAGCAAAACTAATAAACAAAAGTGTTAAAAAGGAATAATATCTCAAAAACTGATAAAGTTATAACTTATAATGTGTTTGTTCATTAAACGTATCCAGGATGGTCATTAGAGAAGAATGCGAAGTGAAAGATGATGTTCTGACAATAATTAAGAAAATTAGTTTACGCTGGTTTGGACACGTTAAAAGAATAAAGGATGAAAGATTAACTAAAAAGGTTTATATGTCTGAAGTGAAAGGAAATGCTGGCAGAGGACGACCTGGGTGTATTTTTATTAAACATGTGCACCGCGGTTTCACCCGCGTTAATTTGAGGAAAAAAACCTTCTAAAATATATTCCAAGACGAGTAGCTGTCCAGCGCTTGTCGGGACGCCGCTGAGCCGATTTAACTGGCGCTAACTTTTCCACCGACTTGCAGTAGTTTCGGCGGGAATCGGGCACAGAGAGACAGATTTAGTAATACAGTTGGTGAAAATTGCTAGAAATCAGTAATCTGTTGATTGTCTGAGGGAAGTTCCTCGAAAGGAAAACACCCAGATAAACCACTGAACAGTTTTTGATGAAATTTCATATTAAAAAATTGAAAATCTGGAGACTTGTAAGATTCCATGACAAACCCTAGGGCCTAGAGGTCTACGTTAAATATTAGAGATAGTTTTTCAGTAGAAAAATTCAAACTGGTAGGTATATGATCAAAAACAATGTATGCAAAAATACACAACTTACAACTAAAAGTAAAATTATCACTTAGTTATGGAAGCGATACTTGGGTAGATACTTTACGTAGAATGTGTGATATAAAGCGTGCTGAGAAGAATACGGACTAAAAGATGATGTTGTGACTAAAATGAAGAAAATTAGTTTACACAGGTTTGGACACGTTGAACGAATGAAGGATGAAAGATTGACTAAAAAAGTTTATATGACTGAAGTGAAAGGAAATGCTGGCAGAGGACGACCTAGGTGTACCTACTTTTATTGAACATATAAAAAAAATATTGATCGATGAAAATATTAAAAGTACGCACAATCGCCGAGCATGTATGAAAGGTATGATGAATATAAAAGTAGGGAAAGAGGTATGTCAGGATTGTAACAAATGGCATTCAATTGTCTCTGTCTACCGCTGACTGTGTGTACACTGTAACCTGCAAAAAATCCATCTTACGCTCCTCAACTACGTACATTACCAAAAATTCCATTGCAATACAAATCACACTGCTGCAAAGGTTGCAAAATAGGATTTTTATTGATAACAGCATTCCGCCCCCGGCTTCGCCCGCGGATATTTACGAACAAAATAAAATATACCCTACCCCTACCCAAATCTCTACCCCTACCACTACCACTACCTCTAACTTTGGATATTGTTCATACAAAAATACTAAAATCGCGATAAAAAATACTTACATTTTTAAACTCGTGATATCTTTCGAATGGAATGTCCGAATTGAATATTTAAAAAAGTTATATAAAGGTATTGAAGCAGTCGTGCATATAAAGTAATTTATTTTGATAAGCATTAATAGCAAGGTTCAAATAAAGAGCCTTTTCTAGCGGCGGCTTTATAAATTAATTTTTAAAATAAAAGAACATTTATTGTGACTTATCTATAATAATTAGACATATGCTATCGCGACACTTTTTGTAGATGTGTTCTGCAAAGTCGTAGTTTAACGTTGCCCGACTAGCTAGCGCTGTTCCTGTGTTATGTTTGTAAATAAAATGACACTTTTACTCTAATAAACTGTATTAATATAACAAGGAATAAAATAGTACACACTATCGTCCATCTTCCTATCTCCCTGTCCCGGATACGGCGACGGAGCATATGTTACTCCCTGATTGGTCAGGTGAAGATGGTAAGACGCATGCGCGGCTACACGCATGCGCGCCAGCTCGCTACACACTCACCCTACAAGTTGGTAACGCGTCCCGAGTCCAACTTGTGACTAGAAAAACAACGGCGCGGTCTTCCTTTACGCTGCCTGGGCATAACAGGTGTTGTAGAGTCACTTGGTGCAGAGAAGGGTGTTAAATCTTTACAATTATATTTTCCTATAACATTATCGGCTAGGTCGGTAATTACGAAAGTTGTGGGACTAACTGTTTGTTTTACACGATAAGGGCCATCACGCCGTGGCATGAACTTGCGAGTTATGCCCTTAGAGGCGTTACTAAGATCGTGCGTCTTAACAAATACTAAATCACCTACCTTATATTTTGGCTCTTTCTGACGAAAAGTATCACCTACTTCTTTGCGTATGTCCTGAGATTTCTCCACTCGATCCTTGATATCGGAGAGGGTAGTAATGAAAGATCGCAAATAAGGTGTGACTTGTGGGACAAAATTATCTTTCTCAAAGATGCTGCGAAAATCTCGATGTACATCAAAGGGTGTTTTACCAGTCGTAGAGCACAGTGCGCTATTCATAGAAAATCTGACATGAGCCAGGAACTTTGGCCAGTTGGTATGAACAGTTTTAACCAATATAGAAAGTTGTACCTTGAGATCTCGGTTCTTTCTTTCAGCAGGGTTTGCTTCCGGATGATATAACGGGATAAGTTCCTGCTTCACGCCCATAAGATGCATGCATTGCTGCATGACTGCGGATACGAATTGCGGACCATTATCCGATATGATCCGGCGTGGCAATCCGTATCGTAGGAAGTATTCTTCCAGTAGGACACGAGAACAATTTTTGGCGGTAGCATCAACGATAGCGAAAATGTCAACCCATCTTGTGGCGACGTCTTCTATCAGTAAAATCCACCGCTCCCCCTGCTCTCCTTCAGGTAGTGGACCAAACAAATCAATCGAAACAAATCGTTTTTGGTTAGAAGGCTTATA
Organism: Nemapogon koenigi; assembly: GCA_963924495.1. NCBI lineage: Eukaryota > Metazoa > Arthropoda > Insecta > Lepidoptera > Tineidae > Nemapogon > Nemapogon koenigi. The sequence continues at coordinate 24,374,041 of OZ004629.1, forward strand.
ACGAAGGCAATCCACGCACTTCTTGAGATATTCAGTAACATACCTACGCATACCTGGGAAATAGTATCGCTCTCTTAGTCGTTGCAGGGTTCTTTCTACTCCCTGGTGGCCAGCAATTGGTGTATCATGATGTTCCTTCAGGATTTCTTCTCTCATTGAGGTAGGCACCACTAGTTGTGCTTCCTCTGAATCCGAATCATGGTCGTAACGATACAAAACACCATGTGACAATACATACCCTCGTTCTAACCATCGACTAGAGGTTAGTTCGTCGTTTTGTTCCAAGTCTTTAATGATTTTCAGTAATTCTGGATCTTGAAGTTGCGAAGCTCTCATTTCAGCTGGATTTAAAGACGGCAAGTTTATTACAACAGTGCACATACCGCATTTTTCTTTGTTTTCTTCCGAACATGGTGGACAACTCAAGGTATCCGCAATCACATTAATTTTCCCTGGAGTGTATTGATATGTAATATTAAATGATTGTAGTTTAAGTGCCCAACGGATCAACCTACCTGACGGTGATTTAACTGTCAACAGCCATTTCAGTGGTTGATGGTCGCTCCTAACAATTACCTCATGACCGTCGATGTATCCCCTGAAACGCTCAACAGCCCAGACAACAGCCAATGCCTCGCGATCGGTGGTGCTATAATTTATTTCAGCCGGCGTTAACAAGCGACTTGCATATTCAATAGGAAGTTCATCATCTTCCTCAGCTTGAAGAAGCACCGCACCGATAGCGTAGCTGCTCGCATCCGTCCTTATTACGAATGGCTTTGAATAATCAGCTTGTATGAGTATAGGTGCCGAGGAAAGGCGTTTCTTCAACTCCTCGAAAGCGCTCAGTTGCTCAAGCCCCCAGATCCAAGGCTGATTTTTCCTAGTCAGGCGTGTTAATGGCTCAGCAACGGAAGAAAAATTTGGAATGAATTTTCGGAACCATGAACACGTCTGTAAAAATGTCCGTAAATGTTTCAAATTTAACGGAGGCTTCATTTCTACTACAGCCTGAACTTTGTCGTGGTCAGGAGACAGTCCGTTCTGAGTTATAATATGACCTAAATATTTTACCTTATTGCGGCAGAAAACACATTTCTCTCGATTCGCTCTTAAATTATAATCACGCAATTTATCAAATATTACCTGAAGAGCTGCAACATGACCTGTGTATGACTCCGTGATAAGGAGCAGATCATCTAGGTAGGCAAGAAGTGTTACATTGTCACCTTTAATTTTAGACAAAGAACGGCTTGCTGAAGAGCGAAGTTTGTCAATGAGTCGCTGAAACGTAGAAGGAGCATTTTTAAGCCCGAACGGCATTCTCGTGAATCGATAAGTACCAAAAGGTGTTTGGAAAGCTGTTTTGTCTTTGTCACATTCTCTTACACTCACCTGCCAAAATCCACTTCTCAGATCGATAGTAGACATTAAGCAGTTACGTTTGGTCGACTGAACCAATTCGTCGATCAGTGGAGTAGGATAAACATCGCTTTTCGTTATCGCATTCAACTTGCGATAATCGACGCAGAACCTTACCTTGCCATCTTTTTTAGGTACGAGCACAGCGGGAGATGTCCACGCCGACTCGCATTCTTCGATAATACCTTCTTCCAGCATTGACTCTAACTCGGCTTTCATCAACTCCTTTTTAGCAGGAGTGAGCCTATACGGTGGAACCGATATGGGCGGATGGTTGCCGGTATCAATGTGGTGTTCTGCGTAAGGCGTCGGTCCCCCCCTTTCTGCAAAAATGTCACGGTTCTTTTGCAATAAATCAGACAACAACTGTCGATTTTCCGAGTCCAACATGAGCCCTTCATTTTCACCTAAATATTCAGCAACAGAGGACACCAAGCATAGTCTGGGAGATTCATACTCAATTGGAAAAATAACATGCTCATCGGCGAAATGCCAAGTATAAGAAGCAAAATTCATCACAATTCCCGCAGCAACTAAAAAATCCATTCCGAGTAGTGTCTCGCTACATTCGGCTTCAGGAAAAATGGTAAACTGAAGATTCACTGACCTTTTTGGAGTTACTCTAACTTTCAATGTGGTGAGCAGTACACGTCGAAGTCGCATGGATCCATCAGCTAGCTTTACTGTTCGTGTGGTTTCCTCGAAGGGATGATGTAATTTTAATAATAAATCATAAAGCAAGGCACCGGCAATACTGCTCTTGGCACCCGTGTCTAGTATTGCGTTACCTCGAATTCCTAAAATTACAACACTTAAAATAGGTCTTAACCCATTCTGATGTTCAACAGAATTTTTAACTACATTATTTTTATCGTTGGGATTAATAGTGTAGAAATGTCCTAAATTTATTATAGTACCTTTATTATAATTAGGCATGGCTACCCTACCTTTATTATTCATGGTCACCCCACTTTCATTATTCATAGTCACCCTACTTTTGTTATTCATGGTCACCCTACTTTTATTACTTATGGTCACCCTATTCTTAGTAGACAAAAATGTACTATCAGAATGTGGTATTTTGCTACTAACATAGCAAACACCATCAGCACCAAGGAAGCGTAAAGGAATATTCGTATTAAAATTATTTATACCATATCTCGATTGCTTATTATTAGGTGAAACTACTTTCAACTGAGTAGGTAAAGAATATTCATTTTCAAGTACTGGGGATGGTCGGGAGACCAAAGATTTTATTATTGGAATGTAATTGGTAGGCATGGATCTAGACTTATATTTACTCACCTGACCTGTCACCTGTTCGGTGGGTGAGTGGAATGGAGAAGTACGAACACATGCATCGTCGCCGCACTCTATAGAATAATAGCCCACGTTACATTTACGACACTGAGACCTAGTAACTCCTTTCTCATTGCACCCGTAACACGTAGGAATTTCAACTTGTATATTATTGTTATTATTTTGTTTTGACGCTAACTTGCGGCAATCTTCGCGAACATGTCCATACTTTTTACAATAAACACAGAACCTACTTCTAATTGACGTATCGTTGATCTGCACTGGTCGCGACGCAGAAATAATAGAGGCACGTGACGAAATATGAGGATCAGGACCTGAAGTGAGGTTATAAGGCACGCCATTGCTGTCAGCATTCTTGTTTACATTTTGACCGTCGTATTTTGAAGTATGATGTGCGCGCGCTGCGTGTGACGTCGATGCTGTCTCGTGCAGCAGTAGCGGCGTTTTGGCAAACTCGGCACGCACATGAGGTTGGCGATGCTCTAAGGTGCTGATCTCGTCGGTAGATTCTTCGATATGTCTTGCTTTATGTATTAATGTGTCATAGGAATCTACTTCATCGCGGCGAAGCCTCTCCCTTACTCGTCGATGTAGTAACCCGTAAATCATGTCAATTTGAACCTTTTCGTTCAGATCTCCTGGCGGAAGCTTAGATATTAAAGCTCGTGTTTTAGCTACAAATAATTCTGTTTTTTCATTTAGTCCTTGTGACATATTAAATAATTCCTTGTAAATACGATGTGGTGGCCGTGTGTCCCCGAAGGCGCTTTGTAGTGACTTCACAGCCTCAGTCCATGTTGTGATGGTAGTTTTGAGACCTTGCCACGAGACGGCTGCAGCTCCTGTCAAAAGCATTGACATACCTCGTAGGGCGTTGTCATCTTCAACACAGGCGCTTTCTTTAAAAGATCCTACTGCGTCGAGGAAGCTATCGAGTGAATCACCGGGTGCTCCGCTAAATCGCGCTGTGCATGTCGCGAAGTTTCCTGAATGGTGAGCGGGCGTAAACACTGGAGTTGTTACCAGCGTTGGCGGTGACGAAACACGGCGAGACTCATGATAAAATACTCGCTCGAGTATGCGCTCGAAAGCGGCAGTTTGAGATTCCTGCAAGGCTGCCACGATGGAAGCCATGTCGTTTAAGTTTGGCGGTAAACCCGCGGTTGAATCTGTTTGTTCATCCATTGCACTCTGGAAATCAGATTGACGACGCGACTGTCTTCTTGTTCGTGTCATATTAAATTTTTTTTCCAATTTCACAGGCCCATACGTTGGTCGCCAGTTTAACGTTGCCCGACTAGCTAGCGCTGTTCCTGTGTTATGTTTGTAAATAAAATGACACTTTTACTCTAATAAACTGTATTAATATAACAAGGAATAAAATAGTACACACTATCGTCCATCTTCCTATCTCCCTGTCCCGGATACGGCGACGGAGCATATGTTACTCCCTGATTGGTCAGGTGAAGATGGTAAGAAGATGGCCAGCTCGCTACAGTAGTACATTATTTTGTTCTATCATCAATAGTTTTCGCGATGTAAGGAATTTATTAGGTCATTTTTTTATACCTTGGGTTACATTATTGGAGTTTTAGTAAGGATCCCTAATTTTTTTTGAAAATTTAATATAGCGTATGTCACTCAGGGTGAATGTAGCTTTATAATGGTGAATTTTTTAAATCGGCATAGTAGTTTTTGAGTTTATTCATTACAACCATACACACAATTAACTTTTAAAAAAAAGTGTACTGACTTCAAAAATTTGCACTGAAAAGTAAGAAATAATAAATATTTCGTCGTAGAATTTGAAGACGGTTGGTGCCAAATTAGGATACAAAATTAAGTAAACATCTAAGAAGATAAATATCTGTTTAATATTATTCTATGTTTGTACTGATGATCGTAGGTTCCTAATGAATTGTCTAGATTAGTGAATTTGGGAAGTAAGTTGTTTTTAATTTGGAACCAACCGTCTTCAAATTCTACGACGAAATATTTATTATTTCTTACTTTTCAGTGCAAATTTTTGAAGTCGGTACACTTTTTTTTAAAAGTTAATTTATTTTTCCCTTTTAAGTGATTTTGCTGCCTTGAGAGACAAATAATAACGCAAATAAAAAAAATGGAATAAAAAAAAATATACTGCTGTGGATGGGATTTGAACCATTTGCATCGTGAACTGCACCATAGCATGCCATACCTTTAGCTGTTAGACCACCGTCGATACAAAAATTTACAACTTCGTGTCAATAGCAACCGTTGCTAAGGCTTTTCTCTGATACATAATTTTCAGACAAATTACTGAATTTCTGAAAAACTACTGAACCGATTTTCGTTATTCGTCTGTGAGATAATGTCGAGAAATTATTAAATTAAATTAGTAAATTATTATCCTTAAAAAAATAAATCGTCAAAATCGGTACATATTTCATTGAGATACTGATAATTGACTTTCAAAATTACTGAAAAACTAATGAACCAATTTTTATGACATAAAAATGGGACCAATTCGGAAGAATTATCTGTCGATTAAAAAAGAAATCATCATAATCGGTTCATAAACGACGAAGTTATCCGCGAACACCATACAAAAAGAAGGTCGAATTGAGTAACGTCTTTTTTTTTTGAAGTCGTTAAAAATACAAATCTTTCCTCTTTATAATATTAGTATAGATGTGACAATGAGAACAAACTTTTGTATCGAGTAACCTACTGATTGTAATTGCGACAGTTGTCAAATCAGGTGATTCAAAATGTCCTCCTATAAAGATTTACTTGTTGACTAAATATATAGGTATTAAATATTTAAATCCGCTGAGCATTTTGTTCTGGTGTCCTATAATCCTAACAGGTTATGGGCCCAGACATCACGTAAAAGTAAAGGAAGAAGAAATGAAATGAATTACTAAGTAAGTACTATTGATATACGATTATCTATTACTTATATATACCTACATTTATTGTCTTTGGCGAGAATAAGATTAATAATAAGCACAAAGGCCCATTTACAGTCTATAATAATGACAATTATTATAATATTAACGTTATGGAAGTAAATTCTCCATATATTTTGCCAAGCACCTGGCATAGCTTTTGCAATAAAACGAGTTTACTTGGTTGTTATTTTATAGTTTTCTGCCAGGTGCGTCGTACATTATTCTTACTTGATATAAGATTTAGGTTTCGACCGCAGACAGATAAATAAACTAAACATATACTACTTTAGGTTATCTTTACCCAACAGCTGCTGCAAATACAGGGTTATGTTTTTTGTTAGGTCGTGGTATCCAAACGGTGGGATGGATCTACTAGCAAAAATGACAAGAAATCTAAATAATTGTATAAAATGAGAAAGTGTGTTTTTTTGTCAATCTTTCACGTCAAAACAGATGTGATTTTTTGCATAGAAATCCTGAGAATGATATGGGTAGGTACTCGGCGGAAGATTAAGTCGACGATGATATTTGTGAGGCTATACCTAACGAGTGGCCAGTTCTGTTGAGGTATTAGATGGAAAAGCCTCAGAGTGTGGCTACTTTTACCCCGGAAATATTTTGGGATAAAGTCTTGTCACATTAAAATTTTTTGACGGACGAAGCCGGATCGAAAAGCAGAGTGTAATAATAGTAGGTAGTTTATGATACGGGATCATAATAGGGGTAATCAAAACGCAAGTGGATTTTTTTAATAGCATCCACGAGTGTTTTAATTCCAAGTTATGTGCCCGTTCATACACAACTTTATCTAATCCCATGCAATAGTACAAAACAAATTGAACCAAGATATTTTTCTTAATCGACAAATTGGCGGCAAATCGCGGTTACCTACTTTCTGCGTATGCGCGTTAACTGTTAAGTGACTCCCACATAGGAGTGTCGATATTTTCATAGAGTTTAATGTGGCTGCATAACACATATCCTTTGCCCTTTTTGCATTTAAAAAAAAAAACATTACGATATCTTTTTTGTATGAAAACTTCGCTACTATAATACATTATAGTATCGAAGTTTGACATATTAGAGACGCGTGTATGTAAAACATATTATTATAAAGTATAATTCGATTTTGTAATAGAAATTTTACGATATAAGAGTAGATAAAATACTATTAAAATACCTACTATTCAAAATTTCAAGAGCTTTTTAAATTTTCCTAACTGATATATTTCCATTTTCATTCTGAAATTTCTAAAATAACTTTATTTTATATTAGATAATTTCCTTCCGTCCGCTCCAGAAGAGCGCGCTCATGCTCTAATTCAATTACTTTAGCCCCAGCATCGCCCACTAGTAGTGCTGACACTAAGATTAGATTAAATGTAGCCTTGACGGTGTTTATTTCTAATTTCTGCAAAATCCGTTAAGAGTTGGAATAATCCTTACAAATCGGTAGGTACTTGGTTCATTTTTATACAACTTATAGTTTCTAAAATATGACCACATTGCATGAAAACCATTTTTAACCGACTTCCAAAAAAAGAAGGAGAAGGTTCTTAATTCGGACAGTATTTTTTAGCAATTTTACCTTTGTCCTCAATTTATATAAAAACGACCAAAGTTGTGACAAAATTATCCATGAGCGTTTTTAAAATAAAAATTATTCTTTTATCTCAGTACCTAGTTGATATCTACCATAAATCCTATCGGGATGAATTAGACACCATTTTATAGACAATGTAATGAGAACTTTCACTTATCTCTAACACTCTTATTAATAAACTCGAATTAGCGACCTAGTAACTAAACTGTATTTCGTCTCCGTCTAACAAATCTGCAATTCATTATGATAGACGGAGACGAAATACAGTTTAGTTAATACGTCGCTAATTCGAGTTTATTAATAAAAGTGTTAGAGTTTTTGTGGAAAATAATAAACCAATCAGACACACAAATTAAGGAAGGTAGAAGGAATGAAGACGACGTGGGGGTGACTTTGGAGAGGATATTTACAGGAACCCAAGAAACACCTGTACCAAAAATAATTTGTAACTGTTACCTTCGATCTAGTTAGTACTTTCTCATATAAGTGTATAAAATTGATTTCTTACCGGACGTCGCGTCCTGTAAATCGCGAACCTTTGCTCCTATGACAATTAATTATTTACTGTTTTGTAGGTACGCTTATAGATAATTTAGTCACAGCTTTGGTCGTTTTTATATAAATTGAGGGAAAAGAAATTGTAAGGAAATTAATAAGGATATTTCTTACCATTGAAAGTTTTCTCCTAACTTGAACAGATTCTGAGGAAACTAGAAAAAACCACCGTCACTTTTGTTAAGTTGTCAACCTTAAATATGCACAATTCGCTTGCACATAAAGGGTGAATCTATTTACCCACGCCACCCACTGCACTAGAGTTAAAATAACATTATAAGAAGTTTGCAATCTCATTTCTATCTATCTATCATCACGCCTTTATGCATGTATTTTTAAAAGACGTTAAAAAATAGTTTTCTAATTACTTTTGCATTAACCTAATTGGTTTTTGATTTAATATTAAAAAATATATGCAAATGGATTTTACTAGATGCAGCCCATGTATTCGCCCGCATTATTTTAACCCACTCTCAACAGATTCTAGTACGAGGTGGACAAAATCGATCGAAGAGAAGGTCGAGAAATGTACCACTGTGTAAATGATGGCTGAAAATTGTAACGGCGCATATTCTAGACTTATTGCCCAATTATGCCTCGACGACTGAACCGATATTGATAAAGATTAGAGGATATACCTAGTTTATATTCTAAACGAAAACATAGACAAATTTGATTCTGAAAAATAGGACTAAATGTAGGTTAAAGTATTATAGTAATGTCACCAAAGTCGTTTTCTTACAGCTACGGGATTTTTTAAACGTCTTCAAAAAAAGGAGGAGGTTTCTCAATTCGACCGTATAGTATAATTTTTTTTATATGTATTCGCAAATAACTTTATGAACCGATTTTGATGATTTATTTTTTAATCGCCAGATAATTCTTCCGGATTGGTCCCATTTTTATATCATAAAAATTAGTTTATTAGTTTTACAGAAATTTTGATAAACTGACCTTATAAGTCAATTTTTCTTAATATCTAGATGAAATATGTACCGATTTTGACGACTTATCTTATTTTTCTTTGTTCTATTTAAATATAAAGACCACTCACAAATTAATATAAGTATTCTATTCTCAGGTGATTGCAACATTTTAATTGCATTTAGTAGAAAAAGGCAATTTCTTTTTTTTTTTCAATATAGAACGTATCTACAACAACAACAACAATACACCTTCACGGACTTTATACATTGCGGTGTGGCCAGAGACACCAGTAACAGTGTCCGCTTTTTGCCAGAACAGATGTGTCACTTCTCAGACGTAAATATCTTTTATTTTTAGGATATGCCCTCGGAAGTACGAGGAGGTCGACTAAAACACATATTATTAAAGAAAATCGGTTTCAACACAACGCTCTACCAATTATTATTAGTCTATCGAACCGGCCAAATTGTTATTTTGTATATTTGTCAACTAAGTTATTTAGCCGTATTTCTATTACTGTAACATCTATCTATGTATCATCACGCCTTTCATCCCAAGAGGGGTAGGTAGAGACAATCGAATGCCATTTGTTACGATCCTGACATACCTCCTTCGCTTCTTTTACATTTATCATACCTTTCATACATGCTCGGCGATTGTGTGTACTTATAATATTTCCATCGATCAATACATTTTTTATATGTTCAATAAAAGTACATCTAGGTCGTCCTTTGCCAGCATTTCCTTTCACTATTCATCCTTATAAGACTTTTTAGTCAATCTTTCATCCTTCATTCTTTCAACGTGTCCAAACCAGCGTAAACTACTTATCTTCATTTTAGTCATCATCTTTCACTCCGCATTTTTCTCTAATGACATGACATGACGTCTAGGATACAATTTTTATGTCACATTGCAAAAATTAGTTTATTTATACTTAGATTAATCGATCATACGACAGTCGATTCAGATTTTGAGTTCTTAATTTACTAAAAAAATCTCCATACTTACCATCTCCATACTTACCATCTCTTTTTTTCTTCACAGGTTGCCTTACAGCTCCCGAAACCTTGTTACCGGTCTCAGGGTACCCAGCTGATGATCAAATCTCCCTCTTTTAGCTGATGATATTTGTGAGGGTAAATAAGGTATATTTACAAGGAACTTCCTAATTTTTTTGGCAAAATTACCTTACCCTTGGTAAAACCATCCAAATTTTATTCAAATCGCTAGAGCCGTTTTCGAGAAACCAAATATTTACAAGAATGATATCGCCCAGCACATATATATTAAAGATCGCTTATGAAATCGCTTAATAATTAATATATGCATACGTACAAAAAAAGCTGTTTGCAACGCTGAAGTACCGGGTTCTATCATGGTTCGATCAAAACTTCTTTTAAAAATATGCAATGGATTCTTCTGTTAGATAAGTGACGCATTAAAGCCGACTATTCGGTCACTGTTAGTCGGCGACTAATCGGCAAATAGTCGGTCATTTTGACACTGATTAATTGTTAGATGGCTTTACTAAAAGTGACAGTTGTAGTTCCATAAGATGCAACGACGGCTTGCCACGATTCCACGTCACGCCTTTGTGAATAACGCACGCGCCCATCACCAAGAAGCGATGGGGAACCAGTTAAATCCTGTCCGTGCTGTGATGGTTGTGATTAGTCGACGACTAATAAGACTGTGGAAACCTAATAATAAAATAAATAAAATTTTATTTCATACAAAATAATTAATATTCAAGTCATAGCAAAGTCGGGATGAAACGCTAGTATGCGATAAAATTAAATTCACTCGCCGCGACGCGCGAGTGACTGAAAATATTCGTCGAAAAACTACCTACAAGTGCGCGTCTCGATACAACGGATTTCGTCTAAAGTTTTACTTAATTAATGTACTGTATAGTTAGTGATATATATATGTTATTCAAGCATTTATGTGTACTGATATCTTTCCTCTTAAATGAACAATAAACGCAAGTATCAGCCGGAAGAACTGTAGTTTGAATCACAGACCGCTGGTACCTACAAACTGGTGACCCCGACGTGATTACTAATCCGCCACCCACAAATAAATATATAAAATTAAAAACAGAATTGATTAAAAGACTTTCTGCCTCGCAGGAGAAACGAGTGAAGCAGCTCTTGATACACGAGGAACTCGGCGACCGCAAACTGTCACAGTTCCTACGCCATCCCCAAGATCTTGCCGGACCTACTGTACCAAAAGACTTCCTTGCCACTATCTGGTCAAGTCGTTTACCTCAATATGTACAAACAGTTTTAGCTTCTCAATCTGACCTACCGCTGGAGAAACTAGCAGAGCTGGCGGACAAGATCCACGAAATCGCCCCTCCTAATCCACAGATATCAAGCACCAGCTCCAACAACGACCTAGCCAGGCAAGTTTCTGAACTAACAAGGCAAGTAGCTACACTCAAAGCACAACTTAATAATAGACAACGTTCGCACTCAAAGTCAAGGTACACGGATCGTAGCCGCTCTCATAGTCGCTCACGACCACAACAACCACCACCAAACCACCCACATTGCTACTACCACTTTACATATGGAAGTAAAGCAAAGAATTGCAAACAACCATGCACTTACAACACGGAAAACTCTCAGGGCCGTCGCATGCAGCGGCCAGCGACAGCCACTCAACAACAGGCCGCCTCTTCGTTTTAGACCAGTACTCGAAATTGAACTTTCTGGTAGATACAGGTTCAGATTTGTGCGTGTATCCACGCATATCCCTGAAGGAACGTCGCCAGAAAACTACTTACCAACTCTTCGCGGCCAACAACTCTATAATAGACACTTACGAATGGGTAACTCTTCGACTCAACCTTGGACTACGAAGAAACTTCTCTTGGCGTTTTGTGGTAGCAGACGTCCCCAAACCCATCATCGGTGCCGATTTCTTGTCATTTTACCACCTCCTGGTCGATTGTCGTCAAAAACGTCTGATCGACGAACTTACCTTATTAACCACGGAAATGGCAACCGTGGTATCTATCAAGGCAACCCCAGATAGCTCCAGTCTCCTTCAGCTGCTACGCGAGTACCCCGATATAACTCGAGCAGCTGGGATACCGAAAGAGCCTAAACACAAAACCGTACACTTCATACGTACCACACCAGGTCCTCCAGTAATAAGCCGTCCTCGCCGCTTACCTCCTGATCGCCTCAAAATAGCAAAGAACGAATTTGAAGACATGCTCCAGAATGGAACAGCACGCAGATCAGAAAGCTCTTGGGTTTCTCCACTACACCTAGCCCCCAAGAAGGACAACGGATGGAGGCCCTGTGGTGATTATCGAGCTCTCAACGCTCGCACCCTACCGGACAGGTACCCAATGCGCCACATACAAGATTTTACCCAGCAACTTGCCGGAAACAAAATCTTCTCCAAGGTTGATCTCGTCAAAGCATACAACCAAATACCTGTCTCTCCTGCTGACATACCTAAGACCGCAATCACTACACCGTTTGGGCTATTTGAGTTCCCATATATGACCTTCGGACTCAGAAACGCAGCCCAGACGTTTCAACGCTTTATGGATGAAGTCCAGTGGTCTACCTTTCTGTTACGGATATTTGGATGACATCTTAATTTTTTCAACAGACGAATCCCAACACCATGCACACCTGCGACAGTTATTCCAACGCCTCTACGAACACGGCATCCTTATAAATGTTGCAAAGAGCGAATTCGGGAAGCAGAAGATTATATTTCTAGGCCATGAAGTCTCTGCTGAAGGAATTCGCCCACTAGAAGAAAAGGTGCAAGCCGTATTAGACTTTCCAACTCCTAACACGGTAAAAGAACTACGACGCTTCCTGGGAATGTTTAATTTTTACAGACGATTCGTTTCAGAAGCGTCCGCTATTCAAGCACCACTGCACAAGGCACTCACAGGCCAGAAGAAAAGTGGTAACAAACGAATCAACTGGACCCCTGAGATGAAGGATGCTTTCAATTCTAGTAAGATCGCTCTCTCTAACGCAACGTTACTCGCACATCCCGATCCTGAAGCAGAGCTGGCTATCCATACAGACGCATCGGATAACGCAATTGGTGCGGTATTACAACAACAGGTTAACAATATCTGGCAGCCACTGGCGTTCTTTTCTCGTCGATTGAAACCATCACAGAAGAAATACAGCCCATACGACCGTGAGTTGTTAGCAATTCACGCTGCTATTCGTCACTTCCGTCACATGGTCGAAGCCAGAACTTTCATCATCTTCACAGACCACAAGCCTCTAACCTTCGCATTTTCAACACGACGAGACAACTGCACACCACGCCAATTCAGATATCTGGATTTCATTTCACAGTTTAGCACCGACATAAGATACATTAAGTGGTTTAGAAAATGTAGTCGCGGATGCTCTATCAAGAGTCGACGCCGTCACAGGTCCTCTCGATTATCTGTCACTGTCAAAATGTCAAGAAGAGGATCCCGAAACACAGGAACTATTACAGGAAGGTTCATCACTAAAACTAAAGAAGATACAAACAAACGGAATAGAAATATATTGCGATGTTTCGTCTACTATACCCCGACCACTACTGACGAAAACCTTCCGCAGGCAAGCGTTCAACATGTTGCATGGATTAAGTCACGCTGGAGCCAGAGCCACAATCAAGCTACTTACACAGAGATTCGTTTGGCCCGGCATAAAGAAAGATTGTCGACAATGGACCAGAGAATGCATAGATTGCCAAAGAAACAAGATTCATCGTCATACAACCTCCCCCACTAAACCTTTTCCCAGCCCATCCCTCCGCTTCTCCCACATCCACATGGACATAGTAGGACCCTTACCTATTTCGCTTGGTTTCAGGTACTGTCTCACAGTCATCGACCGCTTTACAAGATGGCCTGAGGCATACCCACTCGCAGACATCACCGCGGAAACATGTGCACGAACCTTTATAGCTGGCTGGATAGCCCGCTTCGGCTGTCCAGAGACGATCACAACAGATAGAGGAAAGCAGTTCGAGTCAAAGCTTTTCCATTCCATCTCTACACTTCTAGGATCGAAACACAGCCCTACTACAGCCTACCACCCTGCATGTGATGGTATGATCGAGAGACTACATCGACAACTGAAAGCCGCTATAATGTGCCACTCTAACACACAATGGACCGAAGTTCTTCCTTTCGTGCTGCTAGGCGTCCGCAGTGCGTGGAAGGAGGACATCAAAGCTTCGGCAGCTGAACTGGTATACGGCGAACCCCTCCGCCTCCCTGGTGAGTTTTTCGTACCCAAGAAATACTTTCCCATGGACATCACCAATTTCGCCGAGAGACTGCGTAATCACATAACAAAGCTCGCTCCTGTTCCAGCTCAATGGCACACTGCAAAATCTAAACCATTTTATGTACCCAAAGATTTGAGATCGGCAGAATACGTCTTCCTCCGTGTGGGCCCTAACAAAACAGCACTGGAATCTCCATATTCAGGCCCTTACAAAGTCATCGAGAGACGAGACAAAACATTCGAACTTGATGTTCAAGGCAAGACTAAAACTATAACCATCTACCGCTTGAAACCAGCTTATTTAGCTACAGAGAACTCTATGACTAGTGCCACCCCACCAGAACAAAGAACTAGAAGCGGAAGAATTGTCAGACCACCAAATTACTATCGACCGTAGCGCAACGGTCTCGGCGAGGGAGTATTGTGGAAACCTAATAATAAAATAGGTCGCCACCAACACCTAAACGACGCAGAGGGCGTCCACCACCGGCCAGCTTGGAGATACAAGAATCCAGGATTCACAAAAAAGCTCCCGCTACCAGTGGTGAAGTGCGACGCATGAGATGGACGCAAGAAATAAATAAAAATGTCATGCGAGCGTACTATGCGGCTACAGAGGGGGGAACTAACCTCACTGCGTACCGTGTCCGGATGCTTCCTTTGTTTCAGACCCTGGAACCAACAGTCAACGTTTCGGTTCAACGACTGTCGGATCAAGTGCGGGCAATCCAACGCTGTCACATGCTGGATGAGCCCGTGCTGGAGAGGCTGCGCGCAGAATTTCAAAGTAACTGCATCATCCCTGTCCCGTCACAGACTGCGGTAAGCGAACTAACACCATATCACGCTACCCCGCAGACTGTTGATGTAGACACGGATAATGCAGTTATTAAAGTAAGTAGCCAGTATAATGAGCACTTGAGGAGCGTTTTGGAAGATGTGATTTCGGAGTATCGAAAGACACCGCCCTTACTTAGACCACGTTTACCACGTTTGCCTATACACAAAAAAAACATAGAGATGGTGGGTACCCTAGATTCGCTATTATCAAATTACTTTGATAATAGTGAAAACCTCGCCGACACGCATTCGATCCTGTACTGCGCCGCGGTTACGGCTTGTCGTGTAGCAGGAGTCAAGTTCTTCAATGAAGACCATACTACACGACCAAAACCTACCGTACCCACGTGGCAGAGCAGGATCCAACGGCGAATTGACGAGGCTAGGGTTATAGGCAAACTAACCTGCTTCAGGACGGGCAACACTCGTCCGCGAGTGATGCGTTTTGTGCATCGAGCTTTCTCGGGCATTGAAATCAGACCCCGGGATTATATGTCTCGAATCACAGAACGCATCGACTTCCTGAAGCAGAAAGTTTGTGCATGGGCAAACCGCATTCGTAGGTACAAGTTAAGAGTGGATCGATACATCCTGAATCACATATTTAAAAGCGAACAAAGGCGGGTATATAGAGACTGGGAACGATCTAAACAAGGTGTGACTGAGGGAAGTCTACCAGATGTTGAAACCACCAATATATTCTGGCAAAGCGTCTGGTCGACTCCCGTCAATCACACGGAAGACGCTTGGATGGAGGAAGTTAAGCGGGCCTGTGAGTCTGTGCCAGAGATGGGGTCTGTCATTATTGACCCCATCGATGTAGTTTGTGCGGTCCGTCCTATGGCAAATTGGAAGTCTCCAGGGCTGGACGGACTACACAACTATTGGTTAAAATGGATACGCAGTTCACACGCTCGCTTAGCGTCACAATTCCAAGACGCCATTCTGTTTGGATCGTTACCAGAATTTATGACTACAGGCATTACCCGCCTGCTTTATAAGTCAGGTAGTACCACGGATCCTAAGAACTATAGACCCATTACATGCTTACCTACCATCTACAAGCTCCTTACATCCAATTTGAGAATCAAAATTGGGTGCCATATAGACACCAATTCAATCATGTCCGCTTCTCAAAATGGATGTAGGGCTGGATCCCGTGGTACTAAAGAACTTCTCCTCATAGACATGACCATTAGCCAACAAGTTCGACGTAACGGAAAGAATCTATCGGCATGCTGGATAGATTATAAAAAAGTTTATGACTCTGTACCACATACCTGGCTCATGAGTGTGCTGGAGTTGTATAAAATCGATACAACTCTACGCACCTTCCTGAGCTCATGTATGGGGCACTGGAAAACAGTCCTTATCTATCCAGGATGCCGAAGAGCTTTCGGTGACGACGAACTAATCAGGATTAAACGGGGTATATTCCAAGGCGATAGTTTGAGTCCCTTGTGGTTCTGCATGGCCCTAAATCCACTCAGCACACTACTAGGGGTTTCAGGGCTAGGCTACCGTTTGCGGAGAGAGAGTCAAGTTATATCGCACTTACTTTACATGGATGATTTGAAGTTATTTGCCCAAAACAAATCACAACTGATAGATTTACTAAGGATAACTGAAAACTTTAGTAAATCTATCAGTATGGAGTTTGGTTTGGACAAATGTGCGACCATACATGTAAAGCGAGGAGTGATATCGGAATCTGAGAGTACACAACTCACAGATTCTGTAAAACTTGATTCACTCTCTGAAAACGAAACCTACAAGTATTTGGGTATGTCACAGGCAATAGCAATCAATGAGACAGACATGAAACAATCTTTAAAGGAGCGCTTTTATGGCCGCCTGAAAAAAGTACTGAATAGTCTTTTATCAGGCGGAAATAAAGTGCGTGCCTTTAATGGTTGGGTCATGCCTGTCTTATTGTATTCCTTTGGCATACTCAAGTGGACTCAAACTGAACTGGACGCCCTGGACAGACGAGTTCGGACACTATTGACCACATATCGTATGCACCACCCACGCTCATCTGTAATGAGATTGTACATCCCACGGAAATGTGGAGGTCGTGGCTTTCTCAACGCTAAGACCCCGTTATCCTTGGCTAAAGAGAACTGGCACAAACCTGTAGTATTGAGTACCAATGACCGCAAGGAGGTATGGCAGAGCAAGGAGTTACACGGAAGGTTCTACAAGGCTCTTCATGGTTCTGATGTAGACCTTTTGACTTCCGTGTCCTGGCTACGCTTCGGTGATCTCTTTGGAGAAACCGAAGGTTTTACCTGTGCAATTATGGACGAAGTTGTCAAGACGAATAACTACCGGAAATACATAATTAAGGACGGCACGGCTGACATCTGTCGAGCATGCCACCGTCCCGGAGAGTCAATCAGACATGTCATTTCCGGTTGTTCTGGTCTTGCCAACGGCGAGTACTTGCACAGGCACAACCAAGTAGCCAGGATTATACACCAACAACTTGCTTTGCGATACAACCTTGTAGTCACGGAAGTACCGTATTACATGTATGTGCCTGAACCAGTTCTTGAAAATGGTCGTGCCACGCTCTACTGGGATCGATCTATCATCACAGACAGAACTATTGTTGCCAATAAGCCTGATATTGTGTTGGTGGATCGATCAGCGCGCCTTGCAATGATAATAGATGTCACTATTCCACATGACGACAATCTTGTGAAAGACGAGAAAGATAAACAATCAAAATATCTTGACTTGGCCCACGAGATTGTCGACATGTGGGATGTGAAGTCGGCGATCATTGTACCGATAGTAGTGACGGTCAATGGTCTTTTTGCTAAGAGTTTTGACCGTCACCTTAGGAACCTTGAAATTGGCGGTTGGGTCAAGGGCCAGATCCAGAAGGCAGTACTCCTCAGCACGGCCCGTATTGTGAGGAAGTTCCTCCTCTCTCTGCAGCCCTAACCACCGGTAGTTTGGGTATTTACCTCGCTTCCGGGGTGATAATCCTTTTTTATATTTTTATATATTTTTGTTTTTTTTATATAGGTACTCTTAAATATGTAAAAATATAATAGAAAGAAAGAAATGAAATAAAGAGTAAAATAAATAAAATTTTATTTCATACAAAATAATTAATATT
Source organism: Nemapogon koenigi (assembly GCA_963924495.1). Classification (NCBI taxonomy): domain Eukaryota; kingdom Metazoa; phylum Arthropoda; class Insecta; order Lepidoptera; family Tineidae; genus Nemapogon; species Nemapogon koenigi. The sequence continues at coordinate 24,392,059 of OZ004629.1, forward strand.
AAAGTCATAGCAAAGTCGGGATGAAACGCTAGTATGCGATAAAATTAAATTCACTCGCCGCGACGCGCGAGTGACTGAAAATATTCGTCGAAAAACTACCTACAAGTGCGCGTCTCGATACAACGGATTTCGTCTAAAGTTTTACTTAATTAATGTACTGTATAGTTAGTGATATATATATGTTATTCAAGCATTTATGTGTACTGATATCTTTCCTCTTAAATGAACAATAAACGCAAGTATCAGCCGGAAGAACTGTAGTTTGAATCACAGACCGCTACAAGACATATCACGGTCGGCAGGATTATCTTAAATACTGATTAATCGGCTATAAACACTATAAAGGCTATAATAATTGACATTAGCAATGGACAACAATTAATTTTTTTAATCACCCTTTTTTATTACTAATTAAAAATATATTAAAAAAATAAGTGACACGTATTTTTATATTTTATTTTTTGTTGAGTTTTAATATTTTTAAATATAATTTTGAATTTTCATAAATCCTGAGGACTTATAAACTAAAAACCTTAGCTAGGACTAAAAATAAGAAACATAAACTGCCATCCAAAGAAAGTGACAGATAGTGTCAGTCAAGCCACAGAGTATACGTTATAGAAATGCAAAGAGTATAATATACTGTAGAAATTTCCGAAATGTCCCGTGTTCTTGAATAGGTCTTGCCGTAGCCGGAACTCAAATCGCCTACATCATTATTCATAATGTATAACAATACTAGCTTTTGTCCGCGGTTTCACTCGTTAATATATTTCATGTGATAGCCCATTCAAAACTACCATAACTTCCAAAATAAATATTATATGAAAGAAGTATTTTTATAATTATATTTAAAGAATAATTATTAATTTAGCTTCAAATGGAATAAAAATGGACAAAGTTAATAGAAGGCAACACCTAAGTTCAATAACTAACAACTCAGCCAACAGATATTAGTATTTTTAAATTAGAGGGTTAGCACAGATTAGGGCACCTATAAATCCTTATTTTTCAATATTTCAGTACTTTTAAAATAACTCGAAAATTAAAGGATATTTAAAATAAAAAAAATTAAAATAAGGTTTCTAGCATGTAATCTCCAAACGGTTTTCGAATTTTGGTAGGTACGTTACGAAAAATTAAATGTTGTCCATTCACCGATGATTATTGGTGGTGTTTGCCACATGTCATGTATAGTATGAGTGACTGGCTATTTAGCGTACATTATTATCAGTAGGTATATATTAACTGGTTTTCCGCATCGGCTCCAACCGAATTTTTATGACATGATGATAATGATGTGGCATCTACTTCTGTGCCTCTACAAATCACATCGATCCGTTGGTTTGTTTAGACGTGAAAGGACAATGAAACAAACTTTGGGATTTATAACACCGACATATTATATGAAAGATGATGTGACTAAAATGAAGAAAAGTAGTTTACGCTGGTTTGGAGACGTTGAATGAATGAAGAGTGGAAGATTGACTAAAAAGGTTTGTATGGCTGAAGTGAAAGGAAATGCTGGCAGAGGACGACCTAGGTGTACTTTTATTGAACATATAAAAAATGTATTGATCGACGGCAATATTAAAAGTACACACATTCGCCAAGCATGTTTGAAAGGTATGATGAATATAAAAATCGATGATATAAAAGAGGTGAAAGAGGTATGTTAGGATCGTAACAAATGACATTCGAAAGTCTATGCCTACCCCTCTTGGGATAAAAGGCGTGATGATAGATATATAGATAGATTATAACACCGGTCGACACGTTTTTGGGTTTGAGTTCTAAATATCAAATTTCGATTTCTCTTACGTTAGTTATTTCCCTAAATAATAAAGGGAAAAATAGATTTTTTGGTTAAAGTTTGCTTTTGTAGAAACCAGAGCCACCTGTTGCTCATACAATCAATTAAAATATTCAAAACTTACTTATCGACGTAAAACAACAAATCAGAATTCATGCATTACAACAGAAACCCAAAAAAAAACATATTTTTTTGTCGACCTGTGTGTGTGTAGGTAATAATGAAGAGGTGAACAACACTAATTCCTTTTACTATAAAGTAATTAATCATATTACACCTATAACCAACCTGACCTAAGTTTCGACATCGATGAAGGTGAGGTAAAATAGGTTTAGCATGACTTTTATTATGGCTCTACCATGATTTGCCAATGTCAAGTATTAGCCTTTAGATTATTTTGTTATTTTTCACGGGTTGCCTTACAACTTCCGGGAACCGTTGCCGGTCCCAGGGTACCCAGTGGAAGACAAAGTCTTCCTCATTTAGCCAATGAGTTTTTGAGGCTATACCTAACGAGTGGCCAGCTCTGTTGAGGTATATATATGGAAAAGCCTCTTTGTAAAGTAGCCTTTAGGTAAATTAGGTATAGTGTTTATACCCGATTAATCGGTATTTAACATTCACAACCATCACAGCGCGGACAGTTTTAAACTGGATTCCCCATCACGTCTTGGCGGGCGCGTGCGAAAGGCGTGACGTAGAATCTCACATTTTGGGATTTATGATTGGAGTCTATGTAATGTCAGTCCATGTTTACACCCCCTGAAAGAATGAAGGATGAAGGATTGACTAAAAAGGTTTATATGGCTGAAGTGAAAGGAAATGCTGGCAAAGGACGACCTAGGTGTACTTTTATTGAACATATAAAAATGTATTGATCGATGGAAATATTAGAAGTACCTACACACAATCGCCGAGCATATGAAAGGTATATGATGATATTAAAAGATGAGATTAAAACAAGAGGTATGTCAGGATCGTAACAAATGGCATTAGATTGTCTCTGCCTACCCCTCTTGGGCTAAAAGGCGTGATGATAGATGTATAGATTTTTTATATTAAGATACTTAGATATTTTATTAAGATGATATTATTATAATATAAGTTTTTATTTAATGTATATTATAGATTTATATATGATTATTTTTAGTTAAATAAATTAATAGATAGATAATTTAAGATTTCTTACTGTAACCTAACAATTTTACAAAGAAATAAAAAGCAATAAAATTGTTAATATTAGTTATCTTTCTTGCAATAGTGCGAAATAACATGAATAATAAGAATAAACCCCTCACTTTCAATGATGTCACACAATTTGATAATAAAATGGGATTTTCGAGTAACTTTAATTTAAAACTAGCTTTCCACCCTTCTTCGCTTCGCTTAACTTAACTTAACTTATTATCGCTATTAACTTAGTTCATATAAAAATCCCTTAGAAAAAAGACCACGAGCCAGATCTCGGATCTTGAAACTTATACATTATCCGACAAACCACACTTAGAGGGTTTTTCCATCTAAATATACCTCAACAGAACTGGCCACTCGTTAGGTATAGCCTCACAAATACCATCGGCTAAACTTGGTCTTCCGATGGGAACCCGGGAATCGTGACACGGTTTCGGGAGCTGTAAGGCAACCCGTGAAAAAAGAAAAAAAAGGTTCAGTTTTCCCGATTCTTCCAATTTTCCGGGCAACTTTTCCAATATTTTTTTCCCTAAAAAAATTACAAACACAACAAAAAACATCAGATAAATTGGTCGAGCCGTTCTCAAGTGATGATCTTTCATACATGTGTCAATTGATTTTTATATAATTATATTTATAGATTTAAAAATTTAAATCAATTTTATTTAATTTTAAGTATAAAATTAGCACATAACAAGTATGCTTATGTTAGTATACCCTATGATGTATTTATAGATAACATTTTAGATATTTCGATCCTCCACATCCGACCAAGTACCAATGTGTTTTTATAATAAAATATACAAAAAACCGTGCAAAGTTCCATCTACATACCTCAACACAGCTGGCCACTCGTTAGGTAGGTACAGCCTCAAAATATCAATAATAAAAAAAAAACTAATCAATTTTGAATAAATATCATATGTGATAAAACTATGAATACTTACTTGTTAGCGGTACCCAATATTTTTGTTGGATATTTAAATATTTAAAAAGCTTACAAAAAATTATTCAAATGCGATTGTTTCACGCAAGCTTCTTCACAGCAGAGCAAGCAAGGTATAAACCGTCTAAACGCCCCACCAAGTGCATCTGACCCACTTAATTCATACATTTGTATGGAAAGGTGAGTAGGGGAGGCATCAGTATGAGGGAATATATTGCTCAAGCTATCATACCGTCATATAAATAGCTGGTACGTTTTACTCACAGCACATTCGGTAAATAACTCAAATAGTTGTCTGTTATACAGTATACCAGCATCCTCAAAAATGATCGCTAAACTAACCGTAAGTCAGGGTTTTTTTATAAATTATTTATTTATTTTATTTAAAAAACTCAACACATTTTAATAATAATTTAATTAATTATATAATATTGATCAATTAAACCAATAACTGATTCGAACGCGCTCTGGAACTACTAGTCGGATTTGAATTATTTTTCTTTGCATTTGACAGCCCAATTCTCGAGGAAGGCTATGGTAACATCACTCTACGACCCATGTGCTAGGCGCAGATCAGTTGACATTAGCAGGTGCAACCGCCGTGCACAGCTAGTAAATTATAATTCTGCCGTTTCAGGATCAGTTACGGACAAACATTTTTTAATCAGTATTTTTATTATTGAATAGTTGTTCCTGGTATAATTTTTAAATAAATTTATTTATTTCCTTTATACTTTTAAGCTACTTAAAAAATAAGAGAGCTTCTCAATTAGCTTGCATTTTTTATTTCCTTGGTGTCAAATTATGCAAAAAAATATCAGACAAGTTAATTAACATTACAGAATCTTTACAGTTATGTTTTTGTTCCAGCTTGTAATACTGGCTGTAGTAGCCGCATCAGCTTCACCTACTCCCGGCGGACATGGTCATCATCAGTAAGTATTATTATATTCACGCCTGCTTTACGTTGTGGTAGATAAAGATAAATGCGTAGAACCATATATCATCCCTTTATAAAATGGTATTTTCTCCGGATAACATTCGGTTGAACATTTTTTTACTTAAAAATTGCACACAATATTTCGCGTTTATACCTATAGCTTTTCGTCTCTATTAAGATTGAATGTAGAATATTTGTACTAAGTTTTTAGTAAATACTTTTATACTTACCCGTTCAATTTTGAATAAAACGCAACAACTGTCCAAATGTCATAGTTCCAGAATATAATAGAATCAATCAGGACATGTAACATTATTATTTATAAATGTAAAAAAAAACATATATGTCGATGTGGAATAACATTGAAATAGTTTTTCAAATTTCCTAGTAGTTTTCCACACGATCTCATGGAACCTATACTGTAAGGTTCACTCTTCCACTTAATTACCTACATCAGCTTCTATTTATTATATCAAAAATTGTTAGATTATTCAATAGCAAACTCGGATCCAATTAAGTTTGTTCTCGATCAATGATGAATTGTGCACGTTTGTGTTAATTGATGCAAGATGCTAATAGCGTCTGCTAGGTATTGTGTAAGCTGTTTGTATACTAATTAACAATCTCGTGCAATTGAAAGTCTTTAAAGTATTTTTAAAAACAATCATAAATGTACTTTAGATTCGCTTGATTGATCTAAGCAGCTAAAAATTTGTGTGTGCAATTTTTAAGTCATGGAATCAAGTAAAATTGATCAGAGAAATATTGTTTTCCAACAACCCTCTTTTTCCTCTTAAGGGTTGAATTTTGAAAAACGCCGTAATTGTGTCGAAGGCATTTAAAAACCAAGTTTTAGACCAGAAAAAAAAATTCCATGTAAACCTTCCCACCTCCTTTTTTTCTTATTGCTTATACCATAAGCTTTCCAGTATACTCCACAAAAGTCTAAATCAAAACACGACATAATTACTAGCTGATACGGCCAAAACAAATATACCAATGTTAAATGAGAATTAATGTGATCACATATCATATCAATCCTAAGTGAAACCGTTACGAATTCATAGTAATATCTACATATAGTTTTAGCTTCGTATTCGCACCTTAATGTCCGCAATTTTTCTGAAAATAACAGAATATAATCACATTTTAGGCTCATTAAGTACTTGCCATCTGTTCTGTTCATTAAGGACAACTGCCAAAAAGTGGACATTGTTACTGGTGTATCTGACTACACCGCAAGTGAAGATATGTTTGTGTTGACACGAGAGTGTTTCTTATGTCATAATAATATAATATCTAAAAATGTTAACAGCGTAATTTAATGGAGTCCACACGTGCGAAGACGAAGCAAGATGCGAGTAATGATCTTACAACTTTTACTCAACATTACGTTACATTAAGTCAAGGCCGTAACAAAAAACAGAATTCGTTAAATATCGGTTACTCGACCAAATTATAAAATATACATTCTTACATAATACAAAAATTTCGTCATGATGGCACCTCACACGAACAACGCGGTAGTAAAAATATTTAGTAAGTGCGTGAATTGTTGAGTAATTTTAATCTAGATCGCTGAGTTATGTGTAGTTTACAAATTGAATTAATAAAAGATAATCTTTCAAGTATTAATTTCCTTTTTAACCGACTTCAAAAAAGGATGAGGTTCTCAATTCTTTTTTTTATGTACATATATTCCCCGATTACTTGAAGACACTTGGACCGATTTGGATTTTTTAAAGGGTACTTTTCAGGTGGTCCCATGGCCATCAGGTCAGAATCTGATGATGGGATCCTGAAGAAATAGAGAACTGTTTTATAGGCACACTTGAAGCGATTCGGGGTTTTTTTTTATAGTGACTTGTGCATTTGCTTTCGGAAAGCACACTTTTCAGTGCATCATTTTTGAAGATGGTACACTTTTTTTTAAATAGCATTTATTTCTCTAAAACTTAGTCAAAATCCATTTCATATAAAGTTACTGAGTATGTCTGTTCATATGTTTAGATTAATTTCAATCTTTTTCTATGTAAATAAAATAAGTGCCAGATCTGATCAAAATGTTATGTGAGGGTGTTATAGTTAGTATGAGAAAAAAAAAACAATTTTTACTTCAACCTTAGCATAAAGATTCTTCAACACTAAAATAATAAAACATATGTTTCAGAATTTTTAAAAATGTAAAGCCTAGTTTGGAATTTCCAACATAAAAAAGACCGATTTATTCTAGTAAATACTTGGCTATTTTTCGATAAACCATATTTCGGTCTCAAAATAACTCAAAAAAATTGGTCAATATCCTCAAAAAAATTATAATGGATACGAACGGTATTTTTGCAAACAGTGACAACAATAATTATCAGGAAATATAGATAGTTAAGTCATGATATAATGCAATCCTTTCACCGGAGAGCGTCTGCAACTTTTGCAACTACTATTATTATAGCACGTCGTTAAGATGGTTTAAAGTTCACACCGGTGTTACCCAACTTTCATAATATAACAAGGCGGAACTAATTCAGAAACTACAAATAATTATTAGATTATGGTGGGTTCTTAGATTTACTATCGGCTATTTGTTTCATCTATCCCACAAATTTTATAATCGCGAAAGTTTGTATGGATGTATGTTTGTTACTCAATCACGCCAGAACGGCTGAACGGATCAGGATGAAATTGGGCACAGAGATAGATTATAGTCTGGAATAGCACATAGGCTACTTTTTATCTCGGAAAAATGTATGGTTCCCGTGGGATTGACGTGATTTTTTGCATAGTGGTAGTTTAGGGGTCAGAGAATGACATATACTACTTCTTATACCGCGAAAGCGGGCAAGGGAGGGGCAAATTACAGCCACGTGATTATTAATTTTTAGACCTATTCCCACGCGGGTGATACCGCTGACAGAAGCTTGTATTTAAATAAAATACAAACAGTTTTTATATGTACCTATTTTAACTGTCGCTTTGCTCTTCATCAGATATCAACGCTGTTAGAATAAATAGGTACTAGGTAGGTTATCTAAACTCATACATTTTTTTTTCAACAATATTTACGAATTATAAAACCCAAGATACAAAATATAATAAAAAGCTAATGAAATACCGCTGCGAACTAATGACAGTCCCAGTCAAAATAGAGTTCATAACAAAAATTGTAACAATTTCATAATGAGATCAACGTGCGTGCCTGCGTAATGTGTAACGCGGAAAATAATAATTTCAACTTACAAGTACGTACGTTGAGTGAAAGTCATACTTAGATGTCGATTTGATGACTGGAAGACATTTGTGGCACATTATACTAGTTTGAGAAATCACGCTTTAGCCCAGTGGTCAAAGATCTAGCCACAGTATATTACTCTTCACTTAAATTTTAATCAAATGTGACAATTTTTATTAAATCAAGTAGTATATTATTAGATAATTGTTTAAGCTTCTGTCAAAATCGCAATGTAATTAAAAATTTTCACCAAGAATTACCACCCAGATAGAGGTATCTGCATAACATATCCGCCAATAAACTGTATAGCAGTTTGGCGGAATTTTGAATTGTATATTAGGTTAATTTTCTAAGAGAATAAATTAAAAAAAAAAAAAAACATATTATGTCAACACTATATAATACTCCACTTGACACCAAAATGTTCTAAATTCAAAATAATCAAAAAAAATACTGTGTTCTAAGCCCTTCACCCCGCAGACTGCGACCCGATGACAGCTTACAACGTTTTCGTAGTTAATATCTATATTTGTAATTCTTAACTTAAGTAAACCAATATTTTGTTACAGCAAACACGTCACCATCCACGTCCCATACAAAGTCCATACAATTCATCACCACCACGTATCCAAAGTCCATGTTCCAGTGGTAAAAGAAGTTGAAGTTATCAAAGAAGTACCAATTATTAAACATGTACCAGTACCGGTGATCAAACATGTGCATGTACCAGTTTACAAGAAAGTTGAAGTTGAAAAGAAAGTCTATGTACCAATTCACGTAAAAGAAGAGCAACACAAGGGTTGGGAAAGCGAATCTATTCATGGCTGGGACTGAATTTAATCACATAGTTTTTAGGTAAGTTATTTTATTTTTAAGTGCCGTGCGTGCATGGCCGTGTAGAGAGAATATCTCTACGTAGACAGATAGAAATATTTATTAAGGGTCCTATACTGGGAATTTGTATGAAGATAATACTATTCCCAATTTCTCTGTAAATACTCCACCTGTGTCACTGTAATTTAGCATATAGTTACTTATTCAATATATCTAAGTGAAATAGTCGTTATTTTTTCAATTGGTTTTATTTAATAGGAAATATGGGTGGTAGAATAAAGGATTATTCTGCCCCTTCTGTATCTTTCATAATCTATCACAAAACTCTAAATTTTTTTTAAAGCGTTCTTATACCATTATTCTTCAATTATATATATCGCTTTTTTTTGTAGCTTATTAAAAATTCAAAAAAAATAATATTTTATGATTTTTTAATTTGGCATAAATAATAAAATAATTATTATTTTAAATTTTCAATAATCTACCGAAAAATTCGACATATATAATTGAAGGGTAATGGTATAACAGCGCTTTTAAAAAAAATTAGAGTTTTGTGATAGATTATGAAAGAGACAGCAGGGGCAAAGTTAAACTACCCATATTTCCTATTCAATAAAACCCATTGAAAAAATAAGAGCTATTTCACTTATATATTTAATAAGTAACTATATGCTAAATTACAGTGATACAGGTGGATTATTTACAGAGAAATTGGGAATAGTTTATCCCAGAAAAATTCCCAATATAGGACCCTTAAAGAAATCTCCTAACTGATATTTTGTCTACATAGAGATTTATTTCTTCACGCGTCATGCTCGCATGGTTGATCCTCATATATTCAACTAGACTTTCCGCCCCGGCTCCACCCGTGTATATATTCGAACAATATAAAATATAGCTTATGTCATTTCTATTAGTGAAATATTTTTTAGAATCGGTTCAGGAGTTTTGAGTTTATTCATTACAAACAAACATACAAAAATCATGTTCTAAGGAAACATGTTGTCGATATATAAGAAAACTGCCATTCATAGATTATCTAAAAATATATTTAAAAAATTACGTGATAATGTTACGATCCTAACATACCTCTTTCGTCAGAAAAATACAATAAAATATATCTACTATTATAGCATATACACATAAACCTATAAATAAATAAACCTTTTAAAAAAAAGTGTACCGACTTCAATAATTTGCACTGAAAAGTAAGAAATAATAAAAAATTCGTCGTAGAATTTGAAGACGGTTGGTGCCAAATTAGATACAACTTAGTTCCTAAATTCACTAATCTAGACAATTCATTAGGAACCTACGATCATCAGTACATACAAACATAGAAAATATTTAACAGATCTTTATCTTCTTAGATATTAGTTAGTTTTAATAATTTGGCACCAACTTCTTCTTCTTCAAATTCTACTAAGAAATTTTTATTATTTCTTATTTTCAGTGCAATTTTTTGAAGTACACTTTTTTTTAAAAGGTTTATTTCACCCTTTTAAGTGGTTTTGCTGCCCTGAGAAACAAATAATAACGCAACAAAAAAATAATTGATGGAAAATAAAAAAAAATACCGCTGTGGATGGGATTTGAACCATGTGCCTCGGGCCGCACCTTGTACGTTTCACCGCTAGACCCCGTCGATACGAAAATTGACAACTTCGTGTCAATAGCAACCGTTGCTAAGGCTTTTCTTTGATATAATTTTCAGCCGTAAACAGAGGCAAATTTCTGATTATTATTTACAAATTATTGTCATTAAAAAAATAAGTCGTCAAAATCGGTACATATTTCATCGAGATGATAAGAAAAAATTACTTTTAAACTCAGTTTTTTCAAATTTTGAACCGAACTAATGAACCGATTACTATGATAAAAAATGGGACCAATGGGAGAATTATCTGTCGATTAAAAACGAAGTCATGAAAATCGGTTTACAACTTTACTGACGGAGTAATCCATGTACATACATACAAAAAAAATACAGTACGAATTGAGAACCTTCTCCTTCTTTTTTTTGGAAGTCGGTTAAAAATCGTCTCTGTTATATTCGACAAAAAAAATATTTAAATATAGCATTTTCTTCTAATTTTAGACAACATTTTATTTCTACATTTTTAGTACAACCAGTCGCATATCCAAATCTAATAAATTTCCTTTGGTAGAGAAAAATTTACGTTACGCAGTTCTGATGGCGGTTTGGTATAATTATATTAACTTTAAAAAAACCATTAACATTAAATTCATATTTATTATATAGTTTCACTTCTCTACAAACACTACTACAAATTTCATTTTTTTTCCAGATTATAATTAAAATTAGCGCAAGAGGCTGTAACATCGCAGGACACATATAACCAGAAATCAAAGCTGCATAACGTTAAGTTAAATTATATTTTGTATCTTGATTTTTTAGAAATAGTTGTTCAACAACGTTTATAAGGAAAACTGTAAGTCATGTATCATCAAATCATATTGTAAATAATAATAAACAAAACCAAAGAACAAAAATATATTGCGATGTTGTTACATTAAATGTTATTTTATTTATTCTACGACTCTCTCTGGTTTTTAGAGTTCCGAAGTCAAATAACAAAGTTCGGAACCATAGTGCTACTTTGCTGACGTTTATATCCTATTCATAGTGAAATCATTTCTTACTAAAATTGAAATAATACTTGAAATACTTGTCACACCTTAGATCATACTTTTGCATTGTTCAAGAATAAGCCAAAATTTTAGGCTACCCTTTATCCCGAAAAAATAACCGATTCCCCCAATTTTAATATGTTTTTTAGTCAATCTTTTTAATGTATTGATTAAAATACCTACCGTTAAAAGACAGCTGCTTATAAGCTATATGGCAATATCTAAAATGAATGAACCAGTCTTCAATAAATTGAAACCATGTCAGCGAAAACCGGATTCAAATCCGCCCAGTGGTTCTTGAAATTACAGACAAACAGAACCAAACTTCCTTATTTAAAGGCGAGCAATGAAGAGAATAGGTCTAAACGCACTAGGCGGAACTTTAATATTAATCTAGCATTTTTTTTAGCACTAGTTTATAGCCAAAGAGGATAATCACAAATTCTACTTATAGCTTGCTATGCTGGCTTGAAAAAGTGCTAGGCAAAGAGGTAGAATCAATAGTCAGCCATAGGTAGAATAAATATGTAAAACTGCATTCAAAGTTTTTTTTATAAATTATTTTGAAAATAAGAAAATCAAATTTACTAACTCCATATCCTAGTTAGATTTCATGACCTTCCTTAGAAAATGCAATGTTTATTAGAGAGATTTGAGATTGAGAGGTGATTATTTTTAACATTTTATCAGATTCAATGGAAGCAAGCAACAGTTCAAAAATCTTTGATTGCAGTTTAAATTAATAATAAAAATAAAGGAATGTCTTCTTTGAGTAAAATGTGCTAGTAGGTACTTTCTCTCCACTTTAAATTTTATCCTTTCGCCAACTTTTTGAATACGGGTCGATGAAATCAAACAAAAAAACAATCAAACATCCGGATCGATGTCATTAGAGAAGAATGCGATGTGAAAGATGACATTGTGACTAAAATGAGGAAAAGTAGTTTACGCTGGTTTGGACACGTTGAAATAATGAAAGATGAAAAATTGACTAAAAAGGTTTCAGCGGCGAAGAGTCCATACAACCCGATTCCTATCGGCTTCCTTTTAGGAATTGGTAAATATAAGAAAGTAACAAAATTTTATAAAATAATATCAATAGAAAATGTATTTTATCACTCCAAACGTATTCTATAAGTCAATTTTGCTAATCGTCTGCACGATATTATTAGCAACCTAAGGACATAAGCCGACTGTCTCTTTTAATTCTATTGAAATCCGCGCGTTCCATTCCGTTTTAACACGCGGAAACTGTCCCATAAATAAGTCGAAGAATTATGAGAGAACAAAACTCTGAATAAAAAAATAATTTAGTCTTGCAGCATTAGTTTAATGAGTGACCGATTTTATGGCTTTCCTTCTGAAAGTATTCACTCTTCGCCACTGAAAGGTTTATATGGCTGAAGTGAAGCCGAATGTTAGGACCGTATCAAATGGCGTCCGATTGTCTCTGTCTACCCCTCTTGGAATAAAAGACAAGATGATAGATGATATATAGATATAGAATTAAAAAACGAATGAAAAACTAACATTTAACTGTACCTACCCCCCCCCATACCCATACAAATACACACTACACACTACACACACACACACACACACACACACACACACACACACACATACACACACACACACACATACAGGAATATCTTATATTGTTATTTAGTTTACTTTTTTCTTTGAATTTACTGTTACTGTTTACCTATTCATTATAATACAATTCATGGTTTAATACTTGAATGTTGAGCTGTTTAATAAATAAATAAATAAAATAAAAATATATAATTCAAACAAAAAATTATATACAAATTTTAATAAATACTCATCGACAAGAATACATTTAACAATTTACAGTGTAACTTATCGCTTATTTAATTACGTTATCAATGGCCCCTCATAAAATAGCAAGTAAGTTCATAACTCGTGAACGCTACAATACTTGTCAGTTGGGATTTGTTCAAAGCTATAGTTAATCCTCTGAAAAGACCTTTAATTCCGTCAGTTTTATATGTGTTCACCAGGCACTGCAGTAGATAGTGGCATTTTACCAAGTTCTGTGTTGTCGTCGTTGTCTTGAATCCTTCTGCTTCAACATGACTCTGCAATATGGTGCTTAAATTGAGGAAACCCCAAAGAAAATTGTGAGTTTTATTTTTTTATACATACAAAATTTAAATGAAATAAAAATTAATATCTACCAAATTCTAAGTAATAATAATATAAATTAATTAGAATTTTTGTCTGTCTGTTTGTTAGTACAATTTTTGGTCCAGAATATCTCAAAAGGTTCCGTAGATAAATAACAATAATATGGGACCGAATAAAACAATTTTTCCATGAAGTCTCGAATATTTCGAAACACTTACCTTCGAACCTACGTAAAGCTGAGACATCGTTTTCGATAATAAAAATATAAAACCTAAGAACCTAATATTATAAATTTTATATATCTCATTCCGTCGGAAAAAATTTTATAGACTAGTGACCCCGCTCCCAGCTTCACACGGGTACAAAATGCTACCGCGGACTTTTATTATAGCATATGTGCTATTCTGATGTATAAATCTATAACACTGTAAAGTTTCATCAAAATCCGCCCCGTAGGTTTTGCGTGAAGGAGTAATAATCATCCATCCATCATTACATATTAGTAGGATAGTAACATTTGAAAAATGTACACGGGTGAAGCCAGGGCAAAAATGTATAAATATGTATAATGATATCGAACTTGAAGTAAGGGGAGAAAGGAGGTGCTAAATCGCCCAAGGGGTTAAATTTGACGGAAAGTGTTTATATTTTTTTTTAAATCGAGAATTTCCACGAGCGATGCCGGTGGCGGATATCTAGTAGAATATATCGATTATATCTTAGAGGTAGAAGAATGAATTGAGTATTCTTCCTGTATAAAGTAGCCCACGCACTGATCCCGTAAATTTTCGGTCCGGCCGCCTTCCGATCGAGATTGAACAAAGGCCACACATTAGCGATGTAAATCATACGATCTAGATCACATACAATTCACTCACTCACACAGACACACAAGATTCGATGCGCGTGGACGTGTGTGTGCGTAACAGATCGTTCCGGCCATCGAAATCAACCACAAATACAACGATATCAAAACGGATGGCGGACCGTTCGTTACAAGAATTGGACGAGTCTATGGTCGACGATTTAGGGGGATCGTATGGCGACGCGCCGGCGATTGGACGAATGAGTGGGCACCTTAAGAAACAGATACACCACCACCAGATGAGACCAAAGAAATTGCCTCCAACCAGATGTTAGAGAGAAAAGTTAAAGAAAAGAAAGAGCTAGGTACAGGAATATCTATTGCTCCAATGTCAAGCCAACAAAAGACCCATTTACAGTTTACAGCTTGCAACCTATATTTTGTCGTCTTCCGAGCGCGTCCGGGTCATCATGACGTCACAAGGTTACGGTTTAGTTCAAGGTTGCGCTTTCACTCCCAAGTATCAGATTGTTTCCTAACTCCCGTGGAAAACTCTAGCTTTGTTATGTAAACAGAGAAAGAATGTAGGCTATACGGTGGAGTTTTGATTGGATTTTTGAGTTATAGGCGATATTATTGATGGAATCGCTTTGTTTGAGGGTGTACTTGAAGACCTAAGTTTGGTACACTGCTTGATTTTATAATTAACAATTAGTAATAATGGTATTTTTTCCAAAAAAAAAATGGCACAATTGTTAATTAAGCAATTTGTACATTGAATTTTTTTGTACATTATCGGAATAACATAGACACCATCTTCAATAATTTTCAGCTCCCAATATGCAGTAGGTTTTGAGTAAAAAAAATAGGAAAGAAAAACGTGTTTTTAAGCTTTCCAGGCTATTTCCAAGTTAATAATTGCTAGCTAAGGTCCGTCAGATATCGATTTTAGAAATAATCAGTCCAGTATCTAAACATTAAAAAATAGGAGGGGGCATGACGTAGTTTTCCGATTTTACGCCCTGGGGCGCCGTTAGATGTATTACATCAAAATTTTGGGAGGTGTCGTGGGACACCCGGTTGGAACGAAGTTTCTATCCCCGTTATTAAATAACAGGCACAATGAAATAAATTAACAACGTTTGAGAGTCCAAAAAGGAAAGATTGGCTTAGCTTGGACTACCAGATGGCACTAAAGAAATATCCTCCAACCAGATGTTAGAGAAAATTCAAGAGCTACACGAATATCGATTGCTTCAATGTCAAGCCATATGACCCACTTACGGTTCACAACTTGCGACCTATATTTTGTCGTTTTCCGAGAGCGTCCGGGTCATCATGAGGTCACAAGGTTACGGTTTAGTTCAAGGTTGCGCATTCACTCAGATGGCTTCGTAGAAAACGCCCGTGGAAAACTCTAGCTTTGTTATGTAAACAGAGAGAGAGAGAGAGAGAGAGAAAAGGGAGAAAAGGAAATAAGTTATTTACTAAAAATTTAGGTTAGGTATGTTACACATGATTGGCGACTACTGTAAGCCTCGCTCTTTTTTGGTGTAAAACATCTATAGGCGCTCCTTGGGGGTGCGTGGCGCAAATGCTATTTACTTCGTTGCTTCTGCGTGTGAGTGTGTCCTGCGTGTTTTTGATGGTTAACATGTGCGGATTTTTTAAATCTGGCCACGTATTCGTATTCGGAGACAATAAAGTCCGTCAGATATCGATGTTGGAAATAATCACTAAAAATAAAAATAATAAGGCATTTTTATTCTGGCCACGGATATCGACTTTGATAAATATTGATTGTCCAATCAGATGTTAGAGAAAAGTTAAAGAAAGGTCACCACCACCACCAGATGGCACCAAAGAAATTTCCTCCAACCAAATGTTAGAGAAAGGTGAAGAGCTACACGAATATCGATTGCTTCAATGTCAAGCCAATGACCCATGTACGGTTCACAGCTAGCGACCTATATTTTATCGTCTTTCGAGAGCTTCCGGGCCAGAAGGTTACGGTTTAGTTCAAGGTTGCGCATTCACCTCCAAGTATCAGATGGCTTCGTAGCTCCCGTGGAAAACTTGAACTTTGTTATGTAAACAGAGAGAGACTGAGAGAGAGATTTTGATGATTGGCGACTACCTGTAAGCCTCGCTCTTTTTTGGAGTAACATATCTATAGGCGCTCCTGGGGGGTGCGTAGCGCGTATACTACCTATTTCGTTGCTTCTGCGTGTGAGTGTGTCCTGCGGATTTTCGATGTTTTACATAATATGTGGATATTTTTTGATGTGTAACATCTTTCCTCTCGTTTTCCTGTAATCTGTGGCAGTAATTTCATAAAAATGGGCGGACGTGTGTAACAGGAAGCCGGGGAAGCGCGCGCTATTTGATTTGACCAATGAGCGCGCGCGGTTGTAGAGTTGGCAGTCAGGTGGTACCAACCCATTTTCCGAGAGGTTGGTACTGTCAGCCAACAGTGTGTGCATGTGTGTGATGAGAAAGTAGAAGGGAAATAGAAAAGGAGAACTCATCAGCTGTGCGCATAACCTACAGTGTTGTGTATACATTTTTTTATACAACACTGTAGGTTAATGTTGCTTATTTCCAAGGTGAGATGTCAGATGTTATACATCATATACGACTACTGTAAGCCTCTCTCGTTTTTTTAAACCTGGACACGGATTCGTATTCGGAAGACAATAAGGTCAGTCAGATATCAACTTTGGAAACAATCGGTCCAGTAACTAAAAATAAAAATAATAAGGCATTTTTTATTCTGGCCACGGATGTCAACTTTGGAACAATCAGTCCAGTAACCAAAAAGGTTGAAACATTTTTTTAAAACAATACAAAACCGGATGGTCAGATATCGATAAAAAATAAGAGGGGCGTGACGTAGTTTATCGATTTTACCCCCTGGGGCGCCATTAGATGTATTACATCAAAATTTTGAGAGATTCCGTGGGACACCCAGGTGGAACGAAGATGGCACTAAAGAAATATCCTCCAACCAGATGTTAGAGAAAATTCAAGAGCTACACGAATATCGATTGCTTCAATGTCAAGCCATATGACCCACTTACGGTTCACAGCTAGCGACCTATATTTTGTCGTCTTCCGAGCGCGTCCGGGTCATCATGACGTCACAAGGTTACGGTTTAGTTCAAGGTTGCGCATTCACTCAGATGGCTTCGTAGAAAACGCCCGTGGAAAACTCTAGCTTTGTTATGTAAACAGAGAGAGAGAGAGAGAGAGAAAAGGGAGAAAGGGAATAAATTATTTATTATAAATTTAGGTTAGGTAGATACATCATGGCGACCAATGTAAGCCCCGTTTATTTTTTGATGTAAAACATCAATAAGCGAGCATTGGAGGTGCGTGGCGCATATACTATATACTTTGTTGCTTCTGCGTGTGAGTGTGTGTACTGCGTGATTTAGATGCTTTACATGTTTAGTTTGGATTTTTTTATTCTGGCCACGGATTCGTATTCGGAAACAATAAGGTCCGTCAGATATCGATTTTGGAAAAAATAAAAAATAGGAGGGGACGTGACGTTGTTTTCCTATTTTACCGCCTGGGCGCCATTAGATTACATTATTCTTAGGTATTACATAAAAAATTTAAGAGGTGTCGTGGGACACCTGGTTGGAACGACGTTTCTTTCCCACAATGAAATAAATTAACAACATTTGAGAGTCCAAAAAAGAAAGATTGGCTTAGCTTGGAAAGAGTTAGAGAAGAATTCGGATTGAAAGATGATGTTGTGAGCAAAATGAAGATAACAGTTTAATGTTGTGAACGAAAGATTGACTAAGAAAAGGATTTAGGTGGCAGAAGTTGAACAAATTAAAAACTTTATGACTGAGGCAATGTTCGATGTAATCATAAAGATAAAAACCACGGAAGCTCCTGCTAACGGTAGCTTTTATGATAAAAGAGCAAAGTGTCTGGAGTGTAACATGCAATAAGGAACTTCGTTCCGAAGTAAATCCCTTTGGGAAGCAGCCGTATGTATGTATGTAGTACGAACGGTCAGTTATACTAGTTGGAACAAATTGTTACGCTCTTCTTCTTTGAAAATTAAGTCAAAGGGAACGGAATAAAATACGAAACTAGTTGTATTTTCAGTGTCACATGATCATATTTTTAAAACAGAAAAAAGGTATATTTTATAGTAGATATAAGTTTGTGAATAAAATTAGATGACCTGTGCGAAAACGTCGCACCGTTAATTCAAGTGATCTCCAACAGATGGCGTATTTAACAAGATACATAAATTTTCCAGCCAGGAATTTCACAGGTAAAATCAGGTTTTTCTTAATAAACGCATTTCGCATTTATAATATTTCTAAAATAGATGCATTGACCAACTATTAGAGAGAATGTCGGAGATGTCGTATGTATTGCTTCATGCCTACATCTTATGCAATATAAATCCTTTAAAGCTACTTTGAAAGCTTAATATATTATTATACTTGTCCAAGCTTAGGAAATACGGTGATTGATGATGTATCTTGCAAACAAAGATTGTTGTGATGGAATCGTTTCAAATTGGCAAAATTATTAATTTAGTGTCATTGCTTCCTCGTAAGAAAGAAATGCGACATTATGAAAAATTCTGAAGCAATTTTTTTGAAACTTTTAAGAAGCTACTGACTTCATAAGTAGAAAATACCCAAACAAGCAACATTTTGTATTATAACTCCATACTAATAAAGAGGCACTCTTTTCTAGAAGTGATGTAAAAATATTTTCTTTCAAATCTAACGGAAATGCGTAACCGGTAGTAAATAAATTCAAATTAGAATTCGATAATTCAAATTTTAGAATTTTTAAGGTTTAGAATGTTAAACATCATTTGTAAGACTCGCTCTGTTTTTTCTTTCAATACATTGAATTCAGTCATACATAAAACTTAATCGAGATTTTGGAAATTTTAGTTCGTAACAAAGAAAGTATATTTTCTAAAAATGCTTGTCTCCATAGAGTCTATACACCAAAATATAAACATAACACAATTTCTAGTAATAAATACTGTTAATAGTTCATTCATTGGTAGTACCTACAATGAAAAAACCAAAAAAAAATTACTACTTAGGTATACTTTTCCGTAGTTTCTTAGTCAAATCAGTTTGGATCGTAATAAAATAGGATTTAGGAACATGATGTCCGCGTGGACAAAACATAAAATTAATGTAAAGCTTAAAATATATGTTTTTTAAACCAGGCAGCGCGTGCGTATTTTCAAATTAGATTAATTTAATTTTGTCCACGTGTTCTATCAAAATGAAACTACAATAATTATATTTAAAATACAAAATTTAATATTATAATTACAATTTTTACTGATTTTACAGGGCATTATAATTTCTGATACTAAAACACAGGAACTCGTAAGTAGTGAACGAAACAATACTAGTTGTCTGAGTTTTTAACATAGTTACTATGTAGCCTCTATAGAGTCCCGAAAGGCCTTCATATTTAAAAGTTTTTTTCAGACATTGTAGTAAATTGTAACATTTAAAAAGATGCCGTGAAGTTGTTGGAATAGGACCATCAATATGTTTATGACTCTGCAATAATTAGTAAAGTGGACTTAATGCGCACACGCTACCCGAAATATGCTACAATACCCGGCTAAAAGTAATACGCTTCTGCAGGCTTATCAGCTAAAAAAACAACTAACAACCAGTTTCGCAACGGAATTTCAGTCGCTATAGCAACCGGTTGCAAATTGAAAAACCTAATAAAAGGTCTAATTCTGTACATCATCTTGAAAAAGTAAAAAGGTGCTCACGATGGTGTAAAGAAAAAAAAGTAATAAACGTTATTACACCCTGATGGTGCATGACTAGGGCACAACAAATTACATTTTATTGTGAAAATAAGCGACTATGTCATTAAAACTATTTTATTATATAATTTTTTATTCTTTAGTTGTGCGCTAGCGTCGGTTGTGAGTTTAGTTTTGACAGGGGTGCTTCTCCATCATGGTCGATTAGCTTCTATCGGCATATCCAATAACTTATGCAAAATGGACGATAGACAGACTATTGGGAACGGCCGTTAATCAATCGGTATCAATCGGGTCAATATCGATATTAGGATGACGACTAGTTTCAACTATGAAGGCATCGAGTATGTGGAGATGCTCCTTCGAATCCGATCGAGATCAATAGATTGGAATATTTGTTGTAACACAAAATTCGTATCGATCGAGAACGCATTGCTACACTTGCCATGACCAAATGGCCAAGCCCGATCCAGGCCAATCGACCAGGTAGAGAAGCACCTCCCGATCCGTAGCAGTTGCAAATTCCGTTTAGAAAAAGACTTGTAGAACGGCGTATTCTATTCGACTTACGATCATGGCCGATATTCTCTTTCTAAATGCCGAAGTGTATTTACATTTGGCCGGATACTATTACAGCCGTATTCAAGAACAACTCTTAGCGAACGCATATTGTACATGGACTCACAGTGGTTGAAATCCAATTGCTCAATACAATGTATTCGTATGTCCATCAGTTCAATAGTACTGTGAGAAATTGGATGTTTTGCTATGAAAATACCTAAGTGTTGTTCTTGAACTGTTAGGCACATAACACAAAGGAATACGCAACTACCTACTAACTAAAACGCCTAATGCAAGCCAATCATTTTCTTTCAAGACGTTAGTCATATTAGGTGTTATACGATCTAGTTAAGGCTCCTTTATCTATATTTTTTCTGAGATAAAGTATTCCCAATTACTCTGTAATTAATCTACCTGTGTCACTGTAATTTATCATATAGTTACTTATTCAATATGTCTATTGTCTAAATGAAATAGCTGTTATTTTTTCAATGGGTTTTATTGAATAGGAAATATGGGTGGTACAACTTTGCCCCGATTTCTCGTTCATAATCTATCACAATGCTCTTAATTTTAAAATAATCCATTATTTTACCACCTTTTTTACCACTTATTTCCTATTTAAGAAAATATTTTTTTCATTGAAAAAATAACAGCTATTTCACTTAGGTATATTGAATAAGTAACTATATGCTAGGTAGTCGATAGCCTAATTGGTAGGACGGTGAACTTGAAACCGGAGGTCCCGGGTTCGAATCCTATCCCCTGCCAAAATGCTAAGCACCAATTTTCTTTAAGAATATGTGCTTAAATCGACAATTCCTCTCAATGAGCACCACTAAAAATGTGCACTAGAGGAAGACCATGATTCAGCAGTGGATCTTAAAAGGTAGATGATGATGATGATGATGATGATGATGATGAACTATATGCTAAATTACAGTGACACAAGTGGATTATTCACAGAAAAATTGGGAATAGTTTATTCCCATACAACAGTTCCAACCGACCTGTGACCTGTAAAATTAACTTACCTTTAATTTCTACTTTCTACTTACTACTTTCTTTTCGTTCTATTTAATGTGGACACTGTTACTTGTATCTCTGGCCACAGCTCAAGGTATGAAAGTCGTGAAAATGCATTTTTTCTCTATGATATGATCTTGGCTAGGTCAATCAGTGTACTGTACAGAAATTAATAGCTAGATTATTTTTCCTATAAAAACGATTAGCATTAGGCGTCTTTTAGTTAGTAAGTAGTTGAAAAATTAAAAATTGGATGAAAATGGCCATATACAGAAATAAGTTATTTTAACTTATTTCTGTATATGGCCATGAAATATCATACTTCTGTTTTGAAGAATACTCCTATTACTGATTGGTCTAAAATCATACAAAATCAGTCAATTATTATGGTAACGAAATAGTAGTTTAGTTTTGAATGAAATATTGCTTAGTATTTTGAATCCTAATTCTCGCAAAATATGGACTTACTTTATACATTTTGGAATCTTTATTTGCATTTTTGTTCAAATACTTTCACTATAGACTGCGCAATTAAAATCATCCCTCGGTTCTATGAATGAAACTGAGTGGTAGCACTCCAACCTACTTTATATTTATTTTCATAATTTTACAACAAAATTGTATGCAATCATGCTAATAATGGCGCGCTGCCACCTGCACACGATTTTTAACCGACTTAAAAAAGGAGGAGGCGTATTTCGTTATGTATGTAGACCGATATCTACGACGAATAAATCTATATATATAAAAATCAATAAACATTTCTTTGTCTCGCTAAAACTCGAGAACGGCTGAACCGATTTGGCTAATTCTTTTTTTGTTTTGTTCGTTACAACACAGGGGTGGTTTAAAAGAAAAAAAAACCTTAAAGTTCAGCTGAAAAATCAAAAAGTGGTTTTCTATGGGAATCGCAGGAGTAGAATTGTAGGAGTAGAGGTAGGGGTAGTGGTAGTGGTAGGGGTAGGGGAAGGAGTAGGGGTAGGGGTAGGGTAGGGTAGGGTAGGGTAGGGTAGGGTAGGGTAGGAGTAGGGGTAGGGTAGGGGTAGGAGTAGGGGTAGGAGTAGGGGTAGGAGTAGGGTAGGGTAGGGGTAGGGGTAGGGGTAGGGGTAGGGGTAGGGGTAGGGGTAGGGGTAGGGGTAGGGGTAGGGTAGGGGTAGGGGTAGTGCAGGCAAGCCAACGTTTGGGCAGGACAACGTCTGCCGGGTCCGCTAGTAATTAATTAAATATTATATAAGTTTTTGAAGTCGGAATATTGAAAAAAATAAGTACTTATTTAAACGTATTATTAAAACATAGAACTGAGAGATGCAAATGCAAGGCTATTAGGAATTTAGTAAGACCCCTAAGGAGGGATTTTCGTAGGGTGTTACCATGAAATTTTAAAATATCAAGGATAATAGTTTCATCAAGTTTTTAGGCAATGTTCAGTTACCTATATATGCTACGGAACCCTGTTTGTGCATTATATTGAACTTGGCCTCACAGTAAATTAAGATGGAAGAAGATGGAAATATGTCGCATCCGGTCCGTGCCTTTATCCCGGATAAGATTCAGCCATATTAAAGCGCCCGCGAGACGATCAATTGCAATTGACAATACTACGTCATCATGGAAATTAATAGTTTAAAAACCCACTTAAAGAAATCGTCAATCGCATCTACTTGTTGGAAAGCAATTGATGAAACATTTTAATGAAGTAGCCAATGGATGGTTTCTTTGATTAACATCGTTTCGGTAATAAACGGAGCGCAATAACATTAATACATCAATGTGCACTTCAGTTGCTATTGTCAATAACGTAAACACATTGTCAATTGCGATTGATCGTCTCCGGACCGCTTTAAACATACGAAAAGAAAATAGATTAGAGGCTTTTTTATTCGGGATAAAAACCCGTCGCAATGCGTTAAGTGTTAACTAAAATATTTATTGAAAAAATAATAAATTACCTACTGATATTTGTAGCCTCCTCTTTGCCAAGTCTAAAGGGTAAGTCATGCTCTTTGATATTAACCCCGAAGCGGAGCCTGCGATCGTCGAAGCAATTATAATGTATTGGGGGTGATATTCATTTCCAGTACCGTGTTTGCATTCAGGCTCTTTGCAAGGGGTGGACATAGCATTTAGTAGCCATTTTTGAACATATGTAAACACTGTAAATGCTATTCCGATCTGCAAACCCATCTGAAAAGTTGAGAAAATCCATTTAAAATCTTAACTAATGTGTGTTTGTATGACTTTTTTTGCACAGATATAGTTGAAGAATCGAAAAGTGATATAGGTTTTTTTTTCTTCATGGGTTGCGTTACAGCTCCCGAAACAGTGTTATCGGTCCCAAGGTACCCAGCTAAAGACTTAGTCTACCTCTTTTAGCCTATGGTATTTGTGAGGCTATACCTAACGAGTGGTCAGTTCTGTTGAGGTATATTTAGATGGAAAAGTGTGGTTTGTCGGATTATGTAAGCCAAAGCTATGCTAGCTCACCATATTAAAAGTAGATACAATCGCCGAGGATGTATGAAAGGTATGATGAATATAAAAGAAGAGAAAGAAGTATGTCAGGATCGTAACAAATGGCATTCGATTGTCTCTGCCTACCCCTCTTGGGATAAGATAGATAGATGACATAACGTAAGTATATATAACGTCATTTCCTAAAAAGTCAATACAATGTTGCTTGACGGTTGTTGTATAATCAATATTATGTAGGTGTATGTGTATGTGTGGGTCAGACTGAGTGCACAAATTTGCTACAGTAGCCCAAGTACTAGTCCGGTATCTCACAGAAAATTTTCGGTCCTGCCACCGTATGATCGAGATTGAACACAGGCCACACACTCAAACAGACACACAAGATTCGATTAAACAAAGGCGTGTGGATGTGTGTGTGACAGATCGTTTCGGCCATCGAAATCAACCACAAATACAACGATACAAGAATTGGACGAGTCTGTGGTCGATTTCGGTGGACCGTACGGCAACCGGCCGGGGATTGGACTTAAATGAGCTAGCGCGAGTTTGGCCCACTGTACCAAAGTTTTTAGTAAAAAAAAACCCATTGGTACATGGCCGGGTTCAAACCGTGTTCCACCTAGTTAATACCAGACACCCCAAAAATCACGTCGATGCATTGCTTCATTATGGCGCGAAAGAAGGACAAACCTTTCCACTTATAATATTAGTATGAAGATGTTTACCAGACAGGTTCCATTTATTTTTCTCATAAACAACGATTCCATTTCTAAAATTGTATACACGTGCAAGCAGTGAGTTGGAATTGAAGCTCGTTTTATGTTATTTACCTCTCAAAGGGCGTCATTCAATGTCGACGTAAGTAATAAGTTAGAACCTAGCAATACACCCAGACTTTGACTTTCTATCTGAACTAGTATTATGTAATTGAAAACTGACAAACCGCAAGAGACTTTTCTGTCTAAATATAACTCAGACACTGGCCACTCGTTAGGTATAGCCTCACGAATACCATCGTTTAAAAGATGGAGACTTGGTATTTCGCTACCTACCCTGGTATCGATAACGCGGTTTCGGGAACTGTAAGGTTGATATCATTGGTGATATAGCCATATACAGACAATACCTACTTTATTATTAGCACTTCTTCTAAAAATAACAGATATTTACATGTGTTAAAGAAGTGACACATCTAAGTCCATTAAGTGCAGTAGCAGGCTTGCTCTGTTCAATATGGACATCTGGCGTCAAGCGACACTGTTACTAATGTCTCTGGTCACACCGCAAGGTATAAAGGCCGTGAAGGTGTGTGTTGTGTAAAAAAAAATCTTAACGGGAAAAATCTTACAGCTCCCGGGAACCGTTGCCGGCCCCAGGGTACCCAGCGGGAGACAATGTCTTCCTCATTTATTGTGTTGTGTACTTTTTATGTATTTATATCGAGATGAAACTTAAAGTAGAGAGATGGCGACAGAAAGTGGTTGTAAGCACTTGCCGGCAGAAAACCTCTTTTTCATGTAGTCTGAGGTCCCCTCCACAAATTCTTATTGTCGAGTCTGCCAATTTACTCCCTGCATTTTTTTAAATTCTTTTTTTGGTTTTTTTAGGGAGTAAATAGAAAATATTTGTACAAGAGCTAGACCCCTACTCGACAGTAAGAATTTGTAAAGGGGGGCTCAGACTACACGAAAAATTGTCTCCCGCTGGGTACCCTGGGGCCGGCAACGGTTCCCGGGAACTGTAAGATTTTTCCCATAAAGATTTTTTTTACACAACACACACCTTCACGGCCTTTATAGTGATACATATAGTGATTGATGTATATGTTGATTTTCTCGAATATTCCTGCATTATTTTTAAACCTTGTTACTTCTGGAACAGCTACACTATATAATTGTGAAAATCGCATAAAAATTGGTCCAGTAGAACTCGAGGTATAAGTAAATTATTTAACTACTAAGGCCGTTTCAATCATACCTGTAAAAGTGATGCACTAAGTCCTTCATAAAATGCTATAATTCCACCAGATTTGTATACAGCCCTCGTGCCCATTATTAAACCTCTGTATTGAGCTTTCAGGATCATTTGTCGTACTCTGATCACTTCTAATGGACAAACAAGTGTTGCGCTTGCGCACCCTGATAGTGAACCACAGATAAATGTAGCAACTGGCCTAGAAACATGTATAAAAATAAAGTTGCTCTTAATTATAAATTTGTATGGAACAATTTCGTGAAATGGGACGGAAGTGTGTAATCGGTGTACTAAGAATTTATCCCGAAGCATTTTCAAGCCCTCCAGCTATCACTGTAAAAAAATCTGTTTGTAGCTCTGTTGTGACGTGTAAGAAGGACAAACAAACAAACAAACAGACAAACATACATTTATAATATTAGTTGGTATTTTTTTTTTTGGTTTCTCGGGGGAGCCTCACCCCTAGAGTGGCGGAGCGGGGAAAGCTGACTAATGTTCCGCATGGAGTGTTGGAGGGTATGCGGAAAAAAATACCTCCCGCAGGACCAACAGGCAGCCTCTGCCGGGTCGCTCGAGCATATTCTGACACCGGGCCAACAGAGGTAAGCGGCACCAGGCAGGGTGTCCTGTAGAGGATGGCAGCGGA
Source organism: Nemapogon koenigi (assembly GCA_963924495.1). Taxonomy (NCBI): domain Eukaryota; kingdom Metazoa; phylum Arthropoda; class Insecta; order Lepidoptera; family Tineidae; genus Nemapogon; species Nemapogon koenigi. The sequence goes on from OZ004629.1 coordinate 24,419,090, forward strand.
TGAGCGCAAGCCAACGATAGCGTCCTTAGCCCCAGCCGCGTAGCAGGCGAGGTTACTTGGCGTCAGGTGGCAACCGGCCGAAAACTTTATAGGCAATTTTATTCTCCTAATCAAAATGAGCAAAGCAATAAAGAGACGAAGAGCACATGTTAGGACGTACCCCACAAGCGACGCAAAGGGCGATAATGAAACCGAACAAGGAATATTAGGGCTAAGTAATGTTTCACGCATTCTTTTATATTAATCATAGCTTTCATATAATTATGCTAAGGGTTTAGATTTCAGATAATAATATGTATGTAAGCTCTTACCTATACTCTTCTTTATAAAGTGGATGGCTGGTTATGAATTGCGTTGCGACTTCGTACAAATAAAACTGTGTGCTTATCGAAACTACCGAATGAATCTGAAAGTAAATAAAAATAAACAACTTTTTTGAAATAATAATTAAATAAATGGCTAAGAGCGCGTCGAACTCGCGTGAAGAGAGTTTTTTCTTCAGTGAAAACTTTAAACACAATCTATAGGTACTTATGTAAAAATCAATTGCCGTGCGTATTATAGTCTCGCAAAAACTAGAAAATGGCTCGACCGATTTTGATAAATCTGTGAAATCGAGTGAGTTTAAATTCACAATTCGACCCAGTGGGTGGCGCTGCAATCTTGTTATAGGAAATTTCTTTTTTTTTTTTTTTTGGTTAGGGTTCATGTTGAAACCCAAAACATACTATCGAATCCCTCTCTCTAATTTGTTGCATTTTTTACGTAATGGAGGACTTTCCTATTTAAGACTTTTTAATCGAGTTTATGACCCCCTTATCCTCACAATCCTCTTAAAAGCTCTCAACAAACCAACGTAACCAACTAAAAAACGCACGTGTTCGAAAATTTTGCATATCTTTCACCCAATATCCGAGCGAAACAAATCAATAGAAAAAGAAAATTTCCAATAACAATAATCAAACAATAAAATACACAAACGGACTTCAGCAATTCAAGTATTGTACAATAAATATTAGAAATAGCAAGCTTTAGCTAATGGATCTATAAAGTAACTGAAATTATTTGAACTCGATATGTAAAAAGTATGCGTAAAATTGACGACTTTCAGGGCTTCTTGAAACCTAGGTGTAGCTGATATTGACATATTTTTTTACAAATTGAGTGTATATAATTTTATATACTTTAAGGATCCATCAACTAGAACTTGCTATTTTTAATAAGTTTTGTACAATATTAGAATTGCTGAAGTCCATTTTTGTATGGGACAAAAGTTATGAGGCGTCTCCTTAAAACTTCTTAGTAAAGACGGCAAATTACGGTAATGCCTAGTTTCTAAGATAATCACTTTTGAAAAAAAATATCTCTCAAATTGTGTTAATAAGCTCCTACCCCTCCCTCCACAAAACCCTTTAGTGAAGACGGCAAGTTGCAGAAACCCATAATCTAATATATAAAAATCAATATTTGTTCGTATGCGATAGACTAAAAAACTACTGGACCGATTTGAAAAAATATTAGGCCATTTACCTACATCACGCTACCACGCGTACGAAGTAGCGGGCAATCAGCTAGTTTGTAATAAAATCGTTATTGAAAAATTACCTCAATTATCTAATATATAAAATTCCCGTGTCACAAATTACTTGCCATACTCCTCCGAAACGGCTGACCGATTTTTATGATTTATTTTGTGTATATTCGGCAGGGCGTGGGATCGGTCGTAATCTATTTTTCATACCCCTAAGTGATAAAGGTAGGGGTAGGGGTAGGGGTAGGGGTAGGGGTAGGGGTAGGGGTAGGGGTAAGAATAGGGGTAGGGTAGGTGTAGGAGTAGTGCAGGCAAGCCAACGTTTGGGGCTGTGTGAAGTTGGCACCCCCAAATTCGATTTTCAGTTTTTTTCACCAGGTTCGTTTGTCCAGCGTTAGTCCACGTTTGTTCACCAAAATTTTTTTTTTGTCCACAACTCAAAAAAAAGTTATTAAAAAAATATAATTGGGGTGGAAGTTGGCACCCCCAAATGCGAATTTTCAATTTTTTTTCATTAGGTTCGTTTGTACATCGTTAGTCCACGTTTGTGCATCAAAAAATTTTTTTTGTCCCCCCTTCAAAAAAAAGTTATTCATATAAACATTTTTAAAGAAAAAAGCCTTGAATTTAACTTTGACGGAGGATATCTAGCTTCCTAGGGGTGGATTTGCTTTTCTGAGGGGTAGGTTTGTTTGTCCACTTCAGAAACTCGTTTGTCCACCACATATTTTCATTTGTCCATCCTTAGAGATATAGTTATGCGTGAGATAAGTATATCTCTGACGATTTTAACTTTGTCGTAGGATCTCCAACTTCCTAGGGATGGTTTTGCTTATCTGAGAGGTAGATCTGTTTGTACACCTCGGAAACTTATTTGTCCACCACATACTGTCGTTTGTCCACCCTTAGAGATATAGTTATACGTGAGTTAATTAAGTATATATCTAAGAATTTTCATTTTGACAGGGGATCTCATGCTTCCTAGGGGTGGATTTGCTTTTCTGAGGGGTAGGTCTGTTTGTCCACCTCGGAAACTTATTTGTCCACCACATACTGTCGTGTGTCCACCCTTAGAGGTATAGTTATGCGTGAGTTAATTAAGTATATATCTAAGTATTTTAACTTTGACGCAGGATTTCTAGTTTCCTAGGGGTGGATTAGCTTCTCTGAGGAGTATGTCTGTTCGTTCACCTCAGAAGCACATTTGTCCAACATATCTTGTCGTTTGTTCACCCTTAGATATATAGTTATACGCGAGTTAATTATATATCTAAGGATTTTAACTTTGACGGAGGATTTCTAGTTTTCTAGGGGTGGATTAGCTTGTCTGAGAGGTAGGTCTATTCGTACACCTCAGAAGCTCATTTGTCCACCATATATTAGAGATATAGCTATACGTGAGTTAATTGTATATCTAACGATTTTAACTTTGACGGAGGATCTCTAGCTTCCTAGGGGTGAAATTGCTTCTTTGAGGTTTAGGTTTGTTTGTCCACCTCGGAAACTCGTTTATCCACCACATATTGTCGTTTGTCCACCCTTAGATATATAGTTATGCGTGATATAAGTATGTATCTAAGGATTTTAACTTTGTCGTGGGATCTCCAACTTCCTAGGGGTGGATTTGCTTCTCTGAGGGGTAGGTCTGTTTGTCCACTTCAGAAACTCATTTGTCCACCACATATTGTCGTTTGTCCACCCTTAGAGACGTAGTTATGCGTGAGTTAATTCAGTATATATCTAAGTATTTTCACTTTGACGGGGGATCTCTAGCTTCCTAGGGGTGGATTCTCTTCTCTGAGGGGTTGGATCGTTTGCCCACTTTATAAACTTGATTTTCAAACCTTTAGTGTAGTTTGAACGTACCCGGAATATCAGTTTCTATCGTTTTTTTTCATAAAAAATTTTGATTTGAATAACTTTTGTTTGAAGGGTGGACAAAAAAAAATTTTTAGTGGACAAACTTGGATAAACGAACGGGATGAAAAAAATTGGAATTTCGCATTTGGGGGTGCCAACTTCCACCCCCAATTTTTATTTTTTGAATACCTTTTTTTGAGAGGTGGACAAAAAAAAATTTTTGGTGGACAAACGTGGACTAACGGACCTGATTAAAAAAAACTGAAAAATCGCATTGGGGGTGCCAACTTCACACAGCCAACGTTTGGGCAGGACAACGTCTGCCGGGTCCGCTAGTAATTATATATTATTTACACACAACAATATAAAAAACCTTGAAATTAAATTTAAACATTAAAAATAACTAAATAAACCTGGTCCGCCTTGATTTTAATTGTTATTTATACACAAACCTATCCTATCAAATTTTCATAAAAGAATAAATATTAAATTAAGCATTATATTTCTATTTGAAACTAAAATACATATCTCCCTACATCCACATTTTGCCCAAACTCATTAATAATATCACTATTATTCAAGCGCCTCTTAAATTGGAAAACCGAGCCAGTAATGTGAAACTCTAAGGTACCGCGTGCCCTGTATAGATATCAAACAGTTACCTGTCCCAAATTGTGGCCATGCCAGAATGCGGTAAAACCCTCTTCCTGAAGAATACGCTTTAAAAGCTGCCAAGTACTTAGGGGTACTTTTTTATGTCTTCTCTGCAACTGCGTCCGTACTTTAATTACGTCCAATGGCTGGGTAACAAACCTGGTCACACATCCAGACACACAGCCCGCGATAAACTTCTGTGATGGTGTCATAGAGTCATTTTTGTTATAACCTACCATTGTATAAAACAACGGGCATGATGTATGTAGTTAGAAAGTTTTGAATAGTTTTGGAAAATTCTTATATACATTGAGATTAATTTAAGTTTTTTTTATTTAATTTAAATTATTTTTATTTATAAAGTAAATCTATGACAGCTTTATAAAATTGTCGCCAACTTTGACATTTCAATGTCGTCAAATTTTATTTTAATTGTGGCAAGACTTAAAATATATTTGAACTATTTTCAAATTAACAAAAATACATTTTAAAATGTATCTATTTTATTTTAAACAAGCTTCTGTCCGCGGCTTCACCCGCGTGGAAATAGATCCAAAATAAATAATCCCGTGTCTGTAATTTGCCCCTCCCCCGCCCGCTTTCGTAGTATAAAAAGTAGTATATGGCATTCTCTGACCATAAACTACCATCATGTCGACCCCGTGAAAAACAAAAACAAATCTATCCCACGAGAACCATATTTTTCCGGGTTAAAAAGTAGCCTATATGCTATTCCAGACTATAATCTATCTCTGTGTCAAATTTCATCCAGATCCGTTAAGCCGTTCTGGCGTGATTGAGTACCAAAAATACATCCATACAAACTTTCGCGTTTATAAAATTAGACATAAGGCCATCATGATGGCCATGGCATTCAATGTCATATCAAAAAGACGTTGGACGTATCTCTACACATCACGCCTTGAACAACACTTTAGTAACAGCTCAAATACTATAGGTTCTTCAGCTATTAGGTTTATCTAGATCTGATGGCAAAAGATCAGACGGTATAACCTTGGTATCATACAAAAGTGGCAAATATCTGGTATGAGATGCAACATGTACCGACACCCTGTGCCCTAGCCATATATCTGCCACATCACTCAATGCAGGCGCAGCAGCAGAACTGGCGGCCAGCACAAAAATAAATAAATATATTCAGCTAGATAATAGATATATATTTGTTCCTTTCACCGTCGAGACGATGGGCCCTTGGGCCGAGACGGCTAAAACTTTCACACGCAGCCTCAGCAAGCCTCTCCGTCTGGCCACTAGAGACCCTATCAACACACGGAGTACCATGTACAGATGATCAGCGTGAATATACAACGAGAGAACGCGGCAAGCATACTCCGCACCCTGAGCACATCTTCTAACTCTAGACTAGACAATAAAAAATTGTAAAGTCTTATTAAAATAAAATATAATAAAAACAATTAAACATAATTTATTCAAAATAAATTTATGTATACCTACTTTGTTACATTTGGCCACGGTTTAGAGTTCGGTAACAGTTTGGAATAACAATAGGGTATTGTAACGCCAAATAAGTCTGTCCATCTATCCATTACTCATACGAAATGTGACCTTGGAGGCCATCAAAGACATGTTTTTAGCACAGTGGTATAAGAAGGTTTTTAGACATATTTTGTCACATCACAAAAACTTTATCAGGTAGAATAAGCTTAAGACCTTACAGACATCGTTGGTACAACAATAGGTTTCTTTTATCATAAGGAATCCCTAAAAATGTTTTAAAGATCCCAAAGGAAAAGTACTGAGGAATCGGATCTGGCTTCTGGATTCTGGCGCTAACAGCATTACGTGGACTTTTCATGCAGAAACCCGGGAAAACATTTCTGCAAAACGCCTAATGCAATTCCTAAAAGGAATATGTATATGTAGTGTACCATAACAATGAAAAGGGAGATCACAATAAACCTATTTTCGCTGCATTGATACAGAAACTGAAATAATCCTAAATAATAATAATATTAAAGAAAATAATAATAATACCCATTCTACAACACCGCAAAACAATAGCCAAATTTTATTTTAATGTTCTTTTTTGTCTTCACGAGTTGCTTTACAGCTCCCGAAACCGTATTACGGTCCCAGGGTACCCAGCGGAAGACCAATTTAAGCCACCCTCGTTTAGCCGATGGTATTTGTGAGACTATACCTTACGAGTGGCCAGTTCTGTTGAGGTATATTTGGATGGGAATGCCTCTAAGTGTGTTTTGTCGGATTATTTATATAAGTTTTAAATTAAAAACCTCTTTGGGACATGGGCGGGATCCGGGATCGACCCGTGGTCTACCTAGTTAATACCTCACGAGTGCCCATTCTGCTATTGCACTTGACGGGGCCTGTCTTTGATGCATTCAGAGATATGTCCCGACCGGTGCTAACCACAACCCTTTAAATTGAATACTCTAAAGATATTCTACATGTTGGACCTATGTTCCCATGCAAGCCTTAAGTAGGCCACACATTGGTCCGGCATCGCACTGAAATTTTCCCATTCCGGCCGCCGTATGATCTAGAAATCTAGAAATTCGTCCAATGTAAAATGTAGGCGGACCGTTCGTTACAAGAATTGGACCGGACATTTAGCCCACCAATTTAGAATGAAATAATGTCGCTAATGGCTTGACCAAATCGATTCCGTATTTCTCGGAACAATGTAATTATTATTATGGATAGGGAAATTATCGTTTTCCGCATAACTTCACAAAGCGGCATGGTGAAAGTTTCAAGATCAAGGATCATCTAATAAAACTTAGCTTAGGTTCATCTCACTTCCTGCTACTTATATAGTATTTAAGGATTATTTGATGTATGTTGGATGTATTTGAAATGTGACATAAGAATTTATTCCGGGATAAAAAATTGCCAATGACGTCCACTCTCTGGCCCCCAAAGTGCATAAGACCACGTCGATGCTTCTGTATTGACAGACAGACGCGAGTTTTATAATATGAAGTGATGTAGTGAAAGAACTGAAGTGAGGTATAAAGTAGCCCACCATATGGTATCTCACCGAAAAATTATAGTGCGGCCAGCCGTATGATCGAGATTGAACACAGGCCACACATTAGCGATGTAAATCACACGATTTAGATCACATTCAATTCACTCACTCACAAAAAAGATTCGATTAAAAAAAAAGTGTCAAACATCCGTGTGTGTGTGTGTGTGTGTGTGTGTGTGTGTGTGTGTGTGTGTGTGTGTGTGTGTGTGTGTGTGTGACAGGTCGTTCCGACCATTAAAATCAACCACAAATACAACAATTTGAAAACGGATAGCGGACCGTACGTTACAAGAATTGGACGAGTCTGTGGTCGATTTCGGCGGACCGTATGGCGGCGCGCCGGCGATTGGACGAATGAGTGAGCACTTTAAGGGGAAGTGGTCGATGGGAAAATGAGTGATAAAAGAGCAGAACGCATTTATCTAGAATCGCGCGCACGCGAGCCGGATAGAAACAGTAGCGATTCAACGTAAGCTATCATTTTTGTTTAAAACGCAATTTAAAAAATCTTATAAAACATAGAAATAATTGTACAATGAAAGGATAGATAATTACCAAAATAATATTCACGTTAATTTTTGTAATGGTACCTACCATCTATATTATAGCCATAAAAATTGATTAATAAAGTTTTCAGAGGTGTGTTTAGGATTTTTTTCTATCGAATAAAATGTTTCTAATCATATTTTCAATTATTTTTTTCAGTTTCGTAAATAGATCTGGTTTTCTGAAATTTTATTTTGATGACTGACGTATTGGTTTCTAATTTTTGTTTGCACAAAGATAGCAGCAATCCACCTCCGCTGCGCACGTGTAGAAAAGTTGTTTATGAAAAATAAATTTTCCCGGATTAAAAATAGCCTTCATCACTCTCTGTCACAGCTACCTCTGTGCACAAAATTATGTCGATCCGCTGCTTCGTTTTGACTTGAAATAAGGATAAAGAAACAAACTTGTTTAAAGTTTAGCCTTTACAATATTAGTTATGATGATAGTTGACCTTTAGGCATATAAATCAATAATAAACTTCTATTTCATAAAAATAATAAAACAAATAAATGTACATTTAGATTATCAATGATAAAATTAATTATGTTTAGATATTGGCACGTGTCAATCAAACGTAGGCTTTTACTATCAGATAAAGTACTACCGTTATTTTTTATTACTAGCATCCGGCCTGGTTTCGCCTGTGGAAATTTATAGGTTGTAACATAAGAATTTACCGCGAAGGATTTCAGGAATAAAAAGTAGACTATTACTCAGTTTGACATGGAAGAAGGATAGACAAACCATGGTGTGATTGGGGCCGTATGCTATTTTTACATGCTATATAATATCACCAACTTCTAAATTATCGTATCGATATGAGGTAAGTGAATGTAACTCGGTTGACAATATAATAATTTGGTACCATAGATCTGATCTGATGCTGGAGCCAGGAGGTGGATAACGAAACGACGTAACCCCATCGAGTTTAGGGTCGTTTGATTTGTCTTCACAAGTTCTCTGGTCTGGTGGTTTAAGTTATTAAATATGTAGGTATACATAAATACACTTATAACTTCTTATCTATTAGAGATAGATATTATGCCACCGCAGATTCATTTGTAGATTAGTTTATTCTACGTAAATCGTTCCTACATCATTTTGTTATATCTCTGACGGATTAGACAGAATATGCCATGAAAACTCAAGGGGCTACCTTTTTGGCTACCGACTTGATGTTTAGTTAGTTAGGATAGCATTTCAAGAGAGCATTTATGATTGTTTAGAATTTCTTTTAGACTCAGAAAATATGAAGGGGTTTTTAATTTTTAAATTTTATTTTAGTAACCTCTTTTTAAACTACATAAGTAGGTAATTAATTATCACCAAGAACACTAAGAGTGTTTTTGAACGTATGTATATGCTTGGCTTTATAAATGTTTAAGCACAAACTAGAAGTCGCTAGCTTTATTAAAAGCCGAGATTTCTACACAGTCTCTGCTAAAATTTAATATCTTGAAAACTGCTTACACGATTTTCATGGCTAAAAACCATCCTGACTTCAACCTGACAGCCTTCAAGTAAAACGCACACACACAGAGACAAAGGCTTCAAACTTATTATAAAACAAATTATACAATTATATATCATAAAATGTATTTTTCTTATAGAGGTGAGTAGAGAGGATGAAGATCAATACACATTGATTTGTTTAATTATATAAAAACTTGGCCCACCGCCATTTTATTGCGATTAAACGAAGCTTAATTTATATGACAGTCTGTATTTTGTATTGAATCAATATTATCCGTACGATCCATCTAGTATCCCACTATATTTACGTCGTTTGCTAGACTCAGCTATTTCTGACGACTATTTTCCTGCGACGAGAAAAACACTGTTTTAACAGTCTTCTGAATCACACAATGATTTTGTATTTCATTTCTACAAAATTACCTAGATTTTTATTACATTTTTTTTTAAGCGAACAATATAATATGCTGATTCGTTGAGCGAGGAAGGAGCCAGCCCTCTTGTAACCAGAGGAGATGACCAGTAATGTGGATAAATATCTTTAACTAGCTTTTGCCCACGACTCCGTCCGCGTAGAATTAGGAACATTGACAAAATTTATCTGGACAAAGTGTGTTATTCTATTTTCTATTATATTTTTTCCTATGGCTTTCCTACTGAATATTTTTTCTTGCACCCCTGAAAATCCCTAAAACACGTGTTTCATTATTTGTTTCAGTTTTTAAACCAAGTTTCAAGTTGATATACGCAGGGAATACGATTTCCCACTCTTATGGCTTGTTTTTAAAAAAAATCAAAAAGATCTTAATGTTACCTCATATGTTCTTTAGCTAAGTTTCAAGTAGATCTGACCAAAATAACATTTTCTCCCATAGAAACTTCAATACCCCATTGCACCCTCCATAAGGAAATTGAAAACTCCTATAACACGTGTTATATTATTTGTTTTAAAGAGTACAATTTTCAAGTTGATACACGCAGGTAATACGATTTTCCATACAAACTTTTACACCCCATTTAACCTTAAGGGTAGATTTTCGAAAAATAATTTCTTAGTGGTCTCCTACACCCACTATGGAATATACCTTCTAATTTTTATATTTATAGCTTCAGTGGTTTAGGCTGTGCGTTGTATGTCAGTCAGTAAGCGATGCGACAGTTTTAACCCCACGGACCTATTGTTGTTTTCATTACTTGTTACATGACTCGGACTACACTCTCCTAATTCATTTTATAGCTTTTGATATCGCAGACACAAACAATATCGTCATTTAATATTGAATAGTCTACACTATCAGACGTAGTCCAGTTCAAAATAATGTAATTATTTAATGCATTATTTTATACTCTTCTTTTACAATTTTTTAAGACTTCCTATTTGAAAAATATATTTTGAATAAAGTACCTAGTGAAGCTCGTAATATAATAATTGGTTTCATAAATGCAGACAAAGCTTACTTATATTCATAATTTTTTAACTTCATACTCAAATTAATATTTATTGTCTTTATCTATATGTCTTTTCTTACAGATCGATCAAGAATGTCTCGTAAAAATACTACAAAGGACATATCGCAGCCTAACGATGCATCAAGCGACAGCAGAAATGTTATAAACCTGGATAGCTACAATTCAACATTAAATTTTAAGGTAAAATAATTAATAAGGAGTTAATTTTCGTTTTAACATTTTTTTTTGTTACGACGCGTTTACTGCAATGTAAGTATTGCCCGTAAATATTGCTTGCTTGTCCAATGTCTGTTCATTGTGCGGCGTTGCCCAACTGTAATTTTACAAAAATACAACATTTTGCTGAACAAAAAATATATAAAAGAGAATTGATAAAATAAGCTTTAAGAATTACATCATCTGCGAATATATCTTTGCGTTTGCTACACTAAGTATATTATTTTATTTAAATGCATTTGGAATTCAGTCTTCTGAATGACAAAGATTTTTTTGGTTCGCACCAAATGATTCAAAGTGATAACAGTGCTAAAAGTAACTTTAAACTATTACTCTCAAATATAATAGAAATTGGTATAAACTACGTAAAGCCTACGTCATTCGACTAACAAGAAATAAAAAAAAGTTTATTTTGTGTAGGTATTTATTGTTCAATTCCCGGGTACAAAGTTTTTTTTTATTTTTCATTTATTAATATAAAAACCTTAAAAAAATTTATTAATTTTTATTTTAAAAATAATTTTCACAATTGTAATGAATAATATAAAAACCGTAAATTATCTTAAATATATACTAAACAAACTAAAACTAAAATTAATAACAATAATAATAAATAAATGGAATAAATTTAAAAAATATAAAATTATTTTGTTCCTGGTACAAAGGTTCCCATTACGCTCGCAGCGTTCCCTCACTGGATCGCTATGGCCAATCTTTGTACCAGGAACTAATTCTAATCCTTTGTCTCTTAGTCGTCTACCAATTTCTTTAACAAACCCCATTGCCTCAGAGGCCCAACATCCTGAAGTCTCTACTGCGAATGCAACAAATATATATGATAGTTTAAGTGTATTATATTTAAAGTGCTTTAAACGAGCCGCCGCAGATTCGGCTGCTGATCCTGCTGTATGAATACTTTTATTTATATGAGTAGGAGCAAAGGTACTGACACAAGTAGCATCCCATAATAAACATCTACCTTTTTTCCATGGTATTAAGGTAAGTCCATCTGGTCTTTTACCATCCGTTTGACTAAGGCCTGGGGTACATGGTATATTTGCATATTATAAATCAAATCTAAAAATTAAAAATAACTAAATAAACCAGGTCCACGTGGAATAGTGGCAAGAATACTGGCTGCATTTCCCCGCTGAATCGCGATGCTCATTCGTTGAGCGAGGAAGGAGCCAGCCCTCTTGTCACCAGAAGAGATGATCAGTCAAGGGATACATCTTTAATAAAATATTTGGCATTTTCAAACCCCACGGACCAGTTTCTACACCAAACGGCACACTATATATTTTTTTTTATTTAAGAATAACTGTATTAATAAATAGAGCAGTCTCTTTAAGTGCAACGACAGGCTGAATCACCTGTTCAATAATGCTTTGCGAGACTTGGGTTTGGAATAAGTGGCATGAAAGTAAGATAAATGCAGTGGAAATGCTATCTTTACTTAGAAAGTGTGATGTAAGGCGTATTGACCACATCCGGAACTATGTGATTAGAGTAGATTGAATTTTAATCATTTACATAGCACACACCATGATAGATAATACACAGGAACTAACTTTTTCCCCGACTTGATTCACTAATACTGTTACTGCTCAGCTCCTAAACATGATAGGTCCATGTTTAATACTCGTAAACCTTCACAGTGAATCATCATATAATGTAATGGTAAAAACCGCGTCAAAATCCGTTTAGTGGTTTTTGCGTGAAAAGGGCACAACTGACAGAAAGACCCGATGGGGACTTTGTTTTATGTTGTAATGTACCTAGTGACTACACTTTTGGATATATTGTTAATAGTAGTTTATAAAACGGGTTCATAATAGGGGTAATTAAAACACAAGTGGAATTTATTTTAATAATAATTTATTTAATAAATATTTAATTTTAATAGCATCCACGAGTGTTTTTATTCCAAGTTATGTACCCGTTCATACACTACTTTGCAATAGTACAAACCAAGTTTTTTCTGCATTTAAAAAAAAAACAAAACATACAGACGCGTGTAAATAAAACATATCATTATGAAGTATAATTCGATTTTGTAATAGAGAATTTACGATATAAGAGTATTATAGATAAAAGTTATTACAGTGCGTGAGTCCGAAATAGCCTAATTGATCGTTATTATTAATTGAGTTCATGAAGTGCGTTGGTGGCCGAGTGGTTAGGTTAAGTAAGATGGTATTAACTAGGCAGACCACGGGTTCGATCCCGGCCATGTACCATGAGATTTTAAATTTAAAACTTATATACATAATCCGACAAACCACACTTAAAGGCTTTTCCATCTAAATATACCTCAACTGAACTGGCCACTCGTTAGGTATAGCCTCACAAATACCATCGGCTAAACGAGGGAGACTTGCTCTTTCGCTGGGTAACACGGTTTCGGGAGCTGTAAAGCAAATTAAAAAAAAAGTTCATGAAAACTTTCCTCAACCGCAATCAACAAGTAACGACAGCTTTATCAAAACAGTCATGACGCTTTTTCACTGTCGACTGATTCATATTTAAAATTAAATTGAAGTAAATATACACACAGAGACACTTGGTAACAATCGTTTAAATCCAAGAGGGATAGGCAGACACAATCGAATACCTGATTCACGTCTTTTATTAACGACTTCAAAAAAAGAGGCGTTTCTCAATTCGACCGTATAAATTTCTTTTTTTATGTTTGTTCGCGGATAACTTCGTCGTTTATGAACCGATTTGATGATTAATTTTTTAATCGACAGATAATTCATCCGGCTTGGTCCCATTTATATCACATAAAAATTGGTTCATTAGTTTTTCAGTAATTTTGAAAAAACTGACTTTATAAGTCAATTATCAGTATCTCGATGAAATATGTACCGATTTTGACGACTTATTTTTTAAGGATATAATAATTTCTCGACATTCTCTCACAGACATATGAAGAAAATCGGTTCAGTAGTTTTTTAGAAATTCAGTAATTTGCCTCTGTTTACGGCTGAAAATTATATCAGAGAAAAGCCTTAGCAACGGTTGTCAATTTTCGTATCGAAGATGGTCTAAGATGGTCTAAAAGTATATATATACGGGTATAATATATGTATGTACTGATGATCGTAGGTTCCTAATGAATTGTCTAGATTAGTGAATTTGGGAACTAAGTTGTTTCTTATTTGGCACCAACCGTCTTCAAAATCTACCACGAAATATTTATTATTTCTTACTTTTCATTGCAAATTTTTGAAGTGGGTACACTTTTTTTTTAGAGTTAATTTTATTCATCATACCTGTCATACATGTCCGGTGATTGTAAGTGGCTCGAATATTAGCTCAAACATCAAGTTTTATTTTTTTTTAAACATTTAAGGATATAATAATTCGAGAAGGTTTTCTACTTATGAGTATGTATCACTATATATTAATGATTAGAGAGCTCTTATAGGTTTCGAGTATTAAACATCATGTTTAGGAGCTAAGCATTAACAGCGGGGAACAAGTTAGCTCCTGCGCGTTTTCATGGCGTATGCTATCTAATTCGTCAGAGATATAACAAAATAACGTAGGAAAGAAATGTGTAGAATTAAATGATATATAAAAAGTCAGCGGTAGCGTATATTTATATCGCCACCCTTAAATATTAATTTTATTATAATTTAATTATTTATTTTTAAAGAGAATATATAACTAAATATCCTGTTAATATTTCAAGCGTCTATACCTGTTGCCGTTATCAATATCGAGCAAAAACGAGCAAAAAATCACGTTTATTGTATGGGATCCCCCTTAAATATTAATTTTATTCTGTTTTGTAGTATTTGTTGTTATAGCGGCAACAGAAATACATCATCTGTGATAATTTCAACTGTCTAACTATCACGGTTCATGAGATACAGCCTGATGACAGACAGACAGACAGACAGACGGACAGACAGACGGACGGGCAGCGGAGTCTTAGTAATAGGGTTTCCGTTTTTACCCTTTGGGTAAAAGGATATACTTAAAATAGACGTGCATGTATGAAACGATGTATGGATGTGGATGAAGCAAGAGAAGTATGCAAAGATCGAAAGAAGTGGCGCTCCATACTCTCTGCCTACCCCTTTGGGAAACAGGCGCCTTTGTTTTGAAGTCGTTTAAAAATAACGTATGAAAGGCTGTATGGATGTAAATTAAATATGAGAAGTAAAGATCGCGAGAAATTATATCTATCTAATAAATAAATAGATTAGATTTTTTGTATTTTTGTTTGTAATGAAAAAACTCCAAAAGTACTGGACCAATTTAAAAAAATATTTCACCAGTAGAATGCTATATTATCACTGAGTAACGAAGGCTATCTACTATATAAAAATAATATGTTTGTTTGTTTGTTGGTATTCTATAGACTCAAAAACTAAATAAAATCAGAAACTACTTAAAGAATTGGAAATTTTGGAGAAACTTCATAGCCCAATGCTTGGGGAAGGTTATAGGCTATTTAACATAACGTTACCAGCCAATGGGGTGAAAATTGTATTCCTAATACAACGCGTACGAAGTAGCGGGCAATAAGGGAAGAGAGATATAAAAAAATATAAAACCTTAAAATTAATCTATACATTAAAATTACTATATAAACCAAGTCCGCGTGAAATAGTGGCAAGAATACTGGCTGTATTTCCCCGCGATAAAGTAGCCAGCCCTCTGGTCACTAGAAGAGATGATCAGTTGTGGGGATATTATATTTAATAAACAAAAAAAAATTCATAATAACTTTACAATGTAATAAAATACAATTTAATGTTTCTAAAGATAATTGCAGCTGTAAAAAGCCATTAAGAAATTGATATCAACCCAAGTTTAATCAATTACAGAGTAGATAATTGTTACAGCTCTTATTTACCTTTTAGCAATTAACTATAGTAATTGCCATTTAATACAGCAATAACAAACTTTACAATGACCCAGGGTATACAAATTCTGAATGGGGTAAATATAACCACTCAGTTAATTGATTTGTCAAATAGTCTTGTAGGTATGGCCGGTCAAAACCCATCTTTTATTCAGTCGACAACCGAACGTCACGGGTGTAACACTATCTTTCAAAATCGGGTTGAATATTTTCATGCAATTTTCTGTGGAAAATAATAGTAATTATTTCTAACTTTTTAAAAAAACTAGTGCATTTTGCCTGCTTTAATCGAATTATTCAATTCGAACAGTTTTACTATTTGTCTTGAATAATATGAGCAACTCGCTATATGTGGACATCGTTACCGGTTTATCTTAATTAATTAAATAGTTTCAGATAAGTGTACAAGGCAGTGAGTTTACAAAAGCCAATATGGAGATCAGTGGAAGTTTACCATCGAGTAGTGGTAGACCCAACAATCTCCTACCACCTATAGTTCTAGAAGGGGATACAAGTAGCTCTGGTAAGAATTATATTAATTTTATTCAAACTTTTCGTCCCGGATTTCCCCGTGAATTTTTATTGTCACTTTACGCAATAACAAGCAATCAATCACATCTTCGAAGATAGTCGATAGCCTAATTGGTAGGACGGTGGACTTGAAACCCGGGTCAGAATCCTACTCGCTGCCAAAATGCTAAGCACCAATTTTCTTTAAGAATATGTGCTTAAATCGACTCCTCTTGCTTCGGATGGCACGTAAAGCCGGCGTCCGGTCACCAACCCGCCTGCCAAGCGTGGAGACCACAGATTTTAGTATAGAAGTTCTGTGGTGGTGACTATGGCAATTCCTCTCAATGAGTACCACTAAAATGGTGCGCTAGAGGGAGACCATGATCCAGCAGTGGATCTTAAAAAGGTTGATGATGATGATGATGATGAAACACATCTTCACGGCTTTTTTACCTGGCGGTGTGTCCAGAGACACCAGTACAGTTGTTAATTTGTCTATATTGAACAGAACAGGTGGCAAGCCTGTTTCTGCACTTAATTGACTGCGGACTTTTATGTCTGATATTTTTTAGAAGGAGTGCGGTATAAGCACTTATTCATAAAGAAAATTGGTGCTTAGCATTTTTGGCACGAGTGCTAATTGAATCCGAGACCTCCCGGTTCCAAACCAACGCTCTACCATTTAGGCTATCGACTCCTTTTCCAAGCAAATTCTAAGTTAATCCATTAAGCTGTTTGGAGTCTGTTCTGTGGGGTTAACATACTTAGGATGACCAATCCATGGTACTTTGCTATTTGCTCAGACATTCTCGGGCCGGGCTTTCCAGTTTTTGGCCTTCAAGTCAAAGTGAAAGATATCGCAGTCCGAAGTATGATAACTCCATGTGCCAAACATTGGAACAGACAGACATTTTAATTTTATTTATAATTAGAAGATATAATTCTTTCCAAAACGCTCATGGAAGTTTTACAAATTCGGTCTAGTTTTAATTACCAATATTTTAATAAAACATAATTTGTGTCCATCAAAAAATATTAAGCTGTAAAACAGTTATTCAAATCCGTTCAGTATTATAAACAAAATACTTAACTCTGGGCCTTCTTTTTTCTTGACGGGTTGCCTTACGGCCCCAGGATATTCAGCGGAAGACCAAGTCTCCCTCTTTTAGCCGATGGTATAGCCCGTTCTGTTGAGGTATATTTAGATGGAAAAGCTTCTAAGTGTGGTTTGCCGGATTATGTACATTCGTTTTTATTATATGGCCAGAAATAGTCCGCCTAGTTAATACCAGACCTTTCTGGCAATACTGCAAGGTAAAAAGGCCGTTATGATTTATTTATTTTTCTTCACGGGTTGCCTTACACCTCCCGTATTGTTACAGGGTACCCAGAGAAAGATAATATAATAAGTCTCCCTCGTTTAGCCGATGATATTTGTTAAGCTATACCTAACGAATGGCCAGTTCTGTTGAGGTATATTTTGATGGAAAAGCCTCTAAGTACATGGCCGCCCTGGATCGAACCCGTGGTCTGCCTAATGAATACCAGACGTCTTAACCACTCGGCCACAAACGCATTTTTTGTTATACACAAAGCAATAACAATTTATTTTAAATTGGACGTCTTCACCCGATTAAAAATGTACAATTAATTTTATTCAATTATATCATACATACTAAGGGAAATTTTAAATGAAACCAGATGTCACATTTTTCAAGATCCTATACCCACACATTCTTAGTCCATAAAATATACGTAGATAGATCATTATCTTTTTATCCTTACAAGATTTTAAGTGACAACTGAGAAAATACAACAATCCTTGTTTATACTAATACTATAATAGATAATAAGAGGTAAAGTTTGAATATTGTTTATATTGTTTTGAATTCGTTCCTAACAGTTTAGGCATTAAATATTTTTTGGCCTGTCGGTGATTTCAAAATTGATACAAATATCTAAGTGAGCCATTTACACGATACTGACACTTTTTTTTGTCTGTCTGTCTGTCTGTACAGGCTCCGAAACGGCTGAATAAATTTCAATGAAACCTTCAAGGATCATAGTGGGGTACTTATTGTTTCATTTCGAAATATTGTACTCTTGGTCTTGCACCGCTCTCAGCTAGGCTCCATAAGGTTGAAGGTTCATTTAAATGTTGTTGTGTGAAATTTTATAACAAACTTCCAAATTATTTATTAAAAGTAAACTTTTGTCCAAGGCATATTACAATATACCTAGATGATTATTAGAAGGATGGTAAAGCTTGGGACTAAATTGTTATAAATGTAACTTTAAATTTATTTATTTTGGTTTGTCGTTGATAAGCAATCCATGGATTCTACATCAATAAAGATTATTTTATTTGATTTGATATACAACACAATTGAAGCCGGGGCGGAATGCTAGTTCGTAAGTAAATTATTTACGAGCACTAGTCCAAACCTATGGCTTATTTACATAAAGAAAGACCTATGTATTCATATTTGTTTGACCCAAAAAAATTAACACCAAAAGCTTCCGCACCCCTTCTAAAAATAGTATCTTTGTTTATAAGGGCCAGCTCCAGTCCCATATAAACTGCACCAACTTGCCATCTGAGGACCAAGTTAATTAGTATTCATTTAATTTTCATAGCTACAGATACGCAAAGTAATATAGAACGGATTTTGTTGTCACAAGAAAAGTTTACAAGTATTAAACTTAGGATTGAATCAAGTCGGGGGGAAAGTTAGGTCTTGAGTGTTTTCATGTCGTTTGCTGTCTAATCCATCAGACATATAACACAATGATTATCTACAAAAAGCTGTAGCATAATATATTCTATATATAATATTTTACCCATACGAAGCGACCTGCGCTACTAACATTTATCACATAGATATTTGTATTATTTTTTATATTACAGACAGACACTTCAATTACGTAGTTGTTAAATTTAAAATTTGTTAATATAACATTTGCCTCTCGCTCTCTTCTTACGTGAGTTTCTATTGCTATCAAAATAAAATTAGTAGAATTGGCTAAATGTGCACTTTTCCCAGCACCTTTGGTCACTACTTGTATAGTTTATAGGAATATTGGCATAGCACTAGTGTGTAAATTTTGTTATCGATCGACCAACGAAAGTTGTAAATTTTATTTTATAGTGCACTGGCTCGCCCTGGTATCATTGTGAACTCAATTTATTGATACAAACTGAATTAATGAACTGAACTTTGTGTTTCCTTGTAATTACACAGTGAAGTGTTCGGGGTAATTTACACTGGAGGTCGCGTCCACGATAATTAGACAAACGCAATATCTATCAATACTTAAGGGCCGTTGGTCAAGGTCATCTTATTACTTTGAAAAATAATTCAAATCTTAGTTAATACTGGAAAGTTGAGTTTATTTATACAGAATTTCCATCCCACACCGTTCATATTTTTTCATATCAACATTTTGGGATGAAAATGTTATATAAATAAACCTCTCCAGGATTAACTGAGATTTGCCATATTTTTGACAGATACAAGATGACTGAGAGCAACGGTCTTTAATCTGGTTTGGACACATTGAAATAATGAAGGATTAGGAACTGATTAAAAAGGTTTATATGGCAAAACTTTTATTGGTTATACAAAAAAGTAAAAGGCAATGTTAAAATTACACACAATCGACGAGCATTGTATGAAAGGTATGATGAATATAAAAGAGGTGAAACAGGTTTCGATTGTCTCAACCTCCTGCCCCTTATGGGATAAAAGGCGTGATGACAGATAGTTAGATAGATATTCATCATAATATTTTTATTTTTCAATCATTATTTTGGTCGGGTTATAATTAATTACATTAGTGGATCTAGGACTATATTATAGGTATAGCGAATTTTATGTTACCTTCATACTGTTTTCATACTCTCATTTGTAACCTCTTTCATGACTACTAGGAATTTTTGTGACTAAGCACAAGAACGAACTGTAAAGTGCTAACTTCTTTTTATCAAAATTGTGGTTTTTTTTTTCAACAAAAAAAATTCAACTAAAACATGTGGAAATTTTGAACTACAAAATATTAAGAATAACTTTTTAACAATTTATCATATAAAACGAAAATTACCTAAACCTTGACCGTTTCGACGGAAATTCTCCAATCTTGAAAATACCGGAAAATGGCCAATTCTGAGATTGCCAACACGATCGATTTATTTTCAGAAAGGTACAGTCAGCTTAAAAAGTACGGAGAAATTCCTTTTTAGTTAACAACCATTAACAACCGTGTTAAAGTGCAAATACATTCCTTTCCGGCCGCCATGGCAATTATTTTTTACAAGCAGTTGTTAAAGTTCATTCAAATTAAAATATGTTTGTTGGGGACTGTACAATAGTATTTCAGATATTCGTTAGTCTGCTGCAATATAAACGCCGTGAGTTCAGCGATACGGAAAAATGCTTTATATCCGATCAGAAAAATGTTGCTCGGAAGTTCTAGGTTAAAAGTGCAATGTCAAACTATGGGAGCCGACTTTGCATTGGTATGTTAGTAGTTTAAAAGTTTTCTGAAATAATTAATTTATAGATTATTTTCACAATGTTTTATTTACAGACATTGAATTATTTTTAAATACAAAGACAAGTTTTAATTACGCATTTCAAAGTTTAATTTAAATATTTACATCTTAACTAAAATGTATAGTAATAAATAAATAATATATTTAAAAACTATATATACAAATTATAAAAAGAATACCTCTTCTAGAACCCATCCCTGTGGCATGGTTCCCAAAACACTGACTGCGTTACCTCGCTAAATGATTAAACTGATCCTTATTGAGCGAGGTAAGAGCCAGCCTTTAGGTCACCCGAGGCGTGGACTAGTCTAGTACCAATTTTTTTCTTGAATATTTTCATTTCGGCAGATAATACTGATACATAAACAAAATGTCATAAAAGGAATCGATAGCGTATTTAGTAGAGCGTTGGACATGAAACCGGGGTTCAATTCCTACTCATGCCAAAATATTAAGCACCAATTTTCTTTAAGAATATGCGCTTTAATTAAGTTATCGTTTTCCGAGAGGTAAGTATCAAAAGAATTTACATGGACGGGCTGATAAACAACTTGACGATTGAGGGCAATGTAGATAGACTATGTAAATAAAAATTAAATGCTGTTCATGGTAAGCGCCTCACTTGAAAGAAAAATTAGAAAATTTGTGAAACCGGAAAGTGCTGAATTTTTGTATGAACTCAAGATTTGAGATGAAAAATCAATCGCGACACAAAACGATACCAACGAAACCTAGCCAGCGCATGATGCACATGGCTCAAATCCTATCCACAGCAAATTTTTTTTTTGTTTCCATTTATTATTTGTCTTATAAGTGATATGCGCGGCTGACGCTGGGGTCAGAACGAGGTGCGTAGCGAGCTCGACCCGACACTCCACGTAATGATAACACAATCAAATCATGCGGAGCTCCGCCCACCACAGATGCGGGCGCGGGGGGGCCGGTACTCGAAAGATAGCGAGCCTACCCGCAAGACAATCGCGACAACAGAAACTGGCGTGAACACACTTAAAAGGGAAAAAATAACTTTTAATAAAACTGTGCACCGAAAAGTAAGAAATAATTAATATTTCGACGTAGAATTTGTAGATTTGATTAAATTTCTTACTTTTCAGTGCACAACTGTGTGCGATACGACTCATATGCGAAGCCTCAAAGTTATTAGCATTTTTTGAAAGGTACAGAAAAAAATTCGTTACGCGTAAACATACAGATGGCGTTTTTCACGGCATTTATACCTTGCGGTGTTGCCAGGCCCACCAGTAACAGTGTCCACTTTTTGCCAGTTGCCCATATTGAACATAGAACAGGTGGCAAGCCTGTTGCTGCACTTAATGGACCTAGATGTGTTACATCTTTAACAAACGTTTTTATTTTTTGAAACTTTAGAATAAGTTCAGACGCTTGCTTTACATGCCCCCCGAAGCACGAGGAGTCGATTAAAGCACATATTCTAAAAGAAAATTGGTGCTTAACAAAATTTTTGGAACGGGTGGCATCTGAAACCAGGACCAATTTAGGCTACAGACTCCTTACAATTAACAATAAATTCATACTAATACACGTTTTATTTTTAGCTGCCTCTGATGCGGTACCAAGTACGTCAACCGGTTCTGGTAAGGTGTGGTCGAGGTACCATCGAGGTTGCACCGCTGGTACTATAAGGCGCACACGGACTGGTAATGCGCGAGGAAGAAGCAGTAGTCGAGTTCGTGAGTTCTATTTCTTCATGCTAATTAACTTAAAAAAAAGTGAACTTCAAAAATTTGCACTGAAAAGTAAGAAATAATAAATATTTCGTCGTAGAATTTGAAGACGGTTGGTGCCAAATAAGAAGATAGGTTCAATATTATCTATGTTAGTACTGATATTCGTAGGTTCCTAATGAATTGTCTAGATTAGTGAATTTGGTAACTAAGTTGTTTCTAATTTGGCACCAACCGTCTTCAAATTCTACGATGAAATATTTATTATTTCTTACTTTTCAGTGCAAATTTTTGAGGTCGGTACACTTTTTTTGTGATTACAATATAAATTATCGAAATTTTTATTCAAAACTACTGAACCAATTTTCACTTTCAAATAAAGCACCAGCTTTCAAATAAAAAAATAATCGTTAAAATCGGTTCAACCAGTCGAAAGTTCTGAGGTAACAAACAATAAAAAAACAGTCGAATTGAATACCTCCCCCTTTTTTTTTACGTACCTACTAATACAGTTTGATACCTAGTAAAAAAGATATGATGTGTAACATCTGACATCTCACCTTGGTAATAAGCAACATTAACACTTTATACACAACACTGTAGGTTAAGCGCACAGCTGATGCGTTCTCTTTCTCTATTTCCCTTTCTTTCTCGTCACACACACGCACATACTGTTGGCTGACAGTACCAACCTCACGAAAAATTGGCACAAACTGACGGCCAAATCTACCACCGCGCAAATTAAATAGCGCGCGCTTTCCTGGCTTCCTGTTACACACTTCATTCCCTTTTCACGAAATCGCTCCCACAGATTGCAGGAAATCGAGAGGTAAGATATTACACATCAAAAAGTATTGCATATTTATTGCAATGAAAATAACAATTTTCTTTTTTAACCGACTTCCAAAAAAAAGAAGGAGAAGGTTCTCAATTCGGACCGTATGTTTTTTTTTATGTATGTATGTACATCGATTACTCCGCCAGTTGTGAACCGATTTTGATGGTTTTATTTAATGGACAGATAATTCTTCCGGATTTGTCCCATTTTTATCCCATAGAAATTGGTTCATTAGTTTTTCACAAATTTTGAAAAAACTGACTTCAAGTCAATTTTTCTTAATATCTCGATAAAATATGTACCGATTTTGACGACTTATTTTTTAAAGGATATAATAATTGTAGAATACGAGTTAGATGATGAGACTGTATCAACATATTTGGACAGTAACACAACCTTTTTGGGAGATTATATCTTGAAGAACGTCTCGTTGGAAATTCTAGAGAAGTGGATGATTCGTAAAGTACAAACCGTAAGTAAAATTACTTTACTAATCTATCGAAACCGTTACGTTATTAACCGACTTCAAAAAAAGGAGGAGGAGGTTCTCAATTCGTCGGAATCTTTTTTTTTTAATGTATGTTCCCCGATTACTTGAAGATGCCTGGACCGATTAGGATTTTTTTTTGTTTGAATGGCTATACTTTTCAGGTGGGCCCATGGTCATCAGGTCAGGATCTGATGATGGGATCCTGGAGAAATCGAAAACTCTTCAAATTTTATAAGCGATTTGGGTATTTTTATATTGACTTGTGCATTTGCTTTCGGAATGCACACTTTTCAGTGCATAATTTTTGAAGTCGGTACACTTTTTTCAAAAGGCAATTATTTAAAAAGTCTGCTCTACTTGTGCTTTGTGCAACAACAGGCTTACCACCTGTTCTGTTTAATATGTACAACTAGACAATTTTATTTTTATTTTATATTATTCTGGACAATAAACAATCATACAACAATCATTACTACAACATAGATACATATTTAAACAATAACAATCATATGGTCAGTACCGTTATGCAAAAATATTGTTTATACTACATAAGTACATTCAAAACAACAAAAGAAAAACATAACTAAAACAAAAAAAAATTACTCGTGTCTCTGGCTACATTGCAAGGTATAAACGCCTTGATGGTGTGTTCGTTGTTGAATTTTATTACTAGTCCCCTGGCTAAGCTGCAGGCATAAAGGACTGGAAAATATAGATAAATTTTGGTATTGAATATTCCTTTGTTGTGTTTCACAAAGTGGAAATATGAATTTGGCTTATGCAGGCACTATATTTATCCTAGATATTCATTCTACGCAAATCAAAGTAAAGAGATTAATTGTGAGTTTAGTTTAGCTAGAGTTAGATTCTGACCAGAGTCTTCTAACAATGGCCATGTTTAGTTGTTGTCGAGAGTATTTTATCTAAATATTCTTTTAAGAAGTGTGGAAGTCGAATTTAGGTGCTCTCCGAAACACGAAATAATAATAATTGAAAATAAATCTAATCAGAATGACAACAATATTTTTGGTAATCGGTCAGTTTCAATCAGATTTTATCTGACGAGTCACATTCACAGCAGTTGACTTTACCTAGATGCAATAGGTACCTACTTTATATAAGGTAGTTTAGAGAAAGCTTTACATGTCATCCGA
Organism: Nemapogon koenigi; assembly: GCA_963924495.1. Classification (NCBI taxonomy): domain Eukaryota; kingdom Metazoa; phylum Arthropoda; class Insecta; order Lepidoptera; family Tineidae; genus Nemapogon; species Nemapogon koenigi. The sequence continues at coordinate 24,444,012 of OZ004629.1, forward strand.
AGCACGATATGTCATTTCATAATAGGGGTGATGACGGTGAAAGAAAATAAATACACAATATTATTTTTTATATAGTCTATAACGTATAATCACTGAAAACAATGTTTTTTTTAATATTTTAATAAATATTTATTTTTTAATATCTAAATTAAAAAGCTTTAATTCATACTTCCGGTCACGTGACTACAAACGGTAAGTGACGTCACTTCTAAGTAAATGTCAAATAAATAGCCACAGACTACTAACTGTATTATAATAACTATATGTCAATCTGTCACTGACTAAGTTATTTTCTTGTTATTTTATTTAATATGTGACCATCATTTTGTTCGTTACCTAGATGTGACGTCATCATTGCACCCAGAACGTTTTCAAATTAAAAACATGTTATTTTTAATGAAAATGCAAATATAAAATTTTCTAATTATTCCTTACAACCATAATTTTAAAGTTTTCCCAAAAAATTACTATCATCCCTATTGAAATATATCTAATTATAATGAAAGGAAATTAGAAAAGAGAAACAATAACAGAATCTTACTCTTGTCAAAAATGCTAAACAACAATTTTCTTTAAGAATAGGTACTTAAATCGACCTCTCGTACTACGGAGAGCACCTTCTCTAAAAATAACAAATACTTCTGTTAAAGAACTGGAGTGTTCTTTTTAATATAGACAACTGGCAAAAAGTGGACAACGTTACTGGTATTTATGGCCACACCGCAATGCATAAAGGACGTGAAAATATGATATCGTTCAGTTTAAAGAGATATTTTCTTACTTTAAAGTAGTTCAGAAATTAGATTAGCGTCTGCAGAGAATGGCACTTAAGTCTCAACTACTGACAAATTGGAAATAAAATGACATTATGAACATTTCCATGCAATAAAGGGTCCTTTGTAGAGCATTTGTACTCGTAAACTCAATTTGGACCGTGAAGTGAAACAATTGGAACGTGGATCGATACCTATCAGAATTTGGGTAGGCCAGTACTTCAATTACTTTTAGGTGAATATTTCGCAAGATATTTTCTTCTCTTCTTCTTTTAACCGATGGTAATAGGGTAGATGACAGGGTAAACAAAATAGTATTCTATTTAGTCCGTCATTTAGATTATAAAAAAATATTGGACACGTATTTTTTCTTTTGTCAATCAAACAAAAAATGGCAGAGAAAAAGCGCGTCAAAGTTTGGGAGTGGGGGCTGGTGACGTCACGCCTTGCTAAAAATTGTACTAAGGCGTGACGTCACGCGGAACTTTAGCGGGCTATATCTTTATAATTTTTTGTTTAATTGACAAAAGAAAAAATACGTGTCCAATATTTTCTGATAATCTAACTGACGGACTTATTAGAATTTTTTAGTTATCATGCCTATTGTACTTGTAAACCTAACGAGTGACCAGTTCTGTTGAGGTATAATTTAGATGGAAAAACCTCTCAAGGTGCCCATTCCTCCAATCACCGGCGCGCCGCCGTACGGTCCACCGAAACTGACCACAGACTCGTCCAATTCTTGTAACAAATGGTCCGCCTAAATCGTACGGCGCGATTTTCGGTGCGATGCCAAACCAATGTGTGGCCTACTTTAGTGTGATTTGTCGGATTATGTACACAATTTTTTAATTAAAAAAACCATTGGTACAGCCGTGGTCCGCCTGGTTAATACCAGACGTCTTAATCACTTACATTAATTCCTTTAATTTTCCAATCTGGTGAAATAAATATTTATAAAACACAAGATACATTTATATTTATTTATGCAGGTTGATGGTACAGAGAATCGTCGCAGGAGCAGTATTTCGAGTTTGAAATTCTACTTGCACGCTGATAAACGCAAGACCTTACAAGTGAGTAGCCTATTTTATGAAACTGGTGCATAATAGGGGGTAATAAAACAAATTCAGTAGTTTAAAATGAGTGTTTAAAAACATTTTTTTTATATCAAACGAGTGTTTTATTACCTAGTTATGTGCAGTTTCATACACTACTTTATCTAAACTTATGCAATGAACTTGAATAATTGAGCAAATCATTTTCTTCTAACCGAACTTCAAAAAAAAAGGAGGAGGTTCTCAATTCGTCGGAATCTTTTTTTAAGTATTTTCCCCGATTACTTGAAGACGTCTGGACCAATTTGGAAATTTTTCTTTTGTTTAAAAGGGTATTTCTACACAGGTGGTCCCATTTACTTATTTATTTAATTTCATCATGTCAGGATAAATCGAGAACTTCAAATTTTATAGGCACACTTGAAGCGATTTGGGTTTTTTTTTTGTTTTAAAGGGTATGCTTTCCAGGTGGTCCCAAGGTCATCAGGTCAGGATCTGATGATGGGAGCCTGGAGAAATCGAAAACTCTTCTTTTATAGGGACACTTGAAGCGATTATTATAGTGGTATTTTTTTATAGTGACTTGTGCATTTGTTTTCGGAAATCACACTTTTCAGTGCATAATTTTTGAAACCAAATTATTATTTTAGGAAATAACAGAATCTTTAAGAGATCATCCTACAGAGGAACAAATATTATGGGAGCTAGGTCGCTGCATCAGTGCTGCAGTTCGCGTCGATGGATTTTACGTTTTTCGTGTAAAATTAACTGAACCTGCAAGAGTTGATCGTCTTGTCCGTATAAGGGTATGTATGAAAACTTGGTTTTGCTTACTGCTATCCATACATGCTCTCGGCTATTTCATTTCCATACATACATCATCCAACAATCCTAACGTAATAGTACATTGTGATACAAGGGTGCTAGGTTGGTCATTACGTACGAGGCGGTATTATCAGCGCGAGCCACCAGGCGAGAGCTATAAGAAAGCTGAGTATGTAAAATGACCAATGCACACACGTTTCATGCGACGTTTTTCAATACACTTGCGAGGAAAAAATAAACTTCATGGAGTCAAATTTACGTATTCTTCGCAACTTGAAGTCGACATTTTTGATAATTAGCCACAACACGGCGAAAATGTTAACAAATATTTATGGAAATGTTTTGTTTTTTCCCGCGTGACAGATAAGGCACGGATAACTTCGCCAAACAGCCAACAAAGTTGTAGTTAAAAAATAAAAACTATATTATGCAGTTAAATTAAGAATGCACACATACAATTTGCAATATTGTACGAATTTAACTTCATTGGGTTATATTATAACTCTTGTGCTGTAATATAAAGAAAAAACACGCGTGTTTAATATATGGGATTATGGGTCTAAAAGTGAGGTAATAAGACTCACGTTACGAGCAAGTGTGTTGAAAAGAAATAAATAAAATCTGAGTATCAGAGTAGGATGTGCCATTTTGGGATTTAAGGTTCTGAACTTTGATGAAGCTTTCAGAGTTGATGATGTACCCAACTTAAACTTACAATCTGCTTTCATCACGATACTTTAAAGAAATATCAGCCAATTGGACAGGGTGAACAGTGATCAACATTACACGGGCAAAGCCAGAATGGAAAAGCCAGTTCTAACTACTATTATAAATTCGAAAGTGTTGTTTGTGCCTCTTTCACCCCTGGAGGTCATATAGGCTATTTCTTATTTCGGAAAATGAAAATTGATTTTTGATAAATAAATTTTCTAGCAATGTGAAGCCATTCCTCCGCCACGCAGAACTCAGTTTTACGAGCGAATTATTTTGTCCATCTATTAAAATCAATAAGATAACCAAGGATAAGATAAACCATAATTACGATTTCTCAATAAAACCTAGAAAAATCTTCACAAAGTCTTCCTCACTTAGCAGAAGATATTTTTTTTGAGGCTATATCCTTTGCTATATCTAACGAGTGGCCATGTCTGTTGAGGTATGTAGATGGAAAAGCCTCTTTGTACGGTTTGTCGGATAATGTACATAGATAAACAAAACCTATCTTGCGATAATACACGAAACGGACTTCGGCTGGATATAATATATATTAAAATAAAATTAGAATCGCAAAGTCGGTTAAAAATATGCGAAAAATTTATTACTTTCAGGGATTCATAAACTTATGTCTAAAAATTGTATATCGTTCAAAAATGGTAAAAATGCTAATCACAAGTTTTCCTTAAGAATAAGTCCTTCAATCGACTCTTCGTGCTTCGGAGGGCTTGTAACTTCTTCTAAAAATAAGTGACATATCTAGGTCAGCAACGGACTTGCCACCTGGCAAAAAGTGGACCCTGTTACCGGTGTCTCTGGCTACACCGCAATTTAAATTTTATTAATTTTATCTTTTAATTTGATTATAATTAAAACTATTACCTACGAGAATTAATAAGTTTTAAGTTTAAAAAAACTAACAAACCAATTTTTATGACATAAAAATGGGACCAATCCGGAAGAATTATCTGTTGATTAAAAAAGAAATCATCAAAATCGGTTCATAAACGACGAACTTAATTGCGAACACACATAAAAAAAAAATATACGGTCGAATTGAGTAACGTCTTTTTTTTTGAAGTCGTTAAGGGCCTGTTATCCGACCGCGGTAGGCATTTAGCGCTCTCTCAACCCTTGCGTAAATAACATCGCGCTTGCGCAGCGCGTTTGAACTCACATTACCCCGAGCCGCTAGATTCGTGGCGTCGCGCGTCACAGTAAAAAATATGCAGTAGGAAAACTTGATATATATGTACTTATATTCATTTAAAGATAAAGTTTTGTAAATAAACTATGCCGTTATGTAACTTTTTCCTATTAAATTTTTAAAAGGCAAAGTTTACTTTTAAATGGTGGGGTTTTGGGATCTAAACAGGTATAAAATAAAAGTAATGGATAGCGATAAACAATAAGTTTTTATTGATTTCTTATAGAAACACTAAATAAAAAAAGTAATTGATATTACCAAATACAAGGGCAAGAAAACGTAAATGTTGAGTCTTGTGGATTGTTCATAGACAAAACTTATCCATATATTGGAGCAACTCCTGACGGATTAGTAGGCGATGATACGCTTGTAGAAAACAAAATACAAATAATTAAATATAATAGAAACACGAACACCAGTATGTACAGTAAATAAAAAGAGTAAAAACAAGAGCAACTTCACGTTACTGAGAGGCAAGTGTGTCTTCTTGAAATCTGGGCAGGAGCAAAAGAACCTCTATCAACAAAACAGATTGAAAGAGATGATAATTTCTGGAAAGCCCTAAGTTGGTTAAATTTTATATTAAATGTTTACTTCCTGAAAACCCACCACATTCAGGGTTAAAGACTACAGTTTGTGAGTTTTTTTTTATGTCCACCTGCATGGAGTGCATGTGTTTGTGTGCGTAAATAATGTATTTTCTATCATTATAGTCGGACTGGACTAATCAATTTTGGTCCTCAGTATGATAAAGGTTCAATTTCAAAATAATCACGCGCTGATTTTAATAGCACTTTTTAAAAATATTTAAAAAATATTACAAAATTACAATGTTGTTCTATTACAATAAATAATTATCATTTAAAATGAAGTGTGATTTATAGAGAAAATAACAATTTTATGGGCTATAATTTTTACTTTTTTTATTAATATCATTGTGTTTTTTAATTTCTGAAGAAAAGAAGCAAAATATTAATATATTTATTGATAACTATTTTCCTGAGAATATTTATAGTCTAATATTTTATTATTGTGAGATCGGCAAGTGATTTCAGATATTATAAGTTTGAAACTTGATGATGAAAGCGAAATTGAGAAAAGCCGTCTCAATTATCTTGTTATAATTCAAAAATTCTTTATTAATTTAAAACTTTTCTTAATTTTTTTAGATAACAATATTATCTATAAAGTGGCTAAATAACAGGGAATTTCTTCAAGTGCTTCACGGAAATTATACTGTTCAAATAGTACAGTTTTTGATCCAAAAGTACGATTTACTCTTAAAGGCCCTTAAGAAAAAAAAACTGTGATCATGTAGTTTCATTATTTCTTAGTTTGTTTTAAAAATTTTTAGACTAATTTTGATTACATGTAGCATTACACTTACTCTTCATCGATACATTGAACAAGTTCATAGGTTCCATTGTTTGATCGATGCTTTGATGCACTAAAATAATTACATTCAAAAGTTATAAATAGTTATTAACATAATCTAGGTATATGAATAGTTTCTCTACTGTAATGTGATAATGTCTATACTGTGACGTTATAGATAAGAGAACATTATAAATTATGAAAAAATACATGATTGTTTACTTGGTCTTACGACAATTCAAATTATGTAATATATTTTTCTTATTTATTTAATTTCCCATGTTTTTGTCAAAAAATAATAAACCGGTTGCAATACAGTAGCCAAGTGCGGGGAGCGGCAAAAGCGACACAGGTCCGACCTCGACAACGCCCGGCAGGCTTCTGGCAAGACGCGCGCGGAGCGTTTTCTATATATATTACGCTTTTAGTCATTGTTAAAAAAAACCTATTTATTTACAAAAATATAACTGTACAATACGATCTTAATCAGTAAAACGATAATATATATATAAAAATTTTGACATAATCTTTGTTAGATTTGGAATAAAACTGGAAAAACAAACGAAGTCACTGTGTGTTTTCCATTTTTTTTATGATCGAGCGATATTAAAAGTTTCATGTTTTTAACTGTACAAATATATAGAGCATATGTTGAACTATATCACATATTTTTTTTATTTCAAAACAATCGACATTTGCCTATTAAAAATTGGTTCAAAAAACGGTGAATTTGGGGTAACCCAGCCATTTATTTCTATCAAATTAACTTTTTCAAATTGCGTACGTAAGTACTACGTCTATATAAGTCACTCAAAAATACTGCATATCAATATTATTAGGTAATATCTAAAAAAATTGTACAATTCTAAACCTCTTTCAGAATAATTTCCGGTGGAAAAATGTATTTTCTGCAACCCACGCCTGCTGTTGAAATTCAATAACCTTCCCTCGCAGTTCCTATTACTGGCATAAAATGCAATTTTGCACATCTTTTACAGTAAAAATGTTGCTTATTTTCTATACATATTTTCTGAGTAAATCTAATACAAATAAATAAAATGTGAGTACCGTAGGAACTTTTTATAAATTTGTGAATAAATAAAGCTTGTCATAAAAATGCATGCTAAAATAAGAATCTGTTAAAGAAGTGACACCATTAAATGCAGCAACAAGCTTGTTCTGTTCAATATGGACAACTGGCTGCAAGTGGACACTGTTACCTGGTGTCTCTGGCCACACAAGGTATAAAGACAGTCTGTTTATATTAAAAACAAGTGGCTTCCACCGACAGGGTAGATGACAGGGTAAACAAAATATTATTCTACTTAGTCCGTCATTTAAATTATCAAAAAATATTGGCCACGTATTTTTTATTTTGTCAATCAAACAAAAAATGACAGAGATAAAGCGCGTCAAACTTTGGGAGTGGGGGCTGGTGACGTCACGCCTTGCTAAAAATTGTACTAAGGCGTGACGTCACGCTGAAATTTAGCGGGCTATAAATCTTCATCATTTTTTGTTTAATTGACAAAAGAAAAAATACGTGTCCAATATTTTCTGATAATCTAACTGACGGACTAATTAGATTTTTTTTAGTCATCATGCCTATTATATACAAAATATATAATATAAAATATAGCCTTTGGAGCGTGGATCGCCGGTCTCCGTTAGAAGTTTTTAAACTATGAACGTTATATACGTTACTCTAACCTACTATAATAAACAAAGAGGTAAATTGGTTTAATCTCTCTCTATGTCCTGAACCGATTCAATTTTTTTATTATTATATCCAAATATCCACGGGCGAAACACAGGCACACAGCAATATTGATAAATAAAAATATAGCCTATGTTCCTCAGTGAAACTAATGGGGGTGATGATAGTAAAAGAAAATAAACACATAATAATATTTTGTGTATAACGTATAATTACTCTATCACTAAAAATATATCTATAATAACTAAAAAATAATGTTAATTTATTTGTTTGATAAATATATTTTTTTATTATCTAAATGAAAATGCTTTAATTCATACTTCCGGTCACGTGACTGCAAACGGTAAGTGACGTCATTTCTATGTAATTGTCAAATAAATAACCACAGACTAGTAACTATATGTTAATAACTGTCTGTCAATCTGTCGCTGACAAAGTTGTTTTCTTGTTATTTAATCTAATCTGTGACCATCATTTTGTTCGTTACCAAGGTGTGACGTCATCATTGCGCCCAGAATGTTCACGCGGGAATTTTAAAAATAAAATTAAAACCATGATTTTCAAATGAAAATACAAATATAAAATTTTCTATTTATTTTAATAGGTATAATAAACTTTACAGCTATAATTTAAAAGTATTCCCCAAAAATTGTCATCATGCCTGGTGAAATAATCGTTTAAAATCGGTCCAGTAGTTTTGAGTTTATTCATTACAAACAAACAAACATTTTTTTCTATAGATAGAAGTGTTGAGTTGTTATTTCATTTTGTTAGTACCTAGAAAAAAAATCGATTTGAAAGTAATCTTATTCTAACAGAAATTCTAAGAAGGACATCCCACGCCCGGAAGTGCGCAGTACCGGTCTTATTAAAGCTATATTTGTTGTACAAATATATTAAATGGAGATCTCTAACACGAGTATATAATACCATATTTTATCAAATAAGGTGTGTCGGTGGCCTAGTAGTTAAGACGTCTGGTTTAACTAGGCAGACCCCGGGTTCGATCCCGGATCCCGGCCATGTACCAATGGGTTTTTTAATTAAACACTTATGTACATAATCCGAGAAACCACACTTAGAAGCTTTTCCATCTAGATAAACCTCAACAGAACTAGCCACTCGTTAGGTATAGCTTCACAAATACCATCGGCTAAACGAGGGAGAGTTGGTCTTCCGCTGGGTACCCTGGAACCGTCACGGTTTCGGGAGCTGTAAGGCAACCCATGAAGAAAAAGAAAAAAAAGAGAAGATATTCAATAATATTTAAATAACACAACTTTAAATTAAATTTATATCTAGGTATACTAATAACAAAGCTGAACGCGCTAATCCAATTCTTGAGTAAATCACGCTACGACCCAAAGGAGCGGACCAGAAACCCGCATGTGCAACCGCAAGGCACAGGTAGTATTTAATATAACTAAGTAAACCAGGTCCGCGTGGAATAGTGACAAGAATACTGCATTTCCCCGCTGAATCGCGATGCTGATTTGTTGCCGTCTTGTCACCATAGGAGATGATCAGTCGTGAGAAGTTTTACAGTTTGGACCCCACTGACCTAGAGTTTCTACACCAAACGGCACAAATATATATGAAATTATGTTAGTTAGACAATATCCATATAGAGTTGATTTTGTTAACTTGAAAACTACTGGATCGATTTAAACTGTATTTTTTGTATGTAGGTATGTTACGCAATTACTTCGCCAATTTATTGTGAACCGATTTTGATAATTTATTTTTCAATCGACAGATAATTCTTTCAGGCTGGTTCAATTTTTGTGTTGGTAAAATATGATTATATCTATGCCGATTTCTATTATTTATTCTTGTAATGACATTATATTATATTATCATGTTAAAAACAGAAAAATCACCAACCGTCTTCAAATTCAACGGCGAAACGAAATATTTAATTATTTCTTGCTTTTCAGTAAACAATGTTTGAATTCGGTACACTTAATTAAAAATAACGTAAATAAACTATGTGGCCGTGGGTAGATAGTGGGAGCATCTAGTTACTTGCTAATAAATCTTGAAATATTCTTAGCTGCTATTTTCTCCGTAATACTAACCAAGAGCTAATTAAGTAGCTTCCTTTCTAATTGCTTGTTAGTGAGCGTCGATGGCAAAATGATTATGCTGTTATACTTGGACTTGAAGAACCCAGGTTCAATCCTCTTTCGTGCCAAAAAACTAACACCAATTTTATTTTAAAATTAAGAGACTTCTCGGGCTGTTCCGAAAGTTTTTAGCTAAAAAGTTTGTATTCATTATTTATTTTTGCATTTATAAGAAATCGAAGTGTAATTTCAATGTAAACCTCCTTGGAAAAAATCACTGGCCATCTATAATTCCTTTTTTATTTTATTTTTTATTACGTCAATGCGTCGTCGATAGTAATTTGATTTGAACAATGAGCGTGCCGCGCTAAGATTTTGCAAGACGACGCCCCTCGGGCCACGCATCGTCTTATAAAATCTTAGGTGCCGCGTGAAGCATTTCGTGCGATGATCTTCTATGATTATAAACGAGGGTTAACCTTTAAGGAATCTCACGAAAATTTGCAAGCAGCTTTTGGTGAGTGTTCTCCTTCGTTAGCAACTGTCACCTATTGGTACAGAAATTTCAAACGAGGTCGGGAGAGCCTAGAGGATGATGCTAGGCCAGGACGACCGCCAACTGCGGTTACCCACGAGAACGTCATCGGGGTGGAGTGGTTATTAAAAGAGCATCGGAATATTCACACATCGAGAGATTTCGAATGAACTAAAGATCCATCACGAGCGGTTTCTACTATCCTGCATGAACATCTCAGTGTAAGGAAGGTTGCTTCGAGGTGGACACCACATTGTCTCTCAGAAGAGCTAAAATCCCGACGTGTGGATTGGTGCAGGTTTGTTAGAAAAATTCGAAGGAGGGACTTCGCAACAAGTATCCTACATCCTAACTGTGACGAATCTTTATCTTAAATGAAAATTTTAAATGCTCCTTGGAAGAAAATTTCTGTTGATGAATTTAGGCGATTGTTGTTCGACCATCCGCAAGATATTTTTTTTTTATGTTTTGAAAGCTGGTTTTCTTGAATAAATGTATAGAGGCTGGAGGAAAGTATTTTGAAAAACTGTAAATAAAATATTCACATATACCTACATATTATTTTTGGTTTTACTAACAACTTCCGGAACATAACTCGAGCTGTAAGGCAACCCGTGGAGAAAAGAAATTATTAATATTCTTATAAGTAACCATCACACATACTTCGTTTTGACACGTTGAAAGAATGAAGGATAAAAGATTGACTAAAAAGGTTTATGGTTTATAAGGGAATAATGGTAGAGGACGACCTAAGTGTACTTTTATTGAACATATAAAAAAAATATCGATGGAAATATTAAAAGTACACACAATCGCCGAGCATGTATGAAAGGTATGATGAATATAAAAGAAGTGAAATGTGTATGTCAGGATTGTAACAAATATCATTCTATTGTCTCTATGCATACCCTTCTTGGGATGAAAGGCGTGATGATAGATAGATAGATAGACATGTATACGACAATGGAATTTTCTGTAGATTAGGTAGGTACTTTAATTTGACACAATTATTTCCACACACACACCTTCATGGACAAAGACCACTTTTTTGCCAGTTGTCAATTGACCAAAACATTTATATTTTTTCCCACATTTTTTTTTTCAAATTAGGATATTGGGCAGCATATTCCATAAGAGCGCTATTTCCCCGTCTTGAATTACTTTGTACCTAACTACTTGAAATGTAGGTTGAAAATCGCATGCAAATTATTTGCGTGGTTATTCAGTAAGAATTTCCGGGGGAAAATATTACAAAACTTATTCTATGTCACCCTCCAGCCTCCAACTAACCCTTCGCTAGTGAAAATATTTGAAACTAACTTTCCGCCCCTGTTTTGCCCGTGGATATAAAAAATACACTACAGCACTCAGGAATAATGTAGTTTCCATGAAAGAATTTTCAGAATGGGATCAGTAGTTTCAGAGATTACCCACCCCTACCCTCTAACACTACCACTACCTCTATATTATCAATAGTTTTCGCAGCGCACGCGATGTAAGGAATTTCTTAGGTCATTTTTTTACACCTTGGGTTACATTATTGGAGCTTTAGTAAGTTTTTTGAAAATAGAATATAGCCTATGTCACTCAGGCGAATGTAGCTTTCCAATGGTGAAATAATTTTTGAAATCGGCACAGTAGTTTTTGAGTTTATTCATTACAAACATACTAATCTTTCCTCTTTATATATCACTGTCAGCCTATATCACTGTCTGCTCATGCTCTGTTCTGTCATGTACTTTGAGTATATACCAAAGGAGGCGTGTAGCGTGTAAACCGAACAATTTTTTCTGCTACTTTTGGCCCGGGGGGGGGTTAGACGCCTAGTACTAACCCCTGTACCACTGTATTTTTCTGTCGTTTTATTGTCGCAACGGATAATAATTATAATTAATGATTGGAAACACTATGTTCCCGCAAGTTTGACGTCCTAGATCGCTTTTCCCATTTAAAACATCACAATTAACTATTTTTCTAGTGCTCTGCCTCGCGACACAAAACGATACCAACGAAACCTAAGGTAACTTAAGTTTAACTGGTCAAGTAGAAAAACATTGGCAAAAATGGTCATGAAAGAAGAACAAACAAATAAACAAATATTTATAATATTAGTTAGGATTCAGTGATATTTCAATAATAAAAAATCAAAGCACTGTAATTAGGAAAAAACCCAGAAAATCTGTTTGGCGTATTGCCAAGGCTAACGACTCAGGGCGATTTATCTTATAGGTAAATTAAATGTATGTAATTTTACGCCTTGGCTTTCCTCCAGATTTAGTTGCAACTTATTTCATTATGTCATTAGAGAAGAATGCGGTGTAAAAGATGATTTTGTGACTAAAATGAAGAAAAGTAGTTTACGATTTAAGATTTATATGGCTGAAGTGAAAGGAATGCAGCTGCCAGAGCAGAGACGACCTAGATGTACTTTTATTGAACATATAAAAAATATGTTGATCGAAGGAAATATTAAAAGTACACACAATCGCCGAGCATGTATGAAAGGTATGATTAATATAAAAGAAGCAAAAGAGATGTCAGGATAGTAACAAATGGCATTCGATTGTCTTTGCCTACCCCGCTTGGGATGAAAGGCGTTATGATAGATAGATTATTTCATTATTATTAATTTTCTTTAATAAATAGGTAACAGTGAAAATAATTCTCAAATTGGTCCATTACTCATAGAATATTTGTATCAATTAGATTAGGGTTACAATTTATTTCGCATTTGACTGTGAGCGTATTTTTCAGATATCCCATATGTAAAAAAATAGTTTTCTCATCCACAGGATGGAAAAGAAGTGAGAAGCGTCTCTGTGTCCGCTGCTGACCATCCAATTATCTTGGAAGTGGCACGTGGATCGGGGGCCGTCAGAGTTTGTCATTTTACTGAGAAAACACCACGCGAAGATGGCTTACATACTAAAGTAAGTATTGAGAAATAGTATAACTTTTTTTACACCTTTACAAAGTGAAATTGACGAAATTATGAGTCTGATGTTGCCAATTTAGATGTTTCATTTTATGATCAATTTAGGATTCGTCTGAAAAGGTCCAATGTAATTTTCATGAAAATTGGTTTAGAAGTTTTATTGTATTTTAACCGTCCACAATTGTCCACATTGTAGTCTCGTGAGAAATACGTCATGTACCAACCGTTAGTACGTGGTGGTGGTGAAACGGCTGCTGTTCTGGAAATGTGGAGAGGAGAGCGTCGGTTTTATGAAGAAGATGCAGAGACGGGAGCGCGGTATATAGTGTGGGGAGGTATTGCTCTGCATTACGCTAAACTGTATCATGATATACAGTTGCAGAGGACTCTCGCTGATTTCCTTTTGGAAGTAGTCAAGTACGTAACATGTTTTGTCTGTCATGGATGTTTGTCACCTTGATTTTTTTTTCTTCACGGGTTGCCTTACAGCGTGTTACGGTTCCAGGGTACCCAGCGGAAAACCAAATCTCCCTCGTTTAGCAGATGGTATTTGTGAGGCTATATCTAACGAGTGGCCAGTTCTGTTGAGGTATATTTAGATGGAAAAGCCTCAAATGTGGTTTGTCGGATTATGTACATAATGTTACGAGCTAGGGTTCTAAGAGATTCAAAATACCGATTAAATAGACAAACTTTACTTCAACACAACAAGAATACAGTTAAATAAATGAAAACACTAGAATAACACTTAGTCGCACTAAATTCCACTTCACTGTTTCGCTTTGATCGCTCTTATTCGCACTGTGTTATTTCCGGCAAAGATCCTCTGTTTATATTGCCCACCGAACATTCGAGAAACGCCGAGATTGTTGTACAAAGTTGTAGACGCGCCTCGATGCGGCTCGGCGCCAAATACCTACACACCGACCGCGGCCGATTTTGGTACCTATGGCAAGGCACATACGGTCCGTCCATTTTCGTTTGTAGTTGATTCTTTCTGGATCCTTCTAGAGACGTCTGTCGACCTTGATGTGTTTAGGTGCGATTTAAGTACCTATTCGTTACAATAAGTTTTAATTAAAAACCCATTCCTACTGGCCGAGATCCAGGATCGAACCCGTGGTCTGTCTAGTTAATACCAGATGTCGTAACCACTCGGCCACCGACGCACGCATATTTCTAGATTCATAATTGTAACATTTGTAACAGAGCCCAGCAGAAGACTTATTAATTATTAATAAATTAACTCATCCATACTAATATTATAAATGCGAAAGTAACTCTGTCTGTCTGTTACGTTTCACGGCTAAACCACAGAACCGATTTTAATGGAATTTGATACGAATAAAGCATAGACTGACTACCTGACGAAAGTACTTATGTAATTTTTTAATCTTCGGAAATCTGAATTATTATAATCATGATCAAACTCAATTCTGCCAGATTAGAGAGATCCATAATGTTGATCATAACGACAATTTCTAATGAATAATAGTAATTCTTTAATTATTGCTATATAGTTTAAGAAATAGGTAATTTCAAAATACTGCCGCCCATCCCTTACTTGAAAATGTACCTATTTATTACTAACTGCAGCTGTACACGCAAACATGTACCTAAATACAATACAAATGAAAAATTACATATATTCTTTAATTGTCAACCGATTTTAATGAAATAAATACCTACAAAATGTTAGCCCAAGCTTGCATCCGATTTGACTATTCCTTTTCTGGGAAGGCTTATGTGAACTTAAAGGCTTAAATTTTGATTTCTTACTCAAATTAATATTTTTAAAATTATTACAGATCAATATTCCAAAACATGATCTCCTTTGAGCCCCTTGTGACCAAAGTTATGAACTTTGCCCAAAAACTGGTGAACGCTGACCGAGCTTCACTTTTCCTTGTCGATGCAAAAAGCATGGAATTACACGCCACTGTGTTTGATGTGGGCTCAAAAAAATCCCGTGACAAAAAATCTAGTGGAAGTGATAGTTCACAAATTCTGAAAGAAATACGATTCCCTGTTGGAACTGGTATAGCGGGTCATGTTGCAGAAACTGGACAAGTCCTCAATATACATGATGCATATGAAGATCCACGTTTCAATAGGTTTGTAAAAAGTCATTTTTACTTATATTGAAGGCTCGGTTGTATTTTTTATTTATTATTATTAGGCTGGAATTTATAGAACCAAAACAAAATTCAAACAGAACGTTGTCAAAATCCATAATACCAGCGGCAGTTGAGCGGGGTGAATGTGGTAGCTGAGCGGGGTGAAAGTATTTTCGTATGAATTTTCTTCCCGCATATTTGTATGGCCGCAATTACGTACTTTCGGCACTGTTTTTAATAAACACTTACTTTCAGAGTAGGTGCAGTATAAAATATAATTTCTTTACAGAACGGTAGATCGCATAACAGGTTACAAGACGAAAACTATACTGTGCATGCCAATTTACAACAGTAACTCCATCATAGGTGTCGTGCAGATGGTCAACAAACGGAACGGATGCTTCACTGACGAAGACGTGAAAGCATTTGACATGTTCGCAGTATATTGCGGCTTGGCCTTACATCATGCCAACTTATACAACAAAATCAGCAGATCTGAGCAGAAATACAAAGTAGCGCTTGAAGTGCTAAGTTATCACAACACATGCACAGATGACGAAGTGAATACAGCGCTTAATGAAGTATCAGAGAATTTGAGAACAGAAATGGACAATTTCGCGTTCAGTCCATTCATTCTGGATGACTATAAGAAAGCAACACATTCCATACATATGTTTATTGATTTGTTTGGGATCACCAGATTTGATAGAGTGGAATTGGTGAAGTTTGTTTTGACAGTTCGTAAGAATTACAGGCGTGTACCATACCATAATTGGACTCATGGATTTTCTGTGGCTAATACCATGTATAATATATTGAAAAGAGCTGTTGTCTTCAATGTACACGAGGTAGGTATTTTTTATAACTTACTTTTTATATTACATACTTATTCTTAATTTTCGACGAAAATAACCTTCTGGAAAAAAACATATTTTTATATACAGGCTCAGAATTCTTCAAACTTAGACGAGTATAGACAAAAAATCGGCCAAGTGCGAGTCGGACTCTATTTATTTAATATCTATAAAAAACGGGGAAAAAAAAAAAAAAAAAGTTTGTTGTATGGGAGCCCCCCTTAAATATTAATTTTATTTTAATTTAATTATTTATTTTTAAAGTGAATATATAACTAAATATTCTGTGAATATTTCAAGCGTCTACATGTTGCCGTTATCAATATCTACCAAAAAAATGACTTTTGTTGTATAGGAACCCCCTTAATTATTTATTTTATTCTGTTTTTTAGTATTTGTTGTTATAGCGGCAACAGAAATACATCATCTGTGAAAATTTCAACTGTCTTACTATCACGTTTCATGAGATACAGCCTGGTGACAGACAGACAGACGGACGGACGGCCGGATAGTACCCTTTGGGTATTGGTAAATCGTGGCGAGAAGTATGACAGGTGCAGAAAATGTTGAATTTTTTGTACACATGAAGCTTTTGTACTATTCAGTGCGTAGTTCTACCTATATTCACATTTATTTCTTACACGGTCAATTTTTGTATAAAATAACATAAGCCTTTTTAAATGGCCGGGTTTGATTCCCGAGATATAACTAACCGTTCTCAATATCTATTTCATATTATTTAACCACTATGCATTTGAATTATGTACAGACAGACAGACAAAAGTTATAAAAACACTTCAATTTATTTGTAATGTATTTTGTAATTTGTATGTTGGTTAAGACATTGAGAAATTATTTTTAAATTCAAAAATGTTTCTTTATCAAACATTATGAAAAATATTGAAATTAGCAGCTTTGTCTTATCAAAATTTTATTTTTCTATAATCGAATCAATTCAAACAAATCGCCAATCAAAAATAATGTTTAATTTTGCGTCGGCCTATAGACAACAGTCAAGCACCGTGATATGGAAACAATTGAATCATTTTTTTCTAGAAATTGGCCCTATTTATTGGTTGCTTGTGCCACGATCTCGACCACAGAGGCAAAAACAACAAATATATGTCCGACACAGAGTCACCACTTGCTGCTATGTACTCGACGTCTACTATGGAACATCATCATTTTAATCAAACAATCGCCATACTTCAGCAAGTAAGTGAAAATAATTACTAATATTATAAAGAAGTTAAGTTTGTAGTTTTGTAAGTTTGGATTCAAGGGATTATCTCTCAAACTACTGAACCAATTCTAAAAATTGTTTCACGAATAGAGCTAGAGCTGAAAATATCTACGGACGAAGCCGGGGGCGAAAAGCTAGCACAAAAGAAACCAGAAAGCAGAAGGCTAAAATTAGTACACTAAGGTACCAGCTTGTTGTATTTCTTCAAAGCATTTCCAAGCACCGGAGCAGAAAGCGATGCCTCGCTTCTGTGTAAAAAATCACGTCGATTCGTTGCTCTGTTTTGACTTGAAAGTAGAACAAACAAAATATACTTTCACATTTATAATATTAGTTAGAATTTATCTTAGAAATATACGCTTAACTTTTATATAGAAATAGAACTAAATATAAAATAATGCCGTAGTTTTGCGAATGATAAAAAGAAAAGTTTATTAATATAAGCTATGTAAGTTTGATGAGCAACAAACATTCAAACTCAAAATATTCACAACAGGATAATATAATTGAATATATTAGAATTTATATAAGCATATTCAACATATCTGAGATTAAAGTACTCAAAAACTACTCAACCGATTTTAATACGGTTTTCACTAATAGATAGACTAAATCGGAAGGAAGGTTTGTGCGTATATAACATCACGCTATGTATTGTGGGACCGAAGCAGTAACCAATAATGTCAGCAGAATCCGGTGAGAATTATTAAATATAAATATTTTATTGTTTTTTTTTCAGGAAGGACATAACATTTTCAGCAAGTTGTCCAACTGCGAATACAAAGACATTCTGAGTTTATTGAAACATTGTATCTTGGCAACTGATTTGGCAGCTTTCTTCCCAAACAAGGGAAAATTACAGACTCTGATTAAAGATCAAGAATTGCAATGGAACAAAATGGATCATCGGTATAGTTACCTATCATTAACAAAAAAAAAGGAAACAAAAATATCTTCACGGCTTTCATATCTTGCGGTGTGTCCAGAGACAAGTCTGTTGGCAAACCTGTTGCTGCACTTATCTATTATTTTTAGAAGTATACTCCAAAGCACAAGAATTCTTAAAGATAATTGGTACTTAGCACTTTTGGCACGGACGAGATTTGAATATTCTTTTTTGATACCTAATATCCAGTATCTACAAGTATTAGTTCGCAGCGGCAGCGGCAGCGGCAGCGATAGTGGCATATCATATCATATTAATTTATTATTATAAGTGTTCTCGGCACTCTAGGCCAGTCGTCGGAGTTCCTAGAACAAATATTCTAGTTATAATTTTAGTTTGTGTAGGTGTAGGTAGGTTTTAATTAAATTTTTTTATTTAATTTTTTATATAGATATTAATATATAATTTTTATATATAATAATAAAAATTAATCTGTAATTCCAGATCATTGATTTTGGCAGTATCAATGACAGCAGCAGATTTGTCGGCTGCAGCAAAACCTTGGGAGGTACAGGTGGAAACTGTCAAAGTTATTTTCCAAGAGTTTTACCAACAAGGTGACGAGGAAAGGGCTGCTGGCAGAGAACCGATGGCTATGATGGATAGAGACCGTCCTGAGGAACAAGCTTCAAGCCAGGTTTAAATTATTCTATACCTAATTGATCCCAGGGTTCCTTAGCGATGGACCTGATCATTTAGTTTTAGACTATGATATTTTGATGTTTTGTGAGTTGGATCGACCACTAAAGGCGACCCCGGCGCGTTGCTGTACGGTCCACCGAAACCGACCACAGTATCGTGCAATTCTTGTAACGAACGGTCCGTCTAGCTCATCCGGCAGCCGGAATGGGATATTTTCGGTGCGATGCCGGACCCAACGTGTGGCCTACTTTAGAAAGTACAGAGGCTATCGTCGATAATTTCCTTTTAAAAAATGCTTCGGAATGCATGTAAAGCTGGCGTCCGCACTTCTAAAAATAATATAGACAACTGGCATAAAATGGCCGTAAAGATATGATGTATGATAAGAGTGTATGCAATCAAGAGAAGTTTATTTTAAATTAATTACAGGTCGGTTTCCTGAAGAACATCTGTCTTCCGTGCTATGAACTACTCCATCATCTGATACCAGAAACAGAACCTTTGTTGGCTATGTGTCAAGACAATTTAAGACGGTGGGAGCAGATACAAGAGGAAGTTAAACAAGTTTTGGAAAAGAACGAAGCATCTTCAACATCTAACGAGGCTTTACCAAACCATCTTTACATAAAAGTGCAGAATCTTAAATGAATGCTTCATTCTATCTGCATTTTAGCATTTATTTTACGCATTTCACCCCTGTTTCGCACATTTTTTTTAATGTAACATAAATCGACCACAGACTCGTCCAATTCTTGTAACGTACGGTTCGCCGAATCGAATCTTGTGAGTGAGTGAGTGAATTGCATGTGATCTAAATCGTATGATTTACATCGCTAATGTGTGGTTTGTGTTCAATCATCGATCATACGGCGGCCGGACTGAAAATTTTCGCTGAGATACCAGACCAGTGCGTGGGCTACTTATTACCCTCCGGACCTCCAATAATCTCAGTGCAGAAAATAATACACAATATTAGTTGGGATATATTAAGTAGGCCACACATTGATCCGGCATCGCATCGAAAATTTCCTATTCCGGCCGCCGGATGGTCTAGGCGGACCGGACCGTTCGTTACAAGAAGTGGACGAGCCTGTGGTCGGTTCCGGTGGACCGCACGGCGACGCGCCGTGGATTGGACGAATGTGTGGCCACCTTTAGCCTTTTTCAGCCTCATAAGTTCGTTTCACATTTCAGTGAAGTAAAATGTTTAACTTATTTATTAATGTGCTAGCTTTCCTCTCCCGGCTTCGTCCGTGGATATATTCGAACAAAATAAAATATAGCCTATAGCATTCTTTCTCTTTGTGAAATATTTTTTTGTTTGTAGTAGTAACGTAACAGTAGTATAGATTAATTTAATTACTTTAGCTACAAATCGTGAAATTTTTTCACCCATTTTTAATTGAGATATTTTCGTTTCAATTTTTTGTTTTCATATTAAAACAGACAACTAATAAAAAAATTACTGTATATTTTTTAAGTATTTATTTTTAATTGTTCTTTTATTTAAAATATTAATTAACAATTAGCATTTGGTGTGATTAGAGTAGATAAAATATGGTAGAAATTAGAGATATTGTTGTTATTTAAAAAATATTATATTGTGTCCCTAAAAAGAATATTCAGTAGAAAATTTAGTGCATTAGAACTAAGTATATGTGTCATCCAAGGGTGGATCCAGTATTTAATTTTGGCGGGACCCGCGGCGCTCGAGTTTCATCTCAAGGTTTCCAGGGGAGTTTAGAATTAAAGGCACAGGCAATAAATAAGCCAAGACTCAACTTAAAAAAAAACAATTTTTTTTTTTATTTTTAAATGCTAAAAAATAAAATTTCAATAAAAATATCATACGGCCAATGGAAGTACTTTGGGGGGGGGGGTATGGCTCCCTGGGCTTCCCACCCCCTGAACCCGCCCATGATGTCATGCACTTGTTAAACTAGATGTAACTATAATATGTGTAGAGGTTTAAAAGTAGACAAAAAATTACATCAAAATAGACCTATTGCATTATTTAATATTCTTTTGACTAAGTATTATTTGTGCATTTCTTTAACAAAGTAACTAGTTTAGAACTACACTCGCGTCCTCCTATTTAATGTTTAAAACAATATTATTATCATTTAAAAACAAGTATTATTTTTTTATTAATTCTTTGTAACCTAATAAAAATTTTGACTTTAATCTTCTAGAATATTGTATTATTCTCTAGTTAGATATATTGTAGATTTTTTTCCCTTGTAGTTCTATATTTATACCAAAAAGGTACCTAGTGAAAATGTGAAGAAAAATATATAAAACCTATTAAAACTAGTCTATCAGACAGTGTCATTTTTGACAGAGACAAAATAAAATACCAAAGAAAATTTAATGTAAATTCTTTAAATATGTTTATAAAATTGTAAGTTCACGGAAATAAAATGGAAACTTTGCAGAGAATCAATTCAACTTTTCAAAACATCAAGTGCAACATAAAGAACAAGAACTCTGCCCAGAGTCTTGCTAACTTGAAAAAAGACATACACAATCTGACTACAGATCTCGTGATTCTTGGAAAAGAAAATAATGAACTTTTCATACGCTCGTTGGCCATGGAAGGTTACCTAGCTTTAATATCAGCCAAAGCGTTACCAGTTCCTCTACCAGAGAAAAGGAATATGCTACATGTGGTATTTGATAAATTAAACCCGTATTCACTCAGGGGCGAATGTCTTTTCATATTTCTCAGAGTTCAAAACCTTCTCTGTTATTATCTAATACAATTAGATCAAATAGCATTAGCTAGAGATATTCTAGAACGAATGGAGCAATTTTATATTAAAATTCAAGAAGGGGCCGAGAAATATATAGACGCTGAGGAGTTGTTTACAGTCGCTACTGCGACGGAAATTAAAAAGGTAAACACTGAGAAAATTGATAAAGTTATTACAAACAATATTCAGATGCAAGCTTACCTCTACAATAAATTAAACTTGCCACACAAGTATACTATATACAACCATACAGCATTAAGGAGACAATTAGAACTAAAGGAAGGTACACCGCAAGAGTGGGCTTTACGTACTGCTCGACTCGGAAATTATTTCATGTATCTAAATCAGGTAGGAAATGCTGGATATCACTTAAGCGCAGCTTACCACGTATTGCGTAATTGTCACGACAATTGCAAAATGGTACCTGAGGAATTCGTATTACAGAAGGCTGATTTTGAACTACATTTTCTTGAACTCAGTCACTATTGGGTCAAATACGGGTTGATGCTATTTAAGTTGTCTAAAAAGAAAATTTTAAGTAAATTCTTTACACAACCCACTTCCAAAGATAACTTGTGGAACGCTATTGATGCTACATTGCTGAGAAACAATCTAGAAGACGAAAACGTAAAGGATTGTGGAGCAGAAAAAATTGGACAGGAGGATGCCAACACTGAAGAAATCTATAAATTTTCATCGCTTGACCTTCATGAAATTGAAAATAAGGTACCTTCAGCATTAGTGTCAAAGTCACTGGATGCCAGAAAATTATTCGCCTTTACTCACAAATGGTTGATGCGGGCCAAAAACTACTATGATTTTGAGCATAATTCTTCCCAATACATTTCCTGTTCCCTGCAGTTAGCAGAATTGTATGAGCACTTGGCGTTTTTCGAAAAAGACTTGGACAACCAATATAGTATACAAAAGCGTAGAGCCGACGTTTTGGAATCTTTGAATGCGTTATTGAAAAACTGCGATAACGTGATGTCTGTACAGATAGACGTGATCAGAGAGCTATCGCAAGTGCAACTTGAATTGATGACATTAAACCTACAGAAGTTGTGGCGTGAAGAATCTCAGATGAACGTCTTGAGCTTGGATAACGACGCAGAATCTATTATTAATTCTCTTAAATCCGAATCGAATAAAACATTAACGGAGAAAACGTTAAACGCGTCCTCTAAAACTATATTCCTTAGGAAAATGGAAGCGGCTACTTCAATAAACGGGAAATTATTTAGACTATGTAATGAATTGCAAGCACCGACACCATCTCAATGTAGCGTTTCAATTGCCTAGGCATAGGATGTTTCATTATTCCAATATATATTATACTTCTCACAAAATACCACATTACTTTAAATTAGATGTTACATGTGCATGTTATATGTGTTTAAATATTTGTGTATTATATTTACCTAAATATTGTAGAGATGTATTAAATTGATTCTGCAATATTTTTTGTATCATTGACATAAGAAATCTCCAATCTGTGTCGCGGCTCATCGATGATGGCGCTGCTAAAACCTGTATCGCGCTAGTGAACATATTGTATGCATATATACAACTTTCCAGTGACACACGTTGGAGATTATTCCCTTTTAAGTAGCCCACACACTGGACCGGTATCTCACCGAAAATATTCGGTCCGGCCGCCGTATGATCGAGATTGAACACAGGCCTCACATTAGCGATGTAAATCATACGATCTAGATCACATGCAATTCTCACTCACACAGACGCACAAGATTCGATTAAACAAAGGCGTGTGAATGTGTGTGTGACAGATCGTCAAGTCAGTCACGGATCAGATTTGTGGTAAGCATCTAGACGACATATATTTTTAGTCTTAAATATATTTCAATAGCTAGTCCTAACAAAATATAGAGTTAATATTAGTAAAGCACAATCGCACTATAAATCGGTTCCTTATCAGGGATGGGATGGTCAGAGCAGTGTGTGAAAAGAAAAATCACATATAGAATATACAATAATTTATTTTTTACTGGGGCTTCCAATCATTTATTGTTACAACTTAAGGATATTAATTACTTCAAACAACTAATATTAATAAGATAGTTCATAACAATAACATATTTCACTTATATATTAAATTCTATTAACTAAAATATGAATAGTGCACATTGCGATTTTTAAGTGGTATTTAAATATTCCGCGATCATAAAATGCTTTGAAATATCTTCTACCTTTCTCATCTGCATCTGAAAGGAAATATAAGAAAATGTCATCATACATGCAAGTGAATTTGAATCCGGAATTATGCAGAATTTTTTAAATCTTTCCACTGTATTGAAAATTTGATGATAGACTGTAAAATAAAATATGATGTATATGATAAAATTCGCCCAAGAAATAATTCGCAAATTAACAACCAATCGCTTAGCTAAGTGTGTTTAAATGAGTTTTAATAAAAGCAAAATCTACATTCACTCACAGTTAGTAATACATCGAGTCAAATAACGAAACTCACCAGTGAATACCTTCTCGAGTCATTTAACTTTGACTATCTTTCGATTTGTCGCAATGTGTATCATTATCGTGGTCGATTACATGCAATCGGTCGTCCAACATTTCTCTGCGATCGGAACAATCTGGCACTGGAGTATGTCTGGATACAGTAGCAAGTCGCCTTCCACTCGACGTAGCCCGTCTTGGTGAAACACTGTAAGACCTCACACCTCCATAATATTTCCCTCTACGCGTTATAACATCTAGGCGAGCAGAGGCTTCCGACCTGCCGTGATCATTTTCCAAAACGATTCTATACAACCCAGCATCTTCAATAGTGACTTCGTCTATTTCCAAAAGTCGCGTGTCCTCCCTTTCTTTAACGGTGATTCTGGTTGAAGGCGTTACCGGTACGCCATCTTTATCCCAAGACGTCCAGGGAGATGGATGTCCTGTTACTGCGCATCGGAAAGTGGCATAGTTTCCTTCTTCAACGACTTTGTTGTGTGGGTAGGTGTAAAATTTGGGAGCGACGCGACGAGATGGACTGTACAGTCTTCTAGTTTCTGGCACTGAAATATATCAATAGTTATTATTATTCATATAGGTACACTAAGGCTACCTGTCCACTAGAGCAGAGAGGAGAAGAGCAGAGCGGAGATGTGAAAATTAGACCAATAGATTTGCACAAGCTGAGCAGAGTATAGATTTTGTGTAATTCACTCCTTTCCGCTCCAGTGGTCAGGCAGCCATATAATGAAAAAAGCCCTGTCCGATTCAAAAATCGTGTACATCTAAAGGTGCCCCCATTCGTCCAATTTTACCGGCGCGCCGCCGTACGGTCCACCGAAACTGACCACAGATTTGTCCAATTCTTATAAAAAATAGTCTGCCTAGATCGTATGGCGGACGGAATAGGAAATTTTCGGTGCGATGCCGGACCAATGTGTGACAAAATTTATACCTACTAAAATTATAAAGAGGTAAAGTTTGTAAGTTTGAATGTAGGGGGTAATCTCTCAAACTACTGAACCGATTATAAAAATTATTTCACAAATAGAAAGCTACGATATCCCTGAGCGACATAGGCTAGATTTTATTTTGTTCCAAAATGTATACGGGCGAAGCCGGGGCGGAAAGCTAATACTATTTTCAATACTTGGCAGTTTCTTTGGACTACAATAGCTGTATATGTTCCAGAATACGAGTAAAATCCCGGACCAGAATTAAAATAATAATAAACGGGTTAATACATATGTGGGTCACATATCGCACGGGTAATCAATCAAAATAATCTTCAAGACCCGTGAAGCATGGACTTGTAAGTCTACATATTTTCACAATGGACAACCATTAAGCACCCATTTTATTATATTAATGTAGAATATGTTAAATATATTATGTTGAAGTTTAGGATTTATAGTTATAGTCGAGCTTTAGACCCCATTATTCCTATAATTTCAGTATGTTTCAAATATTTTGTAAGTATCGAAATTAATTGAAAGAGAATTTTTTTTACAAAAATAATCTAGAGATGTTGTCACAATATGTGTGTAATGCGTGTGTTGTGTGTATACAGCAATCCGGGATCTGTCCGGCATCGAAAATGACCACAAATACGATGATTTGACATAGGCTCGCACAGGGGACCGTTCGTACAAGAATCGGATGAGTCTGTGGTCGATTTCGGTGGTTTGGCCGGAGACGCGCCGGCGATCGTTTAAATGTGTGGGCACCTTTACGCGACGCTATATCGTACATTCCTTATATGACCGAAACATAATACAATTTACCAGGAGTTCGTGAGAGTGATCTAGAGCGAGCGGGCGTGGCGCGCGGTGTAGAACGCGGTGTTGATTGTGCTGATTGGAACGCAGGAGGACGTCGTAACTGCTGACTCAACATGTTCGGTTCTCCAGGCGCTGAAACATTTATCTATATATAAAACACAAAAAATGTTTCTACCTATGTCCGCTTTGAAACCATCCAACCGATGTGCCCCAAATCGGCTTCATTTGGAAAGGCAAAGAAAAAAAATAAACACTTTTTCCATACAAACATTTTCAACCTCATCAAAGAGTCAATCAATTAAAAACATTAGTGTGAAGTTTGTATATAATTGTTAGCCCGGGCGAAGTCGGGGCAAGCCGCTAGTATTATATATACAATAATTTGAATACCAACACAATACGTAATACAATTTATACCAATATTATAAAGAGGTAAAGTTTGTGAGGTTGTAGGGGGTAATCTCTGGATCTACTGAACCGATTTTGAAAATTCTTTCACTAATAGGGAGCTACTCCCCGAGCGCTATAGGCTATATTCTATTTTGTTCGAAAATATCCACGGGCGAAGCCGGGGACGAAAAGCTATGCACATATATTTTTAGATCATTTTATTCTACACAATTATTTTCTACTTGATTTTGTTATATTTTTGATAGATTAGACAGCATACGCCATGAAAGCGTGTAGTCGCTAACTTTTCTCCCGACCTCATTGATTCACAAATCCTAAACATGAACCATGTTTAATACTTGTGAATCAATCTATCCACTTGTGTAAACCGCAACAAAATATGTTTAGTAGTTTTGGAGTGAATCAGGCACAGACCACCATATATACAGAGGCGTCGTGTATTTTTTTTTAATATGTAATAATAATATAAAAACACCTCAACAGAACTGGCCACTCCTATCACAAATATCATCGGGTAAAAGAGGGAGACTTGGACTTCCGGTGGGTACCCTGGGCCGTAACACGGTTTCAGGAGCTGTAATGCAACCCGTGAAGAAAGAAAAAATAATAAGTATTTATTACTTACGGTAAACAATAAGGCAAGCATTAGAGGTTGTTCTTCCAAGAACATTAGATGCTTCACAAACGTAGACTCCCTCGTCTTCAGCGGTGACCCTCTTTATTCTCAAAATAACTTCACTTTCATCGCATGTCAATTCGAAATCGTCATTTTCATGTATAACCTAGAAACAAAATACACATAAATACATCTTCACTGCTTTTAGACTCCAGAGACACCAGTAACAGCATCCACTTTTTGTCAGTTAACTAACAATTGTGACAAGGCTGATGCTGCACATATTGGACCTAGATACTTAGATATGCCACTTCTTTAACAGACGTAACTATCTGTTATTTTTTACGGACTTTAATGCATAAAAAGTGCAAGCAAGGCAGGCTTTCTCGCCACAGCTCCCTCAATGATACCATCAAAAGGGCTCTTGAGTCAATAGAGCTAACGGGAATGATCCGGGAAGACGGCAAGAGGCTCGATGGAATAACTCTTTCAGTGGGAGCGAGGTCGGGCCCTTGTATTGGATGCTACGTGCGTCGACACATTAGTCCTGTCTCATTTCAGGAAAACAGCAATCAAGCGGGAGCTGCGGCGGAAATCACAGAGTCTAACAAACGGCGCAAATATAGTTCACTGTCACTAGAACTGACGGTTAGAAATATCGGTTCTTAAAACGGCCTCAGTATAATAGATATGTTTTCAAAAGTGTCAATAATGTTCTCACCTGGTTATATTTGATCCACTTGATATCCGGGAACGGTGTGCCACTCACTTCGCACTGAAATTGCACAACATCGCCGTCACAGCATACCACGTCACACAGTTCTCTTACAAAGCGAGGTAACGTTTCAACGCGTCTGCAAAAAAAATAATATATATACACCAAGCCAAGGCATATGACCAATTACAAAAAAATGCGCATACTCTTACATTCGCGCCCATACTAATTCCATACTGCCACAGATCCACAATTCCTTACAAGTTTGATATAATATCTATTAGCTCATGTGGGCAAAATTATACTTATTATTATTTAGTTTAATCTAAATTATATTTATACTAGCGGGCCCGGCAGACGTAGGTAGGTATGCTTCTATTCGGGGAGGAGACACATCTAACAAACCAAAGATCTTAAAAATCGGTCCAGCCGTTCTTGAGTTATATAATATATGGTGTAACTAACCCGACTTTGTGTTATATAATATAGATTTATTACTTATTTTGTTCTGATTTTGCGGTCAGAATTCCCGTAATACATTTACAAAACTACAAATTTCTTCATATGAGGCTAGCACCTCATATGAAGAAATTTGTAGTTTTGTAAATGTATTACGAATTTGAAATTTGAAAATTATCTGCAACTTGCTATTTGTAGTAGATTTTGTACAATCACGAATCTACTAAAGTTCGTTTCAGGCGTTTTCTTAAGCTCTTTGGTTATTATAACCACTACTGATGAAGAAAAAAACAGCCTTCAAAACCAAAATGTGCTTTCCGAAAGCAAATGCACAAGGCACTATAAAAAAAATACCCAAATCGCTTCAAGTGTGCCTATAAAATTTGAAGAGTTCTAGATTTCTCGGGGGTAAGGGGGAGAACGGAATAAGATCTATCCGACCCTAAATGTCATCCTCACCTGCACGCTTGGTACCCTCTGCTAGACAACAAACGAGGCTCTGGCGACCGAGCAATGGCGGTATAACCATACACCTAGCAAGGCAACTGAAGAAAGGCAAGGGGAAACCACTGCACTATTCTTCGAAAGAAAGTTAACCATGGTTAATACAGGGCGCGTCGCGCTGTGGACCGCTATGATTGACCACGACTGCTCTGCCAAGCGCTATTGGACGAATGAGTAAGCAACTTTAAGTAGTGTACTTACCCGTAACTAACATTATGAGAGTCAGTGCTGTCTGGATCTGCAAAATACTTATCAATTACTCATTTGATTGATTAAAATTATAAGCATCAATTTTATTTAAGAATACACACACATCTTCACGGCTTTTATACCTTGTGGTGTGGTGTAGAGACAGCAGAACAAGTGGCAAGCCCGTGATGTAGATGTGTCACTTCTTTAACAGATGTAAATATATATTATTTTTTATAATAAGTCGTCGATGGCCTAATTGGTAGAGCGTTGACATGAAACCGAGAGGACCCTGGTTCAATTCCCACTAGTGTTAAAAATGCTAAGCACAAATTTTCTTTAAGAATACTTTGCTTTAATCGACTCCTCGTGCTTCGGAGGGCGACGAAGCCGGGGTCCATACTTCTTATAAAAATAACAGATACTTACATCTGCTGTGACACCTAGATAGGTGCAGCAGCAGGCTTGCAAGCTGTTCTGTTTAATATGGAAGATGTAATTGTTATTAAATACGGACTAAAATATATCATTGTAACCCTTTGAGTATATATACCAAAGGAGGCGCCAAGCGGAAAGTCACCGAACATTTTTTTTCTGCCACTTTTGACGGGCGGGGGAGGTAGACGCCTAGTACTAGCCCCTGTACCACTGTATTTTTCTGTCGTTTTATTGTCGCAGCGGATTTTACGTTATATGATGATTATGCTAAAATACAAACATAATAATTATAAATAATTATTGGAAACACTATGTTCCCGCAAGTTAGACGTCCTAGATCGCCTTTCACATTTAAAACAACATAATTAACTATTAACTATTTTTCTAGAGCTCTGTCTCGCGACACAAAACGATAGCAATTTAACGAAACCTAAGGTAACTCATTATTGCGCACCTGGTCAGTTTAACTAGTCAAAGAGCAAACAATTGGCGAAAGTGGGAGCCCGTCTATGGCCCCTCCATAGGCTTAGTACCCAATTGATAGATGCTCTAGGACCCGAGTGATTGAATCAGACTTATAATACTATTGCTTTAATTAAAAAAATATAGACCTAAGACTAATAACGGATTTTTCCTGATTTTATTATGTGAAAAAAAAATTACGGCCTTAATTCTCTGTTTCTGCAGAGATGCAGTGAACAGCTAGCTAAACCGCTTCACATCTTATTCAAGTTGTCACTATCCTCAGGTATCATGCCCACAGCTTGGAAGAGTTCTTATGTCATCCTTATTCACAAGTCTGGAGACAAACATGATATACAACATTACCGTCCAATCTCAAAACTTAGTGTAATACCTAAACTTTTTGAGAAAATTATATACGATTCAATCTTTCCTACAATGCGTCCTTTTATAATTCCGCAACAGCATGGATTCATAAGAAAGCGTTCTACCGAAACGAATCTGAATGAATTTATCAATTTTGTTAGCAATGCTATACATGAGGGATTCCAAGTGGACGCAGTGTATACGGACTACCTACACTAAAGCCTTTGATAAACTTTCACATAATATCATACTGCGTAAACTTGATGAAATTGGTATTCGATGGCTGGAGTCTTCCCTGTGTAACCGCAGTCAACCCACCTCGGACCACTTTTATTTAATATATTTTAAAATGATATTAGTCATTCTTTTAAATATTCTAAATTCCTCCTTTATGCTGATGACAACAAGATATTTAAAATAATCAGAACCCCTCAAGATAGTAATGATTTACAAACACTTAAATAATTTAAATCAGTACTGCAAAATGAACCATCTACATCTGAACGCCAAAATGTGTAATGTGATAACTTTCTCACGAAAACGTAAACTTATTATATTCAATTATCACTTTGATAATGTCATCATAAATCGTGTTTCCGAGGTGAGAGACTTGGGAGTTCAGTCAGACAATAAATTACTTTTCGATTCTCATATTATTAAGTATATTACTCAAAAGGCATACAAAATGATGGGTTTTGTACTGAGGGTCGGGAGGGATTTTAAAGAAATTAATACCATTATGATACTTTTTAATGCACTGGTTAGACCTATACTAGAATATAACTCCACAGTTTGGAACCCACAATATAAGATATACATAAACATGATAGAATCCATACAAAAAAGTTTGTAAAACATATCGAATATAGATTTTACAACAAATTCCAGGCTGTGCTCGTCTCTTTTGAAGCGCCGAACCGAGAGTGATCTTATATTTTTATATAAAATAATAAACAACTTCGTAGATTCTCCTTCTCTTTTGAATATGATTGAATTCAGATGTACTCGTATCAATAGTAAGATTAAGTAAGTATTTGGTTTACAATTATGTAAAACCAAATTACATGCCAATATGTTCATCAACCAACCGTACTTGTATTGTTTTCAATGAGAGATTTAGTAACGTGGATATATTCGGTAGCACTCTTCCTAAGATTAAGAAAGCCCTGAATGTAACTTATGATAGCTGACTGATTTTTGTTTTTTTTTTGTTTTTTAAGTTTTGTTTTTTTATTTGAATTCTCGTGTCTTTTATTCCGTATTTTATAATGTGTTTTTGTACCTATTTTTTAATTAAAGCAATAGGCATGATGACTAAAAAATTCTAATTAGTCCGTCAGTTAGATTATCAGAAAATATTGGACACGTATTTTTTCTTTTGTCAATTAAACAAAAAATTATGAAGATATAGCGCGCTAAAATTCCGCGTGACGTCACATTTGAGTACCTACACTTTTGACCTAGAAGTGACGTCACCGGCCCCCACTCCCAAACTTTGACGGGCTTTATCTCTGTAATTTTTTGTTTGATTGACAAAAGAAAAAATACGTGTCCAATATTTTTTTAATAATCTAAATGTCGGACTAAATAGAATAATATTGGTCGATGGCATACCTAAAAATATGTATATAGTATTTCATATCAAAATATAAATACCTTTTGCAAGTATTTGAAGTGATATAACAGCTTTGGCTTCACCATGAACATTCTTTGCTAAGACTGAATAAGCGCCAGTGTGGTCGAATTTAGCATGAGGTATTTCCAGCCGGTACTCGGGACCAGAGCCGACTCGTCGAAAATGTGTCGCATCTCTATAGTAATCGGGCTGAAAAAAAATAAGAATTTAAATTAATTAAGGTAGAACAAGTATTTACAAATGTCGCATATATTGAAAAATTAATAAATTAAATCAAACGCAATCGATAATATATGTTTAATAAGCAAAATAATAAAATTGTGGACAACATACAACAAATATATATGTTACTAAAATCTACGAATAAGAAACACAGACTAAAATACTAATAGAAACTATATTAAAAATAAATAATAAGTATAAAAACCTCTAAGTGGGTTTGTCGAATTATGTACATAATTTTATTAATTTTAATAACTATTTGTATGTATATATGAAAATAAACTAAAACAGAACCTAGTGGTTGGTTCAAGAGTTAGGATTTTAATCGTGTTAATTATGGTTTATGTATTCCCATGACTTTGTTTCATTACGATATCTTGAAGGTTTCCGAAGAAAATAAAAAACATATTGGCCATAATATGGCTGTGTTAATGTGATCAGGTGAACGGGTCGCAAAGCTAACCTAGAATATTATAAAAAAAGAGAGTCTTAAGTATCCGGTATCTCACAGAAATTTTTCGATCCGACAGCCGTATGATCGAGATTGAAAACAGGCCAAACATTAGCAATGTAAATCATACGATCTAGATCACATGCAATTCACTCAGCCACACAGACACACAAGATTTGATTAAACAAAGGCATGTGTATGTGTGTGTGTGTGTGTGACAGATCGTTCCGGTCATCGAAATCAACCACAAATGCAACGATTTGAAAACGGATGGTGGGCCGCGCGTACAAGAATTGGACGAGTCTTTGGTCAGTTTCGGTGGACCGTACGGCGACCGGCCGGGGATTGGACGAATATTTGAATTTTCGCCCCATTTCATGAAATTACCTACTTTATAGCAAGAGCTAACATGTTACACATCTT
This sequence comes from Nemapogon koenigi, assembly GCA_963924495.1. Lineage (NCBI taxonomy): Eukaryota > Metazoa > Arthropoda > Insecta > Lepidoptera > Tineidae > Nemapogon > Nemapogon koenigi. Next base: position 24,476,925 of record OZ004629.1, read on the forward strand.
ACCTTAAGGAAGTCCCGCAACCAAAACACATCAGGTTTAGGATCACCAACGACCTCGCACTCTATTATGACATTATCACCTTCACGAGCTTCGCTGGAACGAGGTTTCCTTACAAACATTGGCTCTTTGGAATATCTGAAATAATAGTAGAACCCCCTTAGACAATGTACCCACGAACGCTAGTATTTTATTATCTCGAAACGCTAAATTCTAATATTATATGCAGAACTTATGATCATCATCATCATCATCATCATCAACCTTTTAAGATCTACTGCTGGATCATGGTGTCCCTCTAGCGCACCATTTTAGTGGTGCTCTTTGAGAGCAATTGCCATAGTCACCACGCTTGGCAGGCGGAGGAGTCGATTTAAGCACATATTCTTAAAGAAAATTGGTGCTTAGCATTTTGGCAGCGAGTAGGAATCGAACCCGGGACCTCCAGTTTCAAGTCTACCGTCCTACCAATTAGGCTATCGACTACCTTTACTTATGATCTTATGATCAAATTATAATTATAATAATTATATGAAAAGTATACGCAGGCTATAAGAAGATGAATTTATGCATTTTAACTACCGTATTCAAATAATAAAAACACCGATAACAACAACCGGGCATAACCTCAAAAAATTAGCTGATCGACCAAAACCTTCGCCATTTTATTTCGCGTCATCTACAGAGTATGGGCAGACGCTAACTTTGCGTTCACGAAAATGACATAATTTACGTTTCGTTTTCTACACGGAGTTTCTACTTCAATGAGTTAGTATACAAAACTCTTTGGTTTGGTCAGAGTGAAGCACAGTTTCAATACAACCATTTTTCAGTTGGTCCCATACCTACATTTAAAGTTATCATTGTACAATCTATTATATTCGTTTAGTTGTACATTGTCTAACTTAGACAGCCCCTTCTAAGCCCCCAGAACTCGTGAATGCTACGCTAATGATAAATTTGAATGGAATGGCATATAATATATAATAAAAACGCTTGCATTCATTTCGAGGTAGGCCAGCCTCTCCTTTTCAATGCTTAAGTTCCTCTAACTACACGATTAATGTGTTGCACTTGAGGATAGATTTTCACAGCGCGTACTAATTGAAACAGGTTAATATATCTATATTTAGTGGAACACTAATGGAATCATGAGGTCCGTTTGTTACAAACGGTTATTTCAAATTGTTCAACGAAGAAATTTGAAGTTTAGCACAGTGTAGAATTTTAATTCGGGGAGTAATGAATTGCGCAAGTAGGTACCACTTGCACTTGACCGGTTTATCATAATTATCTAACATTATATCATATCTATCATATATAAACATTTATATTTGTTTGTTTGTTCGTATTCTATAGACTCAAAAACTACTGGACCGAAAATATTTTTGAATTTGATAGCCCAATTCTTGATAATGGTTAACATCACGCTACCTGCACTAAGGGGGTGAATTGTATTCCTAATACAACGCGTACGAAGTCACGGGCAATCAGCTAGTAGATTATATTTTTTTTATTTTAAATTTTAAAAGTCGCGTACTGCTGTTTCATCCGTGGCAATTTTCATCAAAACTTTACTAAATATACTTACGGCACATCTGGCGGATACATCATAGGCTGCCTAATTTCCGGAATCTCTTTGCGTCCAAGACCTTCTATCACATCCACCCTCCCAGATGTCGTAGCCGTGCCTACTTCATTGGAAGCAGTACAACTGTATACACCCGCATCTCTGGGCGTTACTGACGCTAACGCTAGTTCTACGGCTCCATCTCTGTCTAAAGTCATAATAGTTCGTCGGCTAGGTCTTAAGCGAATGCCATCTCTATACCAACTGACTCCTACTGACGGGTAAGCTTCCACAACCGCGGAGACGCGAAGCTCTTCGCCTGTGGACAGAAATAAATATAAATAATTCTCAATGCTTAAATCTAAAGCTTACGGAAGAAGAATAAAGAAAATATAAATAAATAAGTATGTTATTTGTATGCAGTGTAGTTGCCAACGAGCTAGGCAAAAGAAGGAGCGAGAGAATAAAATTAGAGGCAAGAAGAGGTGGAGAAAAGTTTTGTAAATTTTGGTATCCAAGCGGCAACAAAAGTATGAGAGAAATTCAGCAAAGAGAAAACTGGTAGAAATTGGAGGCATAAGGGGCACACAGAAACCGGTAATTGATATATTTTATTATGTCGTTGGCCAGTGGTAGATTTGACCAACTAAAATACGGCATATCGTTGAATTCATACAAAATTTTAAACAAAAAATTAACATGAAAACATTTTTATAAAAAATCCTTTATATAATGGCTAATATTATTGGCCATATCATGAAATGGCAGACCATATATTATAATACATATTTAATTGTTAATAACTGATATACAATTTATGTTTTCAAGGTCACCCTTGTGGACAAATAATTAAAATGCAATACAAAAATGGGTATGTGTGTACTTATGTACGCGCGTTAGAAGTTATACTTTTTTGCATAATACAAATAAGTTTATTTAGCACGCAAATAATAATTGCCTTTTCAAAAAAAGTGTACCGACTTCAAAAATTATGCACTGAAAAGTGTAGGTACTAAATTGTCTATTTAATATAATAAAAAAATAATCTTGCATCGTGCGCGCGCATCGTGAAATTTTGTCGAAATATCACTCTCGGCAACTTCATACTATAACTTTTTGTTACATCGTACAATTTCACTCTCATATATTTTTTTTATAACGCGCCCAAAGAAGTATAACTTCAATAAAAACATTTGCACAATACTTGCCTTCCAAATATCTATACAGAGGTTGCAGACCGCAACAGAACTCCGGCGCCACATACGCTCTAATGCCCTTATCCACCACAAGGTTGCATCTACAACTTAAAGCAGCCCGAGTATTCCTCGCCATGGCTTCATAAACCCCGCCGTCTTCAAGCGTAGTAGGTGCAATCTCGAGAGTGTGAAAATGTTCGTCTTGAAACAACGAGTGCCGATCTAAAACAAACAGGTATGACATTGAGACATCGATTCATGGTTTCTGGATAGAGTCCAATAAAGACATAATAAATTGATAGTTAAGCCCTTTCTGCTTAATTTAGCCGTCTAATACCATATTAAAACTATGTATTTATATGATAAAGAAAAAAAAATTGTAAATTAAAAAAATCCCCGAGTTGGTTTGATTCCAGATGATTCTGCAGTATCAGGTCAAGGTTACCATGTTATTCTAATATCATTGAAGTCACAGGATACTAAATTTCGAATTGATCAGACCAGTAGAAGTTCTTCAAATTTTTCAACAGATTTTCTTGAATTATAGCTAATTAGGTAAACAACATACACAGATACACATGTTAAACCTATAACACCCGTCTTTTTGCGTTCGGGTGTTAAAAACAACCCCGCCACGTCTGTCTGTCTATTACCAGATTTACACCGAAACTTCTAAACGGATTTCGTTGCTGTTTTCACGATTAGATCTAACATTGATTTACGAGGAATGTTTAAACATGGACCAATCACGTGTATGAGCCAATTCTAGCCAAACATTGGGACAGACAGACAGACAGACAAAAATTCTATAAACCGTCATTTATGCATTAGTGCATATATATAAAAATGGAAGCTACTGGACCGATTTTGATACGGTTTTCACTATAATCGGCTATAAAAAATCATATTACGTCTTTTGGGAACGGAGTAGTAACAAATTATTGTATCAACGGGATCAGGTGAGTAGATATAATATTGGCGAATAATGGATCGCTAATTACATATACATATAATATTCGACTTATAGATATAAAATTGAAATCACAATCAGACACATATATGACTAAATTAAATTGAGAGGACAGTAGCATGAACTGATTTTAGATTGAACTAGGTCATGCCCTCTAGACTCTTATTGAAATTATTAATTAATTATTAATTAGTAATTAAAATATTGGCGGCACTATCTATATACTATATATGTTGAAAAATTGAAGGATGAAAGATTGTCAAAAAAGGTTTATGGCTGAAGTCAAAGGAAATGCTGGCAGAACACGACGCAGGTGTACTTTTATTGAACATATCGAGCATGTATGAAATGTATGGTGAATATAAAAGAAGCAGGATCGTAAAAAAAATCTACTGTAGAAAAAACTGGCTAAAAACGCCCTTCACATAAAATTATAACAACAAATCTATAAGCCTAACTAATATATGGAGCATTTCACGTGAAGCGGACAGGGAGAAAAGTTCAAGTTTCCGAATTCAGTTATATCTTAGTATGTTATACCTATACATGTTCTCGACACAGATACAAAATATTCTTGCAGTGGCAAGCCTGGTTCAAAAAATATCGGTCTTGAAAATTTCAGTAACCCTGAGGTACTACTTCGAATTCAGTTTAAAAAGGTATAGTTAAATAAATTAACTACTTGTTTTTATACTTTATTTAATGACCTTTTTTAACCTCATATTTGAATTTTAAAAATATAAAAAATACACGGAAAAAAAATGAAAAAAAAAGTTTTTATCGTTTTTTACAAAGTTTTTACCCAGTATTATTTTTGACCAATTAAAAATCTCAAAGCGTAAATATGAATTACATACCATCTCTGTGAATTTTTACTCCATTCTTGAACCACGTAACTTCTGGCGCTGGAGATCCAATGGCTTGACACGTCAAACGTACTGGATAAGAGGCTTGTACTCTCCTATCGCGTAGACGTAATGTAAATTGTGGTGGGTATTCACCGTCACATTCTGCTGACCGTTCTCTGCAATTTATGAACAGATTAATTAACATATTTTTAAGAGGCTATATTTGAATGAGATAAATACATCCGAAACAAAAAATATTATAAAATACAATAGAGATCCCTATAACTGTAGACGGAATTTCATTGGAGTATGTACAGAAATATATTTACTTGGGGAAACAAATATCTTTTGTAAGTTCTAGAAATACGTATGTATGTAGTTGACAGAAGAATAAATGCAACATGGAAAAAGTTTTGGTCTTATAAAGAAATTCTCAAGCCAAATCTGCTCCTTAGGATCAAAAGAATAGTCTAAAACAAGAGTCCAAGTGATGGACTCTTGTTTGTTGCCTTGCTTGACTTAAAACTTAAGGACAAACAAAGGAACACTGATATATAAGAAATAAAACAAAGGTTATATATAGACTTCCTACAGCATGCACAAAAAATTAAGTGGAAATGGGCAGGACATGTCGCATGAACTGATTACAGGTGGACAAGAAGAGCAACCATATGGACGGGTCCGAGTGGAAGTCGAGGAAGAGGACGACCAAAGGAAAGATGGGTTGATGAAGTAATTCGTTGTGCTGGGCGCAGGTGGATGGTAGAAGCGGAAAATCGTGCTAAGTGGCAAAAGAAGGAGAAGGCTTTTCAATAGTGTTCTTTTATTTTTTGTTTATGATTGTTTTTATAAGGAATAAATAAAGCTTATTATTATTATTATATCTATAGTGTCTACATGATGAAAGGTTAATCCAAGCTAAGGAAGAGTTGTTAAAGGACTCTCAAAAAACTCGCGTGGCAGCGAGAGTTATATGCTACTAGTTTCCGCCCCCGGCTTCGCCCGTGGATATTTTCGAATGAAATAAAATATTGCTGTGACAGAATTTTCAGAATCTGATCAGTGGTTACGGAGACTACCCTCCACATACACACAAACTCACCTTTTAAGTTTAGCATCTGCTTCCCATACCATTTTGTCAGTAACAACTGCCAGCCGGGCATATGTGGATGTGCGCCCAAAACCATTAGTTGCTTCACAACTGTATCTTCCTTCATCATCCATTGTTATCTCATCAATTGTAAGTTGACAATTATGACCATCATACGCTACACTAATTCTTTTATCGCTTTCTTCCACTTCATGACCGTTCTTTGTCCAAAGAATATCAGGTAATGGATTCGCTTGCACGCGGCAGCCAAGAGTTGCCCTTTCTCCCAGCATAACTTTGAGTTGTCCAGGAAGCAATTCTACGAATTCGGGTCTCTCTCCAGAATGGCCAACTGCTATCGGGTGAGTAGTTTGTACGGTTTCACCCCATCCGTAACGATTCCGTGGTGTAACGCGGAAATGGTATTGGTCACCGCGTTTCAAGTTAAAAACATCATAAGAGTTTAAGGGTGTTATGCCGAGTTCTGACCAACGAGCCCCACCTTCAGCACCGACGCGCCATACTTCAACTTTATATGCGAGCACTGGAGCTACTCCCGCGTCAGGTTTGGGCCAGGAGAGAGAGAGCCAATTATCACCGCCGTCTATAGCACTTGGCTCGCCTGGGATGCGACCAGGTAAAGCTGTGAATTGCAAAAACAATATTTTATACTACACCTGCTCGGTAGTACAGATTTACTTCATCAAAAATATTGCCGAAAGTACATGCGGGAAGATTATTCGTAAGAAAATACTTTCGCCCCGCTCAGCGACCGCCGACATTCGGACGGTATGGAATAATGGACTTTAACAACCTGCTATTGTCATTTTTTTGGTTTTATAATTTCCCCTCGGAAAAGGCAAAAGTAAACTAACTACCATACAGCCTAGTATAAGAGAAAATGGCGCGCGTGTATTGTTGGTTGAAACTGTTCATTTCTTGTATTTTCCTATAGCATAAAAGTGTATATCACTCGGGGGAAAGTGAGATTTCCAACTCGTGGCCCTCATCTGCGCCCTTATTGGTAATCGAGCACTTTCATCCCTTGATGAAGATTCTACTATTATAGCAAGCGGCATGACCTAAAGGAAATTCATTATCCTTATTAAGCTAAGATTTTGTAAGACTAGTCAGTCATATTAGGCTTGTTGAACTCAGCTAGTTCTCGGGTCAATTGCTTCTCCCTGTACCATAAATTATACGTTTATTATCGTTACGTTTATATAGGGTAGGAATGGTATGGAAAGGAACTACTGTCTGTCTTAGAATTCTTTAGAATAAGATACGAGGTTTGTATTTTTGACTAAGTATTTTACAATGACAATATGACGAAAAAGAATTTATTATTATTACAAAATGTTTCATAGCAACAATAGGGTTCTACAATAAATAAATAAAAACTATTTGTCTAGGCGCGTGCTATAGCCATAATACGTTTTATTAAACACTTACGTTTATAAGAACGATCAGAGTGAGCCAGATGTGAATCGTCTGATGGGTATGTCCAGTCTCTTATTAAATTCTCCGAAGAAGCTCGTTGACGCACCTAGAACACGAAGCACCTTCCAATTTATTGCATATACCTACTTAATATACTGGTGTGAATGATGAATATAAAAGAAGCGAAAAAGGTATGCCAGGATCGTAGCATATGGCATTCGATTGTCTCTGCCTACCTGAATAAAAGGTGTGATGATAGATAGATAGATTAAACTCACCACAACAGTAACGAAAGCTCGGTCGCACCCGTATGCGTTTCTTGCAAGTATACAGTAGGTTCCTGCATCACTCACTACTGATCTCTTCAGAGTAAACTTCATATAGTCGTCCGAAGTCATTTTACACACACGGTCATTGTTTGTAATATCGCGTGTTCCTTTCATCCAAATAACTGAAAATAAAACATTTCCAGTAATAGATGTTTATTTTATTATCTACTAGCATTCCGCCCGCGGCTTCGCCCGTGGACATTTACGAACAAAATAAAATATACCCTATAATTCGTATCTAATTGTAGCTGACCGAAATGAATAATATTCGATCTCTTTGGCTGTATAAAGAGTTCCTTTTTAAGAAGATTTTGATTTGACACATTCTTTACTTTATATTTGATAGCTGTTTCCCACGACTTCTAATTTCAAAATGTTGGCAAACATATACACTTCATACACTGCCCACCCCGTTCCCGTCGTCATGCCGTGATAATAAAAAGTATCCTATGTTACTTCTAATACCTCCAAGAATATATGTGCAAAATTTCATGATGATCGGTTAAGTAGTTTTTGCGTGAAAGCGTAACAAACAAACTTACATTCGCATTTATATTAATAGGGATAACTATATAAAAAACCTTAAAATTAAATATAACTAAGTAAAATCCATGTAAAATTGTGGCAAAAATACTGGCTGCATTTCCCCGCTGAATGGCGATGCTGATTGGTTGGGCGAAGAAAGAGACAGCCCTCCTGTCACCAGATGAGATGATCAGTCGTGGGGATATTTTTTTTATAAAATGTTTGGCATTTGAACCCCACGGACCTAGAGATTCTACACCAAACGGCACAAATTTGTAGTTTTCTATAATTGAACTATATTTGCATCAACGTAACGTGACAGAGACAAATACAAATGTATTATCGGTTTTTAATTAGGTAAATAGAAAAATCAAATAAACTACTTGTGGATGCCAAATTGATCAGTGCGTATTTCCCACCATGACATACGCGTCAGAAACATGGTCAATGACAAAGGAGGTTGTTGGAAGATATAGGTCTATGGAGCGTAGGATGCTGGTATCTCCCTCAGCGATCGAGTACCGAATGTCCAAATAAGAAAGAAGACAAGAGTGGTGGACATTGAAACTAGAGTTGTGACACTGAAGTGGAGATGGGCGGGACACGTAGCTCGAAGACACAATGGGATATGGACATCAAGGGTTACTGAGTGGAAATCTAGAATGCGCCACAGAAGTGTCGGCAGACCACCAGCGAAAAGAAATGATGGCATCGTGAAGAGAGAGGGTAAAGCGTGGAGGAGAACTGCGGAGGATAGGGAGAAGTGGCGCAATGCTGAGAAGGCCTACGTCTAGCAGTGGACGGACACAGGCTGAAAAAGAAGAATAATATTGCGACAGCTTATTTAAAGTTACCAAACTTTAAAAAAGCGGTAAAATAAATGTATACATTAATTACCTTTCGGTTTAGGCTCTCCTTGCACTCTGAACGAAACATTCAAATCCTCTCCGGCAGAAATCAATACATCTTTCTCAGGTCGCGACACCAAAATCGCCGGTCTGCCGTCTTTTACGTCTGTGGGCTGCACCACAGTTATCGATGCATTCATATCCACGTTTCCATGGCTACTCCACGCCCGACATGTGTATAGACCAGATTCCTTCTCTGTAACGTCACTTAACGCCAAAGTATATAATCCTTGTTCGACAAATGTGCGAGCATTTCGATGTGATTCGTTTATGTAAGTTCCTTCACGAAGCCATTCTACTCTAGTTGGAGCCCCCCGTATTTCTACTTGGAGGCCTATAGTACCTCCTCGAGATACAGCGTGATCCGTCAGAACGTTCGAGAAGTGTGGTCTTCTGGATTCTAAAGCTTGGCGGGCGAACTTCATGCGTTCTGTTGTCGTCAAATTTAGATCCAACCTTGACTCTTTACCTGAAATAATTTTAAAAAACTTTATTATTACTGTAAATTAAATAAGTCAATGCTCCATATTCAATTATATAGAAAAAATATATCTAAATATTCTAAATGTATAGAACTGTCGTGTCCGTGACTGACTGGCAGTCAATGCACATTGCACAGCCACTGTAGATATAAATATGAAAATTGGAAGGTAAATTCCTTAGGGTGTGTAGAGATACACTAAGAAAGGATTATTCGAAAATCAACCCTTAATGAGGCGAAATGGGGTATAAACGTTTATATTGAAAATAGTATTCCCTGCGTGATGTTGTCAGTTGTCACTATTCCTAATACGACGCGTATGAAGTCGCGGGCAACTGCTAGTTATTTATATAAACTGGCAATGACAATTTTATTGTAAAACAAATAAGCCATTGCTCGATAAATCTATACTTCTACACTAATATTGTATTGAGTTTGTATGTATGTTTGAATTCGCTAATCTCAGGAACTACCAGACCGATTTGAAAAAAAAAAAATTTATAGAGGAAGATTATAAGCTAACATCATGCCACGATCCAAAGGAGCCAGGCAGTAACCATAAACATCAACCAATTAAAAATTTCTCAGAACGAAGCTGGAGGGGAAAGCTAGTTAGGTATGTAGAATGACGTCGACATGGAATTCAAAATCGAGATCATTGCCTTTTTTACCATCAGAAATATCAACTTGGCAAAATGTTGTTCAGTCTATTTTGACCATTATAGATAACTAGCGGGCCCGGCAGGCCTGCCCGAACGTTGGCTTGCCTGCTTATTACTTTCCTTCGTCCGTGGAAAACAACTACCACTGCCACTACCCCTACCACTACCACTACTCCTACTCTTACCACTACCACTACTTTTAGCGAGATTTAGTAGCGATTCCCATACAAAATTACCTATTTTTAATTTTTCTATTTTCAGCTGAACTTTAGGGTTTTCCGACAGTTTTTTCTTCTAAACCACTCCTGTTTTATAATGAACAAAACAAAAAAGAATTATTCAAATCGGTTAAGTCGTTCTCAATGTATGGCGTGACCAAGGGAAATAGGAATTAATTTTTATATATATAGGTATAGATTTCACATTATAGAGGAGGCGTCAACCAAGCTGTCAAGTGATACATAGTTTCGTGTTTCGGTTTAATTCATCTGAATATGAGTCTCCATCAGACATTTGTGTTAATAATAGTGGAGATGACAGCATATGAATTTTGCACAACTCTAACTTATACTCTTGTTTGACTTGTCACCTCCATTCATGGCCTCTCATCTCTCTTATCTCAAATGGATGGCGAGTCATATGTATGTAAAATTTTCACTGAAAAGCAAGAAATTATTAAATAATTCATCGTTGAATTTGAAGTCGGTAGGTGCCAAATTAGGCTACAAAATTAAATAGACCATCTGTTCAATGTTATCTATGTTTGTAATTAATCGTCTAATTTGGCACCAACTGTCTTCAAATTCAATGACGAAATATTTAATTATTTCTTGCTGTTAGTGAACAAAAGAATCATCTGTCGATTAAAAAGAAACCATAAATATCGGTTTACAATTGGCGGAGAAATCACGTAACAAATTGACAAAAATTACCTGTAAAGTTGACTATATGCGTGATTTGATCAGACCAAACTGAATTTTCTGCACGGCATGTATATTTTCCACTATCATCGCTGGTTGGTGCATTTATACAGAGTCTACAAACGCCATCTGCTAAATAATATGCTTGATAGCGCTCGTTGCTAGATATAGGCACATCGTCTTTTAACCATGTAATTATTGGTAGTGGTTGTCCTCTTATACGACATTCTAATACCAATTCGTTTTCGGCCATGTGATAGGTATCTGTAATAAAAGAGCAGGAGCAATTAAGTTAAATGGATTTTAGCCCAATGATGCACTACAAGGCATACAATAAAAACACATATATATTAAACAGAAAAGGTGGCAAGCCTGTTGCTGCACTTAATGGACCTAGATGTGTCACTAACACGTAACTATCTGTTACTTTTAGAAGTGCGAACGCTGGAATTTATGGCACGAGTGAGATTTGAACCTGGGTCCCCCAAAATTACTTTCTATATGATACTATCGACCCCGCCCACGGCTTCGCACGGATTCAATATTGGTTTACAACAATCTGAATACGTAAATACACTTATAACTACTTATCTTACTTATCTATTAGTGATAGATATATGCTACCGCGAAAATTTTATTCTACACAATTCTTTCATTTTCTCTGACGTATTAGATAGCATACGCCATGAAAACTCGCCGGGACTAACTTTTTCCCTGACTTGATTCACTCATACTGTCAGCTCAGCTTCTAAAAGCAATAGGTCCATGTTCAATGTTTGAAAACCACTCGTTAAATCCGCTTCAAAATCCGTTCAGTAGTTTTTGCATGAAAAGGTCACAGACGGACAAACAGACAGACAGACAGACAGACGCGTCGTGGGTCTTGTTTCATTATGTAGTGATTAAAAAGATAAAATAATATGTACAAACCTCGTATGGACCGCGTGAAAGTAGGTGGAATTGGTGATGACTCAAAACAAGGATACACTTTCAAATTGGCATTACAGCTTACAGCGCCGTTATCGTTTTCCACAACGCAACTATATTCAGCAGAGTCAGTCGGCACAGCATTAAGAACCTCCAGAGTGATAAGACCTTCACTAAACTTTGTTCTGTACTTTAACTTATTGTCTAATAAATTGCCATTCCTGTACCAAGTCACTTTTGGGTCAGTCGATGATAATACACTGCATGTCAATTTAACCCTTGAACCTTCAACTGCCGTTCTATCTGTGAGATATGTAGAAAATACAGGCTTCCTCTTCAAATCCCTTGGCACACTGGAAGATTTTTCGACAGAAAAGGCCCTGGGTGATGCAGTTTTTCTGATTCTTAGTCGTTGCCTTTCTGAAAGGTCCTCAGAACTTGGCGTATTGCCTGGAGTCTTCGATCGCAACCGAGACTCGGGAACAAGAGATTTAGCTTTGTATACAGGATCACATCTCCCATACATATGATTATTGGGAATATGAAAGGAATCAGTAAAATCTAACCCACTATTCCGCTGATTATAATTAGGAGGTCTATCGAAATCGATTTTATTAGTATCAACACGTTGTTCTAAGGTGTACCTGCTGTAAGATTTTCTATCTTTCAATTGAGATAATGAATCAGAATATTTACTATCAATGTCTCCTACATGCATAGGTTTGGGTTTGCTGGATGAAATGTCTTTATTATATCTTTTTTCTTCTGACTTATCTCCGACATAAGCTGAATACATATTTCGCTGTTCAACACGCGATTCCTCTACGCCTTCTTTTAGTAAATCTTTCATAGATATTTCTGATTTATAATTTAATTCACTATTATCTCCCCTCAAATTAGTGTCATTGGCTTTCGCGAAATCATTTGTGTTTCCAAAATCGTTATCTACATTACTTCTCCAGTTTTGTGATGATTTCAGTTGCGAATCAATATTTTTCAATTGCTTACTTTTCTCGACATCTGAACCCATATACAAATCTGTTTCTGATAAGTCTTTATTTTTTTTATATAAATGATCTTTTTTACTTTCATAACTTAGTAAATGCTGTGTTTCCTTAATAGGTTGAAAATTATCTTCATTTTTTACTTCTTTGAAGCTAACTTCGCTGGTACCACACTCAGTATGTTGAGATTTATTCTTTTCCGAATTGTCCTCTGCCAAATATGTATCTACTGGCGAAACTTCATTTACTAGTTCGTTGTTCCGTACATTTTCACTTTCAACAACTTCGCTTTTTTTATTGAGCTCTTGTTTTGATTTTTTAATTTCTTTACCATCATGTGTTTTTTTCTTTTCTGAAGTCAATTTCTTACCAACTTTTGTTTTCTTATTTATTTGATTGGCATCATTTTTGTCTTCAATATGTTTACTTATTTCCTTTTTTTGGTCTCGCTTTTCAATATTTAGCATTTCTTTCTTATTTTCTGCTATAGCACTTTTTTCAGCTAATATATTATTTAGAGACACTTCTTTCGGCATGTCTATAGAAGATTCCATTGTATTTATTTTATCTGATCGATTCGCGGTATCTTTATTATCTGTGACTTCTCCAAGAGTTTTTGTTTCTGAATTATTAATTTCCAATGATTGAGAATGAACATCTTTCGTTAAATTTTTACTAATTTGTTCATCGTTATTCATTGCTTGATTGCTTTTATCACCCTTTTCGTCACATTTAGTAACATTTTTATCAACAATTGTAGGAGTATTTTTCTCCTCTTGAGATGTTGTCGTTTGCGTAGCGTTCAACGCTTGATTTGACTCGTTCAATGGCTTAATCTGAACTTTATTTTGACAATTATCACTATTTATGTCGGAGTCAATTTTTTTTGTAATTTTATTTCCTCCTTCAGTTCCTACATTGACATCTATTTCAAGAGAAGTACTAGGATGAAGAATTGATTCAATATTAATAGAATTTTCATCATCTTTCATAATGGAGCTTACTTTATTTGAACCTGATAAATTAATTGTGTTTGAAGCAGAATTATCTTTTTCATTGCGATTGCCTATTTCTATATTATTGTTGCACTCGCTGTTTTCTTCTTCTATATCAAGCTTTATAGTATTTTGAGATGTAATGGAAGTTTTATCTTTAGTTATATTAACAACATTATCCTTAAGTTCATTAATCTGAGATAGATTTGTTTCAGGTGTAATGAGTTCACCTTCTTCTTGTTTTACATCATGAATGTTCTTAGTGGCGAGTGCTGGTGCATCAACCAAAGAGGGTTTATAAATTTGAGCCTTTTCAAAATGCTCTTTTTCTTCTATAATACTCGTGCCTTCTACTACTTGTTCTGTTAATACATCAGCTACGTTTCCTTTGATTTCTTTCTCAAAAATAATGTTATGTTCTACGTGGCATTCATTTAACAAATGTGTCCCCTGTTCTGCATTTACACCGCCCAACTTATTTGTTTCATTTAAATCAAAACTCTCTTCATTTACTAGATCACATGGTACACATTTCGCCTGTTGTTCTGAGCACGATTTCATTATTTTATCTTTATGTGTTGCAACTTTTTGTTTTTCAATTTCGTCATTTAACTCAAATTGTATACCTGCTTCCATCACTTCCTGTACTTCATGTTTACTTTCTTTATCAATAGGCTTTTCCAATGATGAATCTGTTAAAACCTCTGATAATGTTGCATTATTTTTATGTGTAACTTTCACAGCGTAATTTTGTTGAAGTAACTGTACTTCTGGCAAATTATTATCCACAGTATGCTGTGGCATTACGTCTGTCATCACATCACTTGTATCTTTAAGATCTTGTAATGCAATTTTCACGTTTTCAGTAAACTTATTTAATTTAGCTGAGCACTTTATAAACAAGGGAATCTTTTCATTTACTGATATGGTCGGCGATGAATTCATGGTAAGAATTTGCTCATTCAGCACATTAACGGTCTCGTTCATAGATTTAGATATAGTTTTGTTTTCCATCAACTCTGAACATAGTTTTATACTAATAATACTTGCCTTTAATTCATTCAAAATATGTTCTGTTACTGCAGACTTACTAGGTATCCGAGCTGATTTGTCAAGATTCACATAAAACTTTATATCTTCAAAATGGCTCAAGGTTTTGCGAATCGATGTCGCCAGATTTTTCCATGGACAAATATTGCTTTCGTCTTCAAACTTACAAATGACGGAAATACTTCTTAAGCTTTGCAAAAGATTATCTAAAGGCTTGCCATAATTTTCATAAAGATATTGCTTTTGCATACTTAACAAAGTGGAACGCATGTTTTCAATACTTTTGGTAACGGAATTGACTGCATTCATAATGCACTTCCCAGTTTCAGGTTTCAATTTATTTTCAGATATAAGGTTTTTCTGCAAAATTTGTATTTTGTCTTCAGTCTGTTCTAGCTTAAGAAGAACCTCGATGCCCTTGATTATAATCTCTTCAGGGTTACTTATAAAAAGTATCCTCAAACACTTAATATTTTCTATTACATCTTTTAAGTTCGACATAATCGTAGTAAAACTATTTATGTCACTCTTTGATGATATTTCTAATAAAGTTAGAGTCTGAAGTATACCTTGGTTACAATTAATGATAATTTTATCTAATGTTTCGGGAGACTCGTTTATAATTTCATGAACCTTTGAATCTGCTTCTATATTGTTAAGAAGAGTTTTCAAACCGTCACTTACTTCTTTTACCAATTCTACTCTACTTTGTTCATTATTCTGCAATTGAACGCTGCGAACACTACATTCAAGATCATCCAACGTTTCATTTATAGTTTGATTTGGTACTCTATCTATATCTCGTTTTATCTTAATAATTACTGTTTGAACCTCATCCATGACATCACTCAATGATTCTGAATCGACGATATTTTTTGTTTCTTGCGATTCCTTTATTCCGTCGTTTACTTCTTTTAGCAAGTAACGAAGTCGTTCATGTGTAGGAATTATTTGGTTTGATTCTTGTAATAAATCTGAAATTACACACAAATAATAAAATAAATAAATTTAAAACAAAATGAGAGATTAGCTTAAAATATTTGAAACTTTCCTATTCGACTAAAATTTTCTGATATCTAAGCAAGAAGTGTTACATGGTGTCATAAGAAGTGTACCGAAGAGTAATCTTCTTTAGAACGTAACAAATAGCCTTACGATAACTATAAATGAAATCGATCTTGCGAAAATGCATAAAACATAATGCTTCTACAGTTCCACGATTGTACAAAGACTACTACAAACATTTAAATCTGTGAATACAACATAACTTTCAACGACGAATCTTTTGTCGATTACTCCCAGCCCAGTATGTGATCGCCATGTAACCGATCATGGGGCGAATCCATTAGAAATTGTTACATATGTATTTAAATTTATCATACTAACCAGATAATTTTTCTAATACGATGACAGACGGGTTTTGCATTGCATTTGATAAATCTTGTTGTAATTGAGTAGCCAATTTCACAATGTGTTCAGCTACTGTATTTATTACTATTTTTTCTGTATTTTCCATTGGATCACATTGAATAACTGTTAGAGCGGACTGGATATCTTTAATAACGTTAGATTGCTTAAAGGACAATTTCTCCATCATATCATGTGTGGCACACTCCATGCTTGGCGTGTTTTGTATTGAACTTGATGCAATATTTATTAATAAATCTTTAACTATTGTTATACTTTCTTTCAGTGCATCCACGTTCATGACTGAAGACAATGTTGTCACTTCTTCGGAAAATTCATTTGTAGCAAATTGCTTGAAATTTGTGACTAATCTGTTCATATCACCTAAAAATAATAAATAAGATCAATAACTAATCAGTTGTTAATTGTTAAATCTTTCCTACATCCACGGTTTGGAAAGGATATAAATCTTAAGTAAATATATCAAAAACTAAACTAATGCAGTTCAGAACAAGGGAAAAGTAGTGGAATTTAATATTCTTTAGGATGATACAAAAATAGAGCAAGTAAATGGAGTATTATTCTTGGGTCTTAATTTAGATGAACATCTGAACTGGAAAGCACAAATCGATAGTGTAAGAAATAAGATAAAGAAATGTGTATATGGCTTAATGAGAATTAGACTAATAACTACCGTTGAAACATCAATAATATTACACCACAGTTATGCCTGCTCTATATTGCGTTATGAAATATTGATATGGGGAAACGAAACGAAATAACGCGTATATTTATACCATACAAAAAGTGTATAAGAGATACCCAAATAGGGGTATAAATTGAAGGAACTACTGACTGTTCCCTGCCCATACATTTTTGAAACTGTAAAGTTTGTGAAAAATAATTTTAAATTATATAATGCCAGAAATAATGTAAATAAAAGAACAGTGACTCACAATCCACTGGAATTGCCTTCAGCAAAACTAACTGTATTTAAAAGGAACTGTTCTTATAATATCAGTTAAGATATATATAACGCACTTCCAAAATCCATGACGAAGCTACCATATAGACCGTTCTGTGCTGCTCTTCAGAAGTGGCTAACGGAGAAATGTTTATATAGCATTCAGTTAATTTAGTAATCTGACATTTAATGGGTACCTGATCTAATGATATACATATTGTATTGATTTTCGTAGTGGATGCGATGCAACTGGCCAAATCTACACTAATATTATAAAGAGGTATAGTTTGTAAGTATGGATGTAGGAGGTAATCTCCGAAACTACTAATCCGATTTCAAAAATTCTTTCGCCAATATTTAGATTAGAATGGACCTTCAGGGCGGACATAGGCTATATATTACCCCTAAGGTATGAAAGTCAGTTTGGGCCACACGGGCGAATAATTCTATAATACTAGAATACCTTACCGGCAATACTTGATTGTAATTTTATAGCATTTTCAGGTTTAAATTGCTCTTCCTCAAGTTTTGCAGCAGCCGTTATTTCTTTATCAAGTTTTTTATGATCCTGTTTATCGATATCCTGAAACTTAATAATAGGATCTTCGGATATAAGCTTGTGTAAATTTTCTTGTAAAGTACTTGTGCTCTCGCGAATAATATTATCCTTAGATACAATCATATTATCTGAAATGTGCTCTTCAACTGGACTTATCGCAACATTTACATCTTGTTTTTGTTCGCGCAGATCGGTCGCTTCTTCTGCACTTTCTAATTTACTACTTAATACATGGCAGACACCGTGTTCAGTCTGCAGAATTTGTGGTATTTGCTCTTCAATTTGACTTACAGCAACATTTACAACCTGTTTTTGTTCGCGCAGATCAATCGCTTGTTCTTTTTCTTCCAATTGACCAGTTGATACTTGACAAACAGCTTGTTCAGCGATTAGGCTCTGTTTTTGGGTAGTTGCTTTGACAATTCCTTCTTCTGCTGCCACTTCTTGTGACATCGATGGTTCTACAATCCCTGTTTTTAACTGTTGCATTTGGTCCTCATCTTGACTTATCGCAACATTTACATCCTGTTTTTGTTTGGATAGTTCGGTTGCTTTTGCTACACTTTCTAATTCACTAGTTGATACTTGGCAAACAACTTGATCTGCGACTATGCTCTTTTCTTGAGTAGTGTCTTTAGAACTTTTCCGTTGAACCTCTAATACATCTTGAGCCACCGATACCTGCACAATTTCGGTTTTTAACTGTGGCATTTGCGCTTCAATTTGACTTAGCGCAACATTTAAAACCTGTTTGTGTTCATGCAGATTGATTGCTTCTTCAACACTTTCTAATTCACTACTTGATACTTGACAAACAGTTTGTTCAGCGACAAGGCTCTTTTCTTCGGTAGTTGCTTTGACAATTCCCTCTTCTGCTGACACATCCAGTGCTGTCGATGCTTTGACAACTTCTGTTTCTACCTGTGTCATTTGCTCTTCATGTTGACTTGTCGCCACATTTACAACCTGTTTTTGTTTGGGTAAATCGGCGACTATTGCTACACTTTCTAATTCACTAGTTGATACTTGGCAAACAACTTGATCTGTGATTGCGCTCTTTTCTTGAGTAGTGTCTTTAGAATTTTTCCGTTGCATCTCTAACACATCTTGAGCCACAGATGCCTGCACAATTTCGGTTTTTAAGTGTGGCATTTGCTCCTCAATTTGACTTCGCGCAACATTTACAACCTGTTTTTGTACGCGTAGGTCGCTTGCTTCTTCTGCACTTTCCAATTCACTACTTGATACTTGACAAATAGCTTGTTCAGCGATTAGACTCTTTTTATCAATAGTTGTTTTAACAATTGCCTGTTCAGCTGATACATCTTGTGCTGTCGACGCTTCGACAACCTCCGTATCTAACAGTGTCATTTGGTCCTCATGTTGACTTATCGCTACATTTACACCCTGTTTTTGTTCGAGTAGATCGCTTGCTTCTTCTGCATTTTCTAATTCACTACTTGATACTTGACAAACAGCTTGTTTAGCGACAAGGCTCTTTTCTTCGGTAGTTGCTTTGGCAATTTCCTCTTCTGCTGACACATCTTGTGTTGTCGATATTTCGACACCTTCTGTTTCTAGAAGTGTCGTTTGGTCGTCATGTTGGCTTATCGCAATATTTACAACCTGTTTTTGTTTGCGCAGATCGATTGCTTTGTCTGCACTTTTTAATTCACTACTTGATACTTGACAAACAGCTTGTTCAGCAATTAAACTCGTATCTTGGGTAGTTGCTTTGATAATTCTCTGTTCAGCTGATACATCTTGTGCTGTCGACGCTTCGACAACCTCCGTTTCTAACAGTTTCATTTGGTCCTCATGTTGGCTTATCGCAACATTTACAGCCTGTTTTTGTTCGCGTAGATCGCTTGCTTCTTTTGCACTTTCTAATTCACTACTTGATACTTGACAAACAGCTTGTTCAGCGATAAGACTCTTTTCTTCGGTAGTTGCTTTGACAATTCCCTCTTCTGCTGACACATCTTGTGCTGTCGATGTTTCGACACCTTCTGTTTCTAGAAGTGTCATTTGGTCCTCATGTTGGCTTATCGCAACATTTACAGCCTGTTTTTGTTCGCGTAGATCGCTTGCTTCTTCTGCACTTTCTAATTCACTACTTGATACTTGACAAACAGCTTGTTCAGCGATAAGACTCTTTTCTTCGGTAGTTGCTTTGACAATTTTCTCTTCTGCTGACACATCTTGTGCTGCCGACGCTTCGACAACCTCCGTTTCTAACTGTGCCATTTGATCTTCATGTAGACTTATTGCAACATTTACAACCTGTTTTTGTTCGCGTTCGGATGCTTTTTCTGCACTATACAATTCACTACTTGATATTTGACAAACGGCCTGTTCAGCGATAACACTCTTTTCTTGGTTAATTACTTTGACAATTCCCTCTTCTGCTGATGAATCTTGTGGTATCGATGCTTCCATAACCTCTGTTTCTAACTGCGGCATGTTGTCATCATATTGACTTATCGCAACATTTACAACCTCTTTTTGTTCGCACAGATCATTTGCTTCATCTGCACTCTCTAATTCACTATTTGATAATTGACAAACAGCTTGTTCAACGATTAGGCTCTTTTCTTGGGTAGTTCCTTTTAAAATTCCCTCTTCTACTGACGCATATTGTGCTGTCGATGCTTTTACAACCACTGTTTCTAATTTTGCCATTTGGTCTTCATGTTGACTTATCGCAACATTTACAACCTGCTTCTGTTCGTGTAGATTGCTCGCTTCTTGTACACATTCTACTTCATTACTTGATACTTGACAACCTACTTGTTCTGCGATTACGCTCATTTCTTGGGTGGTTTCTTCGACAATGACTCCTTGAGTCTTTGACATATCTTGTGCTATCAATGTTTCGACAATGTCTGTTTGCATCTGAAGCATTGACTCTTCGTGATAACTTATCGCATCATTTACTACGTGTTTTTGTTCGAGCAGATAAGTCACTTCTTCTGCACTTTCTAATTTACTGCTTGATATGAGGATAACATCTTGACAAGTTATTAGGCTCTTTTCTTGAGTGTCTTTTTTGGAACCTTCCTGTTGAATCTCTGATAAATCTTGAGCTACAGATGCCTGCAAAATTTCGGTTTTTAATTGTGGAATTAGTTCATAAATTTGACCTATCGTTACATTTTCGACCTGTTTTTCTTCGCGTAATTCAATCGCTTCTTCTACTCTTTCTAATTCACTACTTGATACTTGGAAGACAACTTGTTTGGCGATTACGCTCTTTTCTTCAGTAGTTTCTTCAACACATGCGTCTAGAGTCTCTGACACATCTTGCGCTATCACCGTTTCCATAATGTCTGTTTGCATATCTAGCATTTCCCCTTCATGTTGACTCATCGCAACATTTACAATTTGTTTTTGTTCGCTCAGATTAGTCGATTCTTCTGCACTTTCTAGTTCACTACTTGCTATTTGGCAGACATCTTGACCTGTTATTAGACTCTTTTCTTTGAAACTTTCCTGTTGAATCACTGATAAATCTTGAGGTACCGATACCTTCGCAATTTCAGTTTTTATTTGTGGAATTAGTTCATCAATTTGACCTATCGCTACATTTTCGACCTGATTTTCTTCGCGCAATTCAATCGCTTCTTCTACTCTTTCTAATTCACTACTTGATACTTGGAAGACAACTTGTTCGGCGATTACGCTTTTTTCTTCAGTAGTTTCTTCAACACATGCGTCTAGAGTCTCTGACACATCTTGCGCTATCACCGTTTCCATAATGTCTGTTTGCATATCTAGCATTTCCCCTTCATGTTGACTCATCGCAACATTTACAATTTGTTTTTGTTCGCTCAGATTAGTCGATTCTTCTGCACTTTCTAGTTCACTACTTGCTATTTGGCAGACATCTTGACCTGTTATTAGACTCTTTTCTTTGAAACTTTCCTGTTGAATCACTGATAAATCTTGAGGTACCGATACCTTCGCAATTTCAGTTTTTATTTGTGGAACGAGTTCATAAATTTGACCTATCGCTACATTTTCGACCTGTTTTTCTTCGCGCAATTCAATCGCTTCTTCTACTCTTTCTAATTCACTACTTGATACTTGGGAAACAACTTGTTCAGCGATTACGCTTCTTTCTTCAGTAGTTTCTTTGACGCTTACACCAACAGTATCTGACACATCTTGCGCTATCATAGTTTCCATAATGTCTGTTTGCATATCTAGCATTTCCCCTTCATGTTGACTCATCGCAACATTTACAATTTGTTTTTGTTGGCTCAGATTGGTCGATTCTTCTGCACTTTCTAGTTCACTACTTGCTATTTGGCAGACATCTTGATCAGCAATTAGGCTCTTTTCTTGGGTGGTTGCTCCGGTGTTTCCCTCTTTTGATGATATATCTTGTGCTATTGACGCTTCAAAAATCTCGGTTTTAGACTGCAGCATTTCCTTTTCAATCTGGCTTAAAGCAACATTCACAACTTGTTTTTGTTCGCGCAGATCGGTTGTGTCATCAGCAATTTCTAGTTCACTACTTGTTACTTGACAAATAGCTTGATCAGCGATTGGGCTCTTTTCTTGTGTGGTGTCTTTGACACTTTTCACTTGAATCTCTGAAACATCTTGCACGCTTAATGATTCCATAATCTCTATTTCAACTTGTGGCATTTGGTCTTGATGTTGACTTATTGCAACATCTACTACCTGTTTTTGTTCGCGCTGATCGGTTGCTTCTTCTGCACTTTCTAATTCACTACTTGATACTTGACAAACAGCTTGTTCAGCGATTAGGCCCTTTTCTTGGGTGGTTACTTTAATACTTCCCTCTCCTGTTGACACATCTTGGGCTATCAATGTTTCGACAACCTGTGTTCCCAACTGTTGCATTTGGTCTCCATTTTGACTTATTGCTACATTTATAACCGGTGTTTTATCGAGCAGATCGGTTGCTTCATCTGTACTTTCCAAATCACTACCTGACACTTGACAAACAGCTTTTTCAGCAATTAAGCTATTTTCTTGGGTAGTTGGTACGATATTTCCCTCTTCTGCTGATACATCTTGTGCTATCGACGCTTCAACTATCTCGGTTATAAACTGTTGTATTTCCTTTTCAATCTGGCTAAAAGCAACATTTGCAACTTGTTTTTGTTCGGGCAGACTGTTTGCTTCTTCTGCAATTTGTAATTCACTACTTGTTACTTGGCAGACAGCTAGATCAGCGATTGGGCTCTTTTCTTGAGTGGTTGCTTTGATACTTCCTGACATGTCTTGTGCTATCAATGTTTCTACAATTTGCATTTGCTCTTCAATTTGGTTTAAAGCATCACTTCCAAATTGTTTCTGTTCGCGCAGATCAGTTTCTTCTTCGGCACATTCTAATTCACTACTTGATACTTGACAGACAGCTTGATCAGCGATTAGGCTCTTTTGTTGACTAACTTTGGAACTTTCCTGTTTTATTTCTAATACGTCTTCCGCTACGGATGCTTCTACAATCTCAGTTTGTAAATGTAACATTTGCTCTTCAATTTGACTGAGCGGAACATTTACAACTTCTTTTTGTTCGCACAGATAGCTCGGTTCTTCTGCACTTTCTAATTCACTACTAGATACTTCACAGACGGTTTGTTCAGAGATTACGCTTTTTTCTTGAGTAGTTTCTTTGACACTTATCTCTTGAATTTTTGAATCTTGCGCTATCAATGCTTCCACAAACTCTGTTTCTAAGTGTGGCAATTTGTCTTCAAGTTGACTTATCGCAACATTTACAATCTGTTTTTGATAGTGCAGATCGGTTGCTTCTTCTGCATTTTCCAATTCACTATTTGATACTTGGGAAACAGCTTGTGCAGCAATTAGGTTATTTTTTTGGGTAGTTACCATAACAATTCCCTCTTCTCCTGACAAATCTTGTGGAGTCGATGCTTCCACACCCTCTGTGTCTAACTGTGGCATTTTGTCTTCATGTTGACTCATAGCAATATTTACAGATTGCTTTTGTTGATGGAAGTCTATTGTTTCCTCTGTAATTTCTGATTCAATACTTGGTAGTATGCATACAGACAATTCAGAAATTCCACTTTCAACACCTTTATTTAGTAAATTTATTCCTGAAACCAATCAAAAGTCACAGTAAGTAAACACTAAACCATTACTAGTCTTATACTTATTGCCATTCCAGTTATGTAATCGTTTTTAATAATATTTACTTCAGTGAAATATTTATTATTCATAAGCTTGCCTAATTAACACACATTAAATATTAGTTTCGGATTCACGCTAATTTGAGAACAGACAGCTAAAAATCCAGAAACTAATAGACCAATTTAATGATATTAAATCTCTATATATTTTAAAATACATTTTTACAGAAATGATGTGTTTACTAAAGCAGTTTAGCATGCATTTCATAATATTAAAGTTCATAGTATCAAAAATCAAATAAAAAAGGGCAGAACTCACCTGTATTTGAATCCGGTTCCTGATCAATAGGTTCTAATGACAGAATAGACTGTAACTTAGCATCCATAGTGTCTAAAGGTTCTGATACAATTTGAACAACTTGTATTACAGGTACATTATGGATAATTTTCATGTTTTCTTGAATTGAATGAATTTCATTGTCTACTTCTTGGATTAAACAGTATTCTTGTTTATTTAAATCTACGTTCATTTCTGACACTAAATCATTTTCAAGTTTCGCGACTTCCTTACATGCTTCTGTTACACTTTGAACCATGGACTCGGTTGATGACATATCCATAGATATTGAGTCTTGATCGACGCCACTCAATATACTTTCTTGAATAATATTAAGTTGGTTGTTAAACGCTTTAAGATGTACCAAAGCTTCTTTTAAAATTGGTTTTAATGACGTGCGACTCAAATCTTCTTCTGATAATTCATTTGCTTCATTAGGTTTTATTTGAAATAAATTCTTATTAATAATATCACAGCATTCTGACAAACACTTAAGCAATATGAGTCTTACGCCTGTTGGTGATGCTTTCTGAATTTCGTTATACCTCAGTATGGCTAACAAAAGATCTGTTAACATTAGATTAGATTTCTCATTTATTGACGAAACAGAGCGTGCATTATCAGCGTAACATACAAAGTCCATTAGCTTTTCAACAATTTCATCAGAACTCGAATACATTGGTGTAGATGTATTTAATTCAGATAATACGCACGACTCTAAATTTTCCAAGTTATTGTAAACGCCCTTTAATAACATATTAAAATTGGTTGCAATTTCTGACATCTTTGGTTCATTAGGAACTTCATTCTCAATTAAAGCAACAGTTTCGTTTAATTTTCGCAGAGGTATTTTGAAAAGTACTCCACTCTGACAAACAACAATATTTGTAATAGATTCTTTCATTTTTTGTAAACACTCAGCAGAATGTGTAAAAAAATTGTTTAGACATATATTAAAGTCACTTGAAATTTTTGAACTTGAATGAGTAGATTTGAAGTTTTCAATGAGATTTTCTAAATTAATAACTTCTTGTAAAACCCTCAAAAGTTTCTTGTGCGTTAAAGAACGAGATATCAAACAGCGTATGATAACAAATTCATTTTTACAATTTTTAAAGAATTCCTCAATGTACAAGAGATTATCAACGGTATCTTCTTTACAATCCTGAATTTTATCCTGTAATATGTGGACAATATTTTCTACGACACCCTCAATATCATAAAGAGGTTCTGTCTGAAGTTCTACAACAAACTGGGTAGCAGAATTGAACGATAGTTCTGAGGCTTTAGACAAGTCAATGAATTCATACTGTTCTAATACCGCAATACTCTTCTCTAGTTCGTCCGCACATTGCACTAACTTTACTTCTTGTGCAAGTTTGTCAGCAGATTGTGGTACAAAATGTATCACTGAGTCCTGCACCGACATTGTTAATCTATATAACTCCTCAGTAATGATTTTTATTTGTTTCATACTAAATTCGTGTGTCGTGTCAGTTGCCTGAAGTAATTCATCTACAATGTTTTCTAATCTGATAAATGAATCCAATTGCATTGGTACATTTTCCGACAAACATGTTGTAGATTTTAAAATGTATTTGAGCTGGCAACACATGTTCCAAACATTTTTAACTTTATTTGAAACTTCATCAGTCATATTTACAGTTTCTAAAGGAGATATTACAGTTTCTATGCATTGCCGTAATTGTTCTCTAAAACTGTTAACATCTTGTATTAAAGAGTAAACCTTTTCTGAAGACATCTCCAATATTTCTTCATAAATGGGGACGTCTTTGACATCGAATACCGAAAGTGACTTTGAAAGTTCCTGCATTGGCTGAGCTATTGTTAGAAGCTTCGAGATATTGCCAATGTTACTGAGACATGTTGTTGACTCTAAGGTAATCGGATGTAATATTTCTTCGATTGCCATGCATAACTCTTGTAAATTCATATTTACAGTTTTTAGACTTGTTAAATCGCTTACATCAGATAAAGTGTCTAAAGCATCCATAATTTCGGGATTTTTGAAAACGGTTATGTGCTCATTTAGATTATATAAAGCTTCAGCTGATGTTAATGGAATGGATTCTTGTTCTAATGAGCTTGTAAAGTAGTTTGTGAATGTTCCAGATGCTGCAGGAACTGTCATAATATGTTCTTCTGAGATCATTTCAGCTGACGTTTTAATACCAGATATATCTTCTAAAGTTGACAGATCATCGATAGCTTCAGCGCCAGCATTTTCTTCAACCATTACAATGCAACTTTGCAAATTTTGAATAGCACTGGCTACATTAACACTTACTTCGTAAGGTATAACATCTTCATCATACTGAGAAATTACATTTTGTTGCATAATTTCTAATGTTGTGTGTAATTCGTGTAAAGTTTCCGCGAATTTATAAGACATATCGCTTTGATTTTTAATATCATGTATATGTTCGAGAATGTTTTGATTGAGTATAACAATACTTTGATTAAGTTCGCAAAGTGGATTAGCTATTGCTTCTGAAAAAGATAGTTCAGATAAATCTGAAAGTGATTCGTCTCTATTAACATTTGTATTTTGGATTAATGCAATGTTCTTCTTCAATTCTTCAAGGCTAGGTATAATGTTCTCAAGCGCTGGAGTTAAAAGTACCTTCAATTTTTGAGTTGTTTCTAAAACACTAAGATTACCAATTGTAGCAATAGTACACTCAATATGTTCAATCAATAGTTTTGCTTTGGTAAAGTCTAGTACGTCGATATTCTTCTCTACTGCATGTTCAGAGTCAATTTTGATGCTAACTTCTTCGGCAATATTAAGAGCTTGTTCTAAACAAATTAAAATATCTTTTATATTGTTTATAACGCAGTCATTCAATTCATTATCAAATATGGTTTTATCGAAGTGCCCACGTATAGTTTCAATACTGTTACATAGACTTGCAAAAGCAAGTATGTTGTCACTATCTATCAACTTGATATTGTTATTGACCCTGTTAACAGTATCACATATATCAACAAGTGCGAAATATTGCTTAGAATAATTATTTTCTAGTACCTTTTCCAACACTTTGGTTAAATTTTTATGAAATGTGCAAAAATGACTTTTTATTTCGGGAATAGAGTCAAAATTTAATAGGTTGCTTTCCAAAGCAATTAAAATTTGAGCAATTTTCTGCAAAACATCAAGTTTATTTTCACTCTGTAAAACATCAAAAGATCCGACTTTGTTTTCTATGACATTTACATTCACGTATATTTCACACAAAATATTTTTGATAGAAGCAAACGCTACTTCTAACGATTCCGAGTCTTCGCTAGGTTTGACCGATAGTTCCTCAAAAGATGACCTTAACTTCAAGACCGATTCCATAACACTTTCAATAATTTCTGTATTATATGTTGTAAATGAGCTACACGATTCTTTGACAGATAATGATTCAATTCTTTCAAGTACTGCCTGAAGTTCAAAAACCGTACCAGACATATCATTTAAAACCACATCAATTTTTCTTATTTTTAATTCGTTTCTTGAATTACATTTTTCGGCATTTTCTACTATGCAAAGAAGAGAATTAAGAGTATTTTTGAAAAGAAAAATAACTTTTTGAGTTTCTTTAACATGTTTCATCTCAGCACTCTGTTCATTTACTTGAGTAATTTCACCAGCTTCACTCAATAAATTTTGAGTTTTAATAGTATCAGATGATAATATCAAAGCTGTTTTTATTTCATTTGTGAGAATATCTATTTCTGACTTCGTTTTTTCATCTACAAATAATTTATTATTTTTTAACGTGACCTTCAATTCTTGTACAACATTTTGCAAGTCATCACCACAATTTTCTATAAGTTTACCACAAGTTTTTTGTACAAGTGTTTTAGATTCGCTTTTGATTTCGATGCATTTTTCTATTATTGTTGAGGCCTGCTGAAGACTTTTCAAAGACTTAACGAAATGTTTCAAACAGGATGATATAGTGTTTATATTTTGAGTTGATGGATCACCTATTGTATTGGCTGTGCTTTGAATTTCAATTAAAGGTGATATCAAGCCATTAATAACTTCCAAACTTTTTGATGCTGCAATTGCAGATGACATTAATTCACATTTCGATATTATATCTTTTTCAACTATTTGTGCCTTATTTATGACCTCATCTAAAGAATTACCAATAGATATCATTTTAGTCGCAAATTGTTGGTCTATATGAATGACATTCATATTTATGTCTTCATTATCAATAACAATAGCGTCATTTTGGGTAACATCTTTTTCTGAATCATGCCCAAGAGCAGATGTTTTAAGAAACTCTTCATTTATAACTTCAATATGTTCTTGTATAACGGGTTTGTGAACATTTTCAGAAGATTCGGCTCTATCTTTTGTTGATGGTTTAGAAATATTTTTAGCAGAACTCTTAGCACTTGCAAAGCTTTCCAAATCACTTGCCGACAAAATATGAGTGTCATCGTCTTTTCCATCTGATAATGATGGATCACGTGATAAGCTGAAGAAATCTTCTCCACTTTTTTGAGACTCTGACTTTTTTCTCCGCATTATCTTAGGGATATCGGATTTTTCTTCGGAGATAAGAGCCATAGTTTTCTCTATATAGTTTTCTCCGCTAATATCTTGGTCCAAAGAAAGTTGAGGGACGATTTCATCAGCATTTGATATATCGTCGACGTCGGCTTCAGTTCTTAAATCTTCTTCCGGTGAAACAAAGTATTCAGGAGATACATCAATAATTATTGCTTCCATTAGAAGGTTTCCGGACGTAGATGTTTCTTTTACAAATCTAAGTGGAGGTAACTCAACCACATTATGTTCAGTGACATTTTCAGACAATTGATCAGCATACATTTCAACAATCTGTAACGCTTCTTCTTCAGTAAGATCAGGGGTTTCATATAATGATACTGAAACTTCTTTTCCGTCAAAAGAGAAAGATACTTCACCTTTATCATCCAACGTAATATCGCCAACTGGAGTGTCATACATCTGAGAAGTTCTTTCCTCATGAATAGTACTAAGTGAGAGATTTCTTTCTAAAGACTGTTGGGTCGTAATCTTTTTTGCTTTAACTTTCGTAGGATCGTCGTAACCAAGAAGCGATGCTGAACTGGATGCTATTCCCATACAATTTTGAGCTTCGCATGTATATGTTCCTAAGCAACACGTACCATCTTGTCCTGATATAATTCGATGAATATCACCCGGTTTCAATTCCTCTCCATCTTTATACCACTTCAAAATAGGTTGTGGTACACCTATGACTTTACATTCTAAATTAACCGCTCCTTCGTCTGATAATATAGCTTGAAGATTTTCCAAAAAACGAGGTTTTTTATAATGCCTCGGTATCATTAACTTAAGAAAACAAGAAGTAACGCTATGCCCATAATCATTCATTGCAACACATTTCCACTCCGCTTGATCCATAAATTCAAGATTTTGTATATCTATGAAAAATAGTCCTTTATCTTCTTGGCCTAGATGGCATCGGGTTGAATCATCAACAGGTTGTTCGTCCCGGTACCACGACACAGAAGGTTCGGGCGGAGTATTGACTGAAAACAACATAAATATAACTATCACCAACATTTTAATAATATAAATTAAGCAGTTCAGGATAATTAAACTCGTTTAGGGTAATTGAGTAAATCATACACGTCGACTCTTTTACGAGAACTATATATTGCCAAAATTAAGATACTTAAATGTGTTATTACCCTTAACATTAAAACGGAATGGTTCATCAATTTTTGCCTCAACACTCTTGAGGCCAAGGATGAATTTGGGTGCTTGGTTCTTAGAAAAGAGTTGCAGTTTTTCTTCTTCATTGAGCTGACTCTGTATATCTTCTACAGTGAGCTCGGCTGAGCTGCTGGCCTGTCCCATGCAGTTTCGTGCAATACAACAGTAGGAACCTGGAATATTCAAAGTAGGCATTTGTAAATTGTTGCATCTGTCGACCCACGTGAAAGAATGACATACAAACAAACACGCTTTCGCATTTATAAATTTAGTTAGGACATACTTAGGGTAAGATACTAGCTGCGAACCTGGATTCGTTTGGGACAATCTTATTGATAAAACACCATACCATTGTCATTATATATTTTTAAGTTGACTGGTCAAGGTTTCAATTCATTCCAGTGTTTACCAAGAATGGAATATGAAAGTTTAGGTACAAATCAACATTGAGTTTTATATCCAGACTCACCCAAAGAATTAGTTCCAGTGAGATGGTAGACATCACCAGGTTTAAGCTCGTGTCCATCTTTGAACCATCGCAATAAAGGTGTTGGAAAACCAACAACTTTGCATTCAAATGACACCAAACCCTCTTCTGTGAGCACTGCAGATAAGCTCTCCATGAAGCGCGGAGCACGGTAGTTGTGAGGCACTGTAATATATATTGTGTATTTTATGTATTTGTAAAATATAATATACATACTAGCATTCCGCCCCCGGCTTCGCCCGTGGATATTTTCGATCAAAATAAAATATACCCCATAGCACTCAGAGATAATGTAGCTTCCTATTAGTGAAAAAAATTTCAGAATCGGATCAGTAGTTTCAGAGATTACATTCCACATACACACAGACTCACAAAATTCGCACTTTCTCTTTATAATATTAATAGCGGACCCGGCAGACGTTGTCCTGCCCAAACGTTGGCTGTTTTAGTAAGGATCCCTAATTTAAAAAAAAAATATTATAGCCTATGTCACCCAAGGATAGTGTAGCTTCCCAACGGTGAAAGAATTTTTCAAATCGGTCCAGTAGTTTCCGAGCCTATTCAATGCAAACAAACTAACAAATGTTTCCTCTTTATAATATTAGTAAAGACTAGCTTTTTCCCGCGACTTCGTTCGCGTAGAATTACGAATAATGACGTAATTTATCTAAATTCGCAGAGATTTCCCTTAATTTTATCTGTTACCCTCGTAAATTCCCCGTCAGTCAGAAGTTCAAAAAAGTATAAATTCGGTACCTATAAATTAATACATCTTCCCAGTCCCAGAAAAATATTTGTACCAATTTTTAAGACGATAGACACATACGATTTCCCTATACAAACTTCTACACCCCGTTGCACCCTTCCGTAAACGTCGTTTTTAAAAATCCAAAAATACGTATTTTATCATTTGTTTTGAAGAATATTTGAACCAAGTTTCAAGTTGATTCACGCAGGAAATAAGATTTTCCATACAAACGTATTTACCCCATTTGACCCCCTTAGGGGTTGAATATCGAAATTTCCTTCCTTATTCCTTGTCTACATAATAAAGGGAACCTCTGAGCAAAATTTCAGCTTCCTAGGTCCAAGGGTTTGGGCTGGGCGTTGAGTAGTCAGTGAATCGGAACTATGTATATTAACTATATTATTATTATATCGGAACTTACAGATACTGCGACCACGAAAAGTAGGTACTACTTATAAGTAATTTTTTATTTATCACCACCTAAAATTGCTATCTAGCGATTTCTCAACTTTTTATGTAAACAAATAAAAACTTTCTTTATAGACTTTTCTATTCTCATCAAGCCTTTTTCCAACAACTACGCCTTCCCCCTTTTAAAGTTATATACTCTTTATGAGAGGAGTGATTAGGTTTGATACTTTCGTTGATTTGTTGAGAAAGTGTAAACGATGAGGAGTTAATCACTATCAAGAACATAGTTGATAGAACAAGAAACTGAATAGAAGTGTTTTAGGTGTTAAGAATTACTACACGCGCGCGAATAGTTGGCATAGGTACGTACATTCCGGGGGACGAGCGGTTCCTACTGCATGGGCCCGACCAGACCGCCCTGCAGATGTACAGGTTCAGGTGTCTACAGCTGAAGATTTTATTAAATTGTCGCTCTTTTGAAGCGACGCGATTTATTAGACAAACTCTACTACTAATTTACTGTATTTTTCTACCTATTATTATCACCTAGTTATTGTCATTTTTAGAGCTGCAAAGCCTGGTTGCTCTTTTGAACGAGGAATTTATGAAAGTTAATAATTTGAAGTCAAAAGTAGACACTAGTGTTTGAAAAGGATGATAGAAGGACGGAGTTTAACATTTTTGTTAATGGATGTAAATTAAAGCAAGTTAATGAATTTGTTTATTTAGGTAGTAGGTATGTTTACAAGAAGTGGAAAGATAGACAAAGAAATTGAAAGGGGAGTGAAAGCGGAAGCAAGGTATTTGGTGGACTAAACAATGTATCTACGCAGAAATACACAACATAGGTACAACTAAAATTAGAATTAATATACATAGTGCTGTTTTAGTTCCATCACTTACTTATGGAAGCGAGTCTTGGGTAATATGAAAAAAATAATCAATCAATCAATCAATCAAATGCAGTGGCAATGCGGTCTTTACGAAGAATGTGTGATATAAAGCGTATTGACCGCATCAGGAACGATGTTATCAATAATTCGAAGTGAAAGATGATGTTGTGACAAAAATGAAGAAAAGTAGTTTACGCGTGTCCTAAGATTTTGCAAGACGACGCCCCTACCGGGCCACGCATCGTCTTATAAAATCTTAGCGCGTGTCCAACGTTGAAAGAATGAAGGTTGAAAGATTGACAAAAATGGTTTATATGACAAAGTATGAGAAAGGAAATGCTGGCAGAGGACGATCTATGTGTAACTTTATTAAACAAATAAAAAAAAATATTGAAGGCAATATTAAAAGTACACACAATCGCCGAGCATATAAGAAAGGTATGATTAATATAAAAGAAGCGAATGGCATTCGATTGTCTCTGCTACCCCTCTTGGGATAAAACGCGTGACGATAGATATATAGATAGATAGTACTTCTACCTACTTATTTATTAAATAAATAAATATTCTACCGAAAATATTTTAAAGATTATTAGTATTGTGAATTTTTCGATATATTTAACGGATTAATTAGCGGATTAGGTAGCATATTTCTTGATACAGCATTGATGGCAATTTTTTTCCCCTGATTTGGCTGAAATATATATATATATGGGATGTTCCCAGTAGTCTTACCGGATAGTCTTACTAGTAAATATATGCCTATATATTCAATTCAAAAATATGTACGGTACGAAAATATATGACGCTAAATTTTAATTCAAATATGGGTATCTATTGAGGAACAATTAAAAAAATATATTATCACTTGATGTAAATTTTTATTTAGAATTGATTTGATTCTATTAAAAAAAAAGGAATAAAATTATTTTATTTTATAATTTAACAAAAATTATAATTACGTTTAATTTATTCTTATGTTAGTTCCTATTTAATGTTTTTAACTAAAATTTTGTTAGAATACTGATATTTATTTTTATATGTATAATAAAGTTAATAAAAAAAATGTAAAGCTTAAATATTTCACGAATAAATAAATAGTCTCTACAGATACTCTATACTAAAAAATGTTTGCTTGTTTGTATTGTATGTAGTGGAACTGAAGCGTTTCTAAAATAAAATTATTTCACTAGTAGAAAGCTATCCTCTATTTTTAATAGGGTTCCGTAACACTAACATATTGTTGAGAACTAGAGAAACTCCAACAAATTGACAAGCGAAAAATTGTTTACTACACATAAAACTGAGAAATCTGAGGTTTATAATAAAACAAATCTGTACATAATAAGGTATATTGGAAGACAAAGAGACACTACACATACAATCTATCTATCTATCTATCTATCATCACGCCTTTCATCCCAAGAGGGGTAGGCAGAGACAATCGAATGCCATTTGTTACGATCCTGACATATCTCTTTTGCTTCTTTTATATTCATCTTACCTTTCATACATGCTCGGCGATTGTGTGTACTTTTAATATTTCCTTCGATCAACATATTTTTTATATGTTCAATAAAAGTACATCTAGGTCGTCCTCTGCTAGCATTTCCTTTCACTTCAGCCATATAAACCTTTTTAGTCAATCTATCATCCTTCATTCTTTCAACGTGTCCAAACCAGCGTAAACTACTTTTCTTCATTTTTGTCACAACATCATCTTTTACACATACAAATACACTGAAACTTAACTATTTATAACAACCGACGTTATACAAATATTATCAAAACATCACACCTCCATACTAAAATTGGCATCTTAATTAAACTAGAACTTAACTACCTAAAAATAACTATACATCTTAAATCTTAAACTACCTAATCCTAAACTATTTCATATTACTAATGTACTTACATTACACATAACTAGACATCATTAGACAAGACAACATGACATCTTTAATTAACCTAACCTAAACTTAACACAGGTGGTTTACGTAACCTGACCTCTTCGGTCTCCGTAGTTTCTTCCGACACCTCGGCTGATGGCTTTACAACGGCACTCTTACTCCTTTCCGATCCCTATCCTCCCCCGTACTACCCGGTTAATCTAACACCGTTTCCAGGACAGTTGATAGCCGCGATCTGTAACAGTCGACCGTCCCCGCTATCTACAAGGTACCTTCGTGACCCTTCTCTGCCCTGCATAGTTTCCTTTACCCATGCGCGTGTGCCCGCGGTACCCCGCCCGCGGTACCCCGCCCGCGGTACCCCGCCCGCGGTACCCCGCCCGCGGCACCCAGCCCGCGTGCGTAACTTGTCTAGCAGCGCGTGTTCGCTCCACAATAGATCTAAACGCGAGCGCAATTGGTCGTCGCAGCAACAACATTATGTATGGTATGCTAACAAAAACGTTTGTAAAGCTTTGTTTACATCTACCGCATCTCTGTAGGCCTTTTTTAATTGCCTGTTTGCACAATTTTACAGCCGCCTTTGTCGCACCATTAGACGCAGGATAATACGCGGGTGAATGAGATTGACAATTCCGTGCTCGTGAATGATGGACCCTAATCACGCATTCGTCCTTGCAATTTCAAAAATTTCGATCTTTACTACTAGAATCGATAAGTACTACGAATATTTTACCATTATACGGCCCCAGAAAGTCTACGTGTATCCTACTCCACGGCTACGGCTGAGGCGGCGCACGCGGGGCGGCGCTTGGGCTTGGGCCTCTATTACAGAAGTCTCGCAATTCTTGCACATCGTCTTAATTTCGGCGTCTATGTTTGGGCACCACACATAACTACGTGACAGACACTTCATTTTTACGATTCCCATGTAACTGACATGTGATTGGTTGTGAACTATTTCTAATTCTTTCGGCACAATAACTCTATATCCCCACATGACACAGCCCCAGTTTAGATACAATTCGTTATTTTTATTATGAAAAGGTTTAATGAGTTCCTCATCACAGACAGGCGGCCACCCAGAATGTACGTACCTTAAGATTCTATTAAATACTATAACTAAATACTTTCTGTCACTGTTGGTCAACGGTAAAAACTTTTCAACAAAATTTATATAAGTGACTACCTCCACCAGCTTATTTTGTTTTATTTTACACTGTGGAAGTCTTGATAGTCCGTCAGGATGTCGTAATTGTACCCCGACAACAAATGCGCTCAGCACTGTAACCGTGAAGTGAAACCTAACATCAACTTTCAGTAAATTATATATAGCGGTGACAACACGGTACTGTTATATTTTTAACAATTTTCCATAGTACATCACCATTCCAATAAAGGTCCTTAATTTTGACACGTTAGATGGAGTTGGAGTATTTGTGATAGCATGGACCTTGCCCGGGCATGTACCTATGTACTCCCTTCTTAAGTATCCCAGCAATGTAAATCATACAATCTAGATCACATGGAATTCACTCACGCACACAGACACACAAGATTCGATTAAACAAAGGCGTGTGGATGTGTGTGTGTGTGTGTGTGTGACAAATCGTTCCGGTCATCAAAATCAACCACAAATGCAACGATTTGAAAACGGATGGTGGGCCGCGCGATAAGAATTGGACGAGTCTGTGGTCGGTTCCGGTGGACCGTACGGCGACCGGCCGGGCATTGGACGAATGTGTAGTCACCTTTAGTTATCACGCGACCTAAGTAATGGACATTTTTCTTTGTTTACGAGCAGCCCGTGTGATTGTAATCGCTCAAAAACTTTGTGTAAATTTTGCACATGTTCATTTGTGTTATGTCCCGTAATTATAACGTTATCCAAAAATACACCTACGTGCGGTGGATCTACAAATAATTGTTCTAAATGCTTCTGAAAGATACTGGAACTCGAAGCAAACCCGTACACTAAATGATTATACATGAAGCGACCTTTGTGCGTGTTAATTACCGTGTACTTTTTAGACTCGTTTAAACGGAACCATGCATAAAACTAAGATAGATCGATTGAATGGCCGGCACAAGTAGCGCGCAAACTGACACACGTTATCGTTGTGAGCTCCGCCACATGTCCAACACTGCTGCTCCAGCTTGTCCGGCCGTCCAGACCGGCCCCGACCATGCTGTTCTGGCCGCGCTGCGTACGCCGAGCGTCTGGGTCGCGCCTGTAGCCCGCCGCGCCATACGATGTTCACAGCGTCCTTTTCAGCTGCTTCCATCGTGACCTGTAGCGATCGATGACTTCTTCCGCGAAAAGTCGCTGCCGAATTGTGTCATCATTCAGGTCGCATACCAACAGGTCCCGCTAGCTCTCTTCCAGCCAAGTATCAAACTCGTAGGCCATCTTCTTCAGAACGGCCACATATTCTCGCACAGATTCTCCTGAGCTTTGACCTCGATGCCAGAATTTGTACCTCTCTGCAAGTATGCTGGGTTTTGGCTGCAAGTGATCGCCCAGTAATGTAGTCAACTCCCTGAACGTCTTCGCTGCTGGTTTATCTGGTGCACACAAGTTCACCAGCAACTCGTAGCACTCCAGGCCGACGACCGTACAAGTCTGTTCAAAGTCCAACTGTCCGAGTTAACACTAATCTGTTTAATTTGTCTTAGTACTTACTAATGGTACAACCAACTTCATCGCCACTGAGAAATTTAAATGTAAGTTTAGCATATTTCCTCTCATTCCTTTCAGGTCAATAATAGTCGTTACAACTTTATACAACTAAGTCTATCGGTATCATGGTAAGGTCATTGGTCCTGCGCGACCGTTTAGTTCTTGCGCCCCCCAACAGATGGCGCCACGTGTAAATAACAATCATCTCTCGTTAAACAAGCAGCGTCCTATAAAGGGAAAAGGCGGAGAGCGTTCAGTACAAACTCAGTCTTGAGGTAGCATTGGAAATTAGGGTAGTTTTATCTGTAAGGTTTAGTTATACATTCATATACAGCCTTATGCTGTCTATGTGTAAATATGTGTAAATAAATCTCAGAGAACATTTTTGTAGCCCATCTCTTTCGGGAGCTGGGCTCATAATAATATCTGAAACTCATCTGTGCAATTATGATGACTGTCATGATAGTTTTACAGAGACATAAACCGATAAATCGTCCAATGTGCAAGTCGACCGCCAGCGTTCTAATTACTTGACATAATTATTATCACCCTTGAGTTGGGATTTTTTTCCTATTGACGCAAAAATTATCTAAATCCTAAGGAATATACTTTGTTCTAAATCAATACACTTCGCCCCGCATACAGCACCCCGATAACGACCTTCCAAGTAACTCGAATTAGCGACGTATGAACTAAACTGTATTTCGTCTCCGTCTATCATAATGAATTGCAGATTTGTTAGACGGAGACGAAATACAGTTTAGTTAATACGACGCTAATTCGAGTTTATTAATAAGAGTGCATATGTCTAGAATTATCATAGACTTCTTGGTCTACCATAAACTACTATAAGGCGTTGCGTTACTAATCATAATCCTGAATACAAACAGTTACCAAACAAACACCCGCCTGGCTTCTCACAGGTAAAATATAGGTTTACAACACATACACAATATGTACGTTTATAAATTATAGATATGCTACCGGCAGACTTTTTTGTAGTTCATTCTATTCTACACCTGACTTCGTCCGTGGAGCACATATTATGGTCTTGAGTTTATACATTATTCCATAGAAAAACCTTATTCAGACTATTACGATATTTTAAAAAAATAGTCAAAGTGGTCCAGTCGTTCTCAAGTGATGCGTTTACCAACGAATATAGCATTTAATTTTAATTAATATAGATAGATATACATACCGGCGGACTCTTTTTAGTTCATTCTATTCTACACAATTATTTCCTATATATTGTTGCAAGCTGTTCGCCCCGGTTTCGTCCGTGGGGCCCTAAGATTTTGTGGAGGCAAGCCACGCATCGTC
Organism: Nemapogon koenigi; assembly: GCA_963924495.1. NCBI lineage: Eukaryota > Metazoa > Arthropoda > Insecta > Lepidoptera > Tineidae > Nemapogon > Nemapogon koenigi. The sequence goes on from OZ004629.1 coordinate 24,515,439, forward strand.
TTACGAAATCTTAGGTGGGGGCCCATTCTAAATTTCATTCCAACCTGTTTTTTCATCGGATGTACGAAACCCTTAAAAATTAATCCTTTTATTGTACTTACCGTCCATGGCGACGTGACATGTACTGACACTGACTCGTCCGCCGCTGCTGGTTGCTACACACTTCCATTCTCCTTCGTCACACCACTCGCTTGATGCTATTTCAATCATATAACCTCCCGCGCCGTCTTCTACCATCTGATATCTGCCAAATATTTAATTTATTAATAGGGATCTACCGACTAGTCGGCGACTATTAGTATAGTCGACTATTTAGCCATTTTTATAGTCGGCGAATAATCGGCATTTCAATTAATCAGAACTCGTTAAGAGGCGGTGATCAAGGTCATCTTATAACTGTCAAAAATATAGCAAATCTCAGTTAATCCATACAACATTTCCTCACCACACAATGATAGTTATTATTTGAAATTGGATTGAGCCATATTTTTATTATTTAGGGTACTAAAGAGCCGTAGTTTTCAATTGCCTTTGCGTTTTGGAAATTATGGCTATTTAGAACTTTTAATAATGAAAATATGGCTCAATCCAATTTAAAGTAATAACTATCAATTGTGTGGTGAGGAAATGTTGGATAAATAAACTCACCTTTCCAGGATTAACTGAGATTTGCCATATTTTTGACAGTTATAAGATGATCTTGACCAACGGTCCTTAAGAACCCGGCTCATAACGTTTGTCCCATACTAATTACATGCTGCAGTAATGTAAATTACGCGATACCTATATGTCTTGGGTTCAAATATAAAATTGCTTTCAAAAGATAGATAAGTATAAAGATAAAACATGATAAGAAATTTAAAATTTTAATATCAGTTACACATAAGTTTTACAAAGCCCTGAAAGTCGTAAATTTTTCGCGTATTTTTAACCGACTTTAATTCTTTTAATGTACAATTTGATGTCGTTTATTTCATAGATACTATTATTATATTTTAAGAAATCATTAACTACAACTTTCTTTTTTTAATAGTATTTGTATAATACTCATACAGCCGAAGTCCGTTTCGTGTATTATCGCAAGACAGGTTTTGTTGAAAAATTGTACTTTCTCGTTTCTGATCAATCTTGGTCTATCTTATCTTATCCTTGGTTATCTTATCGATGTTAATCTCGGTAGAGAGTAGTATATTCCTTGATGTTAATAGTTCCATCTCGCTCACATCTTTCTAAAGAGATAGAAAAATAAGTCGCGCGTAAAACTGAGTTCGTTGCGCTATGATAGGTCGCCTTAAGGGGATCTATTGCCCGAATACTCGTCGATAGTCGGTAGTCGGTACAGTCGACTATTATGCAACTTTTATAGTCGGCTAGTCTGTCATATCCATTGGTAGATAAAAAAAAGCAATGTGTTTTTTCATTTATCTATAGAATCTTACATGTCAAGATGAAACAAAAACCACATTCTACTCACTATATTTTCCGAAATATTTATTAAATTAATTTAGCCGTTACTGAGCTTATTGGGGCATTAGTTTCCGATTCACAATAAAAATCTAAAAGGTATGCTTGAATATTTGAATATCATATGATCACATTTATTTTGACAAAATTAACTTAAAATTGTACACTCAAAAGCAAGAAAAAAAATTGCTTTTGTCGTAGAATTTGATTTGGTGTCAAACTAAACCAATTACTTATAATAAATACGGAAGAATTCTCTGTCAAAAAACAAATCATAAAAATCTGTTCACAGTTGGCGGATATATCGGTGTACACATATAATAAAGTAGCCGCCAATGATGAGTAACATCCAAATAATTTCGAGAATTTGATTTTTTTTTTTAATTAATATAAAAACCTTAAATCAAATATAAATTATTCTATAATTATTTGAATAGTCGAATTTGATTTCCTCACTTCCGGTTTCCGGTAAGCACATCCGCCCCATTTCACGAAATTACTCCCTACAAATTTATGCTACAAAGAAAGCGAGAGCTAAGATGTTACCCATCAAGAAATACGCGCCGAATGCGGCATGTTATGTAAAACTAAGGTATGTTTTTTATATCAAATATTAAGAAACAAATTTGTTTTCTGTGGAGTAGTTTTTTATAATAAACTATGTTTTCGACCGCGGCTTCGCCCGTGGATATTTCAATCAGCATAAAATATAGCCTATGTCACTCAGGGATATCGTATTTTAGTAGTAGTATATAAAATTCCCGTGTCACAGGTTTTAGTTGCCATACTCCTCCGAAACGGCTTGACCGATTTTTATGATTTTTTTTGTGTATATTCGGTAGGGCCCACGATCGGTCGTAATCTATTTTTCATATCCCTAAGTGATAAGGGTAGGGTAGGGGTAGGGTAGGGGTAGGGGTATGGGTATGGGTATGGGTATGGTATGGTATGGGTATGGGTATGGGTATGGGTATGGGTATGGGTATGGGTATGGGAATGGGAATGGGAATGGGAATGGGAATGGGAATGGGAATGGGAATGGGAATGGGAATGGGAATGGGAATGGGAATGGGAATGGGAATGGGAATGGGAATGGGAATGGGAATGGGAATGGGAATGGGAATGGGAATGGGAATGGGAATGGGAATGGGAATGGGAATGGGAATGGGAATGGGAATGGGAATGGGAATGGGAATGGGAATGGGAATGGGAATGGGAATGGGAATGGGAATGGGAATGGGAATGGGAATGGGAATGGGAATGGGAATGGGAATGGGAATGGGAATGGGAATGGGAATGGGAATGGGAATGGGAATGGGAATGGGAATGGGAATGGGAATGGGAATGGGAATGGGAATGGGTAGGGTAGGAGTAGGAGTAGGAGTAGGGGTAGGGGTAGGGGTAGGTTAGGCGTAGTGTAGGCAAGCCAACGTTTGGGCAGGACAACGTCTGCTGGGTCCGCTAGTAAAAATATAAAGGTTTTTAGTTTACATACATATTTTTGAAGTCGTTTAAAATCCTTACCTTTCTCCGGGCTCTACTTTTCCTTCTTTGTTGTACCAAACAACGGATCGAGGCCAAGGTGGAACAAGAGCACGACACGATAGACTTAGTTGGCCGCAGATCTTGACGCTCTGATCTTCAATCTCGCGAGTAAATATCGGTGAAGGTTCTTGTGTTATGGCACTGCGAGCAAAATAATATAATATGTAATGTTTGTTTAAATTTCTAAAATTCAAAAAATTTAAAAATGTAATATATAATTTAAAACGAGGGAGGCTTGGTCTTCCGCTGGGTACCCTGGAACCGACCGTAACACGGTTTCGGAAGCTGTAAAGACAACCCGTAAAAAAAGAAAAAAAAAGCTGGTATAAAGACAAACCAGAAGAAGGGCCTTCATATTGTCTAAAGTACGAGTCATTAAAAATCTATCATCACGTCTTTTATCCCAAGAGGGATAGGCAGAGAAAATCGAATGCCATTTGCTACGATCCTGACGTACCTCTTTCGCTTCTTTTATATTCATCATACCTTTACATGCTCGGCGATTGTGTGTACTATTAATATTGCCTTAAATTTTATTGTATGTTCAATGAAAGTGGTCGTCCTATTTAGTCAATCTTTCATCTATCTTTCTTTCAACGTTGGACAGCGTAAACTACTTTTCTTCATTTTAGTCACAACATCATATGGTTCATCACTCCGCATTTTTCTCTTATGACATCGTTCCGAATGCGGTCAATACGCTTTATATCACACATTCTACGTAAAGACCGCATTTCCACTATATTTATCTTACTTTACAGGTGCGTCGGTGGCCGAGTGGTTAAGACGTCTGGTATTTACTAGACTGGGTTTTTTAATTAAAAACTTATGTACATAATCCGACAAACCACACTTAGAGGCTTTTCCATCTAAATATATCTCAACAGAACTAGCCACTCGTTATATATAGCCTCACAAATACCATCGGCTAACGAGGGAGACCAAAAAAAAAAAAAAACTTACTTTCATGCTTCATATTCCATACTCAAGTCTCACATCCATAAGTAGGTAAGTGATGGAACTAACACAGCATTATGTACCTAATTTTACTTATACATTATTAACATGTCAATGTACAGTTTGTATCTTACAAATAATAGAAATACGGTGAATTAACTTAGTAGGCAATTTAACAGATTCACTGAAGACAGTGAATCATATGTTTCTAAGTCCTGCATCATATAATATGATCAAATTTAAATTTTTTGTATGTTTGTCTTTTTGTCACTAAAGTAGCCCACGCACTGGTCCGGTATCTCACCGAAAATTTTTGGTCCGGTCGCCTTATGATCGATATTGAACACAAGCCACACATTAGCGATGTAAATAATACGATTTAGATCACATGCAATTCACTCACTCACACACAAGACACACAAGATTCGATTAAACAAAGTGTCAAACATCCGTGTGTGCGTGACAGATCGTTCCGGCCATCGAAATCAACCACAATACAACGATTTGAAAACGGATTGCGAAGCGTACGTTACAAGAATTGGAGGAGTCTGTGGTCGATTTCTTGTGGCGATTGGACGAATGATTGGGCACCTTTACAACTATATATATAGTTGAGAAGATTTCTCATTACGATTTGTTTACCCATCCGAAGCCAAGACGGATCGCTAGGGTCATACCTGGGCATAGATCCTTCCCTACTGACACGCCCAACAACATGCACCTTTGACGATGAATATGCCCTCCCCATGCAGTTGACAGCTTCACACGTGTATGTGCCTAAGGAAGTGGGGTCCTCGGCGTTGGCCGTCAAAGCGAATACATCTCCAGCTTTAATTTCTTTGCTATCCTGAAAAAGTATAGGTACTTCAAAAATTGGGACAGCAATGGCACAAATACCAACGACTAAAAGAGAGTATGCATTATAGTTATAATAGTTAAGACGTTTGTATGTATTGCCACAAAAACGTTTTTAAATTTTATTATTATTATTTGTTGTTATAGCGGCCATAGTAATACACTCTGTGAAAATTTCAAGTGTTATCGGTATCAGGGTACCCAGCGGAAGACCAAATCTGCCTCTTTTAGCCGATGGTATTTGTGAGGCTACACCTAACGAGTGGCCAGTTAACTTTTAAAGTATATTTAGATGGAAAATCCTCTGTATGGTTTGTCGGATTATGTAGATAAGATTTTAATTATAAAAAGCCCACCGGGATCGAACAAAAATATATTATTTAAGTATTTCAATATATTTATCTCAGCGAGACTTGAAGCGAACACAGTATGTATTATACTCGTAAAGAATTGGCCACTCTTAGGTATAGCCTTACAAATACCATCGGCTAAAAGAAGAAGACTTGGTCTTCCGCTGGGTGCCCTGGGACCGAAAACACGGTTTCGGGAGCCGTAAAGCAACCCATGAAGAAAGATACGTCACACGCCAAACCTATACGTGTGTTATTTGCCTCAAATCTCTCTGTGATACCTATATCCATATATTCGTAACAATGTTCTTAGGGCCAAAGGGATATATGAAATTTATAATGTACCTTAAACCATCTCAGAACTGGAGTAGGTACGCCCACTACTTTGCACTCTAAAGAGACAGTGCCCTGTTCAGTAAGGAGAGCTCGTAGTTCTTCCACGAATTCCGGTCTTTTGTATGCTTTCGGAACTGTAACAATAATTAAATTTTAGACGTCATTAAAATGACAAGAATCCCACTAATATTATAAACGCGAAAGTTTGTATGTATGGTTCCCGTGGAATAGATTTGTTTTTGTTTTCACGGGATCGAAATGATTTTTGCATATAGTTTAGGGGTCAGAGAATGACATATACTACTTTTATACTGCGAAAGCGGGCGGGGAAGGGGCAAATTACAGCCACAAGATTATTTCTTTTTGGATCTATATTATATGGATATATTGGATATTTTATCTATAAATTAGCCATCAAATCCAAATTAAAAACTACTTGGCTCTCAATTTCACAAAGTAGGTATAAAAGATGATCAGATAATACGAGTATTAAATTGTATCCTAAATTTGGCACCAATCGTCTTCAACATCTATGACAATATATAATTATTTCTTACTTCAGTGCACAATTTTTGAAGTGGGTATACTTTTTTTACAGGAAAATTTGAACATTTCTGTTTTCTATGCAGCCGTTTTTTTATAATAAGTTTTCAAGACACGACAAAGTGACGTCATCATTAAGGTAAAGTGGCATTTCTGTCCTGTGGTAATACTCGTTTGTGATTGAACAGAACCAGAAATGTACTTTAAAGAACAAAAAGTTTATTCAATCAAAATCAATGAAATGTGGATATAAGACTTAAGGGATGATGAAACTATACCTAGAACATTAAGATGGCCAGAGCAAGATGTGCGGCCGGATACATTTTCTGCAGTGCATGTCCATCGTCCACCATCTTCGACACTGACCGGTGCTACCTCCGCGCACCAGAAGTTCCCTTCATGTGCCAGCGTGACGCGTTCCGCTTCTAGCAGCCGCCGTTCGTTGCGATACCATGTTACCTATAAAAATGGTAAATCATTAAGTTCGGCCAACTGAGAAACGAATTTCAATGCAAACAGAATTTAAAAAAAAACATTTGGATGTGCATACTAGAGAGTTCTGACACCAAAAATTCTAGAACTTTCTATTGTCTTTTAGTTGTGTGTTCTAGAAAAAAGAGAACAGAAAATCAACCGCAACTGATAACGGAAGATGACAGGGTAAAAAAAATATTATTCTATTTAGTCCAACATTTAGATTATCAAAAAATATTGGACACGTATTTTTTCTTTTGTCAATTAAACAAAAAATTACAGAGATAAAGTCCGTCAAAGTTTGGGAGTGGGGGCCGGTGACGTCACTTCTAGGTCAAAAGTGTACTCAAATGTGACGTCACGCGGAACTTTAGCGGGCTATATCTTCATCATTTTAAACGACTTCAAAAAAAAAGACGTTACTCAATTCCACCGTATATATTTTTTTTTGTTTAATTGACAAAAGAAAAAATACGTGTCCAATATTTTCTGATAATCTAACTGACGCACCTTTGAAGGTATTTAAGCCGAAGTACAAGACAGAAAATCAAGTGCATCTGCATGGTCCAGAATGTTCTGGAACCTATGTATTTGCAAACAAAACCGAAGCCAATTCCTATATCATTTCGTTTAGAAGATAGAGGACGATAGACAGACATCGTTGGCACCCTAGATTGTGTACGTGGTTTTCTAGTTTGGGCTTTCCGGCATCAGTAGGTACCTGCATAAAAAATGTACCCATATCCCCACATGGGTACAATTTTTATCCCCATAAATACACATTATTTCTAAATTGTATGTTTCTTTTCAATGTTGTTATTAATTTTTTTTGCAAAATATTGTTTTTAACCTCACTGATAGATAGGCACGTAGAAATAAACAGTATGCGCCTATATTATGATTAGTTGTAGGTACGGACGTGGAATGCGTATGTGCGCGACTCAATGACATAATTTCTTCTATTTTTAAAGGAACATCCGCTAGAGTATTTTTAGAACGTTTTTTAGACATCATCTATAAAATTTGGGTACAATCAAGAACATTTTTAGTGAAATAGGTAATTATTTCTTATTAGCTTTTGCCCGCGGTTTCACTCGCTGTAAAAATCCCGTGCCGCCTGAGTTTAAAAGCAGTTTGTTGACATTGCTATTGCATTTTAATTGTCAAGGCTATCCCTTATGCTGTGGATAAAAAGTAGCCTATATTTTAATCCAGGATATAAACTAAATTATCCTTAAATTGTCATCAATATCCGTTCTGGTCAGATGATTGAACAACAAACACACAAACAACCAAACTTTTACTTTTAAAATGTTGATAGTATTGATTGTTCTTTTTTTCTTCACTGGTTTCCTTATACGACTCACTAAACCGTGTTATCGGTCCCAAGGTTTAGATGGAAAAGCAGAAGCTTAGAAAGTGTGGTTTGTCGGATTATATAAAAAACCCATGGTTACATGACCGGGATTGAACCGTGGTGCGCCTAGTTAAGGCCAGACATATTAACCTCTCGGCCATCGACGCGACGCCCTCCACTATTGATTGTTTCTTATTTATAATCATATATCTAGTATATTTCAAATGCAGTTTTAAGAAAAGGAAAATTTCTTCTTATTCTTTCTAAAATACAGTAGGTATAACTACAAAGCAAATGGAAAAACATAGTGGTTTACTCTTTTTATTCTGTGTTTTTTAGACTTACTTGACATTCGGTGGAGCTGGCGATCTCAACCAAAAATCGAGTTCGACTGCCAACCTTGACGGTAAGATCTTGCAGTCTCCGCAGAAACGTTGGAGGGTCTTCCACTTCCAGCCTCACTCGTGCCGTGTCAGTACCAGCTTCATTGCTTGCCTGAGAAACAAAATTTTCTTTATTTATTTTCAGAAGAAACTACAGTTACGAAGGTCTACGCCCGTATTAAATTAATGTTAAACTGACGTGATCAGAACCCTTGAAAACAGGATGGGAAGTAGGTTTCGTTGCAGCAGCAAAATTTTGTGCCTGCTTTCTTCCAACAAAATAGAGAAATACTTTACAAGAATCGAAGTATTTTCGAAAAGTTTCAAGTAAATACAAACAAATCAATATGTTTTCCAAAGGCCGGGTTTCGAGTTCAAAGCTTAGAGAAATCGACTGTTGTACCTACATAGATGAAATATCTACTAATTCACAATTTAATTTACATATTTAAAATATTAAAATCTTATATTTAAAATCTCCAAAAGTTCAGTGATAAGAATTGCGCTCATTTCCCCACTACTGGAGTATTTTGTTGGATATGGCTCAAAGCAGAAGCACTACCTTTTTTTTTCGAAATACAGCCACTTTAGATACCTACGCAAAAAGAAAATAGGTTAGTTAGGTTTTTATTCCATTTGGTATATGAAGGTATACCTACCTATCCGTTTCAAATTAGTTTTAAACAGTATTATAGTTAAAAAGGATGTATGAAAATGTCTATTGTGATGAAATTATATTATCAAGAATTTATAGTACACCCACACAAGCCCTCTTTGGAGCAAAAATAATTCACAGACGTATGGGCAGACGAGGTCACAAAAAATTAAATGAAATGATATGAAAACAACAGAAATGAATCACGCATATTATATACCACCACGATCTTTATTACAGGTGGGGTGGGCAGATCAGAAAAGATCTAATTGAAACACTACTTAATTTTCTTCACACTACAACGTCTTTCAACCTCATTCTTCTCCAAACACATCACTCGTTTATCAATGCACGTAAAATCACAGAAAAAAACTTTAATCTATTTTTCTAACAGCACGCCTTTAATGCTAGCAGGAGTAAGCAGACACAATGGAATGACGTCTTTTATATTCACCACATCCAGGGTTTTTCATCTCAACTTTACGTAAATAAAATATATAATTTTTTGTTACGTTAAAATTGCAATGTCTAAAGGTATGTATCAAATTCGGCTCAAAATTGTAAGCACAACATTTTTTGAATTACTATGGCACGATCGGACGGACGGTTTGAACGATCTCATAAATTTAAAATTATTGAAAATATGATGATTATTCTTGTTACTTATTTTGTTTAGTTTTTAACATTGTCCAACCTTGTTAATTTCAACAAGAACAACACTTAGAGCAAAGTATTATCAGTTAAGCAAAATGTCAGAATTCTCACAGTAGCTACTGAACTGAAGAACATACGAAGACATTGTATTGTACAATTCTGTATGTAAAGTAAAAGCCAAGGTATATTTTTTATATTATTGAACAAAGGGTAAAAACGGAAACCCTATTACTAAGGCTCCGCTGTCCGTCCGTCTGTCTGTCTGTCACCAGGCTGTATCTCATGAACCGTGATAGTTAGACAGTTGAAATTTTCACAGATGATGTATTTCTGTTGCCGCTATAACAACAAATACTAAAAAATAGATTTTTTTTTGCTCGTTTTTGCTCGATGTTGAGTTATATTATTCACTTTAAAAATAAATAATAAAATTAAAATAAAATTAATATTTAAGGGGGGCTCCCATACAACAAACGTGTTTTTTTTGCCGTTTTTATAGATAATGGTACGGAACCATTCGTGCACGAGTCGCAATTGACCGATTTTTATTTCAAAGATTTATTTAAAGAAACTAATTTAAATATTTTTGTTATCTATTCAGGAGTTTTTTTATAATAAACAAGCTTCTGTCCGCGGTTTCACCCGCGTGGAAATAGATCCAACAAGAAACAACCTCTATATCATCAATAGCTTTCGCAGCGCACGCGATGTAAGGAATTTCTTAGGTCTTTTTTTTACAACTTGGGTTACATTATTGGAGTTTTAGTAAGTATCCCTAATTTTTTTGAAATTAGAATATAGCCTATGTCGCTCAGGCAGGGTGAATGTAGCTTTCCAATAGTGAAAGAATTTTTGAAATCGGCACAGTAGTTTTTGAGTTTATTCATTACAAACATACACACACACAAAAATACAAATCTTTCCTCTTTATAATATTAGTATAGATACATATTATTCGTAACTTGAGAATCAAAGCCGTTCGTAATGTTAAGCAATTATGTTTGACCATAACTTGTCACTTTTGCGTCACTTCTTCGTAATTTGATCTGATTGTGTGGTGAAAACTGCCAACATTTCATACTCCCGGTACTGTAGGTAAATACCGGTCCGCCATTGTTATTGCCGCAAATAAAATCTAAATGTTCCACATTCTAGGTTATCTACAAACAGATGTTCACAGATGTATTGAATAGCCACCGAAACAAGAATGTACTATAGAGGGTGATATTAAATTGAATTTTAATAAAAATATGTTATATTAGCGATTCGCACCGCACCGGCATCGCAAAGTTGGTTTGTAAAGTTTTCATTTTCCCGGGGATGCGACATTTTCTCGGAATAATGGGTTTTTTAATAAAAAACTTACGTACATATTACGCCAAACCACACAGAGGCTTTTTCATCTAAATATACCTCAACAGAACTGGACACTCGTTAGGTATAGCCTCACAAATACCATCGGCTAAACGAGGGAGACTTGGTCTGATGGAAAATGTGGTTTGTCGGATTATGTAGGTACATAAGTTTTAATCTAGGTTTCGGTGGATTGGACGAATGTGTGGCCACCTTTAGCAAGGACAATTTTCTTTTCGGTCATCCTGTATTTAGTTGACTAAAGCACAGCGAATGAACTGAACTGTTATTGCATAATACAGTACACTATTAATTCGCAATGCAGCATAAAGCGAACATAAATGTATTGAACTTTTGAAATGTGTAGCCACTAGCCAGGCGACAAGCTTGCATTGCTATTCTAAATTAGAAATACGGAAGAAAGTGAAATTATGTTCTATGTATTTGATGGTGCTACATCTTCTTTATTCTTACAATGTTAATCGATGATTTGCCAATGTCAAGTATTATAGCCTTTATAGTGTATTATGCTGATTAATCGGTATGTAAGTAGATCCCGCCGGCTGTGATGTGCCATATTAATCACTGACTAATCACAACTATCACAGCGCGGACGGGACTAAACTGGATTCCCCATCATGTCACGGCGGGACGCGTTAGTTGGTCACCATGCCATGACGTAGAATTATGGTGCTACCTCACTTAGCGTCTTTGGGTATTTTTATACGTATTTCTATACGTTGCTGTCAAAAAATTTAAATTAGAACGAACATTCGAACACTATAAACAAAGTGAGGTCACAACCCATGACAATGTACCTACTCGACTTCGCCTATGTAAATGGACAATATTTATAATTTTTTTCACCACCCGTTTTTATTGTTTTAATGAAATATATTATGTCAAAAATATTAGAAACGAATATTTTTTATTGTTTAATCTTTAATTTTATTTAAGCTTTGTACCAAATAATGTATTTACTAGTCAAAAAATGAGTTATTATAATTAAAAACTTATAACCACACGAGGCTTTAACTAAATATAGCTCAACAGAACCGTGAAAAAAAATAAATATTGTCCATGGTGTACAAAACAAACAAAAAAAATAACAGCCCTTCAGTTTTAGTTACAAATATTGCTATATCTTACGGAAACTAGGTATTTTTTATTTGCATACGCTACATCTGGAATAATATAGCTTTAACGGTCTAGTAGTTTAGACCCAATTTAACTGACCCCTGGCTAAGGTTGAATACTAGGGGTGCTAGCAGCCCGAAGGGGTGATTATGCATTTTACGAACTTGGAGTCCCGAATTAGTCGGTTAAAACTCCGAAACATCACGCCGTGCATAATAGTAGTTTATGATACGGGATCATAATAGGGGTAATTAAAACATAAGTGGATTTTTTAAATAGCATCCACGAGTGTTTTAATTCCAAGTTATGTGCCCGTTCATACACTACTTTATCTAATCCCATGCCATAGGTAAATAGTTGACCAATTTCTTAAACGATAAATTGACGGCAAACTGCGGTTACTTCTGCACATGCGCGTTAACTGTCAAGTGACTCTCACATGCGCGTGTCGATATTTGCATTGAGTTTAATGTGGCTGTAATAGACAATATCCTGTACCCTTTCTGCATTAAAAAAAAAACAAAACATTACGATGACAATATCGTTTTTGTATGAAAACTTCGGTACTAATACATTACATTACAGTATCGAAGTTTGCCATATTACAGACGCGTGTATAAAACATCATTATGAAGTATAATTCGATTTTGTAATAAAAACTTTACGATATAAGAGTACATAAAATATTATTAATATTTTTTAGTAGTCAAGAACAAATGAACTGTGTAATTAAGGAGGTGGTTAATTCAAAAAGAAAATTGGTGGTTGCTTTTTTGCATTAACTATTGGACAAATATTTATGTCCAGATTAAGAATTACAATAATATAATTCGTTCAGTGGACAACGTCCAGGTCGTAAAGTTCAAGAAACTCTATAAATTTTATGACTTATTAATATCAACCATGTTTTCATTAGAGCGGTCTAGTCATAGTGTGCTTCGTAAGACAAGATATACGGCAAAAAATTTCTGTTTTTTTTATTCTTCAAGAGTTGCCTTACAGCTTCCGGGTATGGTTGTCGGCCCCAGGGTACCCAGTGGAAGACAAAGTCTTCTTCATTTAGCCAATGATTTTTGAGGCTATACCTAACGAGTGGCCAGCTCTGTTGAGGTATGTAGATGGAATAGCCTCTTTTTACGGTTATAGATTTTTTATTATAAAAACCCATTGGTACATGGTCGGATGTAGGAATCGAACCATACCAAGTCTCCCTCGTTTAGCCGATGGCATTTGTGAGGCTAATCTAACGAGTGGCTAGTTCTGTTGAGGTATATTTAAATGGAAAAGCCCCTAAATGTGGTTTGTCGGATTATGTACATAAGTTTTTAATTAAAAAACCCATTGGTACATGGCCGAGATCGGGAATCGAACCCGGGGTCTGTCTAGTTAATACCAGACGTCTTAACCACTCGGCCACCGACGCATACTCGAAACTACTCATCCGATTTAAAAAATATTTCACCAATATTTAGGAATGGACCTTCTGGGTGGACATAGGCTATATATTATCCCGAAGGGGGTATAATAGGAGAGGTTAGTATGGACGACCACTGCGACCAGCTAGTCTTTACTAACGGTCTTGACGTAGAATGTGTGACCGCATCCGGAACGAAGTCATTGGAGAAGAATGCAGAGTGAAAGATGATGTTGTGACTAAATTGAAGAAAAGTAGTTTACGCTGGTTTGGAAGAATTAAGGATGAAAGATTGACTAAAAAGGTTTATATGCCTGAAGTGAAAGGAAATGCTGGTAGAGGATGACCTAGGTGTACTTTTATTGAACATATAAAATTGATCGATGCAATATTAAAAGTACACACAATCGCCGAGCATGTATGAAAGGTATGATGAATATAAAAGAAGCGAAAGAGGTATGTCAGGATCGTAGCTGTTTAGGCAGTAAGAAAGGTTTAGTCGATAGAGGGCGCTACTAGAATTATAAAAGATTTATTGTTTTGTTAGAAGTTGAGAATATAGTAGTTTTGGTTTTATAATTATGTGTGGATAAAATATACAGTTTGCTTTGCTTTTATTGGTTGTATTATTTGTTGTGAAATATTGAGTTTTGGAAAATAAACATGGTCCTGATCGAGTCGGATAATTTGTGAATTGGCGAATCGCTGAGCTACGAGTGGATCGCAACTGATGGTGCCGGAAGTTCCAGACAAACAAGACACTAGAGAAGCAATAGAAAAACAGTGAAGTAATAAGAAAACTGTGAGTACATTTGAGTTTACAGTAAATATTTACAAGTGTCTAATTGGGACTTAGAATAATTTCAGTAAAAGTGTTGAGACCTATGCCCGATTTTCAAATACATCAAAAACACTTAGAAATTTTTCGACATAAAACACTTCTAATATCAGAGTTTAATAAGTCAACATGGAAAAACTATTGAAACTCCAAGAAAATATTAGAGACAAAATTTATAAATCCATAATTAATTTTTAAAAATCACCTAAGGCCCGCTTATCTGAGATATATATAGCTACTAGACTGGAAATCTTAGAACAGTATTGGGCAGAATTTAATGCGAATCATGATATGATCATAGTAATGGAGATCCCTGAAAAAGAAACTTTTACATATTTCACGGAAGATATTTATCAGACAATCGAGGAACAATATGTAGATTATAAATGTGAACTACGGGAGGGTCTGGCAAAATTCAAAATAATAGAACAGAGCGGAAATAATCGGCACGAAGAAATGGATAAAGGTTCTTGTAGCGCTGTGAAATTACCCCGAATTACTATTCCTTTCTTTTCTGGTGAATATGTGGAGTGGGTGACCTTTAGAGATTTATTTACATCTTTAATCCGTAAAAATCACTCGTTAGATGATGTACAAAAATTACATTATCTAAAGAGTCACCTTAAGGATGAAGCTGAGCAACTGCTGAGGCACATACCCATTACTCAGAGTAACTACGAGCAGTGTTGGAAACTATTGGAGAGTCGATATAATAATAAGAAATATATCTGCAATAGCATCTTGAAGCGCCTCATGGGTCAAAAAATATTGACATCGGAATCAGCAAGTGGGATAAAAGAAATTTTGGATACAACTACGGAATGTTTAAATGCATTATCGAATATGGGAATAGAGATTAAGTCTTGGGATGTATTTATTATTTATATGGTTTCATGTAAGCTGGATTTCGAATCACGTAAGCAATGGGAACTTAAAATATGTGATTCCACAGACGAGCTTCCCAGTTTGACACAGTTCAAGCGTTTTTTTGAAATAAGATTTAGAGCTTTGGAAGCTGTAGAATTTAAATCAAATGCATCAGTGAGGTCTAATAATGTAACAAATACACGATCTTTTTACGTCAACGGAAACATATTGACGTGTCCATTTTGTTCGGGGTCACATAATTTGTACAATTGCAAAGAGTTTGTAGAAAAAGATTGTTTAACACGTCATAGGTTTGTAAAAACGAGGGGTCTTTGCTATAACTGTTTCAGTACTGATCATTCTGTTAGATATTGTCGTCGAGCGTCATGTTATATTTGTAGACGTAAACATCACACTCTGCTTCACCTAGAAAATAAATCAGTAGTGATAGATAACTCAAAAGAGGCTGGATTTGGTGCCACTGCGTTCAGTTATCAGAATCAGGTACAATCCTCACAATCGACAAATGTAGATAGTTATGTGGCGCCAGAAAAAGCTTCTGACGTACTGTTACCCACAGCTATAGTAGAAGCAGAGTCACCAACAGTAGGGAAACAGCTTGTTAGGGCTTTATTGGATCAGGGGTCACAGGCTTCGTTTATTACGGAGTCTGCAACGCGACTACTGGGGCTTACGAAGATACCGGTAAATAGTGTGGTTTCAGGGCTTGGAGGAGATAGAATGATGACATCAAGGTATATAGTGGATGTAAAAATACAGTCTCGTACAGATCCTGGGTGTATTATTCCTGTACGAGCCTATGTGTTAAGTAAATTAACTGCTCCACTTCCAGAAAAAAAGGTATCATTGGGGCCAGATATAGGAGATATTACTTTGGCCGACTCAAGAGTACCACACACCAAATAAAATTGACATGTTGTTGGGCACGGAAATTTACAATCAAATCTTAAAGGATGGCATTATTAAGGATCACTTGGGCGGTCTGGTGGCTCAAAACACATATCTGGGCTGGATATTATCTGGTAAAGTCTCTGCAGAAAATTGATAGAAAAAGCAGCAAAAAATAGACTAGATGAAAGGGGAACAACGCTTGATTCTGATAAGTGGTCGTATGCGAAATTCCATAAATAAAAGGTCCAAGCTACTAATAGTTTGTATTCGGTTCAAGATTCGGTTTTGGCAAAGACATAAGCGACGATATGATTTTATGTTTTTTTTTATAATAGGTTGATTAATTTTATATGTTTGATGTTAATTGTGATAGTTGTATCAATTAGATAGTAATTAGTACCTATAAGTAGTTGTAGAAATAAACATGTTTAGATATAGAAATTTGTTAAGTTTAATGATTCAGTAGTTTAATAGAGATTATTATTATATGCTTTATTTCACCATTGCTGCATGGTGGGCGGCTGGAAGGACAGTGGTCCTTGGTGGGCGGTATGTTTAGGCAGTAAGAAAGGTTTAGTCGATAGAGGGCGCTACTAGAATTATAAAAGATATATTGTTTTGTTAGAAGTTGAGAATATAGTAGTTTTGGTTTTATAATTATGTGTGGATAAAATATACAGTTTGCTTTGCTTTTATTGGTTGTATTATTTGTTGTGAAATATTGAGTTTTGGAAAATAAACAGTAGCAAATGGCATTCGATTGTCTATGCCTTACCCTCTTGAGATAAAAGGCGCGATTATAGATAAATATAGTTTGTTTGTAAGAAGTAAAATAATAAACTTATTTGAAAAAATATTTCACCGTTTTAAAGCTATATTATTCCAGATGGAATGGAATTTATACCAAAACTTTCCACTGGCAAAGCAGGCTGTTAGGGTCTTTTTGAGGGTTATTATGTACACGTAGGTATATGTATCTTAAATTAGGACTACTCTCATCTCGAAAAAGGCTTCCTCCGTATACCTATAATTTTCTAATATTTTGGACTTGAAAAACCTCCCTCTTCTTTCCATTTTCAAATGTCTAAATAGGATTTACACACTCTCTGATCTTATCATTATTGTCCCACAAAGTACTATGCTACACATTATACTAGCATAGAACATTGTCATGCTGCCCTAAAGACAACCGTCGATCACCTCAATGTACCTACCTCTAACGTGTACACTCCCGCGTCATCAGCTTGAGCGGATGTGACAGTCAGCCGTACTACACCTCGCTCGACGGCACTTGTGAAGCGATCTTCCAATGAAGTTCCACCTCGACTCCTTTACAAAGAAAAAAATACAATTAATATCAATGTTAATATTAAAATTAATATTAGAAATATGCTGTTTTGGAAGCGAGACTTGAATAAAAGGAGACATACCTCTCCTGGTGATAGATACATCGTTGAGAAGAATGTGTGGTATAAGTTTGAAAGATTCAGGTGTGTTAATAGAACAGTGTGAACTAGAAGAAGAGGTAGTAACTAAGAAAGAAGATACAAGAGTTAGAAACTCTAGGTCCGTGGTGTTCAAATGGCAAAAAAAATATTAAAGATGTATCCCCTTGACTGATCATCTCTTCTGGTGACAAGAGGGCTGGCTCCTTCCTCGCTCAACGAATCAGCATCGCGATTCAGCGGGAAAATGCAGCCAGTATTCTTGCCACTATTCCACGCGGACCTGGTTTATTTAGTTATTTTTAATCTTTAGATTTTAAGGTTTTTATATTAATAAAAAAAAAGTTAAAAAGTAAAAAATAAAGACAGAGGATGGAATGCTTAGTTGGTTTGGTCATATGGAAAGAATGAATGACAAGAGACTTAGAACAGATGTGAATTTGAAGAGCATCCATTAAAAGATGTATGTATGTACCTATATGAATGAGGCAAAATAGGTGTGCCAGGATCGTGGCGAGTAGATTCCTTTAAGGCAATGAGCAGTTGAGAATATGTATGAATCAATGACATGCAAAAGGCTAATGGATTACCTACTGAAATTTAAAATTAATATACCAGTTTTTGAACGTTCAATGCTGGATTTTTGCAAAACAAAAACATTTTTTGCAAATCTCCGAACTATTCCCACTGATGAGATTTCATACTATTTCACTATCTAAAAATAATAGTTGAGGGCCGAGATCCGTTGCGTGAGATACTCAATGTCGTAACAGAAATAGTAACCCAATTATTTTCTACTGAGTAGATACTCGATTGACTTTGATTTTCATCAAATAAAAACAATTATATTGTCACAATAACAGGATATTTATTATTATTCTAACTAAATATAAAAAACGCGAAAGTGCGTTTATGTGTCCTTCTTTCGCGCCACAACAGAACAACGGATCGACGTGATTTTTTGCACAGATATGTCTCATTTAAAAAAATCTATTCTAATAATTAAGGAGCAAAGGCTACGTTTGTTTTATTTTAAGCCTAAAGTCCAATCGCCGACCACAGACTCGTCCAATTCTTGTAACGTACGGTCCGCCATCCGTTTTCAAATCGCTGTATTTGTGGTTGATTTCGATGTCCGGAACGATTTGTCACACACACACAGATGTTTGACACTCTAATTTTGTGTGTCTGTGTGAGTGAGTGAATTGCACGTGATCTAAATTGTATGATTTACATGGCTAATGTGTGGCCAGTGTTCAATCTCGATCATACGGCTGACCGGACCGAAAATTTTCGGTGAGATACCGGACCAGTGCGTGGGCTACTTAATAGGCAGTGGCACCGGTAACTCTTGCTCTAGCTCTTTCAAATCTACTAAAGAACGACTATAATGCATCAAAAATTTTTGGAATTTAATTCGCACTTTTCCTAAGTATAAAGTTACAGATTTTGACCCGTTCAATGCAGGGATAGGCTTGTATCATGGACAAGTGACTAAATTACTATAAAGTCTATAAATGTAAAAAATATGTATGTATATGTATGTGTGTAGTATTGTATGAGCTCTTTCATAAGTTATGAATCATCACTTTATTTGCAGATCACAACAACAAAAATATTTCAGTTCAAAATATGTTGTACTATTCTAATACTCTGTTGAGGTATATACCTACTTATATACTATAATTTAAAACTTATTATAATACCTATCTGAAATCAAACATTCACAGATCTCATGTACCTTCAAAGAGCATTGGAAATGAACAAAGAGATAGTAATGTAATGTTTTTGACAGTGGTCATTCGAAATTAACATCGAGACATTCGAGATTTTAATTTGATTAAAATTAAATTATTATTATTTTATTTACCTACATTTTGAAAAATCTATCTATACCTACATATAACTTATCTTAGAGCTTTTATATTTTTTCAAAAATACGCGACTTTTTTTTATATTGTCAGTCATCTATAGTGACCTACAACTTCCGGAGATATTGCTGAAAAAGGACCCCTACAGAAGCGATCGAAAAAACATTTCCAATATTAAAACAGTCGCACATTTGTTATTTTTGTCAAAAAAATCTACATACAGAAATGATCTTGTACTAGATATCACTGTCATTTTGATTTTTGTGCCTTAAATAAACATAGGTAATGCACTGTGGAATGATAAATGCGAAACAGTAACTTGGCAATACATGTGAGTTATTTTATTTTGAGTTTCAATTGCGTTCGACTCACTGTTCGATTAATCTTCACCTCGCCGATCAATCCAAAGATATGATAAAAAATAATTACAAACAGGTTTTGTTTTTTTGCCTTACAGCTCCTGAAAACCGTTGCCGGCCCCAGGGTACAAAGTCTTCCTCATTTAGCAAATGATTTTTTTGAGGCTATACCTAACCAGTGGCCAGCTCTGTTGAGGTATATTAGATGGAAAAGCCTCTTTGTACGGTTTGTCGAATAATAAAACCTATTGGTCGGATGTAGGAATCAAACCCGCGACTTTTCATTTTTTTATAAGATGTAAACTTGTGGCGGCACATCGCGTCGATAGATGTCGCACCGTCATTGAAACCTGTATCGCGCTATTGAAAATATTTAATAGATTGGCATAATATGCAACTTTCCAACGATATGCGTTGGGGAGTATTCCTTTTACTCATAGTCGTTGGATTGTTGTATTTATTGCCATTTCTATAAACTCAAAAACTAATGAACAAATTTGAAAAATTATTTAATGTAAATTTAGCTTACATTATTACTAAACTTCTTTCGAACTATTTAAACTACTAACAAATGGTAATCATTCAATATAATAGAGTTTTCTCTCTCTCTATCTAGAAAAAATATCACATCTTGCTACTTTCCAGGAATTTTGCGCATGGTATTTTAAAATCACAAATAAAATAAATAAAATAAATAAATAAAATAGGTTTCATTCATTATTCAGTTCTTATTTTTTTAATGGCGAACGCTTACCCTTATCAAACGGTCATAGTTAAAAAAAAAAATTAAATTGTGAATGAAATGCGCGCGTAGCGAGTCTGTCATCGATTGCATAGCATCGTAGCAATATTCAAAATTATTCCACAAAGCAGATTTAAAAAAATTAAATAGTTTATATGATTTCATTTTCGATATTTCGCTATATAAATATTTGTTGTTTATTTAATAACTAACTTTTCGTATCGTCCGTTGTTTTTTTTTAATGTGTCATGAGATTTTATGATGAAGAATATTCCGGATTAAAGGTAGCCATATTTATCTCCGGCCCTTCAGCTATCTTCGCGCAAAAAATCACGTCTATCACATTTAGTGTTTGTTTGTTTGTTTCTCTTTCTTTCTCGTCAAAACAGAACAACGGATCGACTTAATATTTTGCACAGAGATAGTTGTAAATGCCACGGCTACTTTTGGTCCTTGTGGTCTATCCTATTGGCCTTTTCATCCTTCCCTGAGTCGATGGAGGAACTGATGGAAGTCTAACCAGCAAACACAGCCTTCCATATCGTACTGAAACTACTGATCGGATTTTGTTATGGATTTCACTATTAGATAGCTTGATTCACCTGGAAGGTTTACGAGTATTAAACATGGACCTATCATGTTTAAGAGCTGAGTATTAACAGTATAAGTGAATGATGTCGCGGAAAAAGTTAGCCCCAGCGAGTTTTCATGGCATATGCTGTCTAATCCGTCACAGATATAACAGTATGACGTAGAAAACAATTGTGTAGAATATAATGATCCACAAAAAGTCCGCGGAAGCATATATATATTTCGTTTAGGGGTACGGTAGACTTGACTCAAACGCATGCCAAATTGTTAAGAAAAAAAATTTAATCAATTCTGGATTAGGAACATATATATCCGCAAAATTTGTATAATTGCGCCCAAATTTATTAATTATTGCTGTCAGAAGCAATTTTCAACGTGACAGTAACGTTTGTTTGAGTCAAAGAAAAGAGTGGGCATTGGGTAACGTTTGTTTGAGCCATGAACTTTATAACTCAGGACAACTCCAAAGTCAGTTCGTTTTATATAATTATCAAATTCATATAATTACCTAAATAATACAGTAAAATTATTTGTAAAGAAAGTAAAAAACACCCCGAGCGAAGCCGGGTTTGTTTCTAATAACTAATATAAATATATGTAGTTGTATGCGTATTTATGTAGGTATTCAAATTGTTGTAAGCCCGTACGCGAAGCCGGGGGCGAGGTCGCTATAGTTTCTTATTAACGCCGGATTCAGTGGACTTCAAAGATGACTTTATGTGTTTATTATTTGATATTCACAACTTCCTTCATGTCTGAAGTAAGGTTGCAACAAAACCACACCCGTGACTGTTCGCTCTCCTATTTCAAGTCTTCAACATAAACAATAGATGAAATCATATAAGACCTGTTTTTTGTCTCAGTGGGTGATTACAGCGGGATCATTCTCGCCTCGTATTTGAACAACGAATAAACCTTTTTATAGTTTTTATTTTAAGTAATATTTTATATGGAATAATAATGTATAGAGAATGTCACATAGTACTAACCACCAAGCAGTAAGTCAAAAAGGAAAAAAATAAGTTCAGTAATTTAGCATCCAACCATTGTAAACAGAAAAACTTTTGCAGGTTCTAGTATTACTTACTTAAGTATACCTATTTATAATTATTTATACCTAACTTTGTACCAAAAAAAAAGTTTATTAACAATCGTTAAATCGTTTTGCATAAATAGAACAACGTTTTTTAATAGAATGTAAAGTTTATTAGAATTTTCACTAATCAAATTGGTGAGCATGCACGAAAAAAATATGAATGGAAATGAGACGCATGTGAGGATCGTATCGTAGCTTCGTAGCAAATGAATATCTTAGGTATCTGTCTACCTAACCCTCAAGGAATTAAGGCGTGTGTATGTAAATACTAAGTATATATAGAAAATTTAACATTGAAACAAGAAAGAAAGCGTCACTCCAATGAAGGACAAAACTTATTCTAAGATACTGCAAGGTGAAAACATTAATCTTAAATATTTATTTACAAACTAACAACTGTAGAAAAGTTGTTCATCAAAAATATAATTATCCCGGTATTAAAAGTAGCCTATGTCATTCTCCAGCCGTCCAGCTATCACTGTGCAAAAATACACGTCGATCTATTAGTCCGTTTTGACGTGAATGAAGGACTTTCGTATTTATAACATTTATTAGTATAAGATATAACAGACGGCGAATCTATCGTAGGTTACACATACCTACATATTTAGTTAAAAAAATAGAGTGGGTAAACGCTAAGCCAGAAAATGCAATGAAACGTTGGCAAATTACCGATTACATAAAATATGTATGCACTAAATAATTATAACACTCATGTCACTCAAATTGGGTATTATAGTTACCTACCTGCGCGTGTACATGGAAGAGCCCGAGCGAACAGGCCCGCCCGCCGCGTCACCCTTGCAACAGTTGCTACCCATATCGGTAAGACATTTTTCGTTCGCGATCGCGGTCGTAGTACGCGGAGCCCCAGCGCGGACTGACCGAAAGCAGATTATTTTTACCCGCGAACATAGAATAATAGGGTTGCCTACTAGCTTTTTAAATATTGCACAATTCATAAACTTATTTACTTTATCGACAATTACTAGGATTCAGCCGGATTCAAATTAAATTTGCAATAATTTGTAGGTACTTATACATAATGAATATTGCACTAAAATATGACACAAAATAATAATATAAGGCCTTTTTTAATAATTAATAATATAACGACTTCCAAAACTCTACATCGACGCAAAGCAGTTTTGAATACTTTGTCAACGTTACTTTTTCAAATAACCCTGTAATAAAGAGGAAAATAAAAGATACCTAGATAAAAAAACGAGCAAGCCTTACAGTAGTCGCATATGATGTGTAACATCTGACATCTCACCTTGGCAATAAGCAACATTAACATTATATCCTGAAATAATTAACACTTTATACATAACACTGTAGGTTAAGCGCACAGCTCATGCGTCCTCCTTCTTTATTTCCCTTTCTATTTCTCGTCACACACACGCACACACTGTTGGCTGACAGTACCAACCTCTCGGAAAAACCGCGCACGCTCATTGGTCAAATGAAATAGTGCACGCTACCCCCGCTTCCTGTTACACACTTCCGTCCCTTTTCACGAAATCACACCTACAAGTCTTGCCCATTTTGTCGATGGAATTTGTGTGCTCTACAACTTTGTCTTAACAATGATGCTTTATAACTATATAACTTTATTAACTGTATATATATTTCATTGAATATTCAATTTCATCCTATTAAAATCTGGTACTTAACAATTTCAAATTTCATCTTTAAAATAGTTTGTGATAACTTGACAACCCTAGGTATATGGGATGCTACTGAAGCGCCGCTCTGTTGCCACAAACTATCAACACTGCGGGAATAAGGAACTGGAATTTTTAATTGGAGCACAGACTCGTCACTTTCTACTGATTTCCTATATGGATTATTTGAACTTCTATACATAGACTTAATATATACCTACCATTTTGTATGTATTTATTACCTTTCAGTTTTTTGAGAGTTTAGCAATAAACATAGGTACCTACATGTGTAACGATTAGGTACACATCAGCTACAACTATAGATTGGTGGACTACAGGAAAAAATATCTCCCGTGGTCTACTCTGGTAGACTTCGAGGCTGGACCAATCTTATATCCTAACTAATTTTATAAATGCTAAAGTATATTTGTTTGTAATACTATCACGTCAAAGCAGAGCAAAAGATCGATGTGATTTTTTGTTGCATAGTTTTGGTCAATAACGAGTTTGTCAATAATACCAACGAAAATCATTTAATTTTTATTTATATAAACAAATAATTAAATATGTATTCCTTTGCATATCATGTAACTACTCAAACCGATTTATTCTATTATATATTTATTATATCTCGTATATTATATTATATACTATCATACCAGCCCGCCGCTGCGCCGGCTTCGCAAGATGGAATTTTGAAATAAGTACAGAAATTGTTACAAAAATGCTGTTTTAAACCCCATTCTAAAAGTGTAGTCAGCGTAAACGCCCTATAAGCGGTTTTTAGACGACTTTGTTTGAAATGTTTTAATTTGAAAAACACATTGAAATCTACTTAGAAGTTAGAAGTTCTAAGCGAATACACAGACAAGCACGGATTGCGATTTTGTTTTATACTATTAAGAGATAAGCTGAAAAAACACCCATTGCTTTGTATAAAAGTGTTTCATAAACACACCAAGAGTCAACGGCTTTTTGTAAACGAAAATCCGTTATTCAAGACTTGTCTTATTTAGTAAAATATCTTTGCATGTCTTTTCTAAATAAATTGTTATTTATTCTATACCTATAAATAAAAATTTAATTGGTAAGCGCATCACTTGAGAGAGATTTTTTTTATTGTTCATAATAGTCTGAAAAAGGTTTCTAAACTAGAAAAGTTGTCAGAAAAATTAGAAAATAAGAAACTAACTGAAAGTACTATTTTATATGGGATTTTTGTATGAACTTAAGACTTATAGATGAAAGTTAATATGGGCTCCACGGACGAAGTCGGGGCGCTAGGCTTGTAACAATAAAAAGAGATGTTTAGACAAATACAGAAAACGAACATGATATAAAACGGGGCAGGGTAGGGGCACAGAATATAACTGCTAAACCGCAACCTATATTAGTCTGGGCTTAGAGAGCGCGCTCGAATACAATTAATTTGGTCTGGGCAATGAAAATAGGGAACACCCAATAGATGGCGCCTCGTGATAAATCCTAAAACTTTCAGCAAGTTCTTCATGAAACCACTAGATGTCGTACTTTGATATCTCTATATAGATCGATCATTGAAAAGTACATATTATTTTCGAACCAAAATTCGAAAACCGTTTGGAGATGTGTTACAAAGCTTATACAATATTTTTCGAGTTATTTGAAATTCTGTTCCGGGAGCCGTAAGGCAACCCGTGAACAAAAAGAATTAATACTGAAAACTTCTGAAAACACTGCAATTACATAATTATTCATATTTTTTGTGATACCTTCCAAAGAGAATATACGGCCATTTTTGGAATGTTATTTAATATTCGCATCTTCTTCTTTTGATATATGGCAACAGTGCTGACTTATCGTCGCAATTCTGCCAATGTTCAGTGTTTAATCTTTTTCAATAGTATGCCGACAAATCGGTAGCTAAGATTATCCCGCCGACTGTGATATGTCTTATTAATCACTGACTAATCAAAACCATCACAGCGCGGACGGGATTAAACCGGATTCCCCATCACGTCTCCGCAGGTGGAATCAATATTCGCATCTATACAAATAAATACATAAAGAGCGTTGTTATCATGCTCAAGCAAATTGATATTTTAAATGTGACATAATAATTTGACACTCTCCGGCCCTCAAAGTAACTCCGTTTAAAAACAAACAAACACATTTTTGGGTCACTTTTCTCTGTTCCGAATCAGCTGAAATAATTATGAAAAATCTTTCGGCGTGTACTATGTCTATATACATTATACATTCTATTTCATCAAACTGTGTGACGAAGCTTTGGTGTATAACGCACGCGCCCGCGAAGACGTGATGGGCGGGGAATCCAGTTTAATCCTGTCGCGCTGTGATGGTTGTGATTAGTCGACGACTAATAAGACATATCACGGTCAGCGGGATTATCTTAAATACCGATTAATCGGCTATAAACACTATAAAGACTATAATACTTGACATTAAGAAGAAGAAGGCGCCATATGCTCACCGAAATTTTTTATTCATATTTTCACTGTGCATAATTTAAAATAGATTACAAGATTTAATAGTTGGGCCAACGCGCGAAGAGCAGGGTTCCGTACTACGTCAGTAATTTACCGATTTAAAAAATTATTACTCTTTTCGTCTTTGGCCCGTTTATTATGTGTGAAATTTTTTATTTCAACTCTCTAGAGGCTGTGAAAGACAGACGGTCGGACAGACGTACAGAAATATAGACATCGCTTCGTACTGGTACGCAATGTAACCCTAAAAAACCGCAAAGTAAAAGTCGGACTAGCACACGAAGGGTTTCGTATGCTCAATAGTATGCACTAAGGTCAGACCAAGTTTGACGCCCCTGTATGGCGCAGGAACAAATTAGCGCGAGTCCGGCTCACACTTGGCCGGTTTTTATTATTTGATGTTTTACTTAGGAGTATGCAATATAGTTATACTAGTTAGACATTTTTATGTATTGTCATTATTAACTAAATAAAATAAAACTAAATATATAAAATTTACATTACCAAATGTAAAGCAAGTAAAAACCAATATAATTGTTAAAAATGAGGAATTAGAGGCAGTAGATGCTACAACATTTTTAGGTCTGAGATTGGACGCGAAACTGCAATGGGGTCCTCATATCAATAATCCTTTATATAAACTTAGCTCTGCTACTTTTGCAGTAGAAAAGATTCGACAGCTGACTGATATGGACACGGCTAGATTGGTTTATTTTAGCTACTTCCACAGCGTTATGTCATATGGAATTCTTGTGTGGGGTAATGCCGCCGATGTAAATAGTATTTTTATTTTACAAAAAAGGGCTATTCGTGCTATATACAAAATGGGTCCACGAGAGTCACTAAGGGAAAAATTTAAAAGTATTAATATAATGACTGTTTATGGTCAGTATATATTTGAAAATTTAATGTATGTCCGTAAAAATATTTCTACATTTAAAAGAAATAGTGATAGGCATAATGTAAATACAAGAAGTAAACATAAGCTTGCACCGCTCTCTGCTAGGCTCCATAAGGTTGAAGGTTCATTTAAATGTTGTTGTGTGAAATTTTATAACAAACTTCCAACCCATGTACAAGATTTGTCTATTAAGAAATTTAAATTATTTATTAAAAGTAAACTTCTGTCCAAAGCATATTACCATATAGATGATTATTTGATTTTGATTTTGATTGATTAAGATCGAGCAAAAACCGCCGAATAAAACGTTTCTTGTATGGGGACCCTCTTAATTTTTTATTTTATTTTCTTTGTTGTTATAGCCGCCATAGTAATACACACTCAGTGAAAATTTTAAGTATTTACTTATTACAGTTCAAAAGATACAGATCTGTGAAAAACAGACGGACGGACGGACAGTCTTAGTAATAGGGTTTCCGTTGTCACCTTTTAAGTACGGAATCCTAAAAGTACTTTAGGTATATGAATATGTTTATATAGGTACTTTGAAATTCTATCATAAGTATTTTATTGACTGAAATTTTTGCTTGCTTGCATTACTCATTTTTTTCTATTGAATAATAAACTATAATTTCATTAATTAGTTTTACTTCGGTTTTAACATAATACTTCCTCCTGGCCTGGAAGCAGTTTTTAACTGATCTTTATTTTTTTATTTCAGAGGGTGAGGGCAGTTTCAGAGTATGGAAGTCCTCCCGGGTCTCCCATGGTCAAACTCTACTTTATCTCTACTACTCTACTCTACCCATTTTACTTAAGTTCCCATACACGGCGACACAATGTGCCCTCACATGCAATAATGGAAAAAAATATTGCGTTTATGGGTAGTATGAGAGGTGTAGGAAAAGCGAAATTGGCACCGTCGTCTTCCCCGATCTCAACAACAGGGGGATTAAAATCTTGTACTTACTGAGCTTTAGTCGTCCAAAACAAATATAATTAATTACAATAAATATTAAAATTTCAAAGAAAAAAGGTATGAATAAAAACTGCATATGGCCTCAAATATATTATCAGCTAAATATGGAAGACTTGTCATCTTCTGAGTACCTTAGGGGGCGATCATATGTTTATATAACGTGTTCTTGAAAAACAATCAGTGTATCAGATCAAACATGCGTCAATAGAAATTGAAACAGAATATGTTTTTCAGTATATTTGATTACAAATATAACCGGCGAGGACGTAGGTGATTGTACATTGCATTCCATACATTGTGCAACCCACTTCGCTTTTATCTTTTATATGCGTTTTATTTAGAAAACAGGACAACTTTTTGGGGCATATGTTTTAAGAAATAATTGTTAAAAATAGTGAGACTTGACGGTGAAAAATCGGTAAATTAAAAAATATCGGTACAATGGTTTATTGCGTGCTACTAGCATAATATATTATAGCATACTTTAGCTAAGTACATTTTGAATTTTCATTTTTCAAAAAATACCCGTGGCTCATCCAATTGAGATTTTCAATTCGTCCACGGGTCTGCCATAACAAAAATAATAATAAGCCTATTTAATTAAATATTTCTTTTTCCAACCTATCAAAGGAAATGTACCTATGTATGAATGCACGAGACAATTGATGGGATATTTTTAGGAGGGAATAGATAAAAGCTGAAAGTTAGTAATATGCTACCTTTCCTCATTATGGAATTGTTGACCTGCCGACCTATGTGAAAATAAATGTATTTATGAATATTGGGAGGGGACTATGGCCGTGCAAAGTAGATGGACAATGGAGGTGGCCTAAAAATGTGCTTTAAAAAAGTGTTAAAAAACTAAAATATATACCTATTTGAAAATGTATTTATGAATCTTAGTAAAAATATAATTGGCAGGAAATTTCCGGTCGGGAGAGCGGTAACCGAAAAAAAAGTTGCCGGCCCGAGGGTACCCAGCGGAAGACTATGTCTTCTTCCTCATTTAGCCGAATATTTTTGAGGCTATATCTAACGAGTGGCCATGTCTGTTGATGTATATAGATGGAAAAGCCTCTTTGTACGGTTTGTCGGATAATGTACATAGATTTTTTTATTATAAAATCCCATTGGTATCTACATGGTCGGATGTGGGGATCGAACCCGCGACTTCTCAGTTGTGAGCTGACGTTTTACCCACTCGACCACCGACGGTATTTTGAGTACATGTAATTATTCGATTTAAAATCATTAACCCATACCCCCTATAGCAAATAGGTAAGTAGGTAGAGCGGGGATGGTTTGAAAATGAAAAATACTCAACATTGCAAATTTTTCACTCTTTAAATTATTTTTTATTTATATTTGCAATGTTTTCTATCTTAAATAAAATTTAGATTCCTGTTATGGAATAATTCGAGAATAATGTGTTATTTTTATATTGCTAATTGTTTTGTACCTATATAGCACACAAAAAATACATTTTTATATCTATGAATTTTTCCAAAAATTACGATTTCTCAAACATTTTTTTCTCGTTTTTTTTTAAGAAAGTTGAAAAATCTAATCTATCAATATTTAGGTTGACCATATTACTGTGTCAATACTGTTTTTTAATGTTCAAAATCTTCAGTGAGTTTTACAAAATCGATCGTCAAACGTCACTCGTACGTAAGTTTTTGAAAAGGAAAATTATAATTTACCAACACTATAGAAATAATTTCAAAATTTCCTTCAGTGAGTTTTACAAAATCGATCGTCAAACGTCACTCGTACGTAAGTTTTTGAAAAGGAAAATTATAATTTACCAACACTATAGAAATAATTTCAAAATTTCCTTCAATCAGTCTTGAAGACCGAGACCCGTATTTTCAAAATGACACATAATTGTACCATAGTCTTATTCGTATTCTCAAAAACAGACATCAAAAATGTCCGAAATGTAGCGTGTGCCGGCCGGTAAGGGGCCTTAAGACAGGATTTTCGTTTAGATTTTGCTGTGAACTACGAGTATGTATAATATGTAATAATATTTCCTATTTTGGAGATACCGGGGGAAGGACGCTCAATTTTCGTATATTTTTTTATATAATTTAACTATGCATTGTAAAATTATAAAAAAAAATATTTCTTATAGCGAACCCTTTCATTTGATATCACGATGCACTTGAAAAAAAAAAAAGTTTTACTTTTTAATTATATACCTGTGATTGGGTCATCAAACTACATATATATTAAATTTCAACAACGTCCAGTAGATTAGGAGAAAGTAAGCTGTGACAGACGGACAGACACACACAAGTATAAAAAAGTTTTGTATTGTATATAGGTAAATCTAAATTTAACCATGATTGAAGTCGCTGGCAATTTACTCCATCCTAAAATAAACTAATTTAGAGCGTTCGGCAAAGAGGAAAATGTTATTGTTTACTACTAAAGTGCTTATATGATCGGCGTTAACTACTGTTTGTAACACGTAGTCAAAACAAAGTGATATTGACCGAATGACTGAAAATACTCAAAATATTTAGTTTATATTTGTACCTTGAATGTACCTACTTGATTCTTATTCATGTATAGGGAGAGAGAAATTTATTGTTGTAATTTGTAATTATATTTAACTAGATACAAACCCGGCTTCGCTCGGGGTGTTCTTTAAGTTTTATATTATTTTTTTGACAAAACAGAACAACAGGTGACTAATAACACTTTTCGTAGTAGGTATGCTGATCTATGGTAATATGTCTTTTTAATAGCAATTTTAATTTTATACTGTATCTATTATTTAGGTAATTATAAGAATTGGATAATTATATAAAACGACCTGACTTTGGAGTTGTCTTGAGTTCATGGCTCAAACAAACGTTACCCAATGCCCACTCAAACCACATGACTCAAACAAACGTTACTGTCACATTGAAAATTGCTTGACAGCATTCATGAATAAATTTGGACTTATTTATTGAAATTAAGGGATTATTTATACGAATTTTGCAGATATATGTTCCTAACCCAGAAAAGATTAAATTTTGTTTCTTAACAATTTGGTATGCGTTTGAATCAAAAGTCTACCGTACCCCTAAACGAAATTATTAATATAGATATCCCGTGGTCCATACCTACTGTTAATATATAATATCATCATCATCATCAACCTTTTTTAAGATCCACTGCTGGATCAATTTTTAGTGGTGCTCATTGAGAGGAATTACCATAGGCACTACGCTTGGCAGGTGGGTTGGTGACCGGACGCCGGTTTTACGTGCCATTACTATAATAATAATGCAGCTGAAGAGTTTGGAGCTACCAGTCGCATTTGAAAAATTATCAAGCTACGTCACAAAGGGGCGGAGCAGTAACTATTAACGCGTGTGCAACCGCAAGGCACAACTAGTGTCTATATAGAAGAGTGTACCTAAATAAAACAACTATGACCGTTTCTTGTAAATTAATGCCTTTTTAAATGCGAAAGTGTGTATGTATGTTCGTTTGTTCGTCCTTCATCTTTTGCACTGAGATATACCTAAGTAGCTTTAATTAGAGATTTTTATGTCACATTTGAAAATTTTCAACGAGTGAAGCCGGAGTGAAATAAAAAACCGGCCAAATGCGAGTCCGACTCGCGCACGAAGGGTTCCGTACCATTATCTATAAAAACGGCAAAAAAAAAATCACGTTTGTTGTATGGGAGCCCCCTTGAATATTAATTTAATTTATTTTAATTATTTATTTTTAAAGCTAATATATAACTAAATATTATGTGAATATTTCAAGCGTCTACCTGTTGCCGTTATCAATATCAAGCAAAAACGAGCAAAAAAATCACGTTTGTTGTATGGGAGCCCCGTTAAATATTTCATCTGTCTAAGTATCACGGTTCATTAGATACAGCCTGGCGACAGACAGACGGACAGACGGACAGCGGAGCCTAGTAAATAGGGTTTCCGTTTCTACCCTTTGGGTACGGAAACCTAATAAATAAAAAGTACTTGGTGCAGCCGCTGGTTTGAGAACTCCTCATCATAAATTTAATCGGTCCATTAATTACACGCATAGAGTAGGAAATAGTGGGATCTCCAGACTCACCCCATAAAAAAACTCACACAAACTTTTCTGGATATAGGGTTATTCATGTAAAGTGAACGGTGAAAAAATACCTCTATAACATGTTATTGATTTTAGAAATGTATAAAATATATGTATATATTTTTTTAAATTGATTCAGTAATTTTATAGACAGATATTTGCTATTGTGGGGAACATAGACTAAGAAAATCAACATGCCACACACGATCGTCAAAATCAGGTATTATTTATTTAGTGAAAATGGCTTTGATATTATCAATGACTAACGTAATCTTTGAGTCAGATCCGTAATTCGTAATCCAATGTAAATAAAATAATATTTCGTCTCTACATATTTCTAAATATACCTATGACCGTTTTTCGCACACTATTCATAATTACTTCAAACATATTTTTACTGTACTGCATTTAAAAATTCTGACAGTAAACTTTACGCAATAAATAACAATAACATACGGCTGCCGAATCTAGATTAAATAAATGACTCCGTCTGCATGCTATTCTGAATTTATTTAAATAGTCTTTTAATGTAGCTATTGGATAGCTATCTCATTGGGATCTTTTCCGGGAGTATTTATACACTAAATGCGTCGTGCACTATAGGCAGCAAAAAAAACAAACAATACTACATGAACGAGCACGATTCTTACCATTTGTAGAGGAAGGGCTTGGTGCCTGTAGGTTCGCTTAGATGAAGGACTGCTGATGCACCAACTTGAGTTTGTATGGCAGGTGTTTCTTCGGATGGGAACTTCGGCGGTTCCATGATTTTGTAACGCCGACGGGTTACCGCGTCGCAGGCGCCTCGCCTTGTGTCTTAACCGGAGAGATGTGAGCCGGCGTTCTATAAATAATACAGAAATGTTAGTATACGTCTCCCGTCGCCCGGTATATGCGAATATTTTGCAAAGTACATAGCGCTCTTCCGTGGTTTGGTGACAACCGCATGTAAACCATATTTTTAATCATAATCTAAAATCCTATCTTTCTAAAATAATTTTAATCAGCATTTGACTAACAAAATTAAAACATATGCAACTACACTATGTTGCAAAAAAAACGAGCACTTAAGATATATTGTAGTATATATTTAAATAATTTATATATATGTATTCTATGTTCTGAATGTTGTTCCATGTTCAATTACGCGTGCTGGCCACTAATAATGAACATTCCAAATTTAAATTTCTACGTTTTAGGACAAATATTCTCTAATTTTGTATTTAAAACGCCAACTAAACGCGGGATTTTTTCTCAATATTATCGTCAATTGTGTTATTATTAACAAAATATTCCTTAGTTTCACGATTTTATTGATGAATAGAAGTAGTGCACAAGTGCACTAGTTTCATTACGATATGGACAACACAATATTAGCTAGTAAAGTCGTCACTCTTCTCGATGAAGGTTTAGACTAATGTTATGTGGCACGGCGGCTTGGAATTACACGTTCTAAAGTTCAAAGGATTTGGAAGAGGTTCCAAGAGACTGTTTCTCTCTGTAGAAGGCCTGGTTCTGGCAGAAAAAGTTGTACGGAGCAGAGGGATGATCGATTCCTTGTCAGTCAAGCTCTTAGAAATCGACGAAAATCTTACAATTATCTAAAAACCACCTACAAGAAGTGAGATTGGTGAGAGTTAGTAAATGGACTGTACGGAGGACACTTATCGAAGCAGACATACATTCTCACAGACCCGCTAGAGGACCAAAATTACTCCGTGGGCATTGCGTAGCAAGACTAAGATTTGGGCAAAATTTGTTACTATGGACAATTGAGGATTGGGGTAGGGTTCTGTTTTCCGATGAGGCCCGTATATGTCTACATGGTGAAGACAGACGTCGGAGAGTACTGAGAAGACAAGGTGAACGTTATGCCGATGTGTGCTTTGAAGAGGTAACACCATACGGTGGGGGATCCTTAATGTTCTAGGCAGGAATAACTTCTGAAGCTCGTACGGAGTTAGTTTTTTGCCAAATGGGGCACTTAATGTACATCGCTATATCTCCGAAATGCTCGTTCCACATGTGCAACCTGCATTGGTTGTTATGGGAGACAGGTCCATTTTTATGGATGATAATGCTCGTCCTCATCGTGCCGTTGCAGTATCCGCATATATGGGGGAGGTTGGGATTCCTCGATTGGATTGGCCAGCGCGGAGTCCCGACCTCAATCTTATAGAGCATCTATGGGACGTACTAAAACGCCGGGTACGAGCTGTAACTCCAGCTCCACAAAATCTCACAGAGTTAAAAACTGTGATTCAGGCTGAATGGGAACTGATACCACAATAAACCATAAGAAACCTGATCGGGAGTATGAGAAAAAGAATGGCAGCTGTCATAACTGCGAGAGGTGGTCATACTCGATATTGATTTTTGTGTAGGTTCATTTAAAAAAGATTAATTTAAAAAATAATTTTAGTTTAATTTGTCACTTCATACTCATTAAAATTACTTAATAAAATGGTTTTTCATTTTTTTATTCAATTTACCTCAGATTTCTACTTGTGATGATTAAAAAATGTAGAAATTCGATTATAATATGTTGAAATATCATAAATAATAATTATTGAAACTTTATTAACTTCAAAATATAATGATAACCAATTAAGTTTTAAGTGCTCGTTTTTTTTTGCAACATAGTGTATTAGCCCGAAGAAAACTAACGATTTTCAAGTTATGGCACTGAGATGTGTAAAATTGGAAAAAAAATTGCACTAGGAAAAATTTCTTGCTATGTCTTTTTACCTTCATGGGTGCCTTAAAGCTCCCTGGTGTTATTGGCCGCCGCCAAGGTTCCCAGAGGAAGACAAATATTCCTCATTTAGACGATGATATTATTGAGGCTTATAAGGGGCAGATAACACCTATATACGATTATTTAAAGAATGTTTTAGCAAAAACAAGACAATTTCCAAGATTGAAAAAAAAAAAAATTATTCTACAGGATATAATTGATATAATTGTCATTCTGAAAACGCGATTACACAATTTTCGCTCGATAGAAAATAATCCCAAAATGTGGTCTCTGAAAGTTTTCAAAAAAAGAAAACGGCGGTACTAGTGATTTTAGTACTATGACATTAAATTTGTTTTTGTAATATTCAATTACCCATATAATTGTCATTTGCATATTCAAATAAATTGTATAGTTATTTAAAAAATAATGATTATGTCGTATCATACATACCGATTTATTGGCTATAATCACCGTAAACGGCTATACTACTTGACATTGGCGAAATCACCGATTAATATTGGTGGAACCGCCATATTGAAAAAAAAAAGAAGAAGAATGATTATGTCAAATGGCGCTTACGATTTCTACTCTGAGCGGAAACGCTTTAGCTCTTCTTTACTCACACTCGCCTTGTCGGCAGTGACGGCTGAATCGTGATGCTAGACGGTCGCGGCCACTCGATCGCTCAGAAGTTTTTGTATTATTTGTGTATTTTTTGGCTCAAATTTAATTTATTAATGGTAAACTTTATTCATAAATGACATTACCGTAGCGATTAGGCAATATTTTCATAAGGAAGTTGCTATTTGTATACTTTAGTCTAGGAGTCAGCGTTGCTTTTTGTGAGCGTAATTATATTAAATAATTAACTCCAGTATTGGAAATAAGTTAATAAACAGCAAAGTAGGTAGGTAGGTATTACATAGAAAATGCGTACGGGAAACATATTGCAGAAGTCATTGCAAGGCAAATAAAATTATGATATACTAGGTTTTCCCCCGTAGAAAAATTTAAAATGTGCCAGCCCCAAGGACTTCCGAAATATAAATTAGCTCATGTCATTATCTCTGTGCAAATATCACGTCAATCCGTTGCTCCCATGTTGCTCCGTATTGATTTGAATAAAAAGGACAAACAAACACTCTTTCGCGTTTGTAATATTTTATCCACGCACGCTTGATGGAAAACTTATGATAGACTAGCTTTTCGCCCCGGCTTCGCGGGTGGAAGTATTTGAAAAGTGACAAGCCCGAAGGATTTGTGGGATATGTCATTAAAATCAAGTCAATCCGTAGAAAGGACAAATAAACACTATTTTGCATTTGAAACATTACCTAGTAAGGAAGTTAAAATACCTACCCTTTATCCAAGCTTGATGATAAAATTACGATAAACAATGTTACATACGTATTGGTTTTACATAATAGACCCTCCTACTAGCTATTCGCCCCGGCTTCGCCGTGGAAATATTTAATGAGTGGCAAGCCCGAAGAATTTTTGGGATATAAAGTAGCCCATGTCATTATTTATATCTCCAACTATCTCTGTGCAAAAAATCAAGTCAATCCGTTGCTCCGTATTGATTTGAAAAAACAAACAAACACTCTTTCGCATTTGTAATATTAGTAAGGAAGTTACAATACCTACCTATTATCCAAGCTTGATGATAAAATTACGATATACTAGCTATTCGCCCCGGCTTCGTCGCGGAAATATTTAAAGAGTGGCAAGCCCGAAGAATTTTTGGGATATAAAGTAGCCTATGTCATTATCTATATCTCCAACTATCTCTGTGCAAAAAATCACGTCAATCCCTTGTTCCACAAAACGTGAAAAAAGTAAAAGAAGTAGAATTATAGAACCTCTTCCACATGGTTGGACAACGCCGCAACGCCGCTGGTCAGCCAAAATTTTTAATTCGACATTATACTAGATTTCGACTAATTTTAGGGTTCTGAATTCGAATTTGATATCGATTTCAAAATTCAATATCACGACATCTGTCAATTTCTTAAAATTCGACATATACTAGATTTCGACTAATTTTAGGGTTCTGAGTTCGAATTTGATATTGATTTCAAAATTCAATATGACGACATCTGTCAATTTCTTAAAATTCGACATTATACTAGATTTCGACTAATTTTAGGGTTCTGAATTCGAATTTGATATCGATTTCAAAATTCAATATGACGATATCTGTCAATTTCTTAAAATTCGACATTATACTAGATTTCGACTAATTTTAGGGTTCTAAATTCGAATTTGATATCGATTTCAAAATTCGATATGACGACATCTGTCAATTTCTTAAAATTCGACATTATACTAGATTTCGACTAGTTTTAGGGTTCTGAATTAGAATTTGATATCGATTTCAAAATTCAATATCACGACATCTGTCAATTTCTTAAAATTCGACATTATACTAGATTTCGACAAATTTTAGGGTTCTAAATTCGAATTTGATATCGATTTAAAAATTCAATATGACGACATCTGTCAATTTCTTAAAATTCGACATTATACTAGATTTCGCCTAATTTTAGGGTTCTGAATTCGAATTTGATATCGATTTCAAAATTCAATATGACGACATCTGTAAATTTCTTAAAATTCGACATTATACTAGATTTGGACTAATTTTAGGGTTCTGAATTCGCATTTGACATCGATTTCATAATTCGATATGACGACATCTGTCAATTTCTTAAAATTCGACATTATACTAGATTTCGACTAGTTTTAGGGTTCTGAATTAGAATTTGATATCGATTTCAAAATTCAATATCACGACATCTGTCAATTTCTTAAAATTCGACATTATACTAGATTTCGACAAATTTTAGGGTTCTAAATTCGAATTTGATATCGATTTCAAAATTCAATATGACGACATCTGTCAATTTCTTAAAATTCGACATTATACTAGATTTCGCCTAATTTTAGGGTTCTGAATTCGAATTTGATATCGATTTCAAAATTCAATATGACGACATCTGTCAATTTCTTAAAATTCGACATTATACTAGATTTGGACTAATTTTAGGGTTCTGAATTCGCATTTGACATCGATTTCAAAATTCAATATATCTACATCTGTCATTTTCTTAAAATTCGATATTATACTAGATTTCGACAAATTTTAGAGTTCTAGACAGTGTATGTGATTAAACATTTTTTTATTATATCAGGAAGAAACAACAGTTGGACGAAAATACTACGTGTGAAACAACTGAAACGTCAGATTTTTCATTGACAGAGTAAGTTTCTTCGTACGAAAATTGAGAATTAATAGATTTACAACACACTTGTTTTTGGAGTTATTATTTTACATCCTGTACTTGTCGTGTAATGTTTATAAAAAATTTGAAATTTTACATATAACTGTAAACTTTATTACAGGTTAAACAATGTGTCACTAGCAGAAACTCAAGAAAATGTTACCCTTCTTTCTAAATCTACCGATGACGTTCCTGACCTTGACGTTATATTATAATAATAATGTAATGTAATTTAATGTATTGTAATTTAAGGTAATGTAGATCCTAGATTCACCAGAAAGCTTCAAATAAGAGAACCGATTGGAGATAAAAATATAGTATTGCAACAGCAAGACCTGAATGTAATTGCAAGACCGACAGTTGACAAAGATTTTCCCTCCAATCAACCTACATGTTCACGATATTTAAGTTTTAACAATTTCTAAATTTGTACATATTTTTATTTTGTTCATCATTTATGTTTGAATTAAAGTACTATTTGAATATTATGTTATGGGTTAAAAATGTGAATACTAACATGTCTATGCAATGTCAAATTTCGACTAAACAAGTTCAAGCCGAAGTGGCTAGGTGGGAGGCGCCGCGCTGCTAAACGCTGAGGTCGCCGATTCGAATCCCATACGTTGCGAATTTTATTTTGTTTTGATTTATATTTTTACGATTTGAATAAAATGCAGGTAATTTAAAATATTCATTCACTATGGAATTTTGATGTGAGCAGCACATATTTATATGGAAATTATTGTTATTATAAAGAAAGTCACTATTTTGTGCAATATTAATGTGTTATGAATGTTAGAGGAAACCTTAAAATTCGTCGAAATTTAGTATAATGTCGAATTTAAAAAATTACAGATGTCCTTTGAAATTAACGTCAAATTTTAAGAAGTTGACAGATGTCGTCATATTGAATTGTGAAATCGATATCAAATTCGAATTCAGAACCCTAAAACTAGTCGAAATCTAATATAACGTCGAATTTAAAGAAATTTACAGATGTCGTTATATTTAATTGTAAAATCGATATCAAATTCGAATTCAGAACCCTAAAATTAGTTGAAATCTAGTATAATGTCGAATTTTACGAAATTGACAGATGTCGTCATATTTAATTTTGAATTCGATATCAAATTCAAATTCGAATTCAGAACCCTAAAATTAGTCGAAATGTGTGTGTCAATTTTAAGAAGTTGTCAGATGTCGTCATATTGAATTGTGAAAACGATATCAAATTCGAATTTGGAACCCTAAAACTAGTCGAAATCTAGTATCATGTCGAATTTAAAGAAAATGACAGATGTCATATTTAATTGTGAAATCGATATCATATTCGAATTCAGAACCCTAAAAATAGTCGAAATCTAGTATAATGTCGAATTTAAAGAAATTGACAGATGTCGTCATATTTAATTGTGAAGTCGATATCAAATTCGAATTCAGAACCCTAAAACTAGTCGAGATCTAGTACAATGTCGAATTTAAAGAAATTTACAGATGTCGTTACATTTAATTGTAAAATCGATATCAAATTCGAATTCAGAACCCTAAAATTAGTCGAAATGTAGTATAATGTCGAATTTAAAGAAATTTACAGATGTCGTCATATTCGATTTTGAAATCGATGTCAAATTCGAATTCACAACCCTAAAATTAGTCGAAATCTGGTATAATGTCGAATTTTACGAAATTGACAGATGTCGTCATATTGAATTGCGAAATCGATATCAAATTCGAATTCAGAGTCCTAAAATTAGTCGAAATCTAGTATAATGTTGAATTTTAATAAAATATCAGAGCTCGCTTGTCACATTTCAAACATTTCCACGAGCAAAGCCGGGGCAAAAAGCATCATTTTATCATCAAGCGTGTAAATAGGTAGTTATTCCTACTTCCTTAGGTACTAATATTACAAACGTGAAAGAGTGATTGTTTGTTTGTTGATTTGTCCTTTTTAACGTCAATACGGAGCAACATCTTATAAAATATTTTTTGACAGATTACTAAACGACAACTAATCCCATACAGTATGTATGGTATTAGGAGACAAATAATCACATGCAGTCCTGTGTCAGACGACAATTACTGATCACATACAGTCTAGTATAAGACGCCAGACGGCAACTAAAAGCGTGGTCTCTCTAACTATGATAGTCTCTCGCAGGCTAGGTCGGAAAAAGGGCGTGACTTAAAACATCAAATCGTCAAGGACGCTGACGATTATCAGCCCCTTAATATGGAGTAGGTAACTCAAACGTAGTAAGTATTCTAAATTTGTCATGAAAATGAAATAAAAGTCTTAAAATCCTTATTCATTTTAAACACTTAATAAACAGTAAATAAATAAAGTTAAAGATCGTAAAGCCGGTTTTTAATGACCCGTTGGTTCGATTTACAACCGGAGGTCCCAGAATCATTTTTGATATAAATTTTCTTTAAACTTCAGATCCTATATATAGATATAAAGTCCTTCACAAAATAGGACGTAAATATATGTATACGTGTTTATTTGTGGTTTATGAAGTGATAGCGTTAATCCTATAGAGTGCAGCGACAGGCTTGCCACCTGTTTTGTTTTATTTGGAAAATTGGCCCAAACTACTTAAGTATTATAAAAAAGAAGTTTAGTTAACTCGAAAACTACTGAACCGACTCGAAAAATTGTTTCACTGTTATAAAGCTACAACTTAGCAAATAGACAGGCTATTGTTGTATCCATATAAAAGTTAGGGTTCTGTATGACATACTAATAATTTTAACTAAACCCGAAGAAAACGACGTTATTTTTTTGAAAGTTCAAAGAGTTCCATGGGGGAAGCCGGTGTGGAAAACTAGTACTTGATGTCAATGCGGAAATCCTGAATCTGTATGTAAGTATAGAATTGACAGTTGGAAATAGTTACAGTATAAATTTTAATACCAAGCTAGGAACCCTGGAGATTATCTGTAGTAGGGTAGAGACTCTGTCCTAATTTAACTAGTCTATATGGTTAAAAACTTATCATTTCTATGAAATGAGAACAATTTTAACAATTAAACAAGAAATTATTATTTTGTAAACTTTTACATAATATTCGTATGTAGATGTACCTAATGTACGATAGCGAAATATCTAAAAGCACCGCTTCAAGAAAGACGACCTAAATATCGGGTTCCTGGCATGATGGTAACATATTTAAACATTTCCTAGATCCTACACACATTCAAAAATTCAACTACATCAAAAATAATTGTTCACTGTTTGTGTCTGTGTGGGATAAAAGTAACGAAATAGTTTAAACAGAAATAAAACGTTTATTCAAATAGATACATCGTCAATACATCGTTATTCTACAACCGTCCGCCATTAATCTCCCGTCTCACCACACTCATCTTTCTCTCTCACATCCTTGCCTTCCATTACATGCAAACATTTCTACAATTCAGCCATCATGACAATCATGCCTGTCCTAAAGCATACACCTAAATTCATTATTATATTACTAATCAAAACATAAAAATCATACATTCTGGAAACTAAAACATAACTCATACATCTTTATTCACACACGTACCTACCTACATTGTCTGCAGAACTCGAAGTTCTATTGGGTACTTCCGCAGTAGAATCTGCCTGCTCTACATCATACCGGTCATTTCTCTAAAGTAGCCCGCGCACTGGTCCAGTATCTCACCGAAATTTTCCGGTCTTGCCAGCCGTATGATCGAGATTGAACACAGGCCACACATTGGTCCCGCATCGCACCGAAAATTTCCAATTCCGGCCGCCAGACGATCTAGGCGGACAATTTGTTACAAGAATTGGACGAGTCTGTGCTCGATTTCGGTGGACATCTTTCAGAATAAACTTCAAGTGCACACAAGTAGTTTTCAACACACTTCGTGACCTCTTCTTTCAACTTGGCATCATTCATATGATACACAGTATCTGAACTGCAAGGAAAACAATTCATAAAATTCATCCATTCATCATCACTATCATATCCATCAATTTCAAACAATACTCTTAAAAAGTCCTCACGAATTTACTTTTGACAGTTAAGTCCCAAACCCGATAAAGTAATGGTAATATTTTTATCACATTGTACACCTAACTAATTATAGAAATTGTAGACTTGGTACCCTGGAACCGATAACACGTGAGCCGGTAAACCGTGAAGAAAAAAATCTAGAAATAAAATAATAGTCTCCTGTATTTGTTTTGTTTGCTTCATTTTAAATTTTTTATCTTCTGCCTTTCTTCCTAGTCTTCCTTGCCATAGACTTAATGAACCCAGAGTAATTTCAACAAAGTTATCCATAAATTATAAATGCGAAAGTAACTCTGTCTGTCTGTTACGCTTTTACGGCTATACCACAGAACCGATTTCGATAAAATTTGATATGGAGTAAGCTTGAACCCAAAGGAAGGTCGTAGGTTAGAACTTTTTAGGAGGTATCTAATAGGGCATGAAAGTTAGTAATGGCCCCACGGGCGAAGTCGGGGCGGACAGCTAGTAAACTATACATTGGAACAAATTTTATTATTTCGATTCCAAACATTGGAGCTGGTGGTAGTTAATTATTAGGTAAACGCTTTAACGGACTTCAAAAAATGAACATTCTGAATTTTAAAAATGAATAGGGTTATAGTTGTTCCAACGAGGGAATACCATTTTGACGTTTAACATGCGAAGTAACTTTGGAATGGCGCTCAAATAACGGTAAATTTTTTCGGCGTAAAAAGCTCTAACTATAGAAATGTTATTTGCAAATAATACGTTTCGGAACTATACATTCAATGTTATAATTAATCTTTTTAATGCTCTTAAGGAATAAAGAAAAAACATTCTTCATTTCGAGCTGCGATTTTACAAGGTTACATCGTATGGACATCGTTTTGTTTTTTAAATTTTAGTGATGTAGCACGAAATACTAGGAGTACGATTTTACTGGCGATTCTGAATAAAATACTATACGTGTATAAATTTAATTTAATCTTTTTTTTATTTTACTATTATTTTTGACATGAAACATGGAATTACCTATACAGAAACATGTAAAAAAGTGACATGACCGCACACCGCACGTGCATATCCAGGTAGAGTAATTATTTTGTATAAAAAACAAAACAATTACGGCAGGGAAAAACAATTACCTTGGTAGGTATAAATAATATTGTTAATAACTTACTGTTGTTACATGTATTGTATTAGTTATTTCAGGGATCACAGTCAAAAATAATTACAAAAGTATTTAGGTATTAGCAAGTATGCAATAACTGTCTATGGTCACATCACTAATTATCTCAAAATAACAAACGTCAAAGTGGTATTCTCTCGTTGGAACAACTATAGTAGATATAGATTACCGGAAAACTGCAGCGGGGTTAGCATATATTTTGACAGCGACACTTTCGTTTCGGTCGAATGGCCTTGAACAGGCCAAAACGTTATGTCCAACAAGGACCGGCCAGAGATAGCCCGGGGCCGAGAGGTCCGGCCCAACAATGTGCGGGAAAATTCTGTGTACTTGTCTTTGTCCGGCCAAGCAAATTGCTCGGCATTCTTGTGCAGGACATGCCCGGTCCGAGAATGTCCGGCCCAACAATGTGCGGGCAAATTCTGTGTACTTGTCTTTGCCCGGCATAGCAAATTTGCACGCACATTGTTGGGCCGGACCTCTCGGCCCCGGGCTATCTCTGGCCGGTCCTTGTTGGACATAACGTTTTGGCCTGTTCAAGGCCATTCGACCGAAACGAAAGTGTCGCTGTCAAAATATATGCTAACCCCGCAGGTTATTTCGACAGTGTAAATAGTTGATGAAAAAATGTTTTAGATTAGAACAGCTAGGTGTTTACTTACGAAGGGCTTGACCTAAAAAAGCCTAAAGCATTTTACTAATTACACGGAATACAGTAATTACGGCAGACGGCCGGTAAAGTAAAACCACGGTATGTTTTCTCCTAAGCATTTGGATACGGGACCTCATTGTGCTAGACCGATTCGCTCTTAGCCGGTTTTTAACTACAATAATATATTACTGTAACTCATTATTATGTACAAACGAAACCATAAGAAATTATTTTACGAAGTCGTAATTTTGTATATTTATTGCTGGTTCTAAAAACAGAGCAATAACAATAATTTATTCAAAGCTACTGCCATCTGTACGTATTTGTTCTGTAACTTCATGTATTTGATGACGTGCCGTTTCAGAGCTTTTCAGCGAGATGGCGTGTCGTGTCGCACATTGTGGCATTAATTTAGTACTTTTTAAATGCATCACAGTTATTTTTAAATAGCTTTGAAAGGATTTTTGTTTCATCCACATGGCAAATATGAGAATTTTTACTTTATATAAATTCTGCACACCTCATCTAAAAAATACATCTTTCAGATAATAACATATATTAACAACAATACGTAAGCTTAGTACACTATAGAAGTTTAAAAAATATTATTAGTTTAAAATTTAATTTAAAAATAGTGTTTATGATCGGGCGTTGCAGTTATTGTAATTTTTATGAGCAAATAAAGAGCGTGCCAAAGGTCGCATCCCACAGGAAATCTGTAATGAAAACATATCGATCAGACGTT
The DNA here is from genome assembly GCA_963924495.1 of Nemapogon koenigi. Classification (NCBI taxonomy): domain Eukaryota; kingdom Metazoa; phylum Arthropoda; class Insecta; order Lepidoptera; family Tineidae; genus Nemapogon; species Nemapogon koenigi. The sequence continues at coordinate 24,560,358 of OZ004629.1, forward strand.
AGATCTGTGAGCGCGCGGACGGCTGGCTTGGCGGGGCGGGGAGCGAGAGCGAGCGTCGCGCGGTCAGTGTGTGACATGGGCAACCAGCACTCGGGCGCACACGGCGCTGCCAGACCCCGGAAGAATGTGCACTGGAGATCCGCAGGTAACTCTCACGAGCTCGCAACGTGCCGCCCAGGCGAGCCCGGGTTCTATTTATAAGGCGGGGCGGCGCGCCGCGGTTCCTAAAGCGTGCCACAACAAAACAAATCGTAATACCGTCCGCGTTCATGTAACGATTATCACGAGTCTAATTTTGTAGACACTTTTATGCCAAACGCTCCGTACATTATCTCGCTTAGACATTTTTTGATGCGAAACGGCCGATCGTCCGTCTAGACTGACGTAACCCGCTCTCTCGCTTCCAGGTCGCCCGGCCGCTCCCGGCAAGCCCGAGATCATCCCCATCCTCGGAGATGACGAGCCCAACTCTATCACTCTGCGGTGGGCGGCGCCGACGAACACGGGCGGAGCGCCGCTACAAGGCTACCAGGTGGAGTGTAACCGTCTGGGGTCTTCCGCATGGATCCCGACCTCGCTGCCAGTGGTGCAGCGACCCGAGCTGGTACTGAGCGGGCTAGACCCCCCGCACCGCTACCAGTTCCGCGTGGCCGCTCTCAACGCGGTCGGCCGTTCCGACTACAGCGAGCTGTCCGACGTGCTCACAGTGAGCTCCGACCGCGGCATGCTAGACCCGCCGCTGTTCCTGCACCACCTCGAGGACGTTACTGCATTAGAGAACGACACAACAGAGTTCCGCGTCACCTTCACCGGGAGCCCGCCGCCCACCATCGCCTGGTACAAGGACACCTTCGAGATATTCAGCAGCCGCCGGACTGCCATTACCACCGACGATACATCCAGTGTACTCGTGTTCCACCAGACTCTGCCGAGCGATGAGGGAGAGATCAAATGTACGGCCACTAACCGCACCGGTCACGCCGTCACCAAGGGCCGGTTGTCTCTAGAAGCGGCGCCCAAGCTGCGGTACCCTCGTCAGTACGAGGACGGCCTCCTCTACGAGATAAACGAGACTGTATTCCTAAAGACTTCCATAGTGGGCAAGCCCGCGCCCGCAATAGAATGGCGACACGACGGACAGCCGTTGCTTATAGATGAACGAATTGAAATCACAACCACGCCAAAATTCTCAATGTTAAAAATTCATTCAGCACGAAGAAGCGATCGCGGTGAATACCATATTCACGCTAGCAACAGAATCGGCGAAGACACGGCGGCCTTCCTCGTGACAATAACGGCTCCGCCGGACCCTCCGCGACGAGTTTCTGTGACGCGACAAGTTGATAAATCTGTGACATTAGATTGGGAGCCGCCGGAGGATGATGGCGGATGTAGAATAGGAAACTACGTGGTGGAATATTACAGAATCGGCTGGAACGTGTGGCTTAAAGCTACTACTAGCCGAAAAACTGTTGTGACACTATTTGATTTGATAGAGGGTAGTGAATACAGATTTCGCGTGAAAGCGGAGAGCCCGTACGGAATGAGCGCACCGAGCGCAGAGTCCCCGCCGGTCTTGATACCGGGCAAACCGGTAGATATGGAGTTCTTAGCCGTGGAGTCAAAAATCATTAATGACGTCATGCTAAAAGAAGATGGAGCGCAACCCCCGATATCGCCCGCCCCGCGACGTAAGCGCTTGCTTCAAGCTTCCAAGGAAGAGCCACCAATAGCTTATAAATCCCTGAGGATATCGCCAGGAAAAGAAAAATTGAGAGTCGAAGAAAATGCTATAACTCCTTCATTAGGTACCACCAAATCTTCAGATGACAAAGAAGGTATGATATTTTGTAAGAATAGCATTTTTATCTACTTTCCAGTTATCATATATTGATACATGACTAAGCATTTAATACTGAAAAGTTTCAATAAACTTAATGTGCCAAAATCTTAGTGAACAAGTCAAGTATCACTCTTTTTAACGACTTCAAAAAAGGCGTTTCTCAATTCGACCATATATATATTTTTTATGTGTTCGCGGATAACTTCGTCATTTATGAATCGTTTTTGATGATATCTTTTTTAATCGACAGATAATTCATCCATTTTTATCTCATAAAAATTGGTTCATTAGTTTTTCAGTAATTTTGAAAAAAACTGACTTTATAAGTAAAATTTTCTTAATTCAGTAGTTTTTCAGAAATTCAGTAATTTGTCTTTGTTTACGGCTGAAAATTATGTATCAGAGAAAAGCCTTAGCAACGGTCGCTATTGACACGATGTTATCAATTTTCGTATCGAAGATGGTCTAACGGTTAAAGGTATGGATGGAAAGGACAGGATGCACATGGTTCAAATCCCACCCATAGCATCTATTTCCATTTTTTTTTAATTTGCGTTATTATTTGTCTCTCAGTAGAACAACAGGGCATTGCAAAATCACTTAAGAGTGTAGTGTACCGCGTCCATGTCCATACAAACGGAGAAAACGTTTTACTACCCCTAAATATCATTTAATTTTAACGATTTTGTAATATGTTACTGACATAATGAAAAACTACGTACGTATTTTTTTCCTTTTTTCAAAATTCGTAATAGGTCAAAAGTTATAAGCCCCTCAAATCTCGGTTTTTTTGGTTCATAACTTGCTCGTAATAAACCGTCTGTATTTGAGAAACAAAGCAAAATTTCAAAAAAAGCAAAACGTACGTACGTAGATTATAATCTGCTAAAACGTTTGACACCAAAATTATAAGGTTTCGTTATAGTTTAGTAGGTGTAAATCGTTTTCCCCCAAAACGCAATTTTCAACGAAGAACATACCTACGAACACTCACGAGCTGCAGTGTTCTCTGTCGCACTGATGCCCGTGGGAAGAGCGCGCTTGAGACAGAATATGATTTTCTAAATACCTATTTCGCTGCGTACGCTGAGCTACACGATCCTCTTAAAAGGGAAAAATAAATTAACTTAAAAAAAAAAGTGTACCGACTTGCACTGAAAAGTAAGAAATAATAAATATTTCGTCGTAGAATTTGAAGAGGGTTGGTGCCAAATTAAAAACAACTTACTTCCCAAATACACTAATCTAGACAATTCATTAGGAACCTACGATCATCAGTGCAAACATATATAATATTGAATATGACAGATATCTTCTTAGATGTTTATTTAATTTAGTATCCTAATTTTGCACCAACCGTCTTCAAATTCTAGGACGAAATATTCTTTTCCTTTCTTACTTTTCAGTGCAAATTTTTGAAGTCGGTACACTTTTTATCTGTCCCAATTCGATAGATATTTCCTGCATCATATTATTATAACATACATCAAAAGGATCGTGATAAAATATTTAGTGTCATTTTTTATTGAAATTTTATTATGGTACTGCCCCAAAAGAGCACAGACAATTCCCGCCACTCTCAACACGATGAGCCAACAATCTAGGTTACTTTGGCCCGTTAGTTAAATATAGATATATTGACTATAAAGAACACGGAACTGGATCAACGTCATATCATTTCGAATAAATATATATTAGGTACCATAGTATTACTAACAATGAAATGTGCTGAAGCGATGAAAGTTAATAACCGCCAACTCCAAAAAACGGTGCGTCGGTGGCCAAGTGGTTAAGACGTCTGGTATTAACTAGGCAGACCATGGGTGCAGTCCCGGATCCCGGCCATTGTACATAATCCGATAAACCACACTAGAGGCTTTTCCATCTAAATATACCTCAACAGAACTGGCCACTCGTTAGGTATAGCCTCACAAATACCATCGGGAGACTTGATCTTCCGCTGGGTACCCTAGAACCGTAACAGGGTTTAGGGAGCTGTAAAGCAACCCGTGAAGAAAGAAAAAAGAAAAATATACTATTAGGATATTTTTTAATACACCGAGTATCTAAAAATGTATAAATCTTAGGTAGGAATCAATTTGTGCTATGCGTAAAGATTAGCTGCCTAATAATGGCGGAATAAACTTATACTTGTTATGGACCAAGTGAAATACACTATGGCACTATGGCACTATGAAATAAGAGAGGGCAAGATACATAATATATTATAAACTAAGTCCCCCGCCGCGTGTGTCTGTCTTGGACTTTTTCACGCAAAACGGATTTTGTTGTGGTTTTTATTCTTAGATAGGTTGATTTACCGGGAAGGTTTGTTTGAAAGGGTATACTTTCCAGGTGGTACCATGGTCATCAGGTCAGGATCTGGAGAAATCGGGAACTCTTAAAATTTTATAGAAACACTTGAAGCGATTTGGGTATTTTCTTATTGTGACGACTTGTGCATTTGCTTTCGGAAAGCACATTTTGGTTTTGAAGGCGATTTTTTTTTCTTTATCAGAAGTGGTTATTTTTATGGCAGAAATCCTTCAGGATACATTTTTGTGTAATTTTTTTCTTTCTTTCTTCACGGTTTGCTTTACAGCTCCCGAAATCGTGTCTCCCTCTTTTAGCCGATGGTATTTGTGAGGCTATACCGGCTATAGCTAACGAATGGCCAGTACTGTTGAGGTATATTTAGATGGAAAAGCCTCTAAGTGTGGTTTGTCGGATTATGTAGATACCTACATAAGTTTTTAATTATAAAAACCCATTGGTACATTTTTGTGTCATATTTCAAAATTTTCAGCGAAGCCGAAAGCTAGTAATAATAAAATGACTATCATATTAAAAATAAGTATATATACCCGGAATATATCACAAATAAACCTTTCCTGGTATACTGTAGGTAAATTGTTTTCTTGAATAAAAGTATTATAGGGTACTGCTGATTGCCCGCTACTTCATACACGTTGTATGAGCAATACAATACACCCCCTTTGGGTAGGTAGCGTGAATCACGCTGCGTGATGTTAAATAGCCTACAAACATTCCTCAAGAATTGGGCTATCAAATGCAAACATTTTTTTTAATCGGTCCAGTACTTATTGAGTCCATAGAATACGAACAAAGCATTTTTATATATTTGATAGAATCTAAAAAGAAAAAAAACGACTTAACATTATTATTCTATACCTGTTATACCTACTTTGGCAACACTGGCTATATCACAATTCGCTAAATAATAAAGAACATTGACATAAAAGTGAACCACTCTATCTAATCGTAACTAACAGTAACAAAATTGGTCCAGTAGTTTTTAAGTCTATAGAATACGAACAAACAAAAAAACAAACAAACAAATATAATTTTTATATATCTAGTAGCGGACCCTGCAGACGTTGCCCTACCCCTACCCCTATCCTTATCACTTAGGGGTATGAAAAATAGATTACGACCGATCGTGGGATTCGTGGGCCCTACCGAATATATACAAAAAATTTCATAAAAATCGGTCAAGCCGTTTCGGAAGAGTATGGCAACGGCAACTAACTTGTGACACGGGAATTTTATATATTAGATTAGATTAGATTTTGAATACCTAAATTATCAAATTGCCAAACAGCCACATAGCAATAGTCATAGTGACCAGACATTGCCCGATTCGTGTCATTTTTGTCATTGCCCGGGGATTATTAATTATGCCGACATTAAACACTTGGTCCATAACTTACTCAGTGTAACGTAAGAAAAAATTAAGTACAAGTTTATTCCGCCATTATTAGTAAGGCGGTTTGAGCTCTTGGAACGAATTACTCCCTTGTAACGCGGTGCATTAGGTATATGTATATAGAATACAATTTTGTAAATGTGCCAAAATACATTGTTCTTATTTAATCAAATATAAAGAGTTTTAGCTTCGATGGAGCTGTTTATTGTAATGATCTAAGTTAGTGAATCTAGTGATAGACTTGTTACCTATCATGATAGGTCTAAAATATGTTTTGTAAATGTGACTTTAATTATTATTTTTTTAACTTTCAGAAAAAAGAAAGTCATTTCAATTGGATTTGGAAGATGCATTATCACCACCACCGATTTCTCTGTCCGCTCCTGAACTAAGCTTGAGATACGTTCTACCATTCAAAGCATTACGAAACTCAGTTAGCTCAACTGAACTTTTACACGAACGTGCGATGGCCAGATTTTATAAAGTAGTCGCCATGAAAGAAGAGCAAGTCGCAAATAAAGAAAGAGAAAATAGACAAGTAAAAGAAGGCTCCCAAATAACTCACATTCCGCTAAATAATACTAATATCAATGAAGAAGAGGCCACAGTGAAGCGAGAAGATCACAATTACACAAATCCAGAAATAACAGATAATAAACCTCCGACCATATTTATAAAAACCGACTCGATTGAAGGAAAGGAATTTAAGTATGTTTCAAGACAACCATCTTATGAATCAGAAAAATCTGAAGGTAAATGGCACAATATGTCTTTCGAAGAAGATTACACTGCCAGTACTGTTTCCTCTGAAGATGAAGATACTGAAGAAGGCAGTCTCAATGAAGACATCGATAGACACGATCAACTATCTAATGAAGAATATACATATAGCCCTCGAGGAAAGCCAATGCGAACTTCTCCGATAAAAAAAGACGAATCTGCCGATGAAAACATAAAACTTTTACCGCTACCTGATCCTAACTATGTACCAAAACCTATTCTAAAAAAACGAGAACCTGAAATAATTGAAATTAAACAAGAAACACCAAAGAAAAAAGAGGAAAAAAGTACATTGTTCAAGAAGTTTACAAAGATGCCAGTGCAAAAACCATTTTCATTCACGAAAATGTTGAGCAAAAAAGATCAGCAAAAAGTTGTAGAACCTGAAGAGCAAACTGCACCAAAAATGCTGAACAAAATTACTGAAAAAACTGATGATAGAGACAACGACGAAGGGCGGACCGTTATTGAATATTATGGTAATATAGTAAAGGAATACGGGAGTCAGAAGAGGTCTGTTACACCTCTATATCTAAATACGGAAGACTTAAAAAGTGTTGCAGAAAAACAACAAGAACAATCGAAGAAAGTTAAATCGAAGGCAACCGAAAATGTTAATCCTAAACTGAATAAAGTTAAACAAAGCAAACCTCTCGAATGCAACTCAACTAAACAAGTTCAGAATAATAAATCGCACTTAAATAAGACCAAAGCAAATACAAATAAGGTTAATAAAACTTCTAATTCCAAAGTCCCTGCTGACAAATTACAAGAAAAGCATACTCAACAAATTGTACTTAAGAAGGCTGAGCGTGCAACAATAGTAATACCCATAGATTATGAAGAGTTAGAAGAACAAGCCAAAGTTAATGTGAGGTCAGCTATTGATTACGCTGTTGATGTGTGCCTTTTGCTCTTAGCTTTCTGGGTATACTTTTTTAAAGACGAAAGATTGGCTATACCATTTCTTATTTTGATTATATACCGTCAATTACAAGAAACAATTTTACAAAATATTCCACAATGGATGCGACGTCATACCCCGACGTGGCTAAAAACTAAATACTCTTGACCCATTGTAAAAAAAAGACATAATGTGAAACTATGATTGATTTTGTGAACGTATTGTTTTGTTACTGTTGTCGATGTAATATAAAATTCGTTTTAAATTAACACAAGATAATTTTATAATCTTAATATCGATACTTGTGTTGTACTATAATTTATTTACTATGTGTTCTAAATGTAAATTTAATATAATCTAGATGGCGATGCCGTCATAAGTTAACACTGATTCATTTTCCTTGTACATATAACTAAATTCACAATGTTCGAAATATTCAATAAAACCTTCCATCGCTTACCAAACAGTATACGCTTCATATCACAATTCAAAATTCCTGTCAGTGACTGTGTGAATGTTACTCATCGAGCTGTAGTAAACCCAGGAGCTTGTCGCAAAAGAGACAAAGGTCTGATTTTGGGAGTATATTTCAACGAAAACGTCTCAGCTGATGCAGCTATCCTTACAGCCACCGCCCAACGATACAATGAAAAAACAAATGGCAAATTATGGGAACTTTTAAAGCTATCTCCGATACCAAAACTAGGCGAATCCAGAGTATTTTTCGATGTCGACCCCCATTTTGGTTACATAGCTGTTGCAGGATTAGGTACCGAGTGTCTGGCGCACAATTCTCTTGAACATTTAGATGAAAGTAAAGAAGCAATCAGGACAGCAGCAGGTGTCGGTACCAAAGCTCTCCATAAATTAAAACCGTCAACAATTCATGTAGAATCTTTTGGCAATGCGGAAGCCGCTGCGGAAGGTGCATCGCTTGCTGTTTGGCAATATCAAGAATTTAAAAAAATAACTGAACGCAACTTTATACCTGCGTTACATCTTTACGAAGATTGTGACTTTGATGGGTGGAACGTTGGAAAATTAAAAGCAGAATCACAAAATTTGGCACGATTTCTCCAAGAAATGCCTGCGAATTTTCTAAATCCAACTTCGTTTGCAAAAATAGCTGTAGAATTGCTTTGCGAATTGGATATAAATGTTGAAGTAAAAACGAAAGGTTGGGCATCAAGTCATGATATGGGTGGATTCGTTGCATTGGGAAAATCTTCCATACAGCCTCCTCTTTATGTTGAGATCAGCTATTACGGTGCCAACGAGCGGACAAGACCTATTGTGTTAATAGGTAAAGGAGTCACGTTTGACAGCGGTAGCATTGATTTAAAATCAGCTGAAGAACTGCGTTACATGAGAGGTGACATGGCAGGAGCGGCGTGCGTCTTAGCTATCACTCGAGCTGCGGCATTACTGAAGCTTCCAGTGAACCTAAGAGGTATTTTACCACTTTGCGAGTTAATGCCCAATGGTAAAAGTCCACGTTTCGGCGACGTCGTCGGCAGTGCTAATGGTAAATCTGTGAAAATCAGAATGCCTTCAAGGGAAGGTCGCCTTTTGGTAGCTGATAGTTTGGTATATGCAAGGAACTTCTGGCCACAGTTTATAGTTGACATAGGAACCTTGTCTCCAGAATTAAAGGAAACACTCGGTTCAGCAGCATGTGCTTGTTATACAAACTCGGAAGAACTGTACAGACATTTAGACACCGCCAGCAGTTTGACCGGAGACAGAATATGGAGGATGCCTCTGTGGAACTGGTATGCCAATCAAGTGATAGATAGCGAGTCTGCCGACGTCGCGAATACTGCACGCCAGTACTTCGGAGAATCACCGACTTGCGCAGCTTTTTTAAAGCAATTCATCTGCGACAGTAGATGGATCCATTTAGATACATACAACATAGCGTACACTAAAGGACGCGATTTCTCTTACTTGCAACGAGGAATGACTGGCCGCCCAACAAGAACTATCATAGAACTAATTTACCAATTATTACAAAACGATAAACTCAAGTAAATGTTTTAGAGCTCTGAGTCCGTCTGTTACCCTGTCCATAAACGTCTAAATATAAAATTAACAAGTTATTAAATAAAAATTAAATATACATTTTGTTTTATTTGGATACTTTCTTACTTGCAAAGGCATTAATATAATTTGTAAATACCTACATACTCAATGAACTTGCAAGAGTTTTTTTTAATTAGGGAGTCCTAAAGTAATAAAAGATTTGCTGGGTATTATACATTCATTTATTACTTAATATTAATATCAAAAAGCGACCGAATATGAATAATAGCAATAGCATAAATATAAAAATAAATGCTTCAAATATCACAACATTTATGGCAATATATAAGTAATGTCAAGTAAACTTCTTATGGCACAATTATATTCTTATAAATAATAAGGAACAATATTCATACACATATATGTATTATAGAACGAATTTGGAATGATGACATACCTACACGATGTGTGGAAAATTTAAAAAGGAATGGTCGAGATGATTTCGACACGATGAAAGATTGCCGAAACAAATAAAGTACATAATTTATCAAACGCTGTAAGCCAGTACAGAGAGCTATGTACTTGTGTAAGAGATTCAAAATATATGTAGGTTAACTAAAATATTTTTTATAATTATATTAATTAGAATATATCAAGATATGCTAAATATGACTTTAAATATAAATACTAGATTTTGGTTAGTCTAGTGTTACAATTTATATTAGGTTTTAAAATGTTATTATTACATAAATAAATGATTAGATTTTCCTGCTATTTGCAAGTAACAACTACATTAAATATAAGACTACTTCTAAATATTTATTATTAGCTGTTCGCCCGGCTTTGGGATAATTATACAGACAATGACCATCCTGAAGGTCATTCTAAAAATTGGTGATGTAATTTTTGAAATCAGATGAGTAGTTTTGGAGATTACATCCAAATTTACAAACTATAATATTAGTGTAAGTAGGTATTTTGAATACAAATTACAAAAGTCCGACTGATTAATCCGTCATACTTAATCCTACATTTTATACCAAAGTCCTACAAATAGACACACATTGGTGCTTACAATAATAAATTCAAGTTCTATTACATTTTTCGTCTAATACGACTACAGTACATTTCCAGAAAATATCTAAAAATTACATTAATATGGCATGCATTTAAAACTACAAAGATTAAAACTATACAATATTATATGAAATAATTCAGATTTACCTTCTAATGATTGACAAGAATTAGTCTTTGGTTCAGACTGCATTGATAAAGTTACTCTATTATAACGAGTATAATCACAAAAGGCAGTGTTAAATATATTAATTCTAAAATTCCAGCTTCCCACAGCTGGGTGGCAAACCATTACAAATCATTTCTGGCTGGACGGTTGGGCCACAGGAAGATAATGTCCGAACCCTCAGTATCGCTCACATATCCCTTCTCGCCAGTGTAATGTCTTGGGTGAACGAGAAGAGGAGACGCTGAATACGCGTTCAGATTACGTACAGGGAAATAAGACTTCCAGGTGTCACTGCAAAAAAAATATTAAAAGAATTTAGTCGATAGCGTTGGCCTTTAAATCGGGGGATCGGAGCTTCAATCTCACTCGTGGCAACAATGCTAAGCTCCAATTTTCTTTAACAATATGAGCTGTAATTCACCTGCCTCGGAGGACACTTCTAAAAATAACAGATGCATACGTCTGTTAAAGAATTAGTGGCATATCCAAAGTCCGTTTTTCTGTACTTTATAGCATAAAAAAACATAGAGTTAAAATTTTGTGAATTACTTATATGAAAATCTTACTTTGGGTGTTCATTATACATGATCGGCAAGAATTCGTCAACAGGCAGAACATTGGACAGGGGATCAGCTTGCAACAGTTTTTTCGCGCCTCGATAAGAAATCAAATAACCAAGTGTCCAATAAGAGTAATTAGGCTTCACAATATGTTTTGTCACTTGTACTTCCTCGTCCTCTGTCAATATTTTCCTTCCAATGTAGCTGCAAATGAAAAATGAACATTATTTTAAGGCGCAAACGAAAAAATTTCACGGCCTTGCCTTACTAAATGCGTCAGGTGTGTTAAAAGCCCACTAAGTAATTAAGGCAGGGTGCAAACACGATATCTACTAAAAGTGACATTTTTGAACGCTTACTTTGAAGTGTCAGGAATCAATCTCAATCTCAAAAAAATATAGTAGAGAGCAAATAATACTACATAGAACTTTAACCGCATAGATTTTTCATAACTGTTTTGGTCTATTGAAAAAATATTATGCAAAATACCTCAAAAAAAACTTTTGTGCGTAAATTCACAATATTTTGCGCGACAACTATATACTTTTTTTTAAGAATCAAATAGCTTGAATAATCTATTAAAACCCATTACTTTCACTGTTTAATTGATTTTTAACAAATTTTAAGAAAAAGCTACAAAATAAGTGAAATTTCAAGTGTAGCTGCACGAACACGTAAAACATGCCAAGCAATATTCAACCTTATATCGTCCTATATAAGCATCCGCCCACCGGAGTGCAAATAGTATTTTTTATCGAGGTTGATCCCTGCCTTAAGTGCAACTCAAACATTCAACGAAATATCGAGTGAAAACTTAGTAGTTTTTTTTATATGTTAATGGGTTGCCTTACGGCTCCCAGAACCGTGTTATGGAGGGTGCCCAGCAGAAGACGAAGTATGGTGTATGTTCAGTTTGCTAATTAATAAACTCACCACAGGTCCCAATCCAAGTGTGCTAACTCTTTCATCACAATATAAAATTTTTCTCTGAATGATGGAGTAAAGCGCAAATCGTCTTCCAATACCAATGTGATTTGGAGCTCTTTCTGAACAATCTAAAAGTTACATAATTATATTTAAAATAACATTTATTTCAAACTATATTAAAAGCCGCAGTACCAACATTGGTTGTGGAATCCTCATTCAAATTCGTTCAGCCGTTAAGGCGTGATCGAGCTTGTCCAAATATCCAATCGATTCGTTATGACATGAAAGAAGGAGAAACAAACAACTTTACACTTCCGAATTTATATATAAAGTGCCTATAACCTGGCCAGCAAACATATTAATGATTTAAAAAAATGGGATTCGGTTTCGTTCGATTTGATTTATTAAATCTCATAAAATTAAAAATCCATATATTAGGAGTTATAGGTCCGATACGTAAGCTGAGTGGGGCCCTTTCAGCACATTACAATTTAGATATTTATATAAGTAATATAGTTAAGTGTTTTACTGAAGTGCTGAATAAATTTAATTTCTTTCTTTCTTTCTATACGTTTGCCCTTAAGTCATATAAGGTACTTGGGATTTTTTTCACGGGTGGCCTTACCGCTCCCGAACCCGCATTATCGGTCCCAGGCTAAGAAATTTTGAAGATAATATATATAGTAGATTTTAAGTCCAGACTATGATCGCTGAAAAGTTTAATCTAATATAATTCAACCGATTCGGAGCCTATTCAGGACATACTTTGGGACAGTGTGGACACCTACACACACTAAAATTATAAATAAAATATTTGTTCTAAGAACACCGACGACTGGCATAGAGTGTCGAGAACACTTATTGCGTCGTATAAAGAAGACCTTAGAGCCGCAATCACCAGATGCAACGATTAAGTTTTCCAATTTTTTCGGAAAATATCTTTGCATCCGGTGACCACACACCCATAGACTCAACAGCAAAGGCCATGGATGTGACATTGGTCGAGGAGTCCTGAAAACTTTTCCTTTTTTAAGATGCTCAGTTCGGCAGCACCCTAGAACATGCTGGGAGATGACACTTAAATTGTATTGAATTGTACAGATTTATATTACCTCTTGCCATATAAGGTAGTGACTAAGGAAACATCCAACTTCACCGCTTTTCATAGGCCTGAAATTAGAAAAGGTGTCAAATAAATACATAACATCGATATTTTCAGCAAAAGTAAAACAAATATGTCTATCTGCTGTACAAAACGGATTTAATTCACAACACATTCACGGGGGTGGCCAAGTGGTTAAGAGAGTTGTTTACCACGCAGCTAACACACCAATTTCCAAGGGAGAAAACGTTTTACTACGTCTAAATATTATATAATTTCATAATAATATGCATACAATATTATTGACATAGTGAAAATGTCTGTCCGTACGTTTTCCCTTTTTCAAAATTCGTATTTTAACTATTATAAAAAAATGATGAGAGTGAAATTTTGCAATGCAACAAAAAGTGACAGTATGAAGTTGCCGAGAGTAAAATTTTACGATGCGCACGCCTATGCATTTTTTATTACGTTAAATAGGCAATTTAGTACTTATATTTAATTCTCAATTAGAATAAGTCATTTTTAAAATTTAATTATTTAATTGAATTCAGATTTTAGCAACCGTATTTATGATCACGCAATTTTATTTCCATTTAATTATTTGCGTGCTCAATAAACTTATTTTTGTACTATGCATAAGTACACACTCACACTTTTTTCGTAAATGTGATTGAAAAGAAATATCCATGTGATTGAAAAGAAATATCCAATAAATACGACACGCCATTTATTGAAACCATTAAAATATTTAGTTCTTTAAAATAGCTAGAAAATAATTATCGATGTAATAACGCAAGCAAGACACGCTTACGCGCCTTAAGAGGATGTATAGAGCTAAATGCGAGTTTCATGATGCGTAAAAGTACATGATCCACTGCAGTGACCATAATCAAAAAAATATATGATATTCTTGAGGTTATGCGTTATGAAGATACTGTGTTCAAAACATAATACAACTATATTGATTCGATAGAAAAAAATTACGAATGTACCTCTAAAAAAATATTTTACTGTCTAGAAACAGTACTAAAATGCATGCATGATTCTGATTTTTTGACAGATTTTTTATCTAGCAATATACTATCGTAATACTGTTATATTTTTTAATCAAATGTTCTTTCCTTTATTCTCATTTTCGAGATTTTATGTACGCATTGCACGCGTGTGTGCGTAAGCGCTCGTGTACCGATAGTACCGGCTGCAGCCTGATGCTATATTATTAGTGGCAGCCACGTCGTTTGGTGTGTATGTGTACCCGCGTGGGGGCGGTGCCATCTCTCAAGGTTGTTAGCTCTATCCAGCGTCTTAAAGAACTCAAACATACTAACCTTTTGTGGTAAGGGTCCTCATATTTAGGCATCAGGTTCAAGTTATAGTGTTTCACATCGTTGAACAAAGATCTAAAATGATAACACAAATATAGATAAATCAATGTTTAAAAGATATGATGAATATAAAAGAAGTGAGGGTAGTAGAAAATGCCATTTGATTGTCTCTGCCTACCCCTCTTGGGATAGAAGGCGTGATAATAGATAGATAAATCAAATTTCTTTAGTAAAAGATAATTTTCATGAATTTGTATATCGACAGAGGGCGCTTTAGGCGAGGGCTTGGCGAAGGTCCCTTCATTTTTTGTCAAAACTATCATACGCCATACAATTTTTTTTTTATAGAGAATACGACATGTGACCTTGCCACCGCCTGATTGTTAAGCCAGTCGCGCCCACTAGATGCCTATGCTTTTTCACGCTTCGCTTAAAGGACCCAAGGTTGTAGAAAGGAGGAAAGACCGACGCCGGAAGTTCATTCCACTTTTTGGCTGTACGACACAGGAACAAGTCACTGAATTTTTTCGTTCGTATGGAGAACGTGTCGACGGTGTGAGGATGAAAACTGTATCCTGTGCGAGCAGTGCGGGTGCGAAAAGGGGATGGAGGGACGAGGCCATGGAGTTCTTCTTTATTATGTATGTGTTATTATTATGTATTATGTACTTATTGCGAGTTTTAAAAGTTATTATTGGAAAACAGAGATTCTATGATTTCCTAAAGATAGATGTTATCATGGAATACCAAAATAAACCTCGTAAAATAACTCGCTCAGTGGTAGAAATTCGATCACAATTCATTTAATATATCACGTATCGTTGTAGGTTGATTTTGATATATTTTTGTTATGTGCACACCTTCTCCATATAAACTTTAAATATGCCAAAATCTAAAAGCTTTTTGTGACCCGCAACCGCAAAATTATTATATACATTTTAACCATAAAAAGGGGTACAAACTTTTGTCTTCAGATATTAAAATATATAGACTTGACAGTAGGGACCGTCATCTACAATTAGCTTTGAGTTTGGTTCCCCATTGACCTGTGAAGCGTTAAAATAACAAGACGCATTAAAATGTATGACATTTGGCTTGTCATGTTTGAGATCGGTCTAGAATTTTCTGACAGAAAGTAAAGGGACAGATCATCACTGGAAGAATCTAGAATTACACACTAATCTTTACAGCCTTTTACACCAGCAACAGTGTCCACTTTTTGTCAGTTGTCCATATTAAGCAGAAGAGGTAGCTGCACTTAATGCACTTAAATATGTCACTTCTATAACAGTATCTGATAATTTTAGAAGAAATGCGGCTTTAAGCGCCCCCCGAAGCAAGAGAATTCGATTAAAATACATATTTTTTTTTTAAAAGTTGCCTAGCATTTTTTGGGACAAGTGAGATCTGTTTTTATAATATACTCACAATCCATCAACAGCTTTGAATACGGTAGCATCAATTCCAAGGTATTTGAAAGCCTCCTTCATTATAAGGTGCCTCTCCTTACGCACCTCCAAATTAATCATAAATATTTCATTACATCCCAATTTAGTTTGTTTGGGATAGTACACAATTAAATTCTGTTCAAAATAATCTTGTAATGGGAATATATGGCCTTGGCTGAGTGCTGCAAATTTCAATTTAGAAAGTTGATAGGCGTCATCCGTTATCCTTTGAGTGCCCTCAAGAGGCACTGATACGAATCCATACACAATGTCGTTGCAAACGTATAGAGATATACCTGAAAAGAAAAAGATCCAGTATTATTATAGAGCAGGTGTGAATGGAAACTTACTAATATATCAAAAAGTATTTATAATCATAGGGCGTGACCTGTTCGCAAAATGCCCAAGTTATGTCTACAAATTTAAGGGCAAACGTCTCGGCGCTAGTGTAAATTTCTCGTAAAAATAAAAACCAATAAGTGCGACTCTAGATCGAAATATTCCACCTCATAACTATTTAAATCAAGTTTCATGATATAAATGACGTAGAATTTTGAAAAAAAATCATTGATTTAAATGAAAATCGTAAAGGCGAACAAAATTTCATGAAAATAATATGGTTGTCTTGCAAGATAAACCGACACAGGGTGATATCAAAGAGTGGAAATTTTAAATGTAAAGTGCGTAAAAATTGTTTACGAATAATTAATACATCGGTAAGTTTTTATTATTTTTATTATTTATTTCCGCCCCCGGCTTCGCCCGTGGATATTTTCGAACAAAATAAAATATAGCCTATGACACTCACAAATAATGTGGCTTTTGGTAAAAGAATTTTCAAAATCGGTTGTGGTGACTGGTAAAGACTACTTAGGGCTCTTATAGTACAGGAGCAAATTACAGATCGGCAAATAATAAATATCGCGAACAAATCACTTTATTTTCTTTCTTCACGGGTTGCCTTACAGCTCCCGAAACCGTGTTACGGTTCCAGGGTACCCAGCGGAAGACCAAATCTCCATGGTTTAGCCGATGGTATTTGTGAGGCTATACCTAACGAGTGGCTATTTCTGTTGAGATATATTTAGATGTTAGGCTCTAAGTGTGGTTGGTCGGATTATGTACATAAGTATTTTATTGAAAAACCCATTGGTACATGGCCGAGATCCGGGATTGAACCCGGGGTCTGCCTGTTAATACCAGACGTCTTAACCACTCGGCCACCGACGCACCTTATCAAACCTAATACAAAACACATTAGATTCTTCTGGATGTCTGTCACAGTTTGTCACAGCATCATACTGTCTTACAGATTTGAACTGAATTTTAACGCAACAAAATAATATTTTAATTTGCTTAAATATACTATTATTATAAAGAGGTAAAGGTTGTAGGGGGTAATCTCTGGATCTACAGTACCAACTTTGAAAATTATTTTACCAATAGAAAGCCACATTATTTGTGATGTCATATAGGCTATTTTATTTTGTTCGAAAATATTCATGCGCGAAGCCGGGGGCGGAAAGCAGGTGTCATATATTTCAAATATTAAAATAAAATTGGTTTTAATCTTTTGTCTGATCATGACATTCGTGACTTTGTGTGAAGATAGTAGTGTTTCCATGATAATAATTCATATCCTCCTATGCATTATATAATGTCTCCAGTTCGCAAAATATGAGAAATACTAAAATAAATACTTACTCAAAAAAATTAAAAAGATATCAAATATCAAGATTTTTTTAAATAAGTAAATTAGTGTGGTTTGATTAAAATTAAAACAATCAATGTCTCATAATAATGCTAAACTCTCTTTTTTGTTAATATTAGGTAAATACTGTGCTACCAATTAACCAGTCCCAAAATGCCTGACTTTTTGCTGACTATAAAAGTAGCCGAATAGAGGGCTTTACTGACTATTCATACTAAAGTATGCCATGTTAATGGGTAAGCAGTACTTCTGTCAAGAGTGAAAGAAGATGGCGTAATAACTGGTTGGAGTCCGGCATCCTGAGTCTAGTCGTGGGTGCCCAAAGCAGGGCTTCCCCTCCTCAAGAAAAAAATGTATGAGCAGTGATATCAAAATTTCACAGACGAAGCCGGGGCGGAAAGCTATCTATACTTCTATACTAATATTATGAAGAGAGAGTGCGAATTTGGTGAGTTTGTGTGTATGTGGAGGGTTATCTCTGGAACCACTGATCCAATTCTGAAAATGCTTTCACTAATAGGAAGCTACATTATCCCTGAGTGCTATGGGCTATATTTTATTTTGTTATGAAATATCCACAGGTGAAGCAGGGGGCGGAGAGCTAGTTATATTATAAAGAGGTGGACATAGGCTGTATGTAGGCCTTAAGTAGGGGATGAAACTTCGTATGGGCCCCACAGGTGAAGCTGGGGCCTGGGGCGAACAGCTATTATTAATATAAATACTTACCAGACTGCTCGGCATTGACAGCAAATACAACAATATCATCAGTAGGCCCTTTGTAGTAAGGCAGTTTGGATACATTGTATGTCAAATAGTCTGACACCTTTTTTTTTAGGTTAATTAATACAGCAGTGTGTATCATAGGCACTTTGAAGCAACCAATCGTATCTCTCTTCAACATTTGTTCATACTGATCTGTTCCTTCGAAGTAATATGTGGATTTATTCATGGCACACCTAAGGAAAATATACAATACAAGTTTCTGTCTGCCGTTTGACCTGCGGGGAAATAGATCCAAAAAGAAATAATCCCGTGGCTGTAATTTGCCCCTCCCCCGCCCACTTTCGCGGTATAAAAAGTAGTATATGGACTCCTAAACTGAAACCCGTGAAAAACAAAAACAAATCTATCCCACAGGAACCATACATTTTTCCGGGATAAAAAGTAGCTTATGTGCTATTCCAGACTATAATCTATCTCATATACAAGATCTTTCTTTCTCTAATTTCAAAAATACAATTAAACTTAAATTAATGAAAAAAGCATACTACAGTATATCAGAATACTTGGATGATAAGCATCCATGGGCATAACAACAATTAAATTATATAAATTGATTTTAATTGACTAATCACTAATGTACTTAGATTGTAATTGTATATTCTTTATTGAATTTCTGACATGTATCAATATTAATTTTATTTGACATTTGATTTGTGTTTATTGTATTTTTAAATTGCTGTAAAAATGTATTTTCTTTAATTAGGTTTGTAGAGAGAAGTGTATAAAATTGACGATTTCAAGTGTATCTTGTATACCTAAGAAATAAATGATCTTTGAATTTGTGCCAAATTTCATCCAGATCCCTTCAGCCATTCTGGTGTGATTGAAGTGTTTGTTTTATAGGTGGAGGGCCAGAGAGTGACATAAACATATTTTTTTTCTTTTTGCTCAGGTTACCTTACACCTCAAGTAACAATGCTACCAGTCTCAGGGTACCAAGTGTAAGACCAAGTCTCCCTCTTTTAGCCAATGGTATTTGTGATTATTATCTATATTTTTATATACAGTAAACTCCCGATTATCCGCGGGATTGACTGGCGTGGATACAGCGGATAATCGAATTTCGCGGATAAGCCGCAAAATTGCCGATTATTGGTTAAACAAAGGCCGAAGGCACTAAAAAAACAACACACAAGTAGTGCTTTAGATAAGTTTATTATACAATAAAAGGACAAAACTCAATTAATGTCATGTAGGTTAAAAAGTCATGTTTACTTTTTAACAAAAAATGCGGGGTGTATGACCTCAGTTACCTACAGTAATCACTTGTCCA
Organism: Nemapogon koenigi; assembly: GCA_963924495.1. Lineage (NCBI taxonomy): Eukaryota > Metazoa > Arthropoda > Insecta > Lepidoptera > Tineidae > Nemapogon > Nemapogon koenigi. The sequence goes on from OZ004629.1 coordinate 24,580,012, forward strand.
GTGCTTTTCAAACTATGAACAAAGAGGATTTATTTACTTTTGAGAATTATCCGCACCGCGGATAAACCGCTCACGGATAATCGAGAGTTTACTGTATAGGCTAATTTTTATCCCGGAAATCCATCATTTTAAAAATTTCTTCGGGAGAAGCTGGGGCTAGATGCTAGTAGTTGATAAATACTTTACCAGAAGTTAGAATGCAATCCATCAGAAGTTAACATAGGTGCAACAATATCAACTTCTTTGATAATGAGAGACCTCAGTGCATCAGGACTTGTTAATATCACATCAGCATCTATCATCTGTAACATAAAAATTATGTCATTCCTCTCACAGAGATGCATTAACAATGGTTGCTTTTGGAAAATGTTATAGTCAGGAAGCTGTGCCTGATTTTATAGAAAGTGTAGGGGTAAGAAATTGAAAATGAGCTTTCATGAAATAAATAATGTTATAAATGATGTTAATAAAGATATAAAAGGGTTTTTTAATTTATGAGGGTACCCTGGAACCAAAACCTACCTGCAACCTGGCCGTAGCTATAGTCTCTCTGCCCCTAAATTTATAAAGATATGGGGCGCCTATGGCAGATGGTAAGCAGGTGGAAAGCGCTCCGCTACGGGCCAGCCGGACTGCTCAGCTGAGGACCTCTAATCTCAAGCCAGGGTGGAGCTTCCTACAAGTGACTTACAAAGCCTCAGGGGGCCTAAATAGGGGACAGCACAACTTAAAACAAAGTTTATGGGACACCACAATTTATTTATCACTATCTATCCACTTCACTTTACTTCGAATTCTGAACACAAGTAACAGCGGATAGCCTGGCAGGGCCGCCAAACTCGGATCATCAGGACCGGCCGCGCGTCTCCGACAACCCTCAAATCCAGGCGTCATGGCTGTATATTACGTGCAGTCTGACAGTAAGCTGAGTGGGGCCCTTTCAGTACTTTATCATTTCGTTTTTATATAAGTAATATACCTAGTTAAGTTGTTAAGTGCTGAATAAATTTTATTTCTTTCTTTCTTTCACTTCTCGGTTCCCTGGCCACGATCAATTCTCCGTCCCCGGATCCTCACGGATTAACAAATGGACATTTAAAATTCAACTTTTACAATAATAAACAAAAGGCGTCCATCCGAGATCAAGGTAGGTAGTCCCAAAAAAAACTAATGATCAATCTACCTGGTTGACAACACTCCACTGACTGTCAAAATTGACTCAAATTAAAACTATAAAAAGTCAGTGGGGGTTGACAACCTCAGGGATTCCACATCCGGTCATGGCGACATACGCACGCGTTTTCGTCGTGGCGTGATGTGGAATCCAGTTTAATCCTGTTCGCGCTGTGATGGTTGTGATTAATCAGTGATTAATAAGACATATCACGGTCGGCGGGATTATCTTAAATACCGATTTATCGGCTATAAACACTATAAAGGCTATAATACTTGACATTGGCAAATCACCGATGAACATTGGTGGAGCCATAATAAAAAAGAAGAAGAATATTATGTAACGGCAAGTGAAGCTTGCACGTAACAAATCCATCTGATCTGATTAGTGATGCTTGGCACTGCCTTATCATATTTGTAAGTTCGAGAGAGGGAATCTAGGGTGTTTTGGACCATTTTGAAGTAGAGTCAGTTTTCAAACGGTATGGTAATTGGTAACAATCTGCTTTAACAATAAATATGGTCAAGAGAATGCTCCATAATATACAAATTTCAGCCTGGTAGATGGTCAGGTTTCGAAGTTATGTCCAAATTCAAATTGATGCATTTACAATTGTTTATGATTGATTGATTGATTGAATATTATAAAAACACTTATAACACAAATTTTTTCTTGGTAGTGGGGGATTTTATTTTGGGAAAATGGAGGGGGGAGGCTTACATGTGTCAGTTGGATGCATGTTTTCATAAATATTTGAGCACAAACTAGAAGTTGCTAGCTTTAATAGAAATCAAGATCCCAACACAGGTTCTGATGAATGTGGAAGATTTTTTTTCTGGATTCCACATGGACTGAGCTGTGGCCAAAGATTAATGATTCATACTTACAAAAAGATAGTTGACCCATCTCTTTCTAGCAAAATTCAAGGCCTCCTCTCTTAGTTTCATTACATGCTCATAGCGCTTTGGCGTCCATTCTGCTGGGAATGTCTGATCTTCATGCAAAACTGGTGTATCTTTTTTTATAAAATGAACTTCATAGTATTCATGTCCAAAAACATTTAACCATTCCTGAATAATGTTTGCACTGGCATCTTCACTGTAGTCTATGTAGAACCTAAAAATTCAAACAATTAATGAACCATTATGAAATGGAAGTGGACATGTCATATGCTTAGAATACCAAAATGGACCTAGCTGCTGACAAACTGGACCACTGACAACCCTAAAGATGGTCAGATGACTTGAAGAAAATTGCAGTTGTGGGCAAGGCTGGCAGGAGACAGACAAAAGTGGGAAACACTGTATGAGGCCTCAGACACGCTACTCAGAGGACTGTTGTGAAACATCTAACAATTAATATTTATATTTAAATTAATGAAGTTTATGACCCCTTATCCTCTCAATCACCTTCTTAAAACTTCATACAGCAAATTACAGAAATGCCTAGTTTTTAAAATAATTAGTATAGAGAAAAAAATATCTCGAAAATAATATCTTGTATAGAGGTATATTGCAAAATGTGTTAATACTCCTACCCTGCACTCCCCAAAGACCTTTAGTGAAGACGGCAACTTGCAGAAACCCATAATTTGTAAGAAAATCAATATTGAAAAATAACTTCATAATCAGAAATATTATATAATATTAATTGTTATTTATGCACAACCCTAACCTTGGCCAAATTAAATAATTATATCAGTATTGTTGAAGTGACAAGTGTATTGGAAAGCCGAGCCCTTCCAAACCATTGGAAACATTGATAGAGTAAATAGTTAGACTAAAGAATAGAGCTGGGTCGTTTCGTATTTTACGTGAAACGGAACGTAACCCGTTTTATAAATCGACAAACTGCATGCTAAAAGAAACGGTTTTTTATTCCTAAGGCGTAAATCGTACATACTATATTCATTCATTCAAACATTGATTCGACAGTCTGTACAATATCAGTCTACTGTATTAACTATAGATCGTTATGTTCCATTTGAAAAGAACAGCAAACCAGTTTCTTTTTCAAAACTGCCTCGGAAATATTCTACATCTACGCTACATCTTTTATTTTGACCAGAATGAGGAAACTTAGAACAATTATTTTAGCAATTTATTGTTTGCATAGAAACTACTGTTATCGGTGATGAAAAAGGAATGCACGGCCTGAGAATGTCCAACACTAGAAATGCCGAGCAAACTGCTGGGTCGGCCATTATGCTGTTAGACACACTCGGGCCGTGCATTCCTTCCCTGGCTGGCCATATATGGTTTCGTCGGTTACGCCTTCGAGTCGAAACGAAAGATGTCGCGGTTCTAAATATGATAACCCAAAGCATTTGTTATGCGTGCATGTATCTCATCTATACTAATATTATAAAGAGGTACAGTTTATAAGATTTGATGTAGGGGTAATCTCTGAAACTACAGAATCGATTTTAAAAATAGTTGAATCACCGAAACTTGTTTTAAAAAAAAACTGATTTTCCTTCTGGCATAAAAGCGTTCGCTCGTTACATGGCAAAAATCTGTTTCTAGAAACAGTTAGTCAAAAAAACGACCAGCTCTACTAAAGAATAGAAGAAAGGAAAACTTACCAAAGATACATCCTATCCTTGGGGTAGTCCAAGTTGTAAATACCACTAAGGAAGTATGGCAGGTGATCTTCTTTATTACGAACCAAGACTGAAACGCCAACTGTAGGTAATTTGTTGATAGAGTATCCATCATAATCATCATAACTACAGTAACAATTTTGCATCAATAACAAACTAAAAATTGTAAATGATATGGCCCACATTGTAAGAATCGCTGGTAAGAATATCACTGAGTTTTACAATAAATTATAAGTAACAATACACAAAAACAGTTTTTGGCCACTATATCTCTAGTACGAGTAGGCCAGGAAGAAAGGGAATCGAGGGAGACGTTCACCCGGCCCACCAGTTGTCTAGACAAAATTATTGATTGATTTCTTCTCCACTTCTACCACACATTCCCGCCCTCCCGCCACAGCTTTCGGCCGCGGCGCGCGCAGACGCTGTAAAACCACAGGACTCCAGGAGTAAAGAAACGGAAAAACGTAGTGATTATTTCTCTTTGGTCTGGATACTCAGTCTACGGCTGGCTGGCTGGAATCACAGAGCAAGCTGGAATGTCTGGCTGGCTGGATTCTGGATTCATGTATGGAAAACAAAAGTGACATATTAGTGCTGATGTCTCCTAAAAATCGGTAAAAATCGGTATGTGCTGTGCATAAAAAAGAAGTGCCAAGTGGGTAAATGTTTAGATTATCTAATCCTGAGATTTTCGTGTTTTTTCGACTTTATTAAATTACTGCACTGCTTTATTGCATACTTTAACTATTTTTAAGTCTCGGTAAAGTATAAGTTTTTGCAGGTGGTCACAGGTTTTTGCAAAATTAAGGTTGGAGTTTTCATGATTTTGAAAAACACTTAAAATTTTTAATCAATTTTTTACTACATATAACACCCATTTTTTATGATGCCATAGGATGAAAGGCGTCACAAGGAGCAACTTTCGTCCAGGACACCAAACCCGGAAACGCCTCCCGTGACCGCCAGGTTGGTGAAAAGTATTCAGACACGATCGAATTTTTTTTACTCCGCAAAATAGGTTAGCGAGGAGCGCAGCGACGAGCGTGGTTCGGATGGTGTAAAAACAAGGCGCAAGGCGAGCAAGCGAAATTGTAACCGTGTGAAGCAGTTGTATATTAAATGCAATTACGTTACGATTTAAAATTAATATATAATTTGTGTGTGTAGTTGGAATTTTTATTTGTACCTAACAATTTTGATAGTTTTAATTTGATTATTATAAATGTTGTAGGTTTGTTTGAAGTGGTTTATTTTTTTAAATGTGGTTTTCCATACTTACTGAGCTCCATGAGTAGGCATCGGGATAGCTGAGCGTCAGTTGAGAGATGTAAGAAGGGCGTAAGTAAATAGACTTGGCGTTATAAATTGAATTCTAATGAGCTGTACATAAGGTATATTTTACCATTGATAAAAATGATAATTTGGCTTTTGAATACTGACGTCCTTCATGTGTCTGAGCGTTTATTGGTTTAAATCAAGATCGCCTGTTATCACGTGATGTGAACCGTTTCAACTCGCGAATTACTATGGAGTTATGACTCTTTTCCTTTCCTTACTCGTAGCCTTAAAATATAACCTAATCATTTAATTTAAACACCTTTGCCAAACTTTGTTTTGGTGTTACAAACAAATTGGAATTTTGCGCTTATTGCACTTGGTCTTACATTTTCGGTCTCGGATTCTTGGACAGAAATCACAGCAGCCCTGGGTGCGATGTGCAACGTGAAGAGAGACATAGAGGAAAATAGTCTGAAATCCTGGGCTGTAGGTAACTAAAATTATCATTATTTTATGGGACAATGGCATCTATAGAAATGGTATGATCGGGTCATTTTTATTTGGTATTATTTGAATTATAAACAATTTAGTCAATTGATTTTCTATAAAATATTTCAACGTAAAATCGGTTTATCGGTAAAAGTAGAAATAAATTGGTAACAAACACAACACTATTATTTTGTTTTTTAAATGTCCGGCAGCAAAGGTTATGAGCGTCGGCGACGGAACTACATAGATGTATTTTAATCTGGCAATACCGACATTACAGTTGTTTTTTAAACGTAAAAAAAATGGGTAAAAAGAAACTGGTTAACCATCCGGCCATCAAAGAGTAATAATATTATAGCAAGGAATATGTACGACTCTCTTAAAAAGAGTACTCTATCTATGTAATAATAGGTATATTTCACATTACCTGCAAACTACTCTAGGAGCTGTAGTTTTCGAGATATAACCAGCAACATTTTTAAATTTAATTTCCAAGCATGATACAGTGAGTGAAGCTGTTGGCTACATAGGTCGCAACCCCAATGTTCCAGTATAACTGCATATAAATATACCATGATTCTTGAAGTATTATCTATCTATCTATCTATGCATACCTATTTATTCCAAGAGGGTTAGGCAGACAATCAAATGCCATTTGCTATGATCCTGACATACCTTTTTCGCTTCTTTTATATTTATTATATTTTTCCATACATGCTCGGGGGTTGTGTGTACTTTTAATGTTGGCTTCTAGAAATAAATTGTAAAGAGTTCAGGAAAAGAGAAATCAACGAAAAATAAAATCAGAAAGTCCAACAGAATCTTCCAACTGCAGTGACGACTTTATTGTGGAATATTCAGATGATTCCTGCAGTAGCTTTGCAGACATGCGATCCCATGAAGCTTCGGTAGATGCGCTATTGTAGTCAACCATTTTTTACATGACATAGCAGGCGAGACATGGATTCAATGTGTAAGTAGTGTTAAAATTGGGCGAACAAATTATGATCAAACACTGAATCAGAAACTTTTATATATGAATTTTGTTTAAACTAATATGTTATTTCTATTATGACTTCATGAAATACTATTTTTTTATTTTATATTTTTCAACAACATATATTTCTTTATTATTTTTAACTTTTAAACTTTACACTTTATTTAAATTATCTCTAGGATAGAAAAACCCACATAAATCATTTGATGCACTTACTCTACTAATACATTACATACATACATTTTGTTGACCTCGTCATCTTTTCTAATTTTGTTAGGACGACAATAAAAATACGACACTTGGTGCTGTGGTTACAGGCACAGGTTAATTTACTTAGGTACCTCTTTTAGATGTTTAGAAAGCATGGAAACTCAATATAAAATACTTTTCAATTCATTTTATTTTCAGAATTATAAAATGACTTACCAACTAACATAGTAGGTAGATATACCTACCATTATAATGACTTAAAAAAGTTATTTGGTATGTTTATGTGTAACTACATGAGAGCTACTACGAGCCAGGTTCCTGTGTCCCATGTTAATATCCCAAGGCGTCTTAAGCCTATTATCTTCCTTTTACATCCCTGCCCCGATATGTACTTAGTAACTAACAAAAAGTGATAGTAACCAGTCACAGATTAAGACAGGCCGTAAGTGAGTGTACCATGTACATTACTAATCTGTGGACAATTACCATCACTTTGCAGAACACTAAATAAATACACAATATTCACAAAATTGTGTAGGTACCCAAAAGGTTTTAGTTGTTAATTTTCTTTATGTTTTCTTTTCTTAAAATTATCGATAATTTATAGTCTTGATTTTAATTTTAAATAAATATAATGGACAACATTTTTGGGAACATGTTAAACGAAAACTGTTTTGAGATTTAATATCTGATACAAAACTTTTATAAAAATATATTATTATGTTTTTTGCACATTTAAAAGGGTTACATTATGACAAATGGGCTATGCAAATGGGGGTATTGACAATTTTTTAGAAAGACTTTTATGTTAGGTAGAAAAAAAACTTTTAAGTTATAGCTGTATTAATATACCTACCTAATAAAATAATTATAAAATTTTATATTTGTATTTTTATTTAAAAAATCATGTTTGTAATTTTTATTTTCAAATCGACGCGAAAACGATCAAACAGTTAAGTTGCAAACCAACAAAATGTTGGTCACAGATTTGATAAAATATCAAGTTATTAAATTATTTGACATTTAGATGGAAGTGACGTCACTTCCCGTTTGCGGTCACGTGACCGGAAGTATGAATTAAATATTGTTAATTTAGATATTAAAAAAGAAATACTTAAAAACATTATTTTCAGTGATTATACAAAATATTATTGGGTACTTATTTTCTTTCACTGTCAAAACCCTATTGTCTTCATTTTATTATCATCCTGAGCAGGGTTAACCAAGTGAATACAACTATGATTTCTAAGTAATTCAAAGAATTTCAAACTTAATTAAAAATAGTAATACTAAATCAAATACAAAACTAAAAAAATGTCTCATATATTATCTAAAATAATTTTAATAAAATCATAATTGGGCCAAACGCGTGTCGAGTGTAAGCCACAGAAAGAGTAGGGTCCCGTATTATACTAAATAAAAAATTGCATAACTTGCTTGGTTGCACGTTGCACATTAGTAATTTTTTTCTATTGAATATGAAACTAATTTTAGTATGTTTTTTAATTACAAAATACATTGACGGTCTCCCAAATTGTTAACTAAATTAAACAAAATAATAAAACCCCCTTCAAGTCTCATTTCTGCTAAGGTGTGACAGACATCGGTGTCACAACCATAGGGTTTTTTTTACGGAACCCAAACGAGAGATAAGAAAAAAAAATTGTCCATCATAATACCTACAACATACTTTTTTTATAGAGATATCTTAAATATATTACTCTTATATTAAAAGACTTAAATTTAAAAGAAAGGCCGTCTGAAATAACGGCTACGGGTGCGGCTGCGGCGGTTTCTTTGGCTCCCTTGGTATTCTGAAATTTTAAAATTAAATAATAATTAATATTGTTTTCTTTTCCATGTACCTACTTCAACAGAGCCGGCCATTCGTTAGGTATAGCCTCAAATAAAAATCATCGGCTAAATGAGGAAGACTTTGTCTTCAGCTAGTGGAGGGCAACAGCTCCCGGGAGCTGTAAGAACCCATGAAGAAAAATATAATATTAAAGTAAATGTGGATAAAGTTGAAACGGAGTGGTGTCATGGCAACACATATGATAAAAAATTACAAGATAATAATGAAGCAAGGGTCACACAAGCTTATAATATAAGTACTATAGTTACGTTAGTAATTATTACTTTTACAAACGGTTTGACCTAGCTCCCATAGATGGTGCTAGATATTGTTGTAGCGAGCCGCGGATGCGTTTTACCACGCGCATGCGCTAACCCTGACCAATAGGGATGTAGCTCATGCCATATCGCCGTATACGGTTCCGGGGAGAGGAGAGATACGGCCCGTAACATGTAATGGCGATGCAGTGGGCAATTCGGTATGTAAAGTAAAAGTTAAGGTATGCTGAATCCAAAACCGTTTAGAGATATTGGTTTAATAATCCGTATTTTTCAATTTATAGCACTTAAAATCGTGGGATTGTCTTTATTCTTACAAAAACAAATAATTTACTTATCCTTCATTTCACCTATGAATGACGTCATTATATCGGCTAAATAAAAGCAAAACATTTACTTGTCAATTTGTCAACCAATGTTACCCTGTTGGTAGCTATACTACAATTTCAGTAGTTTTTAAAACTAATCTAGTTTATTATTTAGGAAGAATGTTTAAGCATTTTTATGGTAGGATATACTTTGACCTTTGTATATTTTGAAGTAAATAAAAACCAATAAATAGGCGATCGATTGGGAGCTAGGTTCGAGACAATCCCCCTTAATCTATGGTTACTAATCATTACCAAGTTATACGTTTAACTGCCATTATTAATTAAACTGGTGTAGCTTTGTAGTCAACAAATCCTGGCACTAAACAAAACTGCCCTCCCCTCCCTATCAACAGATTTTTTTAATTAAAAGTAAACCAACTCGATAAATATCGATTTTTATAGGACCGACTTTTTTTTTGCTTAAAGACTGAATGTTAATGTTATAAACCTAAGTGACGTGACCTGTGAAATGGCACTTTACTTGTCACTCGTCTCAATATTTCTAAAGACATGACTTATGAAGCAGCACCCACCCACGTGTCATGTTACTCGCGTGCTACTGGCGACACGTAACATGAAACTTATAGCTTAAATAAATATATCTATATACATGTATATCAAGTCAGGTCTGTGCCACTTTAGAGTCATGCTACAGTACGCGTAAATCTTTTTGACGGTCGTGAAGTTAGACGCGAATGCCTGGGCAATGACTAATTTTAGGTTTCAAATGTATATAGTTGCCGGAGGATGCACTAGTGATGGACCACGGGCCGACCCGAGATAATATGAATTCATTCACTGTGTCACTCTCATGCTCTACAACCTCTAGCGTCACACATAAGTAAATTATTCACACATTATATAGTAAAGTGTTTAGGCCAGGGGTGGCCAACTTGATAAGACCTAAGATCTACTATTTGCTGACTAGACTCTGTGCGATCTACCAATTAATATTATATTTATATTATTATTATTATAATATGTATACCTATACATAATACACGATAAAATAATATTTCATTCACATGAAATTTTAACTCGTCTAAAAAACTGGACTAATAGCCGCGATCGACCGGTTGGCCATCCCTGGTGTAAGAGGTGTAAGCGATGCCGTCAATAAGATTTACGCGGACTGTACATACGTCTGTTCGTCACTTAGGTGGGAACAGCAGCTAAGATGTCTCTTTACCTGGGGGGTTGAAGCGGTTTGGCTGCCAATGAGCGCCCCTGGTACGGAATATCCGTCCCACACTGCCTTCGTGTTCAACACCGTCGTCCCTTTGCTGTGGTTATAAAAACTGTATTACACTAAGATGTTTTGGTGAGATGGTAAAACGGATGTATACCTTATCACGAATGAAAAAGAACCTTAATCTAATGTAATAGAAGTAGCGAGTATATTTTTTTAGAAAAACCTAAAGTGGTCAATTTGAGTAACTGTATACTTCTATACTAATATATAAAGCTGAAGAGTTTGTTTGTATGTGTCAACGTGCTAAAATGTGGCAGGCCCTAGCAGTCCAGAAATTCGTATTTTTTATTATTATTTTACTCTTTAAAATTATCTATAGGATAAAAAAGAGAAAATGGTACATGTAAATAATATTAAGAGAACTCGTTTCGCAAAATCAATTGAAAATACGCGTGAAATTGATTTAATTTCATTTCTTTCTATTATATTTTTACATATTAATATTGAAAAAAAAAATATTAGCCTGTTTATAGAGGAATTTTATCTATACTAATATTATAAAGAGGTAAAGTTTGTAAGTTTGGATGTAGGGGGTAATATCAGAAACTACTTTTTTTTTACTAATAGGAAGTTACATTATCCCTGAGTGCTATAGGCAATATTTTATTTTGTTCGAAAATTTCCACAGGAGAAACCGGGCTAAAAATTTGTAAATTATATACATACATGATTCCAATACGGCGGAGTGCCCTGCGGTCTCATAAGAGGCGGGTGAAGATCGCCCCGTACAACCTCAGCAGCGAGCGGCACGTTTTCTGGATCACTTTCATCTGGAAAAACAAATATAATTATGTCAGCATTTTCTTTTTAGGCCTACGATGCAACTTAAAAGTGACGGAACAGATTAACAAACTAATTGGTGACGCTGAGTTGTACACGAGCATTACCTTTGCTGAAAAATTGCCACTAAGTTTGTATTTACTTGGTACAGTAGAACCTCGAATATCCGACGAGATCATAAACAACACCTTTTTACACACAAATATATTTAAATGTTACATACATATAAACGTATATTTTTTAAACAACTGAAAAAAGTCAAATGCTTTTTTTTTTAAATCGTCGCCGTGGCAGCGAGCCACAATCTTTCGCGCCAACGTTACTAAGTCATCGTTAGGATAATGGAGGGTTCGGATCATCGAGGTTCAAATAATCGAAGTTCGGATAATCGAGGTTCTACTGCAATGGACAACATTTAATTTTTTTAACACCCATTTTTATTACTTTAATTAAAAATATATTAAAAAATAAGTTACACGTATTTTTGTATTTTATTTTTGGTTGAGTTTTTATATTTTTAATTTAATTATGAATTTTTATAAATTCTGAGGACTTATAAACTAAAAACCTTAGCTAGGACTAAAATTAAGAAATATAAACTGTCACCCAAAGAAAGTGACTGATAGTGTCAGTCAAGCCACAGAGTAAACGTTATAGAAATGCAAAGAGTATAATATACCGTGTTCCAAATAGGTGTTGCCGTAGCCGGAACTCAAATCGCCTACAACATTATTTATAATGTATATAATAATACTAGCTTTTGTCCGCGGTTTCACTCGTAAATATATTTCCTGTGATAGCCCATTCGAAACTAGCAAAACTTCCAAAAAATATTATATAAAAGAAGTAATTTTATAATATTATTTAAAGAATAATTATTAATTTAGCTTCAAATGGAATAAAAATGGGTAAAATTAATAGAAGGCAACACCTGAGTTCAATAACTAACAACTCTGCCAACAGACATTAGTATTTTTAAATTAGAGGGTTAGCACAGATTAGGGCACCTATTAATCCTCATTTTTCAATATTTCAGTATTTTTAAAATAACTCGAAAATTAAAGGATATAAAAATAAAAAAATATTAAAAATAAGCTTTCTAGCATGTAATCTCCAAACGGTTTTCGAATTTTGGTACCTTACGAAAAATGAAATGTTGTCCATTGTATTTTTGTTGGTAACCAAACGGCAAAAAAGAACCCTAACAATTTTCCATGTCCTTCCGAATATCACAAGCTTGTTTTTCCATCGATTTTAATTAAAATAATATAGGAGAATGCTTGAAATATAAAAGGTTTGAACATATTAAAAGAATGAAGGATAACAGGATTACTAAAAATCGGTGTGTAATATGTACGCGCGTTAGAAGTTTACTTTTTTGACATAATACAAATAAGTTCATTTAGCACGCAAATAATAATTGCCTTTTAAAAAAAGTGTACCGACTTCAAAAATTATGCACTGAAAAGTGTACTAAATTGTCTACTTAATATAATAAAAAAATAAACTTGCATCGTGCGCGCGCATCGTGAAATTTTGTCGAAATATCACTCTCGGCAACTTCATACTGTAACTTTTTGTTACATCGTAAAATTTCATTCTCATATATTTTTTTCATAACGCGCCTAAAGAAATATAAAATGTTTCTCAATACAATACATTTAGGAATAAACTTTAAAAAAATGCCTCCTTAGTGGACTCCTAGGGTACTCAAGGAATTTTTTCTCCAAAAATTGAAATTTCTAGGTCCACCGACTTAGGCTGCGTCTCTAAGTTAGGTGTTAAGAGTTTTATTAAGTAGAAGATCTGATAACAATTACCGATTAGTAGTGGCATATCTGCTGCCACATTTTGGTCATCCTCGCCTCCCGCGTCAGCGCTGGCACTCGCGGCGCTCAATAACCTGCAACAAAACAATACATGTATATAACACAGGCACACGACACACCTTCTCGGCCTTTATACCTTGCGGTGTGGCCAGAGACACTAGTAACAGTGTCCACTTGACGCCAGATGTCCATATTAAACAGAACAGGTGGCTATGTGTCACTTCTTTAACAGTTTAACATATTATAATGAAATAATCTTCAAAATGGCGTATCAAACATTAATGTTGATGAAGTATTAAAGGAGATATGGCGTACCGACAAAAAACACCCTTGAGAATGGGTTTTTTATAATAAAAAAATCTATGTACATTATCCGACAAACCGTACGGCTCCGGCTCAACAGATCTGGCCACTCAATGGTATAGCCTCAAAAAATCATTGACTAAATGAGGAAGACTTTGTCTTCCACTGGGTACCCTGAGGCCGGCAACGGTTCCCGGGAGCTATAAGGCAACTCGCGAAGAATAAAAAAATATATATAAAGATATTTACACGCTACTGAAGAATAAATGAGTTTTTAGAATTCTTATCTATCAGTCCCAATATCTGTCCAGAATAGGCTCCGAAACACCTCGATGGAATTGACGAAACGGATTGAGCAAAAACTTTCCATTAGGCCATTATTATATTATATCTATCTATCATCACGCCTCTTATCCCAAGAGGGGTAGGCAGAGATAATCGAATGCCATTTGTTACGATCCTGACATACCTCTAGGTCGTCCTCTGCCAGCATTCCCTTTCAGCCATATAAACCTTTTTAGTGAAATCTTTCATGCCTCATTCTTTCAATATTATATTATATTCCTTATCTAAATTACATTACAATTACTCTATGTGAAGTTGGAGTACAGTTTCGCCACGAGACGTCAACAAATGGCGCCACAAAATTGGGACCTACAGACAAAAATTCTAAAACCCGTCATTTAAGCTTCATCGTGGTGTGAATAGCATATCCCACTTAGATATTTGTAGTATAGCCTCACAAATACCATCTGCTAAAAGAGGGAGACTTGGTCTTCAGCTGGGTACCCTGGAACCGATAACACGGGTTCGAGAGCAATAAGGCAACCCGTGAAAAAAAATTGCACATGCAGCACCCTAACTTCTTAGAAAATAAACGTCATTATATACAAGGTATAGCTCTCTGTCTCCTTCTCTCTACGTTATATCTTTCTTCTCTCTCATGTAACGAAATGTGCCTAAACGTGACGCGTCCTTCAAATTTCACTCTCAATTCTCGTCCAATTATCCAATCGCCGCCTAAGAAGTTTCACTTCAAAAATGTGTATTAATCACATGTACCTATGATAATATAATAACTAATAAATACCCATCATTGCTGCTTGTTACGGATACAATAGCAGAAACCACGCTGTCGCCTCCTTCACCGAGCTGTGGTGTACTGGCTGTAAAAAATATTAAGTTTAAGTGCGTCGGTGGTTCTTTTTGTTGACTTAGTCGTTGGAGCAATCGGTCTCGTGGCTGCGTTTTATTAACGCTAGCCGAAAGAGAGTGAAGTACCATTCACTTCCTGAAGGGAATGGTACAAGGAACCGGCCGGGCCGACACCGGGCAAGGTGAGAGTGGGGTTGAAGACCCCCATGACCTGAGGCAGTGATGCTGACAAATAATAATGACAAGTGATAAACAAACCTACCCCTCAGAAAAGCAAATCTACCCCTAGGAAGCTAGACATCCTTCGTCAAAGTTAAATTCAGGGTTTTTTTCTTTAAAAATGTTTATTTGAATAACTTTTTTTTAAGGGTGGACAAAAAAAATGTTTGGTGGACAAACGTGGACTAACGATGGATAAACGAACGTGATGAAAAAGAATTGGAAATTCGCATTTGGGGGTGCCAATTTCTACCCCAATTTAATTTTTTAATAACTTTTTTTGAGAGGTGGACAAAAAAAACTTTTTAGTGGACAAACCAAAGGACGAACCTGATAAAAAAAAACTGAAAAATCGCATTTGGGGGTGCCAACTTCACACAGCCGTTTGACAGGGTCATTGAATGTGTACTGGGAGTGTCAGAAGGCAGTGTTGGAGGCAGCAGTGGCGAAGGGTGAATATTTTCAGAAGGGAAACCAAAAATAGCTCACTTAACTGTACTGTAGCTTGTACAAGATTTTCTTTTATAATCCATAATGCACCAATGACCAATGACAATAGTAATTTATCGTAAAGGGATATAAATTACCTAAACTATTTTTTATTTCAGTACATAGTCTCTTAATTCTAAAAACAAAATAAACACTCAACTAAACTTGCTGTTTAGCAGACAATATTCTTACCGGTTACATTTATCGGTTTATTTGTGGGTATGTTTGCGTGTGCTAAAACGAGAGGGAACGTGCGCGGATTTCAATATAAATGAAAGAGACAGTTGCTATTGGTATTGTATCGGCTAATGTCCTTCGGGCCTATTCTGCTCAAAACGCACGCGATAATCATTTGGTTGCGATACTATTACGATGTTAGAATAGCGCTGTCAAAAATCCGTATTCTCCCACTATTGTGTCAGAGCGGTTTGAAAACTTCCAAGCGATATCAAAACTGCTTGAGTAATGTTACCATCGTAATAATTTTAATCATTATATCAACAATTTTTCATGTATATTTTAAATTAATTAACGATTTTATTATATATTTCGATTGTAGAACCATAAATACATCTCCCCTCCGGCCGTTTTCGAAACTACGATTCTCAACCAGTTGCGAATTAAGAATTTTTATTCTTTGTTCGAAACTAATTTTTTATTTGGCAATTTATGAATATGAAAAATAAATCTTTTTTTCGAATGGCAACATGTTGGTTATAATATTATGACAATTTTTTTTTTTATTTAACTTCCATGAAAAAGGCAATAAAACTGTATTACTATACAGCCAATTCTTATTTTATTTTTATCATAAAAGTAATTAATTTCGTGAACGTCAGACAAAATATAATACGCTGACTAAACTATTGTGAAACACAGATAAATAAAAGACTAGGTAGATGTTTTCGGCTTTTATTTTGGTCAATTCTGCTTTCTCCGTCAAAATAGGGGCGTAATGTTTCTTAGCGATGGCTTAAGTAGTCAATAATTTGTGATAAACACTAAATAATGGTGAAAAAATAACAATAAAGTCAAAAGAAACTAACTTTTTGAAAACCATTTCATTATCGTCGTATTTTTCTGGGATAAACTATTCCCAATTTCTCTGTAAATAATTCACCTGTGTCACTGTAATTTAGCATATAGTTACTTATTGAATATATCTAAGTGAAATAGCTCTTATTTTTTCAATGGGTTTTATTGAATAGGAAATATGGGTAGTTTAACTTTGCTCCTGCTGTCTCTTTCATAATCCATCACAAAACTCTAAGGATTTTATTCATAAACGTTTATTAGCAACGTTTTTGTTAAAATATGTTTTGTCACTCTCTAACAAACCTGTCTTTACTAATAATAGAAAGAAACAAAACACATTTTTAGTTTATGAATAAGGGGGTAAATTTTTTTAAAAGCGCTGTTATACCATTACCCTTCAATTATATATGTCGAATATTTTGGTAGCTTATTGAAAATTTAAAATAATTATTATTTTATTATTTTTGCCAAATTAAAAAATCATAATTTTTTTTTTGAATTTTCATAAAGCTACATGAAAAAGCGATATATATAATTGAAGAATAATGGTATAAGAGCGCTAAAAAAAAATAGAGGTATGTGATAGATTATGAAAAAGACAGAAGGGGCTGAATAATCCTTTATTCTATCACCAATATTTCCTATTAAATAAAACCAATTGAAAAAATAACGACTATTTCACTTAGATATATTGAATAAGTAGGTAACTATATGCTAAATTACAGTGACACAGGTGGAGTATTTACAGAGAAATTGGGAATAGTAATATCTCCATACAAATTCCCACGAATCTATGAAGTTCCATACAATGACCTCGCGTAACGATTATCGTTTGAAAATCGCTAAAGCGACATTGCTGCGATAATGACAATGACAAGGAGAGTACTTTTGACGATTTTTGAAATAGCGCCAAGATGGCGTTGCTTTGGCGCTGCTTAAAACGAGCAGAATAAGCCCGCTGATGTTACTATTGGATATATCGGTAGGCGATTTATTAATAAAATACGTTTGTATTGATATTATTTTATAAAATGTCGCTAGTCTATACTATCGATTCATGGGAGGCAGTAAGGAGGTAGTTAGTGTCGATCGTTAGGTTATCGTCGGGGTCGTTAAGGATGCTGCGCGGTCGCAACGCATTGTTCTGCCTGATTTGCAACTTTTTGATTAGGTTGGTGGCCGAGAGCTAACGCGTAGGGCTTTACAAGCGCGTAGGCCACACAGTTTCGATTCCCACGTCGGGTATGTACAAACGGTTTTTTAATAACAACATCTGCTCATTGAGTTTCACCTAAACATGGAAGCGACATTTCGATGGACAGGTTATATTGTTTTGTTACGTGCGAATGTTATGGGCGAATTCGGGGCAGAAAGCTAGTCAAATATAAATATTTCTTACGTTCGCTGCCAGTAGTGGTAGCTTCAACTGGCGGCTCTTGTGTAGTTTCGCCGGCCGTATCTTCTTGTGTGGTTTCGCCGGCTGTGCGTTCATCTGTGGTTTCGTCGGCTGGCGTGTTATGTGTAATTTCGTCGGCCGGCTCGTTATGTGTCGTTTCGTCGGCTGTATGTTCAACCGTGG
The DNA here is from genome assembly GCA_963924495.1 of Nemapogon koenigi. NCBI lineage: Eukaryota > Metazoa > Arthropoda > Insecta > Lepidoptera > Tineidae > Nemapogon > Nemapogon koenigi. The sequence continues at coordinate 24,597,910 of OZ004629.1, forward strand.
TTTCGTCGGGTGTGGTTTCGTCGGCTGTACGTTGATCTGTGGTTTCGTCAGCTGTACGTTCATCCGTAGTTTCGTCGGGTGTGGTTTCGTCGGCTGTACGTTGATCTGTGGTTTCGTCGGCTGTACGTTCATCCGTAGTTTCGTCGGGTGTGGTTTCGTCGGCTGTACCTTGATCTGTGGTTTCGTCGGCCGTCTGCTGCTTCTGTGAGGTTTCGCCGGCCGCCTGCGAGCCCTCAGAAGCTGCCTGAGCCGCCCGCGATTTCTGCATGAATTGACGAAATTGAGATCACTTGCCATTATTATGATATTATGCATCAACCCGCATGCAATAATTTAAAAACTATTTAATTTAATCACGCGCCTCTAGCTTCTAATCGAAATTCACACATAATAAATGTACCTATTAATAAATGATGAAGACAGTTAGATAGAATCTATATTATATACAATACTAGCAGATTTCCCGCGTTGTATTAGGAATACAATTCACCCACTTGGGTAGGCAGCGTGATGTTAAATAGCCTATAACCTTCCCCAAGAATTTGACTATCAAATGCAAAAATATTTTTTCAAATCGTTCCAAAATATTAATGTTTATAAAAACGAGACTTAGCGTTATTCTATACCTGTTATACCTCCTTTGGCAACACTGGATATATCACAATTCGCCGAATAATAAAGGTACTCAGCTCGCAAAGGACGCAACGTGATGTTATATAGCCTATAACCTTCCCCGTGAACCAACTACTCTATCTATCTATCACGAATAGTAACAAAATCGGTCGAGTAGTTTATGGAGTCTATAGAATACGAATAAACAAAGAAACAAACAAACAAATATTGATTTTTATATATTAGATTACTCTTATCCTGTAGTTAAACAACACATACTCATAGTAGTTTATATAACTGGTGCATAATAGGGGGTAATAAAACACAAGTACGAGTTTCGTTATCAAACGAGTGTTTTATTACGTAGTTATGTGCAATTTCATACACTACTTTATCTAAACTCATGCAATAGGTAGGCAAATAAAAGAACCAAAGTTAAAACAACAACAAATATATTTACCTACTATAATTATTATTATTCAAATTTTAAATATATTGCAATTGTGGAACTGAACTTGAATAATTATTGTAACCTAGTAACCTATACTGTAATAAACTTTTCAACACACTTGCTCGTAACGTGAGCCTTATTACCTCACCTTTAGACCCATAATCCCATATATTAAACACGCGTGCTTTTTACTTTACATTACAGCACAAGAGTTATAATATAACCCAAATGAAGTTAAATTCGTACAAGATTGCAAATTGTATGTGTGTCCACAAAGCATTCTTAATTTAACAGCATAATACAGTTTTTATTTATTAACCACGACTTTGTTGGCTGTTTGGCGAAGTTACCCGTGTTATACGACGCGGGAAAAAACAAAACATTTGAGAATCGTACTTTCTTTAATTGTTTTAATAATGAAGTTTGTTTTTTTCCTCACAAGTGTGTTGAAAAACGTCGTATGAAACGCGTGTGCATTGGTCATAACATACTCAGCTTTCTTATAGCGCTCGCCTGATGGCTCGCGCTGATAATACCGCCTCGTCCGTAATGACAAACACAGGACACTTGTATCACAATGTACTATTTCAATACACATGCTCGAAAAGTGAACTTTGATTGTCAGTAAACATGGCTCGTAAGTTGATTATTACGCCCTAGGGCTATTTCATTACAATTTTTTTTTAATGTTTACAAGTCCAATGTAAAGGTTTGCTAGCAAGAAGTTTTTAACATGAAAGTTGAAAGTTATGTCGACTTATATACAAGAAAAAATAATAAATTTAAAAACTAAGCAATAAATTATCAACATTATTGTAAATTGCATATTAAATACCGCAGATTTTAAATGTTAAATCGTTTATTTATCAAAAAAAAAAACGTAAAAGCTGAACGTTCACTTTCTTTGCCTCTTAATTTTGTAACAATTAAAAACAAATTTTACGCATGCGTAGTGTGTACAAAGTTACAAAAAAGTAAAAACGCGCCATTTTAGGAGATTTTTTTTTTCCGTCAACAACGTCCCGCTACGTCGTCGCCCACATAAAATATGAAAGCAATGAACCATGTGAAAAAAACGTGAATCTAAGCCAAACATGGAAAATTAGTAATAATATTTATAAATGTGAAAGTGTTTTTTCACGTCGGAGCAACGGATCGAGGCGATTTTTTGGAAAAAGATAATTAAGGCCGGAGTACTTTTTATCCCGGAAAAATATGGGAGAATAGCCGTGCGAAGCCGGGGAGGGTCGCTAATTACACTACAATATTGTTTGCCTCTTAATTTTGTAACAATTAAAAACAAATTTTACGCATGCGTATTGTGTACAAAGTTACAAAAAAGTAAAAACGCGCCATTTTAGGAGATTTTTCTTTTTCCGTCAACAACGTCCCGCTACGTCGTCGCCCACATAAAATATGAAAGCAATGAACCATGTGAAAAAAAAACGTGAATCTAAGCCAAACATGGAAAATTAGTAATAATATTTATAAATGTGAAAGTGTTTTTTCACGTCGGAGCAACGGATCGAGGCGATTTTTTGGAAAAAGATAATTAAGGCCGGAGTACTTTTTATCCCGGAAAAATATGGGAGAATAGCCGTGCGAAGCCGGGGAGGGTCGCTAATTACACTACAATATTGTTTGCCTCTTAATTTTGTAACAATTAAAAACAAATTTTACTCATGCGTATTGTGTACAAAGTTACAAAAAAGTAAAAACGCGCCATTTTAGGAGATTTTTCTTTTTCCGTCAACAACGTCCCGCTACGTCGTCGCCCACATAAAATATGAAAGCAATGAACCATGTGAAAAAAACGTGAATCTAAGCCAAACATGGAAAATTAGTAATAATATTTATAAATGTGAAAGTGTTTTTTCACGTCGGAGCAACGGATCGAGGCGATTTTTTGGAAAAAGATAATTAAGGCCGGAGTACTTTTTATCCCGGAAAAATATGGGAGAATAGCCGTGCGAAGCCGGGGAGGGTCGCTAATTACACTACAATATTGTTTGCCTCTTAATTTTGTAACAATTAAAAACAAATTTTACGCATGCGTATTGTGTACAAAGTTACAAAAAAGTAAAAACGCGCCATTTTAGGAGATTTTTCTTTTTCCGTCAACAACGTCCCGCTACGTCGTCGCCCACATAAAATATGAAAGCAATGAACCATGTGAAAAAAACGTGAATCTAAGCCAAACATGGAAAATTAGTAATAATATTTGTAAATGTGAAAGTGTTTTTTCACGTCGGAGCAACGGATCGAGGTGATTTTTTGGAAAAAGATAATTAAGGCCGGAGTACTTTTTATCCCGGAAAAATATGGGAGAATAGCCGTGCGAAGCCGGGGAGGGTCGCTAATTACACTACAATATTGTTGGGCATCCTTACCAATACCTCTAGTAGCCTCGGGAAAAATATAACTGGCTGCATGAGGAAATTCGATTCAGTTCAGATCATGATAACCTACATTTTCAACACACTAGCTCGTAAAGTGGCGTAGGAGGAGGGGTTTTAGCCGGTAGGAGTCTGGCACTACCCACGTCCAGACGTGGGTGTCCAATGCAGGATTTCCCCTCCCCAACAAAAAAAAAAGCTCGTAAAGTGAGTGTTATTCACAGTTTTCTGATACACAAAGTAGCATATAAAACACAAAGGCTTTTTACATTACCATTACGCACTAGGGCCTTTTACTTTATATATTTTTTTAAATATCAGCATAGAGTTTGTATTATATCTAAAAAATGTATTTTGTGATTTAATAAAATTGACAATTAAAAATATGATAAATAAACATTTCATTTCATCATATTATTGATTTTACTTTAATAGAAAAACAAGACTGTTAAAAAATACCTATAGGAAGTTGAGATTGGAAGTGACAAGTCATTAAAAAAAGTTAATTATTAAATAAACAAAAAACCCCAACTGCAAAAAAGTAAAAAACAAGTTCTAGAATAATAAAAATATTAACGAAATAAAATTGTAATTGTTTCCCTCACATGTGTGTTGAAAAACGTATAACACGCGTGAGCATTTTAAATCAAATCAAATCAAATAATGTTTATTGATGTAGAATCCATGGATTGCGTATCAACGTCAAATCAAAATAAATAAAATAAAGTTACATTTAGGTAGGTATAACAATTTAGTCCCAAGCTTTACCATCCTTCAAATAATCATCTATATGGTAATATGCTTTGGACATAAGTTTACTTTTAATAAATAATTTAAATTTCTTAATAGACAAATCTTGTACATGGGTTGGAAGTTTGTTATAAAATTTCACACAACAACATTTAAATGAACCTTCTACCTTATGGTAGGTAGTTAAGTGAGTGTATTGGTAATACACTCACTTAACTCACTTGTAAACAAGTTCTAGAATAATAAAAATATTAACGAAATAAAATTGTAATTGTTTCCCTCACATGTGTGTTGAAAAACGTATGACACGCGTGAGCATTGGTAATACACTCACTTAACTCACTTGTAAACAAGTTCTAGAATAATAAAAATATTAACGAAATAAAATTGTAATTGTTTCCCTCACATGTGTGTTGAAAAACGTATAACACGCGTGAGCATTGGTAATACACTCACTTAACTCACTTGTAAACAAGTTCTAGAATAATAAAAATATTAACGAAATAAAATTGTAATTATTTCCCTCACATGTGTGTTGAAAAACGTATGACACGCGTGAGCATTGGTAATACACTCACTTAACTCACTTGTAAACAAGTTCTAGAATAATAAAAATATTAACGAAATAAAATTGTAATTGTTTCCCTCACATGTGTGTTGAAAAACGTATAACACGCGTGAGCATTGGTAATACACTCACTTAACTCACTTGTAAACAAGTTCTAGAATAATAAAAATATTAACGAAATAAAATTGTAATTGTTTCCCTCACATGTGTGTTGAAAAACGTATGACACGCGTGAGCATTGGTAATACACTCACTTAACTCACTTGTAAACAAGTTCTAGAATAATAAAAATATTAACGAAATAAAATTGTAATTGTTTCCCTCACATGTGTGTTGAAAAACGTATGACACGCGTGAGCATTGGTAATACACTCACTTAACTCACTTGTAAACAAGTTCTAGAATAATAAAAATATTAACGAAATAAAATTGTAATTGTTTCCCTCACATGTGTGTTGAAAAACGTATGACACGCGTGAGCATTGGTAATACACTCACTTAACTCACTTGTATCATACATAATGTACTATTAAATCACCAACTTGTACACTCTTATTAATAAACTCGAAGTAGCGACGTAGTAACTAAACTGTGTTTCGTCTCCGTCTATCATAATGAATTGCAGATTTGTTAGACGGAGACGAAATACAGTTTAGTTACTACGTCGCTACTTCGAGTTTATTAATAAGAGTAATAAAGTATAAGTCGGTGTATTAAATACCCTGAGTCGAATATCTTTACTCACCAAACACAGTTACTTGCCTTGGCTCGTACATTACCACCGTGTTATCGATAAGCCAGCATAGTGGAGATGACGAACATAGGACTTTATGCACTCTTGTTTGTCACCTGCATTTAAGGACTCCCATAGCCACTTTCTACCAAGTAAAAGTCACATATCGTATAAAAACATACCTTCTCTTTTTTATCCTTTTTCATTTTTTTTCTTTCGGAATGAGAAGAAGTAGTCACTTCTTGTTCTACTTCAGTTGAGCTCTCTTTGACCTGCAAGTCATAATATAAAATACTAGCTTTTCGCCCTGACTTCGCCCGTGTAAAAGTTACTCTCGTTAGTTTTCTCTGGTTGTTACAAGTATTGCGATATGTTACGGAACCCTATTTTTTTATTTGTAAAATATAACCTATATTACTCAGGACTCAGGGGTAGTGTAGCTTTCTATCTCACCTAAAACATTAATGGGAAAATGGGAGCCAAGTCTCTTATAAATTTTTTGAACGATAAACGTCGAGTCATAAAAACTATGATTTTAACGGTAAAGAAATTCCAATCTTATAAATTCACTGTTTCTGATTTTTCCCTTTGTATACACACAATTACCTAGCTGGATGCCAAATTTTAAGTTTCTAGGTTATCTGGAACTGGGTTAGAGTTTTGATCTATAGGTCAGTCAGTGTTAAAATGACGATTTTTGGACGTTAATATCTAAATAACCGTTTGATTTGAGGTGTGTACACCGCTCCCCACCCCGCTGCTCCACGGCCGCCGCCAATGTGAGCCAAATTTGACATGTTTATGTAAAATAGTTTTTGAGTTACGAGGGGGTCAAAAGTGGCTCCAAATGGTTCGTGTAACACACGGTGCTGCTCGCCAGTTCTGTTGGCTTGAACTTGGCTTGACACGCTGCCGCGTGTCTAGATTAGTGAAAGAAAATATACTGCATTTAATTCATGGCAAAGTGCATTTTCACGACTTATGAACATGGCAATATTGAGTGGTTTAATTGTGAGGTGACCTCCTAAATAAAAAGAATGGGGGTGGCTAGAAGTCGGGCTACTATCGCTATTTTTTTCGTGAATTCTATGATTTCATAAATAACTTGTCAATATGAAGGCCTGTTCCATGTTGCTCTTATCGCATACGGGTTGATGATTATGATGTTAATACTTGAAGTACCTATACTTATAGTATACTTAACTATATATTTACAATACATATAAGCTCACTTCAAACTGAGCGGTAGCCGCGCAACGTCTCATTTTTAGTGCTCACTTCCGCGGCCTATTAAGTCATAAGAAGAAGCCTAGGTGAGGTCAAACATATGTTTATGTATAGCCCCCGGATGGGTCTTTACAGTGATATAACTAACATTTTTGTAACTTTTGTAGCTCACGAAGCTTTCGTTGTTTCGTGTCGCAATTTTTTTGAAATAACCCCCAAACCAAACTTAAGATATTAAGATTCACTTCAACATAAGAAATTTTACTACCTGTAGCTTTGTGCGTTTTGTTTCTGCACATTTTCTCGGCGATTGAGTGCGTTTGGAAGTGCGAGTCGCCTGTGATGTGGTAACGCCGCCGCTCGACGATTGTGTTGCTGAGCCAGGTGCGTCTACAATTTGTAATAGATAAATAGATAAATGATAGTTCCATGTTTAATACTCTAATGGTGAAAACCGCAATAAAATCCTTTTAGTAGAATTTGCGTGTAAAGGTCACAGGCAGACAGACGCGGTGGGGTACTTATTTTATATTATGTAATAATTTTCAGTTACCTGAAGCCGATCCGCTAGTGCTGGCGGACTTCGTGGTGTTGCTAGCCGACCTAGTACGAACTCGAAACATGTTCGGTACTATTTCCGGCGAATGCGATGACGAAGAAGCGCTTAAGTACTCCGTTGCAGCAGAGTCCTGTAATAAAACTTAGTTTTTACTTACTGTCGATTTCATACAAATTTCAGTGACTAGTGAATTGTTGAGGAGAACACACTAATAGTTTTCGATAAAACGAAGTTAGATCCGAACCATATAATACGATTTTGCTTAAAAAGGCTATGAATTTAGATACCAAGGTATAGTGTGTCATGCTAAGTTCCGAAAAGAAAAGAGCGACGCACCGGTCGTGTGTTATGTATTTGACCTATACATTTGCAATTTTGTGTCCCCTCCCGCTTTCACGTATGAACCACTGAACCGATTTTGATGAGTAAGCTTAAACCCTAGGTAAGGACTTAAATCCACCTCCACCCACATCCATTGGGGGGTATAATAGGAGATGAAACTGAGGGCGAGAAGGTATTACCTAACTATATAAAAAACTTAGCCCGCGCTCGATTCCAATTTCTTTGATTAGAATCATATGTTGATAGTTCACGATCAAATAATATACACTGAGCTGTGTTTTAGTTTGCACTATATGCATGCGCTCACCCCCGTATGATGTATCTAGGTTATTAACAAAAAGCGATGGTAACCGTCCACAGATTAGTAATGTACGATAAACCAAGAAGAGCGAGCTTGCACGGTACACTCACTCTCGGTAAGTATGTTATATTTACTAATCTGTGGATTTTTTTATAAGTGACCTATTTTGAGACGTTATATTTTTACCTGTGCTTTTGGGACGGTTTCTTCTGCTTTGGGTGGTGGAACAGGTGTGCTCTTGAGAGCCCCAACAGTATGTTCAGCCGATCCACCCGCACTCTGCTCAGCTTCACCTGTTAACATTAATTTTAATAAATAAACATTATCTACAGAGTATCTAAGAGTGTCCGTGGTAAAAATAAAACCTACTTAGTCGGTCCTTAAATTCTGTCACAAGTATTATAAGGTCATAAAATCAAAAATACTGAATACTTAAAAACTTATAAAATAATATATAATATAACAACTTGAATATTGTGGTTGGTGAGTGTAATAGTGTAATTAACGGAGAGAGTTCTTGTATGGAGACCCTGACAATAATTCGCCCGTCGGTGATACTTTGCAGTTCGATAAAGTCGAGTATGTAGACTACGAATGTCGAAGAATCGAAAACTTTTTTTAAATTGGTTATTTCATCCCTAAACTTTATAATTGTCTATATATCCCGATAGAGAAATCCTACGTTTAAAATTTCTTCCCTACATTATCATTGTCTGTTATTGAAGTACAAGTATATAAATAATTGTACCATTGTTTGTATGGAATTGGGACCACATTATTGTGCCCTGCCCACAGATGTTTTAAAAGACATTTGATAGACCTCATCATAAGTATAACTTTTATTATAGAATGAAAAAATGTTATGGAAAGAAAAAAAAGTTACACGTACCTATTTAAAAATGAGCAAATTTTGAAAAAATTACTTATTAGTAAAATTGCTACTTATAACTACGGTAGAATCTTTTAAAGTACCTAATTATATTAGAGAAGAATATTTTCTGTCACCTAAGTTTAGATGTGTCACTTATCTGCAATACCCTAATTATAATAGGTATGGTAGGTTCACCAGTTTATTACGTATACCAAACCTACCTTGCTCAGAAGATTGTACCGGTTCGCTACAATCGGCTACATCCATAGAGTACTAAGTCTAAGAAGGAACCATAGACGGGCTCACCCTTTCGTTCGCCAGTTTTGTGTCGCGAGTCATGGCTCTAGAATAAACCTTTTAAAAAAAAGTGTACAGACTTCAAAAATTTGCACTGAAAAGTAAGAAATAATAAAATTTCGTCGTAGAATTTGAAGACGGTTGGTGCCCAATTAGGATACAAAATTAAGTAAACATCTAGGGACATAAAGATCTGTTCAATATTATCTGTGTTTGTACTGATGATCGTAGGTTCCTAATGAATTATCTAGATTAGTGAATTTGGGTACTAAATTATTTCTAATTTGGCACCAACCGTCTTCAAATTCTACGACGAAATTTTTATTATTTCTTACTTTTCAGTGCAAATTTTTGAAGTCGGTACACTTTTTTTTAAAAGGTTTATTTTTCCCTTTTAAGTGATTTTGTTGCCCTGAGAAATAAATAATAACGCAACTAAAAAAAATGATGGAAATATAAAAAAAATACTGCGGTGGATGGGATTTGAACCTCGAGCAATGTGCACCCTGCGCTGCATCCCATACCTTTAGCCGTTAGACCACCGTCGTCGATACGAAAATTGACAACTTCGTGTCAATAGCAACCGTTGCTAAGGCTTTTCTCTGATATAATTTTCAGCAGTAAACAGAGACAAATTACTAAATTTCTGAAAAATTACTGAACCGATTTTCGTCATATGACTGTGAGATAATGTCGAGAAATTATTATATCCTTAAAAAAATAAGTCGTCAAAATCGGTACATATTTCATCGAGATATTACGAAAAATTTACTTATAAGGTCAGTTTTTTAAAAATTTCTGAAAAACTAAAGAACCAATTTTTATGAGATAAAAATGGGACCAATCCGGAAGAATTATCTGTCGATTAAAAAAGAAACCATCAAAATCGGAGTTCACAACTGGCGGAGTGGAATAATCGATGTACAAAAAAAAACTCTTTTTTTTCGAAGTCGGTTAAAAATAGTTAATTGTGATGTTTAAAATGGGAAAAGCGATCTAGGACGTCTAACTTGAACATAGTCTTTCCAATCATTAATTATAATTATTATGTTTGTATTTTAGCATTTCATGAATCAACGACATCTCACACTACTTTATTTTAACAATACAAACATACATACTCCATAAGCCCACGTTCTTTGAATTAACATAACTAATCAAAATCATACTGATTTTAAATATAGAAATAAGCCCAGCCGGCTTTTTCGCCCATACAAAAATATTTCATACTAAGCATTTGTCTCTTTCATTTATATTAGAAAAGGTTTACTTTCCGGTTCCTTTTAGCACGCGGCAATCGCTCTCGAAATAAGCCGGAAATTTCCGGCTTCTGACAGAATAAGATAATTGATCTGTAAACGTGTTGAAACGAGACAGGTATCGGTATAATGCTTTATAAGTGAAGAGTCTTGTCGCTGGAAAAACTAGTACAGCGAGTGTGTAACATCTTTTATTTTGAAGGACAATAAGTCTATATTTCTTATCAGATTCAGATTGCTTGAGTTTTAAAAATAAAAACATTTTTATTTATGATAGCAGATCGATTTCTTACTTCACATTGAAATCCTTTTGTTGTGTTGCTTTGTGTTCCTTGTATGGTGAAGGTGGAACCTTTTTCTCTTGCAAGAAATTGCATTTTGGACCTTGCAGCATTTTGTTGGTTTTTATTGGAACGGCTTCCCTTTTGAAAATATGCACCCTTCGCCACTGACGCACACGCAAGTAACAAGACAATAACAAGTCCTGTGTCTTTATCTAAACAAAACTTCGATTAGTTTAGAAAAAATGTTATTATAGGCGGCTTGCACCACATTTCTATTAGATCTAGTTTTTAAATTTAACACAAAAACACAGTACATTTCATATCTTAAAAATAATTGAAAATTAAATTTATTTAATCAAAGCACATATTTTTGTAATTTTCTGAGATATCTCAATTTCTCTTCAACACCTTGTTTTATTTTGACTTAACAATGTTAATATAATAAATTAAATAAATAATAAATATATATAAATAAAAAATAAATAATAAAAAAAAAAAAAAAAAAATCAAAGAGGAAACGTGGCTGGTGACAGAGCGAGGACCCTTTTTGCATTTCGTAGTATTTACTTAACAATTTCAACACACTTGCTCGTAACGTGAGTCTTATTACCTTTTCTTTACATTACAGCACAAGAGTTATAATATAAACCAATGAAGTTAAATTCGTACAAGATTGCAAATTGTATGTGTGTCCACAAAGCATTCTTAATAGAACCGCATAATAAAGTATTTATTTTTTAACCACGACTTTGTTGGCTGTCACGCGGGAAAATACAAAACATTTCCATAAATATTTGTTAACATTTTCGCCGTGTTGTGGTTAATTATCAAAAATGTCGACTTCAAGTGGCGAAGAATACGTTTTGACTCTATGAAGTTTATTATTTTCCTCGCAAATGTGTTGAAAAACGCCGTATTAATCGCGTGTGCATTGGTAATTACATACTGTAGCGTATACTACCTATTTTCCCTGGCTGGAAGTTTTGTATGTTTATATTTTTTTAGAAAAGTAAAAAGAATGTCAATAAGAATGAAGGAGTTTTGATAGAGGTGACGATATGAAAAATTGCAAATTATTGTTAAAGAACTAAATATTTTATATCAATACAACAAGAAATTACATTTAAATAACATAAATATTATGCTCTGATATCAGGAGTAAATATCACTTTTATATAAATAAATTGTCAATCTATAGTACCTACCTATTAAGAATTTGTATATAACAAAAGATTTCATTTAATATTTACAGCTTTTCCCCTATCCTCATATTATTAACATTTAATATGAAATTGTAAAACTGGAGGTGAAGTTTAAAGTTGCGGTGTAGTAGCAGAGTGCCTTCACCTGAACTCCAACACCAGCACCAGAAAAACAATTAAGTATTACCTACCTATACTTACCTATTATATACCTACCTAAAACAATCATAATAGATGATCGTCAGGAGATTTTCAAATTCTTAATTTAAGAGGATCGTGTAGCTCAGCGTACGCAGCGAAATAGGTATTTAGAAAATCATATTCTGTCTCAATCGCACTCTTCCCCCGGGTATCAGTGCGACAGAGAGCACTGCAGCTCGTGGGTGTTCGTAGGTATGTTTTTCGTTGAAAATTGCGTTTTGGGCGAAAACGATTTACACCTACTAAACTATAACGAAACCTTATAATTTTGGTGTCAAACGTTTTAGCAGATTATAATCTACGTACGTACGTTTTCCTTTTTTTGAAATTTTGCTTTGTTTCTCAAATACAGACGGTTTATTACCAGCAAGTTATGAACCAAAAAAACCGAGATTTGAGGGGCTTATAACTTTTGACCTATTACGAATTTTGAAATAAGGAAAAAATACGTACGTAGTTTTTCATTATGTCAGTAACATATTACAAAATCGTTAAAATTAAATAATATTTAGGGGTAGTAAAACGTTTTCTCCGTTTGTATGGACATGGACGCGGTACACTACACTCTTAATATAGTTTTTTTTATTATCCTTAAGAGTGTAGTGTACCGCGTCCATGTCCATACAAACGGAGAAAACGTTTTACTACCCCTAAATATTAATTAATTTTAACGATTTTGTAATATGTTACTGTTATAATGAAAAACTACGTACGTATTTTTTCCTTTTTTCAAAATTCGTAATAGGTCAAAAGTTATAAGCCCCTCAAATCTCTGTTTTTTTGGTTCATAACTTGCTGGTAATAAACCGTCTGTATTTGAGAAACAAAGCAAAATTTCAAAAAAAGCAAAACGTACGTACGTAGATTATAATCTGCTAAAACGTTTGACACCAAAATTATAAGGTTTCGTTATAGTTTAGTAGGTGTAAATCGTTTTCGCCCAAAACGTAATTTTCAACGAAAAACATACCTACGAACACCCACGAGCTGCAGTGCTCTCTGTCGCACTGATGACCGGGGGAAGAGTGCGATTGAGACAGAATATGATTTTCTAAATACCTATTTCGCTGCGTACGCTGAGCTACACGATCCTCTTAATGTGTAAATATATCATTTAAAATTAATATACTTGTACCTAATATTCATTTATTATTAACTAATAATAAATATGTTAAACTTATTTCAAATGTTGTCTTATTAATCCTGTGTCATCAACCTGTAACCATTGGATTATAAATTATAAATTATAAAATCAAATAAATAATTTCACAATACTCAGCTTTCTTATCGCGCTCGCCTCTTAGCTCGCGCTGATAATACCGCCTCGTGCGTAATGACCAACACAGCACCCTTGTATCATAATGTACTATTAATTGAATTGCGATTTAATTAAACTTGCAAATACAAATATACTAGACTAGAATATAGATTAAATACAGACAATTATATGTAGGGAAGAAACTTTGGACGTAGGACTTCTCTATCGGGAAATATAGACGATTATAAAGTTTAGGGATGTAAATAACCAACTTCTAAAAAAGTTTTGGATTCTTCGACATTCGAATTCTACATATAGCTATTAATGCAATGACATCGAAAAAAACGTAGTTCTGTATTTTGGCACACGTGGTCCTTAGAACCTATTACCTAGAAGTCCCCGCCCTTAGAGTGTCGGTTTCCCTCACTCCCCCCTTAAATGTGTCCCTGACGGCGATTTATTTTATTTTCCACAAAAATTGTTACAGCTAGAAGAAAACTGTCAATGAGAAAAATAATCCCCAATAAATTGTCTATAAAATGGTATTTAGCTCATAAGGTTTATAGTTTTAGAAATAGGACTACTCACATTGCATTAAAAAAATCTTGCAATAAAACATCTTTTTTTCTAAATTTATAGGAAAACGATCGAACGATACGATACGACAATGAATTATACACAGTTTTGTAAGTAAATAATAAATAAATAAAATAAAAATAAAAATAAAAATAAAAAATAAAAAAGCCTTTAATTTTCTTACATAATATACAGTGTTTTTTTAAAAAAAAATAGTGTTAGTAGATTTTAGTTTATTTAAGTGTTAAATTATCATCTAATCATAGTTTTATTATACAGTATTTTTGCATACATTTTTATTTTTAGTGTAATTGTTAATTGTAAGAAACCCCTCTACAGGTAAAGGCCTCTTCCAAAGCTTGCCAGTCCTCTCTAGATTGTGCTTTTTGAAGCCAGTGGGGGCCGGCTGTCTGTTTGATCTCCTCCTCCCATCTAGCACAGGGTCTCCCCCTTTTTCTTTTTCCTTTAGGGCCTTTCCATGTCGTCACTTGTTTTGTCCATCTTTGATCTTGTAGACGCGCTACATGCCCAGCCCATTTCCATTTTAATGTCAAGGCGTGTGCCAGAGCATCATTTGTTTTTGTTATCTCTCTTATTTTTGCATGTCGTATTTTTTGTATTTTTTTAATTTTTAACATACTGCGCTCAAGCCCCCGTTGACATGTGATAATTTTATTTTTTGTCTTGTTGTTGTAAGTAAATATATAAAGATAAACACATCATTTTGTCAAAACTTTGATAATTTTCCTCTAAATTTAGAGAAAAAGATGTTTTATTGCAAGAACCTTTTTCTTGTGCAATGTGGATAGTCATATTTCTAAAACTATAAATCCTATCGAGATGAGTTAAGTTCCATTTTATAGACATTTTATTGGTGAAAGATTTTCTCATTGACCGTTTTCTTTTAGCTCTAACAGTTTTTGTGGAAATTAAAAAAACCGCCGTCAGGGACTCATTTTAAGGGGGGAGGCCGACTCTCTAGGCGTGGAGACTTTTGACGGGATACTTCTATAATCCTAAGGAACACGTGTGCCAAAAATTTGTCACATTATTTTTGAGGTTGGGCCTAAAATATGCAGATATCGCTTGGCCTAAAACTCGACTTTATCGAACTGCAAAGACTGCAAAATATCAACGACGGGCGAATTATTGTCAAGGTCAACTTCCCCGTTGGTTGGAGTATAACGTAATTACTGCCCTGCCACTCGTCCTCTTCATAATGAGAAATAAAAAATCGCGGTAAATGTTTTCGCGGTTTATAGGTAAGAAAACAATTGAAAAATGAATGGTTTTTATTTACGCCTAGTGTTCTAATTAAAATTTTTGTGCCAGTGACAATATTTAAGGACCGACTACTTAAACAAGTCAAAACCAGTGAACATATCCCAAACTACAGATGTTAACTCACCTGCCGAAAGATTAATGTTGGCAGTAGGGTCACAACTAGTATTCGCTTGTTGTTTTGTGGTTGTCGTATGTAAGGATAATTGACGCTGAAGCAAAGACACCATTTCTTGTAATGACATAAGTTCCCGGTTCTTCTCTGCCAAAGTATGTTTATTTTCCGCTTCTAAACGTGACACTCTATATTCACATTGAGATATAATAACTGCCAATCTGGCATCCTGTTCATACCGATTAGATTGTTCTAATGTTTCTACTTCACTACGAAATCTACCTAACTCCAAGGTCAGGTCGTTGTTGGATTTTATTAATTTAAACTGTTTGTCTTTTGCCTGTTTCAATATTATTTGAATATTAACGTTTGCATTACGAAGTGTTTCCAGTTCAGTTTTTAGAGATTCACTACGTGCTTTTTCAGATTTCAATTGACTTTGAAGATCGTCCAATCCCTGTACAAGCTTTGAACTTGACTCCACATTCGCAGAATCTATGCTAGCAGATTGACCTTGAGATTTTTTCTTTTCATCTTCCAATGTATTAACAAGATCTCGATATAAATCTTTATACTTTTTAGCAACTTGTTTGATCTGAAATTCTTTGTCGCGAGCTTTTATTTGAGCTGCATCTTTATTGGATAAATCAGCTTTGCATTTGCTTAGTTCTTCCTTTAACTTTGTAATAGATTCTAGAAATGCGTTATGTTTCTCTTCAATTTTGGCTTTATCAGTTTTCACAGATACTAATTCTTCATTAAGTATATTATTATTATTTTTTTCTTGTGTTAATAGTTTCACAAGACTCTCTCGTTCATTTTGTAACCGTTTCCAATCATCAGAATTTACTTTCGTTTTGCATTTAGGTGAATCAACTTTAAATAACCTATTTTCAGCTTGTAAATTCTCGTTCGCTGACGTCAATGCATTGACTTTATTTTGTAAAATAAACAACTGTTCAGTTGAATAATTCTTAAATAACTTGTTTTCTGCTCGTAAAGTCTCGTTTTCTGACGTCAATGCACTGACTTTTTCTTGTAAAGGCAACAACTGCTCCTGAAGAGCATTGGAAGAAACAGTAAGTGCTTCAACACGAGCAAGAAGACTATCACGCTCTATGCGTAATATCCTATTGCTATCTGTCAAAGCATTGTGAGTTTCAAGTATTCTATGAATATCAGATTGAGTATTCATTGTAGCAACGTCTTTTTCATAACGTTTTCTGTTTAAACTTGGATCTAACTTCATTTGATCTAACCTAATCTTCGTATTTTCCAGTTCTAACTTAAAACGCATGGCTTCAGCTTTTGAAATGTCATAGTTAGCAGAAGCTATATCTTTCTCCTGTCTTAACAATGTAATTATTTGGAGTAGTTGTACAGAAGATTTCACTTCTTCAGTATTGCCTATGGACGTGTTAACACTCGAGCTATTAGCAAAATCATTTCTAGTATCAGTAGATGAAAAAGATTTTATTTGGTCATGAAGTAGCGAATTTTGACTATTCAAATGTTCGAGGCGTATTAATAGTTGTTCATTTTCAGATTGCAAAAGCATTTCTCTTTTTTCCCAACTACCCTTTTCTGTTTCTAGAGTGGTCACTGCTATATCTCTTATAACAACCATTTCTTTAACTTGTGCTTGTATTTGAGATAATTCTTCCTTAACTTTTGATAAAGCCTGGATATCAGACGAGTGCAAAACTATTTCACGATTATATTTATCCGCTGTTGCTTTCTGAATCTCCGCTAATTTTGTTTGATCTGATCGAACTGAAGCCAGTTCTTCACGCGTTATATTTAATGCATCCTTTAATTGTTCATTTGTTAACAATTCGTTTGTAGTTTCTAAGTTGTTTTTCAAATTTTTTCCATCTTTTCGTAGTGAGGACAATTCGAATTCCAATTTAGAACAATACTCATGTAAAACTTGTATTTTTTGAGCAAACTGTGTCATTTTCTCTTCAGACTCGTTTTTATACATTTTATATTCCTCACTTAAAATTGTCTTTTCCTTTTCAGCTTGCTTGGCCACATCAAGTAGTTCTTCTAAAGCCTTAATTTCGATATCCTTTTGTGAAATTTTATTATTAAGGTCTTCAAATTTTTTTACTAAATCATTAGTCGGGTCATTGCTATTGGCATTACGGTCAATTAACTTATTTTCAAGTTTAGCTATTTCCTGTCTTAATTGAGATATTTCTAATCTCATAGCATCAGCTGCATTTTTCTCTTCCAGCATGCGTGTCTTAGCCGTTTTTGTTTGCCTATCTAAATGTGAACCCAACTCCCTAAAATAATCTTGTTCTTCTTGAAGTCTCAGTCCTAATTTAGAACACTCACGGGTAGCTTCGTCAAGCTTAGTTTCTAATTTGGTCTGGTTTTCCCATTGTTCTCGTTGCATACTAATTTTAAGTATCTCAAAATTTGCCGTTATGTCAGTTTGGCGTAGTCGTTCACGATTGAGAAAGTCGTTTTCATTTTTTATCCTGGTCTGTACATTCTTCAATAATTCTATTTCTGAATTTAGGTTTTCGTTTTTAACATCAATAGTTGCTATGTATTTTTGAGAACTGAGGACTTCATCGCGTAGTCTCTGTAGAGAAATTTCATGTTTACCTATTATATTATCATATATTTTATTTCTTTCTTCCAGAGACTTAATTTGACTTTTGTATGTATCTATATTTGACTTATACGTTTTCAAACGTTCGTTGTTATCTGCAATTGCTAGAGCACTCTTACAGTTAATACTCGTCAATTTTATTATTTCTTGTCGCATACTGTCCATCTGTTCAATTAACATGTCCTCATTGTTTGCTCTTTCTTCTTTATATACATTATACTCCTCCCTCAAAGACTCTAATTCTTTCTGAACTTTTAATTTTTCTTCGTGTGAAACAGTTTCAATAGACGTGTTTTTACCTTGTTCATCGGGTACCTCTAACAATGAATTCATCATTTCGGTACACTCCTGTCTCTTACCTTCTATGTGATCATTATATAGTTTTTTGAACGTGTCTCTTTGTCTTATAAGGTTTTTTAACATTTTGGTGTGACACTCAGTTTGTTTACAGATTTCATCTTTTAATGTTAGAATTTCTTTTTTGTAATCATCAGTAGCATTAACCTGTTCTTTATAATACTCTAATTCTTCCTGTTTTTCTTTTAAATCACGAACCGTACGAAGGAGCTTCTGGTTATTGATTTGTAGTTCTTGAATGTCGGAAAAAGTAATCAAGGCTTTGGATCCAGTGTCAGGAACATTTTCATTGTTTGAAAATTTTCTTTCTGACATTGATTCTGTTCGGCATTCTTCCATTTTATTTAGCAAAAAGCATACCTGATGTGCTAAATCTCTTAACTCGCCCTTCAATCGAATATTTTCAAATTTATACTGATTTGCTTGTGTTGATAATTCAGTGTTAACCTCCTTCAAGTTGTTACGTTCCTGAACCTGGGAATCTATTTTTTCAGTAAGATGCCTATTTGTTTCAAAAATTTCTTCATATTGTGCTATTTGTCGTTGCAATAAGGATTCTTTATTCTGAAGTTTTTGTTCCATTGGGAAGATAGTACTATTTAAGCGTAAATTCTCTCCTTTCTCTTTTGCCAAATCGTCTGTGGCCTTCACGACTTGAATATACAGTTGTGTTAGTGACATTTCCGGTTTTAATAACTTTATCGTAGCTGCTGCGGAAGGCGCCAACTCACTTAAAAAATTGTGTAAATTTTGTTTAGTAACTTTTTCTAGCTCGGTTTTTAAAGATGCTATAACTTCATTTTTCTTTTCTAAAAGTGTCTCGTTATCCATTTTAAACTGCTTATGCTTTATTTCTAGATCATTATATTTATCATTGGTTTCCCTAAGTAACTGTCGTAAATGTGTGGAAGTGTCTTCCATTTTGTGTAATTTTGCTTCAGCTTCTTCTTGCATATTTTTATACAAATTTGCAGCCTTTTCTCTTACGTCTAATTCCTTTTGATAGTTTTTTATTATTAGATTGTCCAGTTCTCCATCTTTAAGTTCGGCTCTCAAAGTGTTAACAGTTTCATTAAGAGTTTTTATAATTTCCTCTAAATGAGCTGTTGTATCGTCAGCTTTTTTCAGTTCTTCAGTTTTTTTGTCTAATTGTGATGTTAATGTTAGAACATCTTGGGAGTTATATACACTACGTGTTTGTAAATCTTTATAAAGTTTATCAAGTTCATCATTAGGACATCTGATTTGAGAATTGAGAAAATCTCTTTCCTTTTCCAGTTCATTCTTTTCAATTTGAGTTACACGTGCTTTACTTTGTAACTCGTCAGTGAAAGCAATAGTCATGCTTTTCTCATTCAAATCTTTTTGTATTTGAGTTTTTGTCTCAGAGTATATAGTCGTAAGTCTTTCAAGTTCCGCTGTTTTCGTTTCCAGTGCATATATTTTTTCATTTCTTTCGTCAATGGCAACATTCCGATCACTTCTGAGACAAACTAACTCATTTTCTAAACTAGTAATTTTTAATGTTGCTTGATCCAAACGATCACTTAAATAAACTACTTGATTTCCTTTTTCAACAAGACATTTGTCTGTGACCGCCAATCTAGCTTTCAACTCTTCATATTGCAAAGACATGCCAGGGCTATTTGTCTCTGAAATTTTAATTTTGTTATTTATAACATTTATGTATGTGTATTGATAAATTGTAAATATAATTATTTTTCGGATATAGACATATTTAATATCTAGATTTTTAGTATTATTATTTGTTGTGGTTATTGTATTGATTTATTTTTTGTAACGCGTTTCAATTTTAGTTTGAATTTATTGCAATTTAACTACGTAACTACATAAGTATCAACACTGTTAGGTATGTTATATTTCTATTAGCTGTATGTAACTACTTTGTATAATGACTGTTTGTATCTGAACAAAGATTTTTTTAAATGTTCATTCCACCCCTCCATACCTAACCCTCTTCGCAATAAACGTAGTTTAATTTTTTACGGAATTCGTGAGCAATAACAACCTATTGTCAAGAAGAAATGTTAACCGATTGTACCTAATCACAAGTCTTGAAAGATAAGTAAAGCTCAGAATTAAATAGTCACCACTCGAATCTTTATTGCGACTAGTACAGAAACGACGGAGTATCTATTTCGCCGTTTAATTATTTTATTTCTCAAACTTTTTAACTGCGTAACTACTCCGATTTAGCTTTACTACTGAAGTAGTATATGGGAGTGTAGTAAAGCTGTCACGGCGCAAACACCTTACTACCGCATGTATGTGTTTTCATGTACTAACAGTCAAAGCTACGCTATCTCACCATAAAACATATTTTGACATGTACGGCATAGTATGGCATGCATATGTGTGTAACTGTGTATGTCAAAGGTGAAGTATCATTATTGCCAATAACGTCTGACCAATGGAGTTGGTCGTGGTTCAAAAAAAACAATTTAAGTAAGTGTTTTCTTATGGTTTATAGGGCTACATTTTCACCATTTTTCGTTTACAATTTTTTTTTTTCAATGAGATAAGGGCGTTTCATAATAATGAGATATTGTACGGTTTTTTTTAAATAAATAATATATTGTCATCCGGACCGGACTAGACTGATCCGAAATAAATAGTTCCACAACTTGTGTATTAAACTTTTTTAAAACAAAGCCTATTTTTTTTTAAACGAAATAAAGTGTTTTTAACCAACGTTGGCCGCCATTTTCTATAAGTTCCCCTAATGTCAGTTGTTTTAAAAATAGTGCATTGAATTCTACGGAATATTTCCGATTTTTTACTTATCTTCGTTTGCTGTATCGTGATTTTGGTCCAAAAAATTTACACAGACTGGCCTATTATTCACACGCCATAAGTGCCGACGGTCGTGCTGTCTAGACTTGAAATATTTTTCATAAACAAATAAGGCGTGTGAAAAATCCAAGTCCCTGTATTCCCAGGCGAAATTAGTCTAGACCTTTTATAAGCTTTAGTCAAATATAACTTTTTCGCTGGCATTCTGTGCCCTTCCCTATGGCGCATAATGATTATATTTTGATCATGACTCATCCATTGTTAAATTCCTTCTAAGCATTATTTAATAGAAATTCACTTATTATATTTTTAATATTTCATTATAAAGTTAGGGATTATATGATAGGGTTGATTAATATTATATGGTGTGTATGTGTGTGTGCATCAGACTGAGTGCACAGAAAATGTTTGTTAAATGAGCTAGCGCGAGTTTGGGCCACTGTACATGTATTGAAAATCACCATCACTTTTAACAGCCAAGCATTAACAGTATTATTGAATCAATTGAAGTACAAAATGATGTAATCAAGAATTGTGTGGATTTAAATGGTACACAAAAAAGTAAAAAGTCATATACCTATTTGTAATAGGTAAAGAATATTTAAACTTACATTGTGTACCATTATTGTAAAACTAATGCGAAGCAGATTGATAGTTAATAATGTTAAAAATTGCTATTGTTATAAACTATAAAGTATGTATTCCTTTTTATAACAAAAATCACATTCTACTATATATATATTTACTAGATGACCCATGCAAATAATTTGCACCATTAGTTCAACTGATCTCCAACACATGGCGTCTTTTACAAAATAAATAAATAAATAAATTTAATGGGCTTCGAATATTTTAGTATGGAAGCTGGCATAGTGGCTAAGCAATTTTGAAAAAGCACTACAAAAAAGTAAAATAAGCCAGCGATAAAACCTTCATAAATCGATATAGGATACATAGAATTACTTCCTAAAGTGTCACGTTACTGAGATAATTGGAGGTAAAGATCGCAATACAGTCACATGTGTGGTATCCTGCCTTTTGGTGGAAAATTGTTTGGCCGATTATCACTTGCCAACCAACGTTTCACCTATTTTTCACTGTGACAAATTTTTGTATGACAACGTTTCATTTGGAAGAATTATTGTTAAGCTGATTATTATAATGACATAAAACGTTTGGGGCATTTATCATTTGTCAAATCTTTCACTAGGCCAAACAACTATTACACGAATAACGTTTTGTCGGTGTAACAGTTCCCTTTTCGTACATTGATGTAATGATAAAAATTAAACTACAGTAAGTTAGGTGAGGTTGGAGTATGATAAACAACGCACTAGCCGAGCGAGCGTAGCGAGCGTGCCGCGACAGCGGCCAGCGAAGTGCTTGAAGCGAATCGCTTTTGCAAAAGGAAACAGTTAGATTAGTTTAGGCCACATTAAAGATTAGGTGTAACGACGAGCGAAGCGAGGAGGAGCGTTTTATGTTGACTGTGAGCAAACCAGAATCGACGTTTATAATTTAATAAAATAAAATCTAAAAAAAAAAAAAAAAAATATTTCAATAACAATAACTACCTGTATATAATTTGTCCCAAATGAAAATGGCATCCTTGTAAATAAAGATTTTCAAAATTTGTTCGAAGACTCAGCATTCCAGCTTGTTACTAAACAAATATTACGCTAACTGGTAAACAATAAACAACTAAATGAATATTACGCAACTAAAGCAGTTGCTACTTGAAAGTTGAAGTTTTGAAAAGTGTCATTATAAAAAGCAGACCAAACATACAATTGGCAACTGTGAGGTTGGGAAATAAAAAAAATTATAATAAAAGTTGGCAAATGATTATTCCGCGAAATAAAATTCTTCTTCTTCTTTTTTTAATGTGGCTCCACCAATATTCATCGGTGATTTGCCAATGTCAAGATGTGGCAGTCCAGCAGCAATGATGGGATGAGAACTGATCAGTGAGCAAAGATGTATCTCTTTTCACATTTACAATCCCTGTTAGCATACGGGACAACTGTTTCTCTGCAAATATCCGTGTTTTCGAGGAATATACTTAGAGCTCCATAATCAGTAGGTAGATAATGTAGATTCACATCAAAGGCCACCAGTCTGAGATACTGTTAGTTTGACCTGGACAAAAGACAGCACAATGCAAACACCCATAACCACACAAATTAAAACACACACCTATTAATACATTAGTAAGACTATAAGACATATAAACAAAAAAAGAAAAAGATAAATAACAATTAATTAAAGTTTTATTCTATTTATTCTAATAAAGTAGATTAGTTTCATAAATATGAGGCTATGTACAGATGATAATACAAATTTAAAGTTAATGGGGCGAGGGACTGTGGGAGGGATAATGTCATACATGGATGGTTGAAATTTAGAGCAATTGAGGAAAATGTGGTCTACATGTCCCTCATCTAGTCCGCACTCACATATAGAGTGATCCCTGATCCTCATTTTATTAAGGTAAACTGGGGTACATGCGTGACCCAAACGTAGACGGCATATAGTAGATATAACCTGACGCTCCAATGTCTTGAATCTAAAGAACCACAGTCTAACAGGAATACTGCCCACCATAGATGAGTAGTAGAAATAAAATTCTTCGAAACGTTTAGTTAGCAAGCAATAATCGGCCGAACAATTTTCAGCAAAAAGGCAGAGAACCCACATGTGTAAAACGAGTAGGTAAAACGTTGACTCACAACTGAGAAGTTGCGGGTTCGAGCCCTACATCCGACCATGTACTAATGGGTTTTTATAATAAAAAATCTATGTACATTATCCGACAAACCTACAAAGAGGCTATTTCATCTACATACCTCAACTGAGCTGGCCACTCATTAGGTATAGCCTCAAAAATTCTTCGGCTAAGTGAGGAAGACTTTGTATTCCGCTGAGTACCCTGGGGCCAGCAACAGTTCCTGGGAGCTGTAAGGCAACCCATGAAGATTTTTCTTTCTTTGCTTTTCTATTTATAATGATCAAATCATGTGTTTCTTACTGCACGGTAATTTCAGAAACTACTGATCCGATTTTGATGAAAATTGGCATATAGTTTGAATCCTGGGGAAGGACATAGACTAATACCATCATGCTATGACGACTGGTAGGGGGCGGGCAGAGCTATTGCGATCTTTAACCCCAATTAACTCAGTAATGTGGCGCTTTAGGAAGTAATGATATATCATTTTATGTTTGTCTATGTACCCCCTACCGACTTAGCAAGGTTTCATCGCTGGCCTTTTAAATGAAAAATTTTCAAAATGGCGGCGTAGCTCCACAAATTATTTTGAAATATCTCCTCTTTGATTAAAATTTTATATTTTTATAATGCAACCACCAAGCATTATAAAATTAGCATATTACTTCAATGACGCAAGCAAGCATATTATAAACAGGTAAAGTTTGTATTAATGTAGTTAAGGAGCTGTAAGGCAACTTGTGAAGAAAGAAGAAAAAAAACCGTTTATAGGTATGATAATAAAATTTAAAATTGTTAATTAATTTAAAATATATAATGTTGGTTTTCATATAAGCAATTTTTTTTCGAATAGCTCTGACAACAGTAGGAGACTACAGATGTTTTCACCTTCTATTTCAGATTCTATAACCTACGAGACAGATTGTAGGTACATTCAACGATTATGTTTTGTTTGTATTCAATCGCAAATTCGGAAGCATTATATAGAGAAGCTCCTGAAAATTAATCAATAATGGAAGTGTTGAGATTTACAAACAGGTACACCTGAACCATTGATAGACTTATAAGACAGTTGTTGCCATAGTTTTGATGGTGTTATCATTCTTCTAAGACATTATTTTATTCAAACAGTATTTCCATTCCTCTATCTAGGGTGGGTTTTGGGGGTCCAAATTACCCCCCCCCCCCCCCATGTACCCCTAAACTGTTAAACCACATGAGCTACACTATATTAAGTCATAACAGGGTTTACAAGCATATGGATAAAACTCTGACGAAAACTGGACAGATCACTGTCTAAATATTTGAAGAAGGCTTAACCATGGACGACATTAACTGGATGCTTGGCAAGTCTAATCATCTTTACTTAGTTATCCATAACTTTACGATTCCTTCATACCTACATCACTGTTTTTACTTCATTCTTTAAATTCAATTTAAAACAACAGGTACTTACCCGACATGCTTTTCTCGTACAGCGCCGAATCTTCTTCAAGCTTTTTCTGCTGCGAGTCCGTATTAGATAAAAGACGGTTTTTATTTTCACCGGGGACTTTAGAAAAACCGGCAGCGTCCATTTTGATGAAGTACTAATCAAAATCACAGACAAACTACCTACCTGAGAATTCACCACTCACCACCCACATCTCCCTTGAAGCTCCTGACCCCTTTGCGCCACCCTAAACAGTATAAATATGTAGATAGATATAATAATATTAAAACACCACCCCAATTCGCCCCTTAGCAACCAGCAAACAGTCAGTCAGTCAAGTGTCAGTGTGACAACTGACAACTTACTGGTGACAAAATGTTAGGGCGGTCACACATTGTTAGAATTATCCGTCGGAAAACTTCTGCACAGATATATACTATATGGACTTCTGGCTCGCACAAAGACTATCACGCCCGCACACCTATCAGAAATTTCGTTCAGTTCTAAAAATTCTAAGTTCAGTTCGTGACTGGCAGCAGGTGTGGACTGGCTACATAGCTGCCAAATTGCCACATACTTCTGGTGATTAATGAAGTAACCTCAAAAAAATGTAGTTCTGATTTTTGGCACACGTGATCCTTAGAAGTCTAGAAGTATCTTCTCAAAAAGTCAAAAGTTCCTACCCCTATAGTCTTGGCTCCCGTCCCCCCTTAAATGTGTCCATGACGGCGGTTTTTTTTCAGGCACAACTTCTCAATTTATTATACAATTATTTATATTTAATTATTTATCAAACAAAATTATTTATAGGCGTTTTAATCTTGATATATTTACCTACAAAACAGTATCAAATCAATTGGAGTATGAGTATCGGTTCTCGACTAACAGCTTGCGGCATCTGAGTATTTGTCTGGAATGCGGGGGGAATTCTAAACCGTCCGGAATTTCTACAATTAAGTAGAGTGAAATAAAAAAATCGAAAATATGCATCGCTTTTTCACATGCACGTTGCATAACGACATTAATATTATATTTACAAGTAAGTCCGGGATTTTCATTAAATGTCAGGAATTTTCTCCGGAATTTAGATTTTTTGACCTGGGAACCCTAATCTGAGCTCAATTTTTATAATATACTAGCTCATTGCCCGCTGCTTCGTACGCGTTGTATGGGTAGGTACCTAGCGTGATGTTGAATAGCCTATAACCTTCCCCAAGAATTTGGGCTATCAAATGCAATACCTACAAAAATTCAAATCGATCCAGTAGTTTTTGAGTCTATAGAATAGGTACGAAAAAACAAAGAAAAAAAATTTATGTTTTTTATTTTTTTTTTAGCCTTTCGACATTCCGATCAGACAAACTTTTGACGTCCGGTTGGCGTGCATCCGGCGAGCATAAGAAGCTGACTAAGTACTACGGTCCGGCAAAATTGCGACAGTCTGTGGGGTCTAGTACAAAAAGTATGCGCACAAATCCTTGCAATGTGCGGCCGCCCTTAGTCGTGACAATTTTGACGACGCAATTTAGAGTTGAGTAAGTAAGCAAAGAAATTTATAATTATACAGCCAAATAAGACTAATACCGACCTAATCCTAATCGTTTGAATAGAATGACACGATGAAATTTTATAATTTATTTATTATATTTTTCATGTAAATTGTGATAATAATAAAATAATTTGTCTTGTGTAGTTTTTCATGAATAACGTAACTTGTCACAAGTTGTCACGGCTGATCAGCTAAAACTTGAACTACCTATTTATTGTAAAAAAAAGGATTTGTAATGTGTTGTTGTCGACATTGGTATAAAACGCAGTGATTAATTTGATTATATTCTCTTTATGTTGGTAGTCGTATAGGTATAGTTCAATACAGGACTATAAAACTCTGATAAAAAGACATGACCATATAAGGTAACAACTTGTTGCGCAGATGCCACCCCAATCATCCCCCATACCGGCCGCAGCTTACCTCACACATCCCCCGTACCTCAGGCCCAGACAATTTTACCCCTAGTTATATCGATCCATGTACCACGCAGGGCGCGCAGCCTCCCTGTCTATATTCGTCCCACCTTTCAGAGTGACTTTCATTTCACACATGCATGCATACAAGTGGTATATTCCCACACATTCAAACATGTTGCTGAGTGACTGATGGAGAGTAGTATATTCCTTGGACTGATGCCTCTACGGACTGATGCCACCCTCCAGAAAATTAGATTTAGCTGGGTTGTAGTGTAGCAAAGGGTGTGCAAGGCCGGGACTTTCATAAATTTCGGAAATTTCAATAAAAAAATATGTTCCCCATAACCCCTATTATTATTATTGCAATTAATAGAGCGTTTAAATTTTAAATTTAAAAGATTGAAGACTTTTTAGAAAAAAATTAACCGTTTTTTTAACTCTATTTACCTACTCTTTTTATGGCTTTCTTATTTAAGAAATAAAATTAAATAGTTTAGCGAGGAGCGCAGCGACGACCGTCATTTCGATGGAAAACAAAGCGCGAGCCAAGCGAGCGGTGCTGCGGGAGCGGCCTTCAAAGCACTGAAAACCTTATTATTTTAGTAGTTTTAAGAAATCTGTCTAATAATATTAAAGAAACAAGAAAACGCTATTGTAATTCTGTATAGGTACCTACGTAACCCTCAAAAACTCGAAAATTTTACAACTCTTTTTCACACACAAAAAAATATAAAAAAATCTTGAGTCTTTATAACGACTTCAAAAAAAAGACGTTACTCAATTCGACCGTATACCTATATATTATTTTTTTACGTGTGTTCGCGGATAACTTCGTCGTTTATGAACCGATTTTGATGATTTCTTTTTTAATCGACAGATATTCTTCCGGATTGGTCCCGTTTTTATGTCATAAAAATTGGTTCATTAGTTTTTCAGTAATTTTGAAAAAACTGACTTTATACAGTAAATTATCAGTATCTCGTTGAAATATGTACCGATTTTGACGACTTATTTTTTTAAGGATATAATAATTTCTCGACATTATCTCACAGACATATGATGAAAATCGGTTCAGTAGTTTTTCAGAAATTCAGTAATTTGTCTCTGTTTACGGCTGAAAATTATGTATCAGAGAAAAGCCTTAGCAACGGTTGCTATTGACACGAAGTTGTCAATTTTTGTATCGACGGTGGTCTAAGGTATGGAATGGTATGGTGCAGCTAAGGATGCGAATGATTCAAATCCCATCCACAGCAGTATTTTTTTTTCCATTATTATTTTTTTATTTGCGTTATTATTTGTCTCTCAGGGCAGCAAAATCACTTAAAAGCGAAAAATAAATTAACTTTAAAAAAAAAGTGTACCGACTTCAATTTGCACTGAAAAGTAAGAAATAATAAATATTTCGTCGTAGAATTTGAAGACGGTTGGTGCCAAATTAAAAACAACTTACTTCCCAAATTCACTAAACTAGACAATTCATTAGGAACCTACGATCATCAGTACAAACAATATAATATTGAACAGATATTTATCTTCTTAGATGTTTACTTAATTTTGTATCCTAATTTGGCACCAACCGTCTTCAAATTCTACGACGAAATATTTATTATTTCTTACTCTTCAGTGCAAATTGAGGTCGGTACACTTTTTTTTAAAAGTTAATTTTTACTATAGATAGTAATATTGCGAAAATTTTACAATTCCTGTCTCCATAGAAAAATGTACAAAATTATTTCAACTCATTTATGTGAAACATAATATTTGATCGTAATATTAAGTCCCCGCCCGCCTTGCACACCTTACGGAGGGGTGCAACGGGGTGTAGAAGTTTGTGTAGGGAAATCGTATTACCTACGTGTATTAACTTGAAACTTGATACAAATATTCTTCAAAACAAATAATAAAATACGTATTTTTGGATTTTTAAAAACGACCCTTAAGGAGGGGTCCAACGGGGTGTAGGTAGAAGTTTGTATAGGGAAATCGTATTACCTGCGTGTATCAACTTGAAACTTGGTACAAATATTCTTCAAAACAAATAATAAAACACGTATTTTTGGATTTTTAAAAACGACCCTTAAGGCGGGGTGCAACGGGGTGTAGAAGTTTGTATAGGGAAATTGTATTACCTACGTGTAGGTATCAACTTGAAACTTGTTAAAAATAATATTCAAAACAAATAAAAAAACACGTATGTTTGGATTTTTAAAAACGACCCTTACGGAGGAGTGCAAGGGTGGAAGGGTTTACATAAATTACGTAATTATTCCTAATTCTACGCGGACGAAGTCGCGGGCAAAAGCTAGTAATATTCTAAAGAGGAAAGATTTGTAGTTTTGTATGTTTGTATGTTTGTTACAAATAAACTCAAAAACTACTGTGCCGATTTCAAAAATTATTTCGCCATTGGAAAGCTACATTCACCCTGAGTGACACAAATTTGGGATCCTACTAAAACTCCAATAATGTAACCCAAGGTGTAAAAAAAATGGCCTAAGAAATTCTTTACATCGCGTGCGCTGCGAAAACTCTTGATGATAGAACAAAATAATGTACCTACTACGACTTTGCAGAACACATCATTATCTACAAAAAGTGTCGCGATAGCATATGTCTAACTAGGTATGTTCTTTTATTTTAAAAATTTAATTAAAAAGCCGCCGCTAGAAAAGGCTCTTTATTTGTACCTTGCTATTAATCCTTATCAAAATAAATTACTTTATATGCACGACTGCTTCAATACCTTTATATAACTTTTTAAATATTCAATTCCGACATTCCATTCCAAAGATATCACGAGTTTAAAAATGTAAGTATTTTTTTATCGCGATTTTACTATTTTTGTATGAACAATATCCATAGGTAGGGGGTAGGGGTAGAGGGTAGGGTCGCGATAGCATATGTCTAACTATTATAGTTAGTCATAATAAGTGTTCTTTTATTTTAAAAATTCAATTAAAAAGCCGCCGCTAGAAAAGGCTCTTATCCTTATCAAAATAAATTACTTTATATGCACGACTGCTTCAATACCTTTATATAACTTTTTAAATATTCAATTCCGACATTCCATTCCAAAGATATCACGAGTTTAAAAATGTAAGTATTTTTTTATCGCGATTTTACTATTTTTGTATGAACAATATCCAAAGATAGGGTCGCGATAGCATATGTCTAACTACTATAGTTAAGTCATAATAAGTGTTCTTTTATTTTAAAAATTTAATTAAAAAGCCGCCGCTAGAAAATGCTCTTATCCTTATCAAAATAAATTACTTTATATGCACGACTGCTTCAATACCTTTATATAACTTTTTAAATATTCAATTCCGACATTCCATTCCAAAGATATCACGAGTTTAAAAATGTAAGTATTTTTTTATCGCGATTTTACTATTTTTGTATGAACAATATCCATAGGTAGGGGGTAGGGGTAGAGGGTAGGGTCGCGATAGCATATGTCTAACTATTATAGTTAGTCATAATAAGTGTTCTTTTATTTTAAAAATTCAATTAAAAAGCCGCCGCTAGAAAAGGCTCTTATCCTTATCAAAATAAATTACTTTATATGCACGACTGCTTCAATACCTTTATATAACTTTTTAAATATTCAATTCCGACATTCCATTCCAAAGATATCACGAGTTTAAAAATGTAAGTATTTTTTTATCGCGATTTTACTATTTTTGTATGAACAATATCCAAAGGTAGGGGGTAGGGGTAGAGGGTAGGGTCGCGATAGCATATGTCTAACTATTATAGTTAGTCATAATAAGTGTTCTTTTATTTTAAAAATTCAATTAAAAAGCCGCCGCTAGAAAAGGCTCTTATCCTTATCAAAATAAATTACTTTATATGCACGACTGCTTCAATACCTTTATATAACTTTTTAAATATTCAATTCCGACATTCCATTCCAAAGATATCACGAGTTTAAAAATGTAAGTATTTTTTTATCGCGATTTTACTATTTTTGTATGAACAATATCCATAGGTAGGGGGTAGGGGTAGAGGGTAGGGTCGCGATAGCATATGTCTAACTATTATAGTTAGTCATAATAAGTGTTCTTTTATTTTAAAAATTCAATTAAAAAGCCGCCGCTAGAAAAGGCTCTTATCCTTATCAAAATAAATTACTTTATATGCACGACTGCTTCAATACCTTTATATAACTTTTTAAATATTCAATTCCGACATTCCATTCCAAAGATATCACGAGTTTAAAAATGTAAGTATTTTTTTATCGCGATTTTACTATTTTTGTATGAACAATATCCAAAGATAGGGTCGCGATAGCATATGTCTAACTACTATAGTTAAGTCATAATAAGTGTTCTTTTATTTTAAAAATTTAATTAAAAAGCCGCCGCTAGAAAATGCTCTTATCCTTATCAAAATAAATTACTTTATATGCACGACTGCTTCAATACCTTTATATAACTTTTTAAATATTCAATTCCGACATTCCATTCCAAAGATATCACGAGTTTAAAAATGTAAGTATTTTTTTATCGCGATTTTACTATTTTTGTATGAACAATATCCATAGGTAGGGGGTAGGGGTAGAGGGTAGGGTCGCGATAGCATATGTCTAACTATTATAGTTAGTCATAATAAGTGTTCTTTTATTTTAAAAATTCAATTAAAAAGCCGCCGCTAGAAAAGGCTCTTATCCTTATCAAAATAAATTACTTTATATGCACGACTGCTTCAATACCTTTATATAACTTTTTAAATATTCAATTCCGACATTCCATTCCAAAGATATCACGAGTTTAAAAATGTAAGTATTTTTTTATCGCGATTTTACTATTTTTGTATGAACAATATCCAAAGGTAGGGGGTAGGGGTAGAGGGTAGGGTCGCGATAGCATATGTCTAACTATTATAGTTAGTCATAATAAGTGTTCTTTTATTTTAAAAATTCAATTAAAAAGCCGCCGCTAGAAAAGGCTCTTATCCTTATCAAAATAAATTACTTTATATGCACGACTGCTTCAATACCTTTATATAACTTTTTAAATATTCAATTCCGACATTCCATTCCAAAGATATCACGAGTTTAAAAATGTAAGTATTTTTTATCGCGATTTTACTATTTTTGTATGAACAATATCCAAAGGTAGGGGTAGGGGTAGGGGTTATTATATTATATCCCATCTGGCGTTCCTCAGGGTTCGCACCTCGGTCCTTTGTTATATAATGCATATATATATGACATACACTATTGCATGAAGTCAGCAGAACATTTATTATACGCAGACGATAAAAAGGTGTATATGCGGGTGGCTAATATTCAGGATTGTCATAGAGTACAGGAAGATCTAGATGCATTGCACACATACTACAATGAAAACAGAATCACCGTAAACATCAAGAAGTGTCAATGTTATCAGTTTTACTCGCAGCAAAAATCCAGTCATCTTTAATTATACATTTAATAACACCCCCATAGAAAGGACGAATACTGTACGAGACCTTGGTGTAATTCTTGATGATAGACTGACGTTCTGTGACCACATACACTCTGTCACAAACAAAGCGTATAGAAATCTTGGTTTCGTGTTGCGAGTGTGCGAACCCTTCACAAAACCTGAAAGCCTGAAAATTGTATATTTTTCTTATGTCCGTAGTGTTATGGATTACCTACGCCTCCTCTATATGGTCACCGCAATACATTGTGCATAAGGCAAGACTGGAAAGTGTACAAAAAATGTTCGTCAAAAGCTTAAATTACAAATGCCGCAACTCCATGACAACTTATGCAGATAGTTGCAGAAAGTACCAGCTACTGACCTTGGAGGAGAGACGTTTGGTGACAGATATGGGTCTGCTCTGTGATATTGCCAATGGTCATCTGAGTTGTCCATCGCTTGTTGCAGCATTGGGATTCAGAATACCTACACGCCGTCCCCAACGAGTGAAGCCCTCACTGTTTTATGAACAGATCCACGGTACTAATTATATTAATAACTCCGTTCTTTTTAGGCTCCCGAAGATATATAATAAAATGTTTGATGACATCGATCTCTTCTGCTGCTCTAAGCAGGCATTTAAAAATAAAATTATTCGATCAATAATTGATAAATAAAAAATTGAAATAAAATAATATTAAACAAAATGATAAGTGTAATACACAACCCCCACTTCTCCAAACACACACACACACACACACACACACACACACACACACACACACACACACATGCATTGAGATATAGTAATTATATTATACAATTAACTTGGGAAACTTTTAATTGGCTTTATTTACGGATTACACCTACATATTTAATACCAATTTCTTGTATAGCTGTAAGTTTCTTTTTATAAATAAATAAATAAATTATATTATAGGGTATATTTTATTTTGTTCGTAAATATCCACGGGCGAAGCCGGGGGCGGAATGCTAGTCATTTATAAATTATTATATTATATTATAACCGAAACCCCCTTTTCGCCCCCCCCCCCTTTCCTTTTTTATCTCGAAAACTACAAATCGGAGGGGGTAGGTGCCGAAACTAATAATGTTCAGAAACTGTTTCTATTAGCAAATCTGTTAAAAAAAATATTCTCCCATAAAAAAAAAAATCTCATACATTTTTTTTGGTTTTTTTATTTACTACAAATTAGACGGGGTCGGTGTCTGTACCTGCAACCGAATTAGTCTCCCATACATTTTTTTCTTTTCTCCAATCGAGCAGCGGTAGGGGTAGGGGTAGGGGGTAAGGTAAGGGTAGAAGTAGTGGTAGATGTTGGAGTAAGGGTAGTGGTAGGGGTTGGAGTAGGGTAGTGGGAGTAGTTGTGGTACGAGTAATGAATTATTTAACGTGATAGGTGGCGGGCTTATCGCTGACTTGTAGCATGTCTTCTTTGGTGTGGGCAGCAGTATCTTCCCACACTGTAACCTCGAGAGTTGCTTGCAACTTGCGCACTACATAACACTAGTTTTTATCTATCTATATATATTAAAAGAGAAGTTCCGATTCACTGACTCATCAACGCCCAGCCCAAACCCTTGGACCTATGAAGCTGACATTTTACACAGAGGTTCCCTTTATTATGTAGACAAGGAATAAGGAAGGAAATTTGGGCGCCTGGGACAGAGGTGGTGAGCAGGTGGAAAGCGCTTCGCTACGGACCAGCCGGACAACTCAGCTGAGAACCTCTGACTTCTAATCTCAAGCCAGGGTGGAGCTTCCTACTAGTGACTTACAAAGCTGCATGGGGCCTAAATAGGGGACAACACAACTTAAATTGTCTATTATAGTGTAAAAAAAACTTAAATTAAAAGGGGAAAACACAATTTATTTATCACTATCCACGTCACTTAGGGAGGTATCACAATATCACATTGTATTGCCGCGTGGGCGAAGTACGCCTGGGATAGCCGGGCTGGACCGCCAAACTCCGGTCAACCAACAGTGCCGGCCACGCGTCTCAACCAACCCGACCAGTGGGTCGGTGGGCCTCTCGGGATGGCACGGTACTGCTTCTTAATTTTATCTCGCCTTCTCAGTTTCCACTCAAGGAACACTTCTCCGTACCCCGGATCCTCACGGATTCACAGAGACAATAAATATTACAATTTTTCATTAAATTTCAAAAACAAGCGTCCATCTTATTTTGTTGTAGGTAGTCAAAAAATAACTCATCATTAATCTGCATGATTGACAACGCTCCACTGACTGTCAAAATTGCCTGAAATTAAAACTATAAAAAGTCAGTGGGTGTTAACAAACAAAGGCTTAGAGCCAAAAGGAAAAGTTATAAAAAAAGATATCTATACTAATATTATAAAGAGGAAAGATTTGTATTTTTGTATGTTTGTGTGTTTGTTTGTAATGAATAAACTCAAAAACTTCTGTGGCGATTTCAAAAATTTTTTCACCATTGGAAAGGTACATTCACCCTGAGTAACATAGGCTGTATACCATCACGGCATGACGGCGGGAACGGGGTGGGCAGAGGTGAACATGACAAAAGCTATGTATGAAGTGTATGTTTGCCAAGTTTCTGAAATAGTCACGTACGAAGTCGTGGGAAACAGTTAGTATATAATAAAATAAGAAGTGGATAAAAAGCAAATCAACATTTAACACATGTCAGGATCTGATGATGGGATCCTAGATAAATCGAGAACTCTTAAAATTTTATATTTTATTTAAGTATTTTATTTTATATTTAATTTTAGTATTTTATTTTTATAGGCACACTTGAAGCGATTTGGGTATTTTTTTATAGTGACTTGTGCATTTGCTTTCGGAAAGCACACTTTTCAGTGCATCATTTTTGAAGTCGGTACACTTTTTTTTGAAAGGCAATTATTACATATAATAATATAATTAAACTATGTAAATGTAATATATATAACTTAAGGGCCCTATATCCATAATTTGTATGGAGATATTACTATTCCCAATTTCTCTGTAAATATTCCACCTGTATCACTGTAATTTAGCATATAGTTACTTATTCAATATATCTAAGTGAAATAGTCGTTATTTTTTTAATTGGTTTTATTTTTAATAGGAAATATAGGTGGTAGGATAAAGGATTATTCTGCCCCTGCTGTCTCTTTCATAATTTCTATCACAAAACTCGTTCATCTTTTTTTATTTTTTTTGCAAAGTTAAAAAATCATAAAATATTTTTTTTGAATTTTCAATAAGCTACAAAAAAAAAAAGCTAAATATATAATTGAAGAATAATGGTTTAAGAGCGCTTAAAAAAATTTAGAGTTTTGTGATAGATTATGAAAGAGACAGCAGGGGCAAAGTTAAACCACCCATATTTCCTATTCAGTAAAACCCATTGAAAAAATAAGAGCTATTTCACTTAGATATATTCATTATTCAATAAGTAACTATATGCTAAATTATAGTGACACAGGTCGATTATTTACAGAGACATTGGGAATAGTTTATCCCAGAAAAATTCCCAGTATAGGACACTTAACTAAAATTAAATTGCGAAAACTAAACAACTTACTTAGGATGTAGGTACGGGTACGTTATTTTAACTATTTCGATTTAAAGCTTAGTACTTATATCCAGCGTTGCCAATCGCGGGGAATTTCCCCTATTTGCGGGGAATCGGGAGTTAGCGCGGGGAGAGAGCGGGGAATGATTAAAATCGGGGAATTTCGGGGAATCAAGACCGTCTGCTTTTTTAATTAAAATATTTTGCCTTAGTCGAACATTTGCAAGAAACGATTGAAAAGTGGCTAAAAAAAAGGGAAAAACCTTTAAAAAAACAGCTATTAGCAAACTTTATTAACCAGCGAAGCTGCATGAATAGATATACTACTTTTACTTAGAGATTTACCGACTAGTAGGCAAGAACCACTTCTGATGAAGAAAAAAAAACCGCCTTCGAAACCAAAATGTGTTTTCCGAAAGCAAATGCACAAGTCACTATAAAAAAAATACCCAAATCTCTTCAAATGTGTGTATAAAATTTGAAGAGCTTTCGATTTCTCCAGGATCCTATGATCAGATCCTGACCTGACGAGTGACCTAAAAGTATACCCTTTCAAACAAAAGATTCTGACGAATTGAGAACCTCCTCCTTCTTTTGAAGTTCGGTTAAAAAGGCCGACTAGTCAGTCTGCACTTATAATGGTACATACAGGATGTTGAGGTTCGTAGATCGCCAGGAGACGGCCTAAGGAAATATTACATGAAGTATAGGATTTTAAAGCAAACACCGAACCGTAGCTTTTCACATTCTTGTCACTTTTAAGTTTTCTATCATTTCTTAATTTGTAACAATTTGCCTTCACCCACCTTTTTACAACAATGACACGTAACTGTAGCCTTTTTACTAACGAACACAACATCATTTGCTGCGGCAGTAGAGTCTTCAGTAGATTTTTTGCGAAACTTCTCTTGAAGCAAGCGAGCCCTCACTACTTCACTATTTAATCCACTTGTCAAAACAGTCTTCATGCCAGAAACTAAAACATCATATTCCTGTGCTATTCCAGTTAAAAATAATATATGTTCAATAAAAGTAGGTACATCTAGGTCGTTCTCTGCCAGCATTTCCTTTCACTTCAGCCATATAAACCTTTTTAGTCAATCTTTCATCCTTCATTCTTTTAACGTGTCCAAACCAGCGTTAACTACTTTTCTTCATTTTAGTCACAACATCATCTTTTACTCCGCATTCTTGTCTAATGACATCGTTTCGGATGCGGTCAATACGCTTTATATCACACATTACGTAAAGACCGCATTTCCACTGCATTTATTTTACTTTCATGCTTCTTATTCCATACCCAAGTCTCGCTTCCATAATTTTACTTTTAGTTGTATAAAGTTGTGTATTTCTGCATACATTGTTTAGTCCACCAAATACCTTGCTTCCCGCTTTCACTCATTTTTAAATGGAGGATAAATTATATATAGGACATAGGTATTATTAAATAAAATTGGTGCTGAGCGTTTTTGGTATGAGTAAGAATTAAACCCGGGACCTCCCGGTTTCAAGCCCAACGTCCTTCCTCCCAATTAGGCTATCGACTCCTATTGCCAATTGAGCCAAGGCCAACACTTAATAGAATTTTGTATACATACTTAATCTTTCATCATAAACACAAATAAAAATACAGTTCTCAAAGTAATGTTTATTATATTTAATAAGTAGGCAATAACATCATAGATCTACAAGAGCTAAACAATTTAAGGGGTTGATTATTTTACTTGTAATGTTATAGTTTTGATGACTATTAGTTTTACAAATAGACGCCGAAAATATAAATTAAATACGCAATAATGAGACTATATCTAGTATTATTAGCTACGAGTATTTATAGATGGATCAACGTGACTTTGACTTATCATTGCTTTTATATTATATCATCAATATTTCCGAAAATGAGAAACATTTATCGTGAAACATAACCCTTTAACATTGCATTATCGTTATTTTTTCATTCATATCGAGTACGTTGTGTACAGTAAAACTCATTTAATACAATTTTGTATTAATAAGGAAGAAAACGTTGATATTTACACCGTAGGGTATTACAGACTAAATAGAAATAACTATATAAATACAGCCAATTACACCAAAAGTGTACCATCTAACAGCCTTCGGAAATAAGTCGAGTTATAAAAAGCAGGACCGCGATAAAAGGGCAAAATGTCTTGTTTCGAGGAAATCCACTAGTCAAGTTCAAAGTTTGTGTGACTATGATTAGTTAGCAACTAGGTATCACTCTGGTCATGCGCAGTCTTTTATCGCCACACGTTTCTTCCAAAGTTTATTTTTTGTGTAGCATTAAATAAATCTAAAATCTAAATAATGTGCTTTTTAGTATTTGTCGTTTAAGCGGGTTTGACTGTATATTCACAAATTGGCAATTTCATGAGAAAATGCGCGCTAATAATATTCGGTTCGTTCAGGATCTGTGTTTCGGTCCATGCGGTACTCATATTTAAAAAATGTATAAAATATCATCAATGCCACTGAATATATTTCATGAACGTCGAGCTCTCCTCGCAGTCTCAACACTTGTAACAACATTATGTTGTTTATGCACCACAGTTGTCTTTTTAATTCGTCAACATTATGTCATTCAGTGTCTTCTACAGATACTAATGTACTATTCTCATAGTATATAACATCAGACTTTAAGATTTCGTCAGTCAACATGCAAAACGGCGGTGGATGGGACCAGAATCCAGTTTCTGTGCATACAATAGATGACTCGCCAACCATTTCGTAGCCTTTGTGGCATGCATAGATCACAAGGTCTCCTACAGGATATTTTTCTTCTGTAGATGAGGGGCTCGTTAGGATGAGTCCATACGGCGGTATCAACGGATTTGGACAATAAATTGCTGAAACAAAAAATACTTATAATAAGTCAAATACTCGTATGTTTCTTGTGTGTGTAGGTATAACGTCACATATTATAAAACAAAGTCCCCCGCCGAGTCTGTCTATGTCCTTTTAACGCAAAAACTACTAAATGGATTTTGATGCGGGTTTCAACATTATATAAGTTGATTCACTGTGAAGGTTTACGAGTACTAAACATGGACCTATCATGTTAGGAGCTGAGCAATAACAGTATTAGTGAATCAAATCTGGGGAAAAGTTTCATCCTCTATTCTCAGTAGTTCAATTATCAGGGTACTACTGAGAGTATAGTGTCTCATCAGTTCAGTGACATCATTTGATTAAACTATATTGATACTCAAAAAGCAAGGAATATAGGTACTACTCGTAGTACATACAATTGCTGTAGGTAATTATCATTCTTGATCTAAGTTAATTTTAATTTAATTTAATTATTTTAATTTTTGATGGTGTATTAACAAAATGATGTCAGAAATAAATGTGATTATTTTAATTAATTATTTAGACTAATTTATCATATAAACTTTTTCTAAAATTACCACGCTTCTTATGACTGAGTTTCTGGCCCTTACTTACGAGCTAGGTCACTTAATACTTACGGACACATATAGGTAGCTCTCCAGACCATTGACCATTTTGCTCACATTCGAGTCCTGGTGATCCCACAAGTCGGTATCCCCACGAGCATTGAAACAATGCCCGACCTCCACAAGTAGCGTTATATTCCACCAAGGTAACATGTGGTCCCATTCCTTTGATTGCAGGACAAGTGATTTCGACACATTTTGGCTGTTCTGACGACCAATGGCCTGTAAAAAAAGGCGGACCATGAATACATTCTTTGATAATGTTCTCTCCTCTAAGCTCAGACAAACAAAAAAGATAGACGTATCACGAACCAGCCTTCTTAGACAATGCAGTACGAACGCTACTAGTAAAACATTATCTTATATATAGGTCATTACATCGAAAACTATTACTAAAAATCTCAATTCAAAAAGGCACGACTCATCGAAAATTATTTCTAAAAAAATAATTTCAAAATACTGAAGTAATCGAACCTTGTTACTTAAAGGCTTTATCTAAAAATGTTCAAACCTCAAAAACCTCAAAATAAAAATGTTTGTTTCACCTAAAATGTTGTATCAAAAAAGTATCAATTAGCAAAAATCGTTTTATATTTCCAATCCTTGATTTCTTTTACGCTTTGTTTTATCACTATTCTAAACTACGCTCGTCGCTGCGCTCCTCGCTAACCTATTTTTTATATTATTTATTCATCTTTATTTGTTCACTATCTTTGTGCCCCGGATCGACCGTATGTGACATAATAATTTATCCTGAAGGATTTCAGGGATAAAAAGTAGTCTATGTCACTGTCCGGCCAAACTCAATAGATTTTGTGCAGCTATAAAATAAAAACAAACTTGATTCAGGTAGATTTAAATATTGTTTGTAGGTACCTTTGTTTATTGATTTTTTTGCTGTTTTGTTCATTTTTAAATAAAGTTTTTTTTACTAGAGCCTTTTTGTTTTGAATTTTTTAGAAATGAGTTTTCGATGCATCGTGCCTTTTTACTTTTGAATTTTTTTGTATCGTGCATTTAAGTTTAGTGCATTTTTTTAAAAGAAATTATAAAAGTATTTACATAGGTAGGTATTAAAATTATCTTAAATAGGTAAGTACTAAATTACAGAAATAAAATAAAATTACAAATGAAAAATGTAAATCGCTATCTACTAGGAGAGTACCAAAGTATCGTTCGATGGCAATGCTTATTCTTTGACCAAAATAAGAGCCAGCCCGTTGGTCATGTTAACTTTCTATTAGACGTTTACTAATAGAAATACCCACGGTCCCATTGTTTCCACAGCAAACGCCTCAAAAATTTATTCTTTCGGAAGAGACGTATATTTGCGACGTTTGGCCATTTTAGCATTGTTGGTCGCATTGTCAGCTTTTAATTTATATATGGAAGATGGGATGGTGCGAGAGTATCTTTTTTGACTTACCAGAGCCCATACAAGTGACAACACCGTTTCCCACCATATTAAATCCTGGATCACAATTGAAATGTACTGACTGGCCTACTCGAACGCCTTCTTCGTGATATGTAAATCTACCATCGATAATGTTCATGCTTGGGCAAACTATGTCTGGAACAAATAAAATTGATATTTTTGTAATATAGGTATTTTACGTATTTACAAAGGAGCTGAAAATATTTTTCAGCAATTACTAACTAATCGGGAAACATACAAACTAGTTTTAATGTACTTTCTACAATGGAAGATATCTAAATGCCTGACTCGTTCCCGACAGGATGACTAGGATTTTTGATTTTTATACCTAAAGAGAGAAGACAGGGAACGAACCAAAAAAAATGTAATATAGATAACTCGATTGACTTTTATATTGTTACGGTTCCCGGAGGTCCCAGAATTACCTACGAGTGTTTTAGGTAGGTAGCTTAGGTATTTCTAATCCCAAAATGCTGAATTATATTTCGTTGCGATTAAATAACAGTGTCAATTTTGTTTAAATCGAGTAGCATATTTAAAGAATAAAGAATAAAATTAAGGAATACTTAGATGATGAGTCCAGTGGGGTTAGCATACATTTTGACATTTTTTCGTTTCGGTCGAATGGCCTTGAACAGGCCAAAACGGTCATGTCCAACAAGGACCGGCCAGAGATAGCCCGGGGCCGAGAGGTCCGGCCCAACAATGTGCGGAAAATTCTGTGTACTTGTCTTTGTCCGGCCAAGCAAATTGCTCGGCATTCTTGTGCAGGGCATGCCCGGTCCGGGCTATCTCTGGCCGGTCCTTGTTGGACATGAACGTTTTCGCCTGTTCAAGGCCATTCGACCGAAACGAAAGTGTCGCTGTCAAAATATATGCTAACCCAGCTGGTCATATGGAAATAATGGACGACCGACAGCAAGCACGTAGCCAGGAT
Source organism: Nemapogon koenigi (assembly GCA_963924495.1). Classification (NCBI taxonomy): domain Eukaryota; kingdom Metazoa; phylum Arthropoda; class Insecta; order Lepidoptera; family Tineidae; genus Nemapogon; species Nemapogon koenigi. The sequence continues at coordinate 24,639,946 of OZ004629.1, forward strand.
TTTCGTCCAACCAACCAAGCCATAAAACACAAAGTACGACTTTACCTTTTACATCTTTTCTGCAATAGGTCAATATCCTAGCTCGCTTGACTCGACCTCATCAGCTCAGCTGCTGAACTGATAGTAATTACCTACTTTTTTTAATTCTCCATTTCAAAAAGTGTCGGTGACGGATTTCAGGGGTGGGTCCGGACTGACTGGACCCTCCCCTTGCCTACGTGCTTGGATGACAGGTTGAGACTTACGAAATGTTAACAAAGGTTGATCGAATGTGCCACAGAAGAAAATTCACAGATCAAATAAGTGATATTTTGAAAATATATACCTAAGGAAAATTAAAAATCACTCAGAATCGAAGAATATATAAAATTATTTTAACAACGAGAAAAATATGTATGTTAGCTTTACCCCAAAAGGTAAGGTGTGAGAACATTATATACTATAACATAAAACTGTTCAGAGACACCCAGTAACAGTGTCCACTTTTGTCTATATTAAAGAGAACAGATGGCAAGCCTTTTGCTGCACTTAATTGACCTTAGATGTGTCACTTCTTTAATAGACGTAGGTAGACGAAGTGCGGACTTAAGGTGGCCACACATTCGTCCAATCCTTGGCCGGTCGCCGTACGGTCCACCGAAACCGACCACAGACTCGTCCAATTCTTATCGCGCGGCCCACCATCCGTTTTCAAATCGTTGTATTTGTGGTTGATTTCAATGACCGGAACGATCTGTCACACACACACACATCCACACGCCTTTGTTTAATTGAATCTTGTGTGTTTGTGTGGGTGAGTGAATTGCATGTGATCTAAATCGTAGCCGGACCGAAAATTTTCTGTGAGATACCGGACTCAGAAGAAATTCAAACAGGCTTCAAGTACCTTAATACTCTTAAATCAGATTTTCATACTTACTGGCAACTTTTACGAAAACTGTGTTGGTCTGCCCACCCGGTGCTGTACAGGTGTATTTATCGCTGTGCCTACCATCCATCTTAGTTAGAATTAGTCGGTAATGTGTTTCGCTTTCAGTTAAGTCTTCAGACCATGCTGCAATGAATAAATATTACTTAATTTAGATGTTTGTTCCATTTAAATGGTCGGATATTCTATACTTTTTCTATATTTCTATTTTTTTCAAATGTTTTTGATGATTCCGCCAATGTTAAGTATTATAGACGTCACAGTAACAATAAGCCGATAATCGGTAGGTAGAATGCTCCCGCTACGAGTAGTGCTCCCGCCGACCGTGATATGCCCTATTAATCAACGACTAATCACAACTATCACAGCGCGGACGAGATTAATTCCCCGTCACGTCACGGCGGGCGCGTGCGTTGGTCACCAAGGCGTGTGACTAATAGGACATATCACGGTCGGCGGGATTATCTTAAATACCGATTAATCGGCTATAAACACTATAAAGGCTATAATACTTGACATTGACAAATCACCAATAAACATTGGTGGAGCCATAATAAAGGAAGAAGATGTAGAAGACTTTGTACGGGGGTCGAACAAATAACATAACAAATACCAGAAATCACTAGTTTTCTTGCAATGACAAACAAGTGTTGGACGTTGGTCCTACACTAAACTCACAGTTTTGAATAACATTACGAAAGATTTTTATCCTACTTTTTATCTGTATCGTGGGATTCGTGGGCCGATCCTAGAATTCGACCATTTCATGATATGGCCAACTAATATCAGCCATGTCGTTAAATAATAAACGTTTACTAATTTGTCAGACCACGCTTGACCATATTATCATGTAGTGTTTGTAAATTATTTTTTATAAGAATTTAAAATTTATTAAGCAATTTTTTTCATGTTAATTTTTGCTTTCAATTTTGTATGAATTCAACGATATGGATTTTAGTTGGTCATATCATGAAATGGTCAATTCTACGATCTGATCACGACATCTAAACATAAATGAGACAAAAGAGAGCTTTTGGATATGTCCATATTGTCCAGAATCGTATCAAAAACATTCGATTGTATTCTTTCTTTTATTTATTTATTTCCTTTCTGGGAATATAGATCACGCATTCACATCATCATTAGATTGGGTCTTTTACTTAAGATGGATACAAAAGAAACATTGTTCAAAATTTCAATTACTAAATAGCGCCTTGAATAGTAAATATTTTCACAAATCTGCCACGTACGTCTTGTTCACAAGCTACCATAATTCTAAAAACTTCATGCTTTCATAGCCTCACAAAAATCCGTAATAAAAAAAAATTTCACTGTTAAAAAAATGCTACAATATTTAACATAGACTAAAAGAAAGTTAGGTTTTTATATAGCAATTTTATTGTTTTAGTTTAGTTGTTACTAGCCAATACAATATCTTCATTATATATTTAACAATTTAAATACCTACAATACGGGGTTTTTATAAAGCTTTATCCATCTAAATATGCCTCAACAGAACTGGCCACTCGTTAGGTATAGCCTCACAAATACCATCGGCTAAAGAGGAAGGTCTGCTGGGCACTTCTGCTGGGTACCCTGGGTGGGACCGATAACACGGTTCCGGGAGCCATAAAGCAACCCGTGAAGAAGAAAAAAAATAGATATAGGTATGTTGCCGCCATAGAGTACTAAGCCTATGGAGGGGCCATAGACGGGCTCCCCCTTTCGCCAATTTTTTCCCCTTTGACCAGCTAAACTGACCAGGTGCGGAGTAATAAGTTACCTTAGATTTCGTTGGTATCGTTTTGTGTCGCGAGACAGAGCTCTAGGAAAATAGTTAATTGTGATGTTTTAAACGGGAAAGGCGATCTAGGGCGTCAAACTTAGTGTTTCCAATCATTAATTATAATTATTATGTTTGTATTTTAACATAATCATCATATAACGTAAAATCCTTTGCGACAATAAAACGACAGAAAAATACAGTGGTACAGGGGCTAGTACTAGGCGTTTACCTCCCCCCCCCCCCCCCGCCAAAAGTGGCAGAAAAAATTGTTCGGTGATTTTAGCTCTTCCCGCCTCCAGTCTTAAATACTCAAAGGTTGCCGCGGACTTTTTCATAGATAATATTATTCTACACAATTAGGTATTTCCTTCATCATTAATATCTGTAATGGATAACAGCATACACCATGAAAGCGTGCTCGCCTTAACTTTTCCCCTGACCTCATTTACTAATACTGTAATCTCTTAAAAGTGATAAGATTGAAAGAACCTTTTTCGTGAATCAGTGTAAGTACCTAAAAATGTAAACCGCAACAAAATCCGTTCAGTAGTTTCGGAGTGAATCGGCCATAAAATTATGTTAATCAAGCGAAAGTTAATATGTGACGATTGCGATTCTCGTTGCAGTAGTTCTTCAGTAGCCTTCATTCATAGACTCACCACTTTAGCTCCATACCCGACCCGGCAGTGGTAGAGTCGTAATTATGCTTGTCTTTCAATAAAAAAATTGGCAGAAAGATTCGGCGGCAGAAAAATGTCAGAGAAAGGCCACGTCAGAACCCTAAACCGACGAGCATGCATGAAGAGTACCTATAGGGATGTTGACAGTGAAAGAAAATAAATACACAATAATATTTTTTATATAGTCTATAACGTATAATCACTGAAAATAATGTTTATTTATTTGTTTAATTAAATATTACTTTTTTAATATCTAAATGACAAATATTTAATTCATACTTCCGGTCACGTGACCACAAACGGTAAGTAACGTCATTTCTAAGTAAATGTCAAATAAATAACCACAGACTAGTAACTATATTTTAATAACCGTTTGTCAATCTGTCATTGACTAAGTTATTTTTCTTGTTATTTTATCTAATCTGTGATTTTCTAGATGTGACGTCATCATAGTTTTCGCGGGGATTAAAATTAGAACCATGATTTTTAAATGAAAATACAAATACAAAATTTTCTAATTATTTTATTAGGTATAATAAATCTTACATCTATAATTTAAAAGTATTTTCAAAACATCCCTATTATGAGAGCGAATGAAGCGAAAGAGATATGTCAGGATCGTAGCAAATGGAAATCCGTGTCTCTGCCTACCCCTTTGGGAAACAGGCGTGAATATACTACTTGAGCGTGACTTTTACATATGTCTGTATGACATTTCGCATATTAAAATAACCACGGACCAAGCCGAGGAGGAATGCTAGTAAAAAAATTAAATATGGAGTTACCTGCCGTGTGCTGTCCTAACATTTGAGTCCAGGTCCATTCCGGATTTCCATTAATTTTTTTAGAAATACAATCTAGTTGCACCATACTGTCCGGATACACGACTAGTTCACCGGACGGTTCCACTGATGCGGATCCAGATAACACTTTGTACTGAATAGTGGGTGGTGCGTCACCTTCAAATAAAAACCAATAATAAAGTTAAATAACTTATGTACAAATCCGACAAACCGAGGCTTTTCCATCTAAATATACCTCAACAGAATTAGCCACTCGTTAGGTATAGCCTCACAAATAACATCGGCTAAACAAGGGAGACTCGGAAAAGAAAGCTAGTACTTACTTATATTATTATATGATTCATCCGACACCGTGAATATGTTCAGTAGTTATGGAGAAAATAAAATAAAATAAAGAAATAAAAAAATGTTCGTCGATGGCCGAGTGATGACGTCTGCTGCCATGGTAATATAGGTACCAAAGGGCTTTTTATAATTAAAAAAAATATAAAGAGGGTTTTTCATCTAAATATACCTCAAGAGAACTCACAATAAAATTTACCATTGGCTAAAAGAGGGAGATTCTGGAGTACCCTGGGACCGAAAATACGTGAAGAAAGACAATACAATACAATAAAATATGCTTGCCTGTAAAATTAGTAACCATAGAAGTAGGTACACATTCAGGCAACTTCGGAGACCATTCGCCGTTTTCACATTGAGTAATTGATTCTCCCATTAGTTTATATAATCCGTACTGATTGCATCTAACGTTTAGAACAGCTCCGTGTGGAAAATTTGTGTCTTTCTGAAAAAATAAATAATCACCTTCAAGCACGTAGCCAGGATTCTCCGTCGGGGGGGTCCAACCACCAACCAAGCCATTAGGCTTTTTAAATAGAAGCACTTAGTCTATGAATTTCAGCCGTTACTTGCCCTCCGAATCACAAAAAGGCCACCTGGTTATAAATTGTCATTTTTTGTGTGTGAATAATTTTGACGATTATGTAGCTGATATTTTTTGTATTTCGTGATTTATTCTTTGAATTATATCTAAAAGTGTATTTTTTTCATTATTTTACTTACCTCAATAGTGGAATTCTTAAAAGCAACGAGTAACACTGGACTATCATTCCGGTATGAACATTCTCTAAGAACGGGTTGAAATCGTCCATCTAAAAAATAAAAAGAGCTCACACATTTGAAGTTCAAAGTACGGTTAGATGTACCTACCTATTTATTACATAAGTGGGCTGCATAAACCTAATATTATGTAGGTACATCAATTAGCGAAAACAGTATCCATAAAGTAGGAAAGTAATACCTACCTAGATACTATATTGAGCTGTCATCACTTCATATTATAATACTAGGTCCCCCGCCGCGTCTGTCTGTCTGTCGGTCTGTCTGTCTGTTTGTATGACTGTCTGTCTGTCTGTGACCGCCTCACGGAAAAACTACTGAACGGCTTTTGATGCGGTTTTCACTATTACGTCCAATCATCGGCGCGCCGCCGTACGGTCTAGAAACTGACCACAGATTCGTCTAATTCCTATAACAAATGGCCCGCTTAGATCGCATGGCGGCCGGAATGGGAAATTTTCGGTGCAAAGCCGGACCAATGTGTGGCCTACCTTAGATATGAAGATTCACCTGGAAGGTTTACAAGTATTACATGTATAGAAGTCGGGGAAAAGTTAGCCCCAGAGAGTTTGCATGACTTATGCAGCCTAATTCGTCAAACATATAACAAAATGATGTAGGAAATAATTGTGTAGAATAAAATGATCTACAAAAAAGTCCATGGTGGCATATATCTATTTCTAATAGATAAGTAGTTATTTATAATTATGTAGGTATTCAAATTGTTGTAAACCCATATTATATTATGAGAAAATAATATTAGATAATAAATACCTTCCGAAATCGAACACAGTGGACCCACCCAATTTCCATCAATACATTTGATTTTACATATTAAACGTTCATTGAATGGGCCAATCAATCCAGGAAATTTGACCTAAAAAGAAATTATTAAATTTTACCTCAATTGATCAATGAATCAAGGATCCTTATGACAAAGAAATGTATCATGCAGGAAAACAGATAGAGACAAATATTACTGCCATCAAACTTGGAAATGCCATTATAACTAAATTGAAAAATAAAAGCTAAGTATATCTCGATCAAGATAAATTATTCGAACTTTATGTGAGAAAATATCTAGATATTTATTTCTGCAGTTTATCAACAATTTGATAATGAATGTTTTATTTTCATAAAAAAGTGTGTTCCGGTTGTTCGTTTTATTATTTTGATCGGGAACGTAGATAAAACCTCTTAAATAAAAAGCACTAACTTCAGATATTTTTGAGAAATCTGTTCTAAATCTTTTGATGTTTAACGCTTTGTCCATAGCTGTCACATCCGGGAGCGAGCATTTAAACACCTCTGGAAGAATAAGCCTTTGTTAAATTGGTGTAAATAAAACATATTTCAATCAAAACATGGTGTAGGTAGTGTTAGTGGATTGGGCAGCTGTTCTGTATTTTAAAGGACGTCCCTTCATCATTCATACATCATCAAGCCATATTTTTTTACGATAATTCTATAGAATTTTTTTAAATGTTATGAATTAATACCTTCCTAAATTGTAAATACACTAAATTTTTATCTATAGAAAGTGTTTCGGTCATGTCGCCGTATGATCGAGATTGAAGACAGGCCACACATTAGCAATGTAAATCATACGATCAAGATCACATGAAATTCACCACCCACACAGACACACAAGATTCGATTAAACAAAGGCGTGTGGATGTGTGTGTATATGTCAGATCGTTCCGGTCATCGAAATCAACCACAAGTACAACGATTTGAAAACGGATGGTGGGCCGCGTGATTAGAATTGGACGAGTCTGTGGTCGATTTCGGTAGACCGTGCGGTGACCGGCTAGGGATTGGACAAATGTGTGGCCACCTTTAGTCTCACCCCGCAATGAAACCAGCGTGAGTTTCGGTATAAATGTCTCTATAACTACATCATCATCATCATCATCATCATCAACCTTTTAGATCCACGCTGCTGGATCATGGTCCCCTCTAGCGCACCATTTTAGTGGTGCTCATTGAGAGGAATTGCCATAGTCACCACGCTTGGCAGGCGAGTTGGTGACCGGACGCCGGCTTACGTGCCCTCCGAAGCACGAGAAGTCGATTTAAGCACATATTCTTAAAGAAAATTTGTGCTTAGCATTTTGGCAGCGAGTAGGATTCGAACCCGGGACCTCCGGTTTTAAGTCCACCGTCCTACCAATTAGGCTATCGACGACCCTTTAACTACATACCTAAGTTTCATCAATGATAAAAAAAACTGATAATATTTTAAATACTTTGTGTTCTTTCGCGTCCAGAATAATGTATTTAATTATTTATTGAAAAATTTCATCAAGATCGCTGCCTTCAAATCACCGGCTCCCCGCCGTACGGTTCACCGAAATTGACCACAGATTCGTCTAATTCCTATAACAAATGGCCCGCCTAGATCTTATGGCGGCCGGAATTCGGTGCGATGCCGGACCAATGTGTGGCCTACTTTAGGCTAATTGCGTACTGCTTCTTTTTGCCAAATATTATGAGCCAGCTCTTTGGCCCAGGATAATAAATATATCTGTAGGTACATAAATAATAGGTATACTTATTTTAACAATCGTAGTGTCCCTTATCTTGTAAATTTAGATAATATCTAATCGTCAAAATTGTAAAAATCTGAGAATCGAATCTTAAACGACCCAAAAATCAATTGATCCAGAGCAAGACAACAATAAATTAAAATTTCAAATATAACCTCGACTTTGAAAAATGTCCAAACCTTGATACAGAATTATGTATTGTGCGCACAAACTGTGTCCTACTTAAAACATTATTCTTTGTTTTGTCTCCTTAAAGTTCATGAATTTAATGCCATCATATTAACATATAGGTACTGTAATATATTGGCTGGTAAGAAGAAATAGACTATATTTCCATTCTGGTGTGACGTTTACCTCCTGTCATTATTGTCATTAATATAAAAACGCTTTGTATATATTTCTTGCGATTAATAAATTGTTTTACTATTAAAATGGATTTAATTTGAATATTTTACAGGTACCTTGTGTGCTATCTGTATTTTCCGATGAAACTGCGTCATTCACAAATAGCGGGAGTAAAAGAATCGCTATCATTTTGCAATACATTTTGAAAACACTTTATAATTTAATTACATTGTAGGTACATAATATATTAAAGTTGATAATTGCGTGCGTATTCCAGATATCGCTGTACGAGACTGAGATTAAATATTACAGATTAATCAATAAACGTGCGCAGAAGACCTATCTGACAGAAACCGTGGTTTTACTCCCAGCTGTATTTTCTATTGGGTCAATGCAGATTTAGCTACCCAGATAAGGTAGAAATAATATGCAATGACACTCACAGTCACTCTTTTAACAGAAGATACAACTTCACGGCCTATACAATGCCGAGGACAGACACCAGTAACAGAGTCCACATTTAGTCAAGTGTCTATATTAAAGGCTGAATGGATTTTGATTAAACTTTCAGGGATCGTATAGTGGGTATTTAGACTTGGAATCTGCTTACTCTAGGGGGCCATCCATAAATTACGTCACAGGTCTAGGGGGAGGGAGGGGGTCAACAAAGTGTGGCATTGTATGACAAGGGGGTAGGGCGGTCATAATGTCAAAATCTAAAGTTTGTTTAAAACAACAAAAACTATAGAGTTGTCTCTTGATAATTCGAAGTTGGAGGGACTCAATAATTTGAATTATATAGTTTTAAATTAGTAAAAGGTTTGAATTTAAAAAAAATAAGTTCGAATTTAATTATTGAAAGTATAAATTTCGTACTGAACGGAATGTAAAAAACCTTCTAGCAACAACAGTAATAAATTTTCTTATCACCTCTTCCCTTTGAGTATATTATATTAAAGAAGACATGTAGTATGTAAATCACCGAACTTTTTTTTCTGCCAATTTGGGGCACCGGGGGGGGGGGGGTAAACGCCTAGTACTAGCCCCAGTGTACTTACCACTGTATTTTTCTGTTGGTGGATATGGTTTTATACGTCTGATGCTTGTAAGTTACTGTTAAGTTAAAAATATAATCTCATATAACGTGACTGTTCTTTTCAAAGGTTATATAACAGTAACACCCCCATATTAAAGTAGTACTTACTGTGAATCACTGACTAATCATTTGTCACGTCACGAGCCAACTCAACAATGCAAAGGAATATAGAAATTTTAAAATGTTGGAAAATAAGGCATCATAAAGAGCACCTCAAAAAACAACACAGTATTACACAAAATACAAAGTTTATTACAATATAATGAATGAATTCATTAAGTACTAACAACATAAGTGAACACAAAGAAGGTAGTCTCCTTAATACAATTACAAAAATATTTGATTAATTCAAACTTAACATTACGATTTGCGTGTTTCCATACTGTACAAAAGTTTAAAAAAATACATTATAACTATGTAATAAAACCATTTAAATAAGATGAGAAAATGACAATAAAAATACCAAAAGAAACCACTAGCAACTGGAAATATAAATTCCCTACTGATACAAAAATATTGAACAATTCTTACAAATCAGACTCTGAATATTAGTAGACGAAAAAGATTTAATGACATAATTATTAACATTTGAGAATAAGCCAAGACACAAACTTAAAGTTGCAAGGAAGAGTGCATTTAAAAAGTCAAATATCTTCTAATATATAAAAATCAATAAGTATTTGTTTCTTTGTTTGTTCTATAGACTCATAAACTACTGGACCAATTTGAAAAAATATTTTTGCATTTGATAGCCCAATTCTCAGGGAAGGTTATAGGTTATTTAACATCACGCTATGTACCCAATGGAGCGAATTGTATTCTCATACAACGTGTACAAAGTAGCGGACATTCAGCTAATTAACAATAAAATGCAACTACAACATTTGGAGAATGGTCATTTATAATGGACCAAAAAGACTACTTTTAAATTTTTTATTTAAAAGTTAGCAGGGCAAAAAGTTAGTATAGCATCTAGGCAGGCATTGGGAAACAATCTCAAAACGAGCAAACACTAGAACAAAACATTATTCTGAGGAAACAAATTTGATGAAGATAACAAACTATTAGGTATGCCATTTATCACTCACAATTATTCATGTCATGTACGACATTGTCACTTCAAAGTCATCTCAGAGATGACGACATGGTCTGAAGTAAATATAAGTAAGTACATATTACTAATTTACAAAAGTAAAATTGTGTCTTGGAGTTAAAAAGAAAGTTAATTGAGATTCCATTTACATTTTGCCATGATATAAAAGGGTATGCATCACCGGCATGATCAGATCTATGGCATGGTTGTTATGTTATTAAATAAACAGTATGGAAGCACCCTTACAATACAGTACAAAAAAATAAATATCTCTACAAATAGACAATATCAAAAATATAATAAAATTTTACACTAAAATAAATGCAACAATAAGTCAGAAGATTCAAAAATATACAGTGGTGGACATATAATTAAGAACGGTAACAAGCGAACAATCCTAAAAACATATGTTTTTTCATATCTTTGTTTTAATTTATCAATAATAACTTTTAATCACATCATAATATAATTATTTTATGGACGTATAAATCGATATAATTATTATACAAAACATCTTAACTTTTTTATATTTTTTAATATAATAAGTAAAGCAGGTTGTATTCCGAGGGCACTGACCGTTGGACAAATAATTAAGAACGCAAAATATTTTTGTTGTAAATTCAAAATTTAGTAAAAATAAATATATTATTAGATTGCGCGGTAAATGAGAGTCCTTATTCGTTAATTTTCCTAGTTTTAAAGTTTGATAATTATTAAAGAAATAATGGATAAGAAGGAAAGTTGCGATTCATCCACACGAAAAAGAATGGTGACACTATTTCAACGTGATTGGTCTTATGGAAAGATTTCTAATTATTTGAAATGCTCTAAAACGAAAGTTTATAATGCTGTTAATCACTTTAAGAAGTTTAACACCACCGATGATATCCTATGCAAACCTAAATCTCGTAAAACGACATCTGGTGAGGATTACATGATTGTTCGTTCAGCGAAGGTGGATCCTTTCAAAAGCTCTGAGAATATCAGAAATGAAGTATTTGGTCCCAAACAAAGTGTATGCTCACGTACGGTACGTCGACGCTTAATTGAAGCTAAATTATTTGGAAGACTCGCTCGAAAAGTACCGCTCGTCACGAGGCAGCATCGAAGAGCGAGGTTAGATTTCGCCCGAAAGTATGGTAATTGGACGGAGAGCCAATGGAAACATCAGAATCATGTATTGTTTCCTGATGAAACGAAGCTAAATAGATTGGATTCAGACGGTAAATCGTATGTTCGTCGTCCTGCAAACCAAGCACAAAATCCGAAATTCTCAAAAAAAGTAGTTAAGCATGGAGGAGGAAACATAATAGTTTGGGGATGTTTTTCTGGACATGGTGTAGGTCCTGTCAGAAAAATCGAAGGTATGCTAGATATAAAGAAATATTAGAAGAAACAATGATCCCATACGCTGAGGAAACATTACCAGTTGTCTGGATATTTGAGCATGATAACGATCCGAAGCACACTGCACATTCAGTTAAAAAAAATCTTAGTGAAAATATTATCTCTATATTAGATTGGCCTGCAAAGAGCCCAGATTTGAATCCCATTGAGAATCTTTGGTATGCCGTAAAGAAGAGTGTGTCTGCTAAAAGAATAAGTAATTTAACCGAACTTTATAAAGCTTTTGTGCAATCGTGGAACGAGATTTCTATTCAAACTTGTGAAAATCTAATAATCTAATAAATGATGTTCTTAATTTATTTTAAATACAACTCTTTAATGCTATAATACAAATCAAAGCACAAACATTACTCCTGACATTAGCTGTTCCTAATTATATGTTCACCACTGTATATAGGCCATTACCTAATGATAATGAATTTGAATGACAATGCTCTTGAAAATTATAAGAGTTATTTATAAACGGAAGACACAAGATGTGAAGAAAACTGATGGATTTTGCAACACAAAAATATGTTGTAATTTTTTTGGGAATTGTAAATTATACTATATTTACTTACAAGGAAAGCTGTTTTTCTAGACTTGTCTAACTTTAGTAAACAATCTTTGCATGTCTTTTTTAATTAACAATTGCCAACTAAAATTCTTTGTTATGTTATATTGTCAATTTTACATATGAATTAACATTTCTACCTATTTTACACTTGCAGAACTTATAATCATATTTTATAAACGATTGCTTAAAAATTTAACAATAAAAATAAATGCAAAATTTATTTACTAAATAAGAAAAAAGGACTTTACATGTTACTAACCGGTGCTAATATATTTTGATGAATTAACAATTATTACAAAATATATCAACTTTCAAATTATTTTAGTTATTCAGTCTGTTGAAGGCACCATTGTATGGTTATAATAATTAATTTAATATTTTAGCATCTACTTTAAAATATGATCATAAGTAGGTATAGTATTGTAGACATAATATTATGTTACTAACTAGGATATAGTACTCCTATTAATTAACAATTATTACAAAATATATCATCTTTAAATTGTTTCCATTGTAAGGTAATTAATTTAATATTTTAGCACTACTTTAAAATATAATCATAAGTATTAGGATTGTATGTATTATGTTACTAACTGACAATAGTATTTTTGATGAATTAACAATAACTTATTACAAAATATATTGATCTTTAAATTGTTATACTTTATTTAATAAAATTATAGTATTCATTCTGTTGAAGGCACCATTGTACAGTTATAATAATTAATTTAATATTTTAGCATCTACTTTAACATGATCATAAGTAGGTATAGTATTGTAAACATAATATTATGTTACTAACTAGAATATAGTATTTTTATTAATTAACAATTATTACAAAATATGTCAATCTTTAAATAGTTACCATTTAAAATATGATCCTAAGTATATAGGATTGGATGTATTATGAGTTTTGATGAATTAACAATTATTACAAAATATATTGATCTTTAAATTGTTATAAGTACTTTATTTAATAAAATTATAGTATTTATTCTGTTGAAAGCACCATTGTAAGGTTATAATAATTACTTTAATATTTTAGCATCTACTTTAAAATATGATCATAAGTATTAGGATTGAATGTATTATGTTACTAACTGACATATGGTATTTTTGATTAATTAACAATAACTTATTATAAAATATATTGATCTTTAAATTGTTATACTTTATTTAATAAAATTATAATATTCATTCTGTTTAAGGCACCATTGTAAGGTTATAATAATTAATTTAATATTTTAGCATCTACTTTAAAATATGATCATAAGTGTTAGGATTGTATGTATTATGTTACTAACTGACATATAGTATTTTTGATGAATTAACAATTATTACAAAATATATTGATCTTTAAATTGTTATACTTTATTTAATTATAGTATTCAGTCTGTTGAAGGCACCAAAGTATACCTTACTATAATATTCTAGCATTTACTTTAAAATATTATCATAAGTATTATAATTAAAATAATAATGCCAATTTTACGTTTCATGAGATGAATGATACCGGCAGGTGACCGTAGTCTCAACCAATAAACTTTATAAACAAATCCATTTAACATCTCAAAACAATACCCCGATTTTAATTTAAAATTATCTCAGCAATAGTTCCGGCACCTGACGGGGCCTGTCTGTGAGCGCGTTGTATTTGATGCATTCAGAGATAGGTCCCAATGGGTGTTTAATCTAAGGTGTTGTACTTTAGATTAAACACCCTTAAGGGCCTCTACATGTTGGACCTATGTCCCCATGCAAGCCTTATAAAGGACCGGGTATTATGCCCGTGAATTTAGAGTTATATAATAATTAAAATAATTTAAGTTTTATAAAAAAATCTTGACAATTCAAACTAGAGATCTACAAGTCTTTAGAAGCAAAGATTATCCTTATGACAATATGTTAGTATTTATGATATAATAAAAGTAATTTGTAAAGACTAAACAATAAAATAACTGCTAATTTCTAATTTTTACATGCATTAATGCGTGTATTTTTGATTACCCAAAATGCAATAGAGTATGGAGGCATCATAACTTTATTACCAAAAATACTGCGTCGAGGCTCCAATTCAGATGTTCCATACTCCAAAGGCCAACCGTTCAGCAGAATAGTTTTTGTCTGCCTATTATGAGATTTTGATGATATAATAAATTCATCTATACACAAATTGTCACCAGGTATGGCAGACCCGTTCAATAAGAGTTTAACAATGTCCTTTTTCAAGTTAATTCCATAAATGGTTACTGCTGAAGTGTCATTAGTGTACAGTTTATTAGCACAGTGGGCATAGAAACGTTGATTGTTAGAAGCTTTAACATCAATATTGAGAACCTTGCTCCCTACCACTTTCTTATAAAGTACACTTACCCACCAATCAGGTAACGGGTTCAAATTTTCATCAATAAGGCTGTAGTTTCCTCCAAGTAAGCTTTGTCGTATCACAGTTGTAATGTTATTCTTAGCAGCTAAACCCAATTTATCTACCCATAGAGGTGTACCGGCATACGAGTTTGACAATCCTGGGGCTCCTCCACCATATGAGCTACTTGTTTCCGATAACCACATTGGTATATGGTTGTATTGTGCTGTGTTGTTTTTCATAGAAAATATTTGTACATTTAAAAGATTGAAAGTGTCTGGATGCCAAAAGTCTTCTAGTGTGGCCGTTCTACTGTTCAGATAGTACTGATGCCATGACCTCACATCTATGTACCTGGAACCGTTGCCCAGAAACTCAATCATGTATTTCAAATTTTGAGGTCTTTCAGCTAGAGGCCGGGTTGTGTCAGGTCCAACTACTAAGGAATCTGACATGCCATATTCATTCAAAAGGAGATGTAGTTTTCTAAAATCATTTGATAAGCTCTTTGGGGACAAGGTTGCATTAAAAGTATGAGCAAATGAATTTGGTTCATTCCCTAGCTGCCAGTCCACTTTGAAATTGTTAAACTTTGTGAATGAAACCAATTCTTTAGCATTTGTATCAATCCAGCCTGTCTCATTACGCAGCAATACATTGAGAGAGAACAGCAGTTTTAAATTGGTAGCTTTGCAAAACTCATTTATTTCGATCCATTTAGAACCTGTCATAAGAAAGTAAGGCAGAAATTTATTCTTACACATTTTCTTGACATAGAAACACAGTAAGTTGTCGTTTTTGTGATTGCAGTTAGCACAGGAGATGAAGGGCAGGTCTTCTTTACTGAAGATCAATCTCTCCGACATAGTCCCACCAAGTCTAAGTCGAGCTGGCGCCAACTCACCAACCAGCCGGTGTAGACGAGGATCACTAAAGTTTATTTCGTCAACATTTTGCAATTTTGAAGTATCAATTCCAAAACTCAGGAAATCATCAGGAAGAACTATAACATCTTCTTGCACGTCACTTAGAGATATATAATACTTTAAAACTTCAATGTGCTTCAGTCTTATAAAAACGCTTAGAAGAAAAATATTACAAATTAGGCAAACTGTACAAGTATAAATTAATCGTCTGTTAGACATTGTGAAGCACTATACTATCGTTCTTAGTAAAAATTAGAACTGAAACAACTTTAATACGTGCACAACCATTTTACAGTGTTTTACAAAGAAAAGAAATATAATTTTGAAATTGCAGTTTTTATACTTTTTATATCACAGTAACTATACTGTGCTGTTTGTGTGATGTTATGGTCACAGACTATATATGATGACATGACATTGATACATTCTTCAGTCATCTATAGGTTGATCAACATTTGATTGACGGTCGGACAAATAATTACTTTTGAGTATTTTCAAATCACATTTTATCTAAGAGGCATTGTAATGGAAGCATAATATACATATTTATATTTATATAACTACATACATATACATTATATAAATTAAATTTTTTTTTATTAATATAAAAACCTTAAATCAAATCTAAAGATTAAAAATAACTAAATAAACCAGGTCCGCGTGGAATAGTGGCAAGAATACTGGCTGCATTTCCCCGCTGAATCGCGATGCTGATTCGTTGAGCGAGGAAGATTGTGTAAGAGATGATCAGTCGAGGGGATACATCTTTAATAATTTTTTTGGTATTTGAACCCTTTGAGTATTTAATACTCAAAGTTTGAACCCCACGGACCTAGAGTTTCAATAAATTAAAATATTTATTTTCCCGGTCACACACAAATTATTGATTGACCTGAATGAATATCTGACATATTCATCATATTCATTATTCTGACAGTGCAGAAAATCAGAAAATTTTCGCTTTTGTGGGACGTGGTTTATAGTATATTTTGCTCACGCATCAGTTTTAAAATCTTAACTTCTCCAGAAATTGTAAGTACCAATACTTTAGAAGACTCAAAATGAGCGCGCCGCAGCAAGTGCCGCTGGCACTGCCTTTGCCTCTGCCTCTGCCTCTACCTCTACCTTTACCTCTACCATTGCCTCTACAATTGCCGCTACCGCTGCCACCTGCCGCGTCCCAATCGATTGTCGTCGATCGTGAACAGATTTATACATGGATCAATGAACTATGTAATCCAGAGTCACGCGAAAATGCCCTTCTTGAACTCAGCAAGAAGCGCGAGGTGGTCCCCGATCTGGCACCGATGCTGTGGCACAGCTTCGGCTCTATAGCCGCGCTCATACAAGAGATTACAAAGATATATGCCGCCATGGTACCGCCTACTTTGACAGCACACCAGAGCAACAGAGTCTGCAACGCCCTAGCTCTTATGCAATGCGTGGCTTCCCACCCGGAAACTAGATCTGCATTTTTGCAAGCTCATGTGCCATTATTCCTCTACCCGTTTCTGCACACCGCATCAAAGACTCGTCCATTTGAATATCTACGTTTGACAAGTCTGGGGGTGATAGGAGCACTTGTGAAAACAGATGAGCAAGAAGTTATTACATTTCTTCTGACAACAGAGATAATCCCGTTGTGTCTGCGTATCATGGAAAATGGATCTGAGTTGTCAAAAACCGTTGCCACCTTTATTTTGCAAAAGATTCTCGTTGATGAAAATGGCCTCAGCTACATATGTCTGACATATGACAGATTCTCTCATGTTGCCATGATTTTGGGCAAAATGGTATTGTCCTTGGCTAAAGAGTCATCTGCGAGGCTCTTGAAGCATGTGATCAGATGTTACCTTCGTCTGTCAGACAATCCGAGGGCCAGGGAGGCTCTGCGTCACTGCCTGCCTGATCAGTTGAGGGATGGCACTTTTGCAGTGTGTCTTCAAGAAGATAGTGTCACAGCTCAGTGGCTGGCACAACTTCTAAAGAACTTGGAAGTTCCCCCACCTTTCCTACCTATGCCCATGCCAATGCATGTGCCAATGTAAATTACATGGCATCACTAATTTCTACCAATATATTGTCAGATAATTGTTGTATTTACAACTTGTTATATTAAGCAAAAATATATATTAAACTGTATTGATTTTAACATGACATGAGGCCTAATTACAATTGACATGTTTTCTGAATACAAAAATGATGAATGACCTTCAGAGATTAAACCAACAAATTGTCTGCCTAAATACTTTTGAATCTTTTTTTGTTTGTTGAATGTTTGGATAAAGTTTAAAATAAATACTTGATACATAATATCTAAGTAATTTGTTGAAATAATAACCAAATGTTTGTTGATGTTTGTATTTTATCTCTCATGTAGAGTTAATAATTGTTGTAAAATGAATGTCTTAATAATTACTATGTTTAGTAAATGTAAGTTATAATTGTTTTAATATATTGGAATGGGTGTACAAAATGTAATTAATGTAATACTTGCAGAAATTCTGATATACCTACAATCACATTCAATATAGTGTGATATTAGACAAAATTTAATTAATGTAATACTTGCAGAAATTCTGATATACCTATATTCACATTATATTAAATATAGTGTAATATTACACAAAATGTAATTAATGTAATACTTGCAGAAATTCGGATATACCTACAATTACATTAAATTTGTGTGATATTAGACAAAATGTAATTAATGTATTACTTGCAGAAATTGTGATATACCTGCAATCACATTAAATTAAATATAGTGTAATATTAGACAAAATGTAATTAAATTAATACTTGCTCCTCCCTTGTGTACACCCATGATTTTTGGCCTGCTGTTTGTGTAACTGCTTAGCAGCCTTTATTGATGTTGTTTTGAGATATTTATATTTGTTGTTAGGTACTATTCAATTTTTAGTCATGATATTGTTATTTGGCTTGCACATGTTTATGAATATTGGACGTTGAAGATGAGTGAAACAAAAAAATATCTTAGACTGTAGTTGTTATGTCTGAAGTTTAAACTAGTTAAAGAAGTAAAATTTTTCTAAGACTCAGTTTGATAGCTATTAAAATGTTTTTATTATTATAAAGTATTTCCAATGTTTTTCACTATCTTTAACATTCTTATAAAGTTTTAATAAGTATTTAATATATTATAGTTATATCCAAATAACTTTGGTCTCAACTTGTTACTTAGACTCTTAAACAAATAGTCATATGTGTGATCAAATAATTATAATTTTCATTTAAGTAGTTCTGTATAGAACTTGTGATTAATGTGATGTTTTAGTGAAGTTAATTTAAACGATTTGTTATATTTTTTTACTTTGTAATGATTATTTGTGTCTTGGCTATGATATAATATATATTTCAGCTGATATTGAATACAACTTTATAGACTTTCTCACATTTTCACCAATATTTACTTGCATCACTATTTGTTCATATAACTCGGGTTGTTAGTGAGTTATTTCAAATATATAGAAAATGAATATATTATTATACAATATTCTTAGATTAAGGGAAAAGTGTCTCTAGATTTGTGACTGTAGCACATACTATTGGACTCAGAAACTCTTGTTAATTGAATAAGCTAATAAAGAATTAGTCATGTGATACTGTGGTTTTTGTAGTACCTACTTACTTCCTTGGTGCCCCTTATATGCCCTTTTGGCATACATTTTCAAGAAGTGCAATATGTTGGAATGGGAGACCTAGGTACAGAATGCTAACAATCATGTATGAGATTTAAGTAAATATCTCTAAAATATACTGTTGAAATTGCAACTATTTAATTACCCATGATGGAACATAGACAGTAAATGTGTTTTTGGGGTACGAGGGTATTTGTATGTCTGTTACCATTTGTAGGGGGTTTTAATGAAATAAATGAATGTTAATAATGAAAATAAAATATTAGGGATTTTTAATTGAGGGAGGTACCCTGTAACCAAAACCTACCTGCAACCCGGCCGTAGCTATAGTCTCTCTGCCCCTAAATTTATAAAGAAAATCGGGCGCCTAGGGCAGGTGGAAAGCGCTCCGCTACAGGCCGGCCGGACAACTCATCTGAGAGCCTCGGACCTCTAATCTCAAGCCAGGGTGGAGTTTCCTACTAGTGGCTAACAAAGCCTCAGAGGGCCTAAATAATGGACAACAACTTAAACAAGAGTTTGTGGGACAACACAATTTATTTCCATTAACTATCCACTTCACTTCCAACTCGGAACACAAGTACCGACGAATAGCCTGGCAAGGCTGCCAAACTCAGGTCCACGCCCGTCTCAACCCATTCAACCAGTGGGTCGGTAGGCCTCGCAGGAGGGCACAGCGTTCCATCGCGAGGAGCGGGGCACGCCACGTGCAGGGGCCGCGGCCAAAATACATGGCCAGCACGCCGCAGGTCAAAATCTTATACCGCCTCCTCTGTTCCCTCCCAAGGAACACTTCACTGTCCCTGGATCCTCACGGATTTCCAAATGGAAAATTAAAATTCACTTTTACAATAAAATATGAAAACCGCGTCCATCAGCTCTCATGGTGGGTAGATAAAAAAAAACGATCATCAATCCCTATGATTGATAGTCAACGCTCCACTGACTGTCAAAATTGACTGAAATAAAGCTTTATAAAAAGTCAGTGGGCGTTGACAACCTTGGCTTACGGCCACAACAATAAAAACAATTTATGTAACGGCAAGTGAAGCTTGCACGTTACACATTTTTCTCCAAAATGGCTGGACTGGTTTTGATATGGTTTTTTACATTACATAAGAGATATGTCTGATGAAAATCAGGTAAGCAGTTCAGATTTCATTAACTTTTTAACATCATTTAATAACATTAATTTCTCGACTTCTATTAAAGCTAGCGACTCTTAGTTTGTGCTCAAAGTAGATGTTATAGAGGAGATGACTCAGGACAGAATCCGGATCAATACAGATGTATCTGGAAGTATTGAGCCATGATTGTGGATGTAAATATTCCTGTACATAACTTATGGATGTTACATATGAAGTAAGTAATCGTCACAGGGATTTTCAGCAACTGCATTACTTCCTGAGAACCAGGAGGAGTACACTGTCATAAGCTGCTGCTATGTCCAGGAATGCTCCAACCAATTAACCTCCCTTTCCAAAGGCTGTTTGAATGTCAGTCAAGATGATACTGAGTCATACCTTGTATTAAAAGCTTTTCTGAAGCCAAACTGTATTTTTCAGCATATGTATACTTTCACATATTCACTCCAGCCAAATCTTGACAAAGCATTCTGCTATTTTGGTCTTGTAAGTAATTAATGAGGTTTGAGATGGTCATATTGTTATTACATAGATAGATAAGACTCTCAGCCTCACTGTGCTTTCTTATAGCATCTGAGCAGTCCTTGTCCCACCCACCAAGGAGTGGATGATGGCCTGTGCTGGTTAATTTTTTTAGGGGCCACATGCCACATTCCCCAGAAGAAGTTGGCTGCAGAACTTGAGATTTCAGGGAGGAATCCAAAGTCTGATAGTACAGCTGCCACTCAACTTTGGAAAGGTTGTATTTGAATGAGGGAGGTTTTTAGACTGTAGGGAATATTATAGTCGCTCGGGTGCTCTACTAGATTGGCAATACAAAAGAGAAAGCGCATAGATACGCGTCGTATGTTAAAGCGAGATAGATAGACGAGACCGTTTTATAAATACTGTAACAACCTAGCGTCAGTAGTTTTTTCACGTAATGTTTTTAAATTTAGTGTTTAATAGACGTGATTTATTATGGTTAATGCATTGCATGGTGCAGTGCGTGGATTTAAGTCATCTAAGATAAAAAATCCACAGAATTACATTTTGTCACGCACACCGATGTATTATTTTTTTGGTCTCGTTCTAATCGCGACATTACTAATCTAGTACAGCGCCAGCATACTACATCTATGTCTAAAATAGTAAATTTAAAAAAATAAAAAAACAATTTAAATCAATTTTTATATTAACTATGTTACAAATTAGGTATGTACAATTACAATTTCCAAAAATATCAAAATTGACAGTTAAAAATAAATTTATATAGATACCTACCTACCTAATTTTTTTAATATCTAAATAATAATACACCAATCACAGTCAAAATCACTTTTGCTTAGATGTAGCTATCGGTTATTACGCCGAAATCTCCTCCAGATTTCATTCTCCCGGGTCTGAATCTCTATATATAAGCATCCGCGTATCACAATATTGGGTAAAGGATATAACGGACGGTCCCTTACGTTTATATAACTGATTTTGACTGTACTTAAAATAACATAACATACTGCGAAAATTAGAACAGTTTTCACCAGATGGTTGTGTACCGCGCAGCTCCACGCCTATTTCCGTACAAAAAACATTTTACAGCTTCTTTATATGAATCAATTTCAACGAAATTTTAGTATGTTATTGACATAATGAAAAACTACGTACGCAGCTTCTCATTTTTTCGAACTTCGTAACAGTTTAAAAGTTAAGCAAATCAATTAACGAATTTCGAAAAAATATCGTAATCCTCTAAAGTAGATTTATTAACGTTAAGCAATTCTGTTGCATAATTAAAGATTTATAATAAAAATGTTTTTTCATTATTAAGTGGGTATATATAATATACACGTTGTAACGATTGGCCATATTAATTTTAGGTAGTAAATGTACAATACGTAAAAAAAACTTAGGAAGGAAAAAAACAGTCTATCTAAAATATGGCATCGTTAGTTACTCTTTTGGCCACCGGGCCAGATAAGTTTGTGGAACTATACAATCCTTGTTTTATTTACTTATTTTTCTCACAAATGTATTGAAAAACGTCGTATGATACACGGTTGTTAAGGTTATTATAAACTCGTGACATTGTCAAACACATATTTTGTAATACCACCCTTGTATCACAACGTACTATTGTCGTTACACCCGTTGGGCGACAATAATCAATGAGTATGACAAAAACATTTATTTACATTTTAGTTCTGCTCCTTCTGTCACGCCATCCAACCCATGTAACGAAAGTTCGATATGGAGACGTTAAATATAGTATTCCCATTGATCACAATCATCACAATTTATATTAAATGAATCAAACTTAAATTGGTCCATTCTAAATCCTCGACTCAGAAAATGTTGCATAATTAAAAACTTTATTGTTGTTCTTCTTCTATGGCTCTATCAGTAAGTAAACGATGATTTGCCAATGTCAAGTTTCAATAAATTTTTACTTGCGAGTTCTTTATTTATTCGAGTTTGTATTTCATCTGACACATTAAGAGGATCGTGTAGCTCAGCGTACGCAGCGAAATAGGTATTTAGAAAATCATATTCTGTCTCAATCGCACTCTTCCCCCGGGCATCAGTGCGACAGAGAGCACTGCAGCTCGTGGGTGTTCGTAGGTATGTTTTTCGTTGAAAATTGCGTTTTGGGCGAAAACGATTTACACCTACTAAACTATAACGAAACCTTATAATTTTGGTGTCAAACGTTTTAGCAGATTATAATCTACGTACGTACGTTTTGCTTTTTTTGAAATTTTGCTTTGTTTCTCAAATACAGACGGTTTATTACCAGCAAGTTATGAACCAAAAAAAACGAGATTTGAGGGGCTTATAACTTTTGACCTATTACGAATTTTGAAAAAAGGAAAAAATACGTACGTAATTTTTCATTATAACAGTAACATATTACAAAATCGTTAAAATTAAATAATATTTAGGGGTAGTAAAACGTTTTCTCCGTTTGTATGGACATGGACGCGGTACACTACACTCTTAATATGTAATAGCAGCAGGCATCATACTACAAATTCCTAAATCAAATATTTAATATTTGCTTAATGTTAAGAATCGACTTAAAAGTTTGGTGAAAACTGCCCGAACGTTAAAGAATTACAATCATAAAGATAATTTGTAGTAAGTAGCGAAACTAACATGTATGTACTTACACAAGTATATATTATTATTTACGTTTATTTATTAGTCACAAAATTGGTTACTAGATGTAGTATATTATATTGATGGTAAAAATTTATATGGCAAAATGTTAAATTTTTGGCTTTATAAAATTAAATTATAAGTAGCCTAGGTATCACAAAGAAAATTTATATTTAAAATATTTATTTTGTATTTTTACATTTGTGCATATACCAGTGGCGGACTAGGGGGGGGGGGGGGGGTAAAATCTAGTAAAATTCCAAATAAGACCTAAATATAATAACATATTCATTTATTATTATGTTCATTAAAAATATGGGGTAGTAGGAGGCCCCCCGTACGTACGCTAAATTTAAATATAGGTAGCTCTGTAATAAGGGGCCTCCTCTCTGTCTGTCACGAAACATGCGCGAATCAGAATAAATTAGATTAGATTATTATTTTTTTTACAAATTTTACACTTAGAATACAAATACTTAGATTTCTGGGTTGAACAGAGCGCTGTGTGAAGTTGGCACCCCCAAATGCGAAATTCCATTTTTTTTTCATACCGTTCGTTTATCCATCGTTAGTCCACGTTTGTCCACCAAAAATTTTTTTTGTCCACCCTTCAAAAAAGAAGTTATTTAAAAAAAACTAAAATTGAGGTGGAAGTTGGAACCCCCAAATGCGAATTTTAATTTTTTTCATCAGGTTCGTTTGTACATCGTCAGTCCACAATTGTCCACCAAAATTTTTTTTTGTCCACCCTTCAAAAAAAAGTTATTCAAATAAACATTTTTTATGAAAAAAACGATAGAAACTGAATTTCCGGGTACGTTCAAACTAAACGAAAATCAAGTTTATAAAGTGGGCAAATGATCCAACCCCTCAGAGAAGAGAATCCACCCCTAGGAAGCTAGAGATCCCCCGTCAAAGTGAAAATACTTAGATATAAGTATACTGAATTAACTCACGCATAACTACGTCTCTAAGGGTGGACAAACGACAATATGTGGTGGACAAATGAGTTTCTGAAGTGGACAAACAGACCCCTCAGAGAAGCAAATCCACCCCTAGGAAGTTGGAGATCCTCCGTAAAAGTTAAAATCCTTAGATATATAATTAACTCGCGTATAACTATATCTCTAAGGGTGGACAAACGACAATATATGGTGGACAAATGAGCTTCTGAGGTGGACAAACAGACCTATCCCTCAGAGAAGCTAATCCACCCCTAGGAAACTAGAAATCCTGCGTCAAAGTTAAAATAGTTAGATATATACTTAATTAACTCACGCATAACTATACCTCTGAGGGTGGACAAACGACAGTATGTGGTGGACAAATAAGTTTCCGAGATGGACAAACAGACCTACCCCTCAGAGAAGCAAATCCACCATTAGGAAGGTAGAGATCCCCTGTCAAAGTGAAAATCCTTAGATATATACTTAATTAACTCACGTATATATGAAGTGGACAAAGAAACCTACCCCTCAGAAAAGCAAATCCACCCCTAGGAAGCGATATCCTCCGTCAAAGTTAAATTCAGGGCTTTTTTCTTTAAAAATGTTTATTTGAATAACTTTTTTTTGAAGGGTAGACAAAAAAAAATTTTTTGTGGACAAACATGTACAAACGAACCTGATGAAAAAAAGTTGAAAATTCGCATTTGGGGGTGCCAACTTCCACCTCAATTTTAGTTTTTTTTAAATAACTTTTTTTTGGAGGGTGGACAACAAAAATGTTTGGTGGACAAACGTGGACTAACGATGGATAAACGAACGTGATGAAAAAAAATGGAAATTCGCATTTGGGGGTGCCAACTTCCACCACAATTTTATTTTTTTGAATAATTTTGTTTTGAGAGGGGGACAAAAAAAAAAATTTTTGGTTGACAAACGTGGACTAACGCTGGACAAACGAACCTGATGAAAAAAACTGAAAAATCGAATTTGGGGGTGCCAACTTCACACAGCCGAACTGAGCCGGGGGCACAAAATGGGTGTTGCCGCCCCGGGCCTCCGGCGGGCTTAAACCGCCACTGGCATATACCTACAACAAAATTTCAAGTATCACATTTTTCAGATCAAAATTATGTTAAATAATACTGGTTAATGACCTAGTAAAGTTACAAAGTTTACGAGATCTTTCTAAAGTATAATATAATAATAAATATATGGCATAATTTGTATTATATTAGATTCTCGTTAACAGCATTAATCTTACTAGCATGCTTCTTCTGTCATACCATGCGGGTATGAAAATGCTGTAGTTATGTACATTTTTCTTAGCAATTTTTGTGATAATACCTATGTTTATTACTAATAACAGTGTCATTTATTTTATTCCCTTTATTTACTCTTCTTATATCCACAACAATTTCTCCAGGTCTTGTAAACATTCCAAATATACGAACTCTTTCACTTGCACAACTGGTACTATGACCATAAATTTTGACATTCAGATAAAATCTTCATTCCCTCTCAAAGGCCATTATTTTTGCTTTGTTTACATTTACTTTTATACCTTTCTTTCTTAATTCATAATTAACATCTCCTGTAGTATTTTGCAGTCAGCTGTTAGAACAGCATCATATGCATAATATAAAAGACATTTCAATCAGCTGTTTTCCAATATCAATCCAATCTCTTCCTTACATCTACCTAATTAAAAATTAAACAACCAAGGAGTTGTCAAATATCCCTGTTTTACATCTTTGTACAGGCTGTGTAAAATCCAATAATTCAGATACAAGCTGTAAAGCTTCAACATTATAGTGATTGCAAAGCTTGTATCAGACGGTTGCTCAATCTAAATTCAGATATCATCTTCCATTGTTATTTCTTTCCATGCTGATATAATATTACAAAATTATAGAAACTTTATAGCATGTGGCCAGTTAGTTCTCATATTTGGTTGTACTTGTATGAAATATTTGTTATAAGAGCATGCAGACTTGAATTAATTATGAATTACATATTTTAAATCTTAAAATTATTTTTTTGGATGCCCTTTAGATATGTCATCATCTACTTAAACCCTGTAAATATACTTATTATCTAAGTTATAAAGTAATATATATAGACGGCGAATACATTATATCTAACATTGAATAAACGTGTTAAAAACCGTGACACTTTATATATATTCCTATATGAATAATTGCTAAGATTTTATAAGACGATGCGTGGCCCGACGTCTCCTTGCAAAATCTTAGAATAATTGGAAGTAAAAAAATATGTCAAGAAAAACAAGTTACAAATAGTGTATCACGAAAGAGTTAGGTCGAGTTATATTAGCACTTTTATTAGAATCATTAGCACTGGATTTGGTGAAAATTTAAGAAAACGGTGCAACAATTCTAGTTGACAATTAAAAAAGCTGACATACTGGTTAAAAACTGTTTCGTGAAACGAACTCTATGAACTTTATCGTAAAAACATATAAATTACATCGTATTAACAAGAAGCGGGAAATTAAACATTTTCAAAGTTTCCCTCATCGAAATGCAATAAACAACAAGCTAGGTATATCTATAAATATTACAATAAATAAATAATAAAAATATTTTTAAAAAATCGATGGTTTCTAGGTATACTAAAACAACTTATAAAATGTATGAACTTATACTTAAACAAAAGTTGTAGGATATTATAATTGGCATCCTACTTATGAGTATTTTACTAAACTGAAGGTAACGTTTAGACTATCATGAACTCTTATAATTAATAATGTTGATATGTTTATACCACCACATACCCACGCTGTACAAAGTTATACAATGTTCAAGTCTTTCACACAAAGTTACATAAGTCACATTTTTTTAGTCGCATATAAGGAGCTAATCATATTGAATGTGGTGGATTTTTTTAAGGCGGGAAATCCGCTCTAATTGCAATCTCGAGACACAGGGGAACAACCACCTCTCCCCACTTTCTGTTCGGTAGAGATCTTGAGGTAGTCGGTAAATCATGATTATTATACCCCACGGTGACTCGCGTCATATAATTGAGTTCAACTAAATCGAACTCTTCCATAATCTCTTGGCTATTTGAAGTTGATCTTATCAATAATACATCTCTTACACAATTAAATGTGGAATGGCTCAAATTAATTGGGTTAACTGATTTGACGGGAATTACAACGCGCCAGCACATTTCTTCCGCTTTGATGATGCTCTGTGGAAAACAATACGGTTCTTTTTATATAAGTATCTACCATAGAGGGAGACCAATGATCCAGCAGTGGATCTTAAAAAGGTTGATGATGATAATCTATAAACTAATATTATAAAGTGTCTTTATTTATTTGTCCTTATTTCACGTCAGAACAGAGCAACATATCGACGTGATTTTTTGCACATACATTTTTATCCCGGAAATACACGGTCAAAGCCGGGGCGGATAAATAGTATTATAAAAAAAAACTATGTTTGTGCAGAACAGGTTCCGAAACGATTTTGATGATCGTAGTGCGTATTTTAGAATTCTGCTTTTAGATAAGTAAAAAAAAACTAATTCCCACATAACGTTCCCAATATTTTTTTATGACGTGTTCATGGAATCGAGTGAGCAGCATGATGTCAACATTACACCACCGTAGCCGGGGCGAAAAGCTAGTAAGGAATAAAGTGCTAGCTCCGAAGTTAGTACCAACTTAGCAAACATGTCTCTACTTCATGATATTCATGATCTCTTTCTAATGCGTTATATACCTTAGTCTGTAATGACGCGATCAAACAGATCGTTCACAATACCTTGGTCCCCCACAAACACCGTTTTTGTTACACTGGTATCATTATAACACTATCCGAACCACGCTCCTCGCTAACCTATTTTTAACTTCGTTGTAAGTTCGGTCAGTTAATAGGTTAGCGAAAATCGTAGTGACGAGCGTGGTTCGAATTTGAATGTGTATCATTTTAATTGTCGACAGCGGCGATTTTGAATTATAAACAAAATATACCTACTATACCAAATATAACTACTATACCAAATACACGAGGACAAGGAATTTCGTACATTGACACATCCTGTACTATAAATGTATTCAATTATCATCCCAAATGTGAACGCCATACAAATTAAAATGTAATTAGTCCGTCAGTTAGATTATCAGAAAATATAGGACACGTATTTTTTCTTTTGTCAATTAAACAAAAAATGATGAAGATATAGCCCGCTAAAATTCCGCGTGACGTCACATTTGAGTACACTTTTGACCTAGAAGTGACGTCACCGGCCCCCACTCCCAAACTTTGACGGGCTTTATCTCTGTAATTTTTTGTTTGATTGACAAAAGAAAAAATACATGTCCAATATTTTTTGATAATCTAAATGTCGGACTAAATAGAATAATATTTTGTTTGCCCTGTCATCTTCCCTATTCTGTCGCTCGCGCGGTTAGTGGTACGGGGCGAAACGAGTGGCCGAGATCGCCAGAGATAACAAACAGGTTTTTGAAAAATTACCCTTGCACTTTGGTGGCGGGCGGCGGGGAAGTGCAGACAGTATTCCTGCCACTATTTTTGATGTTCAAATTAAATTTTAAGGTTTTTTATATATTGTTGCCATAAAATGTATATAATTCATTTATATTTTATTTCCTCATATTATGGATATGCTATGTATCATTGGTTTTTTACAATAATTAGTATATAGACTTATATAATCAGTAAATTTTCAAAAAAATAAAACTTTATAAAAATGTTGTTTACACCTGTAGCGTCACTAAGGTTAATGTACGAAATTCCTTGCGTTCGTAGCGCGTACTTTACAAAACCTCATCTAAATCTCGTCAGTGGTTCTAGAGATAGCGCAATTATATAGACAGACTTTTATACTATTGTACGGAGGATACTTACGTATACGCAAACGACGAGTTTTAACCATTTCTTATATTTCATTCGAATAATATATACGTTGCCGTTGCTACCTTCAATATATTGGGATGATCCCTCCTCCAGCTTGATCAGATCCAACATCCTTGCAGTTAAAAACCACCTCATGCACGAACTTTTGTGTATGATGTCAATATGTTCCTAAAATTAAGTTGAATCCATATAAAAAAATATAATATATCCTAACTAATAGCTCCAGCGCGTTTTCATGGCATACGCTGTCTAATCTGTCAGAGATATTATAAAATGATGTAGGAAGGAATTGTATAGAATAAAAATTCAGCGGTAGCATATATCTACGAGTATATCTAATGATAAGTAGTTATAAGTAGGGGTGTGCGAATAGCGTTCGAATATTAATATTCGATTCGTAAGTCGAATCGAATAATTCTATTTTTCGAATTATTCGAAATTCGACGAATAATTCGAAAAAAACGAATAATTTGAAAAAAATCGAATAATTCGAAAATGTTCGAATAATTCGCGAGTAATTCGAATAATTCGCGAAGTATCGAAATATCGCTGGATTTTCTATTGTTTTCAATTTAAATTCCATCACAACATATATCAAAATATTTTACTTACGAATAATATACTTTTTGATTTAAATTTGTGTAATCATATTTCATCGTTTAAATAAAATGTATATTAAATTAATTGTTAATTGCATATTTGAATATCGAACATAACAAACCCTAAATTTAAAATATTCTAAAATTCGCGAATAATATAACAATTCGAGAATAATTTAGAAAGAAATTCGATATCCGAAAAAAAATCGAATTATTCGAAATTTTTCGAATTATTCGTTTTTTTTTATTATTCGGGAACTTTTGAATTAATAATTATAATAAAATAATAATTTATTAATAATTCCATCGACGGGTAGATTTATTATCACAAATTATTAAGACAAAAAAATTAGAATCGACAACATACATTTACGAATAGTACCTACTCATGTTATTACAATAACAATTAATGATGTTTTATTCTTTTATTTGCATTTTTATATTTAAAAAAAAAAGCACGATTTCGGACATAAAAGAAAAGGGAGAGTGGGAAACAATAATTTCAAATGATTGTCTCGAGAAGTAGTTGTCCCTAGAGTAAACATTAAACACAATCAAATCTTCACGGCCTTTATAATTTGTGGTGTGGCCAGAGACAATAACTTTTTGCCAGTTATCTATATAAAACAGAACAGATGGCAAGCGTGTTGCTGCACTTTTTATAAGAAGTGCTGACGCCGCCCGGCTTTACGTTACAGCTGCTTACCTCCGAAGCACTTTATATTTGATTTAAGAAAGTACATACCGATTTTACATGGGCCAGTAGCAATGGTCTTTGGCCGGTCCAAGAACATGCTATGCACTTAATATCTGCATTTGGCTGAAACAATAAAAATAGTAACCAACGTGCATCCTTTAAAAACTGTCACAAACTGTGTGAATGATTATTTCGTCATTTGATTTTTATTATATTTGCTTATATCTATTATATAAAAAGAGAAGTTCCGATTCACTGATCATCAACGCCCAGCCCAAACCCTTGGACTTAGGAAGCTGACATTTTGCACAGAGGTTCTCTTTATTATGTAGCCAAGGAATAAGGAAGGAAATTTCGATATTCAACCCCTAAGGGGGTCAAATGGGGTAAATACGTTTGAATGTAAAATCTTATTTCCTGCGTGCATCAACTTGAAACTTGGTACAAATATTTTTCAATACAAATAATAAATACATATTTCTGGATTTTAAAAACAACCCTTAAGTAGAGGTGCAACGGGGTGTATAAGTTTGTATAGGGAAATCGTATTACCTGCGTGTATGAACTTGAAACTTGGTACAAATATTCTTCAAATCAAATAATAAAACATGTATTTTTGTATTTTTAAAAACTACCCTTAAGGAGGGGTGCAACGGGATGTACAAGTTTGTATAGGGAAAACCTATGTGTATCAACTTGAAACTTGGTACAAATATTCTACAAAACAAATAATAAAACACGTATTTTTGGATTTTTAAAAACGACCCTTACGGAGGGGTGCAACGGGGAGTAGAAGTTTGTATAGGGAAATCGTATTACCTGCGTGTATCAACTTGAAACTTAGTACAAATATTATTCAAAACAAATAATAAAACACGTATTTTTGGATTTTTAAAAACGACCCTTAAGGAGGGGTGCAACGGGGTGTAGAAGTTTGTATAGGGAAATCGTATTAACTACGGGTAATCAATTTGAAACTTGGTACAAATATTCTTCAAAACAAATAATAAAACACGTATTTTTGGATTTTTAAAAACGACCCTTAAGGAGGGTTGCAACGGGGTGTAGAAATATGTATAGGGAAATCGTTTAACTGCGTGTATTAACTTGAAACTTGGTACAAATATTCTTCAAAACAAATAATAAAACACGTATTTTTGGATTTTTAAATACGACCCTTACGGAGGTGTGCAACGGGGTTTAGAAATATGTATAGGGAAATCGTTTAACTGCGTGTATTAACTTGAAACTTGGTACAAATATTCTTCAAAACAAATAATAAAACACGTATTTTTGGATTTTTAAAAACGACCCTTAAGGAGGGTTGCAACGGGGTGTAGAAATATGTATAGGGAAATCGTTTAACTGCGTGTATTAACTTGAAACTTGGTACAAATATTCTTCAAAACAAATAATAAAACACGTATTTTTGGATTTTTAAATACGACCCTTACGGAGGTGTGCAACGGGGTTTAGAAATATGTATAGGGAAATCGTTTAACTGCGTGTATTAACTTGAAACTTGGTACAAATATTCTTCAAATCAAATAATAAAACATGTATTTTTGTATTTTTAAAAACTACCCTTAAGGAGGGGTGCAACGGGATGTACAAGTTTGTATAGGGAAAACCTATGTGTATCAACTTGAAACTTGGTACAAATATTCTACAAAACAAATAATAAAACACGTATTTTTGGATTTTTAAAAACGACCCTTACGGAGGGGTGCAACGGGGAGTAGAAGTTTGTATAGGGAAATCGTATTACCTGCGTGTATCAACTTGAAACTTAGTACAAATATTATTCAAAACAAATAATAAAACACGTATTTTTGGATTTTTAAAAACGACCCTTAAGGAGGGGTGCAACGGGGTGTAGAAGTTTGTATAGGGAAATCGTATTAACTACGGGTAATCAATTTGAAACTTGGTACAAATATTCTTCAAAACAAATAATAAAACACGTATTTTTGGATTTTTAAAAACGACCCTTAAGGAGGGTTGCAACGGGGTGTAGAAATATGTATAGGGAAATCGTTTAACTGCGTGTATTAACTTGAAACTTGGTACAAATATTCTTCAAAACAAATAATAAAACACGTATTTTTGGATTTTTAAATACGACCCTTACGGAGGTGTGCAACGGGGTTTAGAAATTTGTATACGGAAATCGTATTACCTGCGTGTATCAACTTGAAACTTGGTACAAATATTCTTCAAAACAAATAATAAAACACGTATTTTTGGATTTTTAAAAAGGACCCTTAAGGAGGGGTGCTACTGGGTGTAGAAGTTTGTATGGGGAAAAATGTTGTTTTGGACGAATCTACTTGAAACTTAGCTAGAGAACATAGGAGTTGACCTAAAGGATTTTTTTAAACAACCCTTAAGAAATTGTTAAATTGGACATGGGGAAATATTTTTACGGGACTGGGAAGATATTAATTTATAGGTAGGTGCCGAATTTATACTTTTTTGAACTTCTGACGGGGAATTTACGGGGGTAAAAGATAAAATTAAGGGAAATCTCTGCGTATTTACATAAATTACGTCATAATTCCTAATTATACGCGGACGAAGTCGCGGGCAAAAGCTAGTTTATAAATAGAATCAAAATAAATTCACTTATGCTTTGTACACAATAAGTAAAGTCAGTAAACGTGAAACTACATTACTAATGTAACACTAAGTGATATTTGATGAGATTTTACTGGACCCTCTCCCCCCCATTATGAGGTTACGTAATTAATAGATGCCCCCTAATCTCATTAAGTATAGTTTTAGCAATAGGCTAATTTTAATTATTTTTCATTAAATGAGCCTATATTGATTAAGTTCCGGGAGTCGACATCATTTTTCGGAAATTTCCTCGTCTTTACGATTCTTTTTTTCAAATTTCTTAAGAGTTATTTGCAAAAAAATAGGTCCCTCTTTTTTGGGATTCTTGAATTGTTAATAACTTTTGCAATTGTTTACGTGCGGGTTTGAACACACACATTTTTATAGAGGCGATTACGAATCCAATTAGCTATTACACGTATTTTAACAGTAGCAATAATTAACACGTTTTTCAACTTGTTCGATGGACTGCGCGCGGGTCGTACTAAAAACATTGTTGGAGGCGACTGTATTCTTTGATTTGGCTGGTTTAATTCTCCTAAACTCCAATTGTAGTCTGCTTCAGGCTTCTCGTTATATTATTTTATTTAAAATTAGGTGCGTCGCGTGCGTCTCGCGTTAAATTGCAGCGGGTCAGAGAAGTGAGAGAGGAAGAGGCGGGGAATTGTTCATATTATTCAATTGTTCAAAACACACACATATATTATGTATGTGTTTTTTAATACATTGAAAATGTACACCTTGAACGCTATCTCATTCCGTTATTATTTCTATCGTTTAATTTTAACTGGAGATTGCGGTCAACTTTGATAAGTACTACTTGCATGTGTAGGTACTCACCTCTCCATCGACATTAACGTTCCTGCTGGCGGCAGCTGCTCTATCACTCTGCGATGACGAAGGAGTCGGAGAAGATGGAGGAGGACCAAAGGGAAGAGGAGGAGGCGAATAAGGTGGAGGAGAAAAAGGTGGAGGAGAAAAAAACCGAGGATGACGACGTGGAAAACGAAGAGGAGGAGACGAAGGCGGAGGAGGAGACGAAGAAGACGAGGACGAAGATGATGGAGGAGGACCAACAGGAAGGGGAGGAGGAGAATAAGCAGGTGGAGGAGAAGAAGGAGAATGAGTAGGATAAGGAGAAAAACGAGGAGGAGAATAAGGAGGAGGAGGAGAACGAAACAAATAATAAGCAGACAGAGGACGACCAAGAGAAAAATAAGGATTAAGAGAAAGAGGTGGGCTAGGAGAAATAGGAGGACCAAAGTAAAGAGTATGACCTAATAAAAAGGAAGGACCAAGAGAAATAGGAGGACCTCTAAAAAGAGGAGGATCAGGAGAAAGAGGAGGACCAATAGAAGGAGGAACAAAAGAAATTACAGAAGCATACGAAGACGGTGAAGGAGACAACGGCGTTAAAGAAGGTGACAAAGATGAAGAAGACGTCGGAGACAAAGGAGGAGGAGAGCCAAGAGGAAGAGGAGGAAATATAGGAGTAGAAGGAAGAGGATACGATGAAGAATTAGAAATCTTGGACTGCAAACCAAAGTAAAAATATATTTATATGATATTAGTAAATTAACAACAATAAAGAAACTACTGATTGGGAAAAAAAAATTCCGCCCTTATAGTTTAGGTCGATCTCACAGTCTCCAGATTTTCAGGGATAAAAAGTAGCTTAGTTATGTCTTTATCCAGGATTTATTATAATCTGTACTAACTATAATAGCCCCATAGAGGGGTGCATTTAAAAACAAGTAGCCTGTCAAGATTTTCCATATCAAATTTTATCAAAATCGGTTCAGTGGTTTAGCCGTGACAGCATAACAGACAGACAGACATTTCGAATTTATAAAATTAGTACGGATAACAAAATCAATAATTTATAATAATTGATTAATTATTTATTTTGCAATTTCTCAATTTACAAATTCATCTCTACCATACTCTACTAAAATTTGCCGAATATTTGCCAACAAAATCGCCTATGACAGACACCAAAGTGAATCCTTATGTTTTTTGGGTTGGGTGGTGTTTATACTTATGCGCTAATGTCAGGATGTCCGATTTAAAAAAATCCGTTATAGCATGGTTATAGCCCGTTTATTGAGGAAGGTTATAGGGTATATAACATCACGCTACGACCCAAAGAAGCGGAGCAGTTTATTATTATAAACGTCAAGTAATCAAAAATTTTCACGGGCGAAGGCGGTGTGGGAATATTATAAAAAGAGAGTGTAAGTTTGAAGCAAAGTATTATTACAGTTTATAATAAGGATAGGTACTTACTGCTTTGGTTGGAGTCACAAAGCGTGACTCCACGTGTTCTTAATTCTGTAATAAATAAAAAATAATTGTTTTACAAAATCCTTAGGTAGGTACATACATAGTAAGCTCACGCGCTATTAGTCCGGTTTTTAAAAATATTTATTTTTTCGTTATAGCCCGTTTATTGAGGAATGTTATAGGGAGACATCCATTAATTACGTGAGCTATTTTACTTCTAATTTAGACTTCCCCCTCCCCTTTGGTGAGATTGAGTGACATTTAGTGGGACCCCCCCCTCCCCATCCCCATACGTGAGATTTCCGCTACAGTCTATACCATTTTTTTTTCTTTTAAAAACTTTTCTTTTTTTACTTTTTTTCTTACTCTTATAATGAGATGTTTGAGCGGGCAAAATGGGACATTTCAAGAGATATTTTTTTATTATTATTATCTGTATAGCAATGTATTCCTTTAAAGTTGACGTGAACGATTATACCCCCTTCAGTTTAAGTGAGATTTGATGAGTTTTCCTGGCGTGATTCTAGATAATAAATGCGTTCTGCTTTTTGATCACTCATTTTCCCATCGACCACTTTACCTTAACTAACCTAACTAACTTTCATTGCAGTTTATAATAAATATACTTACAACTTTCGGAGGAGTCACAAAGCGTGACTCTACAAGGAGTTCTCCATTCTGTAATAAATAAAAAAAAGTAATATATGAGGGACGTTGAGCCAGATTGCATGGGGGAGGCATATGAGTGCTGGAAAGTACTATGTCCGGGAACTAACAAACCTGCCAAATTAGATAGTCAATCTTGCTGGGACTATCCTCTTTCAAGAATAACGCTCAATATAATAATAGCCGCTAGTTCTGAATCAGACAGGGCGAGAATTATAGCATCCTGTGAACTGGAATCAGGCGCATGGCTAAAAGTGTATCCTTCACAAAATTTAAGCACACTCCTAGACAAAAATACTCTGCGAATTTGTGTGGGGCTACGCATAGGGGCACAGCTGTGTCAACCACATTTATGTGTATGTGGTTCAAATGTTGAGACTAATGGACACCACGGCCTATCCTGTTGAAGGAGCGCCGGTCGAATTCCAAGACATATAGCAATAAATAATATAATAAAACGATCTTTGAGTTCGGCTGACACTCCATGTCTACTAGAACCCCCCGGCCTTAGCCGGTCGGACGGCAAAAGACCGGATGGCATGACCCTGGTACCATGGTCTCGAGGCCGCGCTCTGGTGTGGGACGCCACATGCGTGGACACGCTGGGTCCAAGTCATGTTGCCGCCTCCTCCAGCTCTGCAGGTGCCGCAGCTTCTGAGGTGGCACATTTAAAAATTCAAAAGTATTTCTCGCTGCTAGATCACTTTGAATTTCTTGCTTTTGCGGTTGAGACTCTTGGGCCGCGGTCATCAGACTCCAAGAAGTTTGCTGATAAAATTGGTAAACTTCTCATCGAAAAGTCTGGTGATCACCGATCTAAGAGTTTTTTCATTCGCCGCATAAGCTTGGAGATTCAAAGGGGTAACGCAGCGAGTGTTTTTGGCACGATTGGATTTTCTTCAGAGCGGGAGGAGGTATTCTATCTTTGATTCCTCCATCCTTTTTCTTTTTCTTTTTAGTTTTAAGGTATTTAAGGTTTTTAAGATTTTTAATGTATATTTTAGATTTTTGTTTGTAGTGTGAATAAATAAAATAGATATATTGTATTACAAAATCCTTACATAGAAATATTTGAATAAGTATTAATATTTTAAAATTAAATTATTAATTTCCAATGTCCTTTAGTCTAATGTTACGTACGTTATGCGCGTTCGTCGTGGTAAAACTCTACTGAGGCGGGCTTTTTTGTGCTGAATTTCAGTTTCATAATTTATACTAAGCTTTCTGAGAAATCAGGCGAGCCGCCAACCGTGCACTGGACGGGCGCCTAGTATAGCTAGTTCGATAATATACACAAACACATCTCACGGCCATTATACCTACTAAGTGGGTTGCTCATATTAAACAGAACAGGTGGAAAACTTGCATCAAAACGTTATTTTTAAAAGTGGCGACGCCAACTTTACATACCCAAGCACGACAAGTCGATTAAAGCACTTATTCTCTAAGAAAAGAGTGTGATTTGAATTCGGGTTTCATGTCCAACGCTCTGCCAATTACGTGGTGTTACTGGTGTTAGAGGCCTGGATTTACACTAGGGGCCACAGGGGCCAGTGCCCAGGGCGGCAAAATTTGGGGAGAGAAAAAAAATTTTTTCGCGTTATCGAAAAGGCTTTAAAAAGTGCGATTGTATGGGAACATTTAACGTTTATTTATCCCATTTACAATAAAAAGAATAAATGGTTAATTTTATTTATTAAAAAAAATTATGTATCTAGTATTTTTCACGGTGCCCCAGGGCGGCACTAAGGGTAAATCCGGCACTGGGTGTTACACTCAAAATCTGAATTTTAGATATTATAATGTTGTATAAATGTATACCTATAGATCGGCAGGATAGTGAAAAATCCATCCAAGTATTCGTCACCCCACCCACAACCAATAGAAACGAAGCTATAGGACGGCTAAATTCGCAAATTAGCAATATGGTAATGGAGAAACCTTTGGCCCATGGAGTCCATCAGCAAAAGACTTTATAAAAACTTTAACACCAAAATTAATTGTCGCTTCTGGTGACAAGAGGGCTGGCTCCTACTTAGCACAGAAAATAAGTATAGCAATCCAAAGAGGAAATGCAGCCAGCGTTCTTGGCACTATGCCATTAGGGCGAGACCTTTTCGACCTTTAATTAGATAAGTTCTTACATATTTTAGTTTGTTATTATTTTAAGTTTTTATTAATTAATGTATTTATTTAAGTAAATTAAATTAAATAAAAATTGATTTTTATATAAAAAACAAAAAAAAAAAAAAATATGGTAAATAATTTTAAATTAAATAATAAAAAAATATTTTAAATTTTTAATAAGCGACAAAAATACCGTGATGTATATAATTGAAGGGTAATGGTAAATATTAAAAAAAATTAAGAGCTACGAAAGAGAAAACAGAGGCAAAATTTTACCACCTATTCAAGAAAACCCATTGAAAAAATAACAGCTATTTCACTTAGATATATTGAATAATATGCTAAATTACATTGACACATGTGGATTATTTACAGAGAAATTGGAAATAGTTTATCCCAGACAAATTATGGATATTAAACAAAACACAACATTGAAACTAGTTTTCGATGGATACAAAAAGTAAAAAGACTGAAATAGCAATGGACAGGACATGTACTGAGATCCTCCAAAGACAAATGGTCAAAAGAGGTGACATGACTGCAGAGATGGAAAGAAAGGAAGAGGTAGACAAATTAAAAGATGAAAGTCTATTTCCCAGAGGATGGAGAGTAGCAAGGGACTGCTGTAAGTGACATATACTGGAGGAGCCCTATGTCCAAGAACAACCTGATCCAAATTGTTGCTTGCTGATATTAACTTGAAATTGTAATTACTAATTAAATCAGAGAAATAATGGCTATTTTTATTTATTTAAGTGCTTTACTAAATTTTCCTTTTTAGTACATTCGATCAGAGGGGGTTCTCAAACTTAGTCAGGCCGCACACCAAAGCAGCATACAGCAAATGTTTTATGAAACAAACAAATGCACCCGAATATACATCCCTATAGAATGCACACACAAAAACCATTTGCTACTCAGTGTAATTGGCTGAATGAAAGATGATTTGTACTTTTGTATTGCTGTCAAAATATTCTACTGATAGGTGTGCATATAGGCTGCAAATGCTAAATGTAGAGAAGCAAATGATATGCAGTATTTGTTGTATACTTGCTACATACCTAGCTCCACATACCCCTATTACATTTTCCATAAATGAAGGTAAATATCAGTGGCTTGGAGCCTATACAACCCGATTCCTTTCAGCTTCTCTTTAGGAATTTGTAAATCTAATATACAAATGACATTATATAAAATCATTAGTGCATTTTGGATAATAAAAGAAAAATTTAGATATTGTAGCATTAGTTGAGTGATCTATTTTATGGCTTCCCTTCTGAAAAAAATCACCGTTTGCCTGTTAAGTATAGAAAATTAGGTTTTTTAGAAAAAAGGCTTGTTGTAATTTGAGTAATTCTGGCCACAAGCTGGCTGCATCATTAGATATTGATCACAAACTTTAATCCAGTCATTTATCATAATCAACCAAACTCAGTGGCTTTAGTGAATGATGAAAGATCCTGCGTTCACTTTCCAACTGCACCATCTGATCAGTTTCATTATCAAACGTCAGCATGTTTGGATATTCAGAAGTGGGTGAGAATTGAATTGGAAGTTTAAACCTTACATACTAACAAAGCAAGATATTGCAAAGATTGGGGCCAAGCCAATCTTTGCTTAGACCTATAAAAAACACCATCTTCTATTATGTAGAAAACTGGAAATATGGTAAAAACTAAAAATATAAATCAGATATTTGTAAGAAGTTATAGCAGGAATCCAAGTAAACTTAAAGAATTAATTCAATTATTAAAATACACTAAAATATCTTAGGTGATTCATTGATAAGTTACAAGGGGCTAAGTGTATTTAATGTATGTTGGAGCTTATTTCAGAAACTACTGAATCCATTTTAAAAGCTTCAATTAAGTTTCAAACCTAAGTATTGTTTTCTATGTAAAAGTTTAATTCTCCCCTTCACTGATACTTACCATTCCTGTGAATCAATATTATAAACAAGTGAAGTTTTTTTTTTTTTTTTTTTTTTTTTTTATTGGATGGCAATTGTACTAAGATAAGTACATTTCTGCCAGTGTCACGTCGTTATTCAGTTACATTTATCTGTCGAAATTTAGTATCGAAACTTTCAGGAATCTGAAATAAATAATACAATACTACTTCTATATTTACAACTAAATTAATTAAAACTATTTACATACACAAAAAAAAATTATTCAACATTAAAATAATATTTAAATTAAATAATTCATGACTAAATACAACTTAAGATAGGAACAATGAAATTGATACATAACTGAAACTAACAAATTATTTAATAAGAATGATAATAAATAAACATAAAGCTTTATTTAAAATATAGATAGACTTATATTTTTATGTTATTATCCGATAAAAATTTAGATATGCATGATATTATGAAAATATTAGAATTCATCATAATATGTAGAAGACTCACTATGTTGATGGGAAACTGAATATTGTTACTTAATAAAGATTTCATAAAATTATCCCGATTATATAATTCACATGAAAAAAAAAGATGGTTAGCATCTCCAATATCCAGCCCACATTCACAAATTGATGAATCTTTGATGTGAATTTTATTGAGATGAACAGGAAGACAGGTATGACCCAAGCGTAATCTACTAATTGAAGATGTTATACTTCTAGAATAATGAATTTTAAAAAACCAGGGTTTAGCAGGAACTTGCTCAACAATCTTTCTATAAAATGTACCCTTAGTCTTAGAAGAAATTCTCCATGATTTATTCCAATTTTCAAACAGAGATAATCTAGGTAAATTAATAAGATCATGACAAAAATTTTGAAAAGGAAAAACATCTCCACATGATACTGCCTCTTTGGCTAATTTATCAGCCTTTTCATAAATATTAGCATGACCAGGAATCCAAACAATAATTACATTTAAATTTTTATCAATACAATTTTGTAAAGCCGACTTAATATTATATAATATGATATTATGATTTTTTGAATAAAACGGGGACTTACATACTGATTGAATAGAACTTAGTGAATCTGAGAAAATTACTGTAGATTTTAATTTAAATAATAAAATATATTTAATAGCTTCAAGGATACCCAAACATTCTCCTGTATATACTGTTGTTTCTGGAGGATATTTGATTTTTTGGACAATATTCCAATTCTTATGGAAAATTCCAATACCAACACAACCTTTTTCAGTAAGTTTTGAGGCGTCTGTGAAAATATAATGATAGTTGGGCCAATTTGAATCAATAATTGAACAAAATTCTTTATTAGCTTCTAAAGTAGATTTTGTTATTCCTATATTACAAATTACACTTGGAACAAAAATGCATGTATCAAAAGAATGTGTGTATAAAGGGAGATTATTTAATCTAACTATAGGATATTTAATATTTTTAAAATATTGATAACTTTTAACCAAGGAAGGAATCGTTTTATTTGTCCAATAACTATTTGAACCACAATATCTTGTTAATAGTGAAAGTTTAGGAAAAATAGCATGCTTCTTAAATATGGCAATACGAAATAGAAATCTGTCAGATAAATATTGCCTGCGTAAAGCAAGGGGAGGGTCGACAGATTCTAGTTGTAGAGCATTAACTGGGCTGCTTTTCATTGCCCCAAGAATTATTCTAAGAGACTTGGATTGAATAAGATCTAATTTCTTAAGTGAATTTTTATTGGCAGGAATTAAAAGAAAAGAACCATAATCCAAATGGCTCCGAATAATAGCGTTATATAAAATTTTTAAATAATAAGGATGACCACCCCACCAGACTCCACATAATGTTTTTAAAATATTAATATTACGTTCACATTTATTAACAATATAATCTATGTGAGAGGTACCTGACAATTTACTGTCCAATATTAGACCTAAAAATTTATGTTCATTGACAATAGGAATTAAAACATCATCAATAGAAATATTAACTAAAGGAATATTTCGTTTTCT
Source organism: Nemapogon koenigi (assembly GCA_963924495.1). Taxonomy (NCBI): domain Eukaryota; kingdom Metazoa; phylum Arthropoda; class Insecta; order Lepidoptera; family Tineidae; genus Nemapogon; species Nemapogon koenigi. The sequence goes on from OZ004629.1 coordinate 24,682,317, forward strand.
AGAAAATATTAATAAAACACTTTTAGCTGGAGAAATACCCAAACCATGTAATATTAGCCATTGGTTAAGGGACAATAAGGCTTTTTGAATACTATCAGCAGAACTAGACACTACCTTGTTAGCAGAATAAATTAATATGTCATCTGCATACTGAAGTATTCTACAGTGAGGTATAACAGAATAGTGTAAATCATATGTATAAATATTAAATAATAAAGGACTTAGTACCGACCCTTGAGGTAAACCTTTATATATTTTCCTAGAATAATAAACATCATCTTGTAAATTAATTTGAATTGTTCTTTCTAATAACATGTTGATAACAAATGTGACTAATTTTTCAGGAACCTTAAGAGTTCTCATTTTGTTATCTAATAAAGGAATTAAGACATTGTCATATGCAGCGGTTATATCCAAAAATGCTGCCACAGTAGACTCTTCTCTACTAAAAGAAAGTCTTATATCAGTAGTGAATATTGCTAAATTATCCATCACACTTCTACCTTTCCTAAAACCAAATTGGAAAGGTGATAAAATATTATGAAACTCAATGAACCATTCTAAACGATTTTTGACTAAATGTTCAGCAATTTTTGCCAAACAAGATGACATTGCAATAGGACGATATGAGCAAATATCCTCTGGATTTTTAAATGGCTTCAGTATCGGAACTACCTTTTGAATCTTCCAGCTGGCAGGTATATTTCCACTAATAAAAACGCAATTAATAAATGTTAAAAAATATTCTAAAATATCATCATTAAGATTTACAATAAATGAGTATAGAATAGAATCTAATCCAGGAGCTGAATCCTTGACGTGGGATAAAACTATTTTTAATTCATGTATGGAAAAAGGAGAACAAAGTTTGTCAATATGCATAGAAGGAAGATGCGTAGAGAGATGTAATGTAGATATTTCATCTTTATTAGGGACATAGCTAGGACAAAGTTTACATATAAAAGAATTAACTAAATCTATAGGAATATAACTTTTTGATTTGTTATCTAGAGAGTTACGATATCTACGAATATTTTCCCAAACAAGACTTGATGGGACCTTAGGGGAAAGAGAAGAGCAAAATTTATTCCAACCAGCGCGTTTTTTTTTACGTAGCAATTGTCTGGTTTGTGCTTCAACTTTTTTTAATTCTATGTAATTCTCAGGTGTTATTGAAATTTTAAATTGATTTTCAGCCTTACATCTAAGTCGAATAGCTGCTGTACATTCTTCATCCCACCACGGAGGAGAGGCACGGGAATGAGATGATTTTAAAGGAACACATTTCTTAGCTGTATTTAATAAGTGATCACACAATAACTCAACACAGCAATCAATATTATCCTCTGTAGGATTAGGCAGATTTGGAACAATTTCTAATAAAGTACTATTATAAGATTTCCAATCTGCAGATTTAGTTTTAAATTTTAGGTTTGTTGAAGAGTTTACAGTTTAAAGTGAAGTTTATTAAAGGTCTTAAGGCAGAAAATAGTGTGTAAAACAAGTGTCATACATTTTGAAATTAATAAATTAAACACCGACTTTGGAATTAAAATAAAGAAAAATTAATTAGTTAGGTATACAATGTACTTACCAGAGATTATGTTTTCATAAAAGCAGATCGATTTGATGTTATATACGCGTCCCTAAACGTGTAATCCGATATTTAATTTCAAAAAACATTTTATTAAAATCGGAAAGCAGAATCGAATCATAGATAATATACTATCGAATCATCACACATTGATCACAGACTATTATACATTGATCACAGGCAAGCACAGAGCAAGTAAAATAGCCTGGGCACAGAGCAAGTAAAAGGCCTGAGACATAACATAGTAGTCTGTGACAGTTACTCTATGGTCTGTGAACGGGACCATAGATAATACTATATTTTCTACGATATGGGGACTCCCTCAGATCAAGGGACTCCATTCTTCTTCTTCTTCATCATTTTTTGATATATGGCAACAGTGCCGACTTATCGTCGCAATTCTGCCAATGTCCAGTGCTCAATACTGTGCAATCTTGTTACAGGGCAATGTGCAGTTTCATTCTTCTTTCCAATACTCAAAGTTCTTTAGTCATAAATCTATGTTTCCATATTAGTCCAAAGGCCAAAGAGTACCTACCTCAGTGTTGCCAGTGGCCGACGGTCAAAAGCTCGGAGGTCAAAAGTAACATGAGACACACAGGAACATTATCTTTTTTTCGGTAGAAAACGACCCTAGGTAAAGGTTTACATTATGACATCCTGAGTTTTTTAGAACTTTTACTTATAACTTGGCCTAAAAAATATTAAAGTTGATTATTTCTCCAGAATCATGTTTGTTGCACAATTTACAGCATAAAAACGAATTTTATAACAAATTCGGCCAGTGCACATTGTCATAGACAGACTTTTACGTTTTCGAGCCGCAGATTCTAGATAAAAATATTAAAGTTTGAAATATCAACTTATTTTGCTTTTAATGCTTAAAACAAATCCTTATATTAAAATTATAACAAATTGGTCAGTTGCTTTACAAATAAAACGGCCTTGAACTTTTTATACTCATTTAATACGACATAAAAATTCCGAAGTTTATGTATAAGTCTTTGTAGCCACCTAAATAACATATATGTATTATAAAATTATAACAAATTGGTCAATTTTTTTACAAATAAAACGACCTTAATTTTTTCAAACTCATTTAGTACGACATAATAGTTCCGAAGTTTGTGTATCAGTCTTTGTAGACACCTAAATAACTTATTTTATAAAATTGGTCAATTGATTTACAAATAAAACGGTCTTGAATTTTTCAAACTCATTTACTACGACATAACAGTTCCGAAGTTTGTAGAGTTTATGTATAAGTCTTTGTAGACACCTAAATAACATATATTATAAAATTATAACAAATTGGTCAATTGCTTTACAAATAAAGCGGCCTTAAAATTTTCGAACTCATTTACTACGACATAAAAATTCCGAAGTATGTAGAGTTTGTGTATAAGTCTTTGTAGACACCTAAATAACATAATATTAAAAAATTATAACGAATTAGTCAATTGCTTTAAGTACAAGTAAAGCGGCCTTAATTTTTTTAAACTCATTTACTACGACATAATAAATCCGAAGTTTGTAGAGTTGGTGTATAAGTCTTTGTAGACACCTAAATAATATATATTATAAAATTATAACAAATTGGTCAATTGATTTACAAATAAAACGGCCTTGAATTTATCAGACTCATTTACTACGACATAGAAATTCCGAAGTTTTATAGAGTTTGTATATAAGTCATTGTAAACACATAAATAAGCTATACTATAAATATATATGACATTTGGCAATTGGTAATAAAATATAATTATATTTAATAGTTAAGCGGTGAACATCTTGATTAATGGTCAGTTGATCACCCGATGGTCTCGCAGTATCACACTTGTCGTGTTTAGGCTGAGTCTACATTGATGCGTGATGCGATCCGCGTCACATGGGCAAATAAACCAACTAATTATAGCCATGACTGCATTATTGTATTCTACGAGTTTATTTGAATGGCGGATCCAATATTTTGATGGAATTTCTTAATTATACTCGTATATTATTATTAATTGTGTATTTTGTTGGTAAAATAATTGATCATAACATTGTAGAAACTGCCATTAATTTTAATATAATAATTTTGCCTTGAATATAATAAGAACTTGGGTGCATATAGAACGTTGTGCATACAGTGTCAAAAATGGAATTCCGTAATATATTTTGAAAAAGTAATTGACATCATCATATAGAATTATTTTCATATTCAAATTCGCCCAGTTGTGATACTGCGACTTCATGTTTCTTTCTTTTCATTGCAGATGCAATACATCTAGTATTTATGTATGCAATTTGGCCGTTTCGTTGAAGTTTTAATGAAGTTTTGTTGTCGAAAAGTTACTTCTTTTTACACCGGCACTAATAAACGCAAATATCGCTTTTTCTTTCACAGTTACAGTCAATTAAATTATTAAAATTTTGTCACAAATTAAACACTGTTCACTTTTCGCCATTTTGCAGTAATAGGACGCCTGTGACACACCGCCGTCAGGAGTTTGTTTGTGTCGAAATGATTTCTTTGTTTACTAATTACCTATCACATCGACTACCTGAGCTGTAATGTGACTAGCGTTGCCATATGGCAATCTTTAAATTAAATACAAATCTACAAAATAGATCGTTTTTAATGCATAATATCACTCTGCCCCTGGCTTCCCCCGTGGATATCTTTGATCAAAATAAAATATAGCCTATATTACTCAAGGATATTGTAGCTTTCTATTCGTGAAAGAATTTTTAGAATCGGTTCAGTAGTTCGAGATATTAGCCCCTACATCCTAGAGGTAAAGTTTGTACCACCTCTTTATTGACACGTGCAAATCATGTAAATAGTTGCCAAAATTAGATTATTATACCATTAAAACATGAAAATATAAATTACATCACAAAAATAAGACAATATAGAAGTGCGCACTAACAAATAAATGTGATTTTGAATTTTGTTGGCTTTCTCTGGGCGGGGATTCAAGTCTGTTAGCACCAAAAAAATATGAATTCATCAAAAAAACGTATATGAATTAGCTACATTTTTCCTGCTTTTATTTTTTATAGCATAGTTCCTAAGATAGGTTAAAACTATCGTATATTTACTATAACTACTAAAAAAACTAGCTAAATATGAATTCGAGTTGAATCAATACATTTGCTATTTAGGTACACGATAGTGAAGCATATTTTTAGTTAGTTTAGATAGGTTTGTAGAATTGTCGTCTATTTGTCACAATGATTACCAAGAATTAAGTTATCTGGCATCGCTGGCTGTGACCGCCGCCCGCCGAGTGACACTAAAGTTGCAAGCGGACCTTTTCGCCCTCCTGTACTATTATAGGACGGTATTTTACATACATACATACATACCTTCACGCCTGTTTTCCAAAGGGGTAGGCAGAGAGTATGGATCGCGACTTCTCTCGATCTTTGCATACTTCTCTTGATTCATGCACATCCATACATCGTTTCATACGTCTATTAGTAGTACTATTTAAAAAAAGGTCAAATAGGTACATTTTTTAAATTCGTCTTGGTCGTCCTTTTCTTCTATTACACAATGGTTTTATTCTGTGGTATAAAACAAACTCAGCAGTATTAAAATTTAAGTACAAGTTTAGTTAGGTAGGTAGCACTATAACAGAAAGAAGCGACCAAAAATGCGCATCCCCGACGTAAGCCTGTACCTACACGAGTTCCTGTCCGCACATTGTCGGGTCGAACATACTCGGGCCGGGCAATCCATGGTCGGTATTTATGCCAAGAGCATGTTGTGGCTCGAACCCATGAGATTTCCCACTAAAGAAGAAGAAATTTTCACTTTAAAATATAAATAACGGCCTTAAAATTATAACAACATGGTGTATTTATTTACAATTAACACAGCCTTCAATTTATCGCACTCATTTATTACGACATAAGAATTCCGAAGTGTATAGAGTTTGTGTATTACTTTTTTGTAGACACCTAAATAACATAATTATATTATAAAATTATAACAATTTGGTCAATTGCTTTACAAATAAAACGGCCTAAATTTTTCATACTCATTTAATACGACATGAAAATTTCGAAGTTTATAGAGTTTGTTTGTGTATAAGTCATTGTAGACATATAAGAACCTATATTATAAAATTGTAACAAATTTGGCAATTGGTAATTTAAAAAAAAAATTTAAGCGGTGGTCAGCTTGGTCAATGGTCACCAGATGGTCTATAGCAGTAGTACACTTATCGTGTTTAGGCTGAGAACAAACTGATTATTATATTTATTATAAATGGCTACATAACAAGTATCACAGTGTAGCCATTTACAATAAATATAATAATCATTAAAAAAAGCTCAAAGTCACGACAACATCTGACAATCATATTATATTTACTTTTGTATTTTATTTTAATTTAACTATTTTCTAAGCCTTTTCTACAATAAATATTAATAAAAATCAAAGTACAATACATATACAATAAACTACAGATATTATCAATTATAAAATATACATAACGAAAGTTTTTACCCGATTTTTACCCGATGACATAACCAACATGTCATAACAAATCAAAAAAATCCATAGTAAGAAAGTACAATGGAAACAATATTACAATATGATAACAAGATCGAGAGCTGCACTAAGCGCACAACCAACACCTTCGGGATCGTCGCTGGGAGCTAATGGCTCTGTGGTCTCCGTGCAGGAAGTGGTGGCGCCAACACAAATACCGCAGGCAGACCCCGAACCTGCAAGTACCGCTGAGTCGTCGAGCTCCAGCGACGAGTTTTTCTCCCCAATAACATCGCCAAACAACAGACGTCGGAGAAGAAAGCCCCAGCCCCCGGCACGCATAGGACCCGCAAGACGTCATGATGCCTTGCAAAAGGTCCCTGCTACCGGTGGTACAGTGCGCCGCATGAAATGGACTAATAAAATAAATGAGAATGTCATGCGAGCGTACTATGCGGCTACAGAGGGAGGAACTAACCTCACTGCGTACCGTGTACGGATGCTTCCTCTGTTTCAGACCCTGGAACCAACTGTCAATGTTTCGGTCCAACGACTATCGGATCAAGTGCGGGCAATCCAACGCTGTCACATGCTGGATGAGCCCGTACTGGAGAGGCTGCGCGCAGAATTACGAATTAACTGCATCATCCCTGTCCCGTCACAGCCTGCGGTAAGCAGACTAACATCACGTCCTACTACACCACAGACTGATGATGTAGACATGGATAACGCGGTTATAACAGTAAGTAGCCAGTATAATGAGCAATTGAGGAGCGTTTTGGAGGATGTGATTTTGGAGTATCGAACGACACCGCCCCTACTTAGGCCGCGTTTGCCACGTTTGCCTATGCACAAAAAAACATAAACATTGTGAGTGCCCTAGATTCACTATTATCAAACTATTTTGATAATAGTGAAAACCTCGCCGATACGCATTCGATCCTGTACTGCGCCGCGGTTACGGCTTGCCGTGTAGCAGGAGTCAAGTTTTTCAATGAAGCTACACGACCGAAACCTACCGTACCCGCGTGGCAGAGCAGGATCCAGAGGCGAATTGACGAGGCTAGGGTACTCATAGGCAAGCTAACCTGCTTCAGGAACGGAAACACTCGTCCGCGAGTGATGCGTTTTGTGCAGCGAGCCTTCTCGGAGTTTGACATCAGACCCCGGGAATATATATCTCGAGTCACAGAACGCATCGACTTCCTGAAGCAGAAAATTTGTGCATGGGCAAACCGCATTCGCAGGTACAAGTTGCGAGTGGATCGATACGTCCAGAATCACATATTTCAAAACGATCAAAGGCAGGTTTATAGAGACTGGGAACAATCCAAACAGAGTGTGACTGAGGGGAGTGTACCCGATGTTGAAACCACGAATACTTTCTGGCAAAACATCTGGTCGGCTCCCGTCAGTCACACCGAGGACTCTTGGATGGGGGATGTTGAGCGGGCCTGTGAGTCAGTGCCAGAGATGGGGTCTGTCATTATAGACCCCATCGATGTAGTTTGTGCGGTCCGTCCTATGGCAAATTGGAAGTCTCCAGGGCCCGACGGACTACACAACTATTGGCTAAAATGGATACGCAGCTCACACGCTCGCTTAGCTTCCCAATTCCAAGAAGCCATTGAGTTTGGATCGATCCCAGAATTTATGACTACAGGCATTACCCGTCTGCTTTTTAAGTCCGGTAGTACCACGGATCCTAAGAACTATAGACCCATAACATGCTTGCCTACCATCTACAAGCTCCTTACATCCATTTTGAGAATCAAAATTGGTTGCCATATAGATACCAATTCAATCATGTCTGCTTCTCAGAATGGATGTAGGGCTGGGTCCCGTGGTACTAAAGAACTTCTCCTCATTGACATGACCATTAGCCAACAAGTTCGACGTAACCGAAAGAATTTATCGGCATGCTGGATAGATTACAAAAAAGCTTATGACTCTGTACCACATACCTGGCTCATGAGGGTGCTGGAGTTGTATAAAATCGATACAACTCTACGCACCTTCCTGAGCTCATGTATGGGGCACTGGAAAACAGTCCTCATCTATCCAGGATGCCGAAGAGCTTTCGGCGACGACGAACTAATCAGGATTAAACGGGGTATATTCCAAGGCGATAGTTTAAGTCCCTTGTGGTTCTGCTTGGCCCTAAACCCACTCAGCACACTGCTAGGGGTTTCAGGGCTAGGCTACCGTTTGCGGAGAGAGAGTCAAGTTATATCGCACTTACTTTACATGGATGATTTGAAGTTATTTGCCCAAAACAAATCACAACTGATAGATTTACTAAGGATAACTGAAAACTTTAGTAAATCTATCAGTATGGAGTTTGGTTTGGACAAATGTGCGATCATACATGTAAAGCGAGGAGTGATAACGGAATCTGAGAGTACACAACTCACAGATTCTGTAAAACTTGATTCACTCTCTGAAAACGAAACCTACAAGTATTTGGGTATGTCACAGGCAATAGCAATCAATGAGACAGACATGAAACAATCTTTGAAGGAACGCTTCTATGGCCGCCTGAAAAAAGTACTGAAGAGTCTTTTATCAGGCGGAAATAAAGTGCGTGCCTTTAATGGTTGGGTCATGCCTGTCTTATTGTATTCCTTTGGCATACTCAAGTGGACTCAAACTGAACTGGACGCCCTGGACAGACGAGTTCGGACACTATTGACCGCATATCGTATGCATCACCCACGCTCATCTGTAATGCGATTGTACATCCCACGGAAATGTGGAGGTCGTGGCTTTCTCAACGCTAAGACTCTCCACAATCGTGAGGTATACAGTCTCAGAGAATATTTTCTCAACAGTGAGGGGGTGATGCATGGAAATGTGGTCAAGGTAGACAAGGGCTTTACCCCGTTATCCTTGGCTAAAGAGAACTGGCACAAACCTGTAGTACTGAGTACCAATGACCGCAAGGAGGTATGGCAGAGCAAGGAGTTACACGGAAGGTTCTACAAGGCTCTTCATGGTTCTGATGTAGACCTTTTGACTTCCGTGTCCTGGCTACGCTTCGGTGATCTCTTTGGAGAAACCGAAGGTTTTACCTGTGCAATTATGAACGAAGTTGTCAAGACGAATAACTACCGGAAATACATAATTAAGGACGGCACGGCTGACATCTGTCGAGCATGCCACCGTCCTGGAGAGTCAATCAGACATGTTATTTCCGGTTGTTCTAGTCTTGCCAACGGCGAGTACTTGCACAGGCACAACCAAGTAGCCAGGATTATACACCAACAACTTGCTTTGCGATACAACCTTGTAGTCACGGAAGTACCGTATTACATGTATGTGCCTGAACCAGTTCTTGAAAATGGTCATGCCACGCTCTACTGGGATCGATCTATCATCACAGACAGAACTATTGTTGCCAATAAGCCTGATATTGTGTTGGTAGATCGATCAGCGCGCCTTGCAATGATAATCGATGTCACTATCCCACATGACGACAATCTTGTGAAAGCTGAGACAGATAAACAATCAAAATATCTTGACTTGGCTCACGAGATTGTCGACATGTGGAATGTGAAATCGGCGATCATTGTACCGATAGTCGTGACGGTCAATGGTCTTTTTGCTAAGAGTTTTGACCGTCACCTTAGGAGACTTGAGATTGACAGTTGGGTCAAGGGTCAGATCCAGAAGGCAGTACTCCTCAGTACGGCCCGTATTGTGAGGAAGTTCCTCTCTCTGCAGCCCTAACCACCGGTAGTTTGGGTATTAACCTCGCTTCCGGGGGGATAAATCCTTTTTTTATATTTTTATATATTTTTGTTTTTTTTTTATACCCAAATATGTAAAAATATAATTTAAAGAAATATGTGAAATAAAGAGAATAAACTGACATCCTGCTGAATTTCAGCTAAAAATATTGAATAATTTCGCTGAAATTCCAGTTTTAGTCAAATTTTTCTGAAATTTTCAAATCTAAATATCTCATGTCTAACAAGTCCAAAACGTGCTTAGCAAGAAAAGAAATTGTACTTTTATGTGAAATTAGTCAAAATTATTCTATCTTCAAAATTCGATAGTTTTTTAGCCATTTACGATAAACTTTACTTAAAGGAAACATTCCTTTATTTTTAAAAAGAAACAAAACTGCATTCAAAGATTTTCTTAAATTCGCTTGCCTCATCAGGGAATCGAATTATCGAACAAATAAACCTCGCTATTAGATTTATTTTATCATTAACTAGCTGTTTCCCACGACTTCGTACGTGACTATTTCAGAATGTTGGCAAACATCACTTCATACATAGCTTTTGTCATGTTTACCTCTGTCCACCCCGTTCCCGTCGTCATGCCGTGATGGTATATAACCTATGTTACTCAGGGATAATGTAGCATTCCAATGGTGAAAGAATGATCAAAATCCGTCCAGTAGTTTTTGAGTTTATTCGTAACAAACATACAAACATACAAACATACAAAAATACAAATCTTTCCTCTTTATAATATTAGTATAGATTAATAATAATGTTGAAAGTGAACAGTTCTAGGTAGGTAGGTAATGTTGATTGTTGATTAAAGCTAAACTACTAAATATTAGTTTTCATGGATATCTTGGATAAGACCAAATGTTTATACCTACCTAAGAGAAATCATCTTTTTGCAAGGTTACAAATTTAAGTAAAGTATCATTTAAAATGTAAATGAATGTAAAGTCATACTACTAATAACCATAATAACGTATGCAATTTTTTACCTGCTTCTTGTACGACCCTTTTCCGATATGTGCCTACAAAATTACGTTTCCTGTAGGGCTAAGATGACCGCCCGCGAGAAAATTTTGTCGTGCATTATCTCGCGTCTTGACGAGATATCTCTAGATAAATGTCGACGGATGCTAACATGACAGCCTAATTTACTCGATTTCTTCTGTAAAATGGTGACTAGTGGTATCTCTCTCGACAGACTCTAGTGTCCATTTTAGCCATATGATTATTATATTATAAGAAAAATATATTCATTTAAAATGAAAAAATGAATATTTATTGAAATTACTGAAAAAATGGACAATAAAAAAGCAACAAACAAAATGTGTTTTAGTATTTTATGTATAAAACATAATTCAGAAGGTGTTACATTAATACATTCAAAGTAGGTCTTAGTAGGTAGGTACTTACAAATTCCGAGCAAGGTATAGATTGCAAAGTTCTTATTTTAGCCTTAATTTCTAGTTAGAGAACCCCGCTCGACTCCAGTTTATTCGGAAACACCAACACAGTCATGTTTCTTTATATAAACTGAAAGAGTGACCATGATATTGTAGATATTAAGACAAATGTAAGAAGTTAATAGAAATATTATTTGAATATTTTATATTTTCTTTACATATTCGTTTTCGATTGTTTTCTACTTTCTACTACTTTGTTTCAAAAGGAAAACACAAAATTTGACCATTTTAATGGGATTCACGTGTACAAAACTGAAGGATTTCCAGGATAAAAAGTAACCATTGTCACTCTCCGGCCCTCCAACTATCTCTCTGTGAGTAAAAGTAAAAATAAAGTAAAAGATAAATTCTACGCATAAAAACTACGTCGATCCACTCTTTGTTGACGTAAAAGAAGGATAATAAAGCAAACACCTTCACATTTATTCGCAGCTAACTATGATTAGGAATTATAATAATAGACTGGTTCACAATTGACCAAAAGTGCTCTAGAAATTGATTTTCATCTGCACTTCCTGGCTATACCTACGATGTGTGTCGATGGATTCCTCGTAATAAAAAGAAAGAACATGAAACTGGAATCGTAGAGTACAAAAGTGGTATAGAGGGGAGTTATGACCAATCAAAGATGGCGGCCACCAGCTTCATAAAAACGCTATATCTCGACAAATATTGCACCGATTTTAAAGATGTTGATATTTTCTGAAATGTAAAAATATCCTGCATCTTTCATTTATACACTTCTATGTAATTTATATGTAATCGTTAATGAGTTATCTTATGAAATATAGATTTTTCAGAAATGTTCAGAGACGTTTAGTCGAATAATTCGTTAACCATAAATTTTTCATGAATCAAAGTTATTACGTACAATATGTAGTAATTACTCAGCTATTCAAAAACGTAAGTATCATAACGCTAGAATGTTAAATTACTGAGAAATCTATCCATACATGTGCGTCGGTCGGTGTGGCGCCGCCGTAACTGCGCTGCACGTTGTCGGTTGTGTTTAGTTTTTCTTTGTGTTTTATAGGTAATTAGGTAAAATAAAACAAGAGACATGAAGCATATATTTTTTATTAACTAATGTCTTTATAACACAGATTTAGAATATACCCTCATACCCCCCATAACCCCTCCGGCCTTTGCTCTAAAGTGGGACAACTCGTCAATATGAAGAACTTTTACTATGGGACTAACTTTAAAATCGCGAAAAAAAAATCAACTGTTTTATACAAAATGTAGGTACGTCATATAGTATATCATTGGGTACAGTAGACATAACTACTGACTAGACCAAAATGTATAAAACGACAGATTGGTTTTTGCGCGTTTTCAAAGTTGGTCCCATAGTAAAAGTTGTTCATATCTATGAGTACTATATAATATGACCACTTCCTTTATGTTTTTGTCAACCATAAACAGCCTGTATAATTTGATTTTTTTTTGTTTACATTAATAATTAATTAGGTAATTAAATCAAGAATCATCAATTAAAAACTTTAATAAGTATTTACCAGGCGGATCACGGTTCGAACCCGGCCATGACTAGTATGTTGTGTAGTGCGCGAGTTGCAAGCAACTCTCGAGGTTTCAGTGTGGGAACATACCGCTGCCCACACCAAAAAAGACATGCTACAAGTCAGCGATAAGCCCGCCACCTATCACGTCAAATAATTCCCTACTTGTACCACAACTAGTCTCACTACCCCTACCACTACCCCTACTCCAACCCCTACCACTATCTCTACCCCTACCACTACCACTATCCCTACTCCTACCACTACCACTATCCCTACCCCTACTCCAACCCCTACTACTACCACTACCGCTGCTCGATTGTAGTAAATAAAAAACAAAATAAAATGTATGGGAGTTTATTTTTTGTATGGGAGATTTTTTTTTTAACAGATTCGCTAATAGGAACTGATCCTGAACATACCCCCTCCGATTTGTAGTTTCCGAGATAAAAAACAAAAATAATAAGGGGGGGCGAAAAAATGGGGGGTTTCGGATATAATATAATCTATACTAATATTATAAAGAGGAAAGATTTGTATTTTTGTATGTTTGTTAAAAACTACTGGACGGATTTTGATCATTCTTTCATCATTGGAATTGGAATGCTACATTATCCCTGAGTAACATATGCTATATACCGTAGAGAGTAGTATATTCCTTGCTATATACCATCCCAGCTTGACGACGGGAACGGGGTGGGCAGAGGTGAACATGACAAAAGCTATGTATGAAGTGTATGTTTGCCAACATTCTGAAATAGTCACGTACGAAGTCGTGGGAAACAGCTATAATTTATATAATGATAATTGGCGCTTCTCCGGCCGCTGCAATGGCAACCTTCGCTTGCGCTTTTAAAAAAAAATGTAAGCGTGACAGGGGAGGGGAGGGGGGGGGGTACGGGGAAAGTGGAAAGGGGTAGAAATCAAATCCCAGTCCATAGAAAAAAATGTATGAAAATTTGTATGGGAGTTTTTTATTTTGTATAGGAGAATATTTTTTTTAACGGATTCCCTAATAGGAACAGGATCCTGAACATTATTAGTTTCGACACCTACCCCATCCGATTTATACTTCTCGAGATTAAAAAAAAGGGGGGCGAAAAAGGGGGTTTCGGGTTTTTCTGGTACTCACTGGGACCCCCTCTTTGAATTATCCATTTAGTTTATCATAATTATCTAAATTCTAATGTAACCTACAAATATTCAATAAAGTATAATATTTTATAGTTTTCATTCAGTAGGTATTCCTAGGTATTGATATCTATCACTCGCTCGCCAGTTGTATCTTAGGTACTCGTATTTGGTATTTACGTATAGGTACTCATTGGGCAGAGGGATTTTATTCAAGGCAATGGCACGTCAAGCCCGTATTGGACAGGCAACCGGATGGCGAGTGGTAATCTGGGCTTTTGAGTGGTACAGGCCAAAGTGACCCCAAATGGACAGGGGCGGCGATATGGGGGTGGGGCAAAATCGATTTTTTTTTGAAAAGGCAACCGGATAAAATTGCGGTAGCATTAAAGGAAATACCCTAATTATATAATTATTTTTTTTGCCAGCCGAAACACGCGGGCCGTTCTTGCACTAGCGAGTAAAAAAAAATCCCCCCACCAACTCTTAGGTAAATGTGGGCAACAAGGGTTGGTGGGGGAATTGTTGGGGCGGGAGGGGGGATTTTAATAGATAATAAGCATACACAGACCTTTTAAAAGTCCAAGCAGTCGCTAAATATTAATTGAAAAAGATTTTCAACAATTTTTTGCAGCGTATGGAATTATTGGTATTTTCATGAGGTTTGGGGGGTGGCTAAATAGGGGTTAATTTAATCGAAATCGGATGGCATTGATACACACCATTATTTGTACTTAGGACAGTATAAATTTCGAATGCCATCCGATTTGAACAATTTTTATTTTATTTTTTTTTAAATTATTGTTGAAACAATCGAAAAAAAGGGTTTTTCGGCGACTTTGAGGGGTTGTTTCTCCGAAACTGCCCATCAGGATCGGATGGCAATTTTTTTCCCAATGTTTGGTGCTGTCAATAAGTATGCTCACTAATTTTGAAGCGGTTGCCTTTTCACTTTTTTTTTTTTTTACTCGCTAGTGCAAGAACGGCCCGTGTGTTTCGGCTGGCAAAAAAATTTTATTATATAATTAGGGTAATTCATTTAATGCTACCGCATTTTTATCCGGTTGCCTTTTCAAAAAAAAATCGATTTTGCCCCACCCCCATATCGCCGCCCCTGTCCATTTTGGGTCACTTTGGCCGCTACCAGGGGGACTCTGTACCACTCAAAGGCCCAGATTACCACTCGCCATGTTGCCTGTCCAATACTGGCTTGACGTGCCATTGCCTTGAATATTTTAACGTAGACTGGATTTTAATTTCAAACCTACATTCAATCTTTGATTACCTACTCAGTATATACACTCCATTCAATTCTCAAATTAGTATCCTTTACCTAGTCTGTGATACAGTTACTCTATGATATGATACAAGTGAAATCTCTTCTCACTCAAGATCGCTGTCCTACTAGAGTAATTATACTAAAATTTTACGATAATGTCGATAATACTTTATAGCAATAGGCAACCCTATTCGCACATGTTTTTATTTTTAAGCCATTTTATCAATAAATAAAGTCTAATCCTATGATTTTGCAAAAAAATATGGTTACCAAATGTTAGAACGAGACACAGTACTAATCGAGGTGCCTCTCGCTCGGACCGCATTCTTTACTTCTTATTGGTTACTAATACTACTAGACTACACTACACTACCATCAATATCATCATTCACCACAGAGTCTAGATTCACGGCTTCACGCACAGACTATTGGATACGTGATTCACGTTTTTACTTGCTCTGTGAAATTGTGAATTCTGTGATTCACGTGAGGATTCACGTTCATTCATGCGCTCGGGTCGGACGTCTGATAGGTATTTTAGTAAAAATATTTACATAAATTAGTAACTTTACCGGATATTTTAATAAGTTCTTTTGAATATTACAAAAATAAGTCCCCCCCGTTATAAAAAGTAGTATTAGTTACAAAAAGTGTTATTAGTTAATCTCGGAAAGAACGCGGCAATATAGATAAGATGTCCTATGATAGGTGTACACTTGAAACCCCGTGTGCTTCATGCGTCAAATAACATTTGTTTTTCTACTTCGGGTTATTAATTTTGATCTTTTTACGCAAGGCAACAACGATGGATGGTCATGAGATAAAGAAATATATTTATTTACTTTTTTGTTGGGTGTATATGGGCCGAAATACAGTGGCTGGTAAGTTAATCATAACATTAATTATGTAAATATATTTATTTAGCTATTTTGATATGGTAATATATTACTTACAACAAATTGTTTTATTTAATAATTGCTCTTAAATCTTAGCTGAGTAGGTAAATAGTATGTGAATAGTATTAGGTAGGTATAGGTTAACAAATAAATATATTGTGGTTGAAATCTAGGCAGAATATAGTAGCAATATATACCTATGGGAAACTGGCTAAAAGTGGACACTGAAACTAGTCTCTCTGCTCACACCAGAAGGTATAAAGGCCCTGAAGTATGTTTGTTTAGTATCCAAGCAAAATATTCCATTTTACAAATAGGTAGGTAGGTAGGTCTAGGTATATGAATAACTATTGAAATGGCTGTCTGGATGTGTGTCCAGAATTAGATCAAAGATGGATAAATGTTATCATGGTTGGTATTTATATATACAATCAACACTTTGTTTCATCTCAAATATCTTGTAGAATTGTTCGCCCATGATCAGCCCGTGGGACCCATACTAACATTCATCCCCTTTAGGGGGTGGATTTAAAAAAGTAGGCTATGTCTTTCTGTGGGGTTTAAGCTTTTTCTGAATCAAATTTCATCAAAATCGGTTTAGTGGATTAGCAGTGAAAGCAGAACAGACAGATGGACTGAGTTACTTTCACATTTATAACATTAAAATTGATATTATCAAAGCTAATTTAATAATTTAAATATTTATTTTATCTTTATGAAACTGCAAAGTCAGGGCAATAGGCATTACTTCCTTTCTAATAGTACCTAGTAAGTTAGTTTGGTAAATAACATTTGGTCTATTTTTTTATACACAAAAGAATAGAGTTAGCACTACACCGACAACCCCTATATAATTGATGCCAAATGTATTGGCCAAGGAAGACTTTGTTCTAAATTCACACCCTTCACCCCACATTTCACAATTCATAATGTCTAGTTGTATCTCTATTTGTAGTTGTTGACTTTATAATTTTAGGGTTAAAGTGTTATTGCAACAGTGCAAGCTCAACCTGCCCTAACTCAACATGTGAGACAGATGGCTATTGCTATGCTTCTACTACTCTCAAAGGTGGTTCAGAAACATACACTTACTTGTGAGTATATATTTTGTTTGTCTATTTTTTTTGCATATAATTTGTGTAAGATTTATTAAAGTAAGATAATTTCATTATATCTTATGACTGGTTGGTGCAAAGGTGTTTGAAGGTAGAATTGCTTCATGCGATCCCAGTACTATGTCAACACCCAACAAGCTATTGCTGTAAGAGAGATTACTGCAATTCCAATGACTTTTTAGCTCTGGTAAAATTAGCTAAAGTGCCACATGCGGCCATAGTGGGTAAGATATTATAATAATGAACAGCACTTTTGGTGTGTGTAATAATTATTGAAGATGCAGTTTTTATTTTGTTTGTTGTCCTAGTATATTCATTGATGCCTTGTATTTCCTTTATTGACTTGTGTTGAAGTGAAATTACTTACTCTAACCTCTCTAAGCTGCTTCCATTTAGTGATTCAACTCATAAAGTATATTGTATTGGTTTGTTTTAACTTACTAAACTGAGATTGTGTGGTAATTCTGTCCGTGGTGCAGCTGTATCGACCGTAAGTACCTGATACCCATCGAGCACCCATTTGGTTGCTCAACCCCAAGAAGTAAGAATGACTCGGTGGCGATAGGGTGTTGTAACTCAGCTGACATGTGCAATAAAAATCTGACTCTGGTGATACAGAAGAACACGCAAGGTATGAGGTAGACGGCTCTCGACCACTCTCTAACACTTACTTCTGTAGCTCAACAAATCAACTAAGAAAGTGTGTGTGGTGTGCTGTGCATGCAATAATACTATGTAACGCCGCCGGCTTTGATCACAACTTGATGTAGAACTGTTTATTGACTAGATGTTGGCCACAAGAGACAGTGTTTCCTCCGGGAGACAGGCCAATTTGGTGTCGTGATTCTGAGGCGCCCGAAAAGGTTTTTTGCTGTGCTACAGACTACTGTAATCGTAACTTCTTTGTCAAAGGTAATACATGTAACATGACCTTTAAATATATAAAAGTGGGGCTTGGCATGTGATGTCCACCACATCTTGGTCATTATTCTCATTAGTTACATGTACTACAATGTAGTCTTGTCTCGTAAACCATCTAAGACGTGTAATGTTAAAAATACTGCATTTGTAAAAGTTTAATATGTGTTTATATTCATTTGACCTGATCTCATAAAAGGGTAAGATAAGTTTAAAATTACAATTAAGTCTCAATCAAGTATTTTACGGGAGTCATTTTATATCATTGAAACATCAGCAACATGCACTGAATCATTGAAAGTATATATCAATTGTTATATTAAATTAATAGGGCTCATAATATTCTGTATGTGATCATATGCCGGTATAAATAATATCTTTAAATTTGCATGACTTTATTTTTGTTACTAACAGCATCAATTAATTGAATTGAGTTTTTTTGGCTAATTCTGGTATTCTACTATTAAATGCACATAAACTATGTTTTGAACTTTGTTGCACATCCCAATAACATAACCCTAATCCCTATTGACTCTTTACTTAGGTATTAGTAGTTTAAAAACATTACTAATTTGAATGTACATATTTTGTTACTTAATATTTGTTCATTCATTTAGAAACTTAAAAATGCTTTAAGAATCAAGTGATATATCAAATATAACATGATAATATTCAGACACACTAGAATATTAGTTAAGTTCTTCTTCTTCTTCCTCTTTTATTATGGCTCCACCAATGTTTACTAGTGATTTGCCAATGTCAAGTATTATAGCCTTTATAGTGTTTATAGCCGACCGCGATATGTCTTATTCGTCGTCGAATAATCACAACCATCACACCACGAACAGGATTAAACTGGATTCCACATCACGCCATGACCGGATGTGGAATCTATTAGTTTATTTTAGTGACAGGCCTCCCCCAGCTGTTTCCATTTTCCAACAGATCCTGTTATTGTCCATGTTTTCCTGCTATAAATTGCTAAAATTTCATCTTGAACACCTTATAAACTGTCTCCCTAATTTCATATTTCTATTTCTTGGATGCCAAAACATAACAGTGTGCTTAGTCCATTTCCATTTAAGTTTCTTTATGTTGTTAGTAACATCAACTATTTTTGTTGTTTTCCCAATAGTTGGGTTTCTAATTCTTTGTATTCTTCTTATATTGAACATGCTTCTTAGTCAGAGCCCAGGTCTGGCAGCCATATGTAAGAGTGGGAAGTTTCTTGTTTCACCTCCCTTGACAAATAAATTTGTTGTTAAAATTAGTTGGCCGAGGTATTCTTTAACATATTCTATATAGGGATGTTATTACTAATAAACACTCCTGTATGTCACCTCCATTCATGGACTCCCAATCCCATGGACTTTCCACCAAGTGGGTGGTGAGTGACATGTTGTTCTATCTTTAAAATAACAATTAGCAAAAGATCCCATAATATCAAACATAGATGATAAAGTACAATTGTCACAATCTTAATTCATGGTCATAAATGCCAGAGTTAAAGATAAATTAAAAAGATTTATTGTTCAATAATGTAGCTACCAACAGTAAGGCTCTCTATTCTATATGAATGAACAAATATTGGGATATTTTTAGCTATTGATTGATTTATGTCTAATAATAATGCCACAGCACAATTAACACAAAATATATTAACCATATGTAGACGTAACAAGTTGTTTTAAATTTTGTTTATTGATTTCAAATGACACAAAAAATATCTTAGTAAACAAAACGTATGTAGGCATTTCATGTTATTATACACTCATGGACAAATTTAGAGGAACGCAAGTATACAACAAAAAATCTTAGATATTTGTGACAAATAAGTTTATTAATTAGGATTTTGCTTATAATTCGTTAATTTAAAAATAAAATTTTGACAAAAGAATTTATTAAATGACAAAAATTTACCAAATTAAGAAAAAATAAGAATTTTACAGGAAATAAACTTTTTGTACTTTTGTACATTTTTGTAGTTTTATATGAAAGGCTATAACTTTGACTATACTCAGTACATAGTGTTGCCCTCTCTAGCTCTTCGAACTGCTTTCAGTCTCCTTGGCATACCCTTAATCAAATTATGAATAAAATCTTGAGGAATTGCGGTCCATTTTTCTTGTAATGCATTTTTAAGATCTCTCAAATTTTCTGGGGCAGGATTTCTTTTCTTAATTTGTCTCCCCAGCTTATCCCATACATGCTCTATAGGATTTAAGTCTGGCGAACGCGCTGGCCACCCCATAGCATTGATTTCAACGTCTCGAAGGTATTCGATTACTATGGCCGCAGTATGAGGACGTGCATTATCATGCATAAAAACAAATCCATCTCCTATTAAAGGGGCAAATGGTACTACAATAATTACATAAAAACAAATGAAATTCGAACAAAAAAACATTCCACGACTTTATTTTTTTTTTAATTCATTTACCAATGTTTGTGGCTAGTACGCGCGATAATTACAACAGGAGAAATCAAACTTTTTTTTTGCGTTCCTCTAAATTTGTCCATGAGTGTAGCTAAGAAAAAAAATCACATGATAGTTTAGCCAAAATATTAGGTCAGAAACAAAACAATAAACAGTTATGTGCAGGTCAGAACTCTTCCAACCAAGGTTAATGTGTTCATAGCTTTTTTTGGATTATGGTGTATATGTTTTTTGCTTTAATTTGCATGACAATATTGTAAAAATTGCTATAAGATTTAGCTTTCTAATGGCATTTAGTAATACGTTAACTAGATTATGATTATTTTGGACATTCGTAGAACATCATACCTACTACTATTATAAATGTTAAAGTTTAGACGTGCGTTGGTGGCCGAGTGATTAAGACGTCTGGTATTAACTAGGCAGACCACGGGATCGATCCTGGGTCCAGGCCATGTACTAATGGGGTTTTTATAATTAAAAACTATGTACATAATCCGAAAAACCACATAGGATTTAAATATACCTCAACAGAACTGGCCACTCGTTAGGTGTAGCCTCACATATGCCATCGGCTAAAAGAGGGAGAATTGGTCTTCCGCTGGGTATCCTGAGACCGTAACACGGTTTCGGCAACCTGTAAAGAAGAAAAAAATTATTGCTCTATCGTGCCTTAACGGATGAATGGATTCGGATAAAACTTATTTATGTAGCGAGAATACTAAATATGTTATAGAAATGTCAAGTGCATTTATCAGCCGCAAAATATATTACAGCCAGGGTTTTTTTCTTTCACGGGTTGCCTTACAGCTCCCGAAATCGTGTTATCGGTCCCAGGGTACCCAGCGGAAGATCAAGTCTCCCTCTTTTAGCCGATGGTATTTGCGAGGTTATACCTAACGAGATAATTGAGATATATTTAGATGGAAATGCCTCAATTTCTTACTTTGTTTTATTTCCACGCAGGTGAACATTATATATTAACCGTGGTGCGTTTTGAAATAATAAATTAATACATGTATCTGAATAAATTAATATAGTTTATTTTTGAACATAGTATATAATATTTAATTTTTTCACATCAAATAAAATAGATGCCATATGTTTATCGTAGTTGGCTTCGTGTCTGTGCGCGCTTTACGCTACTACTGAAGATATCAAGTGGCGGCTTTTTTAAATTTCATTGTGATAGTTCAGAGATCATTTTAAGCTGTGTTTAATGACAATATGACAGGAAGTCACTACAATACAAAGTATAAGAACAAAATATTATTGTAAATAAAAATTCAATATATTTCTAATAAGGTAAGAGGACGAAAATATTAACTAATATAAAATACGGTATTGCATGGGTTTTTGCTTAGCTTGTTTATATTTTGTAAAGCTTTTATTGTACATAAATCAGTAAAAAGTCCAGTGAAGTCAACTACCAATTAACTGATTTTAAAATTCCATAAGAATATAATTTTATTTTAAATTGATTCAGGGATGTTCTAACACTACTTTTATTTTCTTACATAGTATCCAGATTCTGGGTCCTAAAAACTAATAATTGTTATTTTTCTTTCACTTCCGGAATCGAAACGATCATGAAATAGTGTTTTATGAAAACGCAAACAAAAATCATTAATTTTTCTGGGACATCTCTTTACCATCTCTTCTTGTATATTTCACTCGACTTTTTATTATATCATATTTATTTATATAGACATAATGGGCACATTTGGACAGGGGGAATTGTAAACACTACTTGTTAATATGTCATAGAAAAGCTTGATAGATTCTTATTACTCCTGTCTGAATAATAATATATTAATGTTATGATATAAATCAATGTAATATGAACTAATGTCATGTAGTGAAAGTTTTTTCACTAGTTAGTCGGTTATCTATTCTCAGCTTAAAGCTGGCGTCCGCACTTCTGAAAATAATAAAGACTTCAATTAAAGAAGTAACATATCAATTTTAATCCAACGATAGTGCAGCCTATTTTGTTTATGGGACATTTTGAATAGTGTTCCTGGCCAAGCTGCCAGCTATAAAGACCGTGATGATGATGTGTGTAATTAAGAGATTCTTTGCGCTAGATGTTTAATCTCTTTGGTGTGTACTAATGTGGTTCTTTGTTAAGAAGCCAATCCATCCGCGTCTGCTTGGCAAGTAGTAGCGTGGGTAATTGCATTGGTGGTGCTCGGGATATGTGTTGCAATAAGTCTGTGCTGGACCAAGCGATCCAGGGAGTTGATGAAGCAGGGGTCGAGACCCCTGTTCTCCCCTGAAGAGTCTATATGTGAGCCGAGACACCAGATCACAGCAACGATACGGGACATGATCGAGTTGACCACTTCTGGATCGGGATCTGGTGAGTTGATTAATCTATATCTACCGACTATGGATTTGGCCGACTAACGACTAATCGTCCCCAAAATGAGCGACTATAATAGTCGCCGACTATAAAAGTGGCCGAATAGGCGGTTAAATAACAGTTTTAGATTTTTGTATGTCTGCCCCAATGTTTGTCCAAAAAAGGAAGGTATTGTTACACATGTCGATAGCTCAAGGTTAATTTCTTGTATTGTCCTCGTAGGTAATGTTATAAAGGACTAATGTATCACTCGGCAGAAAGTGCGATTCCTAACTCTTGCGTTAAAAACTCTGCCACTTTCTTCCCTTGGTGAACAATCTACTAAGTTATTATTATTCTGTTCTATATAGTGTTTATAATAAGTTAAGTTTTTTATCATAATTTAATAATGACACATTATTTGGACAGTAATAAGTAGCACCAAAAGCACGTATTTCAGCCTTAAGGGCCTTAAGGCCTTAAGAGGATCGTGTAGCTCAGCGTACGCAGCGAAATAGGTATTTAGAAAATCATATTCTGTCTCAAGCGCGCTCTTCCCCCGGGCATCAGTGCGACAGAGAACACTGCAGCTCGTGAGTGTTCGTAGGTATGTTCTTCGTTGAAAATTGCGTTTTGGGGGAAAACGATTTACACCTACTAAACTATAACGAAACCTTATAATTTTGGTGTCAAACGTTTTAGCAGATTATAATCTACGTACGTACTTTTTGCTTATTTTTGAAATTTTCTTTGTTTCTCAAATACAGACAGTTTATTACGAGCAAGTTATGAACCAAAAAAAACGAGATTTGAGGGGCTTATAACTTTTGACCTATTACGAATTTTGAAAAAAGGAAAAAATACGTACGTAGATTTTCATTATGTCAGTAACATATTACAAAATCGTTAAAATTAAATAATATTTAGGGGTAGTAAAACGTTTTCTCCGTTTGTATGGACATGGACGCGGTACACTACACTCTTAAGGGGAGGAACAAATAATTTCGCTAGAGGATTTTATCTAGTATTGTGTAGGATGAAAACATGATTGGTGAAAATTTTCTCCAAACTTAAATTTTTGAAATCACCTCTTCAAAAACACCTTTTTAGTCATACGACCATTCTCTGAAGGGATTTACGTTTTATACGAATCTGTAGGTAATTTTAGTACCTAGTATTGATTAAGAATGTGCATGTGATCGTTTATTAATAAATTATTTATTTGTAATGTGCCGCTTACGGCATTTATTCCGAGAAGCGATACATTATGCCCTTCTCACTTCTGCAGCAAGAATGGACAAAGCGCCGTCGCTGTCTTGCATGACGTGATCGTTGCGCCCGAACCACGAGTTTAGGGCGTGGATTACGATTAGAAATTTCTGAGTCGTTCCTCGTCTTAATACTAAAACGTGTTCAGAAGTCTATCATAAGGTCATTTTGCTTTTAGGTCGCTGTATCCTTCCACCAACTTGGCGTATATAAACACGTTAGATACTTGTAAAGTTCTGTGAATATAAACAATATAGCGACCGGTGCATTTTTCGAGAGTCCTATCAGTGTCTTATCAGCCGCGTACTAGATAAAATGAATGGGCCTATGAAAAATAAAACAATCTTGTAATAATAACATAGATGAAAAGTTTGCGTCAAGTTTATAATTTTTAATAACATTAATTTAGGCGCTTTTCCCGGTTTCGCCCAGATCCGGTTTAAGGGTCCTATATTGGGAATTTTTCTGGGATAAACTATTCCCAATTTCTCTGTAAATAATCCACCTGTATCACTGTAATTTAGCATATAGTTACTTATTGAATATATCTAAGTGAAATAGCTCTTATTTTTTCAATGGGTTTTATTGAATAGGAAATATGGGTAGTTTAACTTTGCCCCTGCTGTCTCTTTCATAATCTATCACAAAACTCTAAAATTTTTTAAAAGCCCTGTTATACCATTACCCTTCAATTATATATGTCGAATTTTTCGGTAGCTTATTGAAAATTTAAAATAATAATTATTTTATTATTTTTGCCAAATTAAAAAATCATAAAATATTTTTTTTTATAATTTTTAATAAGCTACAAAAAAAGCGATATATATAATTGAAGAATAATGGTATAAGAGCGCTTTAAAAAAAATTTAGAGTTTTGTGATATATTATGAAAGATACAGAAGGGGCAGAATAATCCTTTATTCTACCACCCATATTTCCTATTAAATAAAACCAATTGAAAAAATAACGACTATTTCACTTAGACATATTGAATAAGTAACTATATGCTAAATTACAGTGACACAGGTGGAGTATTTACAGAGAAATTGGGAATAGTAATATCTCCATACAAATTCCCAGTATAGGACCCTTAATTTTCGTTCAGAATTTGGGGAAAGGAATGGAGCGACAAGTGGGATTATAATAATAACCTATCAATTACCAATAAGACGCCTAATGTAACTTTTTCTTTTGGTATAAGACTAGACTTTCCGCCCCCGGCTCCGCCTGTGGATATATTCAAACAATATAAAATAAAATATAGCCTAGGGGGGGGGGGGGGGGGGTGTCCAAAGTCATGAAATTCGTGTGACGTAATTTATGGATGGCCCCCTATCAGTGATATCGTAGCTTTCTATTAGTAAAATAATTTTTAGAATCGGTGCAGTAGTTTTTGAGTTTATTCATTACAAACAAACGTACAAAATATAAATTTGTGGCAATGGGTGTTTTATAGTAATAATACAAAAAATCACACTTAGAAGCTTTTCTATCTAAATATACCAACATCAACATCAACAGAGCTGGCCACTCGTTATCTACTATAGCCTCAAAAATACTATGGCTAAAGGAAGAAGTATTCCGCTGGGTACTCTGGGACCGATACAGCGGTTCCTAGAGCCGTGAGACAAACCGTAAATATATAAAAATAACCTATAACTATATGACGAACTTATTCCGTTTTCGCCACTTGGTTACGGCAAAATCAATAAAATAAGCAATATTCTGTTTTCGAGCCTGTCCTCCGATCTACGCTAATAATAAAAATAAAATAATTGCTTTCTCGAGCCGGCCAACCGTATGCTGGACATCCGGCTAATCCGAATTATTTTTTTATAATTGAATATCTATTGCGTAGGTAAGAGCACAATGTCACATCTCTCATTAACATTTGACCTTAAATAACATTTCACCACCTGGGGGGTTCGTTAAGATTTAAGGGGGGTCCCAATCAGCCCAATTTGTCCAAATTGTTAAAAATATTATTTCAAAGACATTTTCTGTAGATTCTGTCTGACGTTCTAAAGTTCGGTTTTCTGTGTTCTAAAGATTGGAAATGGCGCGCGTGTTGCTTTGTTGAAAATGTGCGATTCCCAACTCGACTATTTAGGGGGTCGCGAGATTACAAAGATTAAAAAATCTATATCTATCTATCATCACGCCTTTTATCCCAAGAGGGGTAGGCAGTAGGGTTTTCGCGTACCCGGACTTTTTCGTACCCGGGTAACGGGTATTTTTTTTCTTTTAATACCCGGGTACCCGGGTATCTTCAATTATAAATAAAACTTCACATTATCTACGTCGCTATTTGCTCATTCAAATATAAGTATATTTACTTATAAAAAAAAAACAAAAAAAAAATTTCACAAAATAATAAAGATCTGTCGAACAAAACAAGATACGACATAAAAAGATCCATCTCTGGAAAGACGATGTAATTGTCGTATTTCGAGTACATATTTTTAACTCGTATTTCTGGAGAACATAACTGAACAACTGGAATACTTTTAGAAAATCGTGCATGCAAAATCAAACAGTGACAAAAATAAAAATAAACTTCTATAAAACAATAACATGTAACGAAAGGTACCTACTTCTAATAAAATTGCACTTAAAAACTTATATACTTAATAATATTACATAGAAAAGAGATCAATCAAAGTTATTAATTAATATCAGACTTGTTATTGAAATAAGCTTTCAAAAATACTAAGGCGTTAAGAGAACGATCCGATTACGTAGAAAAAGAAAAGCTTTTTTGTTGATACCCGGGTACCCGGGTTTTTCGTCAAATATTACCCGGGTAACTCTTGTATACCCTGGTATACCCGACCCGGGTACCCGGGTCCGAAAACCCTAGTAGGCAGAGACAATCGAATGCCATTTGCTACGGGTTCTGACATACCTCTTTCGCTTCTTTTATATTAATCATATATTTCATACATGCTCGGCGATTGTGTGTACTTTTAATATTGCCCTCGATCAATTTTTTTTAATGTTCAATAAAAGTACACCTAGGTCGTCACCTGCCAGCATTTCCTTTCACTTTAGCCATCTGCCACTGTCTAACTTTCACGGTTCATGAGATACAGCCTGGTGACAGACAGACGGACGGACATTGCAGCGGAGCCTTAGTAATAGGCTTTCCGTCTTTACCCTTTGGGTACGGAACCCTAAAAACGATAGCCTAACATAAAAGCTACCAGTCTTGCGTACCATATTATTGTGTTATTCCAAGATAGCATCACATTTCCAAAATTTTCACGGGCGAAGCCGGGCAGAAAGCTAGTTAGGTAATAAAGTGTCAACGTCTCGGCCAAGGAATTTTTCCGCGATTACTTTACTTTGACAAACTATAAACAGGTGTGCCATTTCAATTTTACTGAAAGGAAATTATTTTTAAACCCTGATGGATAAAAAAAATAATGTCATTAGAGAAGAATGCGGAGTGAAAGATCATGTTGTGACTAAAATGAGGAAAAGTAGTTTACGCTGGTTAGTGCACGTAGAAAGAATGAATGATGAAAGATTGACTAAAAAGGTTTGTATGGCTGAAGTAAAAGGAAATGCTGGCAGAGGACCACCTAGGTGTACTTTCATTGAACATATAAAAAATATATTATTCTATAATATATGTTATATATATTAATCGATGGCAATGTTAAAAGTGCTCACAATCGCCGCCGAGCATGTATGAAAGGTACGATTAATATAAAAGAAGCGAAGGTACCGGGACGGTTCTTGAGCGCTCGACGAAAAAGTGGGGGAAAGTTTGCGCGTAATATGTAATTCGAGTTCAATATAACTTGTATATTTATTATAATTGATTTATTGGTGTTTGTTTTTACGAAAATTAATACCTCATGCCGTCAAGCAGACCCAAAAATAGTGTTCTGCGCATCTAACGACCACCGCTCAAGAACCGTCCCGGTACCTATATGTCAGGACCGTAGCAAATGGCATTCTATTATCTCTGCCTATCCCTCTTGGGATAAAAGGCGTGATGATAGATAGGAAAAAAGATTGATGTCGGTTCACGTCTATGGGCGGGGCACGTATCTAACTTTCATTAAAAACTTTGTACTGCGCACCGAATGACAAATAACAAGCAAATAGTTCAAGCCATTTGGCGAGAGACAGCAAGGCCTTCTGTTTCTCTATTAGTACATACAAAATACGCTAATGATTATACTTGTCTATATTAAAGAATAGCGACCCACCCAGTGGCGTAGAGTGGGTTTACAGCCGCCCAAATGACTCCATTTTTATAGGTACGTAGTTACATAAAAAAAATACATTAAAAAAAATACACTAATTAAAACTCTTTTTTTTAATTGAATAAGCCCGCAGGGAGGCGGTTCTTGCTCTTAGACATTTAGTCCAATTAGAGAAAATCTCTAGTCTTCAATCTCTATAAAAAATATCACAAAAATCTACTTTAAACAAAAGCTATAATTCTCGGTAACGATAGAGATGTATGTACAGTATTTTATAGACATTACATTCCGTTTGCTAGATTGTGTTTGTGCATAATCGATAAAGATCGTTTGACAGACTTTGTTATTTTAAATGATAAATATATGTTTTTATTAAATTTATTTATGATAATACAGCATTGGTAATAAATGTTACAAGTATTATCAAATAAGTTTTGTTAAGGGGCGTACAATTTTGAAAAAAATGTTTTACTTGAAATCGTGTGAATGCGTGTGACGTGAAACGAAACGTGAGTAGTTAACGTAAAGTAATTTTTGTCGATTTTAATTTTTATTTTATTTATGTAACTACGTACCTATAAAAATGGAGCCAACCCCAAAACGAAGATTATACCCAGAATAATAGGAACGTCGTCCATAAATGCTAGAATAAAATCGTCAGCCATTCTCCAATATCCTATTTGTAAATTTAACTACTATTTAGGTCTACTTAGGTACAATTTCATTAAACTAATTAAATTTTTAAATAATTATCCACCAAAATCAATAAAATCAATACTTAAAAAAGTTAAACAAAAAGGTAAACAATACGTTTTGACAGCAATGACAGCTCAAGTCGCATAGACATGTCGATGTCGACCACAAAAACCACACGCTGCATGTCGCACGCTAGGAATAGAGATGTCGCCGCCAAATGGTTAAAACAGCCACTCAGTTGGATGGCTAGGCATTTCATTAAGTGGCTGCATTCAATTGAATGGCTAGGCCGTTCGTTAAATGTTCATTGTCTTGGCTGGTTAAAAGCTAGCTCTTTCGAAAAGGCTGAACCAAAATCCGCCAAGTCATTTAAAATTCATTCAATTGATGTCATGTTAATTATTTTTTAAATACAACTAGAACAATCTATGTTTTATTACTTTTAAGAACATTGTTTTACTTAATTATAATTAAAGTATGTACTTACTTTTTTTCTTTAAAATAGAGGTAGGTACTTATTTTATTTTCAACTCATATCTAAATATACTTTATACTAAATTTAATCTTAAATCAACAGATTCGAATAAAATTGTCCGGCTATCTAATGTTCTCATATTCATCCTAATAATACACATCACAATTTCATTTAACCAAGAGGCTGCGATATTCAGCCCTTATGTTAAACGTTTCTTTCAACAATTTGACTAAGCATCCTTTAGCCATTCAATTGAATACCGCCATTCGGGCGCGGTCTGTCCTTGGATGGGTGACCGCTAGTAGGGAAGAAAAAAAAAAGTAGAAGCACAAAATAAAAAAACCGGTCAAATGCGAGTCGCGCTCGCGCACGAAGGGTTCCTTACCATTATCTATAAAAACGGCAAAAAAATCAATAGGTTTTATGCCCTATGTATGTATATATATATATACAGTGGTGGACATATAATTAAGAACGGTAACAAGCGAACAATCCTAAAAACATATGTTTTTTCATATCTTTGTTTTAATTTATCAATAATAACTTTTAATCACATCATAATATAATTATTTTATGGACGTATAAATCGATATAATTATTATACAAAACATCTTAACTTTTTTATATTTTTTAATATAATAAGTAAAGCAGGTTGTATTCCGAGGGCACTGGCCGTTGGACAAATAATTAAGAACGCAAAATATTTTTGTTGTAAATTCAAAATTTAGTAAAAATAAATATATTATTAGATTGCGCGGTAAATGAGAGTCCTTATTCGTTAATTTTCCTAGTTTTAAAGTTTGATAATTATTAAAGAAATAATTGATAAGAAGGAAAGTTGCGATTCATCCACACGAAAAAGAATGGTGACACTATTTCAACGTGATTGGTCTTATGGAAAGATTTCTAATTATTTGAAATGCTCTAAAACGAAAGTTTATAATGCTGTTAATCACTTTAAGAAGTTTAACGCCACCGATGATATTCCATGCAAACCTAAATCTCGTAAAACGACATCTGGTGAGGATTACATGATTGTTCGTTCAGCGAAGGTGGATCCTTTCAAAAGCTCTGAGAATATCAGAAATGAAGTATTTGGTCCCAAACAAAGTGTATGCTCACGTACGGTACGTCGACGCTTAGTTGAAGCTAAATTATTTGGAAGACTCGCTCGAAAAGTACCGCCCGTCACGAGGCAGCATCGAAGAGCGAGGTTAGATTTCGCCCGAAAGTATGGTAATTGGACAGAGAGCCAATGGAAACATCAGAATCATGTATTGTTTCCTGATGAAACGAAGCTAAATAGATTGGATTCAGACGGTAAATCGTATGTTCGTCGTCCTGCAAACCAAGCACAAAATCCGAAATTCTCAAAAAAAGTAGTTAAGCATGGAGGAGGAAACATAATAGTTTGGGGATGTTTTTCTGGACATGGTGTAGGTCCTGTTAGAAAAATCGAAGGCATGCTAGATATAAAGAAATATTAGAAGAAACAATGCTCCCATACGCTGAGGAAACATTACCAGTTGTCTGGATATTTCAGCATGATAACGATCCGAAGCACACTGCACATTCAGTTAAAAAAAATCTTAGTAAAAAATATTATCTCTATATTCGATTGGCCTGCAAATAGCCCAGATTTGAATCCCATTAAGAATCTTTGGTATGCCGTAAAGAAGAGTGTGTCTGCTAAAAGAATAAGTAATTTAACCGAACTTTATAAGCTTTTGTGCAATCGTGGAACGAGATTTCTATTCAAACTTGTGAAAATTTAATAGCCTCGATGCCTCGTCGCTACAGTGCAGTTATTGCCAACAATGGTTATCTTACAAAATATTAAATTAACATTTTTTTAAACATATTAATACGTCCTAAGCCATGTTATTAAATTTATTAAATTTGATTGAAAAAATAATGTCTGATGTTTTGATTTTGTTCCCGTTCTTAATTATTTGTCCAGTCACCAAAACTTGCACAAAATGAGTTTTTAAACATTTTGTTACAAAAAAATAAATTGAAAAGTCGTATTGTTTTCTAAATTAGATTCATAAATACACTAATGATAGGGCTCCGTTATGATGTTCTTAATTTATTTTAAATACAACTATTTAATGCTATGATACAAATCAAAGCACAAACATTACTCGTAACATTAGCTGTTCCTAATTGTATGTCCACCACTGTATATCTATTACGAGAAGGGGGGGAGGTCGGATTAACTTGAAATTTGAACTGGGGGTTCTTTAAACATTGACAATAAAAGGGTTCCAGATTGGTTTCTTAAACTGTCCAAAATACAGCCACAACTTTTAGCGAGATTAAATAGCGATTCCCATACAAAATTACTAGGGGTGTGCGAATAATTCGAACTTACGAATTATTCGTTCCGAATCGAATACTATTATTCGATTCGAAACTCGAAATATTTCGAATAATTCGAATGTTTTTTCGAATATATCGTTTTTTTTCGGATATATCGAATTTCTTTCTAAATTATTCGCGAATTGTTATATTATTCGCGAATTTTTGAGTATTTTAAATTTAGGGTTTGTTATGTTCGATATTCAAATTTGAAATTAACAGTTAATATATATTTTATTTAAACTATGATTACACAAGTGAATAAAGTTATTATTATTAAAAAAAAAAAAAATTTTTTTTCTTAACCAAAAAAATTAAGAATATGGATAAAAAAACTTGGAGAAATTTATTTCGAGAATTTGGAAACATTG
Organism: Nemapogon koenigi; assembly: GCA_963924495.1. Lineage (NCBI taxonomy): Eukaryota > Metazoa > Arthropoda > Insecta > Lepidoptera > Tineidae > Nemapogon > Nemapogon koenigi. The sequence continues at coordinate 24,714,629 of OZ004629.1, forward strand.
CATGTGTAACCTTTTTCTTACAGATTTTTTTCAAACAGAAGTTAATAATTATAAAAACCAAAACGAATTGAAAAGATCTCTTGCCAATATTATATTATCTAGATTTTTTATGTTACTGACAGAAATGAACATAATATATATTAAAATTGAGCAATTGTTTTCTCCGTGTAATTAATTTTAAATCAAAAAGTTATATTATGTATTAAGTAATTAAAATTAGTAAGTAAAATATTTTGATACATGTTGTGATGGAATTTAAATTGAAAACAATAGAAAATCCAGTGATATTTCGATACTTCGCGAATTATTCGAATTACTCGCGAATTATTCGAACATTTTCGAAATATTCGAAATTTTTCGAATTATTCGTTTTTTTTCGAACTATTCGTCAAATTTCGAATAATTCTAAAAATCGAATTATTAATATTCGCTTCGATTCGATTCGAACGCTATTCGCACACCCCTAAAAATTACCTATTTTAAATTTTTCAGCTGAACTTTATGGTTTTCCAACTTTTTTTTCTTTTAAAACTATATTATATTAACTACTAGCGGGCCCGGCAGACGTTGTCCTGCCCAAACGTTGGCTTGCCTGCTATTTACTTTCCTTCGTCCGTGGAAAACAACTACCACTACCCCTACCCCTACTCCAACCCCTACCACTACCGCTACACCTATCTCTACTCCTACCACTACCCCTACCCCTACTCCAACCACTACCCCTACCCCTACCCCTACCACTACCGCTACTATCCTATGTCCGTCTCCTGTCTCTAAGCTACCTCCCCACCAATTTTCAGCCAAATCGGTACAGCCGTTCTTTAGTTATAAATGGTGTAACTAACTGACTTTCTTACAAAAAAAGGATTATTCAAATCGGTCCAGCCGCTCTCAAGTTTTAGCGAGACTAACAAACGTCAATTGTTTTTTATGTACAAGATTGAAGTTCACACTTTTGGCACTACGACATAATATAAATAATTATGTCATTTGATGAAAAATGACTCCAATAAACAAATAAATATTGTATGTATGTATATTTCTTTGAGCTTGACAACTAACTTATAAAATCTAGCAGACCCGGCAGACGTTGTCCTGCCCCAACGTTGGCTTGCCTGCACTACCCCTACCCCTACCCCTACCCCTAACTTTGGATATTATTCATACAAAAATACTAAAATCGCTACTTACTTACATTTTTAAACTCGTGATATCTTTCGAATGGAATGTCCGAATTGAATAATTCAAAAAGTTATATAAAGGTATTCAGTCGTGAATATTGTTACGAGCTAGGGTTCGAAGAGATTTAAAATACCGATTAAATAAACAAACTTTACTTCAACACCACAAAAATACAGTTACATAAATGAAAACACTAAAATAACACTTAGTCGCACTAAATTCCACTTCACTGTTTCGCTTTGATCGCTCTGATTCGCACTGTGTCGATCGTCATCTCACATGGCGTCCCGTTGACCTCGCCGGCGATCACCAGACTGTTCCCGTCGAAAACTTGTCGGATGGTAACTTTGGGGGCTGTGTCACGAGCAGCCAGTACCTGCCCCGCGGCTCTGGCTGTTACTCGTTTCCCGGAAGCTCCGTAGTTACTGCACGGACATCAGCTCCGACGTCCCGTTTCGGCACTCGTTGATCCGTGCCTTGTCGTTTCGGCGCCGGGCAGCTTGCTTTAAGGTGCCCCAGCTTGTGGCAGTAGAAGCAGCGGGGTAAGTAGCTACGCCTCTCTGCTACAGGTGTCGTTGTTGGAGTAGCCTCCTCCGCCACTCCGCCACTTGTCGCAATCGCTGAGAACGAGGCTCCTGTCTCACGGCTTCCACCTCTAGAGCATGGGCGAGTGCATCTTTCAGGGCGGTGTGGTGGCCCAGTCGAACTGCAGCTCTGACCTCCATGCTGCGGATGCCGTCGATGAATGCTTGAACGTTGTCGCAATCGCTGAGAACGAGGCTCCTGTCTCACGGCTTCCACCTCTAGAGCATGGGCGAGTGCATCTTTCAGGGCGGTGTGGTGGCCCAGTCGAACTGCAGCTCTGACCTCCATGCTGCGGATGCCGTCGATGAATGCTTGAACGAGGTTCGCAGCAATGAACTCTTGTCCGGCAGATGGGTACGCCTTCCTCACGATCTTCTCGATCTCCAGAGCCCATTGTTGCAGATTCTCACCAGCATGTTGCGTCCTGTCCCTCAGCTGCGCTCGGTAGACGTGCTCCAGGTGTTTGTCGCCGTACCTGGAGTCCATTGCCTCGATCAGGTTCCCGTACGTGGTGCAGCTGTCTGGAGAGGCTTCCAAAACAGACAGTGCGCGGCCTCTTAAAGCCACTGTCAAGGCGGTCAGAGATTGCTCGTCTGTCCAGCCGTTGGCAGAGGCGACCGTTTGGAACTGCAATTTGTACGCTGTCCAGGACGTAGTCCCGTCGTACGGCGGCACCTTGACTCGGGGGCCAGAGACGACGGCGCCTCCAGAAACAGGAGCGGTCAGCTTCAGTTTCCTTACTTCATTCTGGAGCCCCTCGCATCGGCTGTCCAACTCTCCGTAGCGGTCGTTAAGTCTTGCATCCAGTTCTCTGCTCATCCTAGTCTGTATTTCCTTGCAATGCTGTTGGAGGTCTTCGTAACGGATGTCGAGGTCTTCGATTCTCTCCTCGTGCATGTCTGTAACCCTCTGTAGCTGCTTCACCTCCATAGTCACCTTTCCCAGTGATTCTGAAAGCAGCTCCTTAAGGCTAGCAGACTGCTCCTTCAACAGCCGGCAAGTCTGCTCCTCCCGAAGTCTGGCCTCCTCCTCTTGTCGTCTGGCCTGCTCCTCCTGACGTCGGGCCTGCTCCTCCAATAGCTGCCGAGTCTGCTCCTCCTGTCGTCGGGCCTGCTCCTCCTGACGTCGGGCCTGCTCCTCCATCAGCCGAACCAGCATCCCCATATCGAATGCCTGGGGAGCACCCGCAGAACCCGCAGCACCCGTATCAACTCCAGCAGCAGCTCCAGCACCAACAGCAGCAGTCCCAGCAGCAGCAGCAGCGGCTCCAGCAGCAGCTCCGGCACCACCAGCAGTATTCCCAGCAGCACCAGCAGCGGCTCCAGCAGCAGCAGCCTCGTCGACCTCCTCGCCGTGATGTCCAGCAGTAGTTTGTCGTGTTTTGGGTCGCCGTGATGACGACGAGTCACGTGGTGTAATCGGCATTTTTGAATCCCACACTCCTGACACCAATTTGTTACGAGCTGGGGTTCGAAGAGATTTAAAATACCGATTAAATAAACAAACTTTACTTCAACACCACAAAAATACAGTTACATAAATGAAAACACTAAAATAACACTTAGTCGCACTAAATTCCACTTCACTGTTTCGCTTTGATCGCTCTGATTCGCACTGTGTTTCTAGAGACGTCTATCGACCTTGATGTGTTTAGGTATTTATTTGTGCGATTTAAGTACCTATTCGTTACAATATGAAGTAATTTAATTTGATAAGGATTAATACCAAGGTACAAATATAGAGCCTTTTCTAGCGGCGGCATTTCAATTATTTTTAAAAAAATACCTTGCTTCCCGCCAGACTTGGAATGAGAAGCATGAAAGAGGTTCTTCCTCGTAGTCAAATTATTTTGTCAAACTGATTTGACCACACGGAATTGTTCTTCCTTGTGGTCAAATTGTTAGCTTAGGTTAGGTTAGTTATCTATCTAGGAAGTTTGACTAACAGGATTTTTCCTGTAGGTCAAATCAGTTTGACAAAATAATTTGACTACGAGGAAGAACTGCATGAAAGTAATATAAATGCTGTGGAAATATGGTCTTTGCGTACTTTACTCTGAATTTTACGTTGAAAAAAGAATGAAAGATTGACTAAAAAGGATTATTTGACTGAAGTGAAAGTAAATGCTGGCAGAGGACGACCTAGGATTACTTTTATTGAACATATAAAAATATATTGATCGATGGCAATATTAAAAGTACGCACAATCGCCGAGCATGTATGGAAGGTATGATGAATATAAAAGAAGCGAAAGAGTTATGTCAGGATCGTAGCAAATGGCATTAGATTGTCTCTAAGGCGCGATGATAGATATATAGATAGATAGATAGAAGTATAACATTGGTTTCGGGAGCTGTAAGGCAACCCGTGGAGAAATAATTGGTCTTATCTAACTCCAGCACCGTGTCATGACTGTGTAGATATGTCGCCGTGTTAGAATACGCCTAATTTTTCAGAACGTTTTTTGTAATACCCCTCTTAAAACAGAGCAATGGATCGACGTCATTTTTTGCACAGAGATATATATTGCGAGTTGATAGTACAATAATAAATGAAATCTTAGAAAAAATACAATGGAAATAAATTTCAGTCTCTTTTCTGTTACCAACTCATTAAAATAATTGTATACGTTTTTGGAACGAATCTCCGATGTATTTATTTGGCTTTATTTTATAGAAGTTTTTTCAAAGAATGGCGGATCAATGTCCTTTATTCGGTTCAATCGAAGTATTTTATGTAAAATATCATCTCAACTTCTTGCTATTATACTTTTTAGGATTCCGTATCCATCGGACGGCGACAACGGAAACCCCCGTCTGTCACACTGTATCTTTTGAACCGTAATAGGTAGACACTTGAAATTTTCACTGCTATAACATCAAATAATAAAAATAAAATAAAGTAAACAAATTAAAGGGGGTCCCCATACAAGACACGTGTTTTTAGGGTTCCGTACCCAAAGGGTAAAAACGGAAACACTATTACTAAGGCTCCGCTGTTCGTCCGTCCGTCCGTCTGTCTGTCTGTCATCAGGCTGTATCTCATGAACCGTGATAGTTACACAGTTGAAATTTTCACAGATGATGTATTTCTGTTGCCGCTATAACAACAAATACTAAAAAACAGAATAAAATAAATATTTAAGGGGGCTCCCATACAACAAACGTGTTTTTTTTGCTCGTTTTTGCTCGATATTGATAACGGCAACAGGTAAACACTTGAAATATTCACATAATATTTAGTTATATATTCACTTTAAAAATTAATAATTAAAATAAAATTAATATTTAAGGGTGCTCCCATACAACAAACGTGAACCCTTCGTGCGCGAGTCCGACTCGCACATGTTTTACTAAGCGTCTGTCACAGAGCTGTATCTTTTGAACCGTAATAGGTAGACAATTGAAATTTTCACAGAGTGTGTATTCCTAATTACTATGGCCGTTATAATAACAAATAATAAAACTAAATTATTAAAAAATTAAAAGGGGTCCCTAACGTGTTTTATTCGGCGTTAAACTTGATCTTACCTTAGCGCATACTATTGAGTGTAGGTACGGAGCTCTTCGTGTGCGAGCCCGACTCGCACTTGGCCGGTTTTATTACTACTTACTTGACCTTTTACAAGGACATCAGTTATATATGAAAATTTCCATTTTCACGGCGAATGAGATATTTTCCCTGCATAAACAGTTGCCTAATGTCACTCGTAAAAAGTAACCTATGCTAGTCCTGTTTGTATATTCACTGCGGTAGAGAGAGACTACGGACTACGGGCCTCCACAATACTCCACATATCATAATATCTCTCTTTGTTCCCCTACATTCATAAATCTCTTCATACATGATCGTCGATGTCTGTATTATCTTTTAATTATGCCGATAAGAAAACTATGGCGCTCGAAGGTGAATAATTGAAAAGTTATTGCGGGAACCATAATATATTTTATCTTATTTTTTTTCTTTTTAGGTAGGTATTCTTTTTTTTTAGTCATAGATACGAGGGGCGTTTAATAATTTAGCCTAGGAAAAAAACAGTACAATAAACATATTTTATTTTTATTTTTTGATGTAATCTCCCCCAAGCTTAGTGCACTTGGTCCACACTGGACTCTAAACCCTTTTTAAAAAAATCCTTTGCTCGTTAAACCAGGCGGTTACAGCGGCCTTAACCTCTTCATTGCTGGAAAATCGCTGTCCTCTGAGGATTTTTTTTTAGGTGTCGAAACAGAAAATAATCGGACGGAGCCAGGTCAGGGTTGTAGGGTGGATAGTTGAGGTGCTGGAACCCGCAAACTCAGATGACAGCCTTTGCTTTCGGACACATGTGTACCGGAGCATTGTCGTGAAGAAGAAGCACATTCGATGTGAGCTTTCCGGGTCTTTTCTCCTTGATGGACTTTTGCAATGTTAGCGTAGGTTTCTTCTGTTATGGTAGTCTTACGTGGCATGAACTCCAGCAGCAAAAGCCATTCCTCATCCCAAAAGACCGTGGCCATGACCTTGCCGGCAGATTTTTTTACTTTGAACTTTTTAGGTGTAGCTGACGTCCTGTGCTTCCACTGCATTGACTCCATTTTAGACTCAGGATCTCTGTGGTAGACCCATGTTTAGTCACTAACTGTTGATAGAAATTGGTGAAGACCAATGAGGTCTATGTTTTCTTGAGAAAACATGTGTCGGGCGTCTTTTTGTAATGGTGTCAGAAACCGCGGAACCCATCTTGCGCTGACTTTAGACATTTGTAAATGGTCGTGAATAATATTCCACAATGTGCCCGTCAAGATGTCCATTTCTTCAGCTATCCGAGAAACAGTAAATTTTCTATTTTTTTGCACATTTCTGGAACCGTTGCTGTCACGGGCCGTCCAGTGTGAGGGTCGTCTTCTGTGGACTCTCTTTCCCATTTATATTGTTTGCTCCAAAATTTGACTTTATATTCAGAAGGCGCAGATTCCCTAAATATTGTGGTCATGCGTTCAAATATTTTTTTAAGCTTCTTTACTTCTTTGGTGAGGAACTTTATCACCGACCGCTGCTCCAAATCGAGCATATTTTTAGTAGGCTCAGTCATTTATACACTTGCTATGATCTCACTCCGAAATTACTAATAGCGTACGCAATCTCGATTTACTCAGCGATGTACTTCACCATTAGGTAGATATATTATTGAACGATCTTGTATATTCACTGGCCCCGTGGGTAATTCTTGGCGTAAATCTCAATCCTAATCCTATGGCGATGGCGACAGTTGAGACAATTTTATTATCATATTGTAACGAATAGGTACTTAAATCGCACAAATAAATACCTAAACACATCAAGGTCGATAGACGTCTCTAGAAACATCCAGAGAGAATCAAGTACAAACGAAAATGGACCGTATGTGCCTAGCCATAGGTACCAAAATCGGGCGGGGTGTAGGTATTTGGCGCCGAGTCGCATCGAGCCGCGTCTACAACTTTGTACAACAATCTCGGCGTTTCTCGAATGTTCGGTGGGCAATATAAACAGAGGATCATTGCCGCAAGGGAGACAGTGCGATTAAGAGCGATCAAAGCGAAACAGTGAAGTGGAATTTAGTGCGAATAAGTGTTATTCTATAGTGTTCATTTATTTAACTGTATTTTTGTGGTGTTAAAGTAAAGTTTGTTTATTTAATCGGTATTTTAAAAATCTCTTCGAACCCTAGCTCGTAACAATATGCTACTCGATATAAATAAAGTCGTTTGTTGTCGTCGCAACGAAATTAATTCAATTTGTGATTTTAGAATGTAAATTTGAAATCTAAGTCCAGATTTCCCCAGGTTATAGGCACATTATAAATGCGAGAGTGTGTACGTTTGGATACGCTCGATCACGCCTTAACAGCTGAACGAATTTGAAAAAAGTCCCCCGTCGCTTCTTGTCTGTATGTCGGTCTGTCTGTAACCTTTTCACGCAAAAACTACTGTACGGATTTTGTTGCGGTTTTCACTAATAGATAGGTTGATTCACCGGTAAGGTTTACGAGTATTAAACATGGAACTATCATGTTTAGGAGCTGAACATTAACAGTATAAGTGAATCGGGAAAAAAATTAGCCCCAGCGAGTTTTCACGGCTGTCTAATCCGTCAGAGATATAACAAAATGATGTAGGAAATAATTGTGTTGAATAAAATGATCTACAAAAAGTTCGCGGTAGCATAAATCTGTCTTTAATAGATAAGAAGTTGTAAGCGTACTCAGACTCGCTAGTTGTAAATAAATTCCACAAGAAGTAAAATGGTATTCCAATACCCGAATGACAACTTCCGCTTAGTAACTGCTTTTAGAACTTAATTACCCCTCGCCTCCCCTCAGCCTATTGATAATAATCTTGTTTTCTATAGGGTGAGGGGAGGCGACTAAGGTCTTCTCGGGTCACATACACATTTATTTACCTTAACTTTTTTAAATATTAGCTTATTAACTGATGTTCTTTGCTAATTTTACTGTAATATTTAGGTAATTATATAAAACGACCTGTCTTTGGAGTTCATGGCTCAAACAAACGTTACTGTCACATTGAAAATTTGAATAAATTTGGACTTATTTATTGAAATTACGGGATTATACGAATTTTGCGGATATATGTTCCTAACCCAGAATTGATTAAATTTTTTTTCTTAACAATTTGGTATGCATTTGAATCAAGTCTACCGTACCTCTAAACGAAATTATTAATATAGATATCTACTATCTATAGTATTTTCCATATTACCATAATCACTAAATATTATACAAGCAATTCGCCTCCGGCTTCTCACGGGTACAATATGGGTACCTACTTAACTATTAGAGATAGATATATGCTACCAAGGACTATTTTGTAGATCATTTTATTCTACACAATTCCTTCATCATTTTGTTATATCTCTGACGGATTAGACAGCATACGCCATAAAAACACGCAGAGACTAACTTTTCCTTCGACTTGATACTCCTAAACATGATAGATCAATATTTAATACTCATAAACCTTCATCGTGAATTAATCTATCTAATCGCGAACATTGTAACAAAAACCGGGTCTCTTCGAGGGTGCACGGTTGCAAACAGACAGATGGACCCGGGGCCGGCAGACGTCAAATCTTTCCTCTTTATTATATGAAGTCCCCTCCCCTGCAGCGTCTGTCTGTGCTCTTTTAAAAAAACTGCTTTTGGATTTTGTTGCCGTTTTCACGGTTGTTTGTTGAGCAAGTTTTACGAGTATAGAATGGACCAATCAGGTGAGCATAAACAGTATTAGTGAATTAAGTTGGCGAAAACGTTAGCTTCAGGGGGTTTTCATACCGTATGCTGTCTAATCCGTCACATATATATAAATGATTTAGAAAATTACTGTGTAGAATAAAACTATCTGCAAAAAAGTCTATATATCTCTAATAGATAATATTATACACTAGATACAAAACCGGCTTCGCTCGGGGTGTTCTTTACTGTAAATAATTTTACTGTATTATTTAAGTAATTATATGAATTGGATAATTATATAAAACGACCTGTCTTTGGAGTTCAAGGCTCAAACAAACGTTACCCAATGCCCACTCAAACCACATGATTCAAACAAACGTTACTGTCACATTTAAAATTGCTTCTGACGGCATTCATGAATAAATTTGGCCTTATTTATTGAAATTATTAAATTAAATTTTATTTTTCTTAACAATTTGGTATGCGTTTGAATTAAGTCTACCGTACCCCTAAACGAAATTATTAGTTTTAGTTCCATCACTTAGGTACTGATGGAAGCGAGACTTGGTTATGGAATAAGAAGCATGAAAGTAAGATAAATACAAGTGGCCTTTACGTAGAATATGTAATATAAGGCGTATTGACCGCATCCGGACCGATGTCATTAGAGAAGAATGCGTAGTGAAACATAATGTTGTGACTAAAATAATGAAAAGTAGTTTACGCTGGTTTGGACGCGTTGAAAGAATGAAGGATGAAAGATTGACTAAAGAAGTTTATATGGCTGAAGTGAAAGGAAATGCTGACATAGGACGACCTAGGTGTACTTTTATTAAATATATATTAAAAGTACACACAGTCGCCGAGCATGTATGAACGGTATGTTGAATATAAAAGAAGCAAAAGTGGTATTCAGGACTGTAGGAAACGGCATTCGATTGTCTCTACCTACCCCTCTTTGGATAAAAGGCTTGATAATAGATAGATAGGTACATACATATAAATATATAAAATATAGCTATTAGCCCGGCTTCGCCCTTGTAAATAATTGATATGCGAAATAATAACAACCTATCTTCTTTACTCGTCTTGCGGATCGATACGATCCATTTATTTTTTTTAAACCAATATTCATTTTATTTATTCACACTACAAACAAAAATCTAAAATATACATTAAAAATCTTAAAAACCTGAAATACCTTAAAACTAAAAATAAAAAGAAAAAGGATGGAGCAATCAAAGATAGAATACCTCCTCCAGCTCTGAAGAAAATCCAATCGTGCCAAGAACACTCGCTGCGTTACCCCTTTGAATCTCCAAGCTTATGCGGCGAATGAAAAAACTCTTAGCTCGGTGATCACCAGACTTTTCGATGAGAAGTTTACCAATTTTATCAGCAAACTTCTTGGAGTCTGATGACCACGGACCAAGAGTCTCAACCGCAAAAGCAAGAAATTCAAAGTGATCTAGCAGCGAGGATCCATTTATATCCATCTGGAACTTTGAGTATAATACCAATGAGGCGTGCAGCGTGTAAATCACCGAACAATATGCTAAAATACAAACATAATAATAATTATTAATTATTGGAAACACTATGTTCGCGCAAGTTTGACGTCCTAGATCGCCTTTCCCATTTAAACATCACAATTAACTATTTTTCTAGAGAACGAAACCTAAGGTAACTTATTACTGTGCACTGGTCAGTTTAACTGGTCAAAGAGCAAAAAATTGGCGAAAGGGAGAGCCCGTCTATGGCCCCTCCTTAAGGTGACCACACATTGGTCCGTCACCGGCGCGCCCCCATACGGTCCACCGAAATCGACCACAGACTCGTCTAATTCTTGTAACGAACGGTCCGCCATCCATTTTCAAAACGTTGTATTTGTGGTTGATTTCGATGGCCGGAACGGAACATCACATCCACACGCCTTTGTTTAATCGAACCTTGTGTGTCTGTGTGAGTGAGTGAATTACATGTGATGTACATCGTATGATTTACATTGCTAATATGTGGCCTGTGTTCAATCTCAATCATACGGCTGGCTGGACCGAAAATTTTACTTGGAATTTACTTCTACAAATAAACTCGCACTCCTTCATAATAATAATAGGTATAGACCAGCAAACAGTACTATCGGATTACATTACGCAGGCGCGAGCCGATGTATTTAGGTGGTAGCTAATTATGGAAAGAACAATAAGAAACATAAACCATACTGCAACATGACCATTCTGAACGATGACGGAACGCTTGGTGATATTTTTAGCACCCTACGATTTGCGATTTGTACCATGGGCCTTGCTCAAGTACCTATAGTTCTCAAGTTCGTTCGAACCAAATCGATTCGTTGTATTGATTAGCAATGCATTTATTTATTAATAATATCACGTACACAGCTGAAGATAAGTCTTCATTTAGCCTATGACATTTTTGAGGCTACTTAACGAAGCTTAATTTAGAACTAGTCTGTTATTTAGTATGTTTTTTTCCCCATATTTTTTATTAAAAGAATAACAACTTTTGGATAACAATATAAAATTTTGACAATTTCTGGAGATACTAGTTAGGGAAGTCACTCATCAAAATCAATTTTTTTCAGAAAACCTGATCTATTTACGAAACTGAAAAATAATAATATTGATTTTAAGGATATGACAAATCTTTTTATTGTTTTGAATCCTAAATACACCTCTGAAATTTTTATTTATTAAATTTTATGGCTATATAATAGATGGTATCATTACAAAAATTAACATGAATATTATTTTAGTAAGTAATTGTCTATCTTTTCATTGTAAAATGATTTCTATATTGTATAAGTTTTTTTTTAAATTGCGTTTTAAACAAAAATTATCGCTTACGTTGAATTCAATATGACTCACTTACTGTTTCTAACCTGCTCTTTCATCACTAATTTTCCCATCGATCACTTCACCGACGGACGCGACGACTTTGTTTTATAATATGTAGTATGTGGTGATGATCTGTTCAATATGGACAACTGGCGTCAAGTGGACACTGTTACCAGTATCTCTGGCCACACCGCAAGGTATAATAAAGGCCGTGAACGTGTGTGTGTGTGATCGCGAAGATTAAACATTTTTTGTTTGTCATTCTTTGTTTATCACCCCACAATAATCGGAAGGAATCTCGCTCACGCGATCTCTAAGCAATCTTTATATAATGGACTAGCGATCAGGGCCGGCTAGATTTTACAGATACCTAATAAAAAACACAAGTCGTCACTACATATTATAAAAGAAGGTCCCCCGCTGCGTCTGTCTGTATGTGTCTGTTCCACGCTAAAACTACTTTTGTTGTGATTTTCACTATTAGATAGATCTTGAATCATCAAGAGAAAATTTTACGAGTATCGGCTCTTATATCCATAATTTTTCTGGGATAAACTATTCCCAATTTCTCTGTAAATAATCCACCTTTATCACTGTAATTTAGCATATGGATCCTTATTGAATATATCTAAGTAAAATAGCTGTTATTTTCTCAAAATATTTTTTTGAATAGGAAATATGGGTGGAAACAGGGGCAAAATATTCCTTTATTTTACTACTCATATTTCCTATTCAATAAAACCAATTGAAAAAATAACGACTATTTCACTTAGATATATTGAATAAGTAACTATATGCTAAATTACAGTGACACAGGTGGATTATTTACAGAGAAATTGGGAATAGTAATATCCCCATACAAATTATGGAGACGTCTGGTATTAACTAGGTAGACCACGGGTTCGATCCCGGATCCCGGCCATGTACCAATAGGTTTTTATAATTAAAAATTAAATAATTAAAAACCTATGTACCTACATGATCCGAAAAACCACACTTTGAGGCTTTTCCATCTAAATATCCTCAACAGAACGGGCCACTCGTTAGGTATAGCCTCACAAATACTAAACACGGTATGGGGAGCTGTAAGGCAACCCGTGAAAAAAAACGGAGCTTTTGGGATCATTTAGATGTGACACATGATTGGCGACTATTAATATTTTTTAAATATAATTTCAGGGTTGCCGCTTCTCGTCCAGCGATCAATCGCGAGACAGATCCAGCTTATAGATATCATCGGCAAGGGGAGATTCGGCGAAGTATGGCGAGGCCGATGGCGCGGGGAAAACGTGGCTGTGAAAATTTTTTCATCTCGTGAGGAATGCTCTTGGTTCCGCGAGGCAGAGATATATCAAACTGTCATGTTGAGGCATGAAAACATATTAGGTTTTATAGCAGCCGATAACAAAGGTAATCTATATTGACGTCAATATTGTGATACGATAGGAGTGTCAAGAAGTTCATAGGAAAGGGCAAATTGTGCTACTCTTAATGCAATTCAGTTATCTATGTTTGTGAAATGCAACTGTGTCATTGATTGATGTTGCAATTGAGAGTCGGCGCAGAGCAGAGCTAAGCATTTTATATTGACAATGAATAATATACTTTAAAAGTGTTCAAATAAAGTTCAGAGTTGCATGAAAAAATAAAGTGTATCCGGCGGATAACGGCTTATGATCACGTTCATACTTTCACAAATTATGAACTTTACTAGCTTTTGCCCGTAAAATATTTTTTTTATAAAATACTTTTAGTAGGCGCTTTATTTCATAAAAGGTACCAACATACTAAAATAGCTCAAGCTCTCCCGTCGTTTTATTTTCCGGTATAAAAATTTGCATGTTCTGCAAGTTTCATCTGAATCGGTTTAGCCACAAACATCCAAACGTCCTAAGTTTCGCATTTTCAATCTACCTTTTAGAAAAGTTTTGTTTTGTATCTAAACAGTTGTTGAAATATGTTTGTTAGTAAGGTATTGTTACACGTTTGATCCATTTACGTTTGAAACATAGGCCAAGTTTTATTTCCACCAACACCTTAAGTGACATGACTCAAATGTAGCGAGTAGTATAACTCTGACTTGATGCACTGGCCATTGGCAGAATTGTATATAACGAAAGCAGAAGAAGAAGACCACCAATCTATGAAACGTGGCACAGACGTGATGTTATGACATTTAAACTACTTGGTTGCTACAAGTTTCTTGGCACGCTTACTAAAACCCTAGCTAGATGAAATATTACCAAATCTATTTTACAGATAATGGCACTTGGACACAACTCTGGTTGATAACGGATTATCACGAGAACGGTTCTCTGTTTGACTTTTTGACGGCTCGCACTGTTGACAGCAACACTTTGATAAAGATGTCGCAGTCTATCGCCACTGGACTGGCCCATCTGCATATGGACATTGTTGGTACTCAAGGTAAGTTATAACTACCGCCTAATAGTTTTTAGCATTTGCTATTCGGTGCGCAGTACAAATACACCTGTTTAGAACCTAATTTGTACTGTGCACCGAATGTCAAAAGGCTCAACTTATGTGGCGAATGCAGCTCAAGATGTTAATGGGAGACTCTGGGTCTCCGGCGTCTTTCATAATTCAATCTCTTAACCTTCTAATTCAAATAGGGTATGTTGCATACATGGAAAAGGGAGTATGTTTAGGGGTAGGAAATGAAATAATGGGTTTTTAAATTAGAAACTTATGTATCCGACAAACCACAGTTAGAGGCTTTTCCATCTAAATATCCACAACAGAACTATACTCGTTAGGTATAGCCTCACAAATACCATCAGTTAAACAAGGGAGACTTGGTCTTCCGTTGGGTACCCTGGAACCTAACACGGTTTTGGAAGCTGTAAGGCAACCCGTGAAGTTAGAAAAAAAATAATCAAATCGGTCCAGTCGTTTTTGAGTCTATAGAATACGAACAAACAAACTATTTTTTTATATATTAGGTTATAATATATGCTCGAGAGGACGCGTCTAGTGATCCCGTAGTTATCGACTTTAGGGGACGATCGCTACGAAAATATTGACAGTTCATACGAAAATTCCGCATGAGGTAAGTCACGTCGGTGGGAAGCAGGGAGTGTCCATACTTTATTATTATATAGTAGTCATTGCTATAATATAGTTTAGTGGCGCCATCTATCGACGTGCCGTCACACCCTTTTAAATATCTATCTATATAATCATCAAGCCGTTTATTCCATGAGTGGTAAGCGGAGACAATCAAATGCCATTTGCTATGATTCTGACATAACTATTTCGCCTTTTTATAATTATCATACCTTTCATACACGCTCGGCGATTGTTGTATACTTCTAACATTGCCTTCAATTAATACAAATTTTATATCTATACTAATATTATAAAGAGGTAATGTTTGTAAGTTTGAATGTTGTTTCACTAATAGGAAGCTACATTATAGTGCTATAAGCTATAGGCTATATTTTATTTTGTTTGAAAATATCAAATGGCGAAGCCAGGATCTAGGTCGCCCACTGCCATCATTTCCTTTAGCTTGTACCATATAAACCTTTTTAGTTAATCTTTTAACCTATCTAAAACATCAATTTTTAATAATTCAACGTAATTTTTCAGGGAAACCGGCGATCGCGCACAGAGATCTCAAATCTAAGAACATACTCGTCAAATATAACTTGACCTGCGTCATAGGCGATTTGGGTCTGGCTGTTCGACATAAAGTGGCAAACGACTCTGTGGATGTTCCCTCAACTAACAGAGTTGGTACGAAGAGATATATGGCGCCAGAGGTAACATTGTAGCCTACTTTAGGCGCTTATTGCCTACTACTTATCTGTTAGTGATAGATTTTTTGTAGATCATTTTATTCTGGACCCCTGATTTAAAAAAAAACTGGGGTATCAATATGAAGCTAGTACACAAGC
Source organism: Nemapogon koenigi (assembly GCA_963924495.1). NCBI lineage: Eukaryota > Metazoa > Arthropoda > Insecta > Lepidoptera > Tineidae > Nemapogon > Nemapogon koenigi. The sequence goes on from OZ004629.1 coordinate 24,730,390, forward strand.
CAGGATAGTAAAATCAGTGGTGGGGGGTGCTACTAGCCTCAAAAATAGAACTCTATCCTATTAAAAACTGTCCTGGCTTGTAAACTAGCTTACTAGCTTAGAAATGAAGCTAGTTTTGTCTACACGAAGCTAGTAGTACTAGCTTGCTAGCTTACTGACACTAGCTTGCTATCCTGGCTTGAAAAACTAGCCTCGTGTAGCCCGGGCATTATAGATAAATGTAATTCTTTCTTACATAATTTTGTTATATCTCTGACAGATTAGACAGCATATAAAACGGGCTTTTGCTAATTACCCCAGACTTGATTCATAAATACTGTGATAAGTCTTATGTTTAATATTTGCGTGAAAAAGGCACAGACAGACGCGGCAGGGGACAAGAGTTATAATATAACCCAATGAAGTTAAATTCGTACAAGATTGCAAATTGTATGTGTGTCCACAAAGCATTCTTAATTTAACCGCATAATACAGTTTTTATTTTTTAATCACGACTTTTTTGGCTGTTTGGCGAAGTTATCCGTGCCTTATCTGTCAGGCGGGAAAAACAAAACATTTGAGAATTGTACTTTCATTTTCATTAATTGTTATAATAATTAAATGTTAAAACCACATGAAGTTTGTTTTTTTCCTAGCAAGTGTGTTGAAAAACGTCGTATGAAACGCGTGTGCATTGGTCATTAGTATAACACCCTTGTATCACAATGTACTATTGCAACACCAACAAAGTTTTCTTGCAAGGAAAAAAATATTACAAGTATCTGTGTCCGTCGAACCACGATAGCACATGCGTGAATCGGTCGACGTTTTTCGGTTGCTTGGGTCACCGTCAAAAATATTTTGGTCTGACCCAAGGTCGCTAAGGGCTCGGCGACCGCTCTATGTCCTGCCCTATAGTACCTAGCTCTCATCTGCATTGCTCGTGGAGGATTTGATAAAGCCGTGTGGTGTAGTGACACAGTAGTGAGACTTTCAAAAAGTCGAGACTCCACACAGCACCTCGAGGAGCCTGGTGACCCTAATTGCGAAGCCGGGCGATGGCGCGAGACGTGGACGACGTTTTACTCAACCGCTTCCTGCTCTTCACCACCTACCGCAGACCACCGCGGCTGCGACATCGGAGTTCGCACTGCCGCCAGGATTCCCGGAGGCGTTGTATTTTATATTGTGCCAAGAAATACCATTCTCGTTGAGAGTCGCAGTTGCGAAAACGGCCGGGGGGATTAAACCATTGCAGATCAAAGAAGAACCTATTGATATGAAGATTTCATTAAAAGATGTCATTCCAGGTTCCCAACGGCCCAGACGGTTATCTATAAAGGAGAAAAAGGGAGAAGATGGACAAATACGGGAATTGTTGCAGAATGGTATAATCAAACTGAGCAAATCAAAGTATGCAAGCCATCAAGAGGCCAAGTTTTAAGTTTTAAAATCGAAGAGGAATAGAAAGTAGCATTTGAGACTTTGAAGAGAATGTTGTCCGACAGAGCAACTGAAGATCCCAATATGATGATGGCTGTAGCTAAAATTATATAAAGGTGGCTTATATTAAAAAAATATTAATTTGGTTTTATTATTTTCAGCGTTGTTTTTATTGAGTTTCAGTGTTTTCAGCGTGTTTAGATAGAGATTAAGATTTAGTTTTATTTTAAGCGTGTTTTGGTAGCCATTAATATTAATTTTGGGGGTTGATAAAGAGTAAGGTACAGTGTTTTTCATATAGGGTTTGTTTTATAATATGTTGGTTGTTGTGTTGTATTGTGTCTTAGAACAGAATGGCCGAGCTGTAGGAATTTACGGTATTTGAACTTAGCTTAAGTTAAATAAAAGTAAATGCAACTGTAAAGAGTAGGAGGCAAGACGGAAGGAAAAGGAAAGAGAAGGAGTATGTATATACACATATCAACTCGGAAAGGGACCGTCACCGTATCGCCTCGCCGTTAAGAGGCTACCTTCATATTAAATCATATTTTTCAAATCGTTTTGAGTGAAACCTAAAGCTCTTAGAAATATAGAAAAAATTACATGTTATAATTAATCATATTTCATAATAATCTGTTAATCATAAAACATGTTTTAAGAAACTTTGCTCGATAGAAAAAAATTGCAAAGTAGCCTCTGAAAATAGTCTCCTTTCCAAATTTCTCAGTAGTACATGAAGTATTGTTTATTAAATTAAGTACAAATTTGTATCATCTATTACTAAAGTAAGATGTTAATTTAGATTTCAATAAAGCTACTCCTTTAATTTAAATAAATTATTTTTGATTTGTCACTTAGGACGTTTGTTCCAAGCACCTGCCGTGCGCCTCTTCTCTTTTGTTTCTATTCAATGCGACAGAGAGATTCAGCGGAGAGACCAATCGATCACGTAGCGCTGGGTAGCGCTAGAGTATCGTATGCAGCTAGGCCACGCCCCTCAAACTATGATTTTATTTGAATGTATCGTCTTAACCAGACTTCTACCTAACGTAAGCACGTAACCAAAGCTAATCAGCAGCTCCGAGTCGACTCTGCTACGTCGTAATTACGGCTCGCCGACCGCTGGTTGACGGCTTGGCGGCATAAATATGCATATTTTCTCACTTATTCAATGGGTTCTCCCTATTTATCGTTATTTTTTGTTTGAAATCTAACCTACCAATTCAATAAAACACGCGCGCAACGACTGGAAGTTGCCTTGTGAATGACAGCACGTTCGGCAACGCAGGCCGCGGGAGGGGCGTGGACGAAGAGGCGTAAGCTAGAGTACGGAGAGATGTAAGTGCGGGAACTGCAAGTTGACCCGAGGCGAGGCGATTACGTTACGATTCCGATAAGTATGCGTTGCAGTAGGGAGTTTCATACAAAGAATACATTTCATACAACGGCTCGAGTTGATACGGTGCTATGACCATCATACAATTGATGACATGTCTATAATCTGTCTCTTTTTCAAAATTTGCATTTCAATTATGTTGGTGGATAAAGTTCAATGGACAACATTTCATTTTTCGTAAGGTACCAAAATTCGAAAACCGTTTGGAGATTACATGCTAGAAAGCTTATTTTTCATTTTTTTATTTTTTATATCCTTTAATTTTCGAGTTATTTTAAAAATACTGAAATATTGAAAATTAAGGATTAATAGGTGCCCTAATCTGTGCTAACCCTCTAATTTAAAAATACTAATGTCTGTTGGCAGAGTTGTTAGTTATTGAACTCAGGTGTTGCCCTCTATTAATTTTACCCATTTTTATTCCATTTAAAGCTAAATTAATAATTATTCTTTAAATATAATTATAAAAATACTTCTTATATATAATATATTTTTGGAAGTTTTGCTAGTTTCGAATGGGATATCACAGGAAATATATTTACGAGTGAAACCGCGGACAAAAGCTAGTATTATTATATACAAATCCTAAGTCTATGATTATATACATTATGAATAATGTTGTAGGCGATTTGAGTTCCGGCTACGGCAACACCTATTTTTAACACGGCATATTATACTCTTTGCATTTCTATAACGTATACTCTGTGGCTTGACTGACACTATCTGTCACTTTCTTTGGGTGACAGTTTATATTTCTTAATTTTAGTCCTAGCTATGGTTTTTAGTTTATAAGTCCTCATAATTTATAAAAATTCATAATTAAATTAAAAATATAAAAACTCAACCAAAAATAAAATAGAAAAATACGTGTAACTTATTATTTAATATATTTTTAATTAAAGTAATAAAAATCGGTGATTAAAAAAATGAAATGTTGTCCATTGTTCACATTAGTAACTAACTTTTCTGAAAATAACGATTTATTCATTTATTATAAATTGATTACTGTGTCTGTGGCCACATCGCAATGAATAAAGGCCGTAAAGATGTGTTTTTTTTTTATATTTCAGGTGCTCGACGAGACAATGGACACGAAACAATTCGACCCATACAAGAGGTCGGACGTTTACTCGTTTGGTTTAGTGCTGTGGGAGATAGCAAGGAGATGTGGAAACATGCCGGATGAGTACGAACCTCCATACTGCGAGTGCGTGCCGCCGGATCCTAGTCTAGAAGAGATGCGGCGGGTGGTATGCGTTGAGAAGAAACGGCCAAGCATACCCAATCGGTGGTATTCTGACCCAGTGAGTAAAGTTAATGTATGTCCGTTTTCACCAAACACGTTTTTCTTAACAAACATTTCTTCTTCTTGATTTGATATAATATGGCAACAGTGCTGATTTATCGTCACCAATCTCCAGTGTTTAATATTGTGCAATAGCTATGATTATCCCGCCGACTGTGATATGTCTTATTAATCACTGACTAATCACAACCATTACAGCGCAGGCAGGATTAAACCGGATTCCCCAACACGTCTCCGCGGGCGCGTGCGCTATCTACCAAGGCGTGACGTGGAATCAACAAAAATATATTTTAATGAGGATCAACGGTTCTTTATGTTTTACCATCTACGAGTTAGATTTTTTTAATACAAAATATCCCATAATGACGTAACCCTGCCTTTGCTATCGGTTCATACTTCATATAGGATATAAGAAGAAGAGAGAACGAAGGGAATAAAATTAATGGTGCATTGAATGCTGTTATGAGAAGCAAACCTATAACAAAAATTGTTGGAAAAAATATACATAACAGCATTTTAATACCCACATTAATGTATGGAAGTAAATCTTAGATATGGCAGAAGAAGTATGCTAGTAACATTAATTCTGTTGAGATAAGATCGTCAATATATATGTATAATATATCACTCAGAGATAGAGTGAGAAATGATGATGTACGTGAAACATGTGGAGTGTTGTATATAAAATTGAAATTGGAATGCTGAGATGGTTTGGACATGTTCAACGAATGTGTGATAAAAGAATTACTAACCAAATGTATAAAGCTATAGTACCGAAATTAACAACAAGAAATGGACGACCAAGACGAACTTTCATGGATCAAATATCTGATATCCTATACTAAAAATTGACGTGCATGTATGAAACGATGTATGGATGTGGATGGAGCAAGAGAGGTATGCAAAGTATAACGGGTTTTAAGGCGATTTCAATGATAAGAGTAGGTTTTTATTTTATAATATATATTTCAGTGAGTCCAATTTTACATCATTCCAGCGTTCATGATGCCGGACTCCCTTCAGTCTCGAATTCTACAGAGCTTCAAATATAGTTTATAAATATTTGAAACTCTGTCCAAAACATAACTTGCCAGTATTAACACATACAGCCAGTATTTTCTACAAAAAGTATGAATGAGTACTCATACTTTACATCCTGTTGCCTTACATCTTGAGATGGATGTTGTCTATTTCGCAAGGCATATCCATGCGTTGGCTGCTGAGCGACCATTGATGAGTCTCTTTTCTCAGAGTTTTGAAACGTCGGTCTCTGAGTGGGCGTCGAGAAATTATTTCCTCTTCCAGCAGAAGACATGGGTTCCATAGGGCGTATTGGCGGTGGGAACCTACGTGAGGGTCCAGACGTAACTGGTGTTGAAAAAACATCAGTTGGTGCCCGTCGATCACTGAATTGACTTTCGAAATGCACAATTGGTGCTTTTTGGGTCTCGTCACGGAAATCACCCCGCGAGCAAGTATATGTACAAGTGTCCTTATCGCCAACCGTTTGTATTTTTAAAGGCAATGATAAGTGTTGTGACTGAGAGTTAAAAATCTCATATTCTTGTTTGGCCGCATTTTTAAAATCTTTTAAGGTGGTAAACAATTGCGTACCAAATTTTCGCTTATTATAAAAGGACAATGTGGATAATATTTGTTTAATAATAATTGACTCATTCGTAATTTCGGCTTTCTTTGCTAATAGAGTCATTCGATATATGAAATCTAAAGTGCTTTCACCTTGATTTTGCCTTGATGTATAAAATTGAGCAGCATAATCAGTCTGGGTGCTGAATTCTTCCCTTAATACTTGTAAAACTTCATTATAAGTCGTAGAAGCATCACAATTAGTTTAAAAAAAATTAAGAGCTGGGCCTGTTAAATAGTTTATAATGATGAGAGCTTTAGTTTCATCAGTCCATGAATTCAAGGCACTTAGTGTTGAAAATTGGGTCAAAAAATTTTCAAAGGAAGTCGAGATTCCGTCGTATCTCGATGTTGAGGACATTTTATTAATTTCAAACCACTTAGCTTTATATATTATCCTCTTGTTTCTTATTATTTTTTCTGTCGAATTATACTTCAAGTTCCAACAACTCCGTAACAGCTTCTTGTCTCCACAAAACTGCAATCTGGGTATACCTTCTTCTTCTCTTGGTACACTCGCGATTTTACACTAATCCCGAATATACACTATACTATGATATATTATTAAATTATTTTTTATATCACGTAAATACCGTATTTTAAATATATATACCCGATCAATACAATATTATCAATCGAATATATACTACCCGGCGCCTCCACCATATAACGGGTTTTAAGGCGATTTCAATGATAAGAGTAGGTTTTTATTTTATAATATATATTTCAGTGAGTCCAATTTTACATCATTCCAGCGTTCATGATGCCGGTCTCTCTTCAGTCTCGAATTCTACAGAGCTTCAAATATAGTTTATAAATATTTGAAACTCTGTCCAAAACATAACTTGCCAGTATTAACACATACAGCCAGTATTTTCTACAAAAAGTATGAATGAGTACTCATACTTTACACAAAGATCGAGAGAAGTGACGCTGCATACTCTCTGCCTACCCCTTTGGGAAACAGGCGTGAAGGAATGTGATTTTGGGCGCTATAAGGCAACCCATGAAAAAAAAACTATGACGTATCGTAGGTATCCCAATAAAAAAACAATATAAAAATGCAGTTGACAGTTGTTTGATGTTTATTTCTTAAGTTAGAAAAAACTCTCAACATGTTTTGCTCCCGAAACCGCGTTACGGTGCCGGGTACCCAGCGGAAGACCAAGTCTCCCTCTTTTAGCCAATGGTATTTGTGAGGCTATACCTAACGAATGGCCACATATGTGGTTTGTCGGATTGTGTACATAAAAAATAATAAACCTTGTACCTTTTTACTTATCAGGTGTTAGCAGCCATCTCCAAGGTAATGAAGGAGTGTTGGTACCATAATCCAGCTGCCAGATTGACTGCGCTGCGGATCAAGAAAACTCTATCTAATATTGGAGCTGTTGAACATAACACAAAAGGTTGAAGCCACCATTGTATGTATACACATCTTTCTCTCACCCCCTACCTCTTAGATAATAATTAAATTATGTTATTTCTAAAGGAGCCTTTATAAATGTATTTATTGATATGTAGTGATACGTTTTGTTACCAGATTCAGCAATAACTATTGATTATTTAACTTGTACGATGCGATACTGCCCAGCTCTTTTTACATTAAATTAACAGAATTTAAATAAATTACAATTCACGAAAGGACATGACAATCCTCGAAACTTGTGCACATGCCCATGAATTGATAATGATTATTTATGATTGTGTATATGATTAAGACTGAGTGAAACTAGTAAAATGTTACTTGGCTCTTAGTACATAAAATAAATATTTTTTTAAATACATGAGTATTTTTCGAATTTTACATTACATTTTAATAAAGCTTTTTTGCTAGGACAAAGTTTGTTTTAGATGAAGGAATTAAATATTTGTTAACAATATATAAAATTAAATTTATAAAATATAGAATTGGTTGTCCTACCTTGGAACCTTTATAACTGAAATCAGCAAACTTTTAAGATATTCTTAAGTTATTATTAAAATTAAGCAATTTCTAATCTATACCATAGTAAATTTTATTTAAATAATATATAATTCAGGAATTGCTTAGTATTTACTTAAAAGTTTGGTGAAAACTACTGTAAGGAATTAGTTACAACTAGCCCCCGGGGCGCTCTCACGAAACGCTGTGTGTATAGTTATTAGGATTGCGGTATTCCAGTCTTATTCATCCCCATCATCTATTCCCTTTTCAGTGTTATAGTTCTTAAGGAATTTCAGCAGACCAGCTGTCACAATACATGTTCTCCCATGTGACCATATTTTTTCCGCAGGTCCATAAAATGTGTCATGCTGTTTCCTCTTCCGTTTGAGAGAATCTACATGTCTTCGTGGAGCATAGTTTTAGATTGAATATACATATTTAAAATTGCAGTATTCAGTGAGATATCTGGTGACACTTGTTAAAGTGTCTTTTTATTAGTTACTTTGCATGGTGACTTGAGCTTGACTTTCAATTTTTCTAGTTAAGGCTTCCACAAAACTGTTCATGTCCGTACTGTGTATTCTTAGCCCATGCACGTGCCAGGAAGTCGGCAATTTTGTTGCCTTTTCTCCCAGTGGCCTAATACCCATTTAAGTATAACTTGATCCACGATTGTCCAGACCAGCCAAGAGTTTGTCAACACCATGGGCAACCCAGTGTTGTATCTAATGAGTATGAGTCTGAATAACGCCCGACGGACGCTGGCCCTTGATATAATCAGTTCTCATAGTAATTAATACAATTTAAAATGTATCGTTTCGTGCGCGCGCCCCTTCTAGGCACTTCTGACTGGGACTAACCACTATTTTACTAAAGTTTAGTTTTTATTCAACAATTGTCATTATATGTGTAAGTTCTGTTACTGCGAAAATTTAAGTTCATTTAAGGATTTTCACTGTTTTACGTGATTGTGGCATAATAACTTAAAATTGAAACATCAGTAACAGAACTTATGACCGGAATAGTTATATAAACCTTTATTTTTGTAGCTATGTTTTACTGTGATATGAATGAAATTTTAACCATTATTTTAAGTTTATAATTACAATAACTTATTTACAAATTATTTGATCAACTTGACATAAAACTGGAGATAATATTTATTTTTACTAATTCATATGTGTACTTACATACATAATATGAGCAAATATATTTATGGACCATGTAACAAACTTGGTTATATTTTTCTATTTAATTTAAGAGAATTACTTAAGACATAAATGTTAGCTTGGTTAAAGTTCCCACGCAATTTGAAGAGTGATATTAATGTTTGGTAAGACGGTATGAAGACCGTTCTCGTTGACAATTAACACTGGAAGGTGACGTTGGAGAGACGAGTCGTGCTTAATTGAAATTAAATGCTAGTCTCTGTAGGAATATTATGAGAGTTGTAGGAGTGAATGTTCTGATGTAAACTACTCAACAAACAACCACCAGCATCTATCTCTACGGACTATGGTGGATATAATAGAAGATAGATTTTTACACGTTTTTTTACATTTTGTATACCTTTAGTATTAATTAAGTAAGAGTTGAATGCGGTGCCAGATTGTGCATGTCACATTACTACCACATACCTACGTTACTTCCCAGCGTAACTAAATGACATCTACCGAAGTCAAATAGGTACACAAAAATTTACCTGTATGTATTTAATAAGCAATTTTCAAATGTTTGGATAGATTATAAATTATATAGGTAAATGAAATCCGCGAAGCAGATTGGGTTATTTTATGAGGTTATTATTAAGACATTTAAGTGTGGGTTTGTATAGAAACAAAACCGCTCGCAATAAATAAAATGTACAATGCGGAGTAATATTAAAATAGAGTTTTACAAATTATTAGATTTAGCCTTTAGGTCGTGTTAAAACGTCCTTTTTGTATAATATATTTAATAGTATGTAGTATTTTTCTCTACTATTTTGAGAGTCTAACTTGTTATAAAATCAAATTATTATTTATAACTTGCTAAAGATATTTACAATATTATCTGCTTATATTGTTCAAGTTGTATCGTCCTTCATTTACTCTTCCTTTACTTGTTTAGTAGATCGAGGTCAGTTAGCATTAAGGACGCATTTACACTGATATCTCTTACATAACTTTCATCAATGATAAAAATAACATAACGTTAATATATTTAAAATAAATTCAAGAAGTCTCGGAATCTTTTTCAATAATTTTTGTACCATTTGCTTATATTTCTCTAATTTACGTAACGGTTAGTTTAAATTACTTTAATAATTTTGTCAGTTGTGTACTTGTAGTAGTTGCCTCAATATCTAATATTGAAGTGTCATTTCGTAAACGCGTCCTTAAAGTTGCTACCTTCGCAGGGTTCCATTGTTAATTTCGTTGTTGGTTAAAGATTACAATGAAACATGGTTGTTCAAAAGTCTGTTTTTGAATAAACTGCATTTAAAATTTTCTACCTCATTTATATTAGTTGATACGAAACATTTCACCACCAATGAGTGCAGTGTGATCTGAAAGATATAATACGAGTATACTCTATCTGCATAGTTATTTTAATTCTGAGAGCATTTAAAAACAAACCGTCTTCAAAATAATCTTGGTAAAAAGTTACCGACTGAGCTGTCGTCATGATTGTCATTGTAATATGTCAAAGGGGAAAGGAAAAAAAACCTTAAGGTGGAACTAGTGGCGCTAGTGTCGTATTTTTTGTTTTTTACCCGAAATTAATCAATTCAAACAAAATATCACGAAGCACATGCGATTCATTTTATATTATTGACGCGCTTCGTAGTATTTTGTTTTTTTTAATATTTATCGTAAAAAAAATGCGTAACTAGCTCCATCTATTGGGAATTAGGATCGAGACGATCCCCTTCATAAACACTTTCAAAAACATACAGTAATAAAACTTTCTACAAGGTAGAGGCAGTAAGAATATTGAATAATTAACAACGATGTTTTCGCTGTACTCTTTTATCCAATGATATAACGAATAATATTTATGTTATGATAAATTATTATTGCAATCGTTTTAACAATTTTCAACACTGGATGTTCTTCTTTCTTCGGCCTTATCCCATGTTTAGTTGGGGTCGGCTCTCCTAATAGCTTTTATTTTCAACACTGGAGGTATCTAGAAATATAACTTTGGTTATAATATATTTAGAATTCTTTATTATACTCTATTCATTATATGAGGGGGTTTGTGACACTAAATCTTTAAAAATAATTTTTTTTTAGACATGTACGTGAATTTAAAATGCTTTATTCAGTAATCGATTATTTCTTAGACCTAATTATAATCGATAGGAATAATAATTTAATCTTAATTTTTAACTTTGATATGATGTCAGAAAGATAATTTAATCACGGGATTATGTACGTACATTGCATGTTTAAAATACTTATGTTCTTATTGTTACGTAAAATCATACACATATTTATCTAAAGCCGACCGACGGACTCTAGAAACAAAATTATTATTTGTTAAGCCATTTTACCAGCTTTGAGTACTAACAAACCAGCTATTTACGTAAACATTTATTTTATCCTGACTTCATTTATCTATCAATAGTCGCATTACTAATTTAAGTAATACAAATGTGTCACGTACGCGTGCAAGAAACGTATTTTTTTATCATTGTTTGTAAAAATCCCTTTTTTAAAGGATTATTTTCCTGCCACTATTTTCCTGTGGAGATGAGTTTCACAATTAAATAGGATTTAATTTTTTAAATGATATTTAATGGTCATAATTTATGTTTCTTTTATAATAATTTAACTAATCGTAAGAAGTGGATGTGTCACAAAACCTTTCATATAATGAATAGAGTGAATTCTGAATTTTTAGAAGAAAATGTTGGTTTTAAAATTTTCTTGTATTACCCAGTGGACTGACTATATAATAAACTATGGAACCCTATCTTGTGTGTGCCAGAACTGTTTCTTGATAATTTCTTCCCCTAGAACACATTAAGTAAATCATATAGACTGAATTGTGAAACCTCAAATGTTAAGCATAAATTATATTACAAAGTCCAAATTTTAGTGAAGCCCTTCAAATAAATTTTATGCATTAATCATAAGTTATAATAATATATTTAAAGCACCCTATATACTTAGGACTAAGTTACACATATTACATTTTAAACAGTAAAATTGACATAGTATTTTATGCATGTTGATTTTTATGACAAATTTTAACATGTTATTTTCTTTTTCATATTACTATATAATATAACCCACGCGAAATAAGTTGAAGGATACCCATTTAAGTCAAGTAGAGGGCAAGTCTAACCACAACTTATTTAGCGCGGTTTATACACACTGTCTACCAAAGTTTTTTTTGTATAATTTAATACTTCGTAATATTTTATACTTGTAGGATTTATACATTAGATTAAATGTATGTATACTTAACCCATGTTTTCATTATTTGGTTGTTTGTGTAGTAGTTTTAATTTAAATAAATGTTATAAGGTAAATAAATTTATAAGAATAATGTTTTATAGGTATTCTGTGAATATCTCAACCAATATTGGTACCTGTAGTTGATTAAAATCTGGTCATTTGGAAAAGATCAACTGATTAAGGAATTGGGAATTGTCCTCAAAAAATAAGCAATATAATGTAATTTATAGCTATAGTACAGATTTTATCTATTTTATGTTATAAGAACTTTAGAATTGAGTATTGAATATACATTTGTTAAATTTTATTGTAGTTACATAATAGTAGCTATTAGGCACTGTATAATGATCAGATTTTCCTCTTTACTACGTTTTGTTAGTCTATTTAGTGTTTGTTGCTTCTAGATGGTCACGTCTTGTACTATGTTGTCTCAATTATAATTCTAAATTTAGTGATTTTTGGCACTTCATGAATAATTGTCATTTTTCAAAAGCTGTATTTTAAGATGCTAAAATATTTAAAATTGTCAGTCAACCTTTTTGAAGTAAATTTGATCACTATTTTAGGATTATTACTATATTGCGTGTTTTGTGTTCTTAGAGATCTAGGTTAGCTAAAGTAGTAGGCACAGATTATAAATGTTATCATGACTTATTAATATTTTGTAGTATATTGAGGCCATATACAAATAGCAATATCAAAAAGTACAATTCTTGCAGTTATGCAATAAAGAAATATTAAATTTATTGCTTCATATTATAAAAAGATAATCCAGTTAATCTATTAATATTTTAATTTGTAAATAGCACATTTATAAGCTTTGAATTGGTGGTGGAAAGAAATATTATAAATCGTAAATAAAAAGCGTTTTCTTATTATCGATTTTTATTTATTCATTAATTATTCTTAATCTAAAAATGCAATTTCATCATACAGGAATCTAAACCATCTCATAGAAAATTTAATACCAATACCATGTTAATGTAAATAAAAAAGTTTATAAAGTAGTAAATTTTTTCTCAAAGACCAGTATATCATAAGAAAATAATTTTATTCCAAAGCTTTTACACCAACATTTACATCAAATCTTAAAAGTCCTTGACTTAATGGTTAAACACTAAAACATACATCATATTATTATTTTTTAAATAAAAGAATTTTACTTCAAAGACTCTTAGCCAATGTTTATATCAAGGTAATTTTTAAAGCAAAATATTAGTTCCTTATGCTTAAATGCTAAAAACCATCACATCACAAAATGACAAAAAAATGTCTATCACTGATGATCAAGAGTTGATAATAAAAAAATATATATATGGTCAAATTGAGAAACGCCTTTTTTTTTTGAAGTCGTTAAAAACAATTTTGGTCAAAACAATTACTGTGAGAATTTATAAAACAAGCTTTTATTCCAATGAGGAAAAGTCAACATTTATATATAATTTACATATGAGTTATGGTTAAGCACTAAAAGATACATCGCATTAATATAAATGACAAAGGGATAATGTCTATCACTGATAATAAAATAAGTTTGCTTCAAAGTGTTTATATCAAGATAATTCATAAAACAAAATATTACTTGACTTATGCTTAAACACTAAAAGATACAACACACACATTAATATAAATGACAAAAGCAAATCGTCAATCACTAACAATCAAAACTTGATAAAACAATTTTTACTACAAAGAGTAGTAGCCACTGTTTATATCAAGATAATTCATAAAACAAAATAAACACTCTTTAATAAACTCGAAGTAGCTAGTAACTAAACTGTATTTCGTCTCCGTCTAACAAATCTGCAATTTATTATGATAGACGGAGACGAAACACAGTTTAGTTACTACGTCGCTACTTCGAGTTTATTAATAAGAGTGTAAAAGATACAACACACACATTAATATAAATGACAAAAGCAAATCGTCAATCACTAACAATCAAAACTTGATAAAACAATTTTTACTACAAAGAGTAGTAGCCACTGTTTATATCAAGATAATTCATAAAACAAAATATTACTTCCTTGACTTATGCTTAAACACTAAAAGATACAACACACACATTAATATAAATGACAAAAGCAAATCGTCAATCACTAACAGTCAAAACTTGATAAAACAATTTTTACTACAAAGAGTAGTAGCCACTGTTTATATCAAGATAATTCATAAAACAAAATATTACTTCCTTGACTTATGCTTAAACACTAAAAGATACAACACACACATTAATATAAATGACAAAAGCAAATCGTCAATCACTAACAGTCAAAACTTGATAAAACAATTTTTACTACAAAGAGTAGTAGCCACTGTTTATATCAAGATAATTCATAAAACAAAATATTACTTCCTTGACTTATGCTTAAACACTAAAAGATACAACACACACATTAATATAAATGACAAAAGCAAATCGTCAATCACTAACAGTCAAAACTTGATAAAACAATTTTAACTACAAAGAGTAGTAGCCACTGTTTATATCAAGATAATTTATAAAACAAAATATTACTTCCTTGACTTATGCTTAAACACTAAAAGATACAACACACACATTAATATAAATGAGAAAAGCAAATCGTCAATCACTAACAGTCAAAACTTGATAAAACAATTTTTACTACAAAGAGTTAGTAGCCACTGTTTATATCAAGATAATTCATAAAACATATTAGTTAACATGTGGTTATACATCGCATTAATTTAAATCACAAAAGCCAAATGTTTATCATTGATAATCAAGAGTATTCATTAAACAATTTTACTCCAAAGAGGAAAAGTCAATGATTATATGGTCAACTTAAGGACTAGTTTCTGGACTTTTTTAGGATGAAACAAATCAGTTAGTGTAATGTACAAAAATACAACCTCACATGCATTAACTTTAGTTACATGACACATCTCTGATTACAGTATAAAATTATCAGTAGTAATCTATGTAAAAAGCTTACATAGTTTTACAAACCCAACCCCTCCTAATTTTAACATCACTAATAGGACGATCATTGCAATCGCAATCAACCCTATTAATTCTCTTGACATTCTGCATTCCCTCCTGAACCCTTCCAAAAATTGTATTTTTACCATCCAACCATGGTGCCGGAGCCAATGTAATCAGGAATTGAGAACCATTTGTGTCTGGTCCTGCATTAGCCATGGATAATATACCGGCTTTACTGTGTTTTAGATCCTTATGTATTTCATCATCGAAATGTAATCCATATATGGATCGTCCGCCTCTTCCAGTGCCTGTAGGATCACCGCCCTGTATCATTAAGTTCGGAATTACTTTATGGAACTTGGTGTCATCGTAGTAACCCCTTCGTACAAGTTCCATGAAATTCCTGCAGGTTATTGGTGCCTGCTTCCAATACATTTCAAGCATGACTGGACCTTTCCTGCAAACAAAAGTAAACAAATATTTTAACAAACAAGAAATCCAATACAGCATACCCCTGGCGCACATCATCGCCTATTGTCTTTGGCATTAAATACAGATGTGGGATGCCATTCTTGGCATTGATAGACATAGCATTATTGCTTGGCTGGTAGTTTTCGAACACACTTCAAACTCGTCAAGAGTTTAGTGGGCAATAATTGGCGTACACTCCCACTTCTTATGCTCTTCAATTTTATTTATCAAAAAAAAATCTAAATTACTTGTACTCATTCAAAACAGTTGAAAAATAGCCCAATTCCGGTAAGTCATTCCAAGAAGAATTATTGTAAAAAATAGTATTTAATTAAAGGTCCATATCTCCTAGATTGTATTATAATTAAGTTCTATTAAATAAAAAAAGGCATTCTATACAAAATTGTGAGGAGTCTAGAACTAGTGTGAACTCGGTTTGAAAAAATATTATGTGCAAACCCACATCATCATCTAGGACCAGAGCACTTTTGAAGACAAGTCAAACAAGCCCAAACTTGATAAGGTTATGCCACTTTGTTACGAGTTCCTGTGGCCACTTGCCTCCGTCATCAGGAGTATTCAGGACTCTTGACATCAATTTAGAAATTGGTTAAATTCAACTTCCAAGACTTACATAGTTACAGGTGAAGCTAATAAAAGCGTGTTAAAAATACTAAGTCTTAAATATTCTAAATATGGCAGTGTAATTTCTATATTATATTCTATATTTTTTCCAATACAAGAGCCATTTGCGGAATACATACATAGTTTCTATTACAGCAAAAGGCGGTTTCCAAGATGTGTCTGGAATACCATCAGCGACGTCGCGACCGGCTCGACTGGACCTGTTACTGCCAGCAAGCTGCATGTTTTCTATTAATCCAGGAACTTCAATCAAACTAACTTTTTAGCAAAATGTACGTGAAATCAAAGCAATCTCACAAATTTACTTGCTCTGTGAACTAAAAAAAATCAAGTTTTCGGTGACTGAGAGGAGAGGAAACAAACCAAAACAAAGAGAATATAATCACTACAACCAAAACAGAGCAAGTTTGTCCTCCCTACGTTATCCTCCTCAGCCGTAGAGGGAGAAAATAGGTGTCTACGTCCTCACTCCTCAGCCCATGTACAGCCCGTACAGCCCATACATGCCACAGATGCATGCCCAAGGAATATAAGTACTCTCTTGCATGCCATTCATGTTGCAAGGTAGAGAGTAGTATATTCCTTGGATCAAACTGTTTTATGTTTTACTTTCTTTGTACCTACATGATTTTTAATTGGTACAATATTTATTAATAGTAATAAATAGGTATTAAAATTATCTTAAATACTGGCCGAGTGGATAAGACGTCTGGTGTTAAGGGGCGGTGGTCAAGGTCATCTTGTATCTGTCAAAAATATGGTAAACCTAAGTTAATCCTGGAAACGTGAGTTTATTTATACAAAATCTCCTCACCCCAAAAGGATTGTTATTATTTGAAATTGGATTCAGTCATATTTTTATTATTCATGGGTTCTAAAGAGCCGTTGTTTTCGATACGAGCAGTGCCTTCGCGTATCGAAAACAACGGCTCTTTAGAACCCATGAATAATAAAAATATGGCTGAATCCAATTTCAAATAATAACAATCCTTTTGGGGTGAGGAGATTTTGTATAAATAAACTCACGTTTCCAGGATTAACTTAGATTTACCATATTTTTGACAGATACAAGATGACTGAGAGCCAAGGGTCCTTAACTAGACAGACCCCGGGTTCGATCCCAGATCCCGGCCATGTACCAATGGGTTTTTTTAATTAAAAACTTATGTACATAATCCGACAAACCACACTTAGAGGCTTTAACATCTAAATATATATCTCAACAGAACTAGCCACTCGTTAGGTATAGCCTCACAAATACCATCGGCTAAACGAGGGAGACTTGGTCTTCCGCTGGGTACCCTGGAACCGTAACACGGTTTCGGGAGCTGAACCCGTGAAGAAAGAAAAAAAAAAAAAAAAAAAACTAAATTACAATATAATACATGTAAATCGCTATCTCGTTGGATTGGTCATGTGAGCTTTTTATTAAGGGCCCTATATCCATAATTTGTATGGAGATATTACTATTCCCAATTTCTCTGTAAATACTCCACCTGTGTCACTGTCTGTAATTTAGCATATAGTTACTTATTCAATATATCTAAGTGAAATAGTCGTTATTTTTTTAATTGGTTTTATTTAATAGGAAATATGGGTGGTAGAATAAAGGATTAATTCTGCCCCTGCTGTCTCTTTCATAATCTATCACATAACTCTAATTTTTTTTAGCGATCTTATACCATGATTTTTTAATTTTGCAAAAATAATAATTTTTTTTTTGTAAATTTAGAGTTTTATCATAGATTATGTAAGAGACAGCAGGGGCAAAGTTAAACCACCCATATTTCCTAATCAAAAAAAAACCAGTGAAAAAATATGAGCTATTCACTTAGATATATTCAATAAGTAACTAACTATATGCTAAATTATAGTGACACAGGACGGTTATTTACAGAGAAATTGGGAATAGCTGTTTATCCCAGAAAATTTGCCAGTATAGGACCCTTTCTTTTGGAAGAGATGCATAATGGGACGTTTGCTTTACATATAATAGTCTGTGCTTAAAGGAAGATGGGACGGTGCGAGACTCAGGTGCGA
This sequence comes from Nemapogon koenigi, assembly GCA_963924495.1. NCBI lineage: Eukaryota > Metazoa > Arthropoda > Insecta > Lepidoptera > Tineidae > Nemapogon > Nemapogon koenigi. The sequence continues at coordinate 24,748,639 of OZ004629.1, forward strand.
GAGTATCTACACATGTAGCAACCCATACTAGTGACGATTCATTATCATCCGTCGGCTTTGGGTCTCAAAGTCCGTCGGGCTCTTGTCAGCAGCAATGTTCCAGCCGCTTAAGGGGCGGTTGTCAAGGTCATCTTGTATCTGTCAAAAATATGGCAAATCTAAGTTAATCCTGGAAACGTGAGCTTATTTATACAACATTTCCTCACCCCAAAAGGATTGTTATTATTTGATTGTTATTATCTAAAGAGCCGTTGTTTTCGATACGCAAAGGCACTGCTCGTATCGAAAACTATGGCTCTTTAGAACCCTAAATAATAAAAATATGGCTCAATCCAATTTCAAATAATAACAATCCTTTTGGGGTGAGGAAATGTTGTTAACTAAACTCACGTTTCCAGGATTAACTTAGATTTGCGATATTTTTGACAGATATTCTGAGAGCCACAGGTCCTTAAGACGAGGAACGACTCAGAAATTTCTAATCGTAAGCCACAACCTAAATTCGTGGTTCGGGCGCATGAGTGGTTCGAGCGCAACGATCACGTCATGCAAGACAACGACGGCGCTTTGTCCGTTCTTGCTGCAGAAGTGAGAAGGGCATAATGTATCGCTTCTCGGAATAAATGACGTAAGCGGCACATTACAAATAAATAATTTATTAAAAAAACGATCACGGGAAATATCTTCTTAATCAATACTAGGTACTGAAATTACCTACATATTCGTATAAAATTTAAACGTAAATCCCTTCAGAGTATGGTTGTATGACTAAAAAGGTGTTTTTGAAGAGGTGATTTCAAAAATTTAAGTTATCGAGAAAATTTTCACCAATCATGTTTTCATCCTACACAATACTAGATAAAATCCTCTAGTTTTCGATGCCCAAACTGTAGGTTCATAGCATTCGTAAAATTCGGGAATTTCAGTTCAGAAATCAACCAAAATTATCGTTCCTCCCCTTAAGAACCAAATGGTTTAGCACGTGATAATGGCAAGAGACCCGATGGCATGGCATGACAGTTGCACCATGAAAAATGGGGCCTACGAGGGCCTACGTGATTATATTATTATCTTTGCAAAGTTGTGGTATGGGAAATATGGCAATCTCAGTAAATCCTGGAAAGTTGAGTTTATTTATACAGTTGATAGTTATTATTTTAAATTGGATTAAGACTTATTTTTATTATTAAGAGTTAATTCGGAATTTGTAAAATTGATAATTTACAAAATTATGATAAGGTATAATATAGAATTTGGAAAATGTATAATTTGGAAAAAAAACGAATTCAGAACCACTTCTTCTAAATAGCCATAGATTTCAAAACGATTTAACTCTTAATAATAAAAATAAAGTTGGTCACCCTAATTTTGACATTGTTTTTGTTTTCCTGATTTAGCACTGACTGCCTGCGCTGTTGTATTTTTCTATAGGTCAACAAGTAACAAGTGGCGTGAGTTTTCTAAAATTATACAACATATGTGTTAAAAACAGTGAAAATGAATCGACAAATTAACAATCTTATAAGTAAGTACTACTAAATGAACTCTATTTAAATTTTATTTCACCTATCGAACAGATGACTCATATTTTGATGCCAAAATTGTTTCGATTTCCTTGAACATTAAAGATGGAGGTGTCTGTACATTTAATTAGTACCTTGCTTGTTATTGTATTGTAGTTAATCTCGATGTTGCTATATAGGTATAGGCATTATTACGTTGGTCTAGTTTCGAAAAGTCAAATTCTTTTCTATACATTTTAAGGCTGCAATTTTGCTTAGTTTCTGTTTATTATTGTTCCAAAAAATTCTAAATTAGGTTAATTCTACTTTTACATCAAGTTCCTCTCATACACCACTCATGATTTCTAGCAGGACATAAAACTCATCACTCATAATCAAATTCATCATAGTAGCATAGTATAAACATAATACAATAGGACAGGGATGGCGAACCAATGGCACAATATTAATGGCATAATATTTTGGGCACGTCACTGCAGTTCACAACAACAGAAGTCACACTAATTTTACTTTAATTTAAATTACGCATATAATTGAAACATTGCAAAATGTTCCTATTTTTTTGTAGTAGGTAAATAAAGAGTTTTTTAGAGAGAGTTTTATTTATTATTATTATTTTTCTAATAATCACAAAGTCAAAATTATTTCATGGCACGTCTATGACCTCAATAAACATTTCTTTAAAAAAAAATGGCACGTTGTACGTAAAGGTTCGCCATCCCTGCAATAGGATAACACCCTTGATATTTAGACTAGAACAATATAGGGGGTCGGCCCCAGGTAAAGAAAAAAATCTACTTTTAAGAAAAACATTGATTTTATCAACCAAAATTTTTGATTACAAATGTATAATATTTGAAGAGGGGGTCACAAACAAATATTGGCTAATTTGGGGGTTGCAATACTAAAAAGGTTGAGAAACACTGTTGTAGTGGATAGGGCTGAAAGTACACATGAAAACCATATATGTAGTAGTATTTTAGAATCATATAAGACTATTATCCATTTGATGAGTGAGGTTGTTAATTTAGTCTATAGAACTTTGCACTTCAGGATGCAGCATTACAATCCTAACTAATTATAAATGTGAAAGTGTGTTTGTTTGTCCTTTTTTACACCAAAACGGATTGGTGTGATGTTTTTGCACAGAGACTGGAAGTGACATAAGTAACTTTTCATCCCATCTGTTCGAAAAGCGACGGTTTGTTACTCAATAAGTGCGAGCAAAGTGAGTCTTTTCTCCTTCTAATAAAACCCCCCACAGATTACACATCTTCCTGTGCGTCTACCGTTTGTGTATGCTAAGACACACAGAATGATATTATAGTGTTCCGCGACCAACTAGATTGAAACCACTCTAGTTTATATATGGTTTCACAAGTAACAATTTGTTAAAACTTGACATTGGCAAATCATCGTCTAAACTGATGGAGCCATAATAAAAAAGAAGAAGAAGTTGTTACATATATTCATGGGTTGTACCTAAGGAATGCAATACCGGGATACCGGGATCCCACATACATGTTGCGGGACTAATCTTGGTTGAAAAATTTGCGGGTCCTGCTGGACTGGCGGGATTACAGAGAAGCGTGGTACATACGTGTTTCTCTAAGGAGGAAACGGTGTGAAGGCGTTTGATTACTTATATTTTGCCAGTTACAACTTGTAATTATGACGCAATGCAATGATTTATTCATTGAATATTGATTGTCATAGAATCTATAGATAAATCAAAATCAAACTGAACTTTATAAGAAATAATATTATTTTTGGAATCATCGGGCCGGGTATACCCTGCAAACACCTGGGCGACCTTTTCTAAGAATTTTATTTTTTATATTTATTGTAGGATATAATAAACCATTTAAAATGTAACAAAAAGCTTATTTAATTTGCGTTAAAATTAAAACTGTGAAAACGAGGTCTATTAGGTCTTTATTAGGATTATTTACGATTGATTTCAGAGGTTTAAGTCCACCCTGCGGGATCCCGCAAATACCTGGATCCCGCGGGATTAAGATGGTTCAGTCCCGCAAATACCGGGATTGAAATTATTTTGCGGGATTGCATTCCCTAGTTGTACCTAAAAGCGCCTCTTATTTATTTGTCTTATAGAGGGGGATTAAAAAATTGTAGAGTGTATGACTCCGCCGCAAAATATATTTTTCCTTGGGCGGTGTACTTTGAATACCTCACTATGCTTAGGATTCTACTTTAGCGCCCTCACTCACGCCCTCCCGTAAAAATACTATTTTGCTCCCTTGTGATACAATGTACTATTTTGTCCTGGAATTCATTTAGGATAAATTCTTGTCACATTTCCAAAATTTCCACAGGCGAAGCTGGGGCGGAAAGCTTGTCATTCTATCTATATATATAAAAATGAATTGCTGTTCTTTGTCTCGCTAAAACTCGAGAACGGCTGAACCGATTTGGCTGATTTTAGTCTTAAAATATTTCTAGATATCCAGGTAAGGTTTAAAAGGTGAGACAATTCGTATAATTGCCTAAATACCCCTAAAAACAGCCCTTTTCTTTTTCCCATAATAACGTTTTCTAACAAAAATGTAGAGTCAATTTGAACCTTATTGCTATTCAATAAAGTTCATTTTAAATTAAAAATACTCATTGTTGTCTATGCTTGAATGTAGATGTGTTCCTAATGTCAAAGAGTCAATTTGCAATTTATTACTACCGCACAAAGTTAAAAGCGTGCGTGTTGGAGAATCTAATGTCGCGTTCCGACACTCAACAAAAGTGATAATATCGCGAACGCGACCAAATTGAATAGTCACAAAATGTAATTTAATAGATCATTAGTAGTACTGATTTTCAATTTGGTCGGCTTCGCGAAACTTAATTTTGGCTAGGAGTAGGGGTCTGGTTCTGGTTCTGGTTATCGGGCTCGGTCTCCGCAACTCGACGTCTTAGCGCCTATTTTGCGTGAGGCGGGAATTTAGTTACTCCTGCCATCCCAGTTCCTCCAGGAAGCCGATCAGCCCCTGATGTTGCTACACGCCTCCTGAAGGGTCCTCGGGGCACCGAGATGAGCAGCCCTGTATTCTGTCAAACCTACACACTCCAGAAGGATGTGGGTGACCGTTTCTTCAGTCTCCATGCATGCTCTGCATAGTGGACTATCTGTAATGCAGATATTAAAAAGGTGTTTATTAAAGTGCCCATGTCCTGTAATGACTTGTGTCATTTGTCTCAAATGGTTCCTTTTAAGGTTAATTCGTCTTTGTGTTAATCGAGAGTTTAGGGATGGGAGCGCTAGTTTTGATTGTCTGCAACTCTCAAGTTTGACCCATTCTGATTCATGTTTTTGAGTGGTTATTTTTCTGAGTTGTGCACGGATCCAGTCTCTAGGCAGTGGTATATGTGGTTCAGGACCCACAGCCACCTTACCTGATCCTCTCCTTGCAAGTTCATCAGCCGCATCATTACCGCGGGAGTTACTATGCCCTTTAATCCACTGAAGGGTTATGTTATTATTTAGTTCGTTACAAACCTTATTTAATGCTTGGTGACATTCAAGCACCAATCCTGATTTGATTGAGTTGCTTCCGAGAGAAAGCAGCAATGACTTACTGTCCGATAGTATTCGGATGGATTGCTTGCTTACTCCTCTCGATGTTATGGCCGAAGCTGCCAGGCGAATCGCCATGCATTCAGCTTGGAAGACTGTGTTGTGAACGCCCAATGGTGTTGATATGTTGATGTTTAAGTCCTCCGAGAATATGCCAGATCCAGTACCTGACTTTGTTTTGGAACCATTCGTGAAGATTCTAAGTTCTCCAAGGTTTAGCCCCTCGTAGGTCTCTTCGGTAAGTTGGATTTTGTATTTCTTGTCAAAAGTATATGTTAGGGGTATTCTATCGTTGGCAGCTGCCGCCAACGGTAGTTCCCTCATGGTTAAGTTTGTAATTCTTGTATGTAGATTTCCTGTTTGGTCCCAAAGACCAAGGGATTGTAGTCTGAATGCTGTTGCACCTGCTTCTTGTTGTATGAATAGGTGCAACGGAGTTAGATTCAACATGACCTCCAGAGCCGCTGTATGTGTTGTTCTCATGCATCCTGTTGTTGCCATGCAAGGTAGTCTTTGGAAACGTTGTAGTTTGTTGATAACCGTTGCTTGGTTTGTTTTGGGCCACCACACAGCTGCACCATAACTTACCATGGGTCTGATCACAGCCGTGTACAGCCAAAGAGAAATTTTGGGGGACATACCCCAGTTTTTCCCCATCATTCTGCGGCATTGCCAGAATGTGATGCTGGCCTTGTTTAATTTGTTATCCATATGTTTATTCCAGGTGAGTTTGTTATCTAGGATAACACCTAGATACTTTACTTCCTTGGACAGTTGAATTTCTGTTTTAAATAAGGTGGGTAGTTTGTACTTACCCAAATTCCTCTTATTTGTGAACATTACCAGCTCCGTCTTTGCAGGATTGACTGACAGTTCGTGGGTTTTGCACCATTTTTCCACTAGGAGCAGTGCTGTTTGCATGACATCACAGATGACGTTAGTAAACTTACCTGATATTACGATGGTTAGGTCATCTGCGTATCCAATTGTATAGTAGTAGTTGTTGTTAAGGGTACTTATGAGATCGTTGACTACGAGATTCCAGAAGAGTGGAGAGAGGACTCCACCCTGAGGGCAGCCTTTGACCACAATGGCACCTTTTTGTTTACTATCTTCTGTTCTGATAATTCTTTTGCTAAGCATGTTGACAATCCAGTCGGCTAGGACAGGTTCTACTTTATGGTTGTCCATTGCCTTCCTTATACTGGAGAAGTTTGTTTTGTCGAAGGCCCCCTCAATATCAATAAAGGTACCTAGACAAATACTTTTGTTATTGATCATTTCCTCTATTTTACTGATTACTTTGTGAAGAGCTGATTCGGTTGATTTACCAGAGCTATAAGCATGTTGATTTATATGCATTGGTATGTTCTGTAAGGCAGTTTCTCTCAAGTCTCTATCAATTAGCCTCTCTAAAGTTTTGAGAAGAAATGATGTGAGACTAATAGGTCTTGACGATTGGGCGTTGGTATAGTCGGTCTTACCTGGTTTGGGAATGAAGATAACTTTTACTTCCCTCCACATGTGTGGTATGTACCTGTGTAGTAAACATAGTCTGAATATGTTGGTTAGGCGGTTGTTTAGCTGTTCCCCTCCCCATTGCAGGAGTGCTGGAAAAATCCCATCCATACCTCGCGCTTTGAAAGGTTTAAAGCTGTTAATTGCCCATTTTGTTTTTGTTGGGTTTATGATTCTGCTGGTGGTGTTCCAGCATTCTATGGTTGGGTATACCATATTATCAACCCAATGTATGTTACTTACTGTTTTGCAGTCTGGGAAGTGTGTCTCAAGGAGGACCCTTTGGGCTTCCTCGATACAGTTTGTTAATGTGTTGTCAGTTTTACGTAAGGTACCTACTTTCTGATCTGAATGACTGCTTAGGATTTTCCTTACTCTGTTTGCTTGTTCGTTAGATTCCACATCTTCGCAGAACTTGCGCCAAGCAGCGCTTTTTCTGAATCTGATGCGTTTTTTGTAAAATTGTTTAGCTGTGTAGTACAGGTCCCAGTCCTGATCACGGCATGTGTTCATTGCCCTATTGTATAATCCCCTGACTTTTTTCCTGAGTCTTTCTAGCTCAGGGCCCCACCATTGTTGTTTATTGGTGCTAGTGTCTTTTGGGTAGATCAGAGGGCATGTTACTTGGTAGCAGTCAGTTATGGTGTTAGTTAGCACTGTTACCTGTTCTTCGATGTTATCAATGTTTGCATCATTTACCGGCAGCTCCTGCATTTGTTCCAGCCTGCTTGTAAGTAAGCTGGTGAACTTGGATCTGTCTGTTTTGCGAGGGTTTCTTTTCGATGTATTGTTAATTGAATTTACCTTTATATCAAAGCGTATCCATCTGTGATCGGAGCATGAGGTCTCATTGGATACATGCCAGTCCCAGATAAGATGCGCGGCTTGGCTCGTAGCTAGAGTAAGGTCAATTATGGTTTTGCTTGGTGACGAATGTTGGTTCTGAGCCTATATTAAGTATATCTAATGTGGTAGTTGATAGGTATTCGGGTAACGTTATACCTCGGTTGTTACAACTTTCGCTACCCCACAGAGTGTGGTGAGCGTTAGAGTCGGTTGCAATGATAAGTTCTAGCTTACCGTTTTCACAGTAGTTGATGAGTCGCACCAATTCTGGTGGCGGAGGTTCCTCGTGCTCTGGCATGTACACCGATGCCAATACCAGATCGTGAGTTGACTCCACTTGTGTAGATGGAAGTCTCACTGCGCACAGGTCTCTAGTACAAAATTCAGTTAAAGGTAGTGTTATAACGTTTTTAGTAACAAAGATACAGGCTCTAGGTAAAGAATGCAGATTCGCTAAGATCTTACCTTCGGTGTTAGTGAGTCCTTGTATTCTTCCTGATTTAGGATTTAGGAGTAGGGGTAGGAGTAGAGGTAGGGGTAGGGTAGGGGTAGGGGTAGGAGTAGAGGTAGGGGTAGGAGTAGGGGTAGGGTAGGGGTAGGGGTAGGAGTAGAGGTAGGAGTAGGGGTAGGAGTAGAGGTAGGGGTAGGGGTAGGGTAGGAGTAGAGGTAGGAGTAGGGGTAGGAGTAGGGGTAGGTGTAGGGGTAGGGTAGGGGTAGGGGTAGGAGTAGTGCAGGCAAGCCAACGTTTGGGCAGGACAACGTCTGCCAGGTCCGCTAGTAATAGTATAAATTACATTGTTTTCCAGGACAAGACCCAGAAGCCAGCTTATCTGATGTTTATGATTATGAACCAGCGCTGGAGTTTGATGATACAGACATGCATCCACCACCAGGTTAGTCTGCCCTACATATTTCCATAGGTATGGAGTATATTAGTGCTATTAATTGTAACGTGCAAGCTGCTCGGATGGGACGCTTTGCCCCCCTGCGAGGCCTACCGACCCACTGTAGGCCAGTCTGTGTAAATTTTTTGGACCAAAATCACGATACAGCAAACGAAGATATGTAAAAAATCGGAAATATTCCGTAGAATTCAATGCACTATTTTTAAAACAACTGACATTAGGGGAACTTATAGAAAATGGCGACCAAAGTTGGTAAAAAACACTTTATTTCGTTTTACAAAAAAATAGGCTTTGTTTTAAAAAAGTTTTATACACAAGTTGTGGAACTATTTATTTCGGATCGGTCTAGTCCGGTCCGATTTCAATAAATTGTAAAATATATTATTTATTTAAAAAAAACCGTAAAAAATGGCGTTATTTTAAAACGCCCGTATCTCTTTGAAAAAAAAATTTTTTAAACCGATAAATAGTGAAAATGTAGCTCTTGACAAGCCAAAAGAGAGCGTATTTTCAAATTTTAAAAATATTAAAAAGATCTTGCAGAAATTTGATTATTCGAAAAAAAAGTGTTTTTTTTAAATTCCTATAACTCATATAATCGTGTCTATGCTTAAAATTTTCTTTAATAGTTGCCGTTATATGTGCTAGTATTGCGCGCTTCATTTATTTGATTTGGCTATTTTGAGCTGTATGGAAATTATTCGTAACCGTTATACAGCAAACGAAGATATGTAAAAAATCGGAAATATTCCGTAGAATTCAATGCACTATTTTTAAAACAACTGACATTAGGGGAACTTATAGAAAATGGCGGCCAAAGTTGGTAAAAAACACTTTATTTCGTTTTAAAAAAAAAATAGGCATTATTTTAAAAAAGTTTAATACACAAGTTGTGGACATATTTATTTCGGATCGGTCTAGTCTGGTCCGATGTCAATAAATTGTAAAATATATTATTTATTTAAAAAAACCGTAAAAAATGGCGTTATTTTAAAACGCCCGTATCTCTTTGAAAAAAAAATTTTTGAAACCGATAAATAGTGAAAATGTAGCTCTTGACAAGCCAAAAGAGAGCGTATTTTCAAATTTTAAAAATATTAAAAAGATCTTGCAGAAATTTGATTTTTCGAAAAAAAAAGTGTTTTTTTTAAATTCCTATAACTCATAAACCCGTGACTTTTTATAATCGTGTCTATGCTTAAAATTTTCTTTAATAGTTGCCGTTATATGTGCTAGTATTGCGCGCTTCATTAATTGATCGGTTATATGCGAAATATTGGTCAAAAAATCGGTTTCTTTTTTTTGTTCCAAAAACGTAATTTATCTTTAATAGTTAAAATTGTATAAAATTGACTTTTACGCGATGTTATAGTTGGTATTTTTCTGCAAATTTAAAAAAAAATGTTTTTTCTCACCGACCTTCTGGAGCTAAGATTTTTTTTTGCTTGAAAAAAATCCTGTGGCGCCGTTTTTTAATATTATCAGCTAAAATTTATATGAGTTAAAGTTCATTATTTATAGTTGAAATAAAAAAATACGAGAACTCCATCGGCCGTCGCTGAGCACTGCAAAATTAATTACACACGGAGCTTAGCGCCGTGGTACCACACTTCAGCTCTAGCGGTGGAGTAGGGGGGAGAGCCGACCGAGGTCGCATGCATATGAGCGACTGTCGCGACGCGGTTCCTGCATTTTTCCGAAAAATACCCATTTTTCGACCGATATTTCGCATATTACCGATCAGTTAATAAAGCGCGCAATACTCGCACATGTTACGGCAACTATTAAAGAAAATTTTAAGCATAGACACGATTATAAAAAGTCACGGGTTTATGAGTTATAGGAATTTAAAAAAAAAACACTTTTTTTTCGAAAAATCAAATTTCTGCAAGATCTTTTTAATATTTTTAAAATTTGAAAATACAGTCTTTTTTGGCTTGTCAAGAGCTACATTTTCACTATTTTTCGGTTTCAAAAATTAATTTTATTCAAAGAGATACGGGCGTTTTAAAATAATGCCATTTTTTACGGTTTTTTTAAATAAATAATATATTTTACAATTTATTGACATCGGACCAGACTAGACCGATCCGAAATAAATAGTTCCACAACTTGTGTATTAAACTTTTTTAAAATAATGCCTATTTTTTTTTTAAAACGAAATAAAGTGTTTTTTACCAACTTTGGCCGCCATTTTCTATAAGTTCCCCTAATGTCAGTTGTTTTAAAAATAGTGCATTGAATTCTACGGAATATTTCCGATTTTTTACATATCTTCGTTTGCTGTATAACGGTTACGAATAATTTCCATACAGCTCAAAATAGCCAGACTGGCCTACTGGTCGGGTTGTTGAAGACGCGCGGCCGGTCCCGATGATCGAGTTTGGCGGCCCTGCCAGGCTATCCGCCGTTACTTGTGCTCAGAGTTGGAAGTAAAGTGAAGTGGATAAGTGGAAAAATAAATTGTGTTGTCCCACAAACTCTTGTTTAAGTTGTGTTGTCCCCTATTTAGGCCCTTGAGGCTTTGTAAGTCACTAGTAGGAGGCTCCACCCTGGCTTGAGATTAGAGGTCCGAGGCTCTCAGTCGAGTTGTCTGGCTGGTCCGTAGCGGAGCACCTACCAACTGCTCGCCACCTCTGTTCTAGGCGCCCGATTTTCAATACAAATTTAAGGACACAGAGATACTTAAGCTACGGCCGGGTTGCAGTTAGGTTTTGGTCACAGGGTACTCCCTCAATTAAAAATCCCTCTATCTTTTATATTTTATTAACTTCATTAATTTCATTTCATACCCCTACATAATCTTACAAATTGGAAGAAAATATACCAATTTTATTGCTAATTTTAATTTAGGCCAATTAGAGCTAAGTTGTCATTGATTGAGTACATAATATTCAAGATTACAAATATTTTTTAATGATAGTGATTAAAGGCATGCTATAATAATACTGGGAAGTATGTATGGTTTTCGGACCGGGAAATACTTGACTAAAAACCTGGGTGCCAAGGAATCAACAAAAATTATTTTGTTTTTCTACAAAATTGCATGGTTCTCTTAAGCCTTAGTATTTTTGAAACCTTATTTCACAAGTCTGATATTAATTAATAACTTTGATTGATCTCTTTTTTTTATGTAATACTAGCGGGCCCTGCAGACGTTGTCCTGCCCAAACGTTGGCTTGGCTGCTATTTACTTTCCTTCGTCCGTGGAAAACAACTACCACTACCACTACCCCTACCCCTACCCCTACTCCAACCACTACCACTATCCTATGTCCTTCTCCTGGCTCTAAACTACCTCCCTGCCAATTTTCAGCTAAATCGGTTCAGCCGTTCTTGAGTTATAAGTGAAGTAACTAACAAGACTTTCTTTTATATATATAGATTATTGTATAAGTTTTCAAGTGCGATTTTATTAGAAGTAGGTATCTTCGTTACATGTTATTGTTTTATAGAAGTTTATTTTTATTTTTGTCACTGTTTGTTATGATTTTGCATGCACGATTTTAAGTATTCCTATAACCTATAACTAAGTTATCAGTTATGTTCTCTAGAAATATAAGTTAAAAAATACTCGAAATACGACAATTATATTGTCTTTCCAGAGATGGATCTTTTTATGTCGCATCCAACAAACTTTTGTTGCTACCTCCATACCAAATTTCATAAATATCAGTTCAGCAGTTTAGCTGTGAAAACTTAACAAACAAACAGAATTACTTTGCCTTCATAATGTATGCATATTGTGATGATGATTTATTGTATACTTAATTTAATTAAATCATGATCATTGACCATATATGTAGTTGTATTTAATTTCTGGTCTATTTATTGCAGATGCCTCCTTCCAAGATCTAATGGATGAGTTGTTCCCTGAAGAAGCAGTGGAGCCAGAAATACATGTCCCTGACACTTATTATGATGTAAGTTTACTTTATGGGGAGACATTGATGATAAACTCGGATTCTAACATGATGGGGAATCCGGTTTAATCCCGTCCGCGCTGTGATTAGTCTGTGTGTAATAAGACATATCCCAGTCTCCGGGAACATCTTAGCTACCGATTAATCGACATATACTATAACGTCTATATTACTTGACATTGGCGGAATAATCAAAACCCTGATGGAGCTATAACACAAAAAAATAGAATAGATCGATGATAAACTCTACTTTTAATACCTGACACAAAAGCTGTAAGTCGGGTGTTACACGCTCAGTCTGGTGCATCAGTCTGGTTAAACTAGAGCTGGTCGTTTTTTTGACTAACTGCTTCAAGAAACAGATTTTTGTCATGTAACAAGCGAACGCTTTTATGCCAGAAGGAAAATCAGTTTTTTTTTAAAAACATGTTTCGGCGATTCAACTGTACGTACAACCATTTACATATTGCGCTTGTTAGTAATGCCTGTGAGAAGTGTGAGAGAGAGAGTAGGCCCAATAAATGATGACATTCTCATACGCATAACGAAAATACTGTCTCATTCACGTGCAGATGCGCTTTTAAGCATGACAGAGAGAGAGACTACAGTATAGACTACTATTGCGGCCTTATCTACTTTGACTATTGTTTTCGATATTGCTAACGTATGAAATACAGTATGCTTTGGGGTTCCGTGTTATCATATTTAGAACCGCGACATCTTTCGTTTCGACTCGAAGGCCAAACCGACGAATCCATACAGGGCCAGCCAGGGAATGAGTGTACGGCCCGAGTGTGTCCAACAGCATGATGGCCGACCCAGCAGTTTGCTCGGCATTCTAGTGTTAGACATTCTCGCGCCGTGCATTCCTTTTTCATCACCGATGACAGTAGTTTCTAACAATAAATGGCTAAAATAATTGTTCTAAGTTTCCTCATTCTGATCAAAATAAGGGGGGCCCTATGTAAGTATGTATGCTAATTGCTAACCATAAAAATTCTACCAAAAAATTTTCCGAGGCGATTTGAAAAAGAAACTGGTTTGCTGTTCTTTTAAAATGTAGTATATACATTAGACTGATATTGTACGTACAGACAGATTGTCGAATCAACGGGTTTTTTAAATGAATGAATATAGTATGTACGATTTACGCCTTAGGAATAAAAAACCGTTTCTTTTAGCACTGCTTTTCGAAGCAGTTTGTCGATTTATAAAACGGGTTACGTTCCGTTTCACGTAAAATACGAAACGACCCAGCTCTAGGTTAAACTGATGTCAGACTGATCGTTTAACCCACAGACTGATGGACTGAAGCCCCAGACTTAAGGATTTCTAAATATTTTAATAGTTTTCGTCAGTCTGGTAATACTGATGCCAGAATGACAGTGTAAACATTTAAAAATTTGTTGAAACTTGACATTGGCAAATCATTATCTTCACTGATGGAGCCATAATAAAAAAGAAGAAGAAGATAGAGTATTACCGTATAAATAGCTGACTAATCGGTAGATAAGATGTTCCCGCCAACTGTAATATGTTCTATTAATCACTGACTAATCACAATCATCACAGCGCAAACGGGATTAAACCCGATTCCCCATCATGTCACGACGGGGCGCGGGGCATCCCATTAAAGTATTTGCTCAGCAATTTGCAATATTCAATTGGAATATTCACTCGCAACAATGACGGCAATTTAGTAATCTGCATTGCATTGCTGCGCTGTTGTCGTCAAATAAACTCAACAATTGATTAATTTAAAGCCATTACTAGTGAAACCTCAGAACAGATAACACATTGAAATTGATATCTAATACTACACACAATGGGATTGGCCGTCACTACATTAAAGAAGAGAAGGATAATTTCTGTATATCATTTCTAATAAGAGCACGAAACTCAGCACTTAATATAATTTGTTCCATAGAAATTTGTTTTTTTTTAAATAGAGCGTTTCATGCGCGCGCCCCTTGCTCTTATTATATCTAGTCCCATTTAACCATAACTATTATCATATTTTAGGTACTGTCATCAGAAATGCAAGACAATTACAATGACCTTGACAATGCTGGTTGGATACATGTTGGTGGGGACGATGCCGTGGGCTGTAGAGTGATTGTGGTGTCGGCTTGTAATATACCTAACAAGGAAGATGTCTCTCCTGAACGTCTGTTAAGGTAATATCTAAATCTAATATTGAAGTGTATCATCTTAGCTCTCGGTATGTGACATATAGTAATTTAGTGAAATGCGACGGAACGGAAATGTGTAACAGTAGGTAGAGAAGCGCGCGCTATTCAAATTGTCACTAAATTGACCTCCCCCAATGTATGCCAAAAAATATGTCAATGCAAAGTGAGCCTTATGTAAAAAGCTATTAGACTCATGTTGGCTTGTGCAATCGTTTTATATTTTAATTTTCATTCGAATTTCAAATAAATGTACTAATGTACGTTCTTAGTACTATTGTTTCTTCTGTGACGTTACTCTGTTTTGTGGTGACAGAAGTTGTCCTTTCGCATTTATAATATTGGTTTAGATTATCTACACTGCGTAATGTTTGATTCTTCTGATTGTACTATGATTACATGACATTCGACCTTTATTTTCAGACATCTTATGCACACTTTAGAAGGATACGTGGAGCAAGATTACACGATCATATACTTCCACAATGGCTTAACGAAGGAGAATATGCCATCTATGAAATGGTTATGGGAAGCATTTAAGGCATTGGACCGAAAGTACAAGAAGAATATTAAGAACTTGTTCATAGTTCACCCGACACTCCTGATCAAAGTTGTGTACAATATGCTGAGGCCGTTACTTAGTATCAAGTTTGGTAAAAAGATAAAATATGTCAACTATTTACACGAGCTTGCAATGGCGATTGATTTGAGCAAATTGTACATACCTTCCAAAGTTCAAGCGTAAGTTTTTCATATTTATTTATATTATTATCTCTTTGCTTTCTCAAAAGCCTATTAATAAACATATATTTTTTGTTATTTCAATCAAAGTTTACATTTTTAGTTTATGAAATACATTTAAAATTCAATCTAACTTCATCTGCCTTAAATAACTTCTCTTCATAATTCGGTATGTAAAGTAAAAGCTAAGGTACGATTTTTATATTTTTATTTTAAAGATTAAGCTATTTTAAGAAACTAATTTGAATATTTTTGATTTCTGTACAGTAGTTTTTCTATAATAAATTATCAAAGTTTTAACACTGATGACGTCATTTTGTCGGCTGAATACTTCAATACCTTTGATATGTTGGTACAGAAAAAAGAACATCTGTGTTCTTTGACATTTAACAAACAATAGTGTTGCCGTCTCTAAATCCTACAAAATCTACCAAAACCTACCACTTCTACATACAACATATTAAAACAACAACAAAGAAACACATATTGACGGCTTTTATACCGAAGTCTGCATAGTTGTTGTGATACAAAATATATACAAAGGTCAAAGAATATCCTACCATAAAAAATGCTTAAACATTGTTCCTAAATAATAAACTAAATTAGTTATAAAAACTACTGAAATAGTAGTATATCTAGTAACAGGGTAACATCGGTTGACAAATTGACAAGTAAATATTTTTCTTTTATTTAGCCGATATAATGACGTCATTCATAGGTGAAATGTAGGTTAAGTTAATTATTTGTTTTTGAAAAAATAAAGAGAATCACTCACGATTTTAAGAACTATAAATTGAAAAATACGGATTATTAAACCAATATCTCGAAACGGTTTTGAATTCAGCATACCTTAACTTTTAAAGTAAAAGTTACCGAATTTCTTCCTAGTGTATTTTTAAACCATTCCGATTCAGGCTACGCACCTGTTTGATGGAATAGGTGAGTTAGGTCAATTAGATAAATGAAATTCTTACTTAAATAAAGGCCAAGTTGCGAATACGACTCGCGCGCTGAGGGTTCCGTACCATTTTTTCGGTCAGAACTTACTTTAAGAAAGGCCTTATATTTATATTTTCAAAATTTTAGACTCCGTAGTTTCGGAGATATGGTGGTGGAACCATACATTTTCTTTAATATAATTTAAACTATACATTTAAAAAAATATAAAAAAATATATTTGTATTCCTTAAACGAGTCCTTTTATTTGACATGGCGAAAAGGGAGATGAGCAAAAGAACTTGAGATAATAAATAACATAATACATATTGATAATTACATAGAAATTATAAAACTATAATTTAATCTTTATAACACTATAACTATAATTTTCAACCACGCCTCCTAACTTTTGTGCCATACAAATTACATGTGTCACGACTTCTTAAATTACGCGATAACTATATTGTCTTACTTTCGAAATTTAAATAACTTTTGAAACAAATATATATGACACAGTTTGAATTTAAAAAAAATATGAAAATCAGTTACACCTATTTTAAAGCCCTGAAAGACATCAACTTCACGCGTATTTTCAACCGATTTTGCGACTCGAGTTCTCTTAATATATTTACTAATGTACCATTATCTCGTATTTATTCTATAGATAATTTCACATACTTTATGAAAACATTAACTACAACTTGCTATTTCTAATAGTTTTTGTATAATACTAGAAGTGCATATGTCCGTTTTGTGTATTTTCGCAAGACCGATTTTTTCTAAAATCGTTCTTTCTCATGTTTCTGGTACGTGAATCTTGGCCTATCTTATCTTATCCTTGGTTATTTTATCGATTCTTTTTACAGTGTATCTCTCTAACAACCTTTAAAGAGATATCGACAAAATTAGCTGCGCGATTTACTAAGTTCATTGAGCTTGCTCTTAAAAATTTCTCTTATTACAGCTACAACCAAAATTTACTGTCCAAAAGCGAGAAAGTGGCTGCCGAAGCTAAAAGGGTGTTCGAGTTGTTGGACGAGCCTCTGCCGTCGGACCAAGATAATACCCCCAAGACTCAACAGTTTGGGGTGTCGCTACAATTCATCAAAGAAAACAACCCGGAAACCATTGAGTGTATTCCGCCTGTGGTTAGAGCCTGTGTGGAGTATCTGTCTCATGTTGATGGTAAGGATCATGTTATCCCCTTCTTAAGATTCAAGCTCACTAAGCGGAACTGCACTGCAGCGGAGCGGCTCGGTACGACGGACCCAGCTATTGTTTATATGAAATTGTATGAGATATAAGTTTCAATAGAACCGCGTTGTGCCGCACCGCTCCGCTGCAGTGCAGTTCCGCCTAGTCCGTTTAGACCTTTGTCTGGGAAATAGCGTGCAAATTCGTCGACAAAAGGTTACCGGTAATCGAAGAGAATTTAAAAGGACAATCACTAGGTACATAGTATAAAACAAAGTCGCTGCCCGCTGTCTGTCCCTGTGTATAGATCTTTAAAACTACGCAACAGATTTTGATGCGAGTTTTTTTAATAGATTTAATATATAGAGTGATTCAAGAGGTTTATATGTATATAACATGCATATAGTAGAGAAACACTAGGAGTTACGGCCAAGCAAGCCAACGTTTGGGCAGGACAACGTCTGCCGGGTCCGCTAGGAGCAGTGCTGTCAACAAAGTAGTGCATTTTCCCGCGTACTTGGCCGTCTTCTCATACAATGTAAACAATAGTATAATTTGTGGTATTATACACAAAGACCATAATATGACCAGTGATACACAAATATAAGGGTGACCATGATACCTATTGATGATATCCATCATCACGTCTTTTATCCCAAGACGAGTAGGCAGAGACAATCGAATACCATTTGTTACAATCCTGACATACCTCTTTCGCTTTTTTTATATTCATCATACCTTTCATACATGCTCAGGGATTGTGTGTACTTTTTTCCATCAATCAATAATTTTTTTATATGTTCAATAAAAGTACACCTAGGTAAACGTCTAGTACTAGCCCCTGTACCACTGTATTTTTCTGTCGTTTTATTGTCGCAACGGATTTTACGTTATATGATGACTATGTTAAAATACAAACATAATGATTATAATTAATGATTGGAAACGCCATGTTCCCGCAAGTTTGACGTCCTAGATCGCCTTTCCCATTTAAAACATCGCAATTAACTATTTTCCTAGAGGTCTGTCTCGCGACATAAAATGATACCAACGAAATCTAAGGTAACTTATTACTGCGCACCTGGTCAGTTTAACTGGTCAAAGGGCAAAAAAATTGGCGAAAGGGGGAGTCCGTCCATGGCCCCTCCACAGGCTTAGTACTCTATGGTCCCCATAGATAGTAAAGTCTAAACTTTAAAAAGAACATAAAGACAATGCAGACCAATAAGGTTTTTTAAAAAAGATGAAAGGATATCTTAATATTATTTATGATTTTCTTTACTTCATTATATATGTAGATAATTTCACATACTTTAAGAATACATAACTACAACTTGCTTTTTCCAATAGATTTTGTATAGTTGAATAGCCGAAGCTTGTTTCGTGTAGGTATTTTTGTAAGACCAATTTTGGTACGTGAATCTTAGCCTATCTTATCTATTCTAATCGCAGTTTATCTCACTTACATCTTTCTAAAGAGGTACGAACAAAATAAATAGCGCGTTTCATTGAGTTCGTTGAGCTATGATGCGTCGCCTTAAGTTCAAGAGTGAAAACAAATTTTATTTTTTGCAGCTTTGGAAGCCGAAGGTATCTTCAGAAGGTCTGCCAGCATCGAGACCATTAAGGAGTTGGTAAAGCTGTGTAACAGTGGGGATCCTGGATTCCTAAATAACGTCCTGGATCCACATTGTGTGGCTGTCTTGTTAAAGACTTTCTTCAAGGAGTTGCCTGAACCACTACTCACCTTTGAACTGTATGAGACTGTTACAGAATTTCTGAGTAAGTTGATATTTTTATTAAATAACTAGCTTTTCGCCCTGGCTTTGCCCGTGTTGGCCATATTAACTTTCATCCTCTATTTATGGTATTGAGTTCATACTTAATTCCATAAAAATCTCACTTAGTTTTTTCCGAACTTTCCAATTTTACGATCAATATTTTTTTCTTCACGGGTTGCCTTAAGCTCCCAGGTGTTTACGGTTCCAGGGTGCCCAGCAGAAGACTAAGTCACCCTCGGTTAGCCGATGGTATTTTTATATGTAGGGCAACTTTCCAATTGAAATAAAATTTAGCCAAATCGGTCCAGCTGTTCTCAAGTGGTGGTCTTACCAATGAACCAGTATTTAATTTTTATTTATATAGATGTCATGTCAGCACTCTAGAGTTCTCGCACAATAGCATACTAGCTTATAGCATTTCATATATTTTTAGAGTTCCTAACCAAAATGGCGAAATGGTTTGGACACATTGAAAAAATGAAGGATGAGAGATTGACTAAAAATGTTTTTATGGCTGAAGTGAAAGGAAATGCTGGCAGAGGGCGACCTAGGTGTACTTTTATTGAACATATAAAAATGTATTGATCGATGGAAATATTATAAGTAGGTACACACAATCGCCGAGCATGTATGAAAGGTATGATGAATATAAAAGAAGCGAAAGAGGTATGTGTCAAGATCGTAACAAGTGCATTCGTTTGTCTCTGCCTACCATTCTTGCGATAAAAGGCGTGATGATAGATAGATAGAATATCGAAATCGGGTCCCTTGTAAGTTACTCCTGTCCGTCCGTAGGCTCATATCTCGGCTGTCTTTCAATCACTTCTGATGTGTCTCATGTGAACTGCCATAGAGTTTTCGTAGTCAAATGATAAAAAAAGGGTGTCCATACATAGAACAGGGAAGATGACAGAGTAAACAAAATATTATTCTATTTAGTCCGACATTTAGATTATGAAAAAATATTGGATACGTATTTTTTCTTTTGTCAATCAAATAAAAAATTACAGAGATAAAGCCCGTCAAAGTTTGGGAGTGGGGGCCGGTGACGTCACTTCTAGGTCAAAAGTGTACTCAAATGTGACGTCACGCGGAACTTTAACGGGCTATATCTTCATAATTTTTTGTTTAATTGACAAAAGAAAAAATACGTGTCCAATATTTTCTGATAATCTAACTGACGGACTAATTTGTATTTTTAGTCATCACGAAAATAATTTTAAACTCTTATTTGGTGCTGTCTTAATTTTTTTTTATTATTATTATGCACTTGTAAATAAATTAGACATAACGCACCTTATTATTTCCCTCATCCCACACATCACACCTCATGTTATGTATTCTCTATTCAGCCATTGAGTGTAAGACCAACCTAAGAAATTGAAGACAATGTAACAATTCCACTAGGCGGACCCGTTCGTTACAAGAATTGGACGAGGCTGTGGTTGGTTTCGGTGGACCGTGGTATTGGACGAATGTGTGACCACCTTTACATAAGAATTTATCCCTAAAAATCCCGTGCAAAAAATTACGTCGACCCAGTGCTCCGATGAATGAATATTAGTTAAAATAACAGAATCTAATAAATTGATTATATTATTTTTAAAATTATTTCAGGCTGGCCTCGCGACGAACGTATAAGCAGAACTCAGTACCTGTTGCTGTCCAAAGTTCCCATCGAGAATTACAAAGTTCTAAACTACATTATTGTATTTCTGAACAAGGTAATTATACAGGGTGTAACATAGAGATGGGTTAGTATAGGGATCTCCGAAAGTATAAGAGAAGAATGTGTTCTAATGAACCATGTCGTCGATTTTAGAGATAGGAAAAACTGCATTCATAGATTTTTTTAAAGCTCATACACTACTCGAGATTTGAACGCGGTCGTGTTAAAAAAAAACTTTCGTTATTTTTATTACAATATTCATTGTGTAGGTTGTACGTACCCTATTGGCACGTAGAGGTAGGAATAATATTTTGAGATAAGTATTTTGCTGCTGATCGGCTTCCTCCAGGAAGCCGATCAGCCACTTGATGTTGCTACATGCCTCCTGAAGGGTCCTCGGGGCACCGAGATGAGCAGCCCTGTATTCTGTCAAACCTACACACTCCAGAAGGATGTTGGTGACCGTTTCTTCAGTCTCCATGCATGCTCTGCATAGTGGACTATCTGTAATGCCGATATTAAAAAGGTGTTTATTAAAGGGTCCATGTCCTGTAATGACTTGTGTCATTAGTCTCAAGTGGTTCCTTTTTAGGTTAATTAGTCTTTTCGAGAATTTAGGGATGGGAGCGCTAGTTTTGATGGTCTGCAACTCTCAAGTCTGACCCATTCTGTTTCATGTTTTTGAGTGGTTATTTTCCTAAGTTGTGCTCGGATCCAGTCTCTAGGCAGTGGTATATGTGGTTCAGGACCCACTGCTACCTTACCTGATCCTTTCCTTGCAAGTTCGTCCGCCGCATCATTACCGCGGGAGTTACTATGCCCCTTAATCCACTGAAGGGTTATGTTATTATTTAGTTCGTTACAAACCTTATTTAATGCTTGGTGACATTCAAGCACCAATCCTGATTTGATTGAGTTGCTTCCGAGAGAAAGCAGCACTGACTTACTGTCCGATAGTATTCGGATGTACTGCTTGCTTACTCCTCTCGATGTTATTGCCGAAGCTGCCAGGCGGATCGCCATGCATTCAGCTTGGAAGACTGTGTTGTGAACGCCTAATGGTGTTGATATGTTTATGTTTAAGTCCTCCGAGAATATGCCAGACCCATATTCAAATAGTACCTGACTTTGTCTTGGAACCATCCGTGAAGATTCTAAGTTCTCCAAGGTTTAGCCCCTCGTAGGTCTCTTCGGTAAGTTGGATTTTGTATTTCTTGTCAAAAGTATATGTTAAGGGAATTATATCGTTGGCAGCTGCCGCCAACGGTAATTCCCTCATAGTTAAGTTAATAATTCTTGTATGTGGATTTCCTGTTTGGTCCCAAAGACCAAGGGATTGTAGTCTGAATGCTGTTGCAGCTGCGTCTTGTTGTATGAATAGGTGCAGAGGAGTTAGATTCAGCACGACCTCCAGGGCCGCTGTAGGTGCTGTTCTCATGCATCCTGTTGTTGCCATGCAAGGTAGTCTTTGGAATCGTTGCAGTTTGTTGATAACCGTTGCTTGGTTTGTTTTTGGCCACCACACAGCTGCTCCATAGCTTACCATGGGTCTGATTACAGCCGTGTATAGCCAAAGAGAAATTTTGGGGGACAGACCCCAATTTTTCCGTATCATTCTGCGGCAGTGCCAGAATGTGATGCTGGCCTTGTTTAATTTGTTACCCATATGTTTATTCCAGGTGAGTTTGTTATCTAGGATGACACCTAGATACTTTACTTCTGTGGAGAGTTGAATTTCTGTTTTAAATAAGGTGGGTAGTTTGTACTTACCCAAATTTCTCTTATTTGTGAACATTACCAGCTCCGTCTTTGCAGGATTAACTGACAGTTCGTGGGTTTTGCACCATTTTTCCACTAAGAGCAGTGCTGTTTGCATGACCTCACATATGACGTTAGTAAACTTACCGGATATTAGGATGGTTAAGTCATCCGCGTATCCAATTGTAAAGTAGTTGTTGTTGTTAAGGGTACTTATGAGATCGTTGACTACGAGATTCCAGAGGAGTGCAGAGAGGACTCCACCCTGAGGACAGCCTTTGACCACAATGGCACCTTTTTGTTTACTATCTTCTGTTCTGATAATTCTTTTGCTAAGCATGTTGACAATCCAGTCAGCTAGGACAGGTTCAACGTTATGGTTGTCCATTGCCTTCCTTATACTGGAGAAGTTAGTTTTGTCGAAGGCCCCCTCAATATCAATGAAGGTTCCTAGACAAATGCTTTTGTTATTGATCATTTCCTCTATTTTACTAACTACTTTGTGAAGAGCTGATTCTGTTGATTTACCAGAGCTATAAGCATGTTGATTTATATGCATTGGTATGTTGTTTAAGGCAGTTTCTCTCAAGTCTCTATCAATTAGCCTCTCTAATGTTTTGAGAAGAAATGATGTGAGACTAATAGGTCTGTACGATTTGGCGTTGGTATAGTATAGTCGGTCTTACCTGGTTTGGGAATGAAGATAACTTTTACTTCCCTCCACATGTGTGGTATGTACCTGTGTAGTAAACATAGTCTGAATATGTTGGTTAGGCGGTTGTTTAGCTGTTCCCCTCCCCACTGCAGGAGTGCTGGGAAAATCCCATCCATACCTGCTGCTTTGAAAGGTTTAAAGCTGTTGATTGCCCATTTTGTTTTTGTTGGATTTATGATTCTGCTGGTGGTGTTCCAGCATTCAATGGTTGGGTATACCATATTATCAACCCAATTTATGTTACTTACTGTTTTGCAGTCTGGGAAGTGTGTCTCAAGGAGGACCAAATAAATACTACCCGTTTACTTTTATTGAACACTAGCATTCCGCCCCCGGCTTCGCCCGTGGATATTTACGAACAAAATAAAATATACCCTATAATAGCCCTACCCCTACCCCTACCCTACCCCTATCCCTACCCCTACCCCTACACCTACCCCTACACCTACCCCTACAACTACCCCTACCCCTATCCTTATCACTTAGGGGTTTGAAAAATAGATAGTAGCCGATTCTCAGACTTACTGAATATGCATACAAAATTTCATAAGGATCGGTCAAGCCGTTTCGGAGGAGTATGGGAACGAACATTGTGACAGGAAAATTTTATATATTAGATTTTAATATTGTCCACAGGCGAAGCCGGGGTGGATAGCTAGTATAAACATATTAGAAATAGCTGTTTCCCACGACTTCTAACTTCAAAATGTTGACACTTCGTACATAGCTTTTGTCATGTTCACCTCTGCCCACCCCGTTCCCGTCGTCATGCCGTGATAATAAAAAGTATCCTATGTTACTTCTAATACCTCCAAGAATTCGCATTTATAATATTAGTACGATTGTGAAGTCTATTTGTCTCCCCCTACTAAATCTGTCATTCAATATGGTAAAAGGAGAGAAAACATTGTATAACTTTGTACAGCGTTTATTAGTTAGGGGGTTAGTCAATAAGGCTTCATTAAAAAAACAATATTTTATATACGTTTTTATCACGTGAAATACCCGACGAAAATCCGCGACTTACGACCGATAGTATGAACACAGCGTGATAACTCCTGCTAGATTATTGACAATTAACTTTTAACGATTATGTTTAGCCAGATTGCTTAACCACGTGATACTTTTCGGCTCAACTTATTTGCCTAGAATTATAAATCAATGTTTCAAAAGGTATTTTTAATATTTCAGGTGGCAAGTCGATCCGGCTTGAACAAAATGTCAATTGGAAATTTAGCTATTGTATTCGGCCCGAACTTCTTGTGGCCGGCCTCGGGGCAGATCAATCTTAACAGCATAAAATCCATCAACGCGTTCACCGAGTTCATGCTGCAAAATTATTCATCAGTTTTTCTACTGGAATGAATCGATTTGAAATGATTGCATTGATTTTAAAAATATTGGCTCTTATAAAATATATTTGTTGTACCTTTAACAGATTAATATATAAATAGATCCCAAACCGGGCGACTTCCAGTTCTATACGAAATAGAATAAGAAAGTGTTTAAAAAGTTATTTGGATATATTTTTAAAAACAATGTATCAGAAATTATACCAAAAAACTTTAGTGTAAGTAATATTATACAGAAGTGGACTGCTTCAGAGTTTATATCATATAGTAGCAATTTAAATGTAGTGTCATTGAGAACGTGTATACAATTTTTGTAGAGTATTTAAATTAGATAGTAATACTAGACAATTTAATTTGGTCCGCCAGTGTAGGGTAAAAATAATTGGTACGTTTTCTTTATAAATTAATATATATAGGGTTTTAATAAATATTAAGTTAAGCTATTGTCACAATTATTTTGATTGTGTTTTTTATTGTTTAGAGAAATGGTGTCAAAAAATATTGGCAAAATAATATTGTGCCAATTGTAGTTGAAAACATAAGCTTCCTTTGCTGTGTTAGTACAAAGTATTAATGTAGTTTAAGTTATTATGGTAAGTCCATTAACTCCTTCCAAGACTGGTGGACGATTTTGAATCTCGATAAGTAATTTTTGTTCTATATTTCTTTTTATTCACAAATTTTAACTTTGTTATATATACCTAAATATATTTTAGCATTTGATTGCATCTTATACGAGACATTCCTGGTTAATAAAACGCGTGGATTCCGTCCCCGGCTTATACGGTGAATGATGACTGAGTTGTGATCCTTCCCTACCAAAGGCAGAAGTAGGCCACTTTTTATATTAATTTTTTTATAGGTTCTGTATTTTTTTAAGTATTTGACAACAAATTGTTTCTTGTAACAAAATACTGTGACTAACTTTGAATCCTAATTATATTATTAAAACATAAACTTAGTAATTTTATTAAAAAACTAAATTTCTTCAATGCCAAAACATTAGGTTCTCTTTTTTATTTGTGACATATTTTCTCACTCGCACGCTTTTTATATGAAGTTAATTTCTCTGTTCTGATATAAATAATACTATTTAATACTTTATAAGTCAGTTTTACGAATTAATGATTAGTATATTATGTATTTCTTATTAAACTTGTATATCTTATAATTAGGACATTAATATTGCATAATCCTTTTCCAGTAGATATAATTAAGTGGACTGTAGTAAACTTTTAAAGTACTCAGTACAACATTGTACTGAATAAAATATTATATATAAATAAATACTTTCTTTTGTGTGTTTATTATATTTAACATATCAAAAAATGACGTGTGTAACATCGATGTTATAAAGTTAATATTTTATTTCTCATGTCTACTCTAGAGCAATTATTTATAGATATTATTGATGTTTTGTATAAGCCTACTTAGTGGCGTCCGATTATATTTAGTATCATATACTGCAATATTGCCGTTATATTCCTAAGTTTTATATATATATATCGAATTTATTGTAGGTCGATGTTTCTAGGAGTTGTTGGATACTTCCGGCAAGTATTCCACTTAACAACTTTGTACAGACTGTCTGGAAGTTGAAGTAAATTGTTCAGAGATCACTTAAAATGTCATGCATTAATTAAGATTTTATTCACTGTAAATGTTGATTAACAGTTTATCACATTTATTTGCTTACTCTTTACACTTCTCGTGCTTCCGAGAGTAAAATCGGCGACCGTACTTCTGAAAATAATGGATAACTACTTCTGACGATTAAAATAATAACCCGTTTCCAAAGTAATGTCTACTTTAAAGAAATCTTGTAAGTAATGCTTAATCCATTCGACGCCTTGTACTAAAGGCATGAAATACAACAATAAAAATTTCACAATTTTATTATTACTTCCATATTTTTGAAGGAATAAAATGTAAATTTTTGGCTCTAATGAATGATGACATGACTTTCTGGTGATTTAAAATTTATAAACATTTTTTGAGAATCAGAGGGCAGATAATTGCTTTAATTCCTAGCTAAGCACTGTATAAATTATGAGTAAAATGAATACAAATTATGTCTCTAGTCCTTTTCTACTTTACCTTTTTAATCTTTAACGAAATATAGAGTTTAATATTTATAAACATTATGGCCAACGTAGATTGTCAAAATGTATCAATATAATTATTTGTACCTTATTAAATATTAGGAATTATCTTCTAGACTTGTTATAGTTTAGATATTTTTGGAAAGGATGGTCTGTGTGTTTACTGAGCTTTAATATCATAAAGTTAAAGAAAATGTAATGTTTTTTAATAAAAATAATCTATTTGGCCTATGTACATTTTTTAATCTTTTACTACCTGTTCACAAAATCCGTGGAAATTTTATTTTATGTACCTTCATTTGATGCAATAGGAGTGGTGTGTTGGCACTGATAGAAAATAAATACACAATAATATTTTTATTATATACTCTAAAATATTTCAAAATAAAAAAAACACTTAAAATAATATTTATTTATTTCTTTAATAAATATTTACCATACCATAATTCCGGTCACGTGACTGCAAACGGGAAGTGACGTCGCCGCATCTATTTAAATTATCAAATAAATAACCACAGACTACTGATCTAATCTGTAACCATCATTTTGTTGGTTTGCAATATGTGACGTCATCATGACTAGAAATATAACATTTTATAATCATTTATTAGGTATAATGAATTACATTATTTAAAAGTACATACTTATTTCCAAAAAAATGTCAACAACCTATTTGAGGAAAAGGCTACGAAATACGGAACGACTTTCTCCACAATATAATATTTTAAATGTTGAAAAGATATTGCAATAGGACAATAATATGAGTTAGGCTCAGAATAATGAAAATATTTGGTCTAATTTTGCCACACACAAGATTTAAAATGATCAAGAATGTGATATCTAGGACGCTCCCTACCATTACCTACCTCTAAGTTTAGGTGCTTTATACAGATTTGATATTGCAATTTAGAAATGGATAAGTAATAAAACTTTTTGTCTGGCTAGAGTGGTCTATATGGAATTGCTGAAGGATCCACAACAGCAAGGAAAATGTACTATGCAAATAGAGTAAAGAAAATTTAAAAAATGTAACAAGGGTTCTACAGCGTAAAAATGTTTGGGAACCTCTTTAAATTAAACCGTCGCCACCCAGTTTCAACACTGACTCATGTTAAAACATGTCAGACCTACTGTACCTCTAAAAAGCTAAGCTTTGAGAATAAGTGCTTTAATGAATTGTACTTCAGAGGGCAGGCAAAGACTGCATTCATATTCTGAAATAATACATACAAGTGACAATTACTATAGGTCTAACAGGCTTGTCAATGTCATCTGTCACTGGCAATATGTGGACACTGTTTCTGCCACGATGCAATGTTCTTGCTTTATTCTACTTAATCATTATCATTTATTGATAAGATTCAGTAGTTTTTATGTGAAAAAGGCACAGACAGATGGTGGGGTACTTTGTTTTATAATATGTAGTGATAAAGTCACCATAGAAATGCAGCTTTTCATTAATCACCTGCAGAGGCACGCCTGTGTTCAGCACCTGTGTAGAAAGCCTATGAAGCGCCTCACCATGACCAAAGCCTATGATGCATCTCTTTTTCTTCTATTTGGTCTCCCCCAGTGTCAAGTTGGAACTTAGTATTGAGAGAGAATAACCGGTATCACAAATATGCTGAAGATTCCAGGCCACTTTGATGGTCCTTTATCATGTTATGTATATTCTAGGGGCAGCCCCTAGTCACCTGCCATACTATTATCTATCAAACGAAAAGTTGAGTTTCTTATATACCCTGTGATATTTATTATAATACTAATAGTGGGTCACGGGTAGAAAAGTTATTTACTAAGAATTAAATTTTTCCAGGAATTTAGATACTTTCCCTGGATAAAGTTTACCATTATGGCCATGTAACAGCTGCTGTGATATTTAATTTAATAAATTTCTTTACAACCAGCCAGCTCTTTGCAAACTGACCTATAACCTAAGATAGGAACTGAGTTTGTAATTACTAAATTGAATTTTTAACATCATGGGTTGCTTTACAGATCCTACTGGCACCAGAGTACTTTTACAACAAATGGTTTTACATCAAAAATAGTGATGGAAAATTTAAAATAAAAAACAATGATATTACACAAAGTTTTATTACTATTTACACCTCAGATCAAATTTGGTCTGAGCATTACATTATTATTTAGTTGTTCATGGGCGGTGGTCCACTCATTAAAGGTCGCATTTGACCCATTTGTCCCATTTGATTCATCTGCCCCATTTGATTCATCTGCCCCATTTGGTTCATCTGTCCCATTTGATTCATTTGCCCCATAGGGCCCATGGGTCCCATCATAGGACCCATTGGACCCATCATGGGAGGACGCATACCCATCATAGGAGGCATCGGTCCATGCGGTCCCATCATCATAGGCGGCGCCATCGGACCCCCTGGGCCCATCACTGGTGGAGGTACCATTCCAGATGGTGGTCGAACATTTTGAGCTAAAACTGATGGATCCCAAGGTGGAGGAATTGCCACACCTTTGTTAGGCACAAACGGATTCTGAGCAATCTGCCCAGCTTTGAAGGCAGCTGTTGTCGCGTCGATGAGATTTTGAGCTTGCTCTTCCATCCATTTTTGATAGTAAAATTTCACATTATCTTTATGTTTTCTGCCTGTGCAATGAGTCTTTCTTACACTGGGTGAATCGTGCGTTAAATACGTGTCGCAGTAATCACAAAAGTATTTGGGCATCTTGCAAATCTAAGTAGAGAGTAGTATTTTCGTTGCTATACACTATTTGGTAAATAACCACAGATAACTATATTATGTACTACTAAATAACTGTGAATGGCCACAGGTAATGGCACTACTACACTTAATGCGTTAATGGCTCTATGCGTTAGACTTCAGGCGTAGACTGACTATACTCTGTTCGCTCTATGCTATACCCACAGAGCAAGTAAAGCTATACCATAGATTAGAGTACCTATATATGACACACGCCAACCATATTATATATTATAGTTTAAACTTTGTATTAATTGATCTGAGGTTTAAACTAATGATGTTACGGAGCTTCGACTCCGATTCCGAAATGTCGGAAATTCCGATAGATTTTACACCGCCGATTCCGACTTCGGTTCCGACACTTTTAAATCGGAGGTCGAAGCATAGCTGATAGAGGCGGCGGCCGCAGACAACGTATACGAACCATCAAACATATCGCGCGGGGAAATGTCACTTGTGTTCAAGGAATATAATAAGTACCTACTCTCTAACGCTTGTTTGTTACGCAATGTGGGTGGATTATTTTTTTTAGCTGCGTTTCAATTAAAGTATTTTTTTATGCTGCGAATCTTTTGTTCATTCAATATAATTTGCTACTTTTAGAGCCAATTCATTTGATTTAATTTGTTAACCCCCAGTTTCTGAAAGGTCAATCAACAGTTAATCTATGATTAGCATAGAGTACTAAGCCTATGGAGGGGCCATAGACGGGCTCCCCCTTTCGCCAATTTTTTCCCCTTTAACCAGTAATAATAAGTTACCTTAGATTTCGTTGGTATCGTTTTGTGTCGCGAGACAGGGCTCTAGGAAAATAGTTAATTGTGATGTTTTAAACGGGAAAGGCGATCTAGGGCGTCAAACTTAGTATTTCCAATCATTAATTATAATTATTATGTTTGTATTTTAACATAATCATCATATAACGTAAAATCCGTTGCGACAATAAAACGACAGAAAAATACAGTGGTACAGGGGCTAGTAATAGGCGTTTACCCCCCCCCCCCCCCGCCAAAAGTGGCAGAAAAAATTGTTCGGTGATTTATACCCTTCACGTCTCCTTTGGTAAATACTCAAAGACGATTAGTAAACATATTTTGAACATGGATTTTGAAAGTTGTTAATTACTAATCTTTGATTAACATTACAAGGCTTTCAGAAACTGGGGGTATATTCAAGGCAATGGCACGTCAAGCCGATGTTGGAAAGGCAACCGGATGGCGAGTGGTAATCTGGGCCTTTGAGAGGTACAGAGTCCCAGCGGCCAAAGTGACCCTAAATCAAGGACAGGTTCGGCGATATGGGGGAAGGGCCAAATTGAAAATTTTTTGAAAAGGCAACCGGATAAAAATGCGGTAGCATTAAAGGAAATACCCTAATTATATAATAATTTTTTTTGCCAGCCGAAACACGCGGGCCGTTCTTGCACTAGCGAGTACAAAAAAAAAAGTGAAAAGGCAACCGCTTCAAAATTAGTGAGCATACTTATTGACACCACCAAACGTTGGGAAAAAATTGCCATCCGATCCTGATGGGCAGTTTCGGAGAAACAACCCCTCAAAGTCGCCGAAAAACACTTTTTTTTTCGATTGTTTCAACAATAATAAAAAAAAAAATAATAAAATTTGTTCAAATCGGATGGCATTCGAAATTTATACTGTCCTAAGTACAAATAATGGTGTGTATCAATGCCATCCGATTTCGATTAAATTAACCCCTATTTAGCCACCCCCCAAACCTCATAAAAATACAATAATTCCATACGGTGCAAAAAATTGTTGAAAATCCTTTTCAATTAATATTTAACGACTGCTTGGACTTTCAAAAGGTCTGTGTATGCTCATTATCTATTGCAATCCCCCCTCCCGCCCCAACAACCCCCCCACCGACCCTTGTTGAACACATTGTCCTAAGGGTTGGGGCGGGAGGGGGGATTGTAATAGATAATGAGCATACAATAGATTGGCAACTCTCAATCATTTTAAATGAGAAGTTACTGTGTCCTCGATAATAGATGGCAGTTTTATATTTCACATTAATGATTCATGTTCAAATAATATGCACTAGATTAGACTAGTGTTGACTAGAGGCACAGAAATCTTTTCTACATGGGTTAACCACAGAGCAACAACAAGCTCTCACTGCTCTCACTCAAATCATGCTAGGATAGGGGTTGGCCCTGAGGGTTGGCCGTAGACAGAGTATAGTACGCAAATAGAGACAAAAAAATAATTATGTGTCTCGCTTACTCACACGTCGGAGTCGGTTATCCCCTTCCCCTCGTCGGCCCGCATTCGGCCATCATTGGGCATGCGTATAGCCGCTACAGCGTAGTGATCTATCTATTATCTATATACTGTAGTCTTTGGTAGTCATTATATTCTCTTTGGTAGGTAATAGATACTAGCCTCAGTATTATAAGTTACTCTATGATACTAGCCTCTTTGTGGCCATGTTGTGGCCTCTTTTTTGATCATTACAGTAGAAATTTATAACTTTATATTCTAATAAGAGAAAATTTAAATCCCAAATTGCCAATCTCAATTTATAGCAAACCATGAAACCACAAATAGATATCCGCAGTCCACATCTCCATAGAGTAACTTAAATAAAACATCTCCATTGAAGTACCACGCGATCGCGATCACGCCGTGAGTATCGATTGGTTGGAGCCATGTTGGAGCTTTCGAAGACCTCCGCCGCAGACGCTGTGAAGAAGTTTGCACAAAAATAAAACGAGGGGCCACCAACAACCGTGAGTGCAATTCCTTTATTTAGCAGGGGGTCAGTTTCCAAGATATTTAACTGTGTCTAAAGACTTCACTGACCTGGCGGTCAAGGAAATGGTTTCCAGGAATGGTGGCCTGGAATAAAATTGTACCTTGTGATGCCATCCATACGGTAGCGTCAGAAAAAGTGGGTGTTATATTTAGAGTAAAAAAATATCGATCGCAAAGTGTCGGATGCCTTTAAAAAGTGATGTCTTTATGGCGGGTCAGGGAGGGGTATCCGGAAAAGTTGACCGGGACAAAAGTTGCTCCTGACACGCCTTTCCTCCGATGGCGTCATAAAAAATGGGTGTTTCAAAATCATGAAAAATATTTTTCCAATAAAGCCGGTGAAAAAAAAAACTAATGGCCATTTTCACCAAACTTTCAAGTTTATTCTTAACTTTTTAAGATTCCTTATATACAGTTATATACAGTGGACTAGTGGACTAGTAATCTGACAAACATTTTGATGATCAAATTTGTGGGACTATAGAGTACTGCCATGAACCCCTTGTAGTCCTTTTTTGAAAAGGGGACCTTCAATCCGACAATTAATATGTACAGGTACCAGGACGGTTCTTGAGCGCTCGACGAAAAAGTGGGGGAATGTTTGCGCATATGTAATTCGAGTGCAATATAACTTGTATACTTATTATAATTGATTTATTGGTGTTTGTTTTTACGATTGCTTTTTACTGCTGGTAAAATTAAAATTAATACCTCATACCGTCAAGCAGACCCAAAAATTGTGTACAACCACCGCTCAAGAACCGTCCCTGTACCTATAGGTACATAATGGTAATTAACAATGGTAAGATCAAATCTATATGTACTACATATTTATATGATATGGAAATTAGTTAATTTAACAACAAAAACAGCAATATATAAACATCCGCAATCAGATTCACAATCAAAATGAGAAATGTTATATGTCGGATTATAGGGGGTACTGGACTAGACAGGGCTGTATTACAGCGGGTCAACTGTATAAGAGTCCTATATATATATATATAACTTCTATGAGGATAAACTATTCCCAATTTCTCTGTAAATAAGCCACCTGTGTCACTGTAATTTAATATATAGTTACTTAATTAATATATCTAAATGAAATAGCTGTTATTTTTAATTTAATTTAATTTTTAATTATTTAATTGGTTTTATTGAATAGGAAATATGGGTGGTAAAATAAAGGATTCTTTTCCCCCTGTTTTCTCTTTCATAACCGTTGTGATAGATTATGAAAGAGAAATCGGGGGCAAACCACCCATATTTCGTATTCAATAAAACCCATTGAATAAGTAACAGCTATTTAAATTATAAATATTGATTAAGTAACTATATGCTAAATTACAGTGACAGGTGGATTATTTACAGAGAAATTGGTAATAGTTCATCCCAGAAAAATTATGGATATAGGAATAGGAGCCTTATTTTTCATAGTGCCCCGTTTCGTTTCCTCCACTTCGACCGTAAAGACGGCAAGTTGCAGAAACCAATGGTTTGTAAGAAAAACATAACCTTAAAATCAGACATACAAAAGTGTTTCTTTGTTTGTGCTTCTTTCACATCAATACAGAGAAACAAATTGAAATTTTCCACCCACATGGAAATAGAATTAAGAAAATAAATAATCTCTGAGCAGTGAGCTGTAATATCTTTTTCATCTAACTACACAGTATTTTCCTCATTACTTGACAATATAGCAATCAGTTATTTATTTATTTATTATTTATTTATTTATATTTTGATTTCTTATTTTTTTTTTGTTGTAGTTGAAAGAAAGGCAGATTCGTGTTTTTAGAGCCCTCGCTTCCGCTCGAGCTCCAAACTAACCCTCGGTGCAACAATAAGTCACTTTCTGCTCAGGTCAGTAATCTACTATTAAAAGAACTTGGTTTAAAATATTTAGTAGGCACTTTATTAGATCCTAAATACCAAAACATATCAAGTCCCTCCTTCTTTTGTTTTCTGGGCTAAAACTAGCCTATGTTATTCTCCAACTATACCTGTACAAGAAATCAGGTTGATCCCTTTCAATGTTTCTTAGGATTCCTAAACAAGACCTCCAGTATAGCACCTTATTGTCTAGGAACAATACTTTTCGCTACACTCAACAAAAACCGTAAAAAAAGAGTAATATAAATTTGCTCCGTTGGAAAAAACTTCCATTTTTCCCGAGGAAAATAGCTCTGGCGCCCTGATTAGAAGTAAATATTTATTTTTACTCATGTATCAAAACCATTGTATAGGATTCACACATTTCTACTTCTAAATAGGAAACAACCTAGCTGGTACTCATTATGATTGATAGACTTTTTGGACTGTACTATAGGTTTATTTAGTATTTATATATATTATATTATACTATTTACATACCTCGAATCTATTGATTCTTCATACCTATATATATTTAAATATATATCTAAACATCTAATAATTTATTTTTAATGTCAAACTTTTCCTGCCAGGTATGCACTTATGCATGCGATTGTACCTAGTACATTTTATGGGTAACATGTTCCACTGCAACTCTGTACATCTGCTTTTTTTGACAATTGCACCTAGTGCTACATTAATTCTTGCACTTGCACCTAACCATACCATTTTTAGGCAAGCTTCGGTGGCTATGGGTAAATCTGTCCATGTAGGGTTCTAGTTACCATCGACGTTAGTCCACCACCAACTAGTTGGACAGGGAAGACTTTGAGTCTGTTGCAACTCGCCCCATACGAGTAACTTTCAGAACATATTTTTTACATAAATTTATCTATAGTAGTTTATGAATTTAAATGAAAATTTTTCACATTTTGTGAATTTTGCCTAATACATATTTATATTTTTTTGTATGGAAAGGTAAAATGTTTGTTCTAGAATTCAATTCGTCATTCTTGAGTTATCAGAAACTGATATCCCATTTGCCCAAATACCTATAGTTTTGAAGGAATAAGCCTCAAAAGTGAAGCATGCCAGAAGCAAACTTGCCCCTTCTCCCCCCTCCAAACCAGCGGTGGCTACCGGTGTCTACCGGTGGAAATTCAAAAATGCAAGGCACAGCTGGTATCTGTGCGGGGGTTTCTTGCTACTTCTTCTCCACAGATGATGTTTCCGAAGTGGTTGTAGTTTTTTATTCAAAGAGTGAAGTTCACTTTCAAATATTGATTTTTTTATATTTTGAGTGTAAATCATTGTTTTGCATCTGTCACTAATCTTTCATACAGTTTCATCGCTTGATGCAAACTTGAAGCGATCATTCATATATTAATACTTTTACTCGATTAATCGCTAACTTGGTTTATTTTCTTTTTCTAGCTTCTTAGATTGTAAATTGGTACCCATTTCTTTGAAATGTATTTCAACTTGTTACAACTCAAATCACCTGGGCCCAAAAGTCTCCATCTCCTTTAATATTATTTATAAAATTTATTTATTATTCAATATTGTATCACCAGGAAACAATAAAAAACCTCTTCAAGTACGAGTCTGTTCCTCCTTATCGACCCTCAACAATTTACTTTCGTGTGGCAGTCGACACAAAAAATCACAAGTTAGTAGAAAATATTATATATTCTTATGACATTTGCGAACATAAAACTTCGAGAAAATGCAATCTTACTGGACACATACAAACTCATTTGTGAATGTGCACATACTTTAAGCTTTGTTTATGTGACATGCTTTAAATTGGAAACTGCTACACCAAGACGTCTAAATGAACACTTGCAACTAATGCTGGAGAAAGGCTATTTTCTTGTCTATATATCAGCTGATTAGAAAATCGTCTTACTTCAGTATAGGTATGCAACATCACCAACAGAAGAGATCTGAGTCGGATTCCACACTTTGAAGCAGCTAAGATATTTGTTAACTTTTATAAGCTATTCTTGTGTGTATTGTATTTTGCTCAAACATTTTAACCATGTTTGAGTTTGTGTTTTGTCTCCATCTATTATTTCTATCAAGTTTCTTGTACAGTATATGACAATTGACAAGATGTCATGTTTGTTACTTATTTAACTTCAATTCAGCCTCAAGGTGACAAATATTTGTTAAAATGCGTTTGTGAATTGTATTTGTATTTTGCACGATATACGACTTTCCAAGGACGTCCGTTGGAAAAATCTTTCGTTTTCCTCTGAATCTTTAAGATTTTTGTGTATTTTTATTCCTAATTCTTAAGGACCTTTCTACAATGTTGTATAATGAACTTGTTTGTGTTTTATGGAGTCTGATTAAGTGACTAACTAATTACTATATTGTTCAACATTATTCATTATTATTACTATGTGGTGTAGAATGTTTAGATATTTTGTAATTTTCTTATAAATCTGTCATTCAAAACATATTAAAATTATTTTTCACGAGAAGCTATAAATTGTGTAAAATAATAAAACAAAAACAGTATTTAATACAAATGTGTATAATAATAATTGTTTAATCTCTAGATTCTGATAATATATTAAATCTTTACAGGCTGAATATGAATCTGTTTCGGGCATTATTCAACCTCAAGTGACCACAGCATACCACCAGGACATTAAACATAAAAAATTAGGTAAGTTATCTCTCGTTTGATTTTGAACAAATGGCGCTAATGTCGTATTTACTGGTTTTTAAAATAAATCGAGTTTGATTTTTTTTACCGTTAAATAGCCCGTTTATTGAGGAGGGTTATAGGCTATATTGCATCACGCTACGACTCAAAGGAACGGAGCAAATGCCAACCAATTATAATTATAAAACAAAGTCTGTCTGCGCTCGTTTCACGCAATTTTGTTGCGGATTTCGCGATTAGATACTGCATTAGGCATTAGAATTTAGATAGTTATAACTGTTATAAGTAAGAAAAGTAAAATTGTGTAGAACTCAATGAATTATAAAAGTGGGCGGTAGCATTACAAGAAAAGTGTGCAGTGAATGATGATGAATGGCTAACTTCGGCACTTGGAGCAGAACAAAAGGACGTCCTCGACTTAGGTTCATTTTCCCAGAATTGTCTTACTTATTTAATAAATCTCTGTGTGTCTTTTTTAAATAAGTTGTTATTTATAATGCTTAAAAAAAGTTATATTAACAATTCTAACGAATATTATTAGTTTATTGTAGTGTTTGGTTGTTTGTTCTTCTTTCACGTCAATATAGAGCAAAGGATCGACGTGATTTTTTTCACAGACTTAATTTGAAGGCTGTTATGTGGCAGAATGACAACAACTTTGTATATAGAAATATTTTAATAGAGACGTGTTACATGGTTGGAGATCTTGATTGACTGTCCTTGGTTGTACAAATATATGGATTATATACTTACTAAACATCAATTGGTCAAAGCAAACAACCAATCGATTTACAAATTACAAAATACATTACTTAACTAATAAATGACAACTTAACTAATGAAGCGAATCCTTAACTAATATAATAGCAAATAGTAAATAATATTAAAGTAAACAACACATTAGCATACATAACGCATATGTATAACATAACAAGGCCTTCGGGATAAATTGATAAAAAAAGAATTCATCATAATATAATAAATCATATTTTAACAAATTTCACTGGCGAAAATGATTCATTCAGCCTCATTAGACCATTGCCAAAGCGCTTTTCAGAGTCCAAAAATTTGAAAAATTCTTAGCAGTATAGGGATGGCGGGAACATTTAGGTTAAATTATACATAAACGGGGAAAAAATCGATTGGACCGCAACAGATGACCGATTTATCGATGTTTTTCCATTGTAACCATATATCTTTTTTACACCATCTTAAAGTAGAGGTCTCTACGAATAAAAAGCCGTCCTGAAAATTTTAAAATTCAAAAGTTTGTTCGTCAAGTTTTTTGATTGAAAATTGGGTCTCTTTTTTCAATTAAATTCCTAGAAAACAAAATAAAATTATTTAATGGCTTGAAAAAAATTGCCGCTTATTTAATACATAAAAATGTACATTTTCACCAAATTTCATCAAAATCGGATAATTTTTGTGAATGATAAAAATAAAAAATGAAAATTCCGGTTTTTAGCGATTTTTTTTCCATTTTTTTAGGTTATGTCAAAAATCTTTCGAATAAAGGTTGTAGATTTTTTAAGTTCCAACAACTTTTACATTTAACTTTTTTAGACAGGAGGTCGACTTTTCCCAGAAATCGTGAAAAACCTCTTTCACCCCTAAAACACACATTTTCGCACCCCCACCCCCTTCCGGTCATCTGTTGCGGTCCAATAGAATTTTCCCCGTTTATGTATAATTTATCCTAAATTTTCCCGCCATCCTATACTGCTAAGAATTCTTTTTTCCTCAAAAATTATCGGCACTGGTCTACATCAGCTTAATATTATTAAGATAATTTGAATATTTGGTAGAAAGTACGTAGATTCTAGGACTGAAGTTCGTAAGTTTGCGAGAAAGGCCTAAAATACGTATCGATTGATAGATAACCATTTTGTAACACTTTCGGCCGGCCGAAAGACCGAGCGAAACGAAAGGTGTCGCGGTTAAAATATATGCTAACCATACCGACGGGGCTAAGACCCCACATGTCACACCGACGCGACGAGGTCTAGCCTCCGGGCAGGTATGAGACTCATTTACTCATACTATGAGTTCCGCTTTATCCTCGGCCGGAAGCGCGCGCGTACATAACCGGGCCCACGTTCGGCTGCAAGCGGTCGCACCGCTCAAAGTTTACTTTAAAAAAATCGAACCTAATTAATGTTTGAAGAGTGCATGTTTGCTGAACTCACCTAGCGCCATGTTTTGGAACAAGGATTCGGCCCACCTGCGACGTTGCTTGGTCACACTCGAATCTGCAACCGGACCAGAACGACGCGGCATCGTGCTGCAATCTTGTTGGACTACTTCATAGCGGCCGATGTGCGCAGACCCGACTCAACTCACCAACCCACTTCCCATCTAGTCCGCAACAACAACCGGACGACAACAAGATGTGGCCATAGCCTACTCTATTAGCGCCCTGATCCACTCAGTGCTGCACGACGTCAAGACTCGACACCTCCCGTTGCTGGTAGTTATCGGGGGCACTACTACTGACATGCTGTTAAGGTGAAGTGGTCGATGGGAAAAAGAGTGATGAAAGAGCAGAATGCATTTATCTAGAATCGCGCGCACGCGAGCAGGATAGGAACAGTAAGCGATTCAACTTAAGCGATAATTTTTGTTTAAAACGCAATTAAAAAAAATCTTATACAACATAGAAATCATTTTACAATTAAAAGATAGATTTACCAAAAAAATATTTATGAAAATTTTTGTAATAATGATACTATCTATATTATAGCCATAAAATTTGATAAACAAAGTTTTCAGATGTGTATTTAGGATTTTTTTCTATCGAGTAAAATGTTTCTAATCATATTTTCAAAACAATAAAGGACTCCACAAACATGTCCGCGGCTCGCCCCCCTGCAGTCAAGGCCAACATACGGTCGTCCTCTGCCTAGGGAGCTGGCATTCACCTAGCAGTTAGTATAATATCACAGAATAGGTCAACGCTGTTAATGCATTTATTTTTACATATTTTCATTTCTTTTATTTAATTTAGTCAAATTAGTCCGACGAATAGTTAACTAAATAGTTTTTAAGGAGACTTCTCATGATTTTGGTCCCATACAAATCATATGTTTCGTTTTTCCAGTTTACGCAATAACTGTATGTGCTAGGCTCGAAATTAAATAAAAAAAAAATTCTTTTCAAAGTTAAATATATTCTAAAGTTTCTAATGGAAAGAAAATAACCAAAATCAGTTACAACTAAGTTTTATGAAGTCTTGAAAATCCTCAATTTCACGCGTATTTCAGCAAAGTTTGCGACTCGAGTTCTCTTAATTATATTTACTAATTTACAATTTTCTTAACATTAAAAGATAGATAATTTCTCATACTAGAATACACTAACTGGAATTTGTCAATTCTAATAGTTTTTGTAAAAACATAGGAAAGCCGAAGTACTTTTCGTATTTTTCGAAATACCGATTTTGTTGATAAATCGTACTTTCTCATGTTTATGGTACGTGAATATTGGTCTATCTTATCTTATCCTTGGTTACCTTATCGATTTTAATAGTAGTCCATCTCTCTCACATCTTTCTGAAGAGATATGGACAAAATAAGCCGCGCTTAAAACTGAGTTCGTGCGCTGTGATGCGTTGCCTTAATTAGATTTCCCCAGAGGGGAAGGGTCATAGCTGTGGTCATAGGCATACTAGTAATGACCTGCCTTGGCACGCTAAGTACCAAAAGAGCTAAGGCCCCATATGTAACACCGACGCGACGAGGTCATGCCTCTGCGTCTAACCTCAGGGCAGGGTGTAGGAGTGTACCAATTTGAATCAGATTCCACAGTTTGAAGCAGCTAAGATATTTGGAAACGTCTATAAGCTACTTTTGTGTGCATGTATATTGTATTTGATTTGTGTTTTGTCTCCATTTATTATTTTAAATGACATTTAAATGTGTTGTTAATCCAGTTTCTAGTAGGTAGGTACTTCTTCGGTGTGCGGCTGGACTCGGCGTACTTATTTTGGAGAAAAGTCATTTTTATCTCTATTTATCAACTGACATGAAAATGGTTTTTCTCTAGTATAGGTACGCAACATCACCAACAGAAGAAAGAACAATTTGAATCGGATTCCACAGTTTGAAGCGGCTAAGGTATTTGGAAACGTTTATAAGCTACTTTTGTGTGTATGTATATTGTATTTAATTTGTGTTTTGTCTCCATTTATTATTTTGAATGACATTTAAATGTGTTGTTAATCCAGTTTCTAGTAGGTACTTCTGACTTAGCGTATCTATTTTGGAGAAAAGTCATTTTTTTCTCTATTTATCAACTGACAAGAAAATGATTTTTCTCCAGTATAGGTACGCAACATCACCAACAGAAGAAAGAAAAATTTGAATCGGATTCCGCAGTTTTAAGCAGCTAAACTATTTGGAAACGTTTATAAGCTACGTTTGTGTTTATGTAATCCAGATTCTAGTAGGTACTTCTTCGGCGTGCGGTCCGACTTAGCGTACTTATTTTGGAGGAAGGTCATTTTTTTCTCTATTTATCAACTGACAAGAAAATGGCTTTGCTCTAGTATAATACGCAACATCACCAACAGAAAAAGAACAATTTCAATCGGATAAGGTATTTGAAAACGTTTATAAGCTACTTTTGTATGTATGTATATTGTATTTGTGTTTTGTCTCCATTTATTATTTTGAATGTCATTTAAATGTGTTGTCAATCCAGTTTCTAGTAGGTAATTCTTCATTGTGCGGCCCGACTTAGCGTACTTATTTTGGAGATAAGTCATTTTTTTCTCTATTTATCAACTGACAAGAAAATGGTTTTTCTCGAGTATAGGTACGCAACATAACCAATAGAAGAAAGAACAATTTGAATCGGATTCCACAGTTTGAAGCAGCTAAGCTATTTGGAAACGTTTATAAGCTACTTTTGTGTGTATGTATTTGTATTTAATTTGTGTTTTGTCTCCATTTATTATTTTGAATGACATTTAAATGTGTTTTCAATCCAGTTTCTAGTAGGTACTTCTGACTTAGCGTATCTATTTTGGAGAAAAGTCATTTTTTTCTCTATTTATCAACTGACAAGAAAATGATTTTTCTCCAGTATAGGTACGCAACATCACCAACAGAAGAAAGAAAAATTTGAATCGGATTCCGCAGTTTTAAGCAGCTAAACTATTTGGAAACGTTTATAAGCTACGTTTGTGTTTATGTAATCCAGATTCTAGTAGGTACTTCTTCGGCGTGCGGTCCGACTTAGCGTACTTATTTTGGAGAAAAGTCATTTTTTTCTCTATTTATCAACTGACAAGAAAATGGCTTTGCTCTAGTATAGGTACGCAACATCACCAACAGAACAAAGAACAATTTCAATCGGATAAGGTATTTGGAAACGTTTATAAGCTTCTTTTGTGTGTATGTATTTGATTTGTGTTTTGTCTCCATTTATTATTTTGAATGCCATTTAAATGTGTTGTCAATACAGTTTCTAGTAGGTACTTCTTCGGTCTATGGCCCGACTTAGCGTATCTATTTTGGAGAAAAGTCATTTTTTTCTCTATTTATCAACTGACAAGAAAATGATTTTTCTCCAGTATAGGTACGCAACATCACCAACAGAAGAAAGAAAAATTTGAATCGGATTCCGCAGTTTTAAGCAGCTAAACTATTTGGAAACGTTTATAAGCTACGTTTGTGTTTATGTAATCCAGATTCTAGTAGGTACTTCTTCGGCGTGCGGTCCGACTTAGCGTACTTATTTTGGAGAAAAGTCATTTTTTTCTCTATTTATCAACGGACAAGAAAATGGCTTTACTCTAGTATAGGTACGCAACATCACCAACAGAGGAAAGAACACTTTGAATCGGATTCCACAGTTTTAAGCAGCTAAGCTATTTGGAAACGTTTATAAGCTACTTTTGTGTGTATGTAAATTCTATTTGATTTGTGTTTTGTCTCCATTTATTATTTTGAATGCCATTTAAATGTGTTGTCAATACAGTTTCTAGTAGGTACTTCTTCGGCGTGCGGTCCGACTTAGCGTACTTATTTTGGAGAAAAGTTATTTTTTTCTCTATTTATCAACTGACAAGAAAATGGCTTTGCTCTAGTATAGGTACGCAACATCACCAACAGAACAAAGAACAATTTCAATCGGATAAGGTATTTGGAAACGTTTATAAGCTACTTTTGTGTGTATGTATTTGATTTGTGTTTTGTCTCCATTTATTATTTTATGTGTTGTCAATACAGTTTCTAGTAGGTACTTTTTCGGCGTGCGGTCCGACTTAGCGTACTTATTTTGGAGAAAAGTCATTTTTTTCTCTATTTATCAACTGACAAGAAAATGGCTTTACTCTAGTATAGGTACGCAACATCACCAACAGAAGAAAGAACAATTTGAATCAGATTCCACAGTTTTAAGCAGCTAAACTATTTGGAAACGTTCATAAGCTACTTTTGTGTGTATGTAAATTCTATTTGATTTGTGTTTTTTTCTCCATTTATTATTTTGAATGACATTTAAATGTGTTGTCAATCCTGTTTCTAATAGGTACTTCACGACTAAGCGTACTTATTTTGGAGAAAAGTCATTTTTTTCTCTATTTATCAACTGACAAGAAAATGGTTTGTCTCGAGTAATAGGTACGCAACATCACCTTTAGAAGAAAAACAATTTAAAACTGATTATACAGTTTGCAGCAGCTGAACTATTTGGAAACGTTTATAAACTACTTTTGTGTGTATGTATATTGTATTTGATTTATGTTTTGTCTCCATTTATTATTTTGAATAACATTTAAAGGTGTTGTCAATTCAGATTCTAGTAGGTATTTCTTCGGTATGCCGCCCGACTTAGCGTACTTATTTCAGAGAAAAGTCATTTTTTTCTCTATTTATCAACTGACAAGAAAATGATTTTTC
Source organism: Nemapogon koenigi (assembly GCA_963924495.1). Lineage (NCBI taxonomy): Eukaryota > Metazoa > Arthropoda > Insecta > Lepidoptera > Tineidae > Nemapogon > Nemapogon koenigi. Next base: position 24,792,352 of record OZ004629.1, read on the forward strand.
TCCAGTATAGGTACGCAACATCACCAACAGAAGAAAGAACAATTTGAATCGGATTCCACAGTTTGGAAACCTTTATAAGTCACGTTTGTGTCTATGTATATTGTATTTGATTTGTATTTTGTATCCATTTATTATTTTGAATAACATTTAAATGTGTTGTCAATCCAGTTTCTAGTAGGTACTTCACCGATGTGCGGCCGGACTTAGCGCAAGTACTTATTTTGGAGAAAGGTTATTTTTCTCTATTTATCAACTGACACGAAAATGATTTTTCTCTAGTAACTACGCAACATCACGAACAGAATAACATTTAAAGGTGTTGTCAATCCAGTTTCTAGTAAGTACTTCTTCGGTGTGCGGCCCGACTTAGCGTATTTATTTTAGAGAAAAGTCATTTTTTTCTCTATTTATCAACTGACAAGAAAATGGTTTTTCTTTAGTATAGGTACGCATAGGGAATGCAATCCCGCAAAATAATTTCAATCCCGGTATTTGCGGGACTGAAGCATCTTAGTCCCGCTGGATCCAGGTATTTGCGGGAACCCGCAGGGTTTTAATTTTAACCCAAATTAAATAAGCTTTTTGGTACATTTTAAATGGTTTAATAATATAAATGTAATAAATATAAAAAATAAAATTATTAGAAAAGGTCGCAGGTGTGACGCAGGTGTTTGCAGGGTACCGTATACCCGGCCCAAAATAATATTATTTCTTATAAAGTTCAGTTTGATTTTGATTTATCTATAGATTCTATGACGATCAATATTCAATGAAAAAATCATTGCATTGCGTCATAATTACAAGTTGTAACTTCAAAATATAAGTAATCAAACAAGGGGCGCGGGTGGGGAATTCTTTGCCACGCGCCTTCACACCGTTTCCCTAGGGCTCGGCGCCCCGCACCTTAGATAAACACGTATGTACCACACTTCTCTGTAATCCCGCCAGTCCAGCGGGACCCCGCAAATTTTTCGACCGAGATTAGTCCCGCCACATGTATGCGGGATCCCGGTATCCCGGTATTGCATTCCCTAGGTACGCAACATCACCAACGAAAGAAAGAACAAATACGTACTTATTTTGGAGAAAAGTCATTTTTTTCTCTATTTATCAACTGACAAGAAAATGGCTTTGCTCTAGTATAGGTACGCAACATCACCAACAGGAAAAAGAACAATTTGAATCGGGTTCCACAGTTTGAAGCAGCTAAGGTATTTGGAAACGTTTATAAGCTACTTTTTGTATTTGATTTGTGTTTTGTCTCCATTTATTATTTTTGGAGAAAAGTAATTTTTTCTATTTATCAACTGACAAGAAAATGGTTTTTCTCGAGTAATATGTACGCAACATCACTAACAGAAGAAAGAACAATTTGAAACCGGATTCCGCAGTTTTAAGCAGCTAAACTATTTGGAAACGTTTATAAGCTACGTTTGTGTTTATGTAAGCCAGATTCTAGTAGGTAATTTTTCGGTGTGCGGCCCCCCGACTTAGCGTACTTATTTTGGAGAAAAGTCATTTTTTTCTCTATTTATCAACTGACAAGAAAATGGCTTTGCTCTAGTATAGGTACGCAACATCACCAACAGGAAAAAGAACAATTTGAATCGGATTCCGCAGTTTTAAGCAGCTAAACTATTTGGAAACGTTTATAAGCTACTTTGTTTTGTCTCCATTTATTATTTTTGGAGAAAAGTAATTTTTTCTATTTATCAACTGACAAGAAAATGGTTTTTCTCGAGTAATATGTTCGCAACATCACTAACAGAAGAAAGAACAATTTGAAACCGGATTCCGCAGTTTTAAGCAGCTAAACTATTTGGAAACGTTTATAAGCTAAGTTTGTGTTTATGTAATCCAGATTCTAGTAGGTACTTTTTCGGTGTGCGGCCCCCCGACTTAGCGTACTTATTTTGGAGAAAAGTCATTTTTTTCTCTATTTATCAACTGACAAGAAAATGGCTTTGCTCTAGTATAGGTACGCAACATCACCAACAGGAAAAAGAACAATTTGAATCGGGTTCCACAGTTTGAAGCAGCTAAGGTATTTGGAAACGTTTATAAGCTACTTTTTGTATTTGATTTGTGTTTTGTCTCCATTTATTATTTTTGGAGAAAAGTATTTTTTTCTATTTATCAACTGACAAGAAAATGGTTTTTCTCGAGTAATATGTACGCAACATCACTAACAGAAGAAAGAACAATTTGAAACCGGATTCCGCAGTTTTAAGCAGCTAAACTATTTGGAAACGTTTATAAGCTACGTTTGTGTTTATGTAATCCAGATTCTAGTAGGTACTTTTTCGGTGTGCGGCCCCCCGACTTAGCGTACTTATTTTGGAGAAAAGTCATTTTTTTCTCTATTTATCAACTAACAATATCACCAACAGAAAAAAGAACAATTTGAATCGGATTCCGGAGCTTTAAGCAGCTAAACTATTTGGAAACGTTTATAAGCTACGTTTGTGTTTATGTAATCCAGATTCTAGTAGGTACTTTTTCGGTGTGCGGTCCCCTGACTTAGCGTACTTATTTTGGAGAAAAGTCATTTTTTTCTCTATTTATCAACTAACAAGAAAATGACTTTGCTCTAGTATAGGTACGCAATATCACCAACAGAAAAAAGAACAATTTGAATCCGATTCCGCAGTTTTAAGCAGCTAAACTATTTGGAAACGTTTATAAGCTACGTTTGTTATGTAATCCAGATTCTAGTAGGTACTTCTTCGGTGTGCGGCCCCTCGACTTAGCGTAGGTTTATTTTGGAGAAAAGTCATTTTTTTCTCTATTTATCAACTGACAAGAAAATGGCTTTGCTCTAGTATAGGTACGCAAAATCACCAACATGAAAAAGAACAATTTGAATCGGGTTCCACAGTTTGAAGCAGCTAAGGTATTTGGAAACGTTTATAAGCTACTTTTTGTATTTGATTTGTGTTTTGTCTCCATTTATTATTTTTGGAGAAAAGTAATTTTTCTCTATTTATCAACTGACAAGAAAATGGTTTTTCTCGAGTAATATGTACGCAACATCACTAACAGAGAAAGAACAATTTGAAACCGGATTCCGCAGTTTTAAGCAGCTAAACTATTTGGAAACGTTTATAAGCTACGTTTGTGTTTATGTAATCCAGATTCTAGTAGGTACTTTTTCGGTGTGCGGCCCCCCGACTTAGCGTACTTATTTTGGAAAAAAAGTCATTTTTTTCTCTATTTATCAACTGACAAGAAAATGGCTTTGCTCTAGTATAGATACGCAATATCACTAACAGAAGAAAGAACAATTTGAAACCGGATTCCGCAGTTTTAAGCAGCTAAACTATTTGGAAACGTTTATAAGCTACGTTTGTGTTTATGTAATCCAGATTCTAGTAGGTACTGTTTCGGTATGCGGCCCCCCGACTTAGCGTACTTATTTTGGAGAAAAGTCATTTTTTTCTCTATTTATCAACTAACAATATCACCAACAGAAGAAAGAACAATTTGAAACCGGATTCCGCAGTTTTAAGCAGCTAAACTATTTGGAAACGTTTATAAGCTACGTTTGTGTTTATGTAATCCAGATTCTAGTAGGTACTTTTTCGGTGTGCGGCCCCCCGACTTAGCGTACTTATTTTGGAGAAAAGTCATTTTTTTCTCTATTTATCAACTGACAAGAAAATGGCTTTGCTCTAGTATAGGTACGCAACATCACCAACAGGAAAAAGAACAATTTGAATCGGGTTCCACAGTTTGAAGCAGCTAAGGTATTTGGAAACGTTTATAAGCTACTTTTTGTATTTGATTTGTGTTTTGTCTCCATTTATTATTTTTGGAGAAAAGTAATTTTTCTCTATTTATCAACTGACAAGAAAAAGGTTTTTCTCGAGTAATATGTACGCAACATCATTAACAGAAGAAAGAACAATTTGAAACCGGATTCCACAGTTTTAAGCAGCTATTTGGAAACGTTTATAAGCTACTTTTGTGTGTATGTATATTGTAATTGATTTGTGTTTTGTCTCCATTTATTATTTTGAATTACATTTAAATGTGTTGTCAATCCAGTTTCTAGTAGGTACTGCTTTGGTTTGCGGCCTGACTTAGCGTACTCATTTTGTCGAAAAGTAATTTTTCTCTATTTATCAACTGAAAATGCCTTTGCTCTAGTATACGAGGGCTGTTTGATGAATACCCGTTTATGGAAAAAAAAACATTTTTTTTTGTATACATGCATTTATTTTTCTACGTAGTCACATTTTAACTCTATACATTTGTTCCACCTATGCTCAAGCTTCAAATAAACCATCCAAAAAGTATGATTTTGGAAAGTCATTTAAATAGGCCTCTGTGGCGGCAATGACTTCGTAGTTTGATCCAAATCGCTTACCACCGAGACATTTTTTTAGGTTGGGAAACAAAAAGAAATCGCATGGGGCCAAATCTGGAGAATTCGGGGGGTGAGGCAATAGTTCGTACCGTAACTGTGCTAATTTAGCCGTCACAACTCTTGACGAATGAGCCGGGGCGTTGTCGTGATGAAACAGTATGTTTTTCTTTTTTAAATGGGGTCGTTTGTCCTTCAACACGGCGTCAAATTCATCCAATAAATTGGCATAGCACTGCCCTGTTCTCGTTTTCCCCTTTTCTAAGTAGTCAATATGTATAATACATCGATCTAGAAAAGAAATACCCTGCGAATCTCAGGGGCATCTGTGGTCGAGTGGATAAGACGTCGGCTCGCAACTGAAAAGTCGCAGGTTCGATTTCTACATCCGACCATGTACCAATGGGTTTTTTATAATGAAAAATCTATGTACATTTTACGACAAACCGTACGAAGAGGCTTTTCCATCTATATATCTCAACAGAGCTGGCCACTCGTTAGGTATAGCCTCAAAAAATCATTGGCTAAATGAGGAAGACTTTGTCTTACACTGGGTACCCTGGGGTCGGCAACGGTTTCGGGAGCTGTAAGGCGGGCAACCCGTGAAGATAAAAAAACTGTCGCCATGACCTTACCAGCCGATGGGACGGCTTTTGCTTTCTTTGGAGCAGGTTCACCCGGTAAAATCCACTGCTTCGACTGCTCTTTCATTTCCGGGGTGTAGTGGTGAACCCACGTTTCGTCCACGGTCACGAAACGACGCAGAAACTCCTTCGGGTTACGTTTGAACACGGCTAAACACTGCTCCGAAGTAGTCAGTCGGTTCCGTTTTTGCTCCTCCGTGAGTAAACGCGGCACCCACCTCGCCGATACTTTCCTCATACCCAATTTTTTTTCTAATATGTGTTGTACCCTCTCGATTGAAACGTTTACAGCATCAACGATTTCTCGAAGTTTAATTCGGCGGTCGGCTAAAACGATATTTTCAATTTTCTTAACCATATCGTCTGTAGTCACCTCAATTGGCCGGCCTGGGCGATCCTCATCAAAGACGGTTGTTCTCCCCCGTTTAAACTCGTTATACCAATATCTGACGGTTGTCATAGAAGGAGCACATTCATGGTAAACCGCTTGAATTCTTACTTTTATTTCATCACATGTTTTTCCTTCCAAAAACAAGAATCTAATTACAGACCGATACTGTTCTTTCTCCATTTTAACAATTTTAAGTTCACGCTTTCACTAAATCGCTGTCAAATGAGAAAAAAACAAAAGAATACCATTTTTTTTTTAATTTTCCCGCCTCTGAAAAATGGCTTAAAAAAGTGGTATACTTATTTTTGGCCAGTGATATTAATATATTTAGAAAACGGGTACTTATCAAACAGCCTAGGTAGGTACGCAACATCACCAACAGAAGAAATAATTTGAATCGGATTCCACAGTTTTAACTTTTATAAGCTACTTTTGTGTGTATGTATATTGTATTTGATTTGTGTTTTGTCTCCTTTTATTATTTTGAATTCAATCCAGTAGGCACTTCTTCGGCGTACGGCCGGACTCAGCGTACTGATTTTGAAGAAAATTCGTCACGGGCTTGTTAGCGTACTAAACTGTTCTCGCCTTTTTCCCATCGAATCCAAACCCTTCCAGAAAATCGTATTCTATTAAGACTTTCCACGTGCTTTTCTTTGAAAAACCTAATAATAAGCTTGTGTTGTCGCAGCGCAGCCTGTACGTGCATGGTACGCCAATAAAGAGTGTCTTTCTGGTCCCAGAGATTGGACAGAATCGTATTTTGGTTTACTAGCGCTCATTCCACATTTAATCCAAACCTTCGCTGGTAGCTTGTTTAAGAAATAAATAATTAAAAGTAAAACATCAGTGTCTATGCTGTGTGATATAAGGGTCTCAACCCCTCGTTAGGCAGCATCAATGCTATGTAAAACAAAACGGGTGTCAGCCTCTTCATGATGGCTTTCTGTCTTTATTTGTGGCTTAATATTAGAGATATGCACTAGTAAATGCTGCATAACAATTTCTATGCAGCGTTTCTATGCCATTTCACTTGATCATAACTAAGTGACTCGATGATATCTGAAAAATAAAGTACATACTTTACTTTAACATTTATAAAATATTGCAAATACAATATATTGATTGACTCAATAACAAGATAGGTAGGTAGGTATTTAAATTACTTTAATTTAATTTAGATAGTGTACTCACACACTTCGATACTAAGTAAGTATCTATACAGTTCTGTCTTCACATGATTAAATGCAAAAGTATTTTACAGTAGGTAGGTTTCATAGATAGAGTAGGTATAGTATAGGTAGATAAGAAAGTAGATACTTACCGGAAAGACGATCAAATAAGGTTTGAGAAGACAAATTCCTGTCACAAAGGTTTCTTTAAACTTTCTGATACTTATTTCGGTAGACGATTGCAAATCTGGTTGGTTACTTTGACAGATAGCACACGAGTTCCAGTTCGTTTTGATTGCAGGAAAGCTTACACTACATTGAGGCAAAGTTCCAGTGGCTTTTAACTTAATTTTTACATTTATATACACTAAAAGAGCACTTAATGCAATTAAACTTAATATTTTTGTAAGTATCACCTTTTTATTTAGAACAAAAACGCAGCGCAATATGATATCTCTAGTGAAGTTCAAACACGACTGGTCAAACCAAAATCTTTTTTTTTATATTATATGAGTGTCCATATGTCGATTGCTCCTGAGTTTTAAGGTGCCCATCGACTTCGTGTAAACAGGGTGGAGAAACCAAAATCATGGAGTCGCCGGCTATACGGTCGCTAAAGCCGCCGAGAGTCTGAGCGGAATGAGTGCAATCTCATCATACATAAGATGCCTCTAGAAAACGGTATACAACTCTGTCAGTTAAGGTCGTATTTTAATGAAGCTTATGTTTATAGATAGCTACTGAAATTATGCATATTTTGTATAATGACTATTAATCAGATAAAGTTACTCGTTTCCGAGAAAAATGAAGATATAGTTTGTGGTAGGTAACGATAAATTCAATAAATTTAAAATATTTTTGTAAATACCATATTTTTGTTATAGGTATCTATGAAATGATTAAAGTACATTTATTAAGCTTCCAAATGACACCTTGCACAAGCAAATAGACCACATAGATGCGCTACAATGGACAACATTTAATTTTTTTAATCACCCATTTTTATTACTTTAATTAAAAATATATTAAAAAATAAGTTACACGTATTTTTGTATTTTATTTTGGTTGAGTTTTTATATTTTTAATTTAATTATGAATTTTTATAAATTCTGAGGACTTATAAACTAAAAACCTTAGCTAGGACTAAAATTAAGAAGAAGAAAAATAAAAACCGTCGGTGGCCATCTTTATGACGTCACTGCTACCTCATCCACCACTTTAGAATTTTATACAACAAGCAGTTTCGAGTTCTGGAGAGTACCCTGAACCTATCCATACCTGTTGTAGGTATACACAGGAGTTACATACGAGATTTGGTTTAGAGACGATAGACCAGTCGGATGCTGTAAAAGCTCAGTGTAAACTGGATGCACCTGACGTAACGCTAAAAAAATTTTTTTTGGATTCTTTGTACGATAGAGAATATAGATCTGTGGGTTGCGCCCCCTCGAAGGTACCCGCTTCATTGTTCAAATCAACAAAATATGACTTTTATATGAAAAATGCGTATTATTTTTTTACGTTTGCACGAATAACTTGGAATCTGAGGGTTTTAGGCCAAAATCTCATTAGACAAAAGTTGTTCGCAATAAAAAAATACACAAGATATGTGGGTTGTAATACCCCGTTTTTTCAATTAACCATGTTGAAATGGCTATTATTTATAAAAAAATCGAAGAAATGCAAGAAATTTCTCGAATTTTTTAAAGTTATTAATAATCATCTTAGCTTAACGAAACTTCAGCTTAAGTTACCTCAATATATCATAAGCCATAAATTTTTCTATAATCTATATCGTACAAAGAATCCGAAAAAAAATTTTTTAGCGTTACGTCACGTGCATCCACTCTGAAACAGCATCCGACTGGTCTACGACTTTTCTGCCCATGGCCGCTCTACTAGTCGAATAAAGCGAGACAAAAGTCGAAACCACGGATCAGTGGTCGCTCGCTCATTATATTCGACCGGTAAGTACGTGGCACGTGGGGCTGCTACCTTTCGGGGACTGGTTTGGGCCCTCACTTCGAAAGGAACGGAGCAAGGACTCAAAACGTAGTAGATTTTTTTACAAATAAATATTTGACTAAAACCGAAAGAAATATTTTAATACATTCGTTTTGAATTGTTGTTTCATATATTGAGGGGGGTCAATGTTGGAAAAATAAATAAAATACACTGTAGGTACTATTAAGAAATTTATAGCAGATCAAGAAGGCAACTTTTACAATAAGTCTGAGGCCACGGCGCAACATGCTACAATTTTATATTATCATCTAAATTACATTATTACCTAGATATACTAACTTGGTTCACGGAACGAAGTGTGCCGATTCTATACAAAAAGTATCATTCCATTACGTGAAAACTTTGTGCGCTGAAAGAAATCGCGCTGGAAAATTAAGGTAAGGTAAGAGTGTGTTGTTTAAAAAATTTTTTTAAAAAATTAAAAAAATTTTTAAAAAAGTTAAAAAAAATAAGAATAATGAGCTTCGTTCCGTGAACCAAGTAGTACCTACCTATATTCAGTTGAGTAGAAACATTCGAGGGAACTAACATGTAAACAACAAATCTACACTGTTGTTGAAAATATCTATCTTATAATTACGGTACTTAAGAGTTATTAAGATATTATAGAGTTCGTGTCGCGTAATGGTGCAATTTATATTTAGGTATATATTTCAATATAAGTTTATATTTAGCGTGCATATACAATGAATAATAATTTGTAATAAATTACTTAAAGGAATCAAATGCGGTCTTTACGTAGAATGAAGGCCGATGCCATTGGAGAAAAATGTGGAGTGAAATATGATGTTAATAACTAAAATGTATTGAAATAATGAAGGTCTGTCTACCCCTCTTGGGATAAAAGACGTTATGATAGAGATACAGAAATGACGCGAGAAATAAATGAATAATAAATAAATTCGGGGTAGCATATTCAACACATAATTTTCAAATTACATACACCCTAAATATAAGGTAGGTAATATAAAAGATATGAACCCTTACGTCACGAGCTCTTGGGCTAGATTGTGTACCTACACGGACCAGGGATTACATTAATAATATAAAACATTAAAAGTTAGCCTATTATGAAGCTTATTGTCCTAAAGCATATTTTCTATCAGTATAATATGTTCGGTACATTGACAAAAACACGCTTGTTTTATAAGGCATCAACTGAATACCATTCTCTCTTGTTTTTACATTTAGCAAGAAATTGGAGAGTTACCGTAACTTATCTATTGTTATATAATAATATTTGTTATACAATACTTAAAAATATAATAATATTTAGTTACATAGTTGTTTTACTATAAATGTAGGAAGAGATTCTTTTAATAAATAAAATTAAATTTCGTTGTTTTAAATAAATTCCGAGAATATTAAAGATTGTAAGAAACATGATTTTGATGTCACATGATGTTAGACGAAAGTGAGTTTTATAATATTATAACTAGACATTGAAAGTGCTAACTTAAAAAAACTGATGTGACGTTATAAATTGTACCTACAATAAAATTTAAAAACCTCTATAATATATATTTGCTGAAATCTCCCGTGAATTCGGGGATATTTTTGTAGAATTTTAAATGAATGCCTCGAAACATTATATTGATTACCTACCTATACAACAAGTGTGTAAGACTACCTCTATAATATATATTTGCTGAAATCTCCCGTGAATTCGGGGATATTTTTGTAGAATTTTAAATGAATGTCTCGAAACATTATATTGATTACCTACCTATACAACAAGTGTGTAAGACTATTGGGTTCCGTTCCCAAATGGTACAAACGGAAACCCTATTACTTAGGTAATCTCCGCTATCTGTCCGTCCGTCTGTCACAGGTCTGTATCTTTTGAACCGTAATAGATAGGCACGAAATTTTCACGGAATGTATATTACTAAAATAATAAAAATATAATTGTTTAATTCGGCGTTTTTTTGCTCGATCTTAATAATGGCATTTGCCATTTGGCAATACTTCGGACTCGCGCTAATTTGTTCCTACGCCAAACAAAGGCGTCAAACTTGGTCTGACCTTAATTATGTTTCTTAGATATCTTTTCATGTAATAAATTGAAATATAATCGATGTATTTATGTTTCTTAGATATTTGTTCATAAGCGAGATTTCAGCACACGATACAAATACGAGAATTTGCATATTTTCTAAAAATCAACATTAGACTATCTTATGAGGTATATGTGTATATATGGTTTATATGTTTATATGTACGGTCAATGTAATAAATTGAAATATAATCGATGTATTTATGTTTTTAGATATTTTTTCATAAGCGAAGCACACGAAACAAATACGACGATTTGCATATTTTCTAAAAATCAACATTAGACTATCTTATGAGGTATATGTGTATATATGGTTTATATATATTTATATGTACGGTCAATGTAATAAATTGAAGTATAATCGATGTATAATTATGTTTCTTAGATATTTTTTCATAAGCTAAGCACACGAAACAAATACGAGAATTTGCATATTTTCTAAAAATCAACATTAGACTATCTTATGAGGTATATGTGTATATATGGTTTATATGATTATATGTACGATCAATGTAATAAACTGAAATATAATCGATGTATAATTATGTTTCTTAGATATTTTTTCATAAGCGAAGCACACGAAACAAATACGAGAATTTGCATATTTTCTAAAAATCAATATTTAGGCTATCTTATGAGGTATATGTGTATATGTGGTTTATATATTTATATGTACGATCAATGTAATAAATTGAAATATAATCGATGTATAATTATGTTTCTTAGATATTTTTTCATAAGCGAGATTTCAGCACATGATACAAATACGAGAATTTGCATATTTTCTAAAAATCAACATTAGACTATCTTATGAGGTATATGTGTATATGTGGTTTATATATTTATATGTTATGGTCAATGTAATAAATGGAAATATAACCGATGTATAATTATGTTTCTTAGATATTTTTTCATAAACGAAGCACACGAAACAAATACGAGATTTGCATATTTTCTAAAAATCAATATTTAGGCTATCTTATGAGTTATATGTGGTTTATATATTTATATGTACGATCAATGTAATAAATTGAAATATAATCGATGTATAAATATGTTTCTTAGATATTTTTTCATAAGCGAGATTTCAGCACACGATACAAATACGAGAATTTGCATATTTTCTATAAATCAACATTAGACTATCTTATGAGGTATATGTGTATATGTGATTTATATATTTATATGTTATGGTCAATGTAATAAATTGAAATATAACCGATGTATAATTATGTTTCTTAGATATTTTTTCATAAGCGAGATTTCAGCACATGATACAAATACGAGAATTTGCATATTTTCTAAAAATCAACATTAGACTATCTTATGAGGTATATGTGTATATGTGGTTTATATATTTATATTTTATGGTCAATGTAATAAATTCAAATATAACCGATGTATAATTATGTTTCTTAGATATTTTTTCATAAGCGAAGCACACGATACAAATACGAGAATTTGCATATTTTCTAAAAATCAACATTTAGGCTATCTTATGAGGTACATATATGTTATACTGGATTATATATATTTATATGTTACGGTCAATGTAATAAATTGAAAATTATTAATACTAGTTTTTACTGGTTTAATTATCATCACTCTATAACGCTCTTTCCAATTAGGCTATTGACTCCTCAATTTTTTTAATGTTCGCAATAGTCTGAATAAAGATTTTAGGAAAAGGAGAATTGGAAAATAAATACAAACCACATTTATTACTTTGACCGTAATAGACCCCTAATAAAATTGTAACGCAGTTGTTCCGAGTACATATTCAAATAAACACAGTTGACCAACTGTTCATGTTTCTCTCTTCTCCCTCTATCACATTATATTATAGATTTGTTAGAGGGAAAAGCATTATCATAATTAAACAGTTGTTCAACAATGTTTATTAACCTATATATTAAACATATTTGTACCGTTTATAAGCTATAATATACATTCTAATATAATAATTATAGCTATTTTTATAAGTTACTCCAAACATAACTACGATTGAAGATATACTCTAAAATACAGGTACGGGCGCATTATTATAAAAAATGTAAAAAAAATCACATTTTGTTAACATAAGGTTCTATCAATGTATATTTTTCTAGTAGGTATTTGCTAATATATGTAAATGCAATCGTTTCGATTTTTCTCTAAAATGATTGTAAAATTGTATATGTAATGTATAAAATATGACTTAAAAGCAAATATTATTTCATTAGCGATATGCATATGGTTAAAATTTAACTAAGGATTTACACCTTTTATTAAAATAAATACAGAAAGCATTAATCACTTATACATGAATTGCTTACAATTTTGAGCTTTTGTGGTATGGCCAATCATACCTACCTACAAAATTCAACACCTAATTTATACAACATTTCGAAAACGCCATATAATATGAAATACAATAATATTTAGTTTTAATAGTCTTTGATAATATTGGTGCAGTATTATTAACAAATGTATGTTTTTCAGGAAGAAATCGATGAACCTATAGTTTCTTTAGTCAGAGAAATCAATTTGGGAGTCTGAAAACTATATGAGTACGGTACTTAAAAGTTTCAAATTTTTCTTTGACCAAACATTTGATCTCCTTTTTAAGATTCATTGATCTCTTCTGAAGTTGTCAACAATTTCACATAACATAGAAATATATTAAAACTATCACATAAACATGTTAAATATATTTTGTTTTACTAGCAAGTATATAGTTTTTTATTTTATATAAATCTTAATTACTTCTTATTACTAATAACACATTATGTATTTATATACTACAACATAATATTATACAAGATTATGTAGTTATTAATATATTTATTTACTATAAGCAAGCAGCAAGAAGCAAGTGAGGCGAGCAAGAACTCATTTCGGTATCGTATTGAGCAACTAATATTAAAAAATTATAAAATTATATCTAATATAAAATAATTATTTACGTTGGAAACTATATAAAAATATTATTGTGTATTTTACTGTCAACATCCCTATTATTTATGTTTAGTATACAAGATTATTTAAAATCCGTTACAAAAAAGTAAAATTTGGTTTTTTATGACAGTATCGTATAAGAAATTTTTCTCCTTCTCACGTTTTGCATGTATCTGCAGTAAAATTTGACCCGTCTTTAAAGTCAAACTAACTTAAATGGCTTATTTATTCGTTAAATATTATTTCTTTCTACGTTTCTATACCTTTTTCGTAAGAAATATATATTCTTATAGAAACAGATGGTTTGAGTAATTTAATAGCATCTCCATTCGATAACGTAATAAACTCCTGTTGGCCTCTGTAATACCTAAATACCCTATATATACATAGTTGAACAACTATTTAGCTATAATCCTATCATATTGACTGCTATTGTTAGATAGAGAGAAAACATATAACAACTAAACAGTCGTTGACCTAGGTTTATCAATAAAACGGTACCTATAGCTAAAATTAATTACATACATTCACAATATTAGAAATTTATTATCGAAAATTAAAAAAATACAGGCAAAGTTTTATAAGTTACTTGCAATCATTACAATATACTGGCGCAAGTTATCTACATTTGTAAATACGCAACATCTTAAATTATTAGTTCAGCCCAACTGTCGTGTTTCACATTTTGGAAAATTTGGTGATTTACTTCAAAGGAATGATCAAGTGTTATTGAAAATACATTAAATCTAACGTTCTGCTCTAAATAAGATTTTTAGATATTAAAAAATGGATTGTTCTCTCGTCTGTCTGTCTGTTACGCTTTCACAGCTAAACCACTATACCGATTTTGATGAAATTTGATCCAAAGAAAGAAGACCCTAGGGAAGGATATAGGCAACTTTTTTTAAAGCTAACACTAAGAAGAACAATGAAATTGAGAACTCTATAAATATTTTACGGCGTTAATTAGGGGCCTGTTTTACAATGTGTAAATAAAGTGCCTTTTTATGCAATATAAAGAGTAGGTAACTGCCAATTTATGTACTTTTTATGGCTGTACTTACGTAGATTGTGAAACAAACTAGAGTTAGTTGCAGTTATGTAACGGTACATTGTGAAATGGACCTTAAATTAAATAAGAATGTTAAAAAAAAAATTAACGAACATATACCTACTCAATAATTTCAGTCGAGCTTAGTTTAGGTATTGAGTTATAACTTTCGCCAAATAAGCTGACCCGAAAAGCATCATGTGGTTGGACTGCGCTCCAAACGATTTCTATGGGCGTTCTCCTCACTCTAGCGCTCAATATGGTTCAACTTATTTGGCGCACACTGTACATAGATAGAAATACGGTATGGGCAGTGGACACCTCCTGCGCCTAGTATTAGCGTCCAAAGAAATATTAAAATACGAAAATATTTTGCAGTTAACGTTGTTTGTGCTTCTAAAATGACAAAAATGTAAGAAAATTATACAGATGGTTTATGTATTAAAATATTATAGTCAAGAAGTGTCCCATACTGTAATAGTATAAGTCTCACTAAGTATAACGCCGAAAAGATATGATTCATATGTATATATATCCTTATTCCTTCCCACTCTAGCGCTCAATCTGGCACAAATTACGTGGCGCGCCCTATACATATATTAGGCATTGGACTCTTTGAGATCAGTAAGGCGTGCAAGTTGGTCTGGCTCTAATTCATCCGGTATTGAAGCTCTACCACCTCTCGGAACAGCCGGGGGAGATTGAGGAGCTGTAGGAGGCCCTGTAGAATCACCTTCCGAAGCAGTCGAGCTTGATCGATGCGGCTGGGACTCCATTGGAGCTTCATTAATTTTAACGCACACAGCCGTCTGTTCGGATAGGGATGATTCTTCATCGTCCGGGTCTTCGTTTTCAAGTTTTTCAGACGGAGGAAATGCTTGTTCTGGCTCTTCTATCATTGGAGTAGCTGCAGTTATTACTATTTGCGCCACTCCCAATCCATCATCTGCTTCAATTTTAGGCGGTACAGGTTTTGCCGTCGCCGGTATTTCCTCCTAGACAATAAGAGATACTTATAAATCATGTGAAAAAAATAACAATTAGGATTGTATTATGTGTTTTATAGAGTTTTCTTTAATATAGGAGATATTAAGACATGCTTGTAAGTTCTAATCATGCCGAAAAGGTAACAAGCATGCATGCCATCATATTGAATATAGATTCAGTATTATAGCTAGATCTTATTCATTATACGATGGGAATAGATTTAAAAGACCATCGTTATTGATATAAATTATATTAGGTAACAATATTTTCGCTATTAAAAGTTATTTAATATTGAAAGCGAAAATATTATGTAGAATAACAGTATTTTATAAAAGATTATTCGAGATTTGTCATTTAGAAATTGCACTAGGCAGCACTATAGGGGTACCGTGGGTCTAAAAAATACCCACCATACCACTAGGGATACGGTGGGTACGTCATGTCATTAACAAAAATAAAATGGCTGACTTGTGTAATGTTAGTGTCTACTGGAATTCAGTTCAGAAATGGAACAGAAATGTTCTTTTACCTAGATTATGATATTGAGCACGTACACACAGGAAGCCAGATGCCTACATTCAGCGATCTAGCGAGAAACATGTCGGTGAAGTTATCCATACCACTTTTAATTAATATTAGAAAGACAAAAGTAGTGCTGTAGTGTGCGGGACTTATGCTAAGTTCACCGACATGCTTGGAACTGGCTCACCGACAGGTAACCGACTTCCTTTATGTACATGCCTATTGACTACAAAATTTGTAAAATTATTATAGAATAACTTCTGCTTATATTTTTATCAAAAATATTTAAATCAGATGTTTAAAATCTTAAAAAAATAATGATTAAATTTTTACATTATAGGTAGATATTATAGCAGAGAGCAAGATAGTGTTACAACTTTCTTGTGAATATGTGTAGAGTAGTGTAAATATTTTATTACTATGTGATCATGAATAAGTGTTAGAAAAATTTGCAACAAAAATTTTAAACTATTAAAAATTTTGTATCATTTAAAATTTGACTGCAAAACTGTAGATAATAGCTGTAGTAAATTGGTACATTGGTAAATACACTTTTCGAAAGTGACAATCTCTATGGGAGGTGGACTTTAAGTGACAAACTTTCTTGTGAATTTTACATTTGTAGAGTTGTGTAAATATTGTATTACTTTGTGAATTGTGATATTCGTGATCATGGATAAGTGTTAGAAAAATTCGCAACAAAATAGTATACTATTTAAAATTTTGTATGATTAAAAATATTACTGCCAAACCCATAGGTATAATTAATTTCCATGGACAAGTATGTGCATTCCGGTCTCAAAATATTTCAACAACACAATATAGTATGGGGGCCCGGCAACACGGTTTTCGCAATTCGTGGCTATAGTTTTTTATGTAAGTGAAGTGAATATATATAATATAAATAAAGAATAAAATCTTCGGCATTAATTGATTTGCGGCAATTGTTCGTTACTCAATATTGCTAATAAAAGGCTGTATTTTTTACGGTGACAACTTCATAAATCAGGAAGAGAGGCGTTGAATGAATCCTGTTATACGATTATTAATTGATGGGACTAAATAAATGAAAAACTCCATGGAAAAAGACGAACAATAATTTTAATAACAATAATACATTGCTGTATTATGGTACAAACCATATTACGATTATGCACTTGAACCATCTTCGATGACAAAGTGACCCAAAGGCAGATCCAGGATTTTTAGAAGAGTTTAGAGTTAAAGGCACAGGCAATAAATAACTCAAGACTCAACTAAAATTATTTTTATTTTATATTTAAAAATTATTTCCATAAAAAAGTTGATATTACAACGGACGAGACGGACAAAGACAATAATTTTCATCTAAATCGAAGCATAAAGTTTGCAAGCACAAAAGATACAGCAAAAAGCAGTGATAATCAAAATAGTATTATAGGTAGGTACTAAAGCGTCAAAAGGAAGCACACAATATAGTGACACCGAGATATGTATAAGGGAGTAAACGCAAACCTCTTCCTCGAAATTTTCACCCAGAACCTCATCAACTGATGCATGTAACAAAAGTCCAATTATATTAATTTTGACAATAACTTTGTTAATAACAATTGTAAAAAAACACTAGTATTTTTTGCATTTATTTTTTAATTTTTAATTATTTTCTATAACGACTTCGTCTGAATTTAAATTAATTAAATTAAAAAAACAATTTATAAGGAACCCCATCAGAGTTTAGATTTAAATGCCCAGGCAATAAATAATAAAAATATATCTGATTTTAATGTTTTTTAAATGTTCAGAATTTTTTTACTAGGACTAAGGTAGCATATAAATGTATACCTACTGATATGTCATCTCGATACACTAAATAAAATGAAAGCCAAAAAAATAATCCCTTCACATTTTTTTTGTACATTTGTAACATTAGTTTTCATAAAAGAGGCAAACTATTTTAAAGTTTATTATGTTATAATAATTGTCAATTATTTACAGCACAAATAAAAATTATGCTCTAGAAAATATTGAATTTGGACGAAGTCGTAAGAAACTGTTTAAATATGAAATTCAACAAAAACTATCAATTTATTTTAGATAAACTATAAAATCACGTTCCGTTTCATACATTTTAATAGACTTACCCACAATGGTGACTTCAGAATCGAATTGACTCCCATATTGGTCGTGCTGGTTCTTAGTTAAAGCTAAGTTGAAACTGTTTTCCATCTGTGCCAGGACTTCATCGGCCTCGGTGACATCCAATGGGGGTGGGGGAGGGGCGGCAGTTGGTGGATCCTTAGAGTTATTGTTTTCATTCTCCAGCACTGCAGCGTCCGGGACAGCAACCACATATCGTAACAAGTGTCCCATATCTCATTATGTACAGTGCTCGACTAATATTTCATTTTTTAAATTAAAAATAATGCGTTCGGAAATTGGTGTGTTATTTTTACATATTAATAAAATATTTCTTTACCTATTCATATTTTTTATTTTTAGGCGCGTTATGAAAAAATATATGAGAGTGAAATTTTACGATGTAACAAAAAGTTACAGTATAAAGTTGCCGAGAGTGATATTTCGACAAAATTTCACGATGCGCGCGCACGAAGCAAGTTTATTTTTTTATTATATTAAACAGACAATTTAGTACATAAGTATATGTATAATAAGCCATTTTCAAAATAAAATTATTAAATTGAATTCAGATTTTAGCAAATGTAGGATCATTTTGTATTAGGTATGCCAAAATAGTAACTTCTAACGCGCGTACATAAGTACACACACATCAAATTAGAACAAAATGTGACTGTCAGTGTGTTTTATAATTTACCAACATATTGATCACACGTTACAATCATACATTGAATTAAAAAACAAGTACTAAGTGGCCAAAACTGGCCACTCGTTAGGGAGCGTGAACCATTCCATCGGATGAATGAGGTAGGCTGTCCCCTAGCTAGACCAACCCGTGAAGGTAAAAAAGTAAGCAGAAAAATTTATTCAATGTTCGACTTTATGCAAAATAATAATTTTAATTTGTGACATTTGTCGAGCACTATTTCGTAAATAAACCCGTTTACTTTTAGCACATAATATTTATTATTTGAGTACATATTGATTTTAGTTGGAGTAAAAATATATTATTATTTATTTTAATAACATAACATTTTCATTCATATATTTCAGTAATTACAATAGTAAAAATAGAGGAAAGCAAATCCATGAAGCAATAATACAAGAAGACAATTTTAAGATAAGTTAACAAACAAGTTTTATACAATACATATAAAGCAGTGTTAATTGTAAAGTACAAAATTAAGACAATTTATTTTAATATTTGAAGTGTCATATCATACAAACATTAAAAATTGTGATTGTGTTTTTACATAGTTTAGATTTTCAAGTGTTTAACGCCACACCTAGACTGTATAAGAAGACCATATTAAAGAATTTAAAGAATCGTGCAAAATAACATGCGATGCGTGGTTTTATTAGTGTTTGTTCGCTGTAAGAACCCATTTAGAGAGGTAATCGTGCTAAACAAAATGTCATGCCAATTGGGAATAAAGACAACACCTATTTTACCCAATCAGCCAATAAGCTATCTAACGCGTGTGACGCAAGTTAGACTATCTACATTGTGTAACATCAATACTGGGCTGAATCTAGCAGCGAAACTTAATCTTGGACAATAAAATCATCACAAAATAAAGTATTTTGTTATAGAAAATGAATCCTTGATGTCCTCGATTGAGTCTCTCAGATCAGTGAAATAAAATTTTACTCACGCTCATTGATAAAACCTGGGGGTGTTCCAGGGGGTGAAGAGAAGACAGGCGGTGCAGAGCCGGGGGGAGTCCAGTCTTCTCCACCGCTCAATGGTTCGCCATTCTATGAAATTTTTGAAATATTAATAACTAGACTTTCCGCCCCTGGCTCAAATAATATTATATATTTAAACAATATAAAATATAAGCTATGTCACTCAGGGATATCGTAACTTTATATTAGTGAAAGAATTTTTAAAATCGGTTTAGAAGTTTTTGAGTTCATTCATTACAAACAAAAATACAAAAAAACAATTTTACCTTTTAATATTAGTATAGATATGGCATCCATCCATTTCAGAGCAATAAGATTGTGCAGTTGAATTCGGCTGAATTCGAACATTATTTGATAGTAATTTTAGTTATTTAATTTTCAGTCAAAGTACATAAGGACGCGTCATAATTAAGTTAAAATAGCTTCTGGACCGTGGTACTACTCGTTTGTGATAACAGTAGTACCACGGCCCAGGACGTGCTTCGTGGCACTACCAGCAGTCTTACTACTGTCTGTCTAGATGTGTTCAGAAATGGGGATGGGTCTGAAAGGGTGGTCTTTTACCTAGATGATGACGTATGTATGTAAGTTTTGAAAATTTGTTGCTTAGAATTAAATTTTTTTTTCAAAGTTTCGTAAGGTAGAACAGACAGAATATAAATAAAAATGCTATTTACCTCGTCGCATTCTTCAACAATAAGAGAGGGAAAGTTCCCTGTTACTCCGTTAGACACGCCGCGCCACCAACCGTCATCTACACCATGAGCGTCGCGGGATACGATGCGAATTATCTGATGAAAAAATAATTATTTTAACACAATATCGGCCTGGAAATTGAACTCGGGGCCTGCTGCGTAGGTGGGATTAACCAGTGACCTAAAAGTCATCTCATAATATCGTGTAGCAAAAGCAAAACACAATGTGGGTACTGTTGAGTGTTTGAGGAATTTCTCTGATTAGGGTTCGACTACATCATCATACTCTAGACTCCGATAATCACTTATCATTGAATCATAGTTTCTTTTTAGTGTCGTGGTCTGGTCTGGTCTGGGTTATATAAGTGTAAAATCAATAAGTGCGTGAAAAGTGCGTCGGCGGCCGAGTGGTTAAGAGGATCGTGTAGCTCAGCGTACGCAGCGAAATAGGTATTTAGAAAATCATATTCTGTCTCAATCGCACTCTTCCGCCGGTCATCAGTGCGACAGAGAGCACTGCAGCTCGTGGGTGTTCGTAGGTATGTTTTTCGTTGAAAATTGCGTTTTGGGCGAAAACGATTTACACCTACTAAAC
Source organism: Nemapogon koenigi (assembly GCA_963924495.1). Classification (NCBI taxonomy): domain Eukaryota; kingdom Metazoa; phylum Arthropoda; class Insecta; order Lepidoptera; family Tineidae; genus Nemapogon; species Nemapogon koenigi. The sequence continues at coordinate 24,813,597 of OZ004629.1, forward strand.
TATAACGAAACCTTATAATTTTGGTGTCAAACGTTTTAGCAGATTATAATCTACGTACGTACGTTTTGCTTTTTTTGAAATTTTGCTTTGTTTCTCAAATACAGACGGTTTATTACCAGCAAGTTATGAACCAAAAAAACCGAGATTTGATGGGCTTATAACTTTTGACGTATTACAAATTTTGAAAAAAGGAAAAAATACGTACGTAGTTTTTCATTATAACAATAACATATTACAAAATCGTTAAAATTAATTAATATTTAGGGGTAGTAAAACGTTTTCTCCGTTTGTATGGACATGGACGCGGTACACTACACTCTTAAGAGGATCGTGTAGCTCAGCGTACGCAGCGAAATAGGTATTTAGAAAATCATATTCTGTCTCAAGCGCGCTCTTCCCCCGGGCATCAGTGCGACAGAGAGCACTGCAGCTCGTGAGTGTTTGTAGGTATGTTCTTCGTTGAAAATTGCGTTTTGGGCGAAAACGATTTACACCTGCTAAACTATAACGAAACCTTATAATTTTGGTGTCAAACGTTTTAGCAGATTATAATCTACGTACGTACGTTTTGCTTTTTTTGAAATTTTGCTTGGTTTTTCAAATACAGACGGTTTATTACCAGCAAGTTATGAACCAAAAAAACCGAGATTTGAGGGGCTTATAACTTTTGACCTATCACGAATTTTGATAAAAGGAAAAAATACGTACGTAGTTTCCACCAATGGGTTTTTTTTTTTAATTAAAAACATATGTACATAATCCGACAAACCACACTTAGAGGCTTTTCCATCTAAATATACCTCAATGCCCTCGTTAGGTATAGCCTCACAAATACCATCGGTCTTGGTCTTCCGCTGGGTACCCTGGAACTGTAACACGGTTTCGGGAGCGTAAGGCAACCCGTGAAAAAAAAAGGAAAGGTCAAGGTAAATAAAAGAGTTTGGCGGCGGGTCGTGGAAGATAGCTAACGCGTCCCGTGGCCCGCCGACTACCGGCGAGATGAAGTACCGTGGGGTTTTAGTGGGTTAGAGTCCCACATAACCCGTACCTTCACCACTGAGGGCGCGGGTATGCATGATGCATTTCTCCACGTAAAAAAGGTAAATAAAAGCGTTTAAAAATGAGAATAATTATGCCTTTGTAACTGTGAAAATCGGGTTTGGGCTAAGATATCGCTAATCGTACCTGTCCCTCCTCCAAATTCAGCTCGTCACCACCTTCTGCATCGTAATCATATAACGCAAAACAGTATCCCAAATCTTGTATCGGCTCTATGGGGTCTTCTTGCTTCACCATAGCTTCTTGAATTTTAGGTTGTTCAGGTTTAGCAACAGGTGCCGATATCACTGAGATCTGATCTGGTGATTGAACTACGTCTGCGTCTTCTCCTTCTATGGTGTAGTCCACTGATGAAAACGATATCTGCGTCACTAAACCAGGCGTAGTAGTGGTCTGTGTGGTAAAAAAGTAATAATATAGATATTAACGTTTACGGGTTTTAATTATTTAATTAATTAATTTAAGTTATTTTGAGGAGTATTTAAGAATAAGTCGATAAATATTTATATTTCTTTTATAGGTAGAAGTTTTAATTTAATGTAGGTAGGTATATATTAGATTTATGTTTATTTTTTGTTTGAATATTGTACATATATATATATATATATATATATATATTTAAGGTTAGGTGTATTGTCTGTAGATTGTGTCTCAGTCCACAATCTCTATTCACTAAAGGTCAAATAATAGGTCAAAAGAGTCTTTATAATTTTTATTGTTATATAATTTAATTGAAATTTGTCTTTCAGAGCCAGTGCTCTGCAACATTTAATTTAGCTACTTTAGGAGCATTTGCCAGTGATAGTTGCGCCCGTGGGTACTTACTTGCTCCCTCTCAACATCCAAGTAGTTATTGGGGACATATCCTTCTTCCCCGCGGTAGTTTCTAGCACGAAGCCATCCATCGCCATCACCTTCACCTACCACCTCTAACTGCTCATTCTCTATTATCGATAGTTCATCCGGATTTTGAGCCTGCGAAATTAAATTAAAATTATGTAAAAAACACGCGAAGGATATATACACCGACTCCCCACAGCGCCTGTGTGCGATACCTATGAAGCGCCTCTTTTTTTCACGAATCTTAATGTTTCAACTTATTTTTATTTATTATGTTTTGTTGTTTACTAGGCATTTGTTGCGCCTATTGTTCCTACTTACTTATCGATACTCCACTACAAAGAAATATGTTGTTGTGTAAGTGTAACAAAAATAATTTCGATAGCGGCGCCCCTATTGTCTTGACGTCTGTGTGCGCCGCACACTTCGCACATAGGGGCGGCGCGGCCCTGTATATATATAATAATAATAGGTTGGTATTATTAAATTAAGGATTGGATTTAGATCTGACGTGAAATTTACAATATTAATTAGGATAGGATTTCTTATTAATTTGGGACTAATATTATTGTAGTTACCGTGTAAGAATAGAGTGCGGTGCATTTGTATAGCGGTGGTGCAGGTTGCTCCGTGGTCTCTGGCTGCGCTGGTTCAGACTCTGCCTCATCCCAGTTCACCTGAGTGGGGTCATCCCACCCGACTGTCAATTGCTCTATACGCTGACGTTCTTCTTCTAAGACGGCTGCGTAAAATATTTTCTAGGTATGTAATGTCATAAGGGAAGAAAGTGGTTGATTACCAACGAGTGTGCAGTTTGAGTGAGGCTCGTTTGATAGAAAGTTAGAAATAGTATGATAAGAGAACTGCAGTGTTGTATAAGAAGGCTGAAGATGCTTAGATGGTTTGGTTATATTATGGACAGAAGGATGACAGACTTACGAAGGTATGTAGAACACATGTGACTGAAAGAGTTCATCGAGGACGCCCCAGAAATAAATTCACTAATTAAAACAGTGACAATAAAAAAAATCGGCCAAGTGCGAGTCAGACTCGCACACGAGACTAAGTTTGATTTTTATTATGTGTTGTTTTACTCAAGAGTTTATAGTTATATACTAGTTAGACGTTTGCATGTATTGCCATTATTGCCAGTATTAAAATCGAGAAAACCACGAATAAAACACGTTTCTTGTATGGGCACCCCCTTTAATTTTTAACTTTATTTTATTTTCATTATTTGTTGTTATAGCGGCCATAGCAATACACACTCTGTGAAAATTTCAAGTGTCTACCTATTACTGTTCAAAAGATACAGCCCTGTGACAGACGGACTGACAGCGGAGCCTTAGTAATACTATACTATACTATAATAGCACCCGAAATCGAAGAGCATGCGAGAGAAGCGAAAGAGGTGTGCCAGGATTGGATATCACTAGTCTCTGCTTAACCGAAGCGAAATGAGGCGAAAGTATATACATGTAGGTATCTCCTTACCATCAACATCTTCGTCATGATCATCCTCTTGTAAGATAGAAGCTGTATGATGTTGTCCACTGACCGGAGTAGCTCCTGGACCAGACGTGGTTGTTTCACCTTCTGTGTTGTCGCTGTCGTAAAACGAATCTGAACTGGGCTGATCCTGAACAAAGTTAAGGAAATTATAAACAAATACATGTTCACGGCCTGGCCAGTTAATTAAAAATTAAAAATTAAATTAAAAAAAGTATTTGATTTTGAAAACTGACCGGGTTTGATTCCCGAGTTGTGTAGGTATGACATTTTTTGAAAATCTATTAATGTAGTTTTTCTTGTCTCAAGAAAATTATTTCCCTATTATAGTTATCCCCATACTGACCATTCTCAATGTTACACCTTAATTAAAAAAAAAAGCTTTTCCGTCCCTGGTTTCGCTCGTGTATATTTTCGAACAAAATAAAATATAGCATATAGTACTCAGGACAGGATATAACTTCCTATTAGTGAAATAATTTTCAGAATCGGATCAGTAGGTTTCAGAGATTACCCCTTTGTAATATTAGTATAGATCTACTCATATACCAGAAACATATCTCCTGGAAAAATCTTATAGGATATGTCATAAACAATTCGTAAGCTCTTAGAAACTATTATAAATATTTCAACACTCAAGAACTTACATTCAATAAAAATATTACCACGAATACACGAATTTACGAATTGTTTACCTACACTTTATCGCACGCGAACACATTAGCAATTCTGTTTACTTATTCAAACATGAATCTCTGATGTGATTTTGAAAAGGGTTGAAAGGTTGTAACGCAGTTGTCAGTTTGTATGGGATAAACTTCAGTACACATTATTTATTCGATGCGATTAGTATCTGAAGTACAATTAAGGAATTTACCTGCGGATTCATTTTTCTATAGTATAAGTAAATCGACTAATACGATTTTAGAGTGCTTTGAATAGGGTTGATTAGAGTGGGATGTGCCACAAAACACACGTACCTAATATTGAATACTTTCTGCACACTATAATTAACTCCTCGTTAGGTATAACCTCAAAAATATCATCATCTAAGTGAGACAAACAGTTGCAAGTGATAAGGTAGGTAATTTTAATACGAAGTCGAATCACACTTAGGCCAAAAATGATAAGCAACAATTTTCTTTAAAAATTATGTGCAATAATCGGTTTCTTGTTTCGGATCCGAAATTTAACAGATACAAGTCTGTTAAATAAGTTAAGATGGACAACCTGGCAAATAGTGGACACTATGTTTCTGGCCACACTGTGTGAACAGGAATGAAATCTTCATCTAAATCAATTTAGTTCTCGATATTAGGGCAGATTTGTACTCACCGCTGTCCCAGATGCTTCAGTTCTAACGCTGAGTAGACTGCTACTTCGAGGTAAAGTATCTTGTACGGCCAATAAGTCTACTTCTTTCAACCATTCCTCTACAGGAGCTCCGCTGATTTTCAAACATTCCAGTCGTGATTCGTATTTGGCTTTTGATGTTTCTGAACGTCTGACATTTGACCTCAGCTCGTCCATTCTTACGTCCAGTTCTGGACCATTGGGGTCACTTGGGTCAACCTAAAATTATACATCATTTAAAATAAGAAATATTAGTGTACCTACACACGTAAGAAGTGAATCTTCTTTGGATTAAATGATAAATAAATATGAATTAATCTGTACTTTTTGTACATGATCTAACGCTGATCAAAGAAGTTTAAATTTTGAAGAAAAATATTGGTTAAAAAGGTTTATATGGTATCTGGATTGAATCGCCAAGCAGTATGAAAGTTATGATTAATATAAAATAAGCGAAAGAGGTATATAATAAAGATCGTAGGAAATGACATTCGATTATCTCTGCCTACCACTCTTGGGATAAAAAGCATGATGTTATATTATATTGCCCTCTTGGGCTATTACAAACCTTCTGGCCAGCTTCCCTCATTGCTTGGTAAAGGTGAAGTTTACGTGTAGCATCACGTACTAAAGCCGTTTCTCTTACAATGCGTGTTGCCCATCTTCTAGCTTCCCCGGCCAGTGTGACAGCAACAGAATCATGCTCTATGGTGATAGTGTCCACAGGATCGTTGTCACATGGCTCGTAGTCATACTGCAATAGATTTTCTTAAATATATCTTATTTAGAAAAAAAAAAGTACAAACCGTGTTGATTTCGTCCACAGATGGGCCTAAAATTTATACGTTTATTTGGCATATTTGGATTTCCATAAGCGTATTGATTTTGTCGGGACGGTGGGGACAAATTGAATACGGTTTTAGTAGCCCAACACAACCATAGAAGGGGAAACGTTGGAAATAATGTGCCGAGTGTGGCGAAATGAAGATATGTCAATCTAACTGATATATTATTGAATATCGATATTTGTTTTCGATATAACAATAGCGAATATAGCGATAGTATTTAAAAAAATGCTACATCACTAAACGTTTTATTGTGCCGTTGCCGTTTCCATGCCGGCTAGTGGAAAAAGTCCTTTGATATATTATTGAGGGGTCTAAAAACAAAGTGACCTCAGTCCAAATTCGGACATTTTTAATCTGGCAATGTCATTTTGCTCCTATTGTCAAGGGCTACTCTTCCATTTATATTGTTACATTCAAAACCGCTTCAGTTCTAAGTAAATTCACATTAAAAAGCAACCTTAGAAGCAAAGACGCCTCGGTCCTCAAAAAGTGATATGCAAAGTGGCCTCAATCCATTTCGACCCAAAGCCTTCATTTCTGTGTTTCAAGGCGAATCTGTGACTGTGTTGTAGCTGTTTATAATTGATTTTAATAGTAATATGGAAGAAAATATATGCCCAGTGGATGCAGGGTAGGTTTTCTAGACATGATATTGTCTATGGATCTATTCTACTTAATTTTAATTAAATAAGCCATATTTATCTCCTTAAAATAGAAAATCATGATTTATGAGATTCTAATGTCCTAGGACTGAGGTCACTTTGTTTTTAGACCCCTCATATATAAACTGAAGGAACTCCATGCTATTGAAACATCTATACTTCTATTCCTTATTCTATACTAATAATATAAAGAGGTTGGTGAAATCGCAGGCAAAAGCTGGTATTACATAAAATACTCGTAAGTAGAAAGCACTGTAAGGCCAGCTATGGCAGGGTACGTCCAAGCCAGAAATGTATATAAGACGAGATGACAATTCTTTGCTCCGAGACCCCACGAACCCATATGTTTTCTGGTTTCAGGTCTTGACAAGATGATAAAATAGCAACCGGTTATTTCAGCTTTTTTATATCTTTAAAGACAAGTTTTCCTCATTTAGCCGATGGATGAAATTTTTTTGAGGTCGAAAGACCTATTTTTTATTAAAAATCCCATTAGTACAAGGCCGATGTAATACCTAATCGTGGCCTACATTTGAATTTTTTTAATTACTAGTGAGCTTCGCCCGTGGAATTTCAATATAACTACTGCCATATAAGGTCAGCCTGTAGGGTTAGCATACTTAAATTACTTAACAAAACGATATCGTTTCGTGTCAATTCGATCGATTTCGAGACGTCAAACCATTTTTATACACTTTATTTGACAGATCTTTGACGTTTGACATCTCCAAATCGATCGAATATCATATATCAATTCAAGGATTCCACGTCACGCCTTTGTGAACAACGCACGGGCCTGGATTAGTCGACGGCTAATAAGACAAAAAGGCAAATCACCGATAAACATTGAAAGGAAGAATAATAAGCATTTACATTATTGGTTATTAAAAATATGTTAAAGAAGTGACACACCTAGGTTCATTAAGTGCAGCAACAGGCTGTCAAAAAGTGGACACTGTTACTGGTGTGTGTATTAAAGGCCGTGTAGGTGTGTAGTTGTGTAGGTACACAATCGGCTCCCAAAAAAAAGTAGCATGATATTTTATACACCTAAATCTTTCTCGTAAATCAATCAAGAAAGGAAATTTGTTCAGTACTTTTTGAGTCTTAATAAAGGACAAATAGAACATTAATTTTTATATGGATTTTACCTGAATATGTTGTTTCAATACAGGATAATAAAGATAAAGACATTGCAGATTGTAGTCTCTTGTCAGTTGTTGAGCCTGATCTCGGATTTTCCCGAAAGAATGTTGTGTCGCAGAGCATGTTAGCAGTTCTGTTCTACCCATTAGAGTGAGGAAATCTGCTACTCGGTCGTATACAGCAGATTCCATGTTTTGTATGCAGGATTGAAGCTCAACTAAGAAATATCGGTTCTGTGGACAAATTATACTATGATGGTAAGTAAACAAACAAGAAGAAATTAAAAGGAGGCGATAGATAGAGATAGTTTGATAGAGCGTTGATCCGGGTTCAATTCTCACTACAGTACTTAAAATATAGTTATAAAGCCGACAAAGTCAACGCGTTTTCTTTTAATTTACTCGTTTATATGTCTAGTACTATGTTAATTGTAAGAAAATGAGTGATTATTAGTACTGCACAATAGGTCATTGATGTGTAACATCTTTCCTTGAGAAAAGGGACCAAAGTGTGTAACATGAAGCCGGGGAAGCGCGCGCTATTAGATTTGACTAATGAGCGCGCGCGGTGTTAGAGTTGGTCGTCAATTGGTACCAACCCATTCTCCGAGAGGTCGGTACTGTCAGCCAACAGTGTGTGCGTGTACCAAGGTGAGATGTCAGATGTTACACATCATATGCGACTACTGTAAGACTCGCTCGTTTTATGTTCGACGCTCGTATAAAGTCATATTATCGACTTTGTTCACAGCTGTCACAGGTATCAAGCTATATTTTAAGTACTATAGTGGCAAAAATGCTAAGCACCATTTTTTTAAAATAAATAAAGTGCGTCAATAGGCTTGCCACCTTCAATATGGACAACAGAACTGGCAAAAAGTGGCCACTAAGTGTACCTATTTGGCCACACCGCAAGAACCGCGCCATCATTTTCTACCATTCAAGTCGAACGAACGATGGCACCATTCTTAAATATGCTACACCACTGAACTTGCGAAATAGAGCGCAACTGTGGCGCAACCGACCAAGATAATCTTGTCGTGTAGAGCTTTATACCGGCGATAATTCGCAAGTTCAGAATCGACGTGCTAGTATGACGTGGTGTCATAAAGTACCTGATGGGCGTTAGCTGCAGCGATGCTGAGTAAATAATCATTTCTAGCACCAGTGGACTTCTCCTCGAGTTGGTCTCTCCTAGAAGATACCTTAGCGCTATTTTTCTGCAGCGACGTTATTGACTGAAAGAATGACCCTTTCTTCTTCTTTAATCTGTTATGAACACAAAAAAATGTTAAATACTACTTTATATATAATAGTGTTAGTAAATAAAATAACAATTAGTTTATTCGGACAACAATGATCCCTTCATGTTAGTTTTAAACTTATAGTTATGCCATTATTTATAAATTATTTACCAACATTATTAAGTCAAACTCTATACAATCTCTTCCGGAATACTGTACCGGGCCACCGGAACTAGTAACCCAGTCCAGTGCTTCGACCGAGCTAGCATGACCACATGAATTAAAATCTTCTGAATGATCCCTATATATTTTGTCAACTTATGACGTTTGACCGCGAAATAAACACAATGACATTTAAGTTTTTGTTTTTTAGTTTGAAGGTAGCATATTAAAATTTACCATACGAAGAAGAAAAACAATCACTTAAAAAATTACAAAAACTAACAGAGTACAAGTGATTTATATACCTACTCTTTGACTGAAACGTAGTGATTATACTCTTTGTCTTTTTTATTTAAGTATATCAATTTAAGTAGATTTTAAATATGCTATCATCAAACTAAAAAAAACAAAATATACTTACTTTAAATTAAAACTTAAATGTCACTGCGTTTATTTCGCGGTCAAACGTTAAAATTAGACAAATTCTCTAGGGAGCACGTGATAAATCGATACAGAATATTATATCGTGTGATCATGCTAGCTCGGCAGGAAGCCTGAATCGATCCTATCACTCACTAACTTAACTTCCGGAGGGTGTTACCGCTTCCTCAAGCCTGGATAGCGACGATGCGGCATAATTGCATTAAAGTCATCAATAGGGTGCTTTCGCGAACATACGAAGAGCCGCCTTATATCGTAATATCGTCCTGAAGGCATTTATACACTACTCGTGCCAAAATAATTATGCCGAAGCCTATGTCACATGTGACAGAAGGACAAACAAACTAACACACTTTCGTATACTAAGAAACCTTAGACCTATATAACTTATAAATACACCCCCCCAATTACTTAATTCATTGAAATTGATGCAAATTGTTGGTCTAGGACTCTAGAGCAAAGAGTACCTTTTTATTCTAGAGTTCAAGACAACATAAACTATTCGCATCTGAGTATTAATTAAATAAAACTCAACACTGACTGACAGAAAACGCACACCCAAAACCGGTGGATCTAGAGATTTGAAACTTGTAGGAAATATTCATAGGGTATAGGTACTAAGTGAAAAAAGTTGGTAAAGATTGTATGAAGAAACATGTTGTCGATGGAAAATCACATTGCACACACAATTATCTATAAATACCTTCCTGTTTATAATTACTGTGTGCTTTCAATCAAAGTATTCAGCGTTCAAATTATCCGCCTGTAACAAATATTAGAAAAATAAGTTTACGTACTTCTCTTCGATGTCCTTAGCCTTGTCTCTCACATCATGAGCTGTGTGTTCCTCATCAAAATATTGTTTCTTAGTTTTATCTATATCTTGAACGGTAAGTTGCAACTCCTTATGCGCTTGCGCTAATAAGTCAGTACTCTGAAAATAATTTAAAGTTATTATTACATTTCAAAGACTCTACTAACTTTGCACGCGGTTTCACTCGTGTGAAATTCAATAGCAAAGTTTGGATGAAAAAATGTCATAATTATATATAAATTTACATCAATTTAAATATCCCTGAAAACCACATCCAAATTAGTTCAGTCATTGTAGAGATGAACGTGCACAAACGCAGAGAGACAAAAAGATTTTTAAATTATTTTATTATATTATTATTATTACCTATCGATTTGTAAAATATTCTATCTAAAATATAAAAATCAATATTTGTTTATTTCTATGTTTGGTCGTATTCTATAGACTCAAAAAGTACTAAACCGATTTGAAAAAATATGTTTGCATTTGATAGCCCAATTCTTGAGGAAGGTAATAGGCTATTTAACATCACGATACCTACCCAAAGGGGTGAATTGTATTCCTAATACAACGCGTATTAGTTGGGCAATCAGCTATAGTCTATTCTAAGACGATCATAGAATAGACTTTGTTATAGCATTCGTCAAAAAAATATCCTAAAAGAATCGAATCATGAAAAAGAAGGAAATTTCAGGCCTTGCATTCACTTGGATCTTGGTACTAAGACTTGCCGCTCCTTTGGGTCATAGCGTGTTATATAGCCTATCAATAAACGGGCCATTGAACGCAACAATATTTTTTCTTATCGGACTTGATGAAGGATTATAATGAACCAAATAATAATTCCGGGCAAAACGTGACTTACTTTCTTCGCTACATTGATTTTATGCTGCCTTAAAGATTTAGCTTCGTCAGCTATTTGTTGTTGAAATACTTCTACAGCCGCCAGTCTCGCGCGAGCCAACTTCTCGTTTTCTTCTAGAACTGTCCGCCAAACATTCCACATGTTCCTGCAAACAACATTACATTTACAAACAAGAAAATCTTTACGGCATTTATACCTTGCGACGTTGCCTGGCAATACTTAGGACTGTGAAGTGAAAGAAATTAATGCTGGCAGAGGAAGATCTATGTGTACTTTTATTGAACATATAAAAATTTACTGATCGATGGAAATATTAAAATGAATATAAAAGAAGCGAAAGAGGTATGTCAGGATCGTAACGAATGGCATTCGATTGTCTCTGCCTACCCCTCTTGGGATAAAAGGCGTGATGATGTATATATAGATAGATAGATAGATAGATAGGACCGTGAAACACTAGAATTCCCTGGCTGGCCACTGGTGGAGACCCGTCGTTTTTGGCTTTTGTTCGAGTTAAAACGAAGACGAAAATGTCCCGGTCCTTAACTAACCTTTATGCCAGTTATCCATTTCGAACAGAACAGGTGGCAAGTCTGTTGCGCACCTAATGGGTCTCGACTCTTGATATGTGTCAATTCTTTAACAGACACAGTTAGTTTAAGGAGAAGTGCGGACGTGCCCTCCGAAGCACGATAAGGTCGATAATTCTTAATGATAATTGGAGCATTTTTGACTCCTTAGATTATTTGTTTGGTCAAAATAACAGCCCAAATTGCTGGCAATCAATACGATCAGAAAATATATAAATACTAGCGACCCCGCCCTGGCTTCGCATGGTTAGAGACATTTTTGAAACATATATTCCAATAAGAATTTTCCTCAAAGATTGAGATGTTTTCCTGAAGCCTAAGTTGACCACACATGTAGCGTTCGCCAGAGCGCCGCCGGCCGATACATATCGAAATCGACCACAGACTCATACATTTCTTGTATGATCGGTCCCTGTCCGTTTTCAAATTATTGTCTGTGGTCGATTTCGATACCGGATAGATCCCCTGTCAATCACACGAATTGAGTCAATATCCATGTTATCGATAATTTCTCAGACATAACATTGAATCTTTGCATTGAATGTATTTTTTTTATCTTCTATACATTCTTCTATATGAATAATTTCGTCAAGGGGTACTGTAGACTTGATTTAAAAGCATACCAAATTGTTAAGAAATAAAAATGTAATCTATTCTGTGTAATGTATGCAAAATTTGTATAATCGCGTAATTTCAATAAATAAGTCCAAATTTATTCATTAATGCTGTCAGAAGCATTTTGACAGTAATGAGTAACGTTTGTTTGTTTGAGTTATGTCGTTTAAATAAAAAAAAGTGGGCATTGGGTAACATTTGTTTGAGCCAAGAAATGCGTTTTATTTTTTGTAATATTAAAAGTTCGTTTGTTTGAGCCATGAACTTTATAACTCAGGACAAATTCAAAGTCAGGTCGTTTTATATTCGAATTCATACATACCTAAATAATACAGTAAAATTAACATTGTTATTAAAAAAACATAGACCATATTACTAGATTAGCATACCTACTACAAATAGTCACTTTGTTGTTTTGTTTCAAACACCCCGAGCGAAGCCGGGTTTGTATCTAGTTTACAATAAAGAAGCATTTAAATGTGAACTCAGAATAATGAAATAAGTAAATACCTATCGCACTTTGTCAATTCGTCGACTTTTAAAGTGTGAGAACTGTGAGCACAACTTTTAGTGTCAACTGAATTCGGATCTAGTTGTAGTACTTGTGTGTCTCTATGTGAGTGATGTTGCCTTCGATCTAGATGAGAGCTTCCCAAACGGCGTAGACCCCGTGCTAGGTTTTTTTATTTTCTGTACTTTTTTATTGCTAACGTGGACGGTGGACCCCTCAGCAAGTAAAAATCGACCCCTATGGGACCATATAGACCGGTGGGAAACGATGAAATAGAATCTAGATAGTATGTGTTTGTATCCTCTCGCTGATTTATAATGAAAAGCGATCTTTCATAAGTATTTATTTGATTTAGTGTCTGGCCTGTGTCAATCTCGATCAGCGTCCGCCGAGATATCCGCTAAGTCTGTGGTGGCTTTATGTTACTCTCTGGTCATCACTACATCAGAAATATTATAAAGAAAAGTCCCCCGCAGCGTCTGTCTGTCTGTGACCTATTCATGCAAAAACTACTGAACGGGTTTTGTTGGAGTTTTCTCTAAGTGAATCAAGTCAGGGAAAGAAGTTAGCCCTAACGAAAGTTTTCGCCATGTCGCTACGGAACCCTAAAACAATTTAAAGTGGTTTGAAGTGAAGCGCATCCTGCAGTTCGAGTTTATCTCTCTAAGAGCATTATTTATCCCTTTGCATTACAAATTCCGCTTTCAAGAGCTCGTTGCATATTCAATACTAACTAGTTCCAAGGCGAGCTCAGTCAAGTGCTACGTCATTTACTCAAAGCTTTTCCATAACAAATTGAATTGAAAATCTTAGTAAATTGCGCGTAAAATTGTAGAAGATATAAGTAAGGTAATATTTAAATGGGATATAAGACGGCCAACTCTAGCACCGCACGCGCTCATTGGTCAAATCAAATAGCGCGCTTTCCTCACTTCCTGTTGCACACTTCTATCCCTTTTCACGAAATCACTCGCACAGATTGCAGGAAAGCGAGAGAAAACATGTTACACATCAAAAAACCCATTGGTACATGGCCGGGATCCGGGATCGAACCCGTGGTCATGCCTAGTTAATACCTAATTTTGAACTTCAACAAATTATCTATCATTACTATTTAGTATTCAAAGGACTGCGCAAGCGCTAGTCCTACTACCAAAAATTGTACGCACGACGTATCCTAGGATACGTCACGGACTGAGCCGGTCCATCTGCATGCTACGATGGAACCAACCACAAATCCGGGGAGCCGCTTTCCTGATCACGGTAAGCCCTACGCGGTTAGTGTAATGTTGCCAAAAATATATTTATTTAAGTAATCCCGTACAATTATAGCGTTAGTGCGATATACAAAGACCTCTAGTGACATCTATTGCCAAATAGACTAATTAACGTCTCAAATAATAATCGATTGACTTTCTTTTAAATAAAATCAATGTTAAAATATTATTTTAAATATTTTCTGTCAAATTCTGTGGTAATTATATAAATTAAAGTGTGAATTTTCAAGTTAATCTATACTATCTTTACTAATAATAATAATAAAGAGGTAAAGTTTGTAATAGTCGTTTGATAAAGCGCTTATTACACTATACAATTTTTAGAAAATCTATTTAGGAAATAGGAAGATGTAATTGCAGTTAGGACAGTTAGCATCCTATTTAGAACAGTTAGGAAGGCCCGACCGCTCTGTTTCCTATTTAGGTTACGATTCTTCCTATTTAGGACGACTAGTTGGCAGTTGGAAGGCGCCCGTGCTTCGCATCAGACGTGTAGCGCGCACCCACAGAGCAAGTAAAAACAACTATTCCATCAGCGGCGGCGGCAATGCCTGCCGAAAGAGAAATTTTATTAAAATTAATAGAAGTTTATAGGGAGATCACATACCTACATTTACGAGTTTTAGAGGTTTTAGCAGTCTCTGTACGAGATACGAGAAAATTAAACACTTTTATACGAAATTTAAACAATGTTAACTGCCCGCGCCACATATCCACGCTAGTAGTAAGAACATAATCATTCCATAAATGAATAATTTTAATTGTATTGGTTTTGACTATAACTATTAAATTGTAAATCACTTATTATTTGTTTCTTTTGATAGCCTTATAGTCCCAAACTCAGGGAATAAAACTACCCCAAACTGAATAGTGTAAATTTTGGATATTGTGAGATTTTTTTTAAACTTATACTTGTACGAGATTATGTAACGGAAAGTACGAGATATTTGGCAACCTTGGTACGAGAAAAAAAACATCTGGCATCTGGCAACCCTGCGTCTGTCCGATTTAGTGTAGTGTGATCGCTAGCTTCCTACTTAGGTTCCTAACTGTTCCTAATTAGATTTTCTAAAAATTGTATAGTGTAATAGGCGTTTAAGGGCGTTGGAGTTAAAATGTCTTTGTAGCGGACATACACATGCACAATACGCACATACAGGTGTATGGTCCGACACACCACACGTCAGTTACGAATTAGCACCCGCGGAAGTAGGACGCATGTAAAGTTTCGTAGCTCATCAGTCACTTATAATATTGTCTAGCAAGTAGGTCAATATAGTTAATAGCAAGCAGTATTATCCTTTATTGAATAGTGACCACATAGAGACCTACCACGACACCTAAGGGCTAGAAAGTGTTCCGCGCATAGCACGCACCCTCTAGTGTTACATCTTCAAGGGTTTCGAATCGAAAAGAAATAAAAATGGGGTTTCTCTTTGAGTATGTTTTTCTGCAGTGGTTGCCTTGCCTTTCTGCTTTTGGAACTGACCTCAGGGCATCCAGTGTAAGTCAAGTATTAGTAGCTGATGCGTTCTTACTAAAATGTGTTTAATTTTGTTATTGTTTACTAGCGACCCTGCTCCCGGTCTAACGGGTACAATACTAGTTACAGCAATTTTAATACCTACACAAATACGCTCATTACTATTTATATACTAGAGATAGACATATGCTACCGCGGACTTGTTTGTAGATCATTTTACTTTACATAATTCATTCCTACAACATTTTGTTATATCTCTAACGGATTGGACAGCATACGCCAAGAAAACGCGTTGGAGGATTTTTTTTTCCCGACTTAATTCACTCATACTGTTAATGCTCAGCTCCTAAACATGATAGGCCCATGGTTAATACTCGTAAACCTTCCTCTTGAATCAATCTATCTAGTCCTGAAAACCGCGTCAAAATCCATTCAGTAGTTTAGTGAAAGGGGTGAAATGTAGCAATATCTAAATGTGTTCACGGGTCATTGAACTCATTCATTCAAATATTACTTTATATTTCAACTAGCGACCCGCCCCCGGCTTCACATGGGTACATTAAGGTTTAGAACAATTTGAATAGGTACCTACATAAATACGTTTATTAAATAACTATGTACTTTATCTAATTAATTAATCTATATATATAAAAATGAAACCCGTTTTCCGTTGTCACGACATAACATGAAAACGGCTTGACCGATTTGGCTAATTCTTTTTTTGTTTTGTTCGTTACAACACAGGGGTGGTTTAGAAGAAAAAAAAATTGGAAAAACCTTAAAGTTCAGCTGAAAAATAATAAATAGGTAATTTTGTATGGAAATCGCAGGAGTAGAATTGTAGGAGTAGAGGTAGGGGTAGTGGTAGTGGTAAAGGTAGGGGTAGGGGTAGGGGTAGGGGTAGGGGTAGGGGTAGGGAAGGGGTAGGGGTAGGGGTAGGAGTAGTTGTTTTCCACGGACGAAGGAAAGTAAATAGCAGGCAATCCAACGTTTGGGCAGGACAACGTCTGCCGAGTCCGCTAGTTAATAATAAAGCTATAGAGTTTGTTTGTTTGAATGCGCTAATCTCTTGAACCACCAGTCGGATTTGAACAAAAATTTTCGCATTTGATAGCCCTATTCTTGAGGAGGGTTTGTAGCCTATTTAACACCACGCTACCTACCCAAGGGGGTAAATTGTATTCCTAATAAAACACGTACGAACATCTGAAAAGATTTGACACCTTTCTGTGTGTTAATCTTTCTTACATATTTTATTATATTATCTGCAGCCTTTGACTTATGTTTCAATAAATATACTTTATTAAAAAGTGATTCGTCAGTAATTATTTGAAAATACCTTTCTCCGTTTAGTGACAATGGAATAACAGGTCCAGCAATATCAGTATATATTAACTCTCCAATTGCATGACTTCTAGGCTTAATTACATGTTTAAATGGTAATCTAGTTAACTTCCTTTTCATATACATTCACACACTTCATCAGATAACGGTAGGTAACTGCATTATTTTTAGAACATGTCTATTCAAATGTCCAAGTCTTTGCAATGCCATAAAATTTTATTACAAATATTTGCATGTACCTCATCATATCTCAAAGTTCCATTTAAAATGTATATTCTGTTACTTTCTGTCATTTCTGTTATCGCACCATAATCATTAAACACTATTTTATATTTCTTTTGTGGTAATTTCTTCACAGATATTATATTATGGAATAATTTAGGTACTATCAACGCTTCTATATTTATTTTGACACCTTTATTGTTATATTGTTAATATACCTTTCTTAGTAGCATATATTATACTTCTCCATTTGCTATTTTTATATTCCCATCTTTCTTTTATTCATATATTTCTCAAAATCTTTGTTTACCATATTTTCCGTAGCTCCTGAATGAATTATAAATTCAATTGTAATCTCTGTATTTATATTATGTACACTTTCTTCAATTAGTGCTATAAATTCACAATAATCTTGTTTTTGTTCACTTACATGACTTTGTTCACATTTAATTTAATTTACATTTCAATGATCATAATTGACGTCTTAAATGTAATTTATTAAATGTACTTTTCCTTTCAAAAATATTCTCTAAACATACTACTAGCATTTCTTTTGCAGGTGCAGCTTTTTGTCGTATTACAAGTATTTATCGCTTAAACAATTATTATTGACTTCGCCTTGCTATCTTTTAACTTATCGCGTCTGTAACTTTGTCATCTAATATATTAACTATTCTTTCATCAAGTAATAATCTTACACTCAGTTTCTGAAAGCCTTGTCAAAGTTAATCAAAGATTAGTTAATTAACAACTGTCAAAATGCACACAATTTCACGTATTTGGCAACTGTCATGTTTACTAATCGCAGATTAACTGTTGATCGACCTATCAGAAACTCGGGGTTAGTCTAAATTTCCAATTTGTGACATTTATTACTTTAAAATTGGTAGCGCACTTACATTTCTGTTTTCTTGTAGCGCCATCCTTATAATTTATGTAGTTGACCCTATTTCTCACACTTTTTATACTTTACACATATTTTTTTTTTTTTTTTTTTTTTTTTTTTTTTTTTTTTTCTTCACGGGTTGCTTTACTTTACACTTTACACATATTAACATTATATTTCGTAATAAAGAAATATATTCACCCATTAACTTTTATTTTTCAAGTGTATTAGGTACACTGCCAAGTGCTGTCCCACTTATGGCCTCTTTTTACCTAGTTTAGAGTTTTTAGTTTTTATTTTAATTTATTTGATGTTTACATTTAATTTTTCACAGTCAACAACTACACATCACCATGACAACAAGTGGCATAAATAAATTAAAACTAAAACTACATGAAACATTAGCAAAGAGATCGAACCTAACAGTATTAAAACCTAACATTTATAAAATTACTAGCTTTTGCCCGCGACTTCGTTCGCGTACAATTAGGGATAATGACGTAATTTATGTAAATACGCAGAGATTTCCCTTATTTTATCTTTTACCCCCGTAAATTCCCCGTCAGTTAAAGTTCAAAAAAATATAAATTCGGTACATATAAACTAAGTAATATCTTCCAAGTCCTAGAGAAATATTTGTACCAAGTTTCAAGTTGATACACGCAGGTAATACGATTTCCCTATACAAACTTCTACACCCCCTTGCACTTCTCCTTAAGGGTCGTTTTTAAAAATCCAAAAATACGTGTTTTATTATTTGTTTTAAAGAATATTTGTACCAAGTTTCAAGTTGATACACGCAGGTAATACGATTTCCCTATACAAAATTCTCACCACGTTGAGGAGGCTCAAAAATCCAAAATATAAAATTTGATTAAAATTGAGATAATTATATGAGGGTTTTGTACATCATATGTAACAACGGAACCTTGTATTATCAGTTATCACTCTGCGTCTGTCTGTCACAGCTTATTTTCTCCGCGTCTTCTGGACGAAAAACGTATATATTATTATGTAGAGTTTCATGACTCAATCACGGACGTATACGGGTGAATTTCAACAAAGTCGTTTTTCTTTCATTTCCGTTGAATTTCTTATTATTAAGTTTTTTCAACTTTAAACTGTGGTTTATTGTACTTTTTGATATTGTTCATGCTCATATTTAATGCCATCAAAGTATCTTAATAAACTTATGAGATATACGTGTTTAAAATTTGTATGCAACCGAAATGAAACTGTCGTTCACGGAAATGAAATAACTATCTACCGAAATGAAAGGACCTATCCACCGAAATTAAAATCCACCGAAAACGTATACAGACAGGCTTATATTAAAATATTATAATACTGAGCAAACCATACACCTTCTTACATAACTGCTTACCTAAACTGCGGCTCTCTTAGCAAGTATAATAGGTTGGTTAACTAAAATGTTCATAATCGGTCCATATTACATAATCGCGTTTTAACCATGAATTCATATGGCACTTTGAAATAAATAAATCAAGTTTTCAATATATCGCATAAAGTCAGGTATTAAAAAATGCATTCAAAGATTTTGAAAAATTCACCTGCTGGCCTTGATTTTCACCGAAATGAAATAATAAATCAACCGAAATTATAAAACAATCCACCGAAATGAAACAATTATGCATTCATAGCACTCACCGAAATGAGATATTTTATAATTTCGGTGAGTTTTTATCATTTCGGTTGACAGTTTAGGCCACCGAATCAACCTAAATGAAAACACCGAAATTAAAACTAAGGACGAAAATTAGCATTACAAGAAAACTATTTATTATAGGATATATTGAATACTACACAAATAGCGTAGTACAATTGTAATTGCAATTGCAATTGCAATTGTAGCTCATTGTCAGACAAGTTATACCTATACACGGAAATGAAAATATATCTGTCCCGTGACACCGATATGAAATACTTTTTACATTTTTTATGGGAACACGCAGACAAGCGGCACATATACCCATAATTTTTCTGGTATAAACTATTCCCAATTTATCTGTAAATAATTCACCTGTGTCACTGTAATTTAGCATATAGATACTTATTGAATATATGTAAGTATAAAAGTTGTTATTTTCTCAATGGATCTTTTGGAATAGGAAATATGGGTAGTTAAACTTTGCCCCCGTTTTCTCTTTCATAATATATCAGAAAGCTCTTAATTTTTTTTAAAGCACTGTTATACCATTACCCTTCAATTAAATGTCTTGCGTTTTTTAGTAGCTTATTGAAAACTCAAAAAAACCCAAGACGTTTAAAAGGGTTTTGTGATAGATTATGATAGAGAAAACAGGGGCAAAATATTCCTTTATTCCTATTCAAAAAAATCAATTGAAAAAATAACGACTATTTCACTTAGATATATTGAATAAGTAACTATATGCTAAATTACAGTGACACAGGTGAATTATTTACAGAGAAATTGGGAATAATAATATCCCCATACAAATTATGGGGATAGGGCCCTTATTAGAATTATAATTTAATTACATGAAAAGTATCCACAGCCCATAAGAAGCTCAATTTACGCATTTTATATACTTAAGGGCCGTTGGTCAAGGTCATCTTGTATCTGTCAAAAATATGACTAATCTCAGTGAATCCTGGAAAGTTGAGTTTATTTATACAACATTTTTATCCCACACAGTTGATATTTTTAATTGTTGCCAAAACGCAAAAGCAATGCTCGTTTTGGAAACTATGGCTATTTAGAACCCTAAATAATAAAAATATGCCTCAATCCAATTTAAAATAATAACTATCAACTGTGTGGATAAAAATGTTGTATAAATAAACTCAACTTTCCAGGATTCACTGAGATTAGATGACCTTGACCTACGGCTCTTAAATAATAAAAAAATCCGAAAAACAACCGCGCGGGCATAATCTCAAAAAATTTGCTGATCGACCAAAACCTTCACCATTTTTTTCAGCGTTATCTACAGAGTATGGGCAGACGCTAAATGGCTTCTTCTTTTATCATGGATCTACCAATGTTAATTGATAATTTGCCAATGTCATGTCTTTATAGTATCGATACCTGATTAACCTAAGATGATCCACCGACTGTGATATGCAGCGCGGGCAGGATTAAATCGATTCCCCATAATGTCACGTCGGAACGCGTGCGTCGGTCGCATGACAAACGGCTTTATTACCTAAATTTTCACAAAAACTGCCTACTTTGTTAGGGTTCCGTACCCAAAGGGTAAAAACGGAAACCCTATTACTAAGGCTCCACTGTCTGTCTGTCTGTCACCAGGCTGTATCTCATGAACCGTGATAGTTAGACAGTTGAAATTTTCACAGATGATGTATTTCTGTTGCCGCTATAACAACAAATACAAAAATACAGAATAAATAAATATTTAAGGGGGCTCCCATACAACAAACGTGATTTTTTTTTGTCGTTTTTATAGATAATGGTACGGAACATTTCGTGCGCGAGTCGGACTCGCACTTGCAGCTTTAAATTTTCTCTATATTAGGTAGACCTCTCTGGGGCCCGTCATCAGGTCTCCCAAGTTAGCATTTAAAATTTCAAAGGACTGCGCAAGCGCTAGTCCTACTATCAAAAATTGTACGTAAGACGTATCCAGTAGGATAGTCACAGACTGGGCTGGCCCATCTGAAGTGCAATGATGGGACCCGAGTCCGGAGCAACCGCCTTCCTGATCGCGGTATGCCCTACGCAAGGTTAGTATGCAGTTGTAAAAAATATATTTATTTAAGTAATCCCGTACAATGAAAACGTTAGTGCGATATACAAAGACCTCTAGTGACATCTATTGGCAATTAAAGTAATTAATGTCTCAACTAAGAATCGATTGACATTCACACACGCAATTAAAAAAAGAAATGTTAAAATATTGTTTTTAATATTTGCTGTCAAATTCAGTTGTAACTGTCTGTGAATTTTTAAGTTAATAATATTATAATAGAAAACTCATAGGGGCTGTTCAATAATTATATGATTGCTGTATTGTCGTTGTAGAGTGGGGGGAATGTCACATTGGCTATTCAATCTGTATCTCGATAGTTGTTTGGCCGAATTACAACAATGTTCCTAGCTTCCTAGGGGTGGATTTGCTTCTCTGAAGGGTAGGTCTGTTTGTCCACTTCAGAAACTCATTTGTCCACCGCATATTGTCGTTTGTCCACCCTTAGAGACGTAGTTATGCGTGAGTTAATTCAGTATATATCTAAGTAATTTCACTTTGACGGGGGATCTCTAGCTTCCTAGGGGTGGACTTTCTTCTCTCAGGGGTTGGATCGTTTGCCCACTTTATAAACTTGATTTTAAAACCTTTAGTGTAGTTTGAACGTACCCGAAAATTCAGTTTCTATAGTTTTTTTCGGTGGACAAAAAAAATTTTGGTGCACAATTGTGGACTAACGATGTACAAACGAACTTGATGAAAAAAAGTTGAAAATTTCCATTTGGGGGTGCCAACTTCCATCTCAATTTTTATTTTTTTAAATAACTTTTTTTTTGAAGGGTGGAAAAAAAAAATTTTTGATGGACAAACGTGGACTAACGATGGATAAACGAACGGGATGAAAAAAAAATGGAATTTCGCATTTGGGGGTGCCAACTTTCACCCCCAATTTTTATTTTTTGAATAACTTTTTTTTGAGAGGTGGACAAAAAAAAATTTTTGGTGGACAAACGTGGACTAACGGTGGACAAACGAACCTGATGAAAAAAAACTGAAAAATCGCATTTGGGGGTGCCAACTTCACACAGCTGGAATAAGAAGCATGAAAGTAAGATAAATGCAGTCTTTATATAGAGTGTGTGAAGTAAGGCGTATATAGCATCAGGAACGATGTCATTAGAGGAGAATGAGCAATGACAGATGATGTTGTGACTAAAATGAAAAGTTTACGCTGGTTTGAACACGTTGAAAGAATGAGTGATGGAAAATGAACTAAAAAGGTTTATATGGCTGAAGTAAAAGGGAATGCTGGCAGAGGACGACCTTGGTGTAATTTTATTGAATATGTAAACAAAATATTGATAGAAGGCAATATTAAAAGTACACAAAATCGCCGAGTATGTATAAAAGAAGCGAAAGAGGTATGTCATGATCGTAGCAAATTACATTCGATTGTCTTTGCTTACCCCTTAAAAGGCGTGATAATAGATAGATGAAATTATTAGATCATCCGAATTAGGGCATCGAACCCTGTATTCTTTATTGTGTATTATCATACATTTTATGTGCAATAAGCATCAGCAACCATATTGATGACTAAGCGAATATGTTTAATATTGTAACGAATAGGTACTTAAATCGCACCTAAACACATCAAGGTCGACAGACGTCTCTAGAAGGATCCAGAGAAAATGGACCGTATGTGCCTTGCCATAGGTACCAAAGTCGGCCGCGGTCGGTGTGTAGGTATTTGGCGCCGAGCCGCATCGAGGCGCGTCTACAACTTTGTACAACAATCTCGGCGTTTCTCGAATGTTCGGTGGGCAATATAAACAGAGGATCTTTGCCGGAAATAACACAGTGCGAATAAGAGCGACCAAAGCGAAACAGTGAAGTGGAATTTTGTGCGACTAAGTGTTATTCTAGTGTTTTCATTTATTTAACTGTGTTTGTGTGGTGTTAAAGTAAAGTTTGTCTATTTAATCGGTATTTTAAATCTCTTCGAACCCTAGCTCAACAATATAAATAAAGGTGCCCACTCATTCGTCCAATCGCCGGCGCGCCGCCCTACGGTCTATCGAAATCGACCACAGACTCGTCCAATTCTTATCGCGCGGCCCACCATCCGTTTTCAAATCGTTGTATTTGTGGTTGATTTCGATGACCGGAACGATTTGTCACACACACACACACACACACACACACACACACACACATCCACACGCCTTTGTTTAATCGAATCTTGTGTATCTGTGTGGGTAAGTGAATTGAATGTGATCTAGATCGGTTTGTTTTATAATATGTAGGTAGTGGTAATAATGATAAGTAAGCAAAATAAAACTTTTCAGGGTTTATACCTTGAGGTTTGGTCAAAGACACCAGAGTAACAGTTTCCAATTTTTGCCAGTTGTACATATTAAACGGAACAAGTGGCAAGCCTAGATGAGTATAGGTACTTACATACATAATATTCCAAGATCCCAGAGCGATCTGACATAACTTATTTTCACAAGGATGAAATCTTGGGCTCTCAGTAGTGTCTCATGTGCTTTGAATACCTTGCGTGCTTGTGGAGTTCGCCCTGTGTCACCTGGGCAGGTACCAGGTGATAAAGGTAACTAAAAATAAGAGTTACTTAACTTACATTTATATGGCTGATTTTTATATATATATTTTGTAGAATATTACTCTGAAGTAGTATCTAAAGTGTCAGACACTTTCCATGGACCAGAACTTTTGTCAGACGCTTTAAAGCTCCACAAAAAATAAATGAACTTTACTTATTTTTACATGTCTGATTTTTAAATATGTTATTAAGACAACTATTATGAAGTTATATTTAATCAGTAAGACAAATTGTAATGACCAAACATCACCTAAACAAAAAAAAAACAGCCGTGAGTATGAGCGCTAGAGCACTAAGTATGCATGCGTTTCAGAGTGTCACAGGGCGAACTCCACAAGCACGCAAGGTATTCAAAGCACATGAGACACTACTGAGAGCCCAAGGTTTCATCCTTGTGAAAATAAGTTATGTCAGATCGCTCTGGGATCTTGGAATATAAGTATCTGTTATTTTTAGAAGAAGTGGAAACGTTTTTACCACTTTACGTGCTTGCCTAATTGGAATGCCAGCAGAGTTCTTTCATGTTTTAAAAAATCGAGCGAAGCCAGGGCGAAAATCTAGCGGCAATCTATATGTAATTATATCCTAGAATTTAGTTATAAAGTGTTTAGGATTCCCGTCGTTTAATCTCGGGGAAAGACGTGGATAGTTGATAGCCTATTTAGAAACTCTCGTAGCTATCAAGAGGATGAAATTGGAACCAATATTGGGAATTAATCTTGTTAAATGCAGTATCAAACAAAAAGCGACTTTGCTGCGAGTTTTTACGCACCAAAAGCGCCCTTTTCGTACTGGAGAGGTGAAAATACCTTTTCTAACACGACTTTATAAATACTTAAATATAGTTTTCTAAAAGAGTTCATTTCTTATTTATTCAGGTCAAAAGTTCAGACCAACTTTAACTTTATGGGTCAAAATATAAACGAAGATATAAATGAAGAAAAAAAAATTTAACTGCAGTGCAAATCATGAAGACAGGCTACTTGCATGCGTTCCACGTTTTTAATTTTAAATCTTACAAGAGTCCGTTTTAAAAATGTGGTAAGTGCTCATATTATTATTTTTTATTTCAATAAATATTTTCTGCTTTTTGCAAGTCAATATTGAATAGGGGTGTAGATATTTTTTTAAATGCTTTTAAATTATAGCTGTATACGTAATAAAATATCTAATAAAAAATTTATTTGTATTTTCATTAAAAAAAATCATTAGATAAAATTACAAGGTAATAACATAGTCACTGACAGATTGACAGGCAGTTATTATAATATAGTTACTACTCTGTGGTTATTTATTTGACATTTAGGATATAGTGACGTCACTTTCCCTTTGCGGTCACGTGACCGGAAGTATCAAATTTATGATTTTTCTTAATAAACTTTATTTTTATTGATTATACGTATATAAGGAATAGCAATTTATCAAAATCAGATATAACAAACATTGTTCAGTTGGTAAAATTTACACAATGTATAAAAAATTAAGCTGATTTATATTCTGGGCAGCGTTTCTAACTTACCATTTTTCCTCGGCGCCGTCAACTTTAATATCAGGAATATTTGGAATCTTCTTATTTAAGTACGCCGATGATATTTTTAGCAGCGCCTGTAAACAAAGAAAAATATTTTCAAGAAAAGGCTCCTTTAAATCCCTTTGTCATTGGTGCAGGCAGCGGATCTTGTTACTAAAACTATATCTAAAATCAAAAAGAAAAATTAAAATCATTTATAGATACATAAAATTAATTTGAAGTGTTACATCTAAGTATCTACTATGATAAAGTAGGTAGATACGCGCTAAAATAAATCCGATTGAATTACGAATTCGAATTATGTCTTTATTAGGTACTTAATATTGTAGTCAATTTATTTTAGTCACGTTATATTTTGGAGATAGCAATAGTAGAAGAAAAGTCACCGACTATTAGCTACTACATACTAGTGAACAAGCGCTCTATTTATTCCGTTGATAAAATTTAACCCTTTTTGAAATGTGAAGAAGATGCAATATAAACTGTCTATGATATCATTTAATAGATAGATCGTGGCTTGTCGCACCGAAGTTACCCTCGCTAGCAGTAAATGCAATTTCCTATAAGGGGAGCTTAGACAGTTATTATACACTCTGGAGGAAGTATAAGAGCTCCGTCTCTCGTAAAATGAATTTATAACTAAGATGCATAACTATATTATACTGGGGATTGATCACGGCTTTGCACAGGTGAGTTGTGGTTAGTGAGGAACAAATTAAAAGTTATATAATTGTGTAATACACAATTTTGACACGCTTTTTAGGGTTTCGTAAAACAAAGAAGAAGGTCGTTCGAAGAAGTAATTCTAATGTTGTAGACCGAATGATGAAATGTCGACTTTTATTATATAAGGCCGCAGCCAAAGTCTGCGATTATATTTTCAAAATAATAGGCTCAAGCCAAGTCTTCAGTAGATTTTGTTGTCAAAGGTCGTAACCAAATCTTTAATGTTCAATGTTCTATGTAGGCCGTAGCCAAGACTGTGGTTATTTACAAAATAATAGGTTCAAGTGAAGTCTTTAGTAGATTTTGTTACCAAAGGTCGTAACGTAACCAAGTCTAAGATTAAATTAAGTAAGTATTCTTTAATTTGGCTACGGCCTAAATAGAACAATGAAGACTTGGCTGTATGGTTAATTATCAACATTTGCCTTTTCATCTTTGCCTTTTCCTCGGAAAGAATACTACAAAAATAAATAAATAAATAAATTGTACCAAAAGAAAATACATTAATGTTTTATTACGTTAAAATCTCAATTTTAAACACATTTAAATTTTTTTCATATGAAAATTTGAGATAACAATTAAGCGATATAATATATTCAAAGTGGTCTGCAAATTGTACTCCCCGTAACTTTTTAAATAAAACTAATAATAATGAAAAATAAACTTTCAGAAATACAAAATTGCAACACACAACCCCCCCTAAACCTTGCGAGATTTTTTTTATAATAATGAAAAAATGTAACAATATCACAAAATTAGATAGAAAGAGAAAAAAAATAGATTTTACTAGTTATTAGTTTGTAGTAGCAACATTATTTTATAAACATTTGAAATAATTTTGTTACTCCAAACGTAAAATGTTACAGCAAATAAACAATCTGTGCATTTCAAAGTGTAATCTTCAAAGTGTATTTAATTTTTCCTCTTTGAAATATCTTGAAGAGGAAATCTTTCTGTGAACCGTACAACTTTAAATACTCTCTCAGTAATGAACGTCCTCCATTAATTAAACAACTTTGAAAGCATAAAATTTAAGTAAAATAACATCTCTTCCACACAATATACTCTTCCTACTATATAATATAAGTATATGTAAACCTGCTGCGTCTGTCTGTCTGTGAACTACTACTCAACCGATTTTGTTGCGGTTGATTAACCGGGAACGTTTTTGCACAGAGATAGTGCAAAGTTTATCTTAAAAATCTTATTGCTATCAATTCAATATATTTAAATAAAAATTTAATGCTGTTCGTTGGACCGATTTGGTTATTTCTTTAATGTTCATTATAGTCTGTATAAGGTTTTTAAAGAAAGAAAAATTGGAAAAAACCCTTGTGATAACCTGGCGAAATATTGTAAAATTCGGGAAGGAAAAACTGTAGTGCTTTTTTATCTATGGGATTTTTGTATGCTAGTCTTTAATTTTTATTGAAATAAAATTGGCCAAGTTGCTAGTACGACCTCACTAGCTGAGGGCTCTTATATTATAACGAGTCCTTTCATTTAATTTGTCATATAATTAACATGATTTTTTTTCTTTTTTTTTCCTCATAATTAACACTCAAAATCGAAATTCGATTATTTATGCTATTCGTCCGTGATTGAGTCATCAAACACTACTTATGAACCAAATTTCAACTTTTTTCGTCCAGTAGATTCGGAGATATTTTCAGACGGCCACAAGAGTGTCAATCCTAAAGGGTTCCGTTTTTTCATTGGATGTACGAAACCGTAAAAATGTCTAAAACTTTAGAACAATCACTGGCGGAAATAAAACAAATAAGCAGATAAGTACTAACCTCAGAGTAAGATTTTTCTATGGCCGATCGTTTGATGGTATAGCTTCGTAAATCTTCAAGCAAGTCACACTCATGTTGATTTTTCGCGTGTAATTTTGCTATTTGTTCTGTATGAAGATTCTTGAGAAACTTGGTGTAATTACTCTGAAACAATATCAACATTATTACACCCGTTTATTTAAATGTTCTTATCAAACATCTTCCTGTCAAAGACAGCAAACACGTCCTCACGGCCTTGCGGGGTGGCCAGAGACAGTTTTTGCCTTATTAAACAGAACAGGTTGCCTGCACTTAATGGACTCAGATGTGTCACTTCTTTAACAAACAAAGTATATTGCTTGTGCTTGAATTATTATTAATAACAAAATTGTGTTGTGCTATAAAACCAGTTTAATAAAAAAATAGTGTTGTTCTATATTTTACTGTGATTTTTTACTTATTTTTTTTAAATATAAAAAGGTACATTCGTAATTCATGCAGTGTTAGCTTATAAATATAGTATAATAATATATATTTCATTTACAAGCAGAAATTGTGGATCTGGTGAGATTGGCATGACTCTAAAAATGTTCTACGTAAATATGTATGTGTGTACCTATATTAATTTATACTGTGAAAATATTTGTCGAAATATGAGATAATTAAAATGTTGTATATTTTGGAAATAAAAAAAACCCTCAATATTTTAGTTCATAGCGAAATAAGGCCTAAACTTTGATTATATACACGGCCTAAAATTAAAATTAAAATTCGACTATAACTAATGAGAAAACTTGATAAGTACAAAAATAATTATATCGTATTTTGCAATGAATGTATATGTTAGGATTCAGACATGTGGCAAATAACCTATCACATGTAATGCCTTTTATTTAGAAAACTATGTATTTAGATCTGTAGGTACTGATAAATAGGGTATCACATGTAAGTAAATAATAAGTTCATCAATTTAATATTAAGTTTAAGAGTTTTTTGTTGAAAAAATATTTAATATATGGCTATTACCTAATTTCAATAAAATAAGTAACGTTTTGTGATATTAGGAGATATGTGACGGTCGCTTTTAGCCTATCGATTTGATTTTTTCGCATTTTCCTATTGAACAAAATTCACAGAGCACTAGGTAGGTAGATACGATCGAATGCAACGATCCTCATCCTGATATAATTTACTTATAACTTTCGCCTCCTTCATTAAATTGAGATATTTTTAAATTATTATACCGTGTGGTAGGTTCATATAATATGCAATTATTTTTCAATATCAACATTTATTTTTATTTTGGACCTATTATGGAATCATCGAAACTAAGTTTTTGAGTAGATACATTTTTTTCTTTTCTAATCATATACTTGATATTATACCCTTAAAACTTATATTATTTATCTTTAAAACGGCCTAATGCATATACCCTCTTATTTCATTTTAACACTGAATAATTTTATCAAGCGCTTTAAATGTCAAAAGTGACGATCAATAATTTCCTTCACAGAAGCAGACAATAGAAATCACCCTACACATCCCTTATATTATCAAAAATGGCGAAGTTCAAATTAAAAATTACTTCCGTTCATTATACATTCAATGTTACTCACCGTCATTTTCCTGAATTACAGAATAATTACGGCAATATTATAACTAAAAGCCTACTTCGAGATTTTCAGACACATAAGATCTACTTATCAAGAAGTAGAACCAGTGATATTAAGTTTCATCGATCGCTTTTACTGCTGAACCACTGAAAATATTCTGTAGCCGCGTTTCGTACAACCCAAGACACACTTTGGATACCAACTTGGTTATTCGTTAAATATATTTTCAGACATTAAGTAAATAGTAGAACCACTGCGAAAAAACTTGTCGACTTATTACGTAAACACACTTACATCTACTTAGATTCTACGTGTATTATTGCCAGTTGGAAAAACATGAATCAAAACTAAGGTTTTGTGAATCTTTTCATTAAAGTTACATGCAGGATACTAATACTATCCAATTATAACAGTGATATTTGTGAGATTTAATTAACATTGCAATATTAATTAAAGAAGTATAGTAACACCCATGGACAAAAGGATCACATTTACATACAATAGGTATCTACATAGGTATACTATAGGATATAATAATATAGTAATTATATGTATGTTATGGTAAATCTACACTCATAACAGTTTAATTATCTCAAGAGAACTTTTAAGTAGAGGAATCAATATTGTAAATAATATTATAAATTGTCTAACATACTATTTCAGTGTGGTGGAACATTGTGGTGGATGCTTTGTTCCCGAATCACGTTTTCTTAATTAGTCACTAAAATCAAAGAAAATCACAGAAACTGTACATTTAAACAATTAGATATAATTTAAAAAAAATATTAATAAATATACTGTCGACCTTACAACAAATAAAAGGAAATATAATAATATTTCCTATTAATAAAAAATATACTATTTAATTATATGAATCTTATTTACATTATTTAAAATTTCAAAATTATACAACAAAAATAATAATTAACTGTTTCCGCTTATTAAAACTCGTTTTAAAATATTCTTGAAGGCCACTTTCCGATTTTTTAAAAAATATTTATTTGATTGATACCGAACATATTTTTTTTTAAATCAAAATATATTTAATTTTGAATAAAATAATAGTTGTTATTTATTTCCGGCAGCCATATTGGTAATTATAACCTTACCTTTCTTGGCGGTGGTTGCATGCTGATTTACCGGCCAGCACGATTACGCGCGACTGACTAACATCGATTTCAACGACAACTATCCCTTAACTCGCCCGCCTACCCTATTATACCCCAAAACAGGGTAAAGCAGGACGAACATCGCACATGCGCAATGAGGCCTTTTTAATATATTTTCAACTATATTATCCAAATTTAATTTAACCTACTACAAACAAATATCTAAAACCGTCGCTTTCTTTTTCTTTACACATTCATAAAAGGTAACATATTCCAATACAAAACTTAATTCCAAGTTTTTACATTCGCACATAAGGGTCAATTTTCTGAGGAAAAATTTTAAGAAAAATCAATACTCAGGTTTGCCCTCTGCCTCGATGAAGGACTCATTCTACCTATATGTATTTATAGGTTTTTATGCTACCTGATTTGAACACATTTTTACATACATATTAGAATATAAATATTCATACGTGTATTATTAAATTAAATAAAAAATAATAGCAAGTTGTAAAACCGTAAACTTTAGTAAAAGTAACTAAAAATAACACATATTCTATGTTCTTATTACTTTTTCTAATATTGTCTTTTTATCAAGAAATACAACAACCGGGTACACTATTTTAGTGTACTATGTTTAGCTCAGTTTGAAAAATTTTTGCGAATTCTGGATTATTTTAAAATAATGTAAGTAGCTTCATACAATGAAAAAAATTTTCAAATCTATCCAGTAAATTATTAAAGTGACACGAACGGGTACAATTAAATATCGGTTTACAACAATTTTAATACCTTCACAAATACACTCATAACTACTTGTCTATTAGAGATAGACATATGCTACTGTAGACGTGCTTTTGTAGATAACTTTATTCTTTATAATTCTTTCTCACATCATTTTGTTATATCTCTGACGGATTAGATAGCATACTCTACGATTACTAATACTATTAATGCTCAGCTCCTAAACATGATAGGTCCATGTTTTATACTCGTAAACCTTTCTCGTGAATCAAGCTATCTAATCATAAAAATCGTATCAAAATCCGTTTTATAGTTTTTCTGTGAAACAGGCACAGAAGGACAGATACACAGACAAACGTGGCGGGGGACTTTCTTTAGAGGGTTAACGACTACAGTTTGTGAGTTTTTTTATGTCCACCTGCATGGACTGCATGTGTTTGTGTGCGTAAATAATGTATTTTCTGTCATTATAGTCGGACTGGACTAACCAATTTTGGTCCCCAGTATGATAAAGGTTCAATTTTAAAATAAAACACATCGCGCGCTGATTTTAATAGCACTATAAAAAAAATATAAATACTATAATTGTAATTTTAACGCTTAAGTTCTAAAGAAGTTGTTCTATTACAATAAATAAAATGAAGTGCGATTTATAGAGAAACTAACAATTTTATGGACTATAATTTTAACTTTTTAAAATATGATTGTGATTTTAATTTCTGAAGAAAAGAATCAAAATATTAATATATTTATTGATAGCTATTTTCCTGAGGATATTTATAGTCTAATAATATTTTTTTATTGTGAGATCGACAAGTGATTTCAGATATTAGAAGTTTGAAACTTAATGATGAAAGCAAGATTGAGAAAAGCCGTCTCAATCTCAGATCAGGGAACTGATCTGAGATCTCAATTATCTTGTTACACCTAATTCAAAAATTCTTTATTAATTTAAAAGTTTTCTCAATTAACTTTTTAGATAACAATATTCTCTATAATGTGGCTAAATAACAGGTAATTCCTTCAAGTGCTTCATGGAATTTATACTGTTCAAATAGTACCAGTTTTTGATCCAAAAGTACGTTTACTCTTCAAAAGAAGGAGGAGGTTCTCAATTCCTCGGAATCTTTGATGTTTTTTTTATGTATGTTCCCCGATTACTTGAAGACGCCTGGACCGATTTGAAAAAAAAATCTTTTGTTTGAAACAAAACTTTCTTTCTTTCCAGGTGGTCCCATGGTCATCAGGTCAGGATCTAATGATGGGATCCTGGAGAAATCGAGAACTCTTCAAATTTGATAGTCACAATTGAAGCGATTTGGGTATTTGACTTGTGCATTTGCTTTCAGAAAGCACATTTTGGTTTTGAACGCGGTTTTTTTTCTTGTTCAGAAGTGGTTATATATAAGTCCGGATGTTGTGCTTACCTTACCAGAACAATATCTTTTTAAAGTATAATTTTTCCTCAGTATCATCAAATTCTGTTTAGCCGTTTAGACAGAATTACTTTGGCATTTATAATATTAGTGGGAATTTGACATTTTGAAAGTAGCTGCTTGTAAAAAAGCATCTCTGGATTCAGAATCTTTTTAAATACAGACAAGTGACAATTAAAAAAAAATAGTGTTCACGTGTAAGAAGTGCATTATCCTACTAATATTATAAACGCGAAAGTTTGCGAGGATGGATGGATTTGTTAATCCTTCACGCAAAAACTACTGGACGGATTTTGATGAAACTTTACAATGTTATAGTCTATACATCAGAATAGCACATAGGCTATAATATACAAAATAAGTCCGCGGTAGCATATATCTGTAGCATACTATATTGTTGTAACCGTGCTACGCTTAAGGCGGGGTCATTAGTATATAAATAAGAATCAATTGCCACATGTATGACGGAGCATCACTTGAGAACGGCTCGACCGATTTCGCTGATTCTTTTTTGTTGTCTCGGAACAAGGTTTGTATGAAGGAAAAATTGGAGAAGTTGCCCGGAAAACTGGAAAAATCAGAAAGTGCTTATTTCAATGGGATTTTTGTATGAACTAAGTTAATATAAAGCTAGTAAAAAATAATTATGATCTGCTATGTATTTTTTAGAAAGTGTTATATTATTATAACAAAGCGTTATCAGCGCCAACTGTACTTTTTATACATGATCACTTTCTGCCAATGTTATTCGGTTCCATCATATCTTCAGACCAAATGTTTAAACTTTTAAAGTACCTACACACAATCGCCGAGCATTACCTACGAAAGTTATGAGATTATAAAAGAAGCAATATAAGTATGTCAGGATCATAGCAAATGACATTTGATTGTCTCTGCCTACCCTTGGGTTAAAAGGCGTGATGATATATGGAATTTCACGAGACAATGGAATATTACAAAATTTTTGGGAGCTAAAAAAAATTGCCGTATTTTTTAAATATAGGTTTACTTACAGGATTTTGCAAAGATAAAAAAACCGGGGCGCATAGAGAATAGGGTTTCTTTGCAGAGACACCGCTACGCAACGGAGGTGAGACTTTTTTCGATACATTAGAGGAGTAAAAAATGATGTTGTGACCAAAATGAAAAAAAACGTAGTTTACGCTGGTTCAAAGAATGAAGGATGAAAGATTTACTAAAAAGGTTTATATGGTTGAAGTGAAAGGAAATGTGGCAGAGGACGACTTAGGTATACTTTTATTGAACATATAAAAAATGTATTGATCGATGGAAATATTAAAAGTACACACAATCGCCGAACATGTATGAAAGGTATGATTAATATAAAAGAAACGAAAGGATTGTAACAAATGGCATTCGATTGTCTCTGCCTACCCCTCTTGGGTTAAAAGGCGTGATGATCTAAGTATATATAGATTGTTAGATATATCGTACGGTAACTATATTTATGGAACGTAATAAGTAAAATAATAGTCTATGTTAATCTTCATTAGTTTTTATTATTTCACAACCATGCAGGTATCGGTGAGTATCTATATTTAGACTTCCTGTTCCTGTGTAACGTGCGTCTTTCCTGCTTCCAACAATCTGGGGTCCTTCAATCGAAGCGTGAAAGGCAATATAGTGGGTGCGACTGGCGGATTCTATTTCGGTTGGACCAACCACCTTCGTGTTGTCTTCTCTATAAAAAAAATATCCTTTTTTGTAGACGACACTATACTTTTAAATTATAGCTGTAAAGTTTACTATACGTAATAAAATATCTAGATTTTTAAAATTTGTATTTTCATTAAAAAAATCATGTTTTTAATTTTATTTTTCAAATTCCCGCGAAAACGTTGATGACGTCACGTTCTACTAAACCAACAAAATATTGGTCACAGATTAGATAAAATTACAAGGAAATAACTTAGTCACTGACAGAGTGACAGGCAGTTACTATAATATAGTTACTACTCTGTGGTTATTTATTTGACATTTAGGATATAGTGACGTCACTTTCCGTTTGCGGTTACGTGACCGGAAGTATCAATTTATGATTTTTCTTTTTGATATAAAAAAAAGTACATTAATTAAACAAATAAATAAACTTTATTTTCAATTATCATACGTTATAAACTATATAAAAAATATGATTGTGTATTCTAATGTTTTTTTGTACAGTTACAAACAATAAAACCGAAATATATTAGAACGTTGGTTGTTCATGAAATATGTCTTTTTTGTTTCATTTATCTGACCAACAAGCAGAAAGCTAATTAAAAACACTTTAAAAAAATGTACAAGAAATAATTATATTTTGTCGTAGCATTTGAAGACAGTTGGTGCGAAATTAAAAATTACTTGGCTCTCAATTTCAGTAATCTAGACAATTATTTAGGTAGGTACAGGGTCTACTATGATCAGATAATATTTCTTTATTTAATTTCTGTATCTTATTTGGCACCAACCAACTTCAAATTCTACGACGAAATAAACATATTTCTTACTTTTCAGATGCTTTTCAGGGCACAATTTTTAAAGTCGGTACTTACATTTTTTTATATAGTTTCCCATTTAAAAACTCTCCTCATAACGTTTATTCCATACAAACTACACGTTGCAGGCTTATGTAAATTACGCAATAACTGTATGTCTTGGGTTCGACATTAAAATTGCTTTCTAAAGATAGATAAGTATATTAAACATGAAAACAATGACATAAAATTTTCAAAATCACATACATATAAGTTACATATAAGCCCTGAAAGTCCTCAATTTTTCGCATATTTTTAACCGACTTTGCGACTCTAATTCTTTTAATATACTTATTTATTATTGTACAATTTTATCTCATTTATTTCATAGATAATATCTATATATTAAGAAACGTAACTACAAGGTTTTTCTAATAGTTTTTGTATAATACTCATAAGTCCTAAGTCAGTTTCGTGTATTATCGCAAGACAGGTTTTTTTTTTTTTTGAGAAATAGTACTTTCTCATGTTTCTGGTACGTGAATCTTGGTCTATCTTATCTTATCCTTGGTTATCTTATCGATTTTAATAGTAATCCATCTTGTTCACATATTTCTAAAGAGATATGGACAAAATAAGTCGCGTGTAAACCTGAGTGATTTTTCTGCACAAATAATGTCGCAACAAAATAAATACAAGTACCGCTGTGGGGGCTTTTTGAACCATGTGAATTCTGCGCTGCGCCCATACAGACCTCCAGAATGCAGAGAGAGGGCGCTCAAATTCAATTTCCTAGACTAACGTCGATACGAAAATTGACAATTTCGCGTCAATAACAACCGTTGCTAAGGCTTCGTTCTGATATGAAAATTTCAGTCGTAAACAGAGGGAAATTACTGAATTCCTGAAAAACTACTAAACTGATTTTCACGATATGTCTGTGAGATAATGTCGAGAAATTATTAGGTATTATCCTTAAATACAAAATTGAGATATTTCGAAAAATAGGCATAAAAAGTCAGTTTTTTTTAAATTCCTCAATCAAGTTAATCAATTTACATGACAAAGAAATGGGACTAGAATACTATAAGAAACAAAATTTAATCAGTGATCACGACCGCGCTCGGCTTCTGGCTTCATCAGAG
Organism: Nemapogon koenigi; assembly: GCA_963924495.1. NCBI lineage: Eukaryota > Metazoa > Arthropoda > Insecta > Lepidoptera > Tineidae > Nemapogon > Nemapogon koenigi. The sequence continues at coordinate 24,850,341 of OZ004629.1, forward strand.
AAGGAATCTGGCCACTGGTTACAAGCTATTCCATCTCGAAACGTCGGCGTCGGTACATTTTTGGATAACGTAATTTTTAGAATTAGTGTAGTGTAGGTCTAAGGTTAGGAGCACCAGTATGTTGCGAACATAAATGTCCGGTATTCTTTTATGTTGATCAATTTGGAACTCACGGACTTTCCTGCATAAAAAGTGTGTGGCGACATTGTATGGTGACACGATACATTAAGAAGGTAATGTCAATAGACGTCAGACAGAGACATGTACGATAGAGACGTGTTAATTTAATTTAGTTAAACACGAGGTTTAATATTATGTTTATTGAAATACACCAAGTGAATTTACGTGTGGTTTAATTGTTATAATATATAGGCGTAACATACGCCTATGGTGACCCCGAACGAAAAGTCTGCTCATAAAATTCTACCAAGGTTTTACAGATTGTAACAGCCACGTTTTCATCAGACTTATACATAATGTTCCTACCAGCGTGAGTCCATACAGTTCTTTATGAGGCTACAGTATCGCTTACTTCAAAAAACTACTACATTACTTTCCTAAGAATAGAAAAACTGTTCAACCCTGCTACTACGCTTACGGTCTGGGAGACCCCGGCTGCAACTTCGCCGCGCGCTGTCTCTAATGCTGTTAAGGGGATATTTAGAAGATATAAGGAAGATATTTCAAATTTTTTTCATTATTTCTAATATTAGTTTAGTAGTTAATATTTTTAAATTAGATTTTTTATTTTTTATATGTACAATTTTGTCTAATTTTTGTAAATATTATTACTCATTTCTTTTGTGTCGTGTCGCTTTACAACTGCGCCACGTTTGACCACAAATTTTAATTATAATTAATTACTTTATTTCAAACACGCTCATTCACTTAATACCACACGTACTGCTTACTCTTTAGCATGGCAAACGCAGACGAGCGCCTTAAATTACTTGAAGACCAAAACTTGAGTTTACAACAACAACTTCAACAACTACTGTCTAATACCGCGCCACTTTTGGAACAAAATGCCATCCTACAGCGACAACTCGATCAGCTATCGAATTCTACGGCTCCCTTAGAAGAGCAAAATAGTAAGCTTCAACAACAGTTGCAACAAGTTTCGTCTAATGAAGCTGTAGTCTCTAAACTTTCTGCAAAATTGCCTCCATTCTGGTTCGACCGACCAACAACTTGGTTCGCTCAAGTGGAAACACAATTTCGTTTAGCTGGAATAACGGTAAACGACACTAAATTTGATCACGTAGTGTCACAGTTGGACACTAGAGTGATTGCCGAAGTTGAGGACATAGTTACCAATCCTCCTTCCAAAAATAAATACGATTATCTCAAATCTGCATTAATTCATCGCTTCTCTTTTTCCGAGGAACAACGTGTCCGCCAGCTGTTGAACGATGAGGAACTCGGGGATAGGAAACCTTCCCAATTCCTCCGCCACTTGTTATCACTCGCAGGTACTACACTCCCAGTTGATTCCTTCATTTTACGTCAACTTTTCTTACGTCGTCTTCCGTCGCATCTGCAGGTTATCTTAGCAACACAAAAAGGTTCTCTTAATGATATTGCGGAACTTGCCGACAAAATTTTAGAAGTTTCACCTACCACTGCTGCACTTCCTCAACATTCAGCTGTCCATGCTGCGTCTACTTCGCATACTTCACTTGCTTCGGCCGATCCACTTGGACTTTGTGCCATGAAAAAACAGCTTGAAGAGTTGACTCGCATTGTAACATCTCTCACAAAATTTCAACATACTGGAAATGTGAGCCCAAGTTCAGCGAGGAACCGTTCCCAAAAACCTGTTTCAACTAATCGGTTGTGTTGGTACCATAACAAGTTCCAAGACCAAGCCACCAAATGTGTTAAACCTTGTTCTTTCTCGGAAAAACCTAAACAACGATCAGTAAAGGCGACAAGTGACCGTTGTTGTTACGGGCGTAAAATCAAATAGACTTTTTAAAAAATCACTTTATTTAATTTAATTAAAATATATTTTAATTAACAATAACATGTGCTAAGCTAACTACAGCTATGTACTAATGTAAGAGATGAACTGATGTGAGGGCGGAAGTAAATTGGTTTTTATAACATGGTACAAACAAGTTTTAGGGTTGTGACCTCCGGCGTGTATAAAGAAATCAATTAAGATATTCGGAATGACGTCTAACGAAATCTATTTACTTTAATTTAAACAAAGGGTTCTTTATATTACTAGTATCAATGAACCTATGACCTGTTAAGATAATCAGTGGAAAAGTACTGTGGGATGTTCCTATGGGAAGCTTAGGGCTGTGACACCCCCCACCTTAGATTGGAAATTATACTCAAAAAGAAAAGAGTATTTTCCAACAATTACCTTTTACTAAGTGAAAGTAAAATAAGATAATGAGTATGGAAGTCGATAAAATGCTACTTAAATTAACAATTCAAAATTTATTACAATTATATAATTTTTAAGGGTAGCTAAATTTCTTCTTCAGCAACTCTGTTACGTCTAGATGCGTCGTTGTCATCTTGTTGGTTCATTTCAATATCTGGTACAGGGTAGTTTCTTCGGCGTCTTCCAGGACAATTAAGTGAACGGCAAAATCCAAAGGTTGGAATTATTTCTCTGTCGTTGCAGCAGCATTTGCAGAATATGTAACCCAGGACACAAATAACAATGAAGTATAATAGTACGGTGTCTTGTTGTTGAAACATTTTCAGTTGGGGTTGTTTCAGTTTGTTAATTTCTTTTTCAATATCTTTCATTTCCAAAGAAGATGATTTCATATCGTTCAATTTTACATGGTTATACTTTTGTGGTTTAAGTTCCAATGTTTGAACATGTTGAGTTATTATGTTGTTGTTAGATACTTCCTCTATGATATCGATTTTCATTTCAGGTAGCAGTAGTTTTGTTTCGGTTTCACTTTCTCCTTTCAATTTGGTCGTGTGTATTGTGATTTCACAATTATCTTGAGTGGTTAGTATTCCTGATCCGGAAAACTTATACGTGGTAGTATTTTCTTTACAATTTTCAATGATGTTGACCGTTTTTGTGAAAAGGACAAGCCAGTGATTTTTCCTTAATCTTTCAATAATTTTGAAATCTCCTCTTGTTGTAAGGATGTTACAAAGTTTATTGTAATTTGTATTATCGTGCTTTAAGATGCTTGTTTCGCAAATTGGTTCAGCATTTTCGTCGTGTATTATGAGAGAATTACAGATTCTTCTTTCATCGTCGTATGATTTACAGTTGTTAAGGTTTTCTAGTATGCAGTAAAATCTTCTATCGTTGGTGATGCCAACATACTTGTTGTGTACGATTAAGGTATGATAAATCAAAGTGTCATTATCGGTTAAGGAAAAGGAATTATTATCGCGAGCAGGTAAGGATAATATTTCAAAAGATTTTAAAGGCATATCGTCAACTAATGGAATTTCGATTATTGATATGAAGGTTAATCCTTCTAAATATGCATTAATATTACTTATTTTTAAAATATTATGAATATTACTAAAACTAGGTCTCTCAATGAATTTTCCAATTTGAGGACTTTTACCTAATTCCTTTATAATGTTATTATTATTTAAAATGTTTGAAGGCAACAAACCAGAGTACGAAGAATCTATCGCATTAATTAACTCATCTAACTTACTATTAATTAAAATTAAGTTGTTAATTATATATTCATACAGTTCAAAGATAGATTGATGCGTTTCTAGAGATATTATTTCGCGGGTGTTATTGTTTAAAAAGCTCTTAAATTTTTCTAAGTTTTCATTAATTAATATATCATTAAGTAAGATTTGATTTATAGTTTTATTAAAGTTATCAATAGTATTAGTGGTGATGTGAATTTGTTTCTCCATCAACTCTTCTATTTTTAATTCTTTGTTTTCGAACTGTCTGATCGTCTTAGAAATTCGTTTGCGATCTTCGTTCGACATAGTGCCAAAGAGTGCTTTCAAAAGTTCACCACCTGGGTTAATTAAGCCTCTTTTTTGACGTTTGGATTTTTGATTTGGAAGAGTTTCTAATTTTGATTCTATGTCAAGTTGTAAACTTCTTATTATAGGTCTTAAATGGTTAGTTTTATTCTTAATTTCATAATTAAATTCTAATGTGTCTACATTACTAATTATAGGTAATAGCTTCTTATAAGCTTTGTTTACTCCTTTGTAGTCTCTATATGTAATTAATTTCCAATTGTTGTTGGAGTTATATAATTCTCCTATTGGGTTCATAAACATTCCAGGATTTTTTTGTATAGGTGTAATCGATCCACTTGCGTAAGCGATGATAGTCGTTAATCTGAAATTAAACGTTTAAAATATGGTTTTATATGGTCGACTGAAACAGTTAGTTCTTTCCTATTTTGAATTTTTATAGTGACTGTACGTGGTGTAACTGCTGTTATTTTATAAGGTCCAGTCCATTTAATTCTGGTGTTTATTTTTCTTTTATTACTGTATAGTATTAAATCTCCGATTTTATACTCGTGATTTTTACGTTTTTGGTTTAACCTCGCAAGGCTCCTTTCTTTACTTTTAATATTCGTCTCAACGGCTAATTTGTGTAATTTGGTTAATTTGTTAGATAATGTTTTGTAATAAAAATCAAAGGTTTTGTCGGAAGAGATTTTCCTTAGATGGTCTCTCGTCTCTCCGAACATTAACTCGATAGGTGTATATCCTGTGGATGAGTGCCTTGAGTTGTTGTAAGTCATTACTGATATGCTAAGAGCGGTTTCCCATGGAGTGTGATTTGATACTAAACATCTCATAGAATCTTTGATTGTTGCATGTACTCTTTCAATGCTTCCATTGGATTGGGGAAATTGTGTAAGCGCGTCTGTTTTTTCAATTTGTAACGTTTCGCATACTTTCCTCATTGCTCTTGACACAAATTCAGCTCCCAAGTCTGAATGAATTCTTAATGGTATACCTAAGTGTTGACAATAAATCAGTAATAATCTGGTTATATCCGTTGTTGATTTTTCTTTTAATATATATGCACATAGGTATTTTGTTAATTCGTCGATCATCGTTAAGATATATATTTTCTTATTTCGTTCGTTGATTTCTATTAAATCAATGTTAACTCTTTCAAGGGGTTTTGATGCAGTAGTTGTTATTATACATGGATGCGACCAGTTTCGGCGGTCTGTTTTGTTTATTTGACAAACATCACATGTTTTTATGTATTCTTTGACTTCTTTTGTTAAATTTTTCCATTTGTATTTTAATTGGATTCTCCTAATTGTTTCTTCAATTCCTTTATGTGCAGCGAATCTAGAGTCGTGATAGTACGAGATAATTTTTTGTCTAATATTCTCTGGTGGTACTATAATTTGATCCGATATTTCGCATAGTTCGAATTTTACTTCTTTTGAATGGAAAACATAAGAAAATATTTGTTTTGCTATGTCTCTATCGTATTCTCTTTCATTGGATGTGATCGAGGGTATATATACTTGCATAGTGGTAATAGATATATCTAAATCAATTAACTTCGTTTTTAAATCTATCACACATTTGTAGAGATTAAAAATATCTTCCATGTCTTGATTTGAATTTCGGTTGAAACATAAGAAGAAAGTTCTATTATCTTCGAATTTGTTATTTAATATGAAAGTATCATTTAATAATGGTTGTAATGCATTTGTTTCATTAGGGTAATAAGTTATTAGTTTGTTCCATAATTCATTTTCTGTTGTCTTTTCGCATGGCAGAAATAGTATTATGTTTTCATGTTTGTTATCAAAAATTGATTGTTGGGATTCAATTATATCGATTGGTTCTATTGTGCCAAATCGTAATTGGTCCTTAAAATGACTCATTATGTCTTCCTCCGTGTACATAATATTGGGTCGAGATAAAGCGTCAGCGTTCTGATTTTTCTTTCCGGGTTTATAGATTATTTTATAATCATATTCCTCTAAAGCTAATCTCCATCTCATTAAACGTGATCCAGGGTCTTTCACAGAAAATAGCCAAGTTAACGGCTGGTGGTCGGTAGCTATCGTGAATTTTCGTCCAAATAGATAAGGTCTGGAGTGTTGTATTGACCATTTTATAGCTAGTAATTCTCTTTCAATAGTCGAATATCGTTGTTCAGTTTCATTTAACGTTCGCGAAGCATAAGCGATAGGTTTATCACTACCGATTGTTCCTTGTGACAGAATACTCCCTAGAGCGTATTGTGATGCGTCTGTTGTTAATATAAATTCCTTTTCGAAATCAGGATATTCTAATATAGGTGCATTGGTTAATAGATTTTTACATATTGTCATGCTTTTATCGCATTCTGTTGACCATATGAATTTTTCGTTTTTTCTTAACAATTTTGTTAATGGTTTAGTAATATTAGCGAAATTTTCAATAAATCTCCTATAATATCCAACTAATCCGAGAAAGGCTTTGATTCCTTTTGTATTTTTTGGTTTTGGAAAATTTTGAACAGCTACAATTTTTTTTGGGTCGGGTTTTATACCTTGATCCGTGATTATATGACCTAAATAAGCTACTTCTTTTCGTAAGAATTCGCATTTGTCTGGTTGTAATTTTAAGTTGTATTTTCGTAATCTTTTTAATATTTTTCTAATTTTCATATCATGTTCTTCGATTGATGATGCATGTACGATTATATCATCAAGATACACTAAGCAATTTTCATCCGTTAATCCTGTTAATACATTATCCATAACTCGTTGGAATGTTGCGGGTGCATTCTTCAACCCGAAAGGCATTCTTAGGTATTCGAAATGTCCTTCTTCTGTTGAAAACGCGGTTTTCTCTACATCGTTGGGATTGACTTCTATTTGGTGAAATCCACTTGCCAAGTCGAGAGTTGAGAAATATTTACTTTTTCCGAGTTTATCTAGGATATCAATTATGTTAGGGATAGGATATTTATCACCTTTAGTTACCTCGTTTAATTTTCTATAATCGATGACCATACGCCATTTAACTTTACCGCTTGAGTCGGTTTTTTTTGGTACAATCCAAATAGGTGAATTGTAAGGACTGTGACTATGCCGTATTACTTTGTGTGCTAATAAGTCACATATTTGATTTTTAACTTCTGATTTGTGTACTTGTGGATAACGATAATTTTTAGCATTAATAGGTTGTGAATCACCTGTGTTGATGCTATGCTTTATTACGTTAGAAAATGTAAATGTGTCTCCTTCAATAAAAAACACATCTTTGTAGTCTTTACAAATTTTATTAACACTGTTTCGCTCTTCTGCGTTCATGTGTTCGGTCCTGATAAGTTGAGAAACTTTAGTAGCTCGATTTATCGATTCATTGTCATTATCAAAATGATGAATCTCTACTTCTTTTAAATTTATAGGACATGCGGTTAATTTTGGTATTTCTATTTCTGAATCTAATAGATTCATATTGATACATGAAATAGTACTGGTATTGTTTTTTACAGTGATTAATGCACGTGGAATTAACAATCCTTTTATGAAAGTTTTTTCTATTAGACATTCACCTTCGGTGACGTTTGTTATATGAACAGGGATTATTTGTTCGGCTCTACTATTTAGTTTTAATAGTATTGGCTGATTTGGATTTTGATTTGAATATTCCTCAATTGGTTTATACAATTTAACCTCATTTGTTTCGGTGTTTACTGTGGCTTTAAATCGTTTTAACAAGTCGTATCCCATTATTCCGTCGTAGGGGATATTAAGATTTATTAAAAACAGCTTATGCACGTACCTTTCAGTAAGAGGAAAATTTATGTATTCGTTTGTGGTAAACCTTTCATTACCGATACCTTTTATTTCCATTTTTTCATTGAATATTTTTATTTGATTTAAATCTTTTATTATATGTGGTTTTAACATAGATATGGCAGCGCCTGTATCTACTAAAAACGTAATTACTTTGTTGTGCAACATCATTTTTGTAGTGATTAATTTTTGATCATTGCTGATTTGAAAAATGTCTTTTACATGATTTAGAGAGTTTCGAGCAGATTCGTCAGATTTGTTACGTCGGAGATCGACTGCTCTTGTGCAATCTCCTCGGTGGAGTTTAAATTATTGATATGACGATCGTTGTTAGAAGTTGAGGGTTTAGGTTTGTTAAACTCTTTTTTTCGACAATACTCCTTGGTATGTCCTTTCATCTTACAATAAGTACAGAATCTTTCTTGGTTCGATTGTACATTAGATGAAGAGTTAGGTTTAAAGTTATTATATTTATTTGAAGGGTTTTGGTTTCCTTGGCCCTTTGCAAATAGATTTGTGTGAGCTTTATCATAAAAGTTTAGGGTTCGTTCGTCCTCTAAAGCGTACTTAAAAGCAATTTCACAAGTTGTAGGGTTTTTTAAAATCATTCTATGATGATATTTAGTGTTTAACCCTATTATAAAATGACTTAATATTAGATTTTCGTAATTATCTTTAATCTGTCCACTGGGGTCGTTGTTAATGACGTCAGTGGCCAGGAGTTCATCCCTTAAGGACTTAATTTTGTCAATATAATTTGCCATAGATTCTTGTTGCTTGGTTTGGTGCAATTCAGATAAGATTTCATTAAAGTTACGATTGTTAGAGAATTTGTTTTTCAATTCCTCTAAGAATTCGTGTAGGGTTCTAAAATCTTTACCTACAGTAAATGTTGAAGCGTTACCTTCTAATTGAGACATTGCAAATGGTAAGACTAATAGTTTTTGAACTGGAGTTGCTAGTTCGTATGCCATTTTACAATTTTTACAAAAAATGTGTAGATTATTAGATTTTTCACTAAATTTGGGTATTATATGCAAAATATGAGTTAGAGGTAAGGTTGGCTCTATACTAACGGCAGGTACTTTTGGAGTTGCCATTTTTATAGATTTAAGATTTTTAGTGATTTGGTGATTTTACGTCGTAATATCTAGGAATATAATAATAAAGGATAGATAAAAACACAAAGACAATATCAAATAACCCAATTTGTACCAAACAAAATATGAGGACTCACATAAGGATATTCTTCATACTGTTAGGTCCCTCGCTGAATAACTTCAACTTGCAGGCTGCGACTTACTGGGCTCGCTGTAGCGATTGTAGACCGTAGACCGTAGAGCGTAGAGCGGGTGCTGAAGCGGTTACAAGCTTTCGCGACGATATTTTAGATTTATTCGAAAAATCGAACGATTCCTAGCTAAAGATCCTTTTGATGGATCCTACCGACTGCGCCAATTGTTACGGGCGTAAAATCAAATAGACTTTTTAAAAAATCACTTTATTTAATTTAATTAAAATATATTTTAATTAACAATAACATGTGCTAAGCTAACTACAGCTATGTACTAATGTAAGAGATGAACTGATGTGAGGGCGGAAGTAAATTGGTTTTTATAACATGGTACAAACAAGTTTTAGGGTTGTGACCTCCGGCGTGTATAAAGAAATCAATTAAGATATTCGGAATGACGTCTAACGAAATCTATTTACTTTAATTTAAACAAAGGGTTCTTTATATTACTAGTATCAATGAACCTATGACCTGTTAAGATAATCAGTGGAAAAGTACTGTGGGATGTTCCTATGGGAAGCTTAGGGCTGTGACATTGTGTGACTGGCCGTCGCCTATTTATCACGGACCAAAGTAGTAAAATTCAATTTCTGGTTGATACCGGATCGGATGTCAGTTGTTTTCCACGCAAATTATTGTCAGGTAAATGTCAGCCAACCAATTTCGAACTCAATGCGGCTAATGATAGTACTATTAAGACTTACGGCAATTTTGGTCTAAGACGTGAGTTTACTTGGCAGTTTGTTGTTGCCGATGTGAGTTCAGCTATAATTGGCTCTGATTTTTTATCACACTACAACATTTTGCCAGATTGTCGTAACAAACGTTTAGTTGATGGTATAACTGGTATATATACACTTGCTTCCATAGCGTCCATCAAATGTTAAGACGATTACGATGACTAATGATTCACCTTTTAGCAAATTGCTCAGTGAATTTCCAGACATCTCTCGTCCGCCTGGCTTTTTCAGGGAAATCAAACACAATACCATTCATCATATTTTGACTAATGATGGCCCCCCCATCTCTTGTAGACCCCGTCGTCTCGCGCCTCACAAACTTGCAATTGCAAAAAAAGAATTTGGGGACATGATAAAATGCGGCACTGCAAGACCTTCAAAAAGCCTTACACTTGGCTCCAAAAAGAGACAACACGTGGCGTCCTTGTGGTGATTATCGATTCCTAAATGCTCGAACGATCCCTGACCGCTACCCCGTGCGTCATATAGGGGACTTTAGTAGTCATTAAGCCACCATCATCAGTATCACCATCATCCGCATTACCATCATCCGCATTACCATCATCTATTTATACATCTCGTGCGGGACGCAAAGTAATATTAAAAATTCCGTTTAATCTGTAACCTTCCTCTCTTCGTGGGGGGGTCATGTGGCGACATTGTATGGTGACACGATACATTAAGAAGGTAATGTCAATAGACGTCAGACAGAGACATGTACGATAGAGACGTGTTATTTTAATTTAGTTAAACACGAGGTTTAATATTATGTTTATTGAAATACACCAAGTGAATTTACGTGTGGTTTAATTGTTATAATATATAGGCGTAACATACGCCTATAAGTGCAGGCAGGCTTTCTCGCCACAGCTCCCTCAATGATACCATCAAAAGGGCTCTTGCGTCAATAGACGTCCCTGCTCTCCTAGAGCCAACGGGAATAATCCGGGAAGACGGCAAGGGACCCGATGGAATGACTCTGATTCCCTGGGAGCGAGGTCGGGCCCTTGTATGGGATGCAACGTGCGTGGACACATTATCTCCGTTTCATCTCAGGGAAACAGCAATCAAAGCGGCGGAAATCGCTGAGTCTAAGAAACGGCGCAAATATAGTTCAATTATTGAAAACTTCTTTATGCCGTTTGGTGTAGAAACTCTAGGTCCGTGGGGTTCAAATGCCAAAAATTTTATTAAAGATGTATCCCCTCGACTGATCATCTCTTCTGGTGACAAGAGGGATGGCTCCTTTCTCGCTCAACGAATCAGCATCGCGATTCATCTTTTCAGTATTTCTGCATACGTTGTTTAGTCCACTAAATACCTTGCTTCCCGCTTTCACTCTCCTTTCAATTTCCTAGTCTATTTTTCCACTTCTTGTAAACATACTACCTAATAAACAAATTCATTTACTTGCTTTAATTTACATCCTTTCACACAAATGTTACACTCCGTCCTATCATCATAATATCCTTTTCAAATAGTAATACTAATACTTTTGATTTCGAATTATTAATTTTTAAAGTGCAACCAGGCTTTGCAGCTCTTGCTCCGAAGATGCAATTAATACCGCATCATCGGAATATAAAAGACAGCAAACTCTATCAAAAAACCGGCCAAGTGCAAGTCCGACTCGCACAAGAAGTGCTCCGTGCACTCAATAGTTTGCACTAAGGTCAGACCAAGTTTGATGCAACTGTATGGCGCAGGAACAAATTAGTGCTAGTCAGTTATTTGTTTCTTTTATAGTTATATTATACCATGTTATACTAGTTAGAAGTTTGTATGTATTGCCATGTAACGTTGTGCTCATTTAGCTAATAAATGAGACCACTTTATTACAATGCTGTTGAGAATTTGTCAACCTCCTTACAAAATAAGTTACTGACTACCTATAATTTAAGAATTATTCAAATTAATCCGAATATGGAACAGTGTCTGCTATTTGTTTATTTTTCTTCCATTTTTAGTTAATGCATTGCTAAGTTTTGTCAATGTCAATAATTTTAATAAATTTAACAAATTACAAATATGCTGTGATATAAAATATATTATAAAGGAGCATGATATTTGTAAGTACCTACTATTTAAGTTGTATTGTGTTTAGATCATATCATATCCTGGAAATCATTACTTATTTATTTCATTTTTATTTTCCATAAATCTACATTAAAATTTAAATAAAACAATATGGATATTAATTTATTATTATTGTGGCTAGTTCCCCAATTCCTTATAACTCCCGTAAGAAGGAAAGAGCTAGGCGACAGCCATTATTGCCATTATTGCTATTATTGGGATAATCTCTGATTTCTGAACTGAAAACGAGAAAAGAAATCTTTCAACTGAACTACTGTTTAGACCTAAGATTTTGCAAGACGACGCCCCTACTAGATGTGTTGTTTAGAACAAACAAACGTGTCCCTTTGTCACACACGCACACAACTTTAATTTGCAATTATACACTAGGCATTGACACTATCGATAAAAATTAATATCGATAACATTTTTATGTCATTTGTCATAGTTATTTTTTACTAAACATTTTAGGTAAGAAATAAATGCAAATAGATACATACTTATTTATTATTTATTTGTCAAAATAATACTTTAGCGGTAGGTAAAAACTATTATTGCTTTTAAAACTTCTTCAGTAAATCCAGCCTCTGCATCAAAACTAGAGTACTATTTTTATAGAGTCCTGGGGTGTGGTCTTTGAGTATTTACCAAAGGAGACGTGAAGGGTATAAATGACCGAACAATTTTTTCTGCCACTTTTGGCGGGGGGGGGGGGGGGTAAACGTCTAGTACTAGCCCCTGTACCACTGTATTTTTCTGTCGTTTTATTGTCGCAACGGATTTTACGTTATATGATGATTATGTTAAAATACCAACATAATACTTATAATTAATTATTGGAAACACTAAGTTTGACCCCCTAGATCGCCTTTCCCGTTTAAAACATCACAATTAACTATTTTCCTAGAGCTCTGTCTCGTGACACAAAACGATACCAACGGAAATCTAAGGTAACTTATTACTACGCACCTGGTCAGTATAACTGGTCAAAGGGGAAAAAATTGGCGAAAGGGGGAGCCCGTCTATGGCCCCTCCATAGGCTTAGTACTCTATGGGTGTGGCACACATACAATGTATCAAATTGTTTTCTAATATTATAATTGTATGTTTTTGGTGAATAAAAAATGAAGTGTTAAAGCAAAGGACCTAACTTCAGGGGGCTATTGTCCGGGTTTGCTTACATTTCTTTTATCTTTATTAATATATAAATGGTTTTCTTTATTTTTGTACTCTTTAAAACAGACATTTCTGCATCTTGCATCTTGTTTATGCCAGTTGTAGGTGTAGTGCATAATGCTAGGGTTTCTTGAGGGGTGACCTGTAAAGTGGACAATCAATTTAACGTATGGAAAAATATTTTAACCCAAACTATTTAAGTGTAAATGTAAATTAATGTTTAGATTACTTTGCACCATGAAGTATTCGACGATTTTTTCCTGGTAAATATAGTTGTTCTTCAAAATGTTTGAAGCAAATTGTGCTGTTTTTTTATGAAAAACCAATTCTATTATTCCTCAAAGTAATTAATACTTTAAAAGTGAATATTTCTAAACACTTTCTTATAAACGCATGAAATCGATATCGATAAAATTCGTATGGCGACTAACGGCACTACGGCCGAAATGGCGTGCGTGAAATCTACATAAATAAAAACAAATAAAACAATTTTAAAATTACTTACTTGTGGTATGACACACCATAATTTGATAAATTAATTGTCCCTCTATGATGTCTACACGTAATAATAGAACAGTACGGCAATATTATCAAAGAAAAACAATTTTTACAGTAAAATTTTAGATAGCGTGCAAACGTCAGACGACTATTCAGACTGACGCGTATAGTTGTCTTAGAAGACAACTCTCTGGCACGATCTTATAGTGAGCGGAACACATCTAGTAGAGGCGGGCCACGCATCGTCTTATAAAATCTTAGGTTTAGACGATAAGGTTTTTTAAAACTCGACGCGCATGATGGGGACAACCTTTATTTTTTTACTTTATTATTTGTTGCTATAGCGACCATTGTAGGTAACGCACTTTGTGAAAATTTCAAGTGTCTACCTATTATGGTTCAAAAGATACAGCCTTCTGACAGACGGACGGACGGACGGAAACACAGGCAGCGGAGCGTAATAGGGCTTTTCCGTTGCACCCTTTGGGTACGTCTACAGATTAGCGTGGGTTTCGGAGACATTCCAATCGCAGCTCCTCTAATAGCCTCGGTTGTTTAACGGCTACTTTTTCCATTATGGTTTGCAATTGTTGACAATACACAGCTGCCGTAATTTTCTGGCCAGATCTTAGGAGGCTGTAGTAGATCACACCAGCACTAGCCCACCGTCCACGGGGATTGTTCTATAGGTCAAAATATCCAGAACGAAAACGTTGGAACATTTTCTTTTGCAGTAGCTGCCCCATCATTCAAGCTGTTTCTGCAGCGCTGGTGCCACGGTGGAAGTCGTATTCGTAAATTACGCGATATTTTAAGATTTCCATATTGTGAACAGAACGATGTCAAAGAAAAATCAAATGACGCGAAAACAAATTATTCAAAACACAACTATACCTACATGAGCTTAGATTTGAAATAAATTTGAATTTAGAATTCATCTAACTAACCAAACGCCAAATATTTGAAACCAAAGTGGCCAGTTCACAGATCTTTTATACTAGTAGTTCTGTGAGCCAGTTCGACAAAACGTCAATTTCATATGTAAATGCCCCGCTTAGTCTCTTTGTCTGTCTGCGCCCTTTTCACGTAAAAACTGCTAATCGGATTTTGTTGCGCTTTTCAATATTAGATAGGTTGATTAACCGGGAAGGTCTACGAGTATTAAACATGAACCTATCATGTTTAGGAGCTAAGCATTAACAGTGTAAGTGAATCAAGCCGGGACAAAAGTGAGCGAGTTTCATGGCGTTATGCTGTCTAATCCGTCCGAGATATAACAAAATGATGTAGGAAAGGAATTGTGAAGAATAAAATGATCAACAAAAAAGGGCCGCGGTAGCATAAATCTATCTCTAATAAATAAACAGTTATAAGTAGAGACTTAGATATTCAAATTGTTGTAAACCGATATTGCAACTACCCGTGCGAAGCCGGAGCGAGGTCGCTAGCAGTAAAATAAATTAAAATAACTTACTGATATTTTTGGTTTCCTTAAAGTCCCATTTTCAACACTCGTAGTAGACATATTATTTATCATTCAATAATCAAATCACACAACTTAAAAACAATTTAAAACACACACACAACAATTACACACGTCTTCAACAAATAAGAGGGGAATAAAAACTACATCGTACATTTCTGATGATAATTTAATACTGAAAGACTTAATCGGTATTGTGAAGGACACAGTAATAATATTTCTATTTACAAATTTCTTGATATTGTTTTTATTGATAACTGAATAGACGTAATCAATTTATGTATGAAGATAACATATCATATCTGTGTTTGCATAAGGTATCATGTTAGATTTTAGGGAAAATGTGATAAACCTATTTGTTTGTTTTATAAAAACAAACACATCTTCACGGCTTTTATACCTTGCGGTGTGGCAAGTTGGCAAGGTGGCAAACCTGTTGCTGCACTTAATGGACCTACATTGTGTCACTTCTTTATCAGAAGGGATTGATTAAAGAAGATAATCTTAAATAAAACTGGTGCTTATTGAAAATTGAACTCCCGGTTTCAAGTGAACTCTATACCAATTAGGCTATCGACTATTATTGTTTTTTTTACTATTTAAATTATATCACCTACCTAATTATAGCTGCATTTTAAAAAATTGCCTTTTAAAAAAAAGTGTACCGACTTCAAAAATTATGCACTGAAAGCAAAGTGTGCCTATAAAATTTGAAGACTTCTCGATTTCTAAAGGATCCCATAATCAGATCCTGACCTTATGACAATGTGACCACATGGGAAGTATATATGGTATCCTCTCAAATGCTCTAAAATAAAATATATAATTTCAGAAGCTATAATTTTAGTTGCTATAAATATTCATTTTCTATAAATTTAGCTCCTGTAATTTTAAAAATCTATAAATTTGTTTGATATTTTTTTTTAAATCTATAATATTAATTCCTATAACGTATTGTTTTCTATAATTGCAGTTGCCATAATTTTCAAAATATATAATTTCAAGTCCTATAATTTTTATAATGTCTATTTTCAATTGCACTAATGGCTACTTTTCTATAATTGCTGTTACTATAATTTTGAAAATATATAATCTCATGTCTTATAATTTTTATAATCTCTAATTTCAGTTGCACTAATGGTTACTTTTCTATAATTGCAGTTATTATAATTTTCTAAATATATAAATTCAATTTCTATAAATTTATTAATCTATAATATCATTTGCTTTAATGGATTGTTAAAATAAGTGTACTCACAATATTATTAAACGTATAACTTCATTCTATTTACATTTACAAATATATAATCATAAAAAATAATTTTCTATAATGTAATCAATTTAAATAAGTACTATTATTAAAATTTACAGTAGATTTTGTTAATGTCTTTTGCAGTAATTTTCGATTCCTATTCCCCTAATTTGTAAATAAAAATAGGTTAGCGAGGAGCGAAGCGACGAGCGTGGTTCGAATAGTGCTAAAACAGAGCGCAAGACGAGCGAGCGAAGCGAGCGTTCCGCGGCAGCGGACGGCGAAGCGCCAGAAATTCATAAATACCTAAACAACCATCACATGTTGATAACGGATATGATACCTATATATATATTATTTATAATAAGTAAGGAAGATTTTTATATAATAATAAATATTTCGCAAATAAACTGGAAAAAATATAGCAAATTAATCATTACATAATTAAATGTTGTACCTTTTGATAATTTAGACATCTTGAAAATTATAGAAAACAATTTTAGATAAAACGAAAATTATAGCAAATTATAAATTAGATTCCAGGGTACCCAGCGGAAGACCTAGTCTGGGTACCCTGGAACCGTAACACGGTTTCGGGAGCTGTAAAAAAAAGCAACCCGTGAAGAAAAAAAAAAATTTGATCATTTAATGTTATATATTTTGATAATAGTGATTACAGAAATCGATTTTAGGTTTAAAAAAATTATAGCAAATGAATAATTATAGAATGTAATGTTATATCTTATGTACCGATATATTCTAAAATTATATCAAAACATTTTAGAGACATTGTAGGAGACCCAGTATATATACCCTTTCAAAAAAAAAATTGCAAATCGGTGTCTTCAAGTAATCGGGGAACATACATAAAAAAAACATAAAAGATTCCGCCCAATTGAGAACCTCCTCCTTCGTTATTTGAAGTCGGTTATACTGAGATATATAATTTGACACTGTAAACCATAGATGCAGTATCAATATCATCATCATCAACCTTTTAAGATCCACTGCTGCATCATGGTCTCCCTCTAGTGGTGCTCATTGAGAGGAATTGCCATAGTCACCACGCTTGGCAGGCGGGTTGGTGACCGGACGCTTTACGTGCCCTCCGGAGCATGAGGAGTCGATTTAGGCACATATTGGTGCTTAGCATTTTGGCAGAGGGTAGGATTCGAACCCGGGACCTCCGGTTTCAAGTCCACCGTCCTACCAATTAGGCTATCGACTACCTGATGTGGCGCTCAGTAGTTTGGTAATGTCGCGATAGAGCGAGACCACAAAATTTATACATCAGTGTGCGTGGATTATTCTGTGGATTTTTCAACTTAGATGACTTACATCCAGGCACTGCACCATGCACTGCATTAAGCATATTAATTAATTACGTCTACTAAACACTATAGGTGCCCACTCATTCCTCCAATCGCCGGCGCGCCGCCATACGGTCCACCAAAATCGACCACAGACTCGTCCAATGCTTGTACGCGCGGTCCGCCTTCCGTTTTCAAATGGTTGAATTTGTGGTTGATTTCGATAAACGAAATTACTAATGACGCTAGGCTGTTACAGTATTCAAAAAACTGTCTCGTCTCTCTGTCTCGCTTTAACATACGCGATTTATCAATCTATTATATAGAGCACCCGAGCGACTATACTAAATGTATGCTATAAACGACACTTTGACAGTGATACACACATGACACTTTTTGACATCTTCGGAAGGGACATCTAGGCAAGTTAGTTTCAAAATAGATTCTCGAGGATCCATGGTTATGATTACATACCTGCCTGCCACTTCACGCCAGTTTCTCAAAAGGGTAGGCAGAGAGGATGGAGCGCCAATTCTTACGATATTCTCTTGCTTCATACATGTCCAAACATCGTTTCATAGATGTATTTATTATATTAACATTATTTATTTTCTTATCATCAAGATCCCGAATAAAGTCCCTCAACCATTTTCCTAATTAATTGTACATTTTATACAATATATCTACTGTACAAGCTTCTGTCCGCGGTTTCACCCGCGTGGAAATAGATCCAAAAATAATTTAAACCATTAAACTATCATTATGCAAAAAATCATGTCGATCCCGTGAAAAACAAAAACAAATCTATCCCACGGAAACCATACATTTTTCCGGGATAAAAAGTAGCATATGTGCTATTCCAGACCATAATCTATTTCTGTGCCAAATTTCATCCAGATCCGTTAAGCCGTTCTGGCGTGATTGAGTAACAAACTTACATACATCCATACAAACTTTATAATGGGATAAATAAACATAAAGTACCGTCCCATATCATGACATGGCTATATTTTAATCTTCTAATATATTAATTAATGTATGGAAGTGAATCTTGGATATGGCAGAAGAAGCATGCTAGTAAGATTAATGCTGTTGAGGTGAGATCGAGAAACATGTGTAATACCTCAGAAAGAAATGATGATGTACGTGACATATGTGAAGTGACTGATAGTGTTGTACATAAAATTGAAAGGGGGATGCTGAGATGGTTTGGACATCTTGAACGAATGTGTGATGAAAGAATATAAAGCTTAGTAGGACGACCAAGACGAACTTTAATTGATCAAATATCTGATGTCCTTAATAAATGTCAAATACGTAGTAGGTAGGCACCTTCAAAAATAGACGTGAATGTATGAAATGATGTATGGGTGTGTGCATGTGATGTGTGTGGTATGTGGCGCTCCATACTTTCTGCCTACCATTTTGAGAAACAGGCATGAAGGTATGTAAAATGATAGAACTAAAATCGATGTGCGCGGCTCATCAAGTTTTGATTATTTTTTTTTAGTTTTATTTCATAGATAAGTATCATAGCATAGGGTAATTATGTCCAAAATGTGATTTTTCGAATTTCATCCCCCAAAGGGGTAAAAACGGGTATTAAAGTTTATATGGCAAAAAAAATTAAATTTTGGATGATTTTATTTATATAGAAGATTAAATATAGGCATATCAGGATATGGGGCGGCAAGCTAGCACGTTATTTTTATTTATACACTAGCGGCCCGGTACGTGCTTCGCTACGTATAAAGAGACATAATAAAAAAAAATTGGAACATCAAATTCATTTATTCAAACAAAAAATATTTTATTAATTGCTAGCGGGCCCGGTAGACGTTGTCCTGCCCAAACGTTAGCTTGCCTGCTATTTACTTTCATTCGTCCGTGGAAAACAACTACCACTATCACTACTACTACCACTACCCCTACCACTACTCCAACCACTACCACTACCACTACTCCAACCCCTACCACTACTCCAACCCCTACCACTACTCCAACCACTACCTATGTCCTATGTCCGTCTTCTGGCTCTAAGCTACCTCCCCACGAATTTTCAACCAAATCCGTTCTTTAGTTATAAATGGTGTAACTAACACGACTTTGTTTTATATATAGAGATAAGAAAAGTATAATACAGCGCCATCTATTGACGTTTGCAAATACATTTTAGTACATATGTAAAAATAAAGATGACGTTTAATTTCAATTTGACAGCACAATCCCTATCTGAAAAAAAATTCAATTTGACAGCAAAATCGCCATTAACAAAACGATCCGCCATTTATTGAATTCAGATGTTACAAAAAGTGTGATAAATGAAAAACCGCTAAACCGATTTTGTGCAAACTTCACATAAACCATCTACTAAATAGTCCGAACAAAACCCAAACATTTGGTTTGGATAGGTGAGCCCGTTCTTGAGTTATAAAATTACAACGAAAAGTGGCATTGATTTATATATATACTAGCATATCGCCCCCGGCTTCGCCCGTGGATATTTACGAACAAAATAAAATATACCCTTAAAGTAGCTAGATTTCGAGATTTTTTGACAAACAATTTTTTTACCTTTCGTAAAAAATAATTTTCTTTTTAATAAAAAGTATCCTATGTTACTTCTAATACCTCCAAGAATATATGTGCAAAATTTCATGATGATCGGTTAAGTAGTTTTTGCGTAACAAACAAACTTACATTCGCATTTATATTAATAGGGATATAGGTATATATTACCATGTTCTAGGGTCGCCGGCGCTGCTGCACTGAGTGCTGAGAATTTAAAAAAAAGTAAATATTCAGGCCTCCTCGACCAATTTGAGTTCTTAGCCTTTGCTGTGGAGACTATGGGTGTGTGGTCACCAGACGCAAATATATTTGCCGACAAGATTGGAAAACTTTTAATCGATGCATCTGGTGATCGCAGATCTAAGGCCTTCTTTAAAGCGTCGCTCTAGAAATACAAATGGGTAACCAATGACGTACGTATATCATTGGGGGTAACGCAATTAGTGTTCTCGGCACTCTAGGCCAGTCGTCGGAGTTCCTAGAACAAATATTCTATTTATAGTTTTAGTGTGTGTGGGTGTAGGTAGGTAACCACTTTTAATTAATTTTTATAGATATTAATATTATATAAGTTTTAAATTAAGTTATTAAATTGTGAATTAATAAAAAACCTTGTAAGTATAAAATATGAATTTAATTAGGAAAAAGGATGAGGGAAGGTCGACTTTATTCGGGATCTTGTACTATTAAATTATATTGTAAATTTCGCCAATTTAAATAAATAAGCAGAAAAAGTAACTCTTGAGGTCTTTTTAGATACCCGAAAGGGGTCCTTAAAATTTTAAATTTCTTAAAAATGTTAAAAATAATACTTAAGGAATGAATAAAGGCTATATTATTATTCTCTTTATTTCATTTCTTTCTTTCTATTATATTTTTACATATTTAGGGGTATATAAAAAAAAACAAAAATATATAAAAATATAAAAAAAGGATTATCCCCCCGGAAGCGAGGTAAATACCCAAACTACCGGTGGTTAGGGCTGCAGAGAGAGGAACTTCCTCACAATACGGGCCGTGCTGAGGAGTACTGCCTTCTGGATATTATTATTATTATTATCGTACTTCTAGAACGCGTCTGCACAATACAATAAGAGTTACATAGGACACTAATTAGTATAGTACATTCACAAACAACTCTATACATGACCACAGTATTAAAAAAATTAAGCACAGTATGAATAGAAAATATTTTTTAGAAGTCAATCTTGAAAAAATAGTAAAAATACTCTATGAAATAGATAACGAAAATTATATTTTACCATTTGAAAAATATGACCTTTTCGATATCTCCGTAACCATTGACTTTAGAAATCTAATTATTGATAAAATTGTAATATTGTTTAATTTTGTAGTTTTGAGAAAACTATTTACCGACTTTCCACCGCTTTCCTCTACAATTTCAGGTATAAAAAAATTAAAGAAATTGATGGTGCACCAAATAAGTTTCACCAGATTGAGCGCTAGTCGGGAGGACGCCCATACAAATAATATGAAGCGCCGTCCAGCGGCTAAGGAGCGTTGGTCAAGGTAATCTTATAACTGTCAAAAATATGGCAAATCTCAGTTAATTCTGGAAACATCGATGTGCCTGGAAAGGCGAGTTTATTTATAAGTACAACATTTCTTATTATTTTAAATTGGATTGAGGCATATTTTTATTATTTAGGGTAGGTACTAAATAGCTAGGTAGGTATATAGTTTCCAAAACGATGTTTGCTTTTACATTTAAAACAATAACTATCAACTGTATGGTATGGAAATGTTGTATAAATAAACTCAACTTTCCAGGATTAATTGAAATTTGCAATATTTTTGACAGTTATAAGATGACCTTGACCAACGGAAAAGACATCAAAATATATCTTTATAAATAAGTAAAAATTAAATGCTGTTCGTTGGTAAGCGCATCACTAATTGAACAGTTTGATCAATTTGGCAATTTTTGTAAAATGTTCGCAAGTCTGAAAAAGGGTTTACGGAAGGAAAAATGGAAAAAAACGGTTTTTTCTATAAACTTTAGACCAATATAGGCGATGTAAGTTAATACCTATGGGTTCCACCGGCGAAATTTCTTTGCGGCTCAACCTATTTGGCCCGAGTTAAGTAGGTATACAAAGTATAAAGTTTTTTGTCGTTTACCATTTATGTAAAGCTTTCGAAATGGTCCAAAGAGCCGATAAAAATATAAAAATACCTACCGTTAATCGTTGAAAATATCATCAAAATGAATGCAGTCGTTTCAAAGCAAATTCTGTTCTCTAGATACCTACCTACATAAACATTTTTATATAGTGTAGATACAAATAGCATATCTCACTTATATAATTTAATGTTTTTATAAATATACTAGGTAGATAGGATTGTTAGAAATAATAATAAGTCCGAATATCCATTTAGACTTTTATTTAGAACTGATTGAATCAGATTAAATACACTATCGTGACATTAATTTGGTATTACATAATATGAATAAAATCTTAATTACTCCGGCAGACAATTTCATTCCATATAGCGCAACCTCTTGCATACAAATTTATTCACAACTTTACTTGGTACCTAATATAAAAAGAATATGTGATTGGTAACATTTCATCATTTATAGTAGAAATACCATTTTCAATGAACAAACAAGAAACTTTTATGATCTTAATGAACCATATCAAAATTAATACTAATTTAGTTTCATTCAAATATAGCTCGATAAAATTATAAAGTAAATAATCCTATATAAATAAAAATTATAAGAAATGAATATTATCAATATTTCTATCAAACTTAAATAAACTGATAAGAAATAAATTAAATAGGAAAGGAAAATAGCGGAGGATAAAAAAAATAAAAAAAAGGAAAAATAATTGGTCTAGAAAATTTATTAAATGAATGGGGGCGACTATGTGCAAGTTATATATTTACAGCACAAACTTGTAACCAACGTCAGTCCAGTCGCATTCGACTCTTTTTCACTGTACAAGCACATTATAAACTAAAATTAAAACAATGGAAATATTCGCGGTTAATACTTATATAAATAATGGTACACGAAATTATTCCTTACAGGCTAATACATTTTGTCATCATAAATAATTTAAAATTAATGTTAAAAATGTGATGTTAGAAGTGGATTAGTAACGAAAATCACTGGACACAACTTAGAGATCACGGCGATAGCTATATTACTCGCCTGATGGAAACAGTTACATACTTTCAGTATAATGATATACGCTTCCATACATGTAGCGCCACAGACCTAGTGGACGCCCTTCTTATAATCTACCGTGATGATAAATTAACCCGAAATCGGAAGTAAAAAATTATATCATAAAAACTACTCTTACAACGTACGTAATAAATGTAATTGTTCAACAAATTATAACTAAAGTTGTGAATAATTTGTAGATATCACCGACTCCAATCTTACATACTAACACGATATATATTTTACAAATGCAGTAAACTCCTTCTGACTCCTTTACTACAGTAACTATAAACAAAACTAAAAATATATAACAACCACAGTTATCGAATCTCACATATAACAAAACATTAAAAAAAATATCATGAGCTTTAAGCACGAATTACATAAATATATCCTAACATTTGTAGAAATGAACATTTTAAAATATTTTTTGCAATTTTGTAAAAGATTCGGTGTATTTTTTTTGTGAATAAAGCAATGAAAGAAACAAAAATTGGAAAATGATTTGTAAGTCAGGATGCAATGTTTATTTAGAGCATTTTCGTTGTATCAGATAGCAGCCAAAATTAATTCTTCTCAAATAAAATATTTAGTTACGATACATAGTTTTAGAGAATATCACGATATTATTAAATAAACGATGTATTATAATTTATAATAGTATGAATGCATTACATCCTAAGTTTACAAACATCGAAACAGTGCACACTAACACATTTATTTATTACTGAAACTAACATTTATTTTTGTCTATAGATATAGTATAATAGAGATTAAAAACTAAGTGTAGAGCCAGTCTTCCAATGTAAGTAATTTTAGAAGAATAATCAGGGGGAACTATTTAGGATATATTTTATAGTATACTTACAAATAAAATCGAGATAAAAGTTTTAATAAATATGGTGAAATACGAAATATTGTAAATTTTCAATAAATAATGAAGACTTGACTCCTTACAAGGGAGACGACATTTAATAATTAAACATATTAATATTTTACAATGAGAAAGAAAAGTGACCGAAAGTAAGAGCCAATCTACATTTTAGAATGTTAAAAAATTTATAACTTCACTATGTTAAATTTTATTGTATCGTACAAATAGTGAAGTTTTGTTTCGAGGAAGACTTACTAAAAGTGATTTAGTTTGAATTTTGATTACAGTAGAACCTCGATTATCCGAACCAATTGGGACTGAGACTAGTTCGGTTAATGGAAACGTGGGTTTTTTGGGACGAGATGAGAGGTCACTTTTTTTACATACATAAATATTAAAATTTGACATATTTATAACTTTGATGTATGTATTTTAAACACCAGTAATAAGTCGAATGCTTTTTTATAAAATCGTAATTTTTTAACAATGTATCTTTCACGCCAACGTTCATAAGTTATCGTTCGGATAATTGAGGGTTCGGATTTTCGAGGTTCTACTGAACTTCAGTTATTGTAAAATATTAAAATGTCATAATTTATAATATATTATGAGAACATGTACACATATATGACACTACAATATTTAAAATGGACTAGTGCTAGACATTTAAATTCGTAACGATACTTATGTAGTCCTAATTATAGCACAGCCATGTCTTAGGTAATACATACAATGGTTTCTGCTCTCATTGTGAACTACCAAAGACATGCCCAGATCTGCCAGCAAATAAATTGCTTGTCCCTTAATCGCGTTCGTGTTATAATTACACAATATTTGAACGGTAGGTTTCGTCGTCTCATTAAATCCAATAAATAAGCTATAATCTTAGCTATTTGCTGTCAAAATCGTGAGTAATATTACTATAACAATATTTTGCGTACACAAAATTGTTTTAAATGCGCGGTTTAAACACAATCGAATATAAAGTTATTCGTAGACAAAACATTGTCATAGTAACTAGACAAATAATTATCTGTTGTCCAATGTCAAAGTCAATATGTTCATTCATTTCATCCATTAGGTATGTAGGATGTGTTATCTCCAATTACACATACAACCACGATAATACTAAAGTTTCTCGAAGAATGAAATAAGATGTAAAGGGCAGCAGAGATTTAGGAGACCATGTCTAGCTTCAATAGAACTTATGAAGATATCAAGAGCAAGCAAACGAGTGTGTCATATGTACATCACTCGAAGGAAACTAACAGTAGGGACACCTTTAAAAAGTGTTTTGTTAGGCATTAACATATTTTATTTACATTTCACAAGAATAAATGATTTACTTGTACTCATATCCTATACAGCATATTATAAGACTACTATTTTAGAAACAGATGCACATTTTAACTTAACTTATATTTCTATTTAAAACTTAATAAGTCATATGAAAGTATTTACAAAATTTAAATGACAATGTGATTTTCCAACATAGTAATGCAGAGTAAACCTATTATATACAAATTACATAAATAGTGCCACTTTGTACAAAGCTGAAGTATTACACGATCATGTGATTAGCATGAATTGAGTACACAAGTATAACTAAAATAAGTTATTATTACAAATAAATATACAAGATGGTCCACAAAAGTTCACGATAACATAATCTTGCCGGACGCACTCACACACACACACACATGGCGCTTGTTACACTTGACTATGATACTGAGTATTGACCAAATATTGCACAAACCATAAATACAAACAAATAAATATTATATATTGATATGAACAGAAGTGCTCATGAGAACTTTAGTTATTTTTGACAACGCCCATCTTTTAATTTATATCATAAAATCAATGTTAAAGATAAGCAGTACATCTAATTAATCACAAACACCGACATTTATGAAATATATGTTATTATTTTACAGCCATTTTAATGAAAGTTCTATAAACTTGCTTTGACAAATCTAACAGCAAGCAACTTTTTGGAAATATTTCATTAAAAAATATATTACAAAATTTATCACGACCATTACCAGAGACAAATGAAAAAGTACTAACTAAAAAAATATATAGAAAAATAGTAATTCATAAGGAATGACGAAATTTTAGTTCTACTTAGAACATTTAAAAATACAGTGGCAAATGATGAGTGATACTAAGAAACGATCATAATGTATAACAAACAATATAAAACTATATAATATGACATGTGCAAAATAAATTTGGCAACATACAAAAACTTTATTTGTTTTTCCATGAAGACAATAATGCAGAAAGCAAGTACTAAATACATGTGAATATTAAAAGTATTATATAGATAAAGTAATTAATACTAGAACAGTTCACTATTAGTGGCCGAGACCGGCTAATGCTAAATCTTAACATTGTCCAATAAATGATGAGATTCCTTTAGAAGCACTACTATCAACAAATATACATCTAAATCGTACACAAAAAAGTAATAGAATCCATTGAGCGTTTCTGTTTATATACAAATAAATAATGAGCTTATGCACTAATAAGTTTAGAACTTTTGTTAAAACTCGTACAAGTCTCTAGGCTTGCGATAGCGAAGTGGCAATCATCTAACCTCGCAGTGCTTGGATACGGACAGCGCGGAAGTGACAGGCACTGCCGGCGCTGCACCGGGAGCCGCGGGTGGCGCGGGCGGCTCGACAGTCACGATGGGCACGGGAGGCTCGGGCGGCACGGACGGCTCCTTCATCACATAGCTGGAACCTTCAGCACTGCGCGACAGTTTTAACCTGATCGGTGTCACTTTGGCGGTTCGTATCTTGCGCATGGCAGACGACGCCTCAGTGTAAGAAGGCGGGTCTATGGCGAGCGGATCGGGCGCGCTTGGGTCGTATTCGAAGGGGTCGACGGGCGCCGAGTCCGCTACGGGTGCCAGCACGGACTTGCTGCGCTTCTTCGATTCCGTACGTTTTATCTTGATGATCAACTTTGTGTCATTCTCATTTTTGCTGTTCACTACCTGCAACTTTTCGGCCTTCTTAGCCTTCTTCCGTTTCCGTTTCTCGTTCTTGGGTTTGCGCTTTTTGAGCTTCTCGGTATCCTCGAAGTCGGCCATGACCTGTTTCCGGTACTTCATGCTCTCGCGACGCATATCTTCAAAGCTCGGCTTAGGCATGTTGACGAGCCTCTTCTTGGGAGGACGGAATTGGTCACTGAGGGGTTCGACCGTGTGCACGGGCTGGACGAAATTGGACCCAATTTTAATTTTAAGTTTTGGCGTCACTGGTACCGGGGCAGGGACCGGCGGCCGGACGGGCTTCGTAGTTACGCGGGCACCTCTTCGTTTATGGGTGGAGGCGGCAGTGACATAGTTGGACAATTTGATTTCGTCGTCGTCGTTCATACTGGCATCGAGATATTTCAATTCTCTGGACAGGCCGCCGGTGGCTTTGCGCTTCTTCTTCTCCACAACAGGTTCATGTGTAATCTTGTAGTCTTCCCTGGTGGGAATGCTGGTCATGGACGCGACAGCCTTGGGTATAGTGATGACTGCGCGGCTGATTGGCGGGGGAGGGGCGGGCGGCGGGACTACCACGTGTGCCGCAGGATCGACCATGTTCATGTCTTGCGTCCAATACTGCCGCAACAACTCTTTCTTCCGCATGCGTCTCAGGTTGGTAGCGCCGGCCATCATTCCGGAGGTGCCAACGACACTCGGTGGTGCGATGATATTGGGAGGTGGTTCGTGAACGGGTATCGGTGGCTGCGGTGCCACGGGTTGGGAGGAGCTCGTAGAGTAGTTTGCGTCGAGGAAAGGTCCCTTTATTTTTACTTTAAGTTGATTTCGGGAATCGGATAACGACACCTTAGGCATCGGCGGATCTGGAATGTACTTTTGTGCCGATGGTATCTCCGTCAAGACCGCTGCTGCAGATTTGGGTGAACCTTCACCAGCATGACTAAGAGCCGTGTGCAGTTGTTTCTCTATTTCCTCGTCGATGTCGACCAAATGTTGATGGGTAGTAACGGTAGCGAAATCATCAATGAGGTGTTTGCGGTAACCGACTGCCGCTATCGGCGCTTTCTCAAATGAATGATATGTGCGCATATCAACAGGTCCCGGCAGTACGGGTTGCACGACGGGTTGTTGGAATTGATCCGACGATTTGGATGGAGACGATGTTGACCTGTTGTTGATTTTACTGTCATCTGCTGGGGAAGAAGGCCTTTGATCTTTTGTCTCAGTTGTGGGTGTCCTTCTAATGTTCTGCGGTGCAGGACTCGGTGCACGTGGAGACGGAGATGACTCTTTGTATGTACTTTCAGATTTCCTCTCGTTCACATCCACAGATTTTTGTCTGTCTCTAAGAGCTTTCAAATCGACGCCATCATTAGCAATTTCCTCGTCAAAATCATACACTGTTCCGACTAGTTTGCTTGCAATGGAATTTCCAAGGTAGTCGACATACGCGCCAGGGAAGTTACCATGTGCTCGACTCTTGGATCTACCTCGACCTCGTTGATTTCTATTATTCTTGCTTGACGATGATCTTTTGCTGCCGCCCGACTTTATAGAATCAGTTTGTCCAGGACTCTTCCCGGGAGATTTCGAATATTGCATCAGTTTTGGTGTGGATCTTGAATGTTTGCTCGGTGATTTTGCTTCGGGTAATGACGATACTGTCAACGAGTCGCAACTCTCATTAGACATCTTGGATGTGATAGTTCTATTGACGCTGGCATCATTGTACGAATCTACACTGATAGTTGGGCTTGGAGTCGGGTGAACAGAATCATTAACAATATCGATTTCTTCTTGAGGCGAGTCAACGGGCTTCGGAGTGGGTGGAGCGATCATGGCCGTTGTTAGGGCGATATTTTGCGATGATGTGGTGAATGCGGCCGCACACAAGGTTGAGAACGGCGGTTTTGGTAGTGACGGCATCAATGGTGCATTACTATACGGTATCATATTTGGTGGAAACAGCGGTCCTCTAGAAGAAGGCAGATTTAGGGGTCCAGGGAACATGGGCACTGATGACGCTATAGCATTCATGAACGATGTTGGCTCACTCGTGTATGGATTGTATGTGCTCAGTGGTAATGGTTCCATCTGGCATGGATACTGCACCATCTGTGGATATGGCTCCATTTCTGGCATCATATTAGCTTGTTGAGAGTCACAGTTGCTGGCCATGATGTGTGCCTTGAAGTCGGTTTTTTGTGAGCAAACCGACCCGTCTGAATTAGTGCTTGAAGCGGAGGACCGTCTTTGAGTTATTTTACTTTCTCTCCATTTCGAATCTTGACTGTCGACATACGGCGATGAAATAGTAGCACAGTCAGAATGAATCATTGAATTGTTGTTGTCATTCATTTGGTTTTCTTGTGAGATATCATGATCGATGCTGTGCACAGAGTGGTCGACAACAGACAACGATTGAGAATCATCACTTTGTTTGGAAACATTGTCGCGATCCATTTCGGACATATACTGATTATGTAGTTGAATGGACGAATGTTCTTTAATGGGCACATCAGTATATGGAATACTATCATCATACTCTTTGGGTATGTATTTACTATGATTCTCACGAATGTCAGGATGGGAATCAGTTTGTATCATAGGTAAGCTAGGCCATTGATGATCATTGTGTTGTACTATAGTATGAGATTCTTGAGTGAACTGTGGCTCTGTGATGGAATGCGAAATATGTTTTACAACGGCTTCTCGCCCTGTCTCGGGTGACTTTCTGTCAATATACATGGGAGCTGTTGGTTGATGTTTGATATGCTCCATTTCAGTATGGAGCGATGCCCCTGTAGACAAGTCTTGAGGGTTCCTATCGTCGATATCTGCTGGTTCGTCAGTATCGGTTGTTTCTTGCGGAGCCTTCTTCGTGCTCAATGTCATTCGTAACTTTTCAACAAGGTTCAAAGTTTCCTGCACTCCACGGTCTTCTTTGGAATCCTCTTTGAAGGAACTCTCTGCATAAGCGAATGGTCCAAGCATACCTATCTCGAACATTTCGTCTCTTCCTTGGGGTGAAAATATTGAACGAGTAGGGAATGCACCATGGCACGATTTTTTAGGTAATTCCGGATTTTGATCTTTGAAAGAACGCTTTCGCGATCGTCGACTTTGCGGTGTGTCAACTTCAATATGATCCAATGTAATAGTTCTGGCATCCATAGGAGTCTTGGGTGATTTAATCATGGTGTTTTCATTCAATGTTGCTTGAATCTTAGCTATCATTTTCACGCTACTCTTATCTCCAACGTCAGAATCGAAAGATTTGTCTTCAGTCATATATTTAATGTTATCGCCAGGTTTCTCAATAGGCGGAGGTTGTAAGTTAGGGCTTGGCGCTTTAGGATACCAATGTTTATCTTGATCAATGATGTCTTGTGACATTTTGCGGGGACTGATTCTCTGCTCGCTTAGCTGTATTTCCACCGGAATGACTTTGGATGTTGGTGTAATTTTACTAACTGTTTCTGAAGAGTTATAGGAATCGTACTTGCTAGGACGACGCTCTCTAGAATGAAGTGGTGGTCGTGAAAAATCTATAGAAACAGCATTATCTTTGCCGCTCATTCGCCTCTTAATGATGTCTCTGTGTTTATCTATATTCTTTTGCGGGCTATGCTTGATGTCATCATGTTTACGGTCCTCATCAGTAGAGGAACGCTTGTAGTTAACAGTTTTTTCTTTATGTTTAGTGTGTTCAGACTTCGGGCTGATGAAAGGCTTCTGGTTCAACGTCTCGTCCGTTTTCCACTCCGCAGACGAAAGTTCACGGGGCTTGTTGATCTCTTTAGAATCCTTATTTGGCCAAATGGCATCGTCTTTGGATGGTTTTCTCTGTCTGGCATTAGGCTTATTAGGCAAATCTCCGACTGAAGTAATGCTTCTGGCCCGAGAACGTGGGGCAGAATGCGAATCGACGGGTCTAATAGGTTCCTCTCTTTTAACAACCGGTGATGGTACCCTACAATCGGGCCTCCGTTCGGAAGTTTTGGGCTTCTTTTCCGGGGCCTTGCGTGGGGATGCATCAGTAAGAGTACTCCTTTTTCTACGTCGAGGCCTGGTTGTTCGTCTGGGTGAAAGGCTCTCTGAGCCAGATCTTGGTGATCTTCTATAGCTGTCAGAATCACTCGAGGCACTAGTTGAAGACAGCGGTCTTGACACCTTGTCAAGAAAGGGCAAGTCCACTGTGGGCCTTGTGCTAGGCTTCGGTGAAAATAATAGGTTTTGCTTATTCAAGGGCTTGATTTCGCGGGGTCTAATGCACGGTTTCGCTTCTGGTTTATCTTTTGGTATATCTTCTTCTGAACTAGATGAGGAGGTGTAGCTACTGCTGCTCGAGCTGGACGAAGAGCTTGAACTACTGTCACCAGTTGACTTAGAATCTTCGTCGTCTCTAACAGGAGATTTCTTGACGATTTCAACTTTATCATTGTCTTTCTTTTTATCGTCAATCTGTTCGACTGCTGGCATTTTATTACCAAGGCCACTTTTTATATGAGCAGCTGCCTTTTTAGCTGCTTGTCTTTGAGGAACATATGCAATAGTGTCAAGTTCCTTTTCAGACTCGGATATTCTTTTCTTGATACTTTCTTTTGTCGGTGATTCTTTTATGTCCCTTGGATCTCTCGCTTTACCCTTTCCTTTCAATTTAGATCTGTGTTCATCTGCACTGATTGCTCTATCGCTCTCCGCGCTGTCTTTAGTTTTCACACATGTAGTAGACTTCATGTTCTCAGATGCTTTCTTAGCAGCTTGCCTCTGAGGTACTATTAGATCTGAAGGGTACTCTTTACCCTTTGTATATTTAATGTTTTCTTTGTTTTTAGCATCTTGATGAGATATACGTGACATGTCATTGAAGTTGGACGGTTTACGTCCCCTCTTCTTAGGAGGTTCTTTACCAGTTCTGACCATGGGTACAAACTCTTTCATAGCAGCTTTAGTTCTCGGCAAAGGTTGGTGTGACTCATGAGTTACATCTGGTGATTTTACAGGGTAATTTTTGTCTTCACTGCTGTCTGAATAAATATCAATAGGGAATTTGTTGGGGCGGCCCGTTCTTATTGGCATCAACTCATCGCTCTCCGTACCGGACTGGACGGCAGCCATTTCTTTTGCCATTTTCTTAAGAGTTTTACTGCGTGCTTTTTCCATCTGTGCACTATGTTTAACCTCATCTTCACTGCTACTCTCTACTATAGATTTAGACTGTGGAACCCTCTTTTTCCTTTCTGCCTTCTTGCCTTTAGGAGAAATCTTTTTCTTCGAAGGTTTCTCGTCCTCAGTGCTAGATCCAATGGTTCTATTACGATATTTAGATGTGGAGCGGTACACAGAGCTGTCTTCACTTGATAAGTCACTGTATACGCTACGACTACGTCTAGATCCGTTAACATACAATTTCTTGTATGGATTGGACGAATTTTTGGAAGATTTTATGATTCCATTGATATCTTTCTTCTTTGCATCATTTGGATCTATACCAGCAATTCTACTAAGAAGAAGATCAAAGTCATTTCTGTGGTCGGGGGCATTCGGATGTGTAAATAAGCGGTCGTAAATTGATGGGCCATGGTTGCCTTCTACAATGGCAGTCAACCCCGGTTCCGGTATTGGTACTCCGTATGATAACACAGTGAGTTGTTTGTGAAATATTTGCTCTCGTATTCTGAAGAATGATCGTGACAATTTCTCCCTTCGACTGACCATATAGCAGAGATTTCGAACCCTCTCCAAGTCCTGTCTCAATTGTACAAACATTTTCATTTTATCTATATCTGCTTGCTCTTGTTTGTGTGACAAAATATCAGTATCGTCCGTCTTTGGAGGAAGCAGTGGTTTGTTACTGCAAGAGTGTCTCTTTAGTTTCCAGTAATTATAGATATAAACTAACGCGTCTTGATCAATCTCTAAGATATTAGTACCGATGTCCTTTACGGTGACGTGTTTGTCAAATTCAGCCTCGATTTCCTGGAGTCTCGCTGCACGAGCTTGACTTTTCTCTTCGGATGTCATGTCCTTCCTACGTTTCTTTTTAACTTCCTCCTCTTCCGACCCAGAGCCAGGACACTTCTCCTTTTTTGAGTTCACACTGTGCTTTTGACAATAGGACCTCAATTTGACACCATCGTCGGCATTCTCATCTTCAATAATGGCGCGCATTTCGAGGCCATGTTTAAATGCGCATGTGACATGATAGGCAGTCTTGCATGTCTTGACGGAGCATTGTATGCATGCTCCCTTGCGTTCGCGACAAAGTACGCAAACAAGTGACCAACG
This sequence comes from Nemapogon koenigi, assembly GCA_963924495.1. NCBI lineage: Eukaryota > Metazoa > Arthropoda > Insecta > Lepidoptera > Tineidae > Nemapogon > Nemapogon koenigi. Next base: position 24,883,863 of record OZ004629.1, read on the forward strand.
GGATGTTGGTATGGCAGATATCTTGGTGATCGGTTCCATCTTCTCGGGACAACCGATGGACACTTCTGGAATCCACAGTACGCAGCTAACGTGCGCCCATTTGTGACCCGAAGGTGTGCACTTCATTGCACCACCGAGGTTGGGACACAATACACATGTAGGTCGCACCCCATTGCCACACGGCCGACATAACCATTGTCCTGTTAACAAAAGCAACCAAATTAACAACATAAATACAAAAAAAGTAAATATTATCTTAAGATTATTTTGTTAAGATTTAAATAATATGTCACGATGTCATTTTTGGAAATTGTATTGATTGAAAACAATGTAAAAAGAAGAAATGAATACCTGAGGGAATAGCTGTGATGCCATAGCAGGCTTGGTGGACACAAATGTTACAGGAGTCACAAAACACCATCTCATTTCCTTCTTCAGAATCCGGGGAGCGACAAACGTCACAAATAACGTTTTCATCATACTCTATCCCCAGTCCCTCTTCTGATTTAATTATCGCTTGGATCTTATCCCAACAGCGCAACTGAAAATTTAAAATTCTATTAGTAATTGTATTAAAATACATGTCAAAACTCAATGTATGTGCAAGTTGTATTGCGTTGTTGCATTATTATCTGAAAATAACTTTGTTTCATATCTACAGGGACGATTATTTAAAGTTATTTAAAATATTCTATCTGATTAGCGTACAAGAAATATTGCAAGGTAAAGTTATTCATGATTTTAACACGGTCTTTTGACCCCAAGATGGCGGCGTATGTACTTCTTCTAAAAATAACAGATACTTACGTCTGTTACAGAAGTGACATATCCAGGTCCATTAAATTCATCAACATGCTTGCCACCTGTTTAATATGGACAATTGGCAAAAAGTGGATACTGTTACTAGTGTCTCTGGCCACAACGCATAAAGGCCGTGATGATTTGTGCATGTGACCCCAAATGTCGTCTGAATACATACCTCTAATTCTTCTATGACCCGCTCAAACTTATCATCGGACACAGAGCAGACACCCGCGCGGGCCCTCTCTGCGTTCATAAGTTTGAGCCAAGCCGCATCCATAGCGTCGAGATCGTAGGTGCACGCATTCTCTGCTTGCGCTGGCACTGTACTCAATTCGTGTTGCTCTGGTTGATAGTGTGCATCACGATTCAGGTGAATGTATTTGTCTTTAGGCCTGTTAAATAGAATGTATAATTTAGCCATGTCTCATATAAAGATTTTAAAAAATATGTGGTAACACGTCATATCCTAGAGACGAAACTTGTTTTGTGATTTTAAAAACTAATAGATACTAGATTTTAATTGCAATTTTGACTACACCAATGTCCTGAATCTCAAATACCATGGCACCATACAATAAAAATATTTGAAACTTACAATTCAAATTCTTCAAAGTCGTCTGGCAATGGGTTGTCAATTATTTGAACTTTAGGTGCAGGCAAAGAGTCTGGATTGACAGGGACTTGCACTCCCCGTTCCCAGTCTTGCCTCCATGTATCTGTTATGATCCAATAATCATTTGGTGTGAGTGGTTCAGAATCAGGTAATTTCATGGCAGATATCAAATCCTTCCTGAAAATGTCAACATAAACATCAATTATATCAGGACTTGTCACACAATATTCAAAATCTTTTGGAAATAATAAGTATATTTACTTTTATTAACTGTATATAAATGGTATATTTTAACATGGTTTAGACTAATGCTTTTATCGGGTTGCGCATATGTATTGTCTAAGTAAATTGGTTCAATAATTCTAAGTGGCACCTGATTGAAGGTGTGATATACAAATCTTAAGTACTATCCAAGAAACTAATAAGTTATTATTAGTATAAGTCATCTTTGTTAAGCAATGGTAGACAATACTAAAAGCCAAACACAAGCATATTCAACGCATAGCAGTTACATAATTATTTGAAAAGTGTGCACTAACAACTAACAAACAATATTTAACTAACATAACAATAATATGAATATCGCAGCATGTGATATAATGAGAACTATTTTAATTGTAATTTTTAGTGATCAGTTGAACCTTTGCCTATTTGTTTTGAATTTTGCCAATGCATGAGCTTTGCCCAATGTATTTAATGGATTTTTTAGGAACAGTTTAACTATTAACTGCATGCACAAAATGTATAGACTCTGTATTATGTAAATTGGTTCAGTGTTTCTCTTGACAATCTAGAAATTTCATTAATGTCACTCAAGACGGGTGTTAGTATATTTTGCCACTTAATAAAAACAATTCTAAAATGTACAGCTGCAGCTTTACAAAACTAAACACAATGGCTATCTAATTAGCAATGCCCAAAAGAGAGTATGGTAATATTAAACTTTACTTAGGACTCTGCAATCAACCTTATGAGAGTGGACTGGCCAATCACAATTAGTGCAGCTATGAACATATAACAGGGATGCAGATGTGGTGAAGACAGCATGCTCGCATATGTAGCATATACTAGACTACAAACCTGAAAAGTTCCGCTGGTGCTTCGGGTGCGTTTCTGTTATATATAGATTGCATTCTCAGATCGCTGGAAGGACGCTGTTGCCATAGCGGATCGTCTGTGTCCGTGCGACGTCGCTTGGACGACGTGGACGATCCTGCCGACATGGGCGGACCGGTGGAAGTAGACGGGCCGCCTGCAGAACTTGACGGCCCGGCATTCTTCGAGGACGACGTCGACGATCCGTAAGATTGAGACGTCGAGGGTCTCGGCCCATACGACGTGGACGGCTCATCGTAGGACGTGGACGGTCCATACGCGTACGTCGAGGGATCATCGTAAGACGTGGAAGGTACTGGCTCATATGATGAGGTTGATGGACCATAGATGTCGTGAGATGTTGAAGGTACGGGTTCATACGAGGTGGAAGGTCGCGATGACCCGCGGGACGTTGACGCGGACGAGTCGTCCCTGCGCACACTTGTCGACCGCTTGCTGCCTCTCATAGACATACTTGGTACTTTATTTGCAACCTACATGTTCACTATTATAAGAGTGCATCAATGCGGTGCCCGTATTTTGTTCTGTATTACATTGTAAGCTATATGATGACAGCTTAATGTGATGTTTAACCTCCTGTCACAGGGACACCTGTAATATATTATTTGTTATTGCGAAACTCTGCAAGACTGGCACACTTGCAACCCACTCTTTATTACATTTTCAAGTAAAATAACTAAACTGAAATGAACACTGGTCTCGCTCAAGTCTAACTGTAAGTAATAAATTTGCTTTATTGTATGTTCTATATAGCTGTCAATACTTAGTTGCATAACAAAACATAGCCTTATTCTACTGTAAGATTACAACCGTTGATTACTGAGTTTAGACTTAAAGGGTTGCCACCAATTTTAAAATGTATTATAGGTCGTAGGTACTTTAGAGACATTGAGAAAAATATACCTCAAGTAGTACAATTTTAAGCATTCATTGTTATTTTAGGGATGATATTGTTTTTTTTTAATTTTTTATTGTATCAATTTCTTTTACAATATAATTTTATGGATTGAAATATTATAGAAATTGTCTCTGCCGATATAGATTATTCTTGGGATAGAAGGCGTGATGATATATAGAGATAGATAAATTATTAAAATATAGTATTTTACATACCTACATCCATTTTCAAATGGTGACAACCCTGGTGAGGTCATTTTTGTTCAAAACATATTGGTGATAAATATTAGGCCTCAGACTACAATGCACAATCAAAAACTAGTCTTTTTTTTCATTTAAACAAAGTTGGAACTAATTTGAAGAATATTTGATAACTTTATTTGTCCAAAGTTACCTACCTATTCTTATATCTTAACCAAATTTCAACAGTGAAATGGATAATTGCTTTAAAATAATTTTGAGTTAATTTTATAGGAAGGACTTTACATATTACAAAAAGAACTAACTCAATTTTATTACAGTTTAATACCTACTCCGCTCCGACACACTTAAATTAAATGTCTTTACAAAGAGCTACAACACTGTTAATGTCACACACAATGAAATCTGTATGGTCCCCTTTTGTGTACAAATTGATAAGGACATAATATAATGCTATCATTCAAAACTAACTATCTTCATCCGTCAGACAAATTATTGTCCTAGATCAGTCCCTCTTTATATAAAAACACAAGCCATCTGGCCCGGGCTTTGCCTGTGGAGGCCATGCTAACTTTAAAAAAGTAGCCTATGTCCTTCAAGCTTAATGCGTATAAAATTTTATGAAAATCGGTTCAATGGTTTAGTCATGAAAGTGGAACACACAGATAGTCAGAAAAGAGTTACTTTTGCATTTATAATATTAGTATGGACATAAAATAGACTTTATTAACACTTAATATGACTCACATTCTCACAAAATTGCTTGACATTGTGTAGGTTAGCATTTTTATTGTTAATACATTTTGCAAGCTTAACAAAATGCAGGTTATTGAACTGTCTTATATTCCATAACATCATCATTTTTTATAACAGCAGGTGTAATTATATTTTTATTTAGACCAAAATTGTTGCTTTTTATATATAACTATAATATTATTAATGAAATTAGTTGAACTGTATTTTTTCTTATCTAATTGATTGAATATGTACAGCTAAATAGAACATAAGATAAGTGACATTTGCCGTAAGGCGGGTGTCGTATTAATCGCGGAAATTGTTAAAAACATCTTGTTGTTTGATTTTATTATAGTCAGTGCAAGAATCAAACAGGTAGACTTGATAAGAATGGCGGGGAAAAAGTAGGTATTTAGATATACACAGCGGCGATACTTGTGAATCATGGACGGCGGCGAATCTGCGCCGCTTCTGTAGGTAGCATTATACGGCCATGGACATTAATTAACAAGATATATTATAGTACTCTTTGTGAAACATTCGTAACCAGTAAACAATTACAGCGAGCGGTCTCCATTAAGTGACAACAGAGATATCTGTTTGGTGGCAGAGTGACATCCTATATGTATTGTAGATATATTATGGCGGAGGGCGCAAGTCGGGAAGATACCTATTATTGATTTAAAACAACAATCGAGTGTAAATCAGTACATGCGATACGTACATTTTCCTTGGGACACATTTGGCGCCATTGATCGGGGTATCACTCGGGTCACGTGACTATGTACGACTCACCAACGCAAGCCAAGTAAAATGGCCAGAACGCACATAGTACAGTACAATATTAGAGCCCGTTGTGAAAGAAATCAACGGCGAAACGTGTCTATTTAGCGGGAGGCCTAACGTCTCACATAAATACGAACACCGAGCACGGACACATCATAAGTAACATTAATTTTCATATTAAGCAAGTAGCACAAATACAATGTACAGCCATCACGCAGAAGAGATATCAATAACATGTTACACCAGTCTGCCACCAGGCGGCGCTAGTAGTAAACATAACTGTCTTGCCAGCAGAAAATATCCTGACTTAGCAATAATGGAAAAGTACCGTTTTCTTTTAATTTTATGATTCACGTAATATAATGTTCGAAAATAATATAGTAACGATTTAAAGGAATAAGAATAAAATCTAAATTTTAAGTTTTATTTTAAATACGGTATAATTTTTTTTCAAAATTTGTAGTTACAGTTAACATCAATTTTTTTACTGGTATCGTCCAGGTTTACCGTTAAAACCTATTAGGTATATCGATTCAAATCTATTTTTAGGGTCTTAGGAGTTGCCATAGAGACCTTCATACGACCTTTGCCCTTCGTCGGTCAGCATCCCCCGCTTTTATTCTGTCTACTGAACTACCTACCCATGTAAGGTAAGTACCTACCATAGAGTAACTTAAGGTGTATTTGTAATCTCCGATATCATCTAATGAAAATAATTAAAACGTAATTATTTTATCACTCAGTCGGTTAACTATGTACTATTTATATAGTTTTATTTTTTTCTTTCTTCACGGGTTGCCTTACAGTTCCCGAATCCGTCTTAGTTCATGGGTACCCAGCGGAAGACCAACTCTCCCTCGTTTAGCCGATGGTATTTGTGAGGCTATACCTAACGAGGTACGAGTGGCTAGTTATGTTAGGTTCTGTTGAGATATATTTAGATGGAAAAGCCTCTAAGTGTGTACTATTAGGTATATAATCTACTTACATAATTTTTTTATATAAATACATAGGTACCTAGGTACTTATATTACTTTAGCCATTGGGTACCTACTTTTCTTTAAACTACAGAATAACTTGAATTTTGTTTACAGATAGGTAATAATAATTATTTTATTGAGCTCCACCACGCGTCCTTATTCATTCACAGCATATAGCATGGATTTAGAATGAAATTTAGGAAAAATTATTAGCATAGATTTCGACAAAAGGACTTAGGGACTTATTGCCACGAAAATTAAAAATTCAATTAAATAGATTGAAAATCCTCTTTTTAACCGAACTTCGAAAGAAGGAGGAGGTTCTCAATTCGTCGGAATCTTTTATGTTTTCTGTATGTGTGTTCTCCGATTACTTGAAGACGCCTGGACCGATTTGGATTTTATTTTGTTTGAAAGGATATAGGACTTTCCAGGTGGTCCCATGGTCATGAGGTCAGGATCTGATGATGGGATTCTGGAGAAATCGAGAACTCTTAAAATTTTATATGCACACTTGAAGCGATTTAGGTATTTTGACTTGTGCATTTGCTTTCGGAAAGCACATTTTGGTTTTGAATGCGGTTTTTTCTTCATCAGAAGAGGTTATTCATTCATAACTTGCTTTCAATTAAAATAAGTAAGTATATTATGGGTATGCAAAAGGGTGAGAAATATAACCCCCAAGTCTACGAAGTTTCCGATATTAAAAAATCTACTTTGTATAAAGCATGGTAGATGTTTGGGTAATTATTATTTAATCTATGGCCTAGGTATTTACCTAATTCCACAGATTTACGAAACCCTCTATACGCGACTGAACCACCGGTTTTTGTAAACAACACATTGTTTGTTCATATAAAATTGATTTTTTTGAACGCAATAAATTATTTTTGCATTCTACTTTATATATATACTAATACTATAAAGAGGTGAAGTTTGTAAGTATATAAGCTTGGATGTAAAGGAAGGTTCCCACTCATTCGTCCAATCGCCGGCGCGCCGCCGTACGGTCCACCGAAATCGAGCACAGACTCGTCCAATTCTTGTAACAAATGATCCGCCTAGATCGCCTGGCCGCCGGAATGGGATATTTTCGATGCGATGCCGTATTAATGTGTGGCCTACTTAAGAGGTAATCTCTCAAACTACTAAACCGATTCTAAATATTATTTCACGAATATTATTTGGCTACGATATCCCTGAGTGACATATATTATTTTGTGCGAAAATATCCACCGGAGAAACCGGAGACGGATAGTTAGTCTAGACTAATATTATAAAGAGGTAAAATTTTGTAAGTTTGGATGTAAGGAGTTATATACAGTGTAAACTCTTTATAACGTCGTTCGTTATAACGAAAAACTTTCTATAACGTAGAAATTAGTTCAGATTGGTTGGTTTACCACAAAACCCATACATTAATTCACTCTTTATTTTACCATTCTTTATTACGAAAAAATATTTTCATATTTAGACATCAACAACATACATATTTAACAGTGTAATTGTTTTTATAATCAGCTTACAAAACTAATCTTTTGAGGTGCCGAAATTTCTTTGAAAGATATCTGAGGTCATAAACAACCTTCTCGCTTTTGTTATTGTTAATTGCTTTTACACGTGTGCCATGTTATCTAAGAATTGTCTGTAGGAAATTTTGGTCTCAGTTACTAAACGCATCAACTTTGTTTAGAATAATTTATCTATTGATAGTAATAAAATTAGAAATGATTGTAATAGGTTAAATTTGGTTTATTTTCTCTTCCCTCCGTATAACGAAAACTCTTTATAACGAAAAAAAATGCTCGGTACCTTGAAATTCGTTATAAAGAGTTTACACTGTATATCAAACTACAGAACCGATTCTAAAAATTATTTCACGAATGACAAACTACTAAGTATTTCCATGAGTGACATAGGCTATAGTTTATTTTGATAGAAAACATACTCGAGCGAAAGGGGGGGGGGGCGGAAAGCTATTCTAAATTTATAAAACTGTCGTAACGCTTACTGTCTGACATACAGTAGGGGTCCACTAAGAAAAAAATCACGTCTTTGGGGGTGAAATGAATTGTAAAAGTTTGTATGGAAAATCGTATTCATTGGTTCAAATACTTTTCAAAGCAAATAATGAAACACGTTTTCTAGGAAGTTTCAAAACAACCCTTAAGAAGGGGTGCAACAAGGCGTTGAAGTATCTATATAATTTAAAACCGTCGTTTCGCTGACTTAGCGCTGACTGACTAACAATACATATGAAAATTGGACGGTATATTGTCCTTAATGAGGGGTGCAACGGGGTGCTGAAGTTTGTATGTGGAAAATGTTGAGGTGACCAAAGAAGGATTTTTGATAAACAACCCTTAAATTGTGTTTGAGAAAATTGCTTCGCATTTCAAACATTTTTCACGGAAGACTGGAATATCAGGTACCTATACATTTTCGAACTTCTTACTCTGGTGGCAATTACGTGGGTCCAAAAATAAAATTAAGGTAAGACTATTGGCGGATTTACCAAGTCGCGGACAACTGCTATTATATATATTTTCACAGGTCATGTTATAGGATTATGTGTTTGTTTGTTTGTATATATATAAAATTAAAATCTGGTGACTTGAAATACCTGATGATGTCTAGGACCAGACATCAACCTATACTATTAGAGATATAGAAATTTCAGTAACACCGGCCATAGAACAACACTCTTTGTCCAGATAAATTTAGACAATGTTCCTAATGGCAAAAGCTAGTATTATATAAATAAGCAGAGCAGTAAAGGTGACTACAATGACCAATCCCCGGCGCGCCGCCATACGGTTTACCGAAATCGACCACAGACTCGTCCAATTCTTGTAACAAACGGTCCGCCATCCATTTTCAAATCGTAGTATTTGTGGTTGATTTCGATGGCCGGAACGATCTGTCACACACACACACATCCACACGCCTTTGTTTAATCGAATCTTGTGTGTTTGTGAGTGAGTGAATTGCATGTGATCTAGATCCTATATTTACTGTAGCTAATGTGGTGGCCTGTATTCAATCTCGATCATACGGCTGGCCGGACCTAAAATTTTCGGTGAGATACCGGACCAGTGCGTGGGCTACTTAACAAGAAACGTCAACCTAGAAATCTAGTAGTATTAGTAGGTACATAGCGTATAGTTAAACTTATATAGTAATATATCCTTCGCAGCTATATACGTGTAGTCAAAAACTTTCATGTTCAGAATTTACCTACTTGTAACTTTATCACAAGAAAACAAAACTGACACCAGTAAACAGTGACATGTATATAAAAAATGTATAGGTACTCAAATCCGACTGTGTAATCCCAAAACATCCGAGTAATTAATACTAACATAATATACCCCTACACTCTTATTAATAAACTCGAAGTAGCGACGTAGTAACTAAACTGTGTTTCGTCTCCATCTATCATAATGAATTGCAGACGAAATACAGTTTAGTTACTATGTCGCTACTTCGAGTTTATTAATAAGAGTGCTAATGATTTGTGTGAAGAGGATGGAAATGTTTTGCAGAATAATTACATACGAAACACGGTAAATTTTACTACTAAAACTAAATTGATTTGAAAAACCTTTCACAACTGTACCTAGAGATTGATACTCTTTGTTACATTTAACTTATTTAAGCATTCCAAGAAATAAAGGTAGGTAGATAATTATCTTGTTTGTTTGTTTATTTGCTATGAGGAAGTAATTAAAAGGGGAAATATGATAATTGCACCTTTAATGAGGCAAGGTGATTACCAAAAATTTTAATCTTTGCCCATAACTATGTCAAACTCCATTTGACTAATTAAGTATGTAAAATTCACAGAAATTAATGAAAGTATATAAAAACATGAGACCTTAAAAAATTATGCACTGAAAAGTGTGCTTTCCGAAAGCAAATGCACAAGTCACTATAAAAAAACCCGAATCGGTGAGCCTATAAAATTTGAAGGGTTCTCGATTTCTCCAGGATCCCATTATCAGATCCTGACCTAATGACCATGGGACCACCTGTACAGTTTCAAACAAAAAAGAATCCAAATCGGTTCAGGCGTCTTCAAGTAATCGGGGAACAAAAATAAAAAAAAGACTCCGACGAATTTAGAACCTTTGACTCCTTTTTTGAAGTCGGTTAAAAAGGACTGATTAATTATATTCATAGTAGGAGCAGTAGAAAAATAACATAAAAAGTATTAAGAATACCCATATTAATTGATAAGTAGGTAAGGTATACGAAAAGTCAGTTTATAGTTATCTTTTCCAGTGAATTGCTCGCAGACATCTTATAACTGTCAAAAATATGGCAAATCTCAGTTAATCCTGGAAAGTTGAGTTTATTTCTACAACATTTCCTTACCACAATATTGATAGTTATTATTTTAAATTGAATTGAGCCATATTTTCATTAACTATTAAGAGTTCTAAAAAGCCATAGTTTCCAAAATGCAATGCTCGTTTTGGAAACTACGCTATTTAGAACCCTAAATATTAAAAGTATGGCTCAATCCAATTTAAAATGACTTATTATTATATATAAGATGACATTGACCACCGCCCCTTAAATACACCGTACAATTGAATACTATTTAAAAAATTATACGAAAGACGAAAACAGTTTGTAGATAAAGTAAAGTTTGTATGTAGGTATGTTTGTGGTAGACCCTGAAACTACTGAACCAATTTAAAAGTCTTTCACTACTGTAAATAACATATCCAAATTAAACTTACGTAGTGATATATCCTTCGCAGCTGTCATCACTGTAGTCAAGAACTTCCATATTGAGAATGTAGGTACTTGTAACTTAATCACAACAAACCAAAACTGACACCAGTAAACAGTGATATATAAAAAGACCTCAAATCCTGGCGTGACACACCGAGCGCGGTCTAGTAACGAATGATAATTAAACCTAGGTAACACAAACCCCTAATGATTTTTGTAATGGTTGCTCACGCGTCGATCAATGTGTGAAGAGGACGGATATACTTTTTTTTCTTTCTTCACGGGTTGCCTTACAGCTCCCGAAACCGTAAGTCCCAGGATACCCAGCGGAAGACTAAGTCTCCCTCTTTTAGCCGATATATGTCAGTGAAATATTTTTTAATTATCAAAGAAAAATATAACATTATCGTATAGATCAGGGGGTGGCCAAACGGTATGTACCTATCTGTACGATATCGTATATGATTCTAAAGCTAAAAGAGGGAGACTTGGTCTTCCGCTGGGTACCCTGGGGCCGTAACACGGTTTCGGGAGCTGTAAGGCAACCCGTGATGAAAAAAAAACCAAAAATTTTGAATTTTATTAAATAACTAGACTTTCCGCCCCCGGCTCCACTCGTGGATATATTCGGACAATATATAAAATATAGCCTATGTCACTCAGGGATATCGTTGCTTTATATTAGTAGTGAAAAAAATTTTAGAATCGGTTCTTTAGTTTTTGAGTTTATTCATTTATACAAACAAACATACAAAAAATCAAATTTTACCTATTTTACTAGTATAGATATAGATAAACGTAAAAATGTACATGTGGAAATAGGTACTGATATTACAAATATAAAATAAAATTATAAATAAATAAATCGCTATCTACTGGGAGAGTATCCAACAGACTGGCTACATTGCCTCGTACTCCAGGTCCTCACCCACGGTCCAATCGTTTCCACACCAAACTCTATCTACCTACACACATGTAGCATTCTATACTATAGGTGGACCGCTGAGAAAGTAGCACTCCCATGTCCATGACATGAGGGGTGAACGGCGGGCGTGATTCTGCTATACACGATGCGAGGTTTAGCGCGATGTGTCTGTTGTCGACGCGATTTACCTCGGGCTTTTGCGGGTAGGTTTTGATTTTGTTGAAATTTGGTATGAGGATAACTTGAACCCTGAAATTTTTGAGGTGGATCGCGTCGACAACAGATATTTATCGCATGAAACTTCGTATCGTGTATGGCAGAATCACTCCCGCCCCTCTCACCCGCGCGGACCATGGGAGTGCTACTTTCTCAGTGGTTATGTAACCGCACTTCCATGATGCAAGTGTCATGTCATCGGGTCTCTTGCCATCATAAATATTAATCAAATCTAAGCCTTATTGAACTATTGCCGTAAAGAACGTCTAAATAAGAAATACATTATGGCCCCCACGGCATAATCAAATATTTGGCAGGGTTTCATTTGAATATCTTACTAAAATTCTCAAACGCCGATATATTTTTTGTGTAAATATCCCAGTAGCGGTAGGCAGAGATCATAACATTTTATTAAATAATCTCATAACTAACTGCAGAATCAAACGCGACTGCGACTGTTACGGACGTCGAGCGTTAGCACAGATTTTGACAGCGACACTTTCGTTTTCGTTTTCGGTCGAACGAAAGTTTGTCAGCGTTGCCAGTTCACGTGTTTTTGCTTAGATCTTAGACTTTACCGTTAACTTTAAAATCTTAAAGTAAATAAAGTTAAAATAAAAAATACGTTGATCTACGAACTTTTCATATGCAATTTTTACAATTTCTACGTTTATTTTAATAATATAAACTTATATAATTTTCTAGACTATCCTACGTCTTTTTCAAAACCCGAGTTCATAACTCTGCACGGCGTACACTCTGCGGCAGCCGCGAAGCAAAGAACTGTGAACGCTATGCCTTTAGCAATAAGTTCAAAATTCTACCAAAACTATTTCCGCTAAGAAACTGGTTTGGTGTTCACTGTTCTCTTAAAATGAACCATAATGCTATATACATTAAATTGATATTGTACTGACTGACATAATAAGGTGTGACGTGTGACGTCAGAGTCGATCGGAAGTTGCTTGTGTCAATGTATGCTACGGATTTGTCTTCAAAACGAAACGTTCATGTCCAACAAGGACCGGCCAGAGAAAGCCCGGGCCGAGAGGTCCGGCCCAACAATGTGCGGGCAAATTCCGTGTACTTGTCTTTGTCCGGCCAAGCAAGTTGCTCGGCATTCTTGTGCAGGACATACCCGGTCCGAGAATGTCCGGCCCAACAATGTGCGGGCAAATTCTGTGTACTTGTCTTTGCACGCACATTGTTGGGCCGGACCTCTCGGCCAAGGCTTTCTCTGGCCGGTCCTTGTTGGACATAAAACGTTTTGGCCTTTTCAAGGCCATTCGGCCGAAACGAAAGAAGTCACGTCAAAACTATGCTAACCTAGCTGCCCTCCGAGCTTGACTCGCGAATTTGTAATATACCTAATTTGTATATCATATTGTTTTGTGTGCTTTCTATGTGTTTCTTTGTATATTGTTTTCTATATTGTATGTCTTTTGTATCATGTTTGTATTAAATAGCCGATTTTGGGAAGGGCCGTTCTCATGCTGCAAACGCTCTTTGCAGGTACCGCCAATAGAAATGACAATGAGGAAGTCATTAAACATTGTTAGAAACTTAGGAATTTCGGCAGACAGATGATGACTCATGGACATCTGGTCGAAGCATGTTGTATTGGCGGACACCATCGCCGGCCGCGGCTGGCCGGTGGGCGGGGCGTTGACGTGAGACGGTCAGTAGCAACCACCGCTCTGTCGGGCTCTTTTCTGCCGCCTGCCGACCCTGCCGTGCCGAACGCACGTCCTCTACAAACTTCTCGTCCACGTGGGGCGATAGTTTGACATGGCGGCAGGATCCTCACTCCGTCGTTCCTGTACAGTTGGTCCTGCGAAGCCGGATTGATCTAGAAAAGTGATCATTCGAGTTGCCAGATTGAAGCCTGAACAATTGGTACTGCGAGCAGCCGAGTTGAAGCCTGAAACTTGATCCTACGAGTAACGGGATTCAAGCCATCAGGAAAAATGACGACACAGAGCAAGAAAGGTACTACGTCAGAGTCCGGCATCGACGTGCGACAGCGGGTGTTCACGGAACCATCACAGGATTCCGTGCGCGCTGCCTGCAGACCGCCCTCTCCCACGTGCTCGAATCGTTCGAGAAACACCTTGCGCTCCGTGCGGTCGACTGCAAGCATCCAGCTTCAAATCAAGCAAGCAGAGTTCGAGGCACAACAACGACTGGCCGAGATAAGAAGGAAGGAGCTCCAGCCCGAAGCGTAGATAGTCAGCATGCGGCTGGAGATCCAGATCGCGGACATCCAAGCTGAGGAAGAGGAAGTAGTCAGCGCGCCCAAGAACGACGCCGCCCAGCGTGTGGGAAAATGGCTGCACAACACAAACGTTGCTACGGAGCTGCCACGGAACGTGTCCGACGCGCCGCCGAGCAACGCGCAACCTACGTGTCCGGCCGCGTCGAACGGGATCGACGTGAGGATCCAGGCTCGAGGGAGCACGCTGAGCCGAGAGATCCAGGAGCTAGCATTGGTGCTGAAAAGTATGCAGCACGCGCGGCCGCCGCCGCGCCAAGCCTGCGAGCTGCCTGTGTTCACCGGGGCAGCCGCGGAGTGGCTTCCCTTCATAGCAGCAGTGCGGGACTCCACGACGCTCTAAACGTCTCGGCAGTCGAGAACATCGCCCGGCTGAGAGCGTGTCTACGCGACGAAGCGAGAGAGGCCGTGTCGGCGCTGCTATACACCGCGACCGATCCACAGGCTATCATACGGACGCTCGAGCAGTACTACAACTACAACTCTCCTCACGAACTCAACAACCTGGCGGTGAAGCTGCAGAATATTGTGTGTGTGCTGCAGAATATCGACCAGCAAGACTACCTACGGAACCCTATGCTTGTACGAGAGGTCACCGGGAAGCTGAGTCCTCATTTAGCGAGCCGTTTATGTGACTACGCGCACGACAACCAGGGCGAGGGCGAGCCGAAGATCGTCCAACTGTCCCGGTTCCTGATGCGGGAGGCAGACCGCACGATCCAGCATCTACTTCCGGTCGCTGTGAGTACACCAGGCGCAAAGAGGCCCAGCAAGCTGCCGATCGCAGCGATTTCTCGACACCGCCAAGTTCCTCCCGAGGCAGTCTACGCGTCCGACGAGCGGACGAAACACGCGTGCGCTTATTGTAGTAAATATCATGCTATAACCAAGTGTGGCACGCTCAAGAAAATGAACACAGATCAACGCTGGGAGTGGGCGAAGAAGAGCGGAACCTGCTTCCAGTGTCTGAGCGGGTCACATCGGCGCAGCGAGTGTTCGTCGAAGATGTGCGGCGTCAACAAGTGTCGGCGCCCCCACCACCCGTTGCTGCACGCCGAACGACGAACCGCGCGTGAGTCGAACGAGAAAGCTGCGCGCCCCGCACCGGCCGAGGCGGTGCTGTCCGTTGCGGCCGACGAGTCCCGGGCGAGCCCAGTATTGTTGAAGGTATGTCCAGTCATTGTGTCAGGACCCAGGGGAGAGATTCACACCTACGCTCTCCTCGACGAGGGGTCGACGGTTACTATTATTGACGAGGAACTAGCACAAGAGCTAGGCGCCGACGGACCCACTCAGCCGCTACGACTTCGCGGCGTAAACTCGACACAAGACCGGGCCAACAGCAAACTGGTGCAGGTTTCTATCAAGGGGATAGACGAACCTGCGACCCACGTGATCCGGGCCTGAACGTTGAACAACCTATCCCTCCGCAACCAGACTGTTGCCAGGGACGTAGTTAAGTTTAAGCACCTACGAACGCTGCGAGGCCGGCTTAGCTACGAGAACGCCAGACCGCGCATTCTAATAGGAACAGACAACTGGCAACTGATCAATACACGACAACTGCGAACGGGTAAGAAAAGCGAACCCGCCGCATCGAGGACACGCCTCGGATGGGTCGTGCACGGGAAGCTGCCACGCCGGGTTCTACGAGGGGGCCCCGGTGAAGACTCTGTACTACACGTTACTCACGTGGAGCAACATCGACCTGAAACCGACGACTTGGCAGCGCTAGTCAAGTCTCACTTCGACATCGACGCGCTAGGAGTCTCCAGTCGCAAGAAAGAGCGGGCGGAGGACCGACGGGCTGTCGACATGTTCGAGCAGTCAGCGCGACACATCCACGACGGATACGAAGTGGGACTACCGTGGCGGAGCGACGAAGTAGCAATGCCACGGAACTACGACTACGCGCTGAAACGGCTGAGGTCGATGGAAAGGAAGTTAGACAAGAAACTAACAAGCCCCGACGAGTGGCGCTGGCTACCGTCTGAATACAATGTCGCCGACGACGCTACGCGCGCCGGCAACACTAACAACATTTCAGCCAGTGCACGGTGGTTCAACGGACCCAGCTTCCTGCGGAACCCCGAGGACACTTGGCCGGTCAGCAACAACACGACGGTACCCGATGAAGAAGTTGTAGCCGTAGCAACGACCGAGGAGAGGAGCTCGATGCAGCCTGTCTACCCCGCATCGAGCGCTTCTCGTCATATATGCGGCTACTACGGAGCACCGCGTACGTGTTATTGTTCATAGAGAAATGCAAACGTGTGAAATCGAAGCTAGAAGTGGACGACATGAGACGGCCTATCATATTGGACGGCCGACATCGTCTGTCTCGCTTGCTCGTAGAACACGAGCACAGAGCGGCGGAGCACGCGAATCACGAGCGAGTCGTTAACGAGCTACGGCAGCGCTATTGGATCCTGCACCTGCGACCGACCGTGCGGGCAGTGGCGCGCGCATGTCAATATTGCAAGATACGACGTGCTGCACCCACCTTGACCACCCGGGGCAACCTACCGCCCGAGAGGCTGGCCGATCGCCAGCGTCCCTTCACATGCTGTGCTGTGGACTACTTCGGGCCGATGATTGTCACCGTGGGACGGCGGCGCGAGAAACGGTGGGTAGCGCTGTTCACCTGCCTGTCGACAAGGGCTGCTGCATCTCGAGCTGGTGTCCGGCCTGAGCACTGACATCGCGATCATGGAGCTGCGGCGCATGGCCGCGCGACGCGTATGCCCGCGGGTTATGTACTCGGACAACGGTACTAACTGCCGCGGCGCTGACACCGAGCTGCGAGCTGCGATGCAGAGTGGGCACCGCGACTTCAACAGTACGGGACGACGAAGAGGATGGAATGGAATCCATTTTCAAATCGTGGTATTTGTGGTTGATTTCGATGGCCGGAACGATCTGTCACACACACACACACACACATCCACACGCCTTTGTTTAATCGAATCTTGTGTGTTTGTGTGAGTGAGTGAATTGCATGTGATCTAGATCCTATATATATATATTATCACAAGAAAACAAAACTGACACCAGTAAACAGTGACATGTATATAAAAAATGTATAGGTATACTCAAATCCGAATGTGTAATCCCAAAACATCCGAGTAATTAATACTAACATAATATACCCGTACACGCTTATTAATGAACTCGAAGTAGCGACGTAGTAACTAAACTGTGTTTCGTCTCCATCTATCATAATTAGGGAATGCAATACCGGGATACCGGGATCCCGAAATACCGGGATCCCGCATACATGTTGCGGGACTAATCTCGGTCGAAAAATTTGCGGGATCCCGCTAGACTGGCGGGATTACAGAGAAGCGTGGTATAGTACATACGTGTTTCTCTAAGGTGCGGGGCGGCAGCCCTAGGGGAACGGTGTGAAGGCGCAGGGCAAATAATTCTCCACCCGCGCCCCTTGTTTGATTACTTATATTTTGCCAGTTACAACTTGTAATTATGACGCAATGCAATGATTATTTTCATTGAATATTGATTGTCATAGAATCTATAGATAAATCAAAATTAAACTGAACTTTATAAGAAATACTATTATTTTGGGCCGGGTATACGGTACCCTGCAAACACCTGCGTCACACCTGCGACCTTTTCTAATAATTTTATTTTTTATATTTATTACATATATTAATAAACCATTTTAAATGTACCAAAAAGCTTATTTAATTTGGCTTAAAATTAAAACCATGAAAACGAGGTCTATTAGGTCTTTATTACGATTATTTACGATTGATTTCAGAGGTTTAAGTTGACCCTGAGGGATCCCGCAAATACCGGGATTGAAATTATTTTGCGGGATTGCATTCTCTAATCATAATGAATTGCAGATTTGTTAGACGGAGACGAAATACAGTTTAGTTACTACTTCGAGTTTATTAATAAGAGTGCTAATGATTTGTGTGAAGAGGATGGATATGTTTTGCAGAATAATAACATACGAAACACGGTAAATTTTACTACTAAAACTAAATTGATTTGAAAAACCTTTCACAACTGTACCTAAAGATTGATACTCTTTGTTACATTTAACTTATTTAAGCATTCCAAGAAATAAAGGTAGGTAGATAATTATCTTGTTTGTTTGTTTATTTGCTATCAGGAAGTAATTAAAAGGGTAATAGGATAATTGCACCTTTAATGAGGCAAGGTGATTACCAAAAATTTTAATCTTTGCCCATAGCTATGTCTAAATCCATTTGACTAATTAAGTATGTAAAATTCACACCATTTAACTTATATAAGCATTCCAAGAAATAAAGGTAGGTAGATAATTATCTTGTTTGTTTGTTTATTTGCTATGAGGAAGTAATTAAAAGGGGAAATAGGATAATTGCACCTTTAATGAGGCAAGGTGATTACCAAAAATTTTAATCTTTGCCCATAACTATGTCAAAATCCATTTGACTAATTAAGTTTGTAAAATTCACAGAAATTAATGAAAGTATATAAAAACATGAGACCGTTGTTCTGATAAGTTTCCTTTTAAACTTAAAAAATTATGCACTGAGAAGTGTGCTTTCCGAAAGCAAATGCACAAGTCAATATAAAAAACCCAAATCGGTGAGCCTATAAAATTTGAAGGGTTCTCGATTTCTCCAGGATCCCATTATCAGATCCTGACCTGATGACCATGGGACCACCTGTACAGTATACTCTTTCAAACAAAAAATAATCCAAAGCGGTCCAGGCGTCTTCAAGTAATCGGGGAACAAAAAAAAAAGACTCCGACGAATTTAGAACCTTTGACTCCTTTTTTGAAGTCGGTTAAATAGGACTGATTAATTATATTCATAGTAGGAGCAGAACAGGAGCAAAAATAACATAAAAAGTATAAAGAATACCCATATTAATTGATATACGAAAAGTCAGTTTATAGTTATCTTTTCCGGTGATTTGCTCGCAGACATCTTATAACTGTCAAAAATATGGCAAATATCAGTTAATCCTGGAAAGGTGAGTTTATTTATACAACATTTCCTTACCACAATATTGATAGTTATTATTTTAAATTGAATTGAGCCATATTTTCATTATTAAGAGTTCTAAAAAGCCATAGTTTCCAAAATGCAATGCTCGTTTTGGAAACTACGCTATTTAGAACCCTAAATATTAAAAGTATGGCTCAATCCAATTTAAAATGACTTATTATTATATATAAGATGACATTGACCACCGCCCCTTAAATACACCGTACAATTGAATACTATTTAAAAAATTATACGAAAGACGAAAACAGTTTGTAGATAAAGTAAAGTTTGTATGTAGGTATGTTTGTGGTAGACCCTGAAACTACTGAACCAATTTAAAAGTCTTTCACTACTGTAAATAACATATTTAAATTAAACTTACGTAGTGATATATCCTTCGCAGCTGTCATCACTGTAGTCAAGAACTTCCATATTGAGAATGTAGGTACTTGTAACTTAATAACAACAAACCAAAACTGACACCAGTAAACAGTGATATATAAAAAGACCTCAAATCCTGGCGTGACACACCGAGCGCGGTCTAGTAACGAATGATAATTATAACTAGGTAACACAAACCCCTAATGATTTTTGTAATGGTTGCTCACGCGTCGATCAATGTGTGAAGAGGACGGATATACTTTTTTTTCTTTCTTCACGGGTTGCCTTACAGCTCCAGAAACCGTAAGTCCCAGGATACCCAGCGGAAGACTAAGTCTCCCTCTTTTAGCCGATATATGTCAGTAAAATATTTTTTAAATTATCAAAGAAAAATATAACATTATCGTATAGATCAGGGGGTGGCCAAACGGTATGTACCTATCTGTACGATATCGTATATGATTCTAAAGCTAAAAGAGGGAGACTTGGTCTTCCGCTGGGTACCCTGGGGCCGTAACACGGTTTCGGGAGCTGTAAGGCAACCCGTGATGAAAAAAAAACCAAAAATTTTGAATTTTATTAAATAACTAGACTTTCCGCCCCCGGCTCCACTCGTGGATATATTCGGACAATATATAAAATATAGCCTATGTCACTCAGGGATATCGTTGCTTTATATTATTAGTGAAAAAAATTTTAGAATCGGTTCTTTAGTTTTTGAGTTTATTCATTTATACAAACAAACATACAAAAAATCAAATTTTACCTATTTTACTAGTATAGATATAGATAAACGTAAAAATGTACATGTGGAAATAGGTACTGATATTACAAATATAAAATAAAATTATAAATAAATAAATCGCTATCTACTGGGAGAGTATCCAACAGACTGGCTACATTGCCTCGTACTCCAGGTCCTCACCCACGGTCCAATCGTTTCCACACTAAACTCTATCTACCTACACACATGTAGCATTCTATACTATAGGTGGACCGCTGAGAAAGTAGCACTGCCATGTCCATGACATGAGGGGTGAACGGCGGGCGTGATTCTGCTATACACGATGCGAGGTTTAGCGCGATGTGTACGCGATTTACCTCGGGCTTTTGCGGGTAGGTTTCGATTTTGTTGAAATTTGGTATGAGGATAACTTGAACCCTGAAATTTTTGAGGTGGATCGCGTCGACAACAGATATTTATCGCATGAAACTTCGTATCGTGTATGGCAGAATCACTCCCGCCCCTCTCACCCGCGCGGACCATGGGAGTGCTACTTTCTCAGTGGTTATGTAACCGCACTTCCATGATGCAAGTGTCATGTCATCGGGTCTCTTGCCATCATAAATATTAATCAAATCTAAGCCTTATTGAACTATTGCCGTAAAGAACGTCTAAATAAGAAATACATTATGGCCCCCACGGCATAATCAAATATTTGGCAGGGTTTCATTTGAATATCTTACTAAAATTCTCAAACGCCGATATATTTTTTGTGTAAATATCCCAGTAGCGGTAGGCAGAGATCATAACATTTTATTAAATAATCTCATAACTAACTGCAGAATCAAACGCGACTGCGACTGTTACGGACGTCGAGCGTTAGCACAGATTTTGACAGCGACACTTTCGTTTTCGTTTTCGGTCGAACGAAAGTTTGTCAGCGTTGCCAGTTCACGTGTTTTTGCTTAGATCTTAGACTTTACCGTTAACTTTAAAATCTTAAAGTAAATAAAGTTAAAATAAAAAATACGTTGATCTACGAACTTTTCATATGCAATTTTTACAATTTCTACGTTTATTTTAATAATATAAACTTATATAATTTTCTAGACTATCCTACGTCTTTTTCAAAACCCGAGTTCATAACTCTGCACGGCGTACACTCTGCGGCAGCCGCGAAGCAAAGAACTGTGAACGCTATGCCTTTAGCAATAAGTTCAAAATTCTACCAAAACTATTTCCGCTAAGAAACTGGTTTGGTGTTCACTGTTCTCTTAAAATGAACCATAATGCTATATACATTAAATTGATATTGTACTGACTGACATAATAAGGTGTGACGTGTGACGTCAGAGTCGATCGGAAGTTGCTTGTGTCAATGTATGCTACGGATTTGTCTTCAAAACGAAACGTTCATGTCCAACAAGGACCGGCCAGAGAAAGCCCGGGCCGAGAGGTCCGGCCCAACAATGTGCGGGCAAATTCCGTGTACTTGTCTTTGTCCGGCCAAGCAAATTGCTCGGCATTCTTGTGCAGGACATACCCGGTCCGAGAATGTCCGGCCCAACAATGTGCGGGCAAATTCTGTGTACTTGTCTTTGCCCGGCATAGCAAATTTGCACGCACATTGTTGGGCCGGACCTCTCGGCCCAGGCTTTCTCTGGCCGGTCCTTGTTGGACATAAAACGTTTTGGCCTTTTCAAGGCCATTCGGCCGAAACGAAAGAAGTCACGTCAAAACTATGCTAACCTAGCTGCCCTCCGAGCTTGACTCGCGAATTTGTAATATACCTAATTTGTATATCATATTGTTTTGTGTGCTTTCTATGTGTTTCTTTGTATATTGTTTTCTATATTGTATGTCTTTTGTATCATGATTGTATTTGTATGCTTTGTTTGAATGAATAAATGTAAATAGCCGATTTTGGGAAGGGCCGTTCTCATGCTGCAAACGCCCTTTGCAGGTACCGCCAATAGAAATGACAATGAGGAAGTCATTAAACATTGTTAGAAACTTAGGAATTTCGGCAGACAGATGATGACTCATGGACATCTGGTCGAAGCATGTTGTATTGGCGGACACCATCGCCGGCCGCGGCTGGCCGGTGGGCGGGGCGTTGACGTGAGACGGTCAGTAGCAACCACCGGCTCTGTCGGGCTCTTTTCTGCCGCCTGCCGACCCTGCCGTGCCGAACGCACGTCCTCTACAAACTTCTCGTCCACGTGGGGCGATAGTTTGACATGGCGGCAGGATCCTCACTCCGTCGTTCCTGTACAGTTGGTCCTGCGAAGCCGGATTGATCTAGAAAAGTGATCATTCGAGTTGCCAGATTGAAGCCTGAACAATTGGTACTGCGAGCAGCCGAGTTGAAGCCTGAAACTTGATCCTACGAGTAACGGGATTCAAGCCATGAGGAAAAATGACGACACAGAGCAAGAAAGGTACTACGTCAGAGTCCGGCATCGACGTGCGACAGCGGGTGTTCACGGAACCATCACAGGATTCCGTGCGCGCTGCCTGCAGACCGCCCTCTCCCACGTGCTCGAATCGTTCGAGAAACACCTTGCGCTCCGTGCGGTCGACTGCAAGCATCCAGCTTCAAATCAAGCAAGCAGAGTTCGAGGCACAACAACGACTGGCCGAGATAAGAAGGAAGGAGCTCCAGCCCGAAGCGTAGATAGTCAGCATGCGGCTGGAGATCCAAATCGCGGACATCCAAGCTGAGGAAGAGGAAGCAGTCAGCGCGCCCAAGAACGACGCCGCCCAGCGTGTGGGAAAATGGCTGCACAACACAAACGTTGCTACGGAGCTGCCACGGAACGTGTCCGACGCGCCGCCGAGCAACGCGCAACCTACGTGTCCGGCCGCGTCGAACGAGATCGACGTGAGGACCCAGGCACGAGGGAGCACGCTGAGCCGAGAGATCCAGGAGCTAGCATTGGTGCTGAAAAGTGTGCAGCACGCGCGGCCGCCGCCGCGCCAAGCCTGCGAGCTGCCTGTGTTCACCGGGGCAGCCGCGGAGTGGCTTCCCTTCATAGCAGCAGTGCGGGACTCCACGACGCTCTAAACGTCTCGGCAGTCGAGAACATCGCCCGGCTGAGAGCGTGTCTACGCGACGAAGCGAGAGAGGCCGTGTCGGCGCTGCTATACACCGCGACCGATCCACAGGCTATCATACGGACGCTCGAGCAGTACTACAACTACAACTCTCCTCACGAACTCAACAACCTGGCGGTGAAGCTGCAGAATATTGTGTGTGTGCTGCAGAATATCGACCAGCAAGACTACCTACGGAACCCTATGCTTGTACGAGAGGTCACCGGGAAGCTGAGTCCTCATTTAGCGAGCCGTTTATGTGACTACGCGCACGATAACCAGGGCGAGGGCGAGCCGAAGATCGTCCAACTGTCCCGGTTCCTGATGCGGGAGGCAGACCGCACGATCCAGCATCTACTTCCGGTCGCTGTGAGTACACCAGGCGCAAAGAGGCCCAGCAAGCTGCCGATCGCAGCGATTTCTCGACACCGCCAAGTTCCTCCCGAGGCAGTCTACGCGTCCGACGAGCGGACGAAACACGCGTGCGCTTATTGTAGTAAATATCATGCTATAACCAAGTGTGGCACGCTCAAGAAAATGAACACAGATCAACGCTGGGAGTGGGCGAAGAAGAGCGGAACCTGCTTCCAGTGTCTGAGCGGGTCACATCGGCGCAGCGAGTGTTCGTCGAAGATGTGCGGCGTCAACAAGTGTCGGCGCCCCCACCACCCGTTGCTGCACGCCGAACGACGAACCGCGCGTGAGTCGAACGAGAAAGCTGCGCGCCCCGCACCGGCCGAGGCGGTGCTGTCCGTTGCGGCCGACGAGTCCCGGGCGAGCCCAGTATTGTTGAAGGTATGTCCAGTCATTGTGTCAGGACCCAGGGGAGAGATTCACACCTACGCTCTCCTCGACGAGGGGTCGACGGTTACTATTATTGACGAGGAACTAGCACAAGAGCTAGGCGCCGACGGACCCACTCAGCCGCTACGACTTCGCGGCGTAAACTCGACACAAGACCGGGCCAACAGCAAACTGGTGCAGGTTTCTATCAAGGGGATAGACGAACCTGCGACCCACGTGATCCGGGCCTGAACGTTGAACAACCTATCCCTCCGCAACCAGACTGTTGCCAGGGACGTAGCTAAGTTTAAGCACCTACGAACGCTGCGAGGCCGGCTTAGCTACGAGAACGCCAGACCGCGCATTCTAATAGGAACAGACAACTGGCAACTGATCAATACACGACAACTGCGAACGGGTAAGAAAAGCGAACCCGTCGCATCGAGGACACGCCTCGGATGGGTCGTGCACGGGAAGCTGCCACGCCGGGTTCTACGAGGGGGCCCCGGTGAAGACTCTGTACTACACGTTACTCACGTGGAGCAACATCGACCTGAAACCGACGACTTGGCAGCGCTAGTCAAGTCTCACTTCGACATCGACGCGCTAGGAGTCTCCAGTCGCAAGAAAGAGCGGGCGGAGGACCGACGGGCTGTCGACATGTTCGAGCAGTCAGCGCGACACATCCACGACGGATACGAAGTGGGACTACCGTGGCGGAGCGACGAAGTAGCAATGCCACGGAACTACGACTACGCGCTGAAACGGCTGAGGTCGATGGAAAGGAAGTTAGACAAGAAACTAACAAGCCCCGACGAGTGGCGCTGGCTACCGTCTGAATACAATGTCGCCGACGACGCTACGCGCGCCGGCAACACTAACAACATTTCAGCCAGTGCACGGTGGTTCAACGGACCCAGCTTCCTACGGAACCCCGAGGACACTTAGCCGTTTAACGCTTGGGTATTTTATTAGAGTTTGTGTCAGAAGGTGCGTTAAAGAATATTGCGTGTTCGGTTTGTAAAAGAGGATTTTAATATAAAAGTACATATACACTTAAGGACACACGTGGACGGAGGAATACTGTGAGAGCGTAAGCGCGGCGTCGAGAGAGAAGTCTGTTTCGGACGAAACCTATATAGACTCTGCGGGCGGAGTGCCCGGTGCGTAACTCGGACTATCTGACTCTATTGTCCCCGGGTGGGGGAACGGTCTATGAACATGCCTGTATTGCTAGGCGAAAATAAATAAATAATATTGTGCGCATGTATGTCGCCACAGCCGGTCAGCAACAACACGACGGTACCCGATGAAGAAGTTGTAGCCGTAGCAACGACCGAGGAGAGGAGCTCGATGCAGCCTGTCTACCCCGCATCGAGCGCTTCTCGTCATATATGCGGCTACTACGGAGCACCGCGTACGTGTTATTGTTCATAGAGAAATGCAAACGTGTGAAATCGAAGCTAGAAGTGGACGACATGAGACGACCTATCATATTGGACGGCCGACATTGTCTGTCTCGCTTGCTCGTAGAACACGAGCACAGAGCGGCAGAGCACGCGAATCACGAGCGAGTCGTTAACGAGCTACGGCAGCGCTATTGGATCCTGCACCTGCGACCGACCGTGCGGGCAGTGGCGCGCGCATGTCAATATTGCAAGATACGACGTGCTGCACCCACCTTGACCACCCGGGGCAACCTACCGCCCGAGAGGCTGGCCGATCGCCAGCGTCCCTTCACATGCTGTGCTGTGGACTACTTCGGGCCGATGATTTCTCTTACATTTTAATGGCTGATTTTTAGGGTTCCGTACCCAAAGGATAAAAAAACGGAAACCCTAAGAGCGTTTGTCTATATTTTACACTTGCGGCTTGCCCCGACTTCGCTCGGGGTAACAATTATATTCACCCACAAATCAAAAACTACTGGACCGATTTTAAAAATTCTTTCACCCGTTGAGCACGACTGCGTTCCCTCTTAGATGGCTGTTGACGGAGTCGCTACACACTATTGTCACGGAGGCTTGGTTCGACGTCGAAAGTCACTCGCTCAAAGGTTACGGAAGTGGGATTTCGTTTAATAATTCTGAATTAATAAAATTCGCGTCTGATATTGACTGAGAAGTTGCGGTAGCGAGCGAGTTACCAACGATGTCTCACTCGCTCTGTGCATAGTGCTCTCGCGCTCATACTCACGGCTGAATAGTTTTTGTGTTTAGGTGATGTTTGGTCATTACAATTTGTCTTACTGATTAAATATAACTTCATAATAGTTGTCTTAATAACATATTTAAAAATCAGACATATAAAAATTAATAAAGTGGAGCTTTAAAGCGTCTGACAAAAGTTCTGGTCCATGGAAACTGTCTGAAACTTTTGATACTACTTCAGAGTAATATTCTACAATATTATATAAAAATCAGCCATATAATATAGTAAGTTATGTCTGATCGCTCTGGGATCTTGGAATATTATGTACATAGTCCGACAAACCACACTTAGAGTTTTTAAATCTAAATATACCTCAACAGAACTGGCCACTCGTTAGGTATAACCTCACAAATACCATCGGATAAACGAGGCAGAATTGGTCTTCCGCTGGGTACCCTGGAGCAGTAACATGGTTTCGGGAGCTGTAAGGCAACCCGTAAAGAAAGAAAAAAAATCTCGTGGCTGTATAATGCTCCTCCCTCACCCGATTTTTTGGGTTAGAAAGTAACCTAATCAAGGATATAAACTAACTATCCTCCAACTTTCATCAAAATCCGTTCACTCGTTGAGGCGTGATTGAGCACCAAACACACAGACATCTCACATATTAATATTAGTACGAAGTAGCATATAAATATCAATATTTGTTTGTTTGTTCGTATTCTATAGACTCAAAAACTACTGGACCGATATACGCTTTGTGGCTGCGTAAAGTGTAGGTACTGCCGTCAGCTCCTCTCGGAGCTCTTGAAGGGACGGCTGACTTGTGCAGACATAATTTTTTTGTGGTGGTTTAGGGACTGTTTCCGTGGACTGTGGCATGAGTGCATAGTCAGGGTGATAATGTTCGAGTGTCCGTAGCACAAATATGATATAGAACCACACTTGCGAGAAATGGCCTCGGGGAAGGGTGCCGCTTAGCTTCACCATGGATAGTGGGACACAGCCACTACCACGGCTACTAAGCATTATTTTTGAATTTGATAGCCCAATTCTTGGGGAAGGTTATAGGCTATTTAACATCACGCTACCTACCCAAGGGGGTGAATTGTATTCGTAATAAAATGCGTACGAAGTAGGGGGCAATCATCTAGTGATATTATAAAGCAAAGTGCCCCGCCGCGTCTGTCTGTGACCTATTCACGAAAAAATTACTGAAGGGATTTTGTTGCGGTTTTCACTATTCGATAGGTTGATTCGCAAGAAGTTAAGTTTACGGGTATTAAACATGAACCTATCATGTTTAGGAGCTAAGCACTAAGAGTCGTATCAAGTCGGGAAAAAAATTAGGTCCTGGGTGTTTTCATGGCGTATAACAAAATTATGTAGGAAGGAAAATGATCTACAAAAAATGGTATAAAAGTCTATCTCTCATACATAATATGTAGTTATAAACGTATTTGTGTAGGTATTCAAATTGCTGTAATAAAATTTAATAGTTTGGGTAATGAATATTTTTCAAAGTGTCCTATCTGCGATTCTCGAATTGCAACATACTCTTTGAACGAGATTCAGACTTCTATAATTGAATGCCGTCAATCAATATCACTATGCTCTTTTGTGCTTCCCTCCGGTCCAGGTTCTTTCTTATTTGGAGCTAGATTTTGGAGTTGATATTTACTATGATTTGTTAATACCTAAAATAGTATGGAAACTTAACTTGGTAGGTATTGTTAACGACTTCAAAAATTGTGCACAAATAATTATATTTCGTCGTAGAATTTGAAGACGGTTGGTGCTTGAAAGGTTTACGAACACATGTTGAAAGTGCGAGGACCAGCAACAGGTCCGCTTGGAATAGTAGCAAGAATACTTGCTGCATGTACCCGCTGAATCGCGATGTTAATTAGTTGAGCGAGGTAGGAGCCAGCTCTCTTGTCACCAGAAGAGATGGTCAGTCGGCATTTGAACCCCACGGACCTAGTGCTTCTACCCCAAACAGCACAAATTTGTGGTTTTCAATAATTGAGCTATATTTGCACCGTTTGTTGTCTTATTTGATTTAATGTCTTACTTATAAACTCTCTCTCTTTCTCTTTCTATTCTAATATTTGAGGTTAAAAAGTCCAACGATATCGGTCTTTAAGTTTTGGCAACAAAATTCAATTCTTCATATAAGTAGGTAACAATATTTTATCTACTTGCTGCACAACCGCCCTTTGCAGCTCCCTTGTCTTGAATTGACGGTTTCTATGTTGGTATATGGGGGTTATGACAGTGAAAGAAAATAAACACACAATAATATTTTTTATATAGTCTACATAGCGTATAATCACTGAAAATAATGTTTATTTATTTGTTTATTAAATATCTGGCACATCCCACTCTGGAACTGAACGCCACAGACATATTGGTAAAGTCATTAAAACAAAATACCACGAGTAGGCCACAATTCAACAAGGGCGACTATACCGCCTTCTGTGAGTACCTTTCTCAAACTGATTGGCAGTGCTTGTTTAATTCTGGCGACTCGGTCGACAGCGCGGTTAATTCCTTCTATGTACAACTTAACTATGCAATAGACATGTATATACCTAACATTACCAAATGCAGCTCAACTAAGTATCCTACATGGTACGACTTATCTCTAATAAAAATTATACGACAGAAATGGAAAGCTCATAAGAAATGGAAACGATATGGAAACTTAATTGATTATAATGAATTTACACTGTTAAGGACTAGAGTACGTCGTGTGGAAAGGGAATGTTATAATAGATTTATTACTTCTTCACAAGAAATGATAGTGTCTCATCCCAAGAAACTGTGGTCATATATTAAATGCATGCGAGGTGGGGACGATGCTGGCTACCCTCAATCTATGACATATGACAATAACAGCTACTCTGACGGAGCCAGCATATGTAATGCATTCGGTTCGTTTTTTGAGAGTGTGTTTGAGAAAGCCCATAAAAATGGGCCCAAAACCAGTATAGAAAAATACCGCCCTATTTCTATCCTCAATACTTTTAGTAAAATTTTGGAAAAGATTGTTTATGATAACATTTACATAACTATAAACAACGGCGTTAGTTAGGTATAACCAACACGTTTTTTAAAGCAACGATCAGTGAATACTAACCTAGCCACATTCACAGAATATGTACTTAGTGGCATGGAATGTGGTGGTCAGGTCGACGTGATCTACACAGATTTCGAGAAAGCCTTCGATCGTGTGGATCACATTATTCTGCTCGCCAAGCTCGAACGTCTAGGTATACACGGTGACTTGCTTCGATGGGTGGAGTCCTACCTTACTAATAGGTCGCAGGCCGTCGTCTTGGGTGGATTTAGGCCAACCTTCGTTAGCATTCCGTCGGGGGTTCCGCAGGGTTCGCATCTTGGTCCGCTGTTCTATAACGCATATTTTTACGATATTTACACTTGTATGAACAGTGCTGAACACCTTTTATATGCAGATGATAAAAAAATATACCTATCTCCGAATTCAGAACATCGGCGACTGGAGACGCGACAGAGGACGTTGGACATACTAACGGAATATTACGTAAAAAATAGAATTAAAATTAACGCAAAGAAATGCCAACAAATATAATTCACGAGAAGTGCAAAACCGATTTTATATACCTACACTATGAATAAAGTGACAATTGAGAAAGATGACTCGGTCCGAGATGTGGGAGAAATTCTAGACAAACCAATGACATACACAGAACATATTGATATGCTGATTAACCGTGCTTATAAAGATCTTGGATTTGTAAACCATTTCACAACCTCGCATGTTTAAAAATACTTTACTATACGTATGTCCGCAGTATTCTAGAATTCGCTAGCACTATCTGGAATCCACATTATATCACACACAAAGACCGAATAGAAAAAATACAAAGATTGTTTATTAAACACCTAAACTACCGTGGGAAAACTCATTTTTCATCATACACAGATAGTTGTAGGCACCACAACATAGTGTCACTGATGGATAGAAGATCTATTGCGGACATGGTGTTCTTGCACGACCTGTTAGGAGGCCGTCTGGACTGTCCGGCGTTGCTTGGCATGTTGAAGCTCAACAACCCAGTTAGAAGAACACGGAACTCCTCTGTTGTCCCTTTTATAGAACTAATTACGCCAGAAACTCTGTAATTAGTAGAATTTCATCAAGACATCAACCTATAATAAAACCTTCTCAACAATTGACCTGTTTAAACATAATGGAAATTCCTTTAAAACCTTATTGAAAAAACAAATAATGCATTATTAATGTTTGTAAACACATGCTCAACACACACACATCCACACCCCCACAAACACTATGAAATGTTTGAGTGTATAACAATGGTTCTTCTGTACATATTGGTTATAATTAGGGAAATCTGTAATTAGCGTTTTTTAAGATTAATACAATATATAGGTAAACTTATTGTATGTGCTGTTGATTTTCTTTCTATATAAATAAATATATCTTTTTTAATTTATGAATAAAAAGATTTAATTCATACTTCCGGTCACGTGACCAGAAACGGTAAGTGACGTCACTTCTAATTCTAATAAATAACCCCAGACTACTAACTAATTATATATAAATATAAAATATAAATTTTGACCTACTTACCGGTAAGTGACACCCCTAAAATCTCTTTTTGGCATATCCTGGCGTCGATCACTTCATGATAAAATGGGTTTCAGAGGCTCCCACGAGCATTACCCTTGAGGATCAAACGCAATTTTAGCCAACTTCCTGGTTAGTGACAATCCTGAAATCGATTTTGGGCATATTCTGGCATAAACGATAACGATCCCAGAGGTCCTATCGTCTTCCAGGGTTTCGCACCTCGAGGTTTGGACGCAATTTTGACCAACTTCCCGATTAGTGACAACCCTAAAATTAATTTTACGCATATCCTGGCATCGTCTGCTTTTTGTCTTAATCCTAATATGCAAACAAATTATACCTACTTATTATGAAAACATAAAAATTACTTATAATAAATTTTGTCTCTTTGACTGAGTAAATTCTGAATCGACTAGGTACCTACCTACCTAGGTATATTTATGGCAAATTGTTACTTATATGAATGACATAGGTTGTCGATTCTGAAACTTTTTTTCTTAATAATTTGTGATAGATTTCAACGAAGAAGAAAATTATGAATATACCTAAATGTGCTTCAGTTTTGATAACAGTAAATACTTATTAGGATTAAGCCAAAAAACAGAAGATTTACCAACCTAATAAAATACTTCGTATATGTCCGAAGTATTTGTGATATTACGGACGAGTGACGGACGGATTGGAAGTAACGTAAATAATTATGATTTTCTCGCGAACCTTTCGCTCCCTTATGTTACTAGGCCCGTAGTATTCTGTGTTATAGGCTGGTATTGAACAGTCTCGGCAGTATTAAAATTAAATTAGAAGTTTAGTTAGTTAGATAGTACTATAATAGAAAGGATAGAGCTTGTAATATGTTATGTATAGATGATAAGCAAGATATTCGTATATAGGTGGAATATGAAATTTTAAATATTTCTAATTTAGAATTATGTGGTATCCCTTTTTTTCTGGGTTTTATTCTAAGGATTAATAATCAGGCAATCTTCCCTATAAAAAAAATCTGTCTGTAAAAAATATACTAGTTAATTATTGTAATTTAATTTCTATTTATAACTAGCTTTCCGCCCTGGCTTCGCCCATGGAGCTTCTGATAATTTTCATTTCCTACCATAGTCTTGAGTTCATAGAGTTTTCCAAAAGTTTCCAATTTTCCGGACAACTTACGAAGAAAAAAGCCAAATCGGTGCAGCCGTTCTCAAGTAATGCGCTTACCAACAAACAGCATTAATTTTTATTTATATATACTACCTACTTAGATTTATATGATGAAGATTATATGATACGATATATCAGGTATCGTGATATTAAACTAGAACATAATTAGGACAGGGACAAACTCTAGGAATTGAGAGCTATGTCGATATTTGACCCCCCTGTAAACGTGCTGAAGGCGCATGTGCCGCTATGTACTTGTATCTACTACCAGTTAATTTCAGTTCAATTTTAGTTTGTCTAGCACGGGTTCATTGCCCAAATCGGCGATGTTACTATTGAGTTTAAAAAGTTTGTATTCATCTGTGTATTTCTGTGTATAGGTACTGTGTGTGAATTGGTGAGTATAATTTATTGAAATATCATAAACTGCACTTTTGTGGCAAAAAAGTCACTGCAGAGTGCAAAAGTGAACTTCGATTAGACATATGAAAATAATTGATTTCGCTTAAATCAGAAACTAGGTCATTTTATGAAGAACATAATCGATTTTTCAGTGTATTTTAATCTTTGTGGCAGATTTCACAACGCGCATGTCCAAGCGACAGCCGCGACCCCTGCAAAAATTGCAATTGCGGGCAGTCTTGTTCCGAATTTGTACCAGATAATGTGTGTTCCTGTTATGTGATGCTAAGCAGTGAGCACATATTTAAGTAAATGTATAGTTTCTAAAAGGTATGTTAACTAGAATTACACCTTGATACACCGATGAGCAGTATAAACCTTGCAAGTCTGCTATATATTTGCTATAAGTGGTTTAGTTGATTCAGTTATAAAGTAGTCAGCTTCAAGAATTAAATGTTGAATTACACACTTTAGCTTTCCAAAGAAATTTCCCGGGAATATTTTATTTATCTTTATGAAATTTCTTAGTATATTCTGGACACACATAATACAGACAGACAGACAGATAATAATTATTAATTTTTTCAATTTTTCCAGAATATTACGTTTTTGGAGTAGGTTTGCCAGACGGGCAAAAGTTCAAACGTTGGGGATTTTAGGATTATTGTCGGGACAATTATTTTTTTTAGAGTAGGGTTGCTAGATGGGAAGACTAAAATATGGATTTTAGGATTATTGTCGGGACAAATAAATATTACGAAACTAAATAGGGTTGCCAGATGAGAAGACTAAAATATCTGGGCAAAAGTTCAAACGTTGGGGATTTTAGGATTATTGTCGGGACAATTTTTTTTTTAGAGTAGGGTTGCTAGATGGGAAGACTAAAATATGGATTTTAGGATTATTGTCGGGACAAATAAATATTACGAAACTAAATAGGGTTGCCAGATGAGAAGACTAAAATATCTGGGCAAAAGTTCAAACGTTGGGGATTTTAGGATTATTGTCGGGACAATTTTTTTTTTAGAGTAGGGTTGCTAGATGGGAAGACTAAAATATGGATTTTAGGATTATTGTCGGGACAAATAAATATTACGAAACTAAATAGGGTTGCCAGATGAGAAGACTAAAATATCTGGGCAAAAGTTCAAACGTTGGGGATTTTAGGATTATTGTCGGGACAATTTTTTTTTTAGAGTAGGGTTGCTAGATGGGAAGACTAAAATATGGATTTTAGGATTATTGTCGGGACAAATAAATATTACGAAACTAAATAGGGTTGCCAGATGAGAAGACTAAAATATCTGGGCAAAAGTTCAAACGTTGGGGATTTTAGGATTATTGTCGGGACAATTTTTTTTTTAGAGTAGGGTTGCTAGATGGGAAGACTAAAATATGGATTTTAGGATTATTGTCGGGACAAATAAATATTACGAAACTAAATAGGGTTGCCAGATGAGAAGACTAAAATATCTGGGCAAAAGTTCAAACGTTGGGGATTTTAGGATTATTGTCGGGACAATTTTTTTTTTAGAGTAGGGTTGCTAGATGGGAAGACTAAAATATGGATTTTAGGATTATTGTCGGGACAAATAAATATTACGAAACTAAATAGGGTTGCCAGATGAGAAGACTAAAATATCTGGGCAAAAGTTCAAACGTTGGGGATTTTAGGATTATTGTCGGGACAATTTTTTTTTTAGAGTAGGGTTGCTAGATGGGAAGACTAAAATATGGATTTTAGGATTATTGTCGGGACAAATAAATATTACGAAACTAAATAGGGTTGCCAGATGAGAAGACTAAAATATCTGGGCAAAAGTTCAAACGTTGGGGATTTTAGGATTATTGTCGGGACAATTTTTTTTTTAGAGTAGGGTTGCTAGATGGGAAGACTAAAATATGGATTTTAGGATTATTGTCGGGACAAATAAATATTACGAAACTAAATAGGGTTGCCAGATGAGAAGACTAAAATATCTGGGCAAAAGTTCAAACGTTGGGGATTTTAGGATTATTGTCGGGACAATTTTTTTTTTAGAGTAGGGTTGCTAGATGGGAAGACTAAAATATGGATTTTAGGATTATTGTCGGGACAAATAAATATTACGAAACTAAATAGGGTTGCCAGATGAGAAGACTAAAATATCTGGGCAAAAGTTCAAACGCTGGGGATTTTAGGATTATTGTCGGGACAATTTTTTTTTTAGAGTAGGGTTGCTAGATGGGAAGACTAAAATATGGATTTTAGGATTATTGTCGGGACAAATAAATATTACGAAACTAAATAGGGTTGCCAGATGAGAAGACTAAAATATCTGGGCAAAAGTTCAAACGTTGGGGATTTTAGGATTATTGTCGGGACAATTTTTTTTTTAGAGTAGGGTTGCTAGATGGGAAGACTAAAATATGGATTTTAGGATTATTGTCGGGACAAATAAATATTACGAAACTAAATAGGGTTGCCAGATGAGAAGACTAAAATATCTGGGCAAAAGTTCAAACGTTGGGGATTTTAGGATTATTGTCGGGACAATTTTTTTTTTAGAGTAGGGTTGCTAGATGGGAAGACTAAAATATGGATTTTAGGATTATTGTCGGGACAAATAAATATTACGAAACTAAATAGGGTTGCCAGATGAGAAGACTAAAATATCTGGGCAAAAGTTCAAACGTTGGGGATTTTAGGATTATTGTCGGGACAATTTTTTTTTTAGAGTAGGGTTGCTAGATGGGAAGACTAAAATATGGATTTTAGGATTATTGTCGGGACAAATAAATATTACGAAACTAAATAGGGTTGCCAGATGAGAAGACTAAAATATCTGGGCAAAAGTTCAAAACGTCGGGATTTTAGGATTATTGTCGGGACAAATAATTTTTTTTTTTAAATTCTTCACGGGTTACCTTACAGCTCCCGGGAACCGTTTTCGGCCCCAGGGTACCCTGTGGAAGACAAAGTCTTCCTCATTTAGCGGATGATTTTTTGAGGCTATACCTAACGAGTGGCCAGCTCTGTTGAGGTATGTAGGTGGAAAAGCCTCTTTGTACGGTTTGTCGGATAATGTACATAGATAAAAACCCATTGGTACATGATGTGGGGATCGAACCCGCGCCTTCTCAGTTGTGTTACTTTTTGTTATTAAAATTAAAATAATGACAAAATACTTAAGTTTTCCGAACACGTTCCATGCAATAGGGGTGAGTGAAGTGATTTTGAAACCGCGCGGTAATTTTAAATTTTTGTTTTGACTGTGGTTTTGTTAAAAAATTTACTTACAAGAAGCTTTTTGTAGGGACATTTTGTATTTTGTCGGGACAATCACGAATCTCGACCGTCTGTCAACCCTATTTTGGAGTAAAGAAAATCAAAAATGTTTTTTTACCGTAGCCCCCCACTTTTAATTTTTTTTTATTGTGCTGGATTGTTCTAGGTGTGTACTATATTGCCCCAGAATATTACTATTCTGGAATAAAAATGTTTTTTACCGTAGCCCCCCCATGTTTTTAACCGACTTCGAAAAAAAAAGAAGGAGAAGGTTCTCAATTCGGACCGTATTTTTTTTTTATTTTTTTTTTGTATGTATGTACATCGATTACTCCGCCAGTTGTCAACCGATTTTGATGGTTTCTTTTTTAATCGACAGATAATTCTTCCGGATTGGTCCCATTTTTATCTCATAAAAATTGGTTCTTTAGTTTTTCAGAAATTTTGAAAAAACTGACCTTATAAGTCAATTTTTCGTAATATCTCGATGAAATATGTACCGATTTTGACGACTTATTTTTTTAAGGATATAATAATTTCTTGACATTATTTCACAGTCATATGACGAAAATCGGTTCAGTAATTTTTCAGAAATTCAGTAATTTGTCTCTGTTTACTGCTGAAAATTATATCAGAGAAAAGTATAGCAACGGTTGCTATTGACACGAAGTTGTGAATTTTCGTATCGACGGTGGTCTAGCGGCTAAAGGTATGGGATGCAGCGCAGTATGCACATTGCTCGAGGTTCAAATCCCATCCACCGCAGTATTTTTTTTAATTTTCCATCATTTTTTTTAGCGTTATTATTTATTTCTCAGGGCAACAAAATCACTTAAAAGGGAAAAATAAACCTTTTAAAAAAAAGTGTACCGACTTCAAAAATTTGCACTGAAAAGTAAGAAATAATAAAAATTTCGTCGTAGAATTTGAAGACGGTTGGTGGCAAATTAGAAATAATTTAGTACCCAAATTCACTAATCTAGATAATTCATTAGGAACCTACGATCATCAGTACCTACACACACAGATAATATTGAACAGATCTTTATGTCCTTAGATGTTTACTTAATTTTGTATCCTAATTTGGCACCAACCGTCTTCAAATTCTACGACGAAATTTTTATTATTTCTTACTTTTCAGTGCAAATTTTTGAAATCGGTACACTTTTTTTTAAAAGGTTTATTAAACTTTGAACTTTTTTTATTGTGTTACATTGTTTCAGAATATTACGTTTCGAGAGTAAAAATAACCGCGAAAACACAAAAGAATATTTTTGCTGGATTGTTCTAGGTGTGTGTGTAGGTAGAGGTACTACCTACATTGCTCCAAAATATTACGTTTCTTGAGCGAAAATAGCCGCAGGAAAATTTGAATAGCAGATAGTTATGGCCATGCGCCGTTTGACTTTGCAGGTTTTGACAGGCACCGTTGTTTGAGATCAGCGCTCCTGGTAGATATGACTGAACGACATCACAATCCTCCAGTTGTGTGATTTCGGGCGAGTTGTTGTTTGCACGGTCGACAATCATCATCTTCGTCATGCTTCTGTTTATTCTAAAACCGAATGCCAAGCTGACGAGTTCCATCTTGGAGATCAATGGCCGCATGTGGCCAATACAGTTGCGAACAACGTGGTGTCATCCGCATAGCGTAGATTTGATATTCTCAAACCTCCTATCGTACCGTCCGTCCAGTCTTCAAGGGTAATCCGCATTATGATTTCTGTATAGATGTTAAACAGAAGAGGAGAAATTATACAACCCTGACGAACGCCTGCACTAGGGTGGAAGTCTCATCTCAGGGAAACAGCAATCAAAGCGGCGGAAATCGAAATATAGTACAATTATTGAAAACTACAAATTTAATTGTGCCGTTTGGTGTAGGTCCGTGGGGTTCAAATGCTAAAAAAATTATTATAGATATATCCCCTCGACTAAGTGACAAGAGGGCTGGCTCCTTCCTCGCTAAACGAATCAGCATCGCGATTCACCGGGGAAATGTAGCCAGTATTCTTGCCACTATTCCACGGGGACCTGGTTTTTATATTCAAATAAAATATTTGAAAAGTCGACTTCTAAAAAAAATTCAATAATAATAATTTCTGTTTTGGAAATATTTGGCACTTTTTTCATTGCTCGACATTAGTATATATAGGTACCTACATGAGTTTGTCATATACCTACTCTCACGTAATGACAAATTGTCTTGTCACTAACTACTTAGGTACTCTAATATACTTTGAATATTTCAGAAATTGGTAAGATACTCAAAAAACAGTGTCATCATGAATAATTCCGTCCGTAACAGACTGCAGAATGACTCTGGAGCCCGTCCGCGTCGTTGTACATCAAGACCAGGTGGGTCGGCTGTCACAACGAGGGCACCTTCTCTTTCTGTAATAGCTTGCTTTGCTGAAATGATTTTTATCCTGATACAGTGAGGGCGTCTTCTTATCTTGGCATGGAGAGGACGCTTTTCTACCCTATCCCAGTCAGGGCTCCTGCTCATCCTGAGGCAGTGAGCACACCTTCTCATTTCGGCATAGTCGACATAGTGACGGACGATACTATGACGGACGATGGAACACAAAATACAGGTAAGTCACGCAACCTCGCGGAAGGTTCTATTCCAGATATTATATAATTAGGATTTTTTTCTTCACGGGTTGCCTTACAGCTCCTGAAACCGTGTTACGGCCCAGGGTACCCAGCGGAAGACCAAGTCTCCCTCCTAAGACGATGGTATTTGAGAGGCTATACCTAACGAGTGACCAGTTCTGTTGAGGTATATTTAGATGGAAAAACCTATACAAAATAATATAAATGTTGACAACATACCTACAGAACAAACTAAATTCTTACCTATTTTAATTCTAAGTTTTATTAATAGTAGATATCTAATAATCGTTAGGTATCTATGTCTCACAAATACCATCGCCTAAACGAGGGAGACTTGGTCTTCCGCTGGGTACCCTGGAATCGTAACATGGTTTCGGGAGCTGTAAGGCAACTCGTGAAGAAAGAAAAAAAATATCCAACAATTAAGAAATTATCGTATGAAACATAGATTTCTTAGCCAACACGTAAACACGTTTCAGATGATAATTCAGTAATCAGACATTTTTGGTGAATTACTGTTATTAGAAAAGATATGGAGCAATAATTCAGCTACTTATTTAAAAATAATCATCACTCTAGGACTTATAGTAACTGAAATGTACATAATCACGCAACGCTTGTCGCGCGCTTTTCGGTCAAGAGACTTTCTTCATAAGCTGTAGGTAAGTCGACAAATACCCCTCTTTGATTTTAATTTTATTTCAATCCCATCTCAGTGACGGCACCTGCTCAACACGACCTAATGAATGAGCCTATTCCTAACACGGATGACGATACTATGACGGACGATGGAACACAAAATAAAGGTAAGTCATGCAACCTCGCGGAAGGTTCTATTCCAGATATTGTCAGAATGACATCAAAATAGGCTAAAAAAATAGGTTTTTTGTTTTTTCACGGGTTGCCTTGCAGCTCCCGAAACCGTGATACAGTCCCAGGGTAATCAGCGGAAGACCAAGTCTCCCTCTTTTAGCCGATGTTATTTGTGAGGCTATACCTAACGACTGACCAGGTCTGTTGAAGTATATTTAGATGGAAAAACCTATACAAAATAGGTAAAATAATATAAATGTGGACAACATACAGTAAAAACTAATTACATATCTAAGTTTTATTAATAGATATTTCATGTATATATCCAACAAGAAATATCGTATGAAACGTATTTGTTCCTTAGCTAACACGTAAACACGTATCAAATGATAATTTAGTAGGTAATCACACATTTTTGGTGATTTAAAGGTATAAGTTAAAGATATGAAGCAATAATTCAGCTATTTAAAATAAAAGAATCATCACTCTAGGACTTATAGTAATTGAATTGTACAATCATGAGCATAAGTGGAGTTACCTCGTAAGGGCTATATTCGCGGGCACATTAAACTTTGCACTTTGTTTCATTTTTAATGCCACCAATCACATTAAAGCCCAATGACATTCACATTTTTAACCACAACCAATCACATCAAATTTTAACTTTTGTATGAACTAAAGACAATTTTCATATTTTAAAAGATATAAATATGTTGATTCATTTATTTAGGAGAGAGGGGAGAGGGTGTGTTTTAATCAAGGACATAAACTAATAATACTCTAGCTTCATAAAAATCCAATCTTTCGCATTTATAATGGTACAATAGGATAATTTCAAATACATAGCAAACATATATTATAAATAGTAAGTATTTACAAAACTTTACAAAATTAAATCCGGGAGAGCCTTGGTATGGGATGCCACTTGTGTTGACACTATGGCCCCGTCCCATATTCGAGGCTCTAGCATTCGAACGGGGACGGCTGCCTCAGTGGCGGAATCAAATAAACATAGAAAGTATACTTCTATAAGCAAACATTATGATTTTATTGCTTTCGCCACTGAGACGACGGGACCGTGGAGCGAGGACGCAAAA
Organism: Nemapogon koenigi; assembly: GCA_963924495.1. Lineage (NCBI taxonomy): Eukaryota > Metazoa > Arthropoda > Insecta > Lepidoptera > Tineidae > Nemapogon > Nemapogon koenigi. The sequence goes on from OZ004629.1 coordinate 24,924,291, forward strand.
AAATTTTATAAATCAATAGCCTCAAAATTAAAAAACGTCAGCGGCGACCCGAGAGCTGGCACGTACTTTAAACAACGAATTAGTCTCGCCATACAAAGAGGCAACGTCGCCAGCGTCTTGGGCACCATGCCGCAAGACAAGTTAGAGGAACTCTACATATTAATATAGCCCCATATATGTTAAATTGTATTTTGTTATTTGTTTTCTTCTTATTTTTTTTCTCAGTTATCAAGTTTTATTTATAATTAGTTTTAGATGCTTATTTAAAATTATGTTTATAACCAAATTGTAAAATTGAAATTAATTATATTATTAGCAAAATATTACATGGCAATTTTTTAATATGCTATCGACTGTTCAATACCGCAAGTCAGTACAATATTAAATACAATGCAATTTAAAACACAAATTAAAGATTAATAAAAGAACAATATGTTCTGTTATGTAGAACAACTCACTAAATGTGGACAGTGTCTCTTCGTTAAACTTCGGGTAATAAGTAAAAAACAAAAAAATATGACACTATTGGGAGTAGGACCGAGACGTTTGCCCTTGAAATTTCGTGTAGCCCACATTCTGAGCTATTATAACTAGGAGTCTGAGGCATAGAGCCTACGAGCCTAGCGCACACGTCTAAGCCGCGTATATCATTCCAGACCTGCATGCGTTGGGTTTGTAACGCCTCCTGCCATCGTTCATTTCACCATTACACCATTAAGCCCCATAAGTTTTCGTTGGGACTTAAATCTGGCGACTTTGCTGGCCAAGGAATGACACGTAGGTATATGTCGTGTTGACGGAACTATTCACGTACACGGTGCGTCACTACACTGAGAAAACTGTTCATCAATAAATTAGGTGAATTCAGTTAAAATTATGATGAATTCACGTAAAGTAGAGAGCATACTGATATCACCAAAAAGTACGATGAAACTACTGTCGCTGCTGCTCATGATATATTAATATGAACTGTTACCACGCTTTTAGTAGGATGCAGACACAATTTCGTGCTTTGTAACAAGCTTTTACGGTGAAAGTCATGGTACCGTATTGTGAGGACCTCGTATGACCATGTGATAGTCATCATATTTTAGTATGCTTTCCTCATAGTTTTAACGCACTTTTATGTGATTTCCTCTTACTTCAGATGTTTCTTCCTACTATTTTTAAACGCCGTCATCGTATTTTTGTATCATTTCTTACTTCTATTTAACGTTCCTTCATTTAATAACAGTAATATCCTATTATTTACTCCTACTACTTATCAAGGCTTTCCTGATATTTTTGTATGCTGCCTACTACTGTTTATATGCTTTCCTCATATTTTCGTTATTTTCATATTAGCTCTTCCTACTATTTATCTACGCTTTCCTTATATTTTTGTATTCTTTCTTGTTATTTTTTCCTACTATTTATCTATCCTTTCTTATTATTTTAAGAGGCCGCAGTGCGTCCAGTCGTATCCTCGTCACTGTAATTGTGTTTATTATTAATCTATTTTATTAAAGTCGAATATCGATAACCATTTACATTCTATGGGGAAAGTAATGAATACAAAGCTTCATTACATAGAATATAAGAATTTCGATTCTAATAAAACAGTTTAGTTTAATAGAAAACATAATTAGTGACGAGGATACCACTGGACGCACTGCGGCCTCCTAAAATAATAGGAAAGGATATATAAATAGTAGGAAAAATTAAGAAAGAGTACAAACTATAAGGAAAGCATAGATAAATAGTATGAAGAGCATACAAAAGACATACATGTAAAAGTACATACTTATAGTAAAAATACAGATACATCAGAAATAACCAAAAAATATCACAATTAATCAGAGCTGAATTAAGGAGACAGTTGTTAAAAAGAAAAAGAAAATTGTTAGCAAAAAGGGTTTATTGACTTAAATTAATTACGTAGGTACTTAATCAAATAAGTATATTATTTTACACAGGCGACGTGGCACTGGATAATCGCCTGTTTGGAGGCCGAGTTCAATTATTTTACGGCCCTCGGCCGATGTTTCCAATATGACTCGCACCTAAAACAAAAATGTATTTAGTAGGTATAACATCTAGGTTGGGTATTATATTTTGTTGCTAGAAAATTGAAAAAAAATATAGAACGCTTGGAAAGATATTCATACAAACCTTAAAAACTACAAAAATTTGCTCTATCTATTTACTGATAACCATTTAAGGAATAACTGTGGCAAGTTTCAGCCCTATACCAAAAAGTAGATAGAACAACCCGCAATAGAACCCATCTTCACCGTTTTAGCCAATTTTGTGGCACAATTTCTCAGAAATTCAGTTTAGTTCAAATTCATTAGGACTAGATTAAGAAAACGCTATATTTTTTATTGATGAATCATATTTTGGATAGAGAAGATAATGTAATGTCTCGGGTTGACAATATCCTCGAATCTTTTTTTTCCGTGTACCACTATTGCAAAGTCGAATCTTTTAAAATAAATGTAAAAGGTATTTACACTTACAGAGTTTGCTTCCTTGGTGACCTCACCAGTTAGGTATATTCATCTGATTTGGAGTCAGTCGGACCTTGGTCGGACCACTAGTCTCACCAGTATCAGTAGTGCCCGAGCTCTGATGATCGGCCAAAAGCTCTTCAATATGTTGAACTGTTTGAGTATCGGTTAAACTGTAATGTAATAAATAATAATAAAAAATACAAACTAATTTATAATTTAAACTAAGTAATATCCATGTTTTCCATATTACAGGACCCGTTATTAAATAGTCCAGTCAATTTAAAAAAAAAGTGACATTAAATGGACGTTTTTATTTTCTGTGTAGATATATTAGTTCAATACCATAGACGCTAGTAATGTTATCTTTGATTTTTGGCCTGAACTATTATAATTGCTCAATAGATAACGACGTGGCGGCAAGTTCAAGCCATTGTTGTCGACTATGACCAACCCCTGAAATTGACTTCTGAGCAGGTCCCATATACATGGCGCGCACTATACCACCAGCTAGCAGTAACCCCTCGTATGCGGTGTCAAAAATTTGCTAATTAAACAACTACTTCAACTTACCAGCAAACTTCTCGACATAATTTTCCAAATTCCATTTCTGCAGTAAATCTGCCGTGGGTTGATCCATCACAATAGCGGTTGGTCTATGGGAAGCCGAGAATAAAATACATTTTCCAATACAGAGCAAAATGTCATACGTGCACTTGTTGAGCGAGACAAAGAGAATATAATCTATAATCACAGACTCTATAGTATATATGACGGGAAAGAGGTGAACGATTCACCGAATTTCGCGACGTTCATCGTAATTTATGACTCCGTAATCATTCGTTGTACGTTTCAGCGTATTTTTGTGTGATAGCTTTGTACATTATTAGGATGTTATGATAATTTAGAATTACCAATCTTCAAAAAAATGTATGCTAACAACGTAAATAATATGACAAGTCATACTAATTCTAACTTACTTCAGTACGGTGCCTTCACCGTATTTTAATTTATATTCTGCAATTTTACTAGGAATTTCCTAATACAATATGGTGACAGTTTCCTCGTGTAATATAATTATAATCTTTCTCTGGAGTATCATCTAATTTCTGCAATGTCGTTTTATTTTAAAAGCACAGCACGATATTGTATCAAAATGGTAATATTATATCCGGTGACTAAATCTTATGGTGAAAGGTCATAACATTTTTGCATTACTTCATCTATAAATTAAATTATTTCGTTATATGGTAGAATTCTAGCGTTGTATTTACCTACGATCACTTTATTATAGTATAATTAATCAAATTCCACATCAATGTAATGATATTTTAAAATGAAACCAAAACGACATTTTTCTCAGTGTATTGTCATTGTCAAAACTTGTTTGTGGAATTACGTGTTCCGGATACACAGTATACGCACCGGGCAGCATGGTTTCCGTCAACACATCGATATACATAGTTGGCGGCGTTCGCACGGCCAGGTATGACTGTGAGATCACCTGGAACATCTAGCCCACCCCCACATCACCACATGTTAACGCTTATGCGACCAGAGTGCATATTGTGAACAACGTGCCGTTCTTCATACCTGGTATTGTTTCGCGGCCACAAATTCAAACGTTCATGCTGGCTCGATTTTATCTTTTATGTATGGAGAGCGGGGCGTACTATGCTCGTGTTGGAGTAAACCTGTTATTGTCGTAACTCTCCACCAGAACAGACCCTGCTCAGCATTTATGAATGGAGGCTTTCCCGTGCGGTGTCTATGAGTCAGGTCACCCGTATTCTCAAAGCGGCGCACCGCGCACCCATCGACGCACGGTCACCTTCTGCAAACGAGTTTTATTTTATTCAGTGAAGCTGTTAATTGATATTTAAAAATTAAATTTTGCAAAATAAAATGGAAATACCTAAGTAAGAAATCAATGAAAAAAGGGTCATATGATAATAAAATGAAAAAGGGAATTAACTCCACGTCATGTCATGGCGACCAACGCACGAGTCCCGCCGTGACTTGATGGGGAATCCAGTGTAATCCCGTCCGCGCTGTAATAGTTGTGATTAGTCAGTCTTAAATACCTATTAATCGGCTTTATACACTATAACACACTTGACATTGGTAAATCACCGATTAACATTGGTGGAGCCATAATAAAAGAAGAAGAAGAATAATGAAAGAGATTAATTATATCTCAATTAACTTTGCTAACTATACTTACATACCGTACAGATGAATATACTGCCGCGATATAATTTGATGTATGGCTCACCATTCTGATGTAGAGATACACTCTACGCACAATGTATATATATATTGTTAGGCATAATTATATTATTTTTCATTATGTTTATTTATTTATTTATTAAAAAATCCACAGCAATACAAATTACATAAACTGAAGTAATACAATAGTTGGCCATAAAAGGATCTATTTTATTTAGGTAAGTATTATATATTTATTATATGTTTATTTATTTATTTATTAAAAGATCCACAGCACAACAAATTACATAAACTGAAATAATATAATATAATTACATTTGGCCACAAAAGGATCTATTTTATTTAGGTAAGTATTAAATATCTTATTATATAATATGTTTATTTATTAAAAAATCCACAGCACAACAAATTACATAAACTGAAATATAAATCGAAAATTTAAAAAATAAATAATTACCAATTAACTCTGTTTATTTACAATTTACAACTTATCTAAAATGTACAATAATAAATAAATAATATATTTAAAAACTATATATACAAATTACAAAAAGAATACCTCTTCCAGAACCCCTCCTGTGGCATGGTTCTTAAAACACTGGCTGCGTTACCTCGCTGAATGGTTAAACTGATCCTTTGAGCGAGGTAAGAGCCAGCCTTTAGGTCACCTGAGGCGTGGACTAGTCTCGTACCTAAATTTTTTATGAATATTTTCATTTCGGCAGACCATGGACCCATTGTTTCCACCGCAAGCGCCGAAAATAAATAATTTGTTATAATATTTGAATATTTTCGAAGCTTGAGCAGTTGAGCCTGTTCTGCCGCCGCACCCGCTCTTAATTTTGTATACTGTATGTGAGACGCTGCCAGGGTAGCGTCCCACACCAAATTTTTTCCTAAATGCCACGATACTAAAGTTACGCCATCAGGTCTTTTGCCATCGTCCCTGCTCATACCAGATGGTTTAAGAATTGCAGGAACAGAGGCATTGGCAAGAGATCGGCGTACTATATCATTTAAGGTGGCGGTAGGCGCGACCAGCACTTTTTGTGCATGAAAGTCCATGGCGACCAAAATAGTCCACGTCTTTTCCACATAGGCAACGATGAGGTTCACAGACCTTAGTACCTAATCGTAAACTAACGGCGATACGTAAGGTCGATGAATCCAACACCGTACCTATGTTATGCGAGGGCAATGCGTGAAGCCAGTGTCCCGACTCTTTTTCAGATACAGCTAGAAGCCGTGCTCTGTCGAAATCATCAGGACACTGTTCGAGCAATGTTGGTGGGTTGTCTTTATAGATGGTAAATCCCACGCTCGCTGGCTACATAACTCTATGGGAACGTCGACTCCTAGCCACTTTCCCATCGGTTACGTTAGGTAAGTTCAATATAGTACCGATGAGGGTTAGCGTGCTATAGGTTGATGACAAAAAGGCAGGAAGTGCAACACACGACGAAGTACGAATTCCCAAGCCACCGAACTGGACAGGGAGAGTCGCTTGGGTCCAAGAACGATTATTGAAATTTTGGTTTAAAATTTTGGAAACAGTATTTTTTAGAGACTCATCTATAGAATTTGTTATGTTTGAAAATTTCCAAAGGGGTGTGCATCTAAGTAAATACATAAATTTTGATGTGAAAAAACAGTGTCGAATGATAAAGAAAGCCTTGTGTTGATTAATTTCTAAAAGTCTGTCTGCAGAGTTATTAAAATTTTCTAATTTTGAATTTACTATATTTTCAATTCCTTCGTCAAAAATAGGAGCACCGAGTAAAGTAAGTGTGTATTTATTTTGTATAGATATATTTGGGGTTACGGAATTGAATTTTGATATAATTTTTGTTTTTATGTCTGAAGAAATGGACTCGGCTATATATAGTTCACATTTATTTAAATTTAGACTAAGGCCAATTTCTGAAAATGATTTATTTATAATTTCTAAATCGTTTAGAACTGTTAATACATCTCCTCCTAATGACTCGTCGTCCAGATACCATAAATTTTTGGATGTTAATTTTGAAATGATAGAATTTATTGTTAGACTAAATAATACTGGACCAAGCGGGTCTCCTTGTTGGCAACCCACGCTGAAGCTATTTCGTCATCACCATACACTAATTTTGATGGTGCCCCATAACATTGCCACATGTAGCCAAATATTGTCGGCAACTCTTTTTGAATTTCAGTTAGTAGGGCACCTCGATCGATCGAATTAAAGGCATTTTGTACGTAAATTTTTAAAAAAACTTCATAATTTTGTGAATTTAGAAAAGTTCGTGTAGCATGAACCGCAGCCTCACAGCCTCCTCTAACGCCAAAACCAAACTGCCGTGGTAAAAATGAATTTCGAAGTTGAGCCTGAAACTCGCGGCAGCATAACTTTGACGTTAGGCGTCTCAAAGTGATTCCGACGGCAATTGGACGTATACCACCGTCTTTTTTCTCTAAGGCTACTAAACTGGCGCCATAAAGGATCGGGACTATCTCACTGTGAACCTGGCCTGTTAACATAAAATTGACCAAAGCCGTGAGTTCTTTCAGCAGAGCCTTTCCAGTCTCCCCTACAAGCATGCCAGTGAGGTCCTTTAAATGTTGAGGGGTAATACCGTCCAACCCACCGGCGGAACCATTTTGAAACGATTTAATCCCATTCATCACAGCTTCTTCGGTTACTTTAAGGGACGGTTGGTTGTTTGTCGGCGGATCAGGTAGTTGTGAAGAAGCTGAGGGTGTGGGATGTTTATTTCTAAGGGCGGTGAGTGTTTCGCCGCAGTATTTGGCTAAGGAGTTGTCAGAAAATATAATTTTTTCTGCTCCTCTAACGTTTCCCTCGGATATTTTATTTTCAATTGATTTAATTTTGAATTTGTTGAATTTTATATTTGTATTTATTTTAGGTAATAAAAAAAAATTAAAAATTAAAAAAAAAAAAAGGTAATTTGTTGTTAAGCGCATATCTCGAGAGCAGCTGAACCGATAGGGTAGGGAGTAGGGGTAGGGGTAGGGGTAGGGGTAGGTATAGGGTATATTTTATTTTGTTCGTAAATATCCACGGGCGAAGGCGGGGGCGGAATGCTAGTAATATAATATAATTACATTTGGCCACAAAAGGATCTATTTTATTTAGGTAAGTATTATATATTTATTATATGTTTATTTATTTATTTATTAAAAAATCCACAGCACAACAAATTACATAAACTGAAATAATATAATATAAGTACATTTGGCCACAAAAGGATCTATTTTATTTAGGTAAGTATTATATATTTATTATATTATGACAACGAATGTAGAAATCAACAGTTATTTTTTATGACATTCGCTTTTCATTATGACGTCATTTAGACATTGTATTTTTTTATAACGAAAGTTAAAATCAGAAATAAATTGTCACACTACAAATATTTTAATTCGGTGATAAAAGTAAACCTTATTTTCATTACTTTTAGATTGACTATTGCAAGTAACATTTTTTTTAAATAAGCATTGAAAACCATATTTATCTCTTTTTATTCTGATACTATCTGAATGAATAAGAAAATGCAATAAAGTGTTGAACGATGTTTCTTTTCAATTGTATCTCCACTAATGCTCTTGATTGTATATATAACGCTTGTCGCGCGCTTCTCGGTCAAGCGACATTCTTCATACGCTGTAAGTCGACAAATACCACGTCCATTTCTTTGATTTTAATTTTATTTCAATCCCATCTCAGTGACGGCACGTGCTCATCTCGACCTAATGAAGGAGCCTATTCCTAACACGGATGACGTTACTATGACGGACGTTGGGACACAAAATAAAGGTAACAGGTTCACGCAACCTCGCGGAAGGTTCTATTCCAGATATTATATAAATAGGATTTTTTTTCTTCACGGGTTGCCTTACAGCTCCCGAAACCGTGTTACGGTCCCAGGGTACCCAGCGGAAGACCAAGTCTCCCTCTTTTAGCCGATGGTATTTGTGATGGTAGGTATACCTAACTTGTGGCCAGTTCTGTTCAGGTATATTTAGATGAAAATGAATGAACTTGAACATTATTTAGTCTGAATTTATTAGCATATTCGAATGTAGCTAATTCATCTTCCGACGAACGATAATTTCCCTTTTTATTTTGGACATGAAATTTTTTGACGTTGAAACATATGACAGTTTAGAATTTCACTAGGTCCGTTGTCTTTTATTTTTGAATTTTCCAAAGCCATGATAAGAGGACCATAGTTTGACGTAAGACCTCCTAATAGTACGCGCAAACGAGGCGTCAATATAAGCGAGGCAGTGCTTATCACCACATTTATATATACTTCTACATTCTCAAACAATTTTCTTTTTAGGGCTAGTCGTCGCCCCATCCCAAGCCTCCTTTTCCATCTTTGCGCATCTAAAGTGTGTAATCGCTGCACTTTCGAGAGTCAGACATATTTTTTTAAGAGCCTTCCTTCTATATAACCAGCTTACATGGTTACAGATACAGCTGTCCATGAGCATATTAAATTTCTATATACTGTACATATATGTATTACATAAATTCTTTATAGACAAAGATAAATTTCCACCATGCATTGCATACTGCTGCTAGTCTGATGACCATCACCGCTGTTGTTGAACATTATTCGGAACTAGGGAATGCAATCCCGCAAAATAATTTCAATCCCGGTATTTGCGGGACTGAACCATCTTAGTCCCGCGGGATCCAGGTATTTGCGGGATTCCGCAGGGTCAATTTAAACCTCTGAAATCAATCGTAAATAATCGTAATAAAGACCTTTTTCATGGTTTTAATTTTAACCCAAATTAAATAAGCTTTTTGGTACATTTTGAATAGTTTTTAATATATATATATATGTAATAAATATAAAAAATAAAATTATTAGAAAAGGTCCCAGGTGTGACGCAGGTGTTTGCAGGGTACCGTATACCCGGCCCAAAATAATAATATTTTTTATAAAGTTCAGTTTAATTTTGATTTATCTATAGATTCTATGACAATCAATATCAATGAAAAAATCATTGCATTGCTTCATAATTACAAATTGTAACTGGCAAAATATTAGTAATCAAACAAGGGGCGCGGGTGGGGAATTCTTTGCCCCGCGCCTTCACACCGTTCCCCTAGGGCTCGGCGCCCAGCACCTTAGAGAAACACGTTTGTACCACGCTTCTCTGTAATCCCGCCAGACCAGCGGGATCCCGCAAATTTTTCGACCGAGATTAGTCCCGCAACATGTATGCGGGATCCCGGTATTTCGGGATCCCGGTATCCCGGTATTGCATTCCCTATTCGGAACTAATAAATTTCCCTGTCACAACATAAAATAAAATGTCACCATAGGTATAATTCCCAGCAATTATCTTGAACATATGTAATACCTATTCTTTTTAAGATTTTGTACTGCGCAGTAGGTGACAGATGTTCTAGTTAATTGCCGGTATCTATACTCGTATATTATTATCTAATATATAAAATTCCCGTGTCACAAGTTAGTTGCCATACTCCTCCGAAACGGCTTGACTGATTTTTATGTTTTTTTTGTGTATATTCGGTAGGGCCCACGATCGGTCGTATTGTATTTTTCTTTTCATACCCCTAAGTGATAAGGGTAGGGTTAGGGGTAGGTGTAGAGGTAGTGGTAGGGTAGGGGTAGGGGTAGGAGTAGGGGTAGGGTAGTGCAAGCAAGCCAACGTTTGGGCAGGACAACGTCTGCCGGGTCCGCTAGTATTATTAAAACGTATGTTGCGCTTTTACATCTAACAAAATATGTTCATAAGTGATCTATTGCCATAAAAAAAGCTTGTCATAGAAAGAAGTTAGATATAAAAGCGCAACAATATATTTTTATAGGATATTCAGAAGATCCGAATAGTTAGAATAGATTATTTCCGTGATGCTTAATATCAAGGAGGCTTATAAAAGCAGGAGATGTCACTTTCTTCGAAGACAAATTCTGTGATCTGAGTAAATAAATGTCAAGAAAAAGTGGACTCAAATCTACATATATTCATCGGCAAATAATTATATTGTTGACTGACTCTATCCAGTTTTTCATTGGAAATTAACTCTAACTCTGTTTTAGTGCCGAAGGCTGGAAGAAGTAACGAAATAGAAACCCCCGTTATTGATGATGATACTCGTAAAGAGAAGAGGCAAATAAATGAGGAAGATTATATAAATTGGCTGAAGGCAATGGAAATTGAATATAATTTATTGATGAAAACTAAGTAAAATTTCTTGGTCAACAAAATGTGTTTATATTTTTACTCTCCAAACCAAATACGATTTTCCACAATTAAATTTTGTAGTGTTTATATCCCTGTACAACTCACTCTTATATACATTTTTTAGTGAGACTATTCCCAGGTTTGTCGGTATCAAATATCTCACTTAATATTGTATCAAATTTGATACGCCATTTTGAAGATTATTTTTCCGTCTAATTACGAAAAATAAACAAACAAATTAAAATAAAATGTTTCTTTTAAAATTACTCAATTTTTTTTTTAAAGACGCCACCTGTTGGTGGTCCGTTGAACTAAAGGTGCGAATTATTCGCATGGGTCCATCTAGTCTAATATATTTTTTTGGTATGATAAATCCAAAAGGAGACCGATACACTTTCATATATTTTTGGGCCCACACAGGTGAAAACAAGACGTGACAAGATGAAAGTAGTGTACATATTATAAAATAATTGCTGATAATTCAGAGAAATTTGGCAATCTAGGAACTGTGAGTAAAAGTGAGGTTATGTATTATCATACTTCCAAACAGATGATTAGTCACTTGTAATTGGTTATAAATTTGTAATATAGTAAGTAGTGGACCACAAGAAGTAGGCGAGAGAATGTGGTTACAGCACGATGATGCTACTGCCCACTATTCACGACAAGTGACTCACTATTTAAACAAGTCTTACCCAAATCTATTGCATGGCCACTACGCTTGCCTGATCTCAATCCATTGGATTATTTTATATGGGACTATTTTAAAGAAGCAGACTATGAGACAACTAATACTCGTATTGAAAGAGAATTGAGACAAAAAATTGAAATTGGGGGAAGGCATATTGAGCACTTGCTTTATTAAATAAATGTTTTTCTCATATTTGTTTCATTGTAATTTTCGTCGAGAAAATACTCACTGATCAATGATGAAAATGTTTTCTTATTACTTTAAACCACATAGTAATACCATTTTGGAATCGGTGTGAACTGTAGATGTTTTTAAAATAAAGTTCCACAAGGCTATCATACAATTTTTGTACCCCAGCTTCGTTCAAATTTCACGTTTCACATTTTGTAATTTAGAATGTGCATAAGTTTTAGCTTTTAATTTTTATGTTGCCAATAATTACGCATGAATAACGTTTTAGTTAGCAAGAGATATGTTTTCTTAACCCCCTTAAATAAAAAAATGTAGAAAATATAAAATATTTTTAAATAAAATTTACATGTTTGTGTACATACTATGAGAATTTCAACTAAATATTAAAAAAAAATCATAACTTTAAAACTACTAGACCTAGGACAATAAAGTTTAGTGTATCCTATAGATAATGACCCCCTCTACTACTTACGGGACACCTGTATATAAATATAATATTTTCAACACACTTGCTCGTAACGTGAGTCTATTACCTCCTTTTAGACCCATAATCCCATATATTAAACACGCCAGCTTTTTTCTTTACATTACAGAACAAGAGTTATAATATCACCCAATGAAGTTAAATTCGTACAAGATTGCAAATTGTATATGTGTCCACAAATCATTCTTAATTTAACCGCATAATACAGTTTTTATTTAGTTACGACTTTGTTGGCTGTTTGGCGAATCCCGTGCTTTATCTGTCACGTGTTGTGGTTAATTATCAAAAATGACGACTTCAAATGGCGAAGAATACGTAAATTTGACTCCATGAAGTTAATTTTTTTCCTCGCAAGTGTGTTGAAAAACGTCGTATTTTGACGACCAATGTCACATGCACCTAGCTAGGGGCTCGCGCTGATAATACCGCCTCGCCGATGGTACTTGTGAGGCTATATCTGACGAGTGGCTAGTTCTGTTGAGATATATTTAGATGGAAAAAGCCTCTAAGTGTGGTTTGTCGGATTATGTACATAAGTTTTTAATTAAAAAACCCAAACCCACCACAAGCTATTCGCCTCGTGTATATTAGATAGAATTTCTACTGACATCGATAGTCACCAGCCTTGCCAACAGGCTGACTTTAGGACAGCGATGACTTATAAGATGTTTTTAGGGTTCCGTACCCAAAGGGTAAAAACGGAAACCCAATTACCAAGTCTCCGCTGTCCGTCCGTCTGTCTGTCTGTCACCAGACTGTATCTCATGAACCGTGTTAGACAGTTGAAATTTTCACAGATGATGTATTCTAAAAAACAGAATTAAATAAATATTAAGGGGCTCCCATACAACAAACGTGATTTTTTTTGCTCGTTTTTGCTCGATATTGATAACGGCAACAGGTAGACGCTTGAAATATTTACAGAATATTTAGTTATATATTCACTTTATAAATAAATAATTTAATTAAAATAAAACGAATATTTAAGGGGGCTCCCATACAACAAACGTAACTTATTTGCCGTTTTTATAGATAATGGTACGGAACCGCGCGAGTCCGACACGCACTTGTTTTTTGAAAATTGTTTAATATTATGTTGTCTTGTACCTAATGATTTTTGAATGTTTTTATGCATGTATGGAATAAATAAAGTTTTATTATTATATTATTATAATTAATTACGAATTGTGGCATCTTCCCAAAAAAAAAAAATATTGTCCATTTGTGTGAACCATGTAAAGAGATTATAGTAGTTATATATATTTGGAACCATGTAACCCAAACTTTAGCAAAATAATTACAAAAATTAAAAGAGAATTGTCTGTTTTGTTCCAGATTTTGGTGGGCCGTCCGATGGCCGATTAGCGGCACCAAATGATAACTCATCCTCAGCATTATCATGCAGAACTATCCCCGACGACAATATCCAGGTCTCATCTCCTCTTTCGTTAAGGACCGTTGTTCTCAGTCATCTTGAATCTGTCAAAAATATGGCAAATCTCAGTTTATCCTAGAAAGGTATTGTATATTTATTTCAGATTCCTGAAAGTATCAATTCTAAATTTCGACAGTTGTATGTAACTGAATAACGACGTGACACTGGTAGAAAGGGCAGAAATGTACTTTCAATAATATATATATATATATATATATATATATATATATATATATATATATATATAGGCTCGGATCGGCTAGGTTAGCATAGTTTTGACGTGACTTCTTTCGTTTCGGCCGAACGACATTGAAAAGGCCAAAACGTTTTATGTCCAACAAGGACCGGCCAGAGAAAGCCTGGGCCGAGAGGTCCGGCCCGACAATGTGCGTGCAAATTTGCTATGCCGGGCAAAGACAAGTACACAGAATTTGCCCGCACATTGTTGGGCCGGACATTCTCGGACCGGGTATGTCCTGCACAAGAATGCCGAGCAATTTGCTTGGCCGGACAAAGACAAGTACACGGAATTTGCCCGCACATTGTTGGGCCGGACCTCTCGGCCCGGGCTTTCTCTGGCCGGTCCTTGTTGGACATGAACGTTTCGTTGGGGCAACCCCCGTTCGCCGACAATGTCTCGGGGAGCGACGACCCCCCATTATCTTCTTTCCAGTGTATAGAAGACATCGCCAGGATAAAAAGCCAGCCGCTGGCCGCCTTGGCGCCAGCCATAGGCGTCAAAAAAAGATATATAAGTACAATATTTCCTTACCACACAGATGATAGTTTGCCATATTTTTGACAGTAAGTTGAAAGATGACCTTGACCCTTAAGTCCCAATGAGAATACACCATGCTCACCTTGTTCCATCGGATTCCGTTCTCTTATTATCATTATTAAATTAGTCTTTTAAGATATAAGTAAATAAATTAATACCACCGACACAAAATTTATAAATCTTTTCGAATTCTATTCGTTGCTTTTTTAGTGCCATGCCGGGGTAAGAGCTCTCTTGGTCGCGTAACCAACTAAAAAACGCACGTGTTTGAACATTTTGCATCTCTTTCACCATTCGCACCTAGGCTACGCTTAAAATTCTAAACAAAATCGGTACAATAAAATGCACAAAACGAACTTCAGTAAATCAAGTATTGTACAAAAATATTAGAATTAGCAAGTTCTAGTTAATGGATCCGTAAAGTATGTGAAATTATCTTTACTCTAAAATCTCTAAATGTTAAAAATATATACTTTAGTAAATACATATATAAAGAGAACGAGTCGCAAAGTCGGTTGAAAATTGAAATTGATGACTTCATAAAACCTTGGTGTAGTTGATATACATATTTTTTATATTCAGAGTATATACTTTACAGATCCATATATTTTTAATAAGATTTATACAAAACATGATTTGCTGAAATCCGTTTTTGAATGGGACAAAAGTTATGAGGCCTCTCCTTAAGGTATAAGTAAATTAATTAATACCCCCGACACAAAATTTGTGAATCTTTTCGAATTCTATTCGTTGCTGTTTTTAAGGTTCAAATTTGGTGCCGGGACCTTTTGATTTTTAAATTAATTGAAAATCCCTTTTTTAAACTATAAACGTGAGTATAGAATTTAGATCAAACTTAGAAATGTCAGTGAACTCTTTGTGATTTCAATATTATTATAATAATACTTAATTATAAAGTGTGTTATAAAAAATGTCAGAAATTGTTGAAAGTCTAATTGAAAATGAAAACCTATGTTTTTAAGTAGAATTATAAAGTGCATGTAAGTGATGTAAGTATAAGTAAAAAAAAAAAATATTTTAGAGGGTTCAATTTTTGTGCCGGAGCCTAAATCCATTTTTGTAAACTAACTAGTTTAATAGAGGCCGCTTCCTATACAGGCTCTGAATACCCGATTTTCCATCAAATAAAAAACCGCTCCATCCGTTTAGGAGCCCACTCAACAGACAGCCTAACCTTCAAACTTATAAAACCCCTCTTGGTTATTTATGAAGAATTTGCTACATGGGTAAACTTAATATACTTGTTACGTGATACCTAAATATGTGTAGTCAATCCTTTAGGCACAACCTTCGACCTTCTTCTTCAACCTTTTATAATATTTGTGTTTTGGTGATTTTAAGGATAATGTACCTGTAACAAGTATAACAAGTATTTTACAGAGCCGAGACCATCGCTCACGTGTTTCATATGTCGTTTTTCAATACATTAATTGCGAGGAAAAATTAAATCATATTTGATAACTAGATGTTTCCCGCGACTTCGTTCGCTTAGTATTAGGAATATTGACAAAATTACATGTGACCAATAAAATTACAACATATGACGCGGCGCGGCGACGTGACGCTACGTGTATGAGGTTTCTAACTAAACTTAAAAATTGAATATCTTTTAATTATGTTGGTCGATGTTAATGAAATAAATTTAATGAATTAAAAATGTTACTCAGAATAAAGATTCATATTTTATAGTAATTAGATTTAAATCCAATCAAACATTTCTCGCGTCATCCAGTACCCTTTTTTGCAAAAATTTTTATTGTATTAAGTAGGTAACTGTAAGTATTGAATTTTAAGTTAATTTCATATAATCCGAAAAAGCTAAATAACTTTGTTGCGTGGCAATATAATTTCAGTATTTTTCAAATGCTTTTTACTCGAAGTATAGAAAAAAAAATTGTATATATATTAAATAAGCTTTGTAATCAACGAATGTCCAAATGGTTTCCAAATTAAGGACTGTATTATTTTATTAGTATTTTTTTGCGAATGTTTTAAGAGGCTACCTTCATATTAAATCATATTTTTCAAATCGTTTTGAGTGAAACCTAAAGCTCTTACAAATACAGAAAAAATTACATGTTATAATTAATCATATTTCATATTAATCTGTTAATCGTATAACATGTTTTAAGAAACTTTGCTCGATAGAAAAAAATTGCAAAGTAGCCTCTGAAAATAGTCTCCTTTCCAAATTTCTCATTAGTACATGAAGTATTGTTTATTAAATTAAGTATAAATTTGTATCATCTATTAGATTTTCATGAAAGCTACTTCTTTAATTTAAATAAATTATTTTTGATTTGTCACTTAGGACGTTTGTTCCAAGCACCTTCCGTGCGCCTCTTCTCTTTTGTTTCTATTCAATGCGACAGAGAGAGATTCAGCGGAGAGACCAATCGATCACGTAGCGCTAAGGTAGCGCTAGAGTATCGTATGCAGCTAGGCCACGCCCCTCAAACTGTGATTTTATTTGAATGTATCGTCTTAAATTAGAAATTTATAACATAAAATAATACGATTACAAGAAATAAGTTCGTGAATGATTTACTTTATTGTATTTTTAAATCTATTGTCGCATCTAAGTTCTGTGGGTAAGACCGACTCGTATGGTATTTCGGAAAACTGCGTCATGCCCCCTCTCCGTCGCTATGTATGAGTGGCGCGTATACTGCCAGTACTGCGTGTACCTCTCTATTCGGCTACAGCATACTTGACGCGTGAATTTCGATGTTTCACATCTGCCGCGCATCCCATGACGGCCACCATTTTTTATTGCATCAAAATTAAATGATTCGTTTGGCAAACTCGATAAAAAAATAAGTCTATAAATTAATGTGTGTCTAAAATAATTAAGAAGGGCGCTTCTAAAGGAAGTAATTAATTGACTGGATCCAACAGTGGATCTAAATTCACTATGCAGTTCACTGTGATCCTTATGCAGTTCACTGTGATCCTTCAATCGCGTGAGTGGAAGTGTAACTAAAATTGCAATAGAAGATCCAAATACATTTTGAAGTGTGATCAGATCTTGATACACTCAGGCCATCGAAGGATCACAGTGAACTGCATAGTGAAATTAGTGAATTTAGTTAGATCCACTGACGCATTTCTTAATTTATGTTGCATATCTTACAGTAATAAAGAAAGTTAAAATAACGAGGCAGTTATTGCTGTTGATGTTTCTCATGTTTCCTTCCGATGCAGTCTTCTTGCGGTCTCTGTCTATAGTAGTAAATGTTTAGTAGTTTCAAACTTATTAAATGTGACAAATATTTTTATTATTGTTATAAAGGTCTAAGTAATTAAAATAATGGTAGATTGTGGAAGTATTAAAATGAAGTAAATAGGGCCACATAGATTGATATTGTAATGACTTGATGTTTATATTATCAATTGAAAAAAATAAAATATGTTGCTTTTCACATTTCGTTATTTTAATAAATATTAAATATACTTAGGTACCTATATGTGACCTTCCAATATTTTAAATATAATTTATACAATGGATACACCAACAACACAAGATCAAAAGTCTGCATGTTCAACAATATTGCTGCAATTTCACTGTCAAGTAAAATACCTCCATTCTGGTGAGACCGCCCACGACTCGGATTTTTAAGGTTCGAAGCTGTGATTTCACCTCAGAAATTAAATAAATAAAATAAAAAAGCCTTTAATTTTGTTACAAATATACAGTGTTTTAAAAAAATTGTGTTAGTAAATTATTGTTAAATTATCATCTAATATTAGTTTTATTATACAGTATTTTTGTACCTACACATCTTTATTTTTAGTGCAATAGTTAATTGTAAGAAACCCTTCTACAGGTAAAGGCCTCCTCCAATAGCTTGCCAGTAAAGCCAGCAAAGAATGAAATTTTCAAATTCCGCAATGGACAACATTTCATTTTTTCAATCACCCATTTTTATTACTTTAATTAAAAATATATTAAAAAATAAGTTACACGTATTTTTTTATTTTATTTTTGGTTGAATTTTTATATTTTTAATTTAATTATGATTTTTTATAAATTCTGAGGACTTATAAACTAAAAACCTTAGCTAGGACTAAAATTAAGAAATATTAACTGTCACCCAAAGAAAGTGACTGATAGTGTCAGTCAAGCCACAGAGTATACGTTATAGAAATGC
The DNA here is from genome assembly GCA_963924495.1 of Nemapogon koenigi. Classification (NCBI taxonomy): domain Eukaryota; kingdom Metazoa; phylum Arthropoda; class Insecta; order Lepidoptera; family Tineidae; genus Nemapogon; species Nemapogon koenigi. Next base: position 24,942,989 of record OZ004629.1, read on the forward strand.
AAAGAGTATAATATACCGTGTTCCAAATAGGTGTTGCCGTAGCCAGAATTCAAATCGCCTACAACATTATTCATAATGTATATAATAATAATAGCTTTTGTCCGCGGTTTCACTCGTAAATATATTTCCTGTGATAGCCCATTCGAAACTAGCAAAACTTCCAAAGAATATTATAAAAAAGAAGTATTTTTATAATTATATTTAAAGAATAATTATTAATTTAGCTTCAAATGGAATAAAAATGGGTAAAATTAACAGAAGGCAACACCTGAGGTCAATAACTAACAACTCTGCCAACAGACATTAGTATTTTTAAATTAGAGGGTTAGCACAGATTGGGGCACCTATTAATCCTCATTTTTCAATATTTCAGTATTTTTAAAATAACTCGAAAATTAAAGGATATAAAAAATAAAAAAATGAAAAATAAGCTTTCTAGCATGTAATCTCCAAACGGTTTTCGAATTTTGGTACCTTACGAAAAATGAAATGTTGTCCATTCTAATTTCATTTAGTCGCTCCAATATATGTTGATTTTATTTTTTTATTCATAGATTTTTGACCTTTTTTGATCCTTTGGAAGGTTTTGGTCGTAATCTTCCACGGGGACCAACCGGCTTGGAAGATGCATATTTTGTTTCTTGTTTGTGTTTTTGCCGTGTGAGAGGGGGGTGGGGTGGTGGTTGCTACATGTATATTATACGCTTGTCGTCCTGAATCGTGCCATTTATTAGTTAGGAAATTAAGCATACCTTGCTTTAGAATACTCTCAGACAAGCTGGATGGATATTTTGTAGCGGGGCCTGAGTTTTGTTTTTCTTGCTATTTTGTTCTTTTCGCTTGTTTCGGGTACCGGTGTTGTGATCTGTTGAGATGGGAAGGGTTCTTTTTTTGTTATTTTTAATGTCTAAATCTTTATTTAATATTATAATTTTATCGTATTTAATTATCGCTGAAATTCCTTTCTCTTTTTCAATTTCTAATTGTTCTTGCAATTTTTTTCTTTTTTCAATTATATTTTGCGGATAATCTTCTTTTATATAATAAGATCTTTTTAACCGACTTCCAAAAAAAGAAGGAGAAGGTTCTCAATTCGGACCGTATTTTTTTATGTATGTATGTACATCGATAACTCCGCCAATTGTGAACCGATTTTGATGGTTTATTTTTTAATCGTCAGATAATTCTTCCGGATTGGTCCCATTTTTATCTCATAAAAATTGGTTCATTAGTTTTTCAGAAATTTTGAAAAAACTGACTTTATAAGTACATTTTTCTTGATATCTCGATAAAATATGTACCGATTATGACAACTTATTTTTTTCAAGACATAATAATTTCTCGACATTATCTCACAGACATATGACGAAAATCGGTTCAGTAGTTTTTCAGAAATTCAGTAATTAATTTCTGTTTACGGCTGAAAATTATGTATCAGAAAAAGCCTTAGCAACGGTTGCTATTGACACGAAGTTGTCAATTTTCGTGACGATGGTCTAGCGATTAAATGTAATGGGGTGCATAGGATGCACAAGCACATTAAATGGTTCAAATCACATCCACAGGGGTATTTTTAGTTGCGATATTATTCGTCTGTCAAGGCAGCAAAATCACTTAAAAGGGTAAAATAAACCTTTTAAAAAAAAGTGCACCGACTTCAAAAATTTGCACTGAAAAGTAAGAAATAATAAATATTTCGTCGTAGAATTTGAAGACGGTTGGTGCCAAATTAGAAACAACTTAGTTCCCAAATTCACTAATATAGACAATTCATTAGGAACCTACGATCATCAGTACATACAAATATAGATAATATTGAACAGATCTTTATCTTCGTAGATATTTACTTAGTTTTGTATCCTAATTTGGCACCAACCGTCTTCAAATTCTACGACGAAATATTTATTATTTCTTACTTTTCAGTGCAAATTTTTGAAGTCGGTGCACTTTTTTTTAAAAGGTTTATATATAATAAGATGTGTTGTTCAGCATTCTCCTTTTTTTAATTATTTCTATTTTTATACCAAGTGTCGAAAAAGTTATGGTTAATGGTCGTGGTCGGTCACCTTTCTTCCCAATTCTCCTGCTTTCTTGTATATCCCTGCGATCTAACTTTATAGACAATTATTTATCTATAAAGCTGACTATGTTTTCTTCCAAATTGAAATATGAAGTTTCAGTTTCCTCCAACCCGAAAATGACTATGTTCAGAGGAACAGTTCAGACCTACCTACTTGTTTTTCCAGAAAATAAAGTCTCTTTTCTTGGTTTTCCATCTTTTCTTTAAGTACGTCGTATTTTTCTTCCAACCTCTTAAATTTCTCTTCCAATATGTTATTTATATTTTTTGTTACTTGGTCCGTGACTCGTTACTTTTTGTTCATCAAGTTCGTTTCGAATTCCATGGAGTGCATTCATGATTTCCTCCATTTTTTTATTAAATTTATTTTAATTAAATGTAAAATAATGCACTTTATTTGACTACTAGCGCCCTCTTGTAGTAGGAGGCGGAAGTGTAGTGATTATTGATCCAAGTGTCTGACAAGTTCTTCTACTCAGCGTTAGATGGCGCTGATAATATCAATAATACCAATTTGTGGAATGAAAGGCGACCCATTATTCAACAGTGATGTTTTAAATGGGAAAGGCGATCTAGACTTTTTTATTTTTATAATTATCTTTATTTTTAAGATAATGGTAATGGGATTTAGATGAATATTTACGTGTCCAATAACCAGGCTCCTGCAGTAATTTATTTTTGTTCACTTTGCTGATAGACTGTATCCCAGGTATATAATGTTTATTGGAAGATTTAAATTTTTCCAAATACCTGACACTTTGTTTTTGTATTTATTAAAATTTTAGCACTATTTCTCGATTTTTGCACTGTTTTTTTATATTATTTTAATTATTTAAATCATTATATTTATTTAATTTTAACGTTTTATCACTTATTTCACTTTTTTATAATTTAATTATTTTATGATTTGTTTGAATCTGCTTCTTGTTGTTGATTAACAAGAACCAGATTCACAATTTTAAGATAATTATGTTAAACAATTCTAATCTAATTTGGAGAGAAGTTGTCTTTTCTGGGGACAAAAGTATATTTTGTGAAACTTCAACTGAATTAGAAAATGCGGCTTATATTCAAGAAAGTCTCCGAAAACATATTTTTAGCACTATTCACAATGTCAGCCATCCTGGAATTCGAACTAATATGAAACTTATTTCAGAGAAATTCTTTTGGCCAAAAATGAACAACGATGAATGATGTTTGCGGTCACGTGACCGGAAGCATGAATTAAAAAAGAATCATTTATTAAACAAATAAATAAACTTAGTTTCCAGTAAATATACAAAATATTATTGTGTATTTATTTTCTTTCACTGTGAACACCTTTATTTCCCTTGAAACATAGTCCAAAATATAGAACAAATACTTTTTGTGCTACATCTTTAACTAGACTAGTTATTCACAATACTAAATTACAGAAAGTTTTCATATAAATAGGCTATCATGCGACTTCTACTCTTCTTTGTAATGTTCTGTGAAGTACATACACTCATATATAAATTACATACATAATTATCACTTAGCATAAGTTTCATGTGAAAATGCTTTAAGCTTGCAATATAGCAACTCAATGATATTATAGCATGTAGTGTGAAAGTTGCTATTATAATACTATCTATAGCTTATGAAATATACTTTTACAACAGAAGGTTTAAACTATGTAGGTTTGGTATGTAGATTTGTTAATTAATTTGTTTTTCTGTTAATGTTGAACATAAACGCTACCAACATGAGCAATTTAATTTTTTTAAACTAGGGCATCATGCTGTTATTAAATTCTTAACCAAACAAGGTAAAAGCAAAAAAATGCATTAAAGAGGAAATTGATGCTGTTTACAGGGAATCTGGCCCTTCGTTAACTACTATCCAAAAGTCGTCGAGTGAGTTTAAACGTGGGAGAGAGAACATCGATGATGACCCACGCACGCGCCGGCCGGCCTGTCGAAGCCTCTTCACAGGAAAATGTTGAAAAAATTGAGAAAATTATATTAGAAGACAGTCGAGTGAAAATTAAATCTATAGCTGAGACTCTTGGCATTTCTACTGGTACCGTATATAATATAATTCATGACCAACTTCACGAGATGGGTGCCGCGAATGCTGACGCCGCCTCAGAAACTAGCGCGCGTGGAATGCTGTTCACAATTTTTAAAGCTGTGTGGAAACAATCCAGACGCAGTGATCGAAAAAATTGTTACTGGAGATGAAATGTGGGTACACCATTATGACTCTGAGAGCAGGCAAGAGTCGAAGCAGTGATATATTAGAGGATCAGCACATCCCAAGAAATTCAAGGTCGTTCCTTCGGTTGGAATGGTCATGGCCACCATATTTTGGGATTATCAGGGTGTATTGTTAATAGACTACAAGGATAAAGGTGTCAATATCACGGGAAAATACTATGCTAATATTCTATGGCAATTAAGAGTAGCCATTAAAGAAAAAAGAAGGGGGAAATTGGCTAAAGGTGTGCTGCTTCTGCATGATAATGCTTCTGTACATACTGCTCACATTGCTAAGACTACTGCGCGCGACTGTGGGTTAGAAACCATGGACCACCCACCTCATAGTCCAGACCTGGCCCCCTGTGATTATTTCTTATTCTCGAACCTAAAAAAAGATCTCCGAGGAAATCGATATGCTGACGATGAAGCATTTCGAGGACAAAAATAAAACCTACTTTTATAACGTTTAAAAAACTTATTGAATGCCCCTCTTAGTACCACAGGACACATTATCAGCCGTGGTACTATTTTTCTTAACCTAACCTAAAATAATAGTAATTGATTCACTTGTGTTCATAAATAATTGCATCTGAGAGGCGTTTTATTGCATAAAACGTACAGGTTAAAAATTAAAGGAGGTCGCCATACAGGAAACATGTATTTGGCGTTTTTGGCTAGATCTTAAAAATTACAGTGAGAATTCCCCCCCTCTACCTACGTGAGAATTCCGCTACAGTCTTTGGTACAGTTGTTAAAAATTACATTTATTTTTATAAAATATAAGTATGTACCTATAATACAACATTTAGGTGTATTACAACTAAGTTATTTAAAATAAAATATAAAAGTAATAAAATTAAATTTATCTTACTCTTAAAATAAATGTTTTTAACCATGAGATGTTTAAGCAGGCAAAATGGGACATTTCAAGAGAAAGTGTATAGCAATGTATATTCCTTTAAAGTTGACATGAGATTTTTAATTATACCTCAGTTTAAGTGAGATTTGATGAGATTTTCCTAGACCCCTCCCCTTCCATTTTGAGCTCATGTAATTAATGGATGCCCCCTTACCAGAGATAAGATCAATCAGTGTGTGAAGTTCGCACATGCTGCAACAAGTTAGTGCGAGTAGAGAATCTCATAACGCAACCATTATGGCCACATACCATCTGTGGCATGCTGCCACGCTTATGACGGACCAAGTGAGCTGATAGACCAGCAGAATTAGGCACCATAGCCAGACAGATGGGGCACACTATCGGAGGTGCAGTGTTGCGACCGTGTTTCAATTTGCAATGTTCAGTTAGAGCTACACGTGATGTAGCATCGTAACCGCAAGCTGGACAGAGTGTCTGCTGCATCCTAGAAGGCTCCTCTTGTTGACAGAGATGTTTGCTTAAAAATTCCCGCGAGGAATACTGTTCACCGCATGACCAGCATGAGTGAGAAGAGTAAGCTGGATGCTCATCTATATGCTCATGCAGTTCAGATTCCGAGATGAAGTTACTGCGAGGACACACTGAGCACTGTAATGGCACTGGACGTGGTGGAGTTTCCTGTCCAAGAGCTGCGCGGTCCACCATCACAATGTCATCTGAACTGTATTCATAATTTTCCCCTGTGGGCCCTGTAACGCATATAACATAATTATGAGTCAATATTAACACAATATTCAAATTTTCACTAACTTACTATTAGTTAGCAAAGAAATATATATTTATCCAAATATATCTCAACAGAACTAGCCACTCGTTAGATATAGCCTCAAAAATACCATCGGCGAAACGAGGGAGACTTGGTCTTCCGCTGGGTACCCTGGAACCGTAACCCATGAAGAAAAAAACAAAAAAAAATTAACACAATATTAAAATTTTCACTAACTTATAATTAGTTAGCAAAGAAAGTTTTCGCAGGGATGCTCTCAACACTTATTATAACAGATTTCACATTATCACTACATATTATAAACCAATTCCCCCGCTGCGTCTGTCTGCTGTGACCTTTTCATGCAAAAACTACTGAACAGATTTTGTTGTAGTTTTCACTATCAGGTAGGTTGATTCACTGGCAAGGTTTACAAGTATTAAATATGGACCTATCATGTTTAGGTGCTGAGCATTAACAGTATAAGTGAATCAAGTAAGGAAAAAAAAGGCCCCAGCGAGTTTTCATGGAGTATGCTGTCTAATTTGTCAGAGACATAACAAATTGATGTAGGAAAGAATTATCTAGAATAAAATGATCCACAAAATAGTCTGTGATCACTTATATCTATCTCTAATAGATAAGTAGTTATAAGCATATTTATGTAGGTATTTAAATTGTTGTAAACCCATATTGTAGCCGTGCAAGTCACCTAGTTTATAAGATATGCAGGATATTTACAGGAGTAAGAGATTGTACAAGATTTGTATGTTTAATGTAAGGCCATTTATTTTGTTTGTTTTAGTTTTAGCTCTACAAGGTATTTGTAATCTATATTAATATATAAAGATGAAGAGTTTGTATGTTAGTATGTATATTTGACCTCGCTAATCTCAGTAACTACCATGTACCTAATTAAAATGAAAATGTTTTGACTTCAATAGCCACTTTATTGAGGGAGGTTATATATATAGCAATAAAAGTCAACTGTACATACATATATCCATTACTAGCTATCGGCCCCAGAATTGGCCTTCAGAATATAGCCAATGTTATTTTGAGTATATAATACAACATGTGGCCAGCACTGTTAAGGTAATTTGAGTAGGAAAATCCTCTTAGTTGGATTTGTTTATTTATGTACCTACCATTGATATATGTAGACTGTGAACTTTGACACAGACTTGATCTGTGCTGTGTTCTAATATACTATTTTAAACTTGTCTTATTCAGTAAACAATCTTTGCATGTAATTTTAGTGTAATACATACATTACTCCAAGTTCATACCCCATCCTTTGTAAGTCTTGCATGGGGACACAGGTCCAGCATGCAGAGAGTGTTAGGGACACTCTAGTTTAATCTAAAGGACCTATCTCTAAATGTATCAGAGACAATTCGCTCACAGACAGACCCCATCAGGTTCTTGGATTATTGCAGAGATAAAATCGGGCTATTGTTTTAGGGTGTTAATTAACTTGGTTTATCAAGTATATTCGTTGAGACTATGGTCACCTGTATCATTCATCTTATGAAAATACATAATATTTTTATTCTAAATTTTACTACCATACATTTTAACTTAATTATTTAAAAATTTTACATTGAAAAGACATTCAAGGATTGTTTTACGAATAAAATGAGTTTTTATAAACAAACTTTGGCCATAAGCTTCATGTACTTCTATTTAAATTTATAGCAAAAACTCTTGTGAACAGTATTAAACTCACCAATAACTATGAAGACGTCAACCTTCTTCGTTAATTGTCGAAGTTGAGATCGTAATTGGCGAATCTTTTGCGACATAGGTACAGGTTCCTTGCAGGATTCTGTCATAGCCGCCCTCAACTGGAAGGAGCGGCGTGCTTGCTCCGTACATGGTATACATACAGAACCCTGGGGAATACGGCCTCCACATAACCATTTCCATTGCACCTTGTCCAGCCCTGTATCCTCCAGAGGGGTAAGACCCGAGGTAGCGCCGCAGGCCATGCATTCTGTGTCGGACCTTATGAACGGCAGTTGTAACGACATCTTCATGGATTTGGTGACTTGGAAAGATGGTATTCTCAAGATGTATACCTATTTATTTTTGCACAAATCAGTAATGGGAATGGCCACAGACAGGAATAATGACAGAAATTGACAGAATCACACTAATCACAGAGCAATTTTTTTCTTGGTAGTAGGATAGTAGTCTGTGGTAGTAGGAGTGGTAGGATTTTTTTTGTTGTATTCTTTCCGAGGAAAAGGCAAAGGTCTATGTAACCATACAACCATGTCTTTATTATTTGATGAACGAATTGTATAATATAGGCCTAAGCCAAGTCTTTAATTGTATTTCATATAAAGGCCAAAGCCAAGTCTTTAATTGTTTTTCATACTAAAGGCATCACAGAACAAATCGGGATCAGGCAAAGGAACTGAGTCCATACAGCACAAGTCATCATTTTTTTCCTTCTTCAGTCTTTATTTAATCAAGGCCATAGGCTTCGTTTTTAATCATTTTATTATAATTATTTTTCATTTATATGTATGTTGTCTCATCCGAGTGTATATTATAATATAGTCTTGTCCAAATAATTTATGTTGTCTCATCCGAGTATATAGAATAAATTCATATTCTAGGTCATATTTTACCAAAGACATTTTAATTAATCTCTTTGTATTTTACCAATTTATAGTGATTTTTTTTTGACTGACTTAGTCGTTGGGGCGGGGCCATACGCTGCAATCGCTCTCGTGGCTGCGTTTTATTTAACGCTAGCCGTAAGAGAGAGAAGTACTATTCACTTTCGCCGGTCATTCCTGAAGGGAATGGCCAAACCTAAAACCGACACCTTGCAAGGTGAGAGTGGGGTTGAGGATCCCATTACCTGAGGCAGTGATGCTGACCTCCAACGGTGCGACTCATTCTACCAACGTTTTGGAAATGAATTACTTCTTAAGAAACGTCAAGAAACTTAGTAATTCCTATCTGACCTATCCATTTTAGTAGGCTAGTAGGCTAGCCCTAGGTAATTCGATCCCTTCCTATTTCTAGTAGGGGATCGACTGTGTGAGAGGGGTTATAAGAGTTCGAAATTAAAATTGTCTAAATATATTTATGTTAAGTATTTAATAATCATTAAATGTTAAAAAAATATTACGTAAAAATCGATGCATATCAATATACTTTTACAAAAGTTTATTCAAGCATTAAATGTAAAAATTTTTTTAATGTTAATATTTTATCAAAAATAGTAGTTAACTTATAAGTACTTACATAATTCTTGTCATTACATAAAAAATAGATAGCAATATACTTTTACAAAAGTTAATATTTTATGAAAAATAGTAGTTAACTTATAAGTAGGTACTAACATAATTTTTGACATTACATAAAAAATCGATAGGAATATACTTTTACAAAAGTTTATTCAAGCATTAAATCTTAAAAAAATATTCTTAATTTTTAAATGTTAAGTAATATTTTATGAATAATAGAAGTTAACTTATAAGTACTTACATAATTCTTGTCATTAGGTAGGTACATAAAAAAACGATAGCTTAACATAAAAAATCTTAATTTTTAAAAGTTAATATTTTATGAAAAATAGTAGTTAACTTATAAGTACTAACATAATTTTTGACAATACATAAAAATTGATAGCAATATACTTTTACAAAAGTTTATTCAAGCATTAAATGTTAAAAAAAAATCCTAATTTTTAAAAGTTAATATCTTATGAAAAATAGAAGTTAACTTATAAGTACTTACATATTTCTTGACATTACATAAAAAAATCGATAGCAATATACTTTTACAAAAGTTTATTCAATTATTAAATGTTAAAAAATATTACGTAAAAATCGATACATAGCAATATACTTTTACAAAAATATATTCACACATTAAACGTTAAAAAAAATAATGTTAATATTTTATCAAATATATAGTTAACTTATAAGTACTTACCTAATTATTGACATTACGTAAAAAATCGATAGCAATATACTTTTACAAAAGTTTATTCAATTATTAAAAGTAAAAAAAATATTACGTAAAAATCGATACGTATAGCAATACAAAAGTTTATTCAAGCATTAAATGTAAAAAAAAAATTATGTTAATATTTTATCAAAAATATAGTGGACTTATAAGTACATAATTCTTGACATTACATAAAAAAATCGATAGCAATATAAGTACTTTTACAAAAGTTTATTCGCATTAAATGTTAAAAAAAAATCTTAATTTTTAAAAGTAAATATTTTATGAAAAATAGCAGTTAACTTATAAGTACTTACATATTTCTTGACATTACATAAAAAAATCGATAGCAATATACTTTTACAAAAGTTTATTCAATTATTAAATGTTAAAAAATATTACGTAAAAATCGATACATAGCAATATACTTTTACAAAAATATATTCACGCATTAAACGTTAAAAAAAATAATGTTAATATTTTATCAAATATTAACTTATAAGTACTTACCTAATTATTGACATTACGTAAAAAATCGATAGTAATATACTTTTACAAAAGTTTATTCAAGCATTAAATATAAAAAAAAAACTTAAATTTTAAAAGTTAATATTTTATCAAAAATAGCTGTTAACTTATATAAGTAAGTGCTTACCTAATTCTTGACATTACGTAAAAAATCGATAGCAATATAAAATGTTAAAAAGCATTAAATGTTAAAAAATATTCTTAAATTAAGTTTTATCAGTATCTTTTTGTTAAAAAGTTAACAAAAAAATATAGCAATAGGTTTTAAATTCATTTTCAAAGTCATGTCAACTCTCGACGAGTAAGTTTACTGTATGACAACTTGGACCATAGGTTCTTCCTCTACAGAGTCATCAATAGCACGAATCAGAAGTTCTGTCGGAAGCGGGGTGGTGTGGGATGCCTTGAAGTCTGACATATATGTCGATATCTGTAATTAATAGTTACACTATATTATAAATGCGAAAGATATTTGTTTGTTTGTTTGTCCTTCTTTCACAGAGGAACAGATCGACGTGATTTTTTGCACAGAGATAGTTTGAAGCTGGTTGATATTTTACTATAAGGGATGTTTTTAGATCGTTTATACCGTATAGCCATAAACTTATCTGTTCCGGTTACAGAGGAATGTAACATCTATTATATATAAAACAAAGTCGTGTTAATTAGGTACACCATTTGTAACTCAAGAACGGCTGGACAATTTTTTTTTGATTTTTGTGTTTCTGGATTTGTCTTCGTCCGGAATATGATAATAAGTATTAAAACATCGGAAAGATGCATGAAAAAAAGTATAAAGAAAATTATTTTTCCCATACATTTTGTATTGACTGATATCGATGATTTTTTTTTGGTTCATCTCGGTCTCGAGATGTTTCCTCGCGCAATGGAAAAGTAAGAAAACCATAAAAAATGTTTTGTTCGTTATAATATAGGGGTGGTTTAGAAGAAAAAAAAAACGGAAAAACATTTTGTATAGGAAATGTTACGGTAGTGTTAGGAGTAGAGGTAGGTGTGGTGGTAGTGGTAGGAGTAGGGGTAGTGGTAGGGGTAGCGGTAGTGGTAGGGGTTGAAGTAGGGGTAGAGGTAGTGGTAGGGGTAGTGGTATGGGTTCGAGTAGAGGTAGTGGAAGGGGTTTGATTCTTTTGCTGTAGCGATTGTGATGAGCGAGAATAATTTGTTTGTTGAAATATTTGAAGTGCAGTTATATTATAGAATATTTTAAGGGATCATCTCGTCAATTTTATATATAAGAAAAACTACATTCTAGATTATAAACTAACCCATATCTGCCAACTGCTTACCCCATGATTTAAGTTGTTATGTAGGCATTTGAAATGTAAATATTATCCAATCCATAGAAAAGCCGAGTTCATAGCTATATAAATAAAGCTGTCAAATGGCCAGCCAGACTTGCAAACGTGAGTTGCCATTCATAAACATACAGTAATAGCATTGTCGAATAAGTTATGATTTAGTATGTTTTGTGTTAGAACAACAGTGTATTTGTGTAACCGAAATAATATTTAACTTCCCGTGTATATTACAGTTACATTTTATGTATGAAATGTTGTGAATAAATATAAAGAAAAAATAGTCCTACAATGAAGAATAAAAATTTACTAAAACGTTTTTTAGCCATGCGTTGTTTGACCAACTACCTACATTAAATGAATTATTTGCCAAATGGTATCTATAACTATATAAATTTAAAAAAAGGGTGCATGTGTACTTATGTACGCGCGTTTGAAATTTGGCATAATACAAATAAGTTTATTTAGCACGCAAATAATAACTGCCTTTAAAAAAAGTGTACCGACTTCAAAAATTATGCACTGAAAAGTGTACTAAATTGTCTATTTAATATAATAAAAAAATAAACTTGCATCGTGCGCGCGCATCGCGAAATATTTGTCGAAATATCACTCTCGGCAACTTCATACTGTAACTTTTTGTCACATCGTAAAATTTCACTCTCATATAATTTGTTCATAACGCGCCTAAAGAAGTATAACTTCAAAAATAAAAGAGGCGAAAGAGGTATGTCTGGATCGTAGCTAATGGCATTTGATTGTCTCTGTCTACCGCTTTCAAATAAAAGGCGTGATGATCGTTGGTTGGATACAAAGTTGGATATTATTAGTTAGACATGAAAATACTAGGCCATGGCTTCGTGTGGGCAATGCATTTTAAATTTAGTATCGAGATGAAATATCGAGAAAACATTTAAATGTAAATAGTAGTTATGAAGTGACATTTTGTGCAAGTACAGCGACAGGCTAGCCACCTGTTCTGTTAAATATGAGCAATTCGCTGTAGAACAAATGCCTTAATCCATTTATCATGCTTCGGAGGGCAAGTAAGTTCGCATTTATTCAAAAAAGGGAGGGACAATTTCCTTGGTATATAGCCTTTAGGTACTTACTAAGTTTAAACACTCGCGGGTTTGGCGATGTGGATGTACAACTTCCATTTTCACTCTCTCCTCCTCTTCCATGCCCAGACTTTCGAGTAAAGTGTATGAGTAATAATAATTACTGAATTGATGATAGCGAGTTGTAATCAAGTGGAAGGTCACGAAGTTAGTGCGATTGGTATATAGGTGCCGGCCGTACCTGAAAATTTTAAAGATTGTTTTGACATGTTGAAAGAATGAAGGATGAAGCTTGACTAAAATGGTTTATATGGCTGAAGGGAAAGAAAATGCTGGTAGAGGACAACCTAGGTGTAATTTTATTGAACATATAAAAAAAATTATCAATAGAAATATTAAAAATTACACACAATCGCCGAGCATGTATGAAAGGTATGATGAATATAACAGAAGCGAAAGAGGTATGTCAGGATCTTATCAAATTTTAATGACATTTGATTGTCTCTGCCTACCCCTCTTGGGATAAAAGGCGATAGATAGATATATTTTTTATTGATGACAAAATTTTGGCTACAAAAACCTAAGAAAAGGGATAATAAAAATAAAAATATAACCTAATCCTAAGAGAAACAAATCGGCATGATTTTTATCCCGGAAATTAATCTCGGGGTAAAATCTTATTACACTTTTTAAAACGGATACTGGCGGATAAGATGTGAAATTAATATAATATGATAATTAATTAATACTCACGGCATACTCATAACTTCGTCATAAACACGTCGAATGATATGCACCGGTCCATCGTATTTTAACAAAACATCACAAACATTCAGGTCGAAATATTTGCACACAACTTCCCGGGATAAAGGGTTTCTTGGTGACAATTCAATAATATCATCAAACGGGGCATCCAGCACCTGAAAAAGTTTTACTTAAGGCTCATATATCCATAATTTTTCTGGGATAAACTTTTCCCAATTTCTCTGTAATTAATCCACCTGTGTCACTGTCATTTAGCATATAGTTACTTATTGAATATATTATCTAAGTAGGAAATATGGGTGGTTAAACTTTGCCCCCGTTTTCTCTTTAATAAAATCTATCACAAAGCTCTTATTTTTTTTAAGCGCTGTTTCACCCTTCCATTTAACGTTTTGCGTTTTTTGGTAGCTTATTGAAAATTTAAAATAAAAATTATTTTATGATTTTTTTGAAATAATCATTTATTTTACCACCCATAAAACCTATTGAAAAAATAATGACTACCTATTTCACTTAGATAATTGAATAAGTAACTAAGTATATGCTAAAATACAGTCACACAGGTGGATTCTTTACAGAGAAATGGGGGGGGGGGGGAGGAGGTAAACGTCTAGTACTAGCCCCTGTAACACTGTATTTTTCTGTCGTTTTATTGTCGCAACGGATTTTACGTTATAATATGATGATTATGTTAAAATACAAACATAATAATTATAATTAATGATTGGAAACACTAAGTTTGACGCCCTAGATCGCCTTTCCCGTTTAAAACATCACAATTAACTATTTTTCTAGAGCTCTGTCTCGCGACACAAAACGTTACCAACGAAATCTAAGGTAACTTATTACTGCGCACCTGGTCAGTTTAACTGGTCAAAGGGGAAAAAATTGGCGAAAGGGGGAGTCCGTCTATGGCCCCTCCATAGACTTAGTACTCTATGGGCTCTTAAGTATTTAAAGAAATCTATAAATATATTAAACTGAAAAAAAACTTGCGTTAAATTGCCAGTTTATTTGAGAAAGGTTATAAAATATCCATAGATAAGTTCACTACTGAAATGAAATTGTCACAAACAATTCATAACTGGCGGAGACAGAACCACACATAAAAAAAAATCCGCACCGATTTGTGCACCTCGTCCAAGCTGCCTCTTCTTTGACAGATTATTTTGAACGCCAGTTTAGGTGAAATTGTGTATATTTGTTGGTTTGCTCTTCTTTCAAGTGTAAACAGAGCAACAGATCGATGTGATTTATTGCACAGATATAGTTGGAAGGCTGGCGAGTAGAGAGTGACATTAGGTTACTAAAGTAGGCCACACATTGTTCCGGCATCGTACCGAAAATTTCCCATTCTTGTCGCCGTACTATCTAGGCCATTCTAGGCGGACCGAACGGCGGCGCGCCGATGATTGGACGAATAGGTGGACACCTTAAGACTTGGGTATCACAGATTTATCTTTATAATTTATCTACACATGCGAAACCTGGTTTTTGTTTGATGACAAAATTATAAGGGTTCTTTTTTGCCTTTTGGCTACAGTAATCTAAAAAAAGGGATAGGATCTCGATAGGATTGCCATTGGATATGGACATAAACGCGTGTAAAATAAAATGAAATGAAAACTTACACATGTTCACGACCTTTATATCTTGCAGTGTGGCCAGAGACACACACACACACAGTTGTCCATATTTAACAGAACAGGTGTCAAGCCTATTGCTGCACTTAATATACCTAGAGGTGTCACTTTAACAGAACTTTATTTTCGGTTATATTACATAACTAACCGAAGTACCTACGTTAAAAATATTGGTGCTTAGAAGTTTTGGCCCGAGTGAGAGAATATTAATGTTAATGAAAACTTACCAGGCTTAAAATATCAGGGAACATGACGGCGCCCCAAGCTGCCGCATACGTTCCAATATTCCACCCCAATAAGACAATGTCAGACTCTTCATATCTCAGGACTTTTATAGCAAATTGCACGACAGCTTCCATGGCATTTTTGACTTGGCGTGGGTAAGGGCGGCCCTGAAAGAAAAAAAAGTTAAGGCCCGCTCTCAATTTGTAAAGCATTTTTATCCCGCACCCAATTGTGTTGGCCAATGAGCATATTTGGAGAGGTCTTTAAAAATACAACTTTTTTTTTTCTTTTTTTTCTTCACTGGTTGCCTTTACAGCTCCCGAAACCGTGTTACGGTTCCAGGGTACCCAGCAGAAGACCAAGTCTCCCTCGTTTAGCCGATGGTATGTGAGGCTATACCTTAACGAGTGGCTATTATAGTTCTGTTGAAGTATTTTAGATGGAAAAGCCTTTAAGTGTGGTTTGTCGGATTATGTACATAAGTATTTAATAAAAAAATCCATTGGTACCGTTAATCGAACCGTTAATACCAGACGTCTTAACCACTCGGCCACCGACGCGCCTTATTTTATTTACATAAATTGATTAAATTAAAATATCTGAAATATATCAAGGTTCACCCAAATAGCCAGTGCGTCCTCGTGCTCTAACTCCTTACTCCAACTGCTGAAATGCTTAAATGGTCAAACGTCGCAAATAGGCATCTCTTCCGATAGAATACATATTTGAGGCGTTTGATGTGGAAACGATGGGACCGTGGGGAGGTGGAGCACAAAGTCTGTTCAAAGATATTAGTAAACGACTAATAGAAAGCTCACATGACCAACGAACTTATTTCGGTCAAAAAATAAGTATTGCCACAGCTAGTCTGTTGGATACTCTCCCAGTAGACAACGATTTACATAGTTTTTAGGTTCCGTACCCAAAGGGTAAAAACGGAAACCGATCCGCTGTCCGTCCGTCTGTCTGTCCGTCTGTCTGTCTGTCCGTCTGTCACCAGGCTGTATCTCATGAACCGTGATAGTTAGACAGTTGAAATTTTCACAGATGATGTATTTCTGTTGCCACTATAACAACAAATAAGTACTAAAAAACAGAATAAAATAAATATTTAAGGGGCTCCCGTACAAACGTTATTTTATTATTTTTTGTAATTTATTATTTATAATACCTATTTAAAAATTATAATAAATATAATAACTCCAACTGGTTGGAGCATGGTACTCTAATTATGCAGTCAAAAGTAAAACCGGGGCGGGGGATATCGTTAGTGTAGATTGCGTACAGGAGTGGGGACAACACGAAGCCTTGGGGAACTCGGCTCTGATGGGGCGGGCGGTCAAGCGCACTCCATTATGTCGATAGCGGAAGGAATTATCTGATAAGTATTGTCTAATAAGATGCATCAGTCTGTTTGGCGTTCCTATCGTATTGATTTTATATGTTAGAGTGTCGTGCCAAACCTTATCAAAGGCTTTGGCGACGTCGAAAAAGCTAGCACAGGAGCAGGTTGACCTCCGGTAGATAAAAAAGTCCAATAAATAAGTTCCCTAGTTGGAAAAAAATTTCGTTACCCAACAAACAAATTATGTTTGCGGTCAATTGATTCAAATCCAAGCCAACATAACTATATCTATCTATCATAATATATTTTGCCTGACATGCCTCTTTCGCTTCTTTTATATTCATCACACCTTTGTGTGTACTTTATGTTAACGAATTTAGAAGTTGATATCAACTTACAGTGCTGTTAGCGAAGCCTGGCGCGTTCCACCCAAGTACGGAATATCCAGCGAAGATCGGTGTGTACATTATGCCATTTTCATAGTAGTTATCCCTTCCTTCGCAACATATTACAAGAATATTTGCGTATCTTGGCATATCTTGTGAGCGTTTATCGATATGAATCGTATCTATATAATTCCCTTCAATGGTACAAACCTTACTTCTCATTCCAGAGTGTTTCAAAATTAAATTGTTTCGACCATTTTCAATAACTTTTTCTGAAAAACAAAATCACTTATACCTATACAATATTATAAAAGCGAAAGGACTTCTTTCACGTTAAAACAGTACAACGAAATGACGTGATTTATCGCACAGAGATAGTTGGGGAGCCAGAGTGTGGCATTTTGTTTTGTTTTGAATTCCTTCGGGAAAAATTCTTATATAAAATGAGGAAGAAATAACGTGACAGCTTCACGACCATTATATACCAGGACACTTTTTGTACACTTGAATAGACTTAGATGTATCACTTCTTTACGCGCCCTCCGAAGTTCAGTAGTTTTTGTGTGAAAAGGTCACAGTCTGTCACAGGCATAAAGGGACTTTGTTTTATGTACCTAGTGATGATCACAAGCCTTCTCCATATAAACTTGGAAACTATGCCAAACATTTTATGGTTAACGACATGGTTAAAAACGTGCGTGACACATAAGCATAATTTACAAAAAAAAAACGGTCCGAATTGAGAACCTTCTCCTTGTTTTTTTTTTCGAAGTCGGTTAAAAACCCAAATCAATTACACTGTGTTTTATGTGTGTTTGTATTTTTTCATCGATTTAAGTTCGCCGGTTTTAGGGTTCCGTAGGTCTGTCACGGGTCTCTGACTTCTAAACAGAATGAGATAGGAACTTGATATTTACAACAAAATAGATTTAAAAATACGCATGAAGGGGGTTGAAAAATATTTCTTTCTACTCTTGCGAGGTATCGTTAAAAATGGCTATTTAAGTATGTACCTAGATTATGTGTTTTAATTT
This sequence comes from Nemapogon koenigi, assembly GCA_963924495.1. NCBI lineage: Eukaryota > Metazoa > Arthropoda > Insecta > Lepidoptera > Tineidae > Nemapogon > Nemapogon koenigi. The sequence continues at coordinate 24,961,209 of OZ004629.1, forward strand.
ATGAACATTTAATGTTACCAGGTCTATCTATTTTTTTTTTTTTTTTTTTTTTTATTGATTGGCAATTGTACTAAGATAAGTACATTTCTGCCAGTGTCACGTCGTTATTCAGTTACATTTATCTGTCGAAATTTAGTATCGAAACTTTCAGGAATCTGAAATAAATAATACAATACTACTTCTATATTTACAACTAAATTAATTAAAACTATTTACATACACAAAAAAAAATATTCAACATTAAAATAATATTTAAATTAAATAATTCATGACTAAATACAACTTAAGATAGGAACAATGAAATTAATACATAACTGAAACTAACAAATTACTTAATAAGAATGATAATAAATAAACATAAAGCTTTATTTAAAATATAGATAGACTTATATTTTTATGTTATTATCTGATAAAAATTTAGATATGCATGATATTATGAAAATATTAGAATTCATCATAATATGTAGAAGACTCACTATGTTGATGGGAAACTGAATATTGTTACTTAATAAAGATTTCATAAAATTATCCCGATTATATAATTCACATGAAAAAAAAAGATGGTTAGCATCTCCAATATCCAGCCCACATTCACAAATTGATGAATCTTTGATGTGAATTTTATTGAGATGAACAGGAAGACAGGTATGACCCAAGCGTAATCTACTAATTGAAGATGTTATACTTCTAGAATAATGAATTTTAAAAAACCAGGGTTTAGCAGGAACTTGCTCAACAATCTTTCTATAAAATGTACCCTTAGTCTTAGAAGAAATTCTCCATGATTTATTCCAATTTTCAAACAGAGATAATCTAGGACATATCATCAAGTTTGCTTCAAGCGAAGAAACTCTATGAAAGATGAGTGACAGATGCAAAACAATTATTTACACACATATTCACGATCTCTAATTAATTTTTAGTTGGTGAAGTGGCACGAGGGGAAGGATCTTTTCCAGGCCCTTTTAAAAGAGACAATGGAAGGCCAGGGGTGGGTTGCTACAACACTAATTACAAGTCACTTAATCATCTGTTTGGAAGTATGATCATAAATTAACCTAACATTTACTTTATCCATTATCTCAGTTACCCTAATGCCAAATTTACTACAAATATACTACTTTCATATTGTTACATTTTATTTTATGTATTTAAGAGCCTTTAAGAGTAAATCGTACTTTTGGATCAAAAACTGTACTTTTTGAACAGTATAATTTCCATGAAGCACTTGAAGAAATTACCTGTTATTTAGCCACATTATAGAGAATATTGTTATCTTAAAAGTTAATTAAGAAAACTTTTAAATTAATAAAGAATTTTTAAATTATAACAAGATAATTGAGACGGCTTTTCTTAATTTCGCTTTCATCATCAAGTTTCAAACTTCTAATATCTGAAATCACTTGCCGATCTCACAATAAAAAAAATATTATTAGACCATAAAATATCCTCAGGAAAATAGTTATCAATAAATATATAATATTTTGGTTCTTTCTTCAGAAATTAAAATCACAATCATAATTATTAAAAAAAAGTATAAATTATAGCCCATGAAATTGTTATTTACTCTATAAATCTCACTTCATTTTAAATGATAATTATTTATTGTAATAGAACAACATCTTCTTTATTACAATTATAGTATTTTTGTAATATTTTTAAAAAGTGCTATTAAATATTTTTGAATATTTTTATTTTGAAATTGAACTTTTATCATACTGGGGACCAAAATTGGTTAGTCCTGTCCGACTATAATGACAGAAAATACATTATTTACACACACAAACACATGCAATCCATGCAGGTGGACATAAAAAAAACTCACAAACTGTAGTCATTAACCCTCTTAAGCACAACTTACATAATACGGAACCCTACTGTTTGCGTGGCTTGTTGTATTGTAGGTCCATATATTATTTTTAAAGAAACGATATTTGTCAGTACTGCGAACAATCATATTGTTCTAACAAAGACCCTATTTACGAAACAAAAATACATTGCGGTGTGAACAGGCACACGTACGTATACCTAACTGTGCTCCATTTGCTATTTTTCCAATTATTCATATTAAACAAAATAGCTTGTTGCATCGACCTAAATGTGTGCGTTGGTCAAGGTCATCTTATAACTGTTAAAAATATGACAAATACCAGTTAATCCTGGAAAGTTGAGTTTATTTATACAACATTTCCTTACCACACAGATAGTTATTATTTTAAATTAGATTGACCCATATTTTTATTATTTAGGGTTCTAAATAGCATTAATTTACAAAAGCAAATTTTGGAAATTATGACTATTTAGAACTCTTAAAATTGAAAATATGGTTCAATCCAATTTAAAATAATAACTATCAACTGTGTGGTAAGGAAATGTTGTATAAATTAACTCACCTTTTCAGGATTAACTGGGATTTGCCATATTTTTGACAGTTATAAGATGACCTTGACCAACGGCCCAGAGATGTAAAATAAGTATCTGTTTATCTTTAGAAGAAGTGCGGACGCCGGCTTTTACTTAATCTAGTATTATGCATAAAAAACTTTTACTAGCTAACGACCGGCCCACCGTTATTTCTAAACGATCGCAAAGTATACAAAAAAGACGCATCTCGATATTGTCAGTAGATTTTGCATGAAAAACGCACAGATACTATTTAAACTTTTTTAATGTCGAAAAATCCCTCCTTAGTGTACCCTAGGTACTCAAGGATCACATCTCTAGGTCCACCGGTTTAGGCTATGTGCTGTCTGTCAGTCAGTGTTACAGTTTTATTAAGTAAATCATACATACCATTCCTCCGATACCAATTCAAATTAGATCCTGGGTATATAAAGTCGGTGGCACATATATGGCTAAATAAGAATCCACATGTTTGAGTCAGCCATGCCCATAGACAAAACATATGGGGATTCAAATTGATTTCATATGGGTTTATATCAAGTAAACAATTTTCGTAAATACTGTAAAAGAAAAAATATTTGTTAACATTGAACTAGCTTTTCGATCCGGCTACCAACCTGAAAAAGTTTAAATAAATCTGTTCGCAAGGGTACAATATCAGTTTACAACAATTTGAATGGTTCCGGGAGCCATAAAATCAAGTTATAAAACATAATAAAAATCATCTTTAAGGGTCGTATATCCATAATTTTTCTGGGATAAACTATTCCCAATTTCTCTGTAAACAATCCACTTGTATCACTGTAATTTAGCATATAGTAACTCATTGAATATATCTAAGTGAAATAGCTGTTATTTTTTCAATGGGTTTTATTGAATAGGAATATCGGTGGTTAAACTTTGCCCCCGTTTTCTCTTTCATAATCTATCACAAAGCTCTTAATTTTTTTTAAAGTGCTGTTATACCATTACCCTTCAATAAAACGTCTTGAGTTTTTTCATAGCTTATTGAAAATTCTAAATAATAATTACTTTATTACTTTTGACCAATTAAAAAATCATAAAATAATTTTTATTTTGAATTGTCAATATGCTACCAAAAAAGTTCAATTAAATTGTAAAAATTAATTGAAGGGTAATGGTTAACAGCGCTTTAAAAAAATTCAAGAGCTTTGTGATAGATTATGAAAGAGAAAACGGGGGCAAAGTTTAACCACCGATATTTCCTATTCAATAAAACCCATTGAAAAAATAACAGCTATTTCACTTAGATATATTGAATAAGTAACTATATGCTAAATTACAGTGACACAGGTGGATTATTTACAGAGAAATTGGGAATAGTAATATCCCCATACAAATGATCGATATAGGGCTCTTAAGGGTTAATATTATAAAAAAACCAGTGTATCAAATAAGGTTCGTCGGTTGCCGAGTAGTTAAGACTATATGTCCGGCTTATCAACTGAACTGAACTGGCCACTCGTTAGGTATAGCCTCATTAAAATACTATCGGCTAAAATAGGAAGACTTGAGCCGTAAAGAAAAAAAAATCATGAAAAAGAATCAAAGTTTACCATTCACTTTCGTCGAGACGAAAACTGACAGGCCAAAATTTAAAGTCAAAATCGAATAAACGTAATCTATTTATATCTTTTCTATAAAAAATCCAATAAAACGACACGTATCTTGGATTTTTCATGCGCCCAATGCCTTTCAATACATGTGCTATCATTCCTACGAGTAGAGGTATGGTATTAGCGACAGCGAAGGTAATCAAGATGGCATAAGAGAATCCGACCAAAAGTAGATTCAGGAAAAAGTACAAAGTCGTTAGTATCAGGCTGACGATCGTACACACACGTACCTGAAAAAAAACAATCAAGTTAGTTGCATCTAAATATACCTCAACAGAACTGGCCACTCGTATGTATATAATCATATATCCTTACAAACACCATCGGCTAAAATAGCTACCACAGTATATACCCTGGCACGGATAATACGGTTCCGGGAGTTGTAAAGTAGGCCACACATTGGTCCGGTATCGCACCGAAAATGTCCCATTCCGGCAGCCGGACGATCTAGGGGCCTAGATTCTAGGCGGACTGTTCGTTACAAGAATTGGACGAGTCTGTGGTCGGTTTCGGTGGGATTGGACGAATGTGTGGTCACTTTAAGACAATCCGTGAAGATATAAAAAAAATGACATTTTTTAAACTTAATAATAATGTTTGGTTGCCAAGAGGTTTGGCCGTCACCTTAAGAGTCTTGAGATTGACGGTTGGGTCTTGACCCTTGGGCCAGATCCAGAAGACAGTACTCCTCAGGAGGGCACGTATTGTGAGGAGGTTCCCGTTGCTGCAACCCTAACCACCGGTAGCTTGTGTCGTTACCTCGCTTCCTTCTTTTAACATTTTTATATATTTTTATGTTTTTTTTTATAAATATGTAAAAATATAAAAGAAATTATGTGAAATAAAGAGTATAATATAATAATAAATCTCACTCATGCCAAAAATCCTAGCAAGAATTTTCTTTAAGAATATGTAGGTATAGTATATGCTTTGGAGCAAAATGTAAAGCTCTTCTTCTTTTTTAAAGTAACAAATACCTACCACATCTAATTATGTGCAGCGAAACAGTCTTGCCACCTGTGTCTAAGGCTCTTATATCCATAATTTTTCTATGATATACTATTCTCATTTCCTTTGTAAATAATCTACCTGTGTCACTGTAATTTAGCATATAAGTTACTTATTCAATATATCTAAGTGAAATAGCTGTTAATTTTTCAATGTGTATTATTGAATAGGAATTATGGGTGGCTAAAACCCTCGTTTTCTCTTTCATAATTTTTTTAAAGCGCTGTTATACCTTTCCTATAAATACATCGCGTTTTTTGTAGCTTATTGAAAATTCTAAATAATAATTATTTTATGATTTTTTTATTGGTCAAAAAAAATTTTTAATAATCTACTTACAAAAAAACGCAATATATGTATATAATTGAAGGGTTATGGTATAACAGTGCTTAAAAAATATTTAAGAGCTCTGCGATAGATTATGAAAGAGAAAACAGGGGCAAAATAATCCTTTATTAAAGTAAACCAACCTGTATTTTCCTATTCAATAAAACCAATTGAAAAAATAGCGGCTATTTCACTATTGAATAAGTAACTCAATGCTAAATTACAGTGACACAGGTGGATTATTTACAGAGAAATTGGGAATAGTTTATTCCCATACAAATTATGGATATAGGGCTAGCAGAAAGTGGACACTGTTACTCATAATGGTCGCCAAGATGCGTTAATTTTTGTTTGAATTATTTAAATGTGCTTTAGCATTTTATTCATATATCGCAGCCAGAAAAAAACATTACTATGGAAATTAATCTAACAAGATCTAATGGATTCCACGTCCGGTCATGGCGGCGAACGCTTGCGTTTTCGTCATGGCGTGATGTGGAATCCAGTTTAACCCTGTTCGTGCTGTGGTGGTAGTGATTAGTTGACGACTAATAAGACATATCGCGGTCGGCGGGTTTATCTTAAATACCGATTAATCGGCTATAAACACTATAAAGGCTATACTTGACATTGGCAAATCACCGATAAACATTGGTGCAGCCATAATAAAAGAAGAAGATCTAATGACATTTAGGTGTGATATATTGTCAAGAACGAATACTTATTTTCCGCCCTGGGCTTGCAGTCACTGAGACAATATGAATGTGGGGTATGATGAAAGGAGATCACAGCAAATGGCATTCGGCTGCATCTGGTTACCCTTCTTGGTATACAAAGCATGATGATAATAACAATCGCAATGGCTAATCGCAAAAAAATTTAGTTTGATACTTCAGTCTTCATCTCATACCTATTTCATTTGAAATACGTCGTGACTCAGTGAATTAAAAGTAAATTCAAAATGCATAATTAGCAATTTTGATAACACAACACACAACATCACGGCCTATATACTTTGCGGTGTGACCAGAGACACGACAGTTTCCTTTGCCATTTGTCCATATTAAACAGAACAGGTGGCAAGCCTGTTGTTGTTCTTAATGGGCATAGATTTGTCAATCTATTATTTTTATAAGAACTGACAATTTTGGCTAATTGTGGAAAAAATAATTTTATTGCAAAAAAAAATCATGTGGCTACCCACAGTTATATTTTGGAAAGTATCATCATCATCAACCTTTTAAGATCACATTGAGAGGAATTGCCATAGTCACCACGCTTGGCAGGCGGCTTGGTGCCCTCCGAAGCACGAGGAATCGATTTAAGCATATATTCTTAAAGAAAATTGGTGCTTAGCATTTTGGCAGCGAGTAGGAATCGAACCTGAGACCTCCGGTTTCAAGTCCACCGTCCTACCAATTAGGCTATCGACTACCTTTGTAAAGTATAAGTTCTATCAAAATGAACTAAGTACCATTTTGTAGATAAATTAATGAATATTATTTTTGCCGTTGAAAGATTTCTCCTAGTTCTAATAGCTGGTAATTTTGAATTTTCGGAAAACTAATACATTGTATATGTTTTGCTTCTAGACTCGTAAGGGAAGGCATTTTTATCAAACCAGGGTCTAGTCTGAAATCACTTTTTAGGGTTGTGCAATACGAGGAATGATGATGTCCGTCTGTCCGTATGTCTGTCTTTCACAGCCTCTATAGCTTTTAAACGAAATAAGATCCAAATATTCCTCAACAGAACTGGCCACTCGTTAGGTATAGCCTCACAAATATCATCAGCTAAAAGAGGAAGAATTGGTCTTCTGCTGGATACCCTGGAACTATTAACACGGTTTCGAGAGCTGAGACAACGGAACCCTACTGTTTGCGTCAACACTCGACTCGCACTTGGCACTATAAAATTACTTTATTACCTACATTTAATTTATGAAAAATAATTATTGTTATTGTGAAGTTGTTTTTAACGTTCTGTAAGTTGGTGTCTTATTACAGTGCTCAAACCTACCTACTTGTTCGTACTAAAGACATTTTAAAACTTAATAATTGAAGTATTGAATATACTCACGCCTGATAGACAGCGACAAGACAAAGTTAACTAATCTTTACGGCCTTGATACTTTATGGTGTAGCCAGATACACCAGTAACAGTGTCCACTTTTTGCTAGTTGTCCATATCAAACAAAACAGGTGGCAAGCCTATTACTGCACTTCATGGATTGGACCTAGACGTAATCCTATCTGTTATTTTTTAAAGTCTGGTCGCCGGCTTTACCGACCCTTCCTGCCTTGACAACAACGTCATTTTAAGAAAGGACAATGAATACTCAGTACTCACCCAGCTAGCAACTTTGGTCGCCCATATTTCTAGCATATTAGGATGGTAACGCCTCTGGAAAAAAATATATAGTTTTAGTCATCGTATCAATTAATTTTATTGCTAATTTAAAAAATATAGGACGGCACTTGGCCTCTGACTACCCCATTAGTATATGCATCAATCTCGAATAGCTAAGGAATGGATATTGGTGTTATAATGACTTTAATGCTATCCGGCGTGGTCAGAGATATCGTTATACTATAGCCTAGCCAGTCGCCGGCTCACCGCATGCTATATAATATGTACAAAAACTAACAATTAAGTTTTGAAAGCGATCCCAGATTTGTCTAACAAACACTTGATAGCATGCTTTAAATCTGAAAATCTAATTAAAATTAATGAGAGATTAGTTAATAAGAAATAAAAATGGTAGATTTTGGTTATGTACCGGCCGGCATGGATAAACCAAATATAATTTACTTACAAAGCTTGTAGAATGGTGTTGATATATCTTGAATAATTGAGGGCCTCTCATACAGCGCCAGAGGAGCAAAAAGTCGAACATTTTCAGTGTTAGAACTTTGAACAGAGAATATGCGTCTACGCCAATTTCCGATCGCGAACTAACTGAAGCGTGCTGCTGAAGGGAAGCCAATGTTTGAAAAAATCAGGTTTGGCATTACTTTTGTTTTAAAATGGTGGCGTCTGACCAATCACAGTCAAACATTTACAAATAGTTAAGTTGGCACAAACAATCTAATTAGAAATTATTAATCAATATAAGTACTTATTAATATTTTTTAAACCTTAGAATGTAAATTATTAAAAATTATAATTTTATGTTAAATGACACATTTTAAATTGTCATTAAATCTCCTGTATATTTAGTATATCTTCAACCAATTTTTAATAACTATATGAAAACAACGCGTTGTTAGAGAGAGAAGGCGATATGCAAAGGAATACGTTATTCTCAGAAATAATTGTGCAAATGCAATGTAGCAATTTCATGATGTTGATTTTAACCGTTTTACTAATAGTTAGAGAGATGGTGACAGAAAGTGGTTGTAAGCACTTGCCGGCAGAAAACCTCTTTTTCGTGTAGTCTGAGCCCCCCTCTCCAAATTCTTGTAGACAAGTAGGAGTACAGCGCTTGTCGGTACGCCGCTGAGCCGATTTAGAAGAAAAAAAAAATTAAAAAAACCTCTCATACCAGCTGAACAGCATTTGTTGACCTGTCGGTTGTAGGAAAAATATTTTCTGCCAATTTAGTCACTGCAGTTTATTTTAAATATATATTTTTTTGTTTTTTTTAAAGAATTTTAGCTGCGTATCATAAACTACTATTATGATACGCAGCTAAAATTATTTCAAAAAAAAACAAAAAAATATATATTTAAAATAAACTGCAGTGAGTAAATTGGCAGAAAATATTTTTCCTACAACCGAAGGTCAACAAATGCTGACTGAAAAATTTATAACGTAAAATCTCTATTACAAAATCGAATTATACTTCATAATGATATGTTTTACATCATTTGTACACGAAAAAGAGGTTTTCTACCGGCAAATGCTTACAACCACTTTCTGTCTCCATCTCTCTACCTATAATAAAAGCAAAAATAAAAATACGTTGGCTTTAACACATTGAAAGAATGAAGGATGAAAGATTAACTCAAAAGGTTTATAAATATGGCTGAAATTAAAGGAAATGCTGACAGAGGACGACCTAGGTGTACTTTTATTGAACATATAAAAAATGTATTGATCGAAGGAAATATTAAAAGTTCGCTGAGCATGCATATGAAAGGTATGATGAATATAAAGAAGCAATATTCTTCGCATTCGATGTCTCTGCCTACCTTTCTCGCGATGATAGGCGTGATGATAGATAGATAGATGAAATATTGTATTATGTTTCTAATTTACTAGCGACCCGCCCGGCTTCTCTCGAATTTTAGAATCACGCGTTGACAAAATTCGCCACATAAAGAACATTGCCATTATTGATATCTGTTCGGCTCCTAAAAGACGAAGCGTGATGTAATTTATGAGTCTATATATAAGGCACAAACAGAAATACCAACATCCAACTATTTAAGATAAGCCACGGCTTTGTTTTGTTACAATGCCATTATTTAGGCCAATATTCGCTAAACTCAAATTCATCGTTCGTAAAGCGCTGTCAATCCACAGTTTTTAGTAGTACTAAATTAGTACAATTACAATTCTTAAAGCGATCATTGTTGTCCATTTTTTTTGTTTCGTCACGGGTTGCCTTACAGCTCCCGAAACCGTGTTACGGTTCCAGGGTACCCAGCGGAAGACCAAGTCTCCCTCGTTTAGACGATGACATTTGTGAGACTGCTATAGATAAACGATTTGATGTTTGTTAATTTTAAATAGTGCAAAGCCTAAAGCGATTAATGTCGTCCAATGATATGATTTATATATCTATCTATTTATCACGCCTTTTATCCTAAGAGGGATAGGTAGAGACAATCGAATGTCATTTGCTACGATCCTGACATACCTCTTTTGCTACTTTTATATTCATCATACCTTTCATTTATGGTCGGCGATTGTGTGTACTTTTAATATTGTCTTCGATCAATAATTTTTTTATATGCTCAATAAAAGTACACCATGGTCGTCCTCTGCCAGCATTTCCTTTCACTTCAGCTATAAGTATAAACTTTTTTAGTCAATCTTTCATCCTTCATTCTTTCAACGTGTTCAAACCAGCGTAAAATACTTTTCTTTATTTTAGTCACAACATCATCTTTCACTCCGCATTCTTCTCTAATGACATCTGATCGGATGCGTTCAATACGTTTTATATCACACATTCTACGTAAAGACCGCATTTCCACTGTATTTATCTTACTTTCATGCTTCTTATTCCATACCCAAGTCTCGCTTCCATAAGTAAGTGAGGGAACTAAAACAACATTATGTATGTATATTCATTTTACTTTTAGTTGTAAGTTGATATGATTTACTATTGACTTTCAAATAAATTAACTTTAAAAAAAAGTGTACTGCCTTCAAATATTTGCACTGAAAAGTAAGAAATAATCAATATTTCGTCATAGAATTTGAAGACGGTTGGTGCCAAATTAGGATACAAGAAGAATATCTGTTAAATATTATCTATATTTGTATGTACTGATGATCGTAGGTCCTAACGAATTGTCTAGATTAGTGAATTTGCAAATTAAAATGTTTCTAATTTGGCACTTCAAATTCTACGACGAAATATTGATTATTTCTTACTTTTCAGTGCAAATATTTGAAGTCGGTACACTTTTTTTAAAAGTTAATCTATTTTTTCGCCCTGAGAGACAAATAATAACGCAAATTAAAAAAAATTATGGAAAAATAAAAAAAAACTGCTGTGGATGGGATTTGAACCAGACCATTGTGTCAATAGCAACCGTTGCTAGCCGTAAACAGAGACAAATTACTGAATTTCTGAAAAACTACTAAACCGATTTTCGTCATATGTCTGTGAGATAATGTCGAGAAATTATTATATCCTTAAAAAAATAAGTCGTCAAAATGGGTAGGTACATATTTCATCGAGATATTAAGAAAAATTGACTTATATAGACAGTTTTTACAAAATTTCTAAAAAACTACTGAACCAATTTACACTAAAAAAATGGGACCACACGGAAAGCACTAGCTTTCAAATAAAAAAGAATCATCAAAATCGGTTCACCCAGTCGAAAGTTCTGAGGTAACAAACATAAAATAAAAATACAGTCGAATTGAGAACCTCCTTCTTTTTCTTTGAAGTCGTTTTAAAAAGAAGGAGTAGGTTCTCAATTCGTCGGAATCTTTATTTTTTTTATGTATGTTCCCCGATTACTGGACCGATTTGGAAAAAAAATTTTTGTTTGAAAAGGTGGTCCCATTTTTTAGTGAAAATTGGTTCAGTAGTTTTTTTGAAATTTTAAAAAAACTGACTTTATAAGTAAATTTTTCTTAATATCTCGATAAAATATGTACATATTTTGACAACTTATTTTTTAAGGATATAATAATTTCTCGACATTATGTCACAGACATGACGAAAATCGGTTCAGTAGTTTTTCAGAAATTCAGTAATTTGTCTCTGTTTACGGCTGAAAATTATATATCAGAGAAAAGCCTTAGCAACGGTTGCTATTGACACGAAATTGTCAATTTTTGTATCGACGGTGGTCTAACGGCTAAAGGTATGGGGTGCAGCGCAAGATGCACATGGTTCAAATCCCATCCAAAGTAGTTTTTTTATTTTTCCATATTTTTTTTTATTTGCGTTATTATTTGTCTCTCAGGGCAGCACTTTAAAAAGGGGTGGGGGAGGTAAACGTCTAGTACTAGCCCCTGTACCACTGTCTTTTTCTGTCGTTTTATTGTCGCAACGGATTTTACGTTATATGATGATTATGTTAAAATACAAACATAATAATTATTATTAATGATTGGAAACACTAAGTTTGACGCCCTAGATCGCCTTTCCCGTTTAAAACATCACAATTAACTATTTTTCTAGAGCTCTGTCTCGCGACACAAAACGATACCAACGAAATCTAAGGTAACTTATTACTGCGCAACTGGTCAAAGGGGAAAAAATTGGCGAAAGGGGGAGCCCGTCTATGGCCCCTCCATAGGCTTAGTACTCTATGATTAAAGCCAAACGAAATTTACCAAAGCGCATACCATTTATAATTGTTTGTTATATCTTATATCGTAAAGTCTCTATTACACAATCGAAATATACTTCATAATGATATGTTTTATATACACGCGTCTGTAATATGTCAAACTTCGATACTGTAATATATTACTAATTACAGTACCGAAGTTTTCATACAAAAACCGCGGTTTGCTTCTAATTTGTTGATTAAGAAATTGGTCAATTATTTAAAATACCTATTGCATTACATAGGATTAGAAAAGGTAGTGTATGAACGGGCACATAACTTGGAATTAAAACACTCGTGAATGCTATTAAAAAATTCCACTTGTGTTTTAATTACCCCTATTATGATCCCGTATCATAAACTACTATTTCAACACACTTGCTCGTAACGTGAGTCTTATTACCTCACTTTTAGACCCATATTCCCATATATTAAACACGCGTGCTTTTTACTTTACATTACAGCACAAGAGTTATAATATAACCCAATGTATACGTGTGTCCACAAATCATTCTTGATTTAACAGGCATAATACAGTTTTTATTTTGTAACCACGACTTTGTTGGCTGTTTGTCGAAGTTACCCGTGCTTTATCTAGTGCGACGCGGGAAAAACCAAAACATTTGAGAATTGTACTTTCATTGTTATGTTAAAACCACATGAAGTTTGTTTTTTTCCGCGCAAATGTGTTGAAAACATTGACGCTAGGAAAAAAAATTGCCATTGGTTGAAAAACGTCGTATGAAACGCGTGTGCATTGGTCATTACATACTCAGCTTTCTTATAGCGCTCGACTATAAGTGGCTCGCGCTGAAAATACCGCCTCGTACGTAAGGACCACCCAACTAACATTTAGGTGCTATTTCAAGAGTTATAAGACATATATAGAAGCCCTAACCAAATCTTAAGGTCATAAATAAGTTCTAATATTTAGGAGTTATAGCGTTATATCCCTAATATACCCCCGAATTTGGCACAACTTCGTACCTCCTTAGGCTCTTCAAAGGCGATACAATACAGTTATAAAATGAAATAAGGGCTTTAGGAGGGCTATAGTAAAGCTAAAATAGCGCTAGTCAAGTCTTTGAGCGCTAGGAGGGTGCCAATTGGGTAAATATTAACTCTTTGAGTGACAGTATTGGTCTACAAAGACGATAAAAAAAAATACCTCCTTGATGATACGGGAGACAACTTTATATGTGCTTAAGTATTTAGGTTGCATATTTTTTTATATATTCGTAAGGAAAAAATCAAACTATTATTATGTCATATAAATAAATGTCATTAAAATTGTGGTGCATTAATAAAGTGAAAACGGATAAATAATTTTGCGAAGTTTTCTGGTGGTTTTAATAACAACACGTGGAATTTTATTTGCGAAGGTAAGTACACTGTAAATAAGTATATGTATTATTAATAAATAATTGAAGGGCCTGTCGTCTGGTGCCTATTAGTCGAAATGAAACATATTTTATTAACTTGTGAGTCCATATAATTTTTGTATAATTATATCTCACATAACCAAGTCTATTCCAGTTTTGAAGTATGTAGTAGTAGTATTAGAATACAAATGAGTAAAATAGTTCATTAAAGTTCTGTTTTCGTGTATATTTTATAAATTTTTCAACTCGCATGTAATCTCAAAATGGCGTTATAGGTTTATCTCATAAATGAGAATATTGTAACTTCTCTAGATACAGTATGGTGGTAATGAGCGCTCCTCTACAACGTATATACTTATAATACTGGTATTGCAGAGTTATTCATTGGGTTAGCCGTTAAACGAGACGTAACAACAACATACAGCGTTTGAAGATCGCATGATTTTAGGGATCCGTACTTATTGCTTGAAACCCTAAATCGAGTATAATTTAAGAAGTATACAAAAACCATGCGTTTTACATGGATAATGAGATTGGAATAGTCATATTTCGGGGCAATATTAATACTTAATTCCGCTAGTGCGATAATGCGTTAGTGCATGATCCACATTGCATTTCAAAGTAAAAGTACCTATTTATTTACAACAGCCGCGATTGATAATGTTATTATTTTTTACAGGTGACAAACCAAGAACGACACTCGAAAAATATTTTACCCATTGAAACCATCGAGCAGGCTCAAATTATGTTGACTACTGATAATGACAGCATCCTAGGTACGATTAAAAAAAAATGATGCAAAAGATGGCCAGCATTTCGATCCAAGCGGATAATTGTAATTTTAAACTCTTTAATTGAAAGGAAACGGAAGTTGTTCCTTTGGGAGATTCAAGAAACGGAGCTGATAAATTATGCCATTCTGTGTCGATAAAATTAATAATATTGAAGAATTAAACTAATTTAAAAAGTTTTTGTTTTTTTCTATAGCCCAAACTCTCAATTTATTACGAAAATTGAGGTTTTTAAATATTCACTCGGTTCGTCCTCACCATCACTGCTTAATAATTATGGTCCTTCTTTACCTAATGTTCATCATATCTATCATCATTATCACAATCACCATTCACGGAACCCTCATCTATAATTTCGCGAAATACTCCCGCTTGACCACTTACAATACAGCTACTTTGACACATATTTTCTTGTGATAAAACTGCATATTTAACAGAAACATTATAGTTTAGAATATTATGGTATCATTTCAGTAATTTTCGTCTATTTCTTCCAGTCCTGCTTTGATATTTCCAAGAGTTTCGGTTCATATAATAGAAATTGCTAGCCGTGACGCTGACCCAATAGCACACGTGGTTAATTAGGGATACAAAAGTCGTAGATATCTCTACAACTCTTTCTGAAGTAATATAGAGGTTATATTTGGACTACATGATCTACAATAGCGACTGATACTGCGACTGTTTGGTCTTAAGTAATACAAGAGAGATTTGTTACTCTTTAAGTATCTGGTGTTAGTAGAGATTTGATTAGCGCCGTTAAAGAACTAATGTCATCAATTGCTGCCTTTGTAGAACATGGTTTTTTAAGAGTTTGTTATCGTCTGCATATAACTTTTAAGAGGTAATGCCAAATTCTTATTTCTCATATAGATCTTATAGTTATGAGATACGCCAAAAGCTATAATACAAGATGCTTTTCCTGCATTGTAGCGACCAAAATCGCTTCTCTACATTTCTATCCTTTTAACTCGTTCTCTTATCGCTCTTATAGACGTGTAGTATATCAATGAGTAATAATGTTGTTTAACAAAATCTTTTAAATCACCAGAAGTTATACATATACCTACTATAGCGTCTCTTTCTTTCGTTAGGTTATAAAGTAAGCTCTATGTGTCGCCTAAATGTTTGTTGGGCAACATAGCACCCTTGTATCACAATGTACTAATGTTACATACTAACTATTATGAAATAGGCAATCTGTATAATAATATGGCCTTTCTTAACCTAAACGAAAATCCTATCTTGAAGTTATGACCTGTTATCGCAACTTGGCTGATTATTTTATATATTTTAATTTTTATTTGAATTTGAAATAAATTAGCGACACTTCTATACGTTATTAGTAGGTATTGTTTCTTCTGTGTCATAGGTAGTATAGGTAGAACCATAGAATAAATGTTTAAGCGCGCTCTCTCTATTGGTAAAAGTGCCCACTCATTCTTCCAATCGCCGCCATACGGTCCGCCGAAATCGAGCACAGACTCGTCCAATTTTTGTAACGTACGGTCCGCCATCCGTTTTCAAACAAATCGTTGTATTTGTGGTTGATTTTTATGGCCGGAATAATCTCTCACACACACTGACACTTTGTTTAATCGAATCTTGTGTGTCTGTGTGAGTGAGTGAATTGCATGTGATCTAAATCGTATGATTTACATCGCTAATGGCCTGTGTTTAATCTCGATCATACGGCTGGCCGGACCAGTGTGTAGGCTACTTAAGGTAATATCCAGATCCAGGTAATCAATGAAAGTAATGACAATAAATTATAACATTTTTTTAGATTATACATTTATTGATTAAATATGAGACTAATATACAGTACTACAATATAGGATAAAGGTTTTTGAAACGTTTATCAAATTAATTTAAATTACAATAATCATATAAAATATAGGGTTTAATCAGACTATTAGAGTTTGAGCTAAAGTAATAAAATTACAACTAAATATCACAAAAAAAAAATTAGTTATAAGTAAAAAATAAAACTAGACATTTTATTTTCTCAGAAATAGGAATAATCTCACTAACATTAAAATCGATAAATGCGATATTCGCATAAGTTGATTATATATATATTACTGATCGGTTTGAAAGACATGCCGTTGATATGACGTTTTCAATTAGATTTGTACAGCCTTCTACTACAGACATTGGAGCAGGCGAATACAATCATTTAAAATAGCAATAGAAGTGTCATAGAAGACAAAAGTTTAAATACAAATTAGGAATTTATCGATATGACACTGGATTAGATTAAAAACCCATAAAATATATATGGTCATACCAACGACTTCTCGATTAATATAAGTAAGAATATTCATATAGACACATTATATTCCTTAAATAACTAATGATGGTTCAAGCCATCTGACTAAAAACAGACAACTCTGAGGTCTGTATACAAAACTACACTTGACTTTACGTCTCAAAGATTTTGACTATTAAGTTTATCAAAGTCAAATATGTACTACAATTTCAAAAAGTCTTACTTTTAGGCGCATAACATTCACCAAATAACAATTCGTCAATGTAACAAATTGTCTTACAATTTTATACTTTGCTGTCATTATTTAATTTAGAAGTATAATTAGCATCAAGTGACAATAAATTCATAAAATTTTAAAAAACCACCAGAGCAAAAGGACTTAGGTGCATTCATAATAAATAGGTACTTAGGGAACCTCATTTTAGAAGACTTCGTCATAGGCCTCTTTAAAAAGTTAGGCTAAGGAAACCAATTACAATACAAACATTGACGATGAAATCGTAGATAAGTTACATGGACGAATCTATTAACGTCAAAATGCCTGACAATTTTTTTTAAACAATTCGCAATATATTCAATTTTATTTTCTAAATGTCTTCAAATTGGCTTTAGGCAAAAACTCCCCGGTTTAGGCTTGCAAAATACCGTCGTCACTACCAATTCCAATGTTTTTAGTGTGCCACATTGCATCACACAAACAAATAATGATCTGCCAGTCGCGCGCATTCATGGACCAGCCACCTATGCTTAATAATCAGGCGGTGGCAAGGTCACATGTATCTATAAAAAAATTAATAAATTACAAACTGGCACACAAATTACCACAGACAAAATCCAAGTTCATATGCGCAAATGTGCGCGTAAACTACAAATACATTATGAGTACTATGCCTTCCATATCTTTATATACTTTTATATACAATTACATATTACTACAATTCGAAATACAATAAAGAGACAAAGATGCCTGGTATAAGCTTGCAAATAGTCATCGTCAGTTCAATATACCTACACATCAACAATTCCAATATTTTTGGTGTGCCACATTGCATCACACAACAATAAAAAACTGGTACACCAATTACCACAGACAAACTTTAAGAGTATTTGCGCAAATGTGCGCGTAAAATACCAATAAATATGAGTACCTACTTTGTCTTCACAGGCCTTTTGACATATAGAGCCATACAATTACATATTACTACAATTCGAAATACAATAAAGAGACAAAGATGCCTGGTGTAAGCTTGCAAATAGTCATCGTCAGATCAATATACACATCAACAATTCCAATATTTTTGGTGTGCCATATTGCATCACACAACAATAAAAATCTGGTACACAAATTACCACAGACAAACTTCAAGTGTATATGCGCAAATGTGCGCGTAAACTACAAATACATTATGAGTACTGTGCCTTCCATATAGAGTCATACAAATACATATTACTACAATTCGAAATAAAATAAAGAGACAAAGATGCTTGGTATAAGCTTGCAAATAATCATCGTCAGTTCAATATACCTACACATCAACAATTCCAATATTTTTGGTGTGCCAAATTGCATCACACAACAATAAAAAACTGGTACACAAATTACCACAGACAAAATCCAAGTTCATTTGCGCAAATGTGCGCGTAAACTACCAATACATTATGAGTACTATGCCTTCCATATAGAGCCATACAATTACATATTACTACAATTCGAAATACAATAAAGAGACAAAGATGCCTGGTATAAGCTTGCAAATAGTCATCGTCAGTTCAATATACCTACACATCAACAATTCCAATATTTTTGGTGTGCCACATTGCATCACACAACAATAAAAAACTGGTACACCAATTACCACAGACAAACTTTAAGAGTATTTGCGCAAATGTGCGCGTAAAATACCAATAAATATGAGTATCTACTTTGTCTTCACAGGCCTTTTGACATATAGAGCCATACAATTACATATTACTACAATTCGAAATACAATAAAGAGACAAAGATGCCTGGTGTAAGCTTGCAAATAGTCATCGTCAGATCAATATACACATCAACAATTCCAATATTTTTGGTGTGCCACATTGCATCACACAACAATAAAAATCTGGTACACAAATTACCACAGACAAACTTCAAGTGTATATGCGCAAATGTGCGCGTAAACTACAAATACATTATGAGTACTGTGCCTTCCATATAGAGCCATACAATTACATATTACTACAATTCGAAATACAATAAAGAGACAAAGATGCTTGGTATAAGCTTGCAAATAGTCATCGTCAGATCAATATACACATCAACAATTCCAATATTTTTGGTGTGCCATATTGCATCACACAACAATAAAAATCTGGTACACAAATTACCACAGACAAACTTCAAGTGTATATGCGCAAATGTGCGCGTAAACTACAAATACATTATGAGTACTGTGCCTTCCATATAGAGCCATACAATTACATATTACTACAATTCGAAATACAATAAAGAGACAAAGATGCTTGGTATAAGCTTGCAAATAGTCATCGTCAGATCAATATACACATCAACAATTCCAATATTTTTGGTGTGCCACATTGCATCACACAACAATAAAAATCTGGTACGCAAATTACCACAGACAAACTTCAAGTGTATATGCGCAAATGTGCGCGTACACTACAATACATTATGAGTACTGTGCCTTCCATATAGAGCCATACAATTACATATTACTACAATTCGAAATACAATAAAGAGACAAAGATGCTTGGTATAAGCTTGCAAATAGTCATCGTCAGTTCAATATACACATAAACAATACCAATATTTTTGGTGTGCCACATTGCATCACACAACAATAAAAACCTGGTACACCAATTACCACAAACAAACTTCAAGTGTATATGCGCAAATGTGCGCGTAAACTACAAATACATTATGAGTACTGTGCCTTCCTTATAGAGCCATACAATTACATATTACTACAATTCGAAATACAATAAAGAGACATAGATGCTTGGTATAAGCTTGCAAATAGTTATCGTCAGTTCAATATACACATAAACAATACCAATATTTTTGGTGTGCCACATTGCATCACACAACAATAAAAACCTGGTACACCAATTACCACAAACAAACTTCAAGTGTATTTGCGCAAATGTGCGCGTAAAATACCAATAAATATGAGTATCTACTTTGTCTTCACAGGCCTTTTGGCATATAGAGCCATACAATTACATATTACTACAATTCGAAATACAATAAAGAGACAAAGATGCTTGGTATAAGCTTGCAAATAGTCATCGTCAGATCAATATACACATCAACAATTCCAATATTTTTGGTGTGCCACATTGCATCACACAACAATAAAAATCTGGTACACCAATTACCACAAACAAAATCCAAGTGTATTTGCGCAAATGTGCGCGTAAACTACAAATACATTGTGAGTACTGTGCCTTCCATATAGAGCCATACAATTACATATTACTACAATTCGAAATACAATAAAGAGACAAAGATGCTTATATATGAAACAATTACAATGCAAATTAGGATAGAAATAGAATGAAATATACCAGAGACAAAAATCCAAGTGTATTTACGTCTTACGTTGTAAACATCAACAATTCCAATGCCACATTTGGCATCACACAAACTATTACAGTACAAACTGGTACACAATATACCAGACACAAAATTCAAATGTATTTACGCAATATGTTGGTAGTTTACCAATGTGATTAAATGTTACAATAAAGGCTATATTAAGCCATACTACAGGGAAGAAAGTTTCCCTGAGCCGAGACAAAATCCACAATACTATATTAGTTAGTTCAACCTGGGGTTCGTTCAGCGCCTTTCTTATTGTTTGCCTCAATGCCTTGTACAAAAATTTCTTTCATCACTTCTTCAAATAACTCCTTAGGAAGTGGCATGTTGTGGGGCGCTGAGCAGTCCTTCATGTGTTTCGATACCTGAAAAACAATAAAACATGTTTTTGTCGGTAACGCACTAAAAAGTACAAAGTAATTTAATTTTGTAAGCTTTCCGGTCTGCCTTCGCCCGTGGAAATTTCTAAAATGTGACATAAAAATGTATTCCGAAGGATTTTCGGGATATAAAGTTGCCTACGTCACATTCCTCCTCCAACTATTTATGTGCAAAAAATCAGGTCAATCCGGTGCTTCATTTTGATGTGAAAAGGGTTCATAGAAATAAAACTCACTTTCGCATTGATATTTACCTAAAGGTTATTACGATGTCGCTGTTAAGATTTGAAATGACTTTGTTACGTTCTATATTGAAAAAAAATTATGGGTGAATAGTGGGTTACACTTAGAAAATTTATTATAAAATAGTCTCAATTCACAACATTTCATTTTTCGTTAAGTACCAAAATAATAAAAAATCCGTTTGGAGATCTGTATTAAATTTTTTTTATATTATTTTGAAAAAACTACACAGTGTAAGGAATACGGCTCAAAGCTACTATAATCTCTGCCTCAAAAGGTACCTGGCAATAAAAAGTATTAGTTTTTTTTATCTACTCAATTTATTTATTATTAATTTATAAACCTTAAATCAAATCTAAAGATTAAAAATAGTTAAATAAACCAGGTCCGCGTGGAATAGTGGCAAGAATACTGCTCCTTCCTCGCTTAACGAATCAGTATTAGTTATAGATATAGGAACAAAACAGGATACAAGGGGATCTAATTAACTTGCTTCTCCCTATCTTCGTTGATGAAAGTGAATAAAAATTTAATTTTAAATCAATAAACTCAAAAATAAACAATAATGAATGAAACAAAAGAACCATGAACGAACTATTGAACGAATGAAACGAACGAACGCACGCAGCTCATGTCATTTCTTTTTTTATACAGAATAGGTACCTACGCATAGACACCTGATAATTTAAGCCGTTATCGGCTTTTTCTAAAAATCCAACATTTAAAAATTAATTTTAGAAAAGCAAAAAATACGGGTACCTTAATTTTTCACCTATTTTCATATAGACTAATAAAATTAGGGTGTTAAAATTTTGAAATGTTGTGGATTATGATGACAGGGGTGATATAGTGAACGGTCTGTAGGTATGAAACATACATACCAAATATAAGCATTGCTTTATCTCCGGTACACTCTGTATTTGCTGGATACTGTCCCTGACTTGTTCCAGAATGGCTGCGTGGCGGATCAAAGTACTCACATATTGTACCTTATTGAACTCTGGATAACGATTGGTGATTAATTTAACGACAAGCGAGTTACTGCGGTTTGTCTCCAGGCGGCCGGGTCTAGAAATACACAGAGATTAAATAGGACCATCGAGTAAAGTGTGTATTTTTTTGTATTTGTATTTGGAATTATGGGATGAAATTTTGATTTTATTTTGGACTTTATGTCTGAAGTTTTTATTCACATTTACTAGAATTTAGTCAGAGGTAAATTTCCGATTTTTTTTTTGTTTATTAGAATAGACTACATACATATCACATGACCTATTATCTAGATACGATAAATTAAATTTGGATGATATCTATCATCACGCCTTTTGTCCCAAGAGGGGTAGGCAGAAACTATCGAATACCATTTGCTACGATCCTGACATACCTCTTTCGCTTCTTTTATATTCATCATACCTTTCATACATGCTCGGCGATTGTGTGTACTTTTAATATTGCCGTCGATCAATATTTTTTTTATATGTTCAATAAAAGTACACCTAGGGCGACCTCTGCCAGCATTTCCTTTCACTTCAGTCATATAAACCTTTTTAGTCAATCTCTCATCCTTCATTCTTTCAACGTACCCAAACCAGCGTAAACTACTTTTCTTCATTTTAGTCACAACATCATCTTTCACTTTGATTTTTCTATAATGTATTGTATTGTAAGACTAACTAAATATTACGGGACTTTCACATATTTGAAAAGTGGTTAAAAACTTAAATGTCTATTGCGAAGTGAATGTTTTGAACCTACTAGAATAAATGATCGAAAATATTGAAATTTGAAAGGAGGGTGGACGTGGGAATACGTGTAACAAAGAAAGAGTTTTCTCAAGCTCTTCCCTTATTTTCCCGGATAAAGTAGCTTATATCCGGCCCTCCAACTATCTCCGCTGCAATATCAATTCGATCCGCAAACAAACATAAAAAAAACATCTAAATATTCAAAATTTCGCATATTAGTATGTACTTACTCGAGGCAGTTAACTTCATCCAAAGTGTGCCGAACGATTACCAAAGGTCCATCATAGCCCATAATTAAGTTGCCAATATTCATATTCATATAGCAACGTATCACTTCGCGAACATAATGTGAGTATTTGCGATCTACAGTTTTCTTATATATCAGAAACAGGTCGTCGAAAGTGGCCTCAAGAATCTGTAAAAATCATAAAGTTAAAATAGATTTAATAGCGCTATTGTAAGCTGCCATCGGGGCGCACGGTGTGAATTTACACCACAGTGTATTCATTGGTCAGTACATTTTCTTTTTAGAACATGTTAGCTTCAAGAGGAGTATTACATACTCTTTGGCGTAAAAATACGCGAATTCTATTCTTTTGTAATTATTGAGAGCAATGGTTTAGTATTCGGTTTACCGAGTTGATTTCAAACCACTTTTCTGCCAAGTCTGGTAATTGGACAAGAGCGGAAATACGGATAGAGGTAAAAATTGAAAAAAAAAATGTAACCGCGAACGAAAAATACGGGCCTTTTTTGCTGGGATGAACAGGCAGTTCTCAAACGCCGCAAATATTCTTCTTTGATCTACGATTTTGCGGCGTTGGCAGTAGAAACGTTAGGCCCATGGTCATCCGACACAATTTCGACCAGACTAATAGTGGCTACTGGTGATATAAGAGCTGGAAGTTTTTTTGACGTGACAACGTCTTATAATTCGATGAAGCCGGCTGCACGCACGAAAAAACATGACTCATGCGGCGTTATCTCGCTCTGAGGCGTTCCATTTAAGGCTTGAAGTGCAAGCGAGAGCGCGGAACGAGCGACAAAGAGGCACAATCGGCCTCCGCATTCGGCAGCGTTCGACATCTGCCTCTCTCCTACTTGAGTGAGCGATGCGTCCGCGTGGATAGCTTTCTTATGACGTTGTCACGTTCAACTATCGTCAGTAAACCGACTTTACAAACAACCGATTTTTTCACAAAGGCTTAAGTCTTTGCATACAAAGAGGAAACGCTGCCAGTGTACTCGGCACTATGACATAGGGGGTATATTCGACGGCATGATTTTTTAGTTTGTAATTGAAATTTTGTAATAGGTTTAATTGTACATATAGGTAGATATATATTTGTTGTAATGTTTGATGATTATTTGTGTATGTTGTTATATGTAAAGTGCTTTGTTAAGAATAACTAAATAAATAAAAAAACACAATGCAGGTACTTAAATACTATTATATACTAACCACGCCTTTAACACTGGGATATTGAATCGCGGCCCACGCCACTGTATATCCTCCCAGACTCCAACCATATAGTACTATGTTCTTTGTCGAATAACATAGTACTTCCTTTGCGTATTTCATCACAGCATCGATTGAATTGCAAAGTTTCCTCGGAAATGGGACACCCTAAATTATATTAATTAATTAGTCGTTTCTGATAGGATTGTCAAAATTTAAAATTAAACCACAATAAACAGATATTTTCTATCCCGTAATTTCATAATAATTTTAAAATACTGAAATAATTGATGACATACGGCAGCGTGTCACGCCAAGTCCGCAAAGGAAAAGGGCGACGAATCGGCCATGGATATTACGAACGTACCATTACACGGCTCTTTCGACCCCCCGCATAACTTAAAGTCTATTTGATTATACTAACGGTGCTATTAGCGAATCCTGGTTGATTCCATCCAAGTGCTGAATAGCCGCACCTAACGGGTATAGTCATGATACCAGTTTCATAATAGCTGTAGTTCCCCTCGCAGCATACAACTAAAATGCGGCTTCCTGATGAATAGCCATCTTGGTTGACGTACATCACGTCCAGGGCGTATCCATCTGCCGTAGATATTTTAGCCCGCTTTCCATTATATTTGATTACATAATCGTCTCGGCCTTCATCCAGATCTTTCCCTGAAAGTATATTGCATTAATGTTTCTTTGTTTGTTCCGTATAAACCAATCTAATTACTGTTTTCCTGAATAGATAAGATTAATTAACGGGGAAGGTTTAGGTGTCTTTTGGAAGCCGAGCAGTAGCCTATATATAATTATTCGACTAAAAAAAATAAAAAATATCGACGAACTGTGTTAATGGAATCGGGACATCAGGTAATCAGTGATAGGTACTGAAGTTCCACGGGTGAAGCCGGGGCTGGACGCTATTAATTTTAAAAGAAATAATTCATCTTCAAAAAATGGCTTAGTCGGGAATCGAACCAACACAAAATGTATTTTTTGGCACTAGACGATAGGGTATACTTATCTTATATACTAATATTATAAAGAGGAAAGATTTGTATTTTTGTGTGTATGTTTGTAATGAATAAACTCAAAAACTACTGTGCCGATTTCAAAAATTCTTTCACCAATGGAAAGCTACATTCATCCTGAGTGACATAGGCTATATTCAATGACCTAAGAAATTCCTTACATCGCATGCGCTGCGAAAACTAAGTAGGGGTAGGGATAGGGGACGGGTAGGGTAGGGGTAGGGGTAGGGGACGGGTAGGGGTGGGGGTAGGGGTAGGGGTAAAGGTAGGGGTAGGGATAAGGGTAGAGGTAGGGGTAAGTATAGGGTATATTTTATTTTGTTCGTAAATATCCACGGGCGAAGCCGGGGGCTGAATGCTAGTTTTTAATAAAGACCATGCGATATATTACCTTTAAGTTTTATAAATAAAAGCTTGAGGCATCACCACCACACGCCTTTCCTTAAGCTGGGTACCCTAGGACTGGCCACGGTCAGTTTGGTGACACGGACTTTACCTTCAAATTAACTTAGGCATTATTAATCAGGCTCTTAGGCAAACCTTACATGATAGGTACTTACTATGAATATTCTGTATCTTGGAAGTTTTACCAGGGAACATAATTCGTATCATAATTGTGTGCGCTAAGGCAAATGCAAACATTTGGGTCCATATTTTGGTCAAGGTGCCCAGGTATTTGTTAACGTTAGATGACAATGGATTATGTTGAATGAGTTCAGTTGTTTGCCACCGACTGTAAATAAATACAAATATTAAGTATGTTTCTCACACGTCTGTCTTCTTTCACCTTCTTTATATTCATCGCACCTCTGGCCTCAGATCATGTTAGGTGGTTTAGTCATTTATTAAATAAACACATCCATTGATTCATTCAAAACTCAAGTCTAAAGTCTTTAGGTGTCAACGGTATATGTGATGTGAGGCAAGCCAGGAAAAGGTTTAGTTTACTCTCTAATATTATTATTATTTATGTAACCCTCAAGTTCACGGGCACATTGCCCATGGGGACACGTAGAGGCTTTTTAGAGTATTTAATCCAAAGTGTTGTTTGGCTAGCACCCGTCGGGACCTATCTCTGTATGCATAGAAACAATGCGCTCACAGAGAGACCCCGTCAGGTGCCTTTACTATTGCAAGATTAAATTAAATTTAAATTTGGCTAGGTATTGTTTTGGGGTGTTAATTGGATCGGTTTAATCAAGTCTATTGGTTTACTAAATGGCCGCCTAAAAAAAGCCATATTTTTAAAGCATTTCTGCCAGCAGTAAGACAGGCAACATCATTGGTGTAAGCGGCTTCAGTTATTATGTCCTTTAACACTTCCACCACCGAGTATTTATTATTATACCTTGTATCAACTAATGTAAGAAAAGTAACAGACAACAGAAATTAAAATCAGTAAATTAAAATTTCCTAGGCTCCATAAATCCTCACACAAAGTTTTCTTAGGTTTAGTTTACGATGGACAAACCCATCTCTAAACTTTTTATTATATCAATACGAACATAGTACAGGGTAACCGAGGTAGGTGAGTGGATACGGCGTCAGATCTAGTGGGGATTGGCAGTATTTGGCAGTGCCTAACCTAACCTGCTACCGTAGGAAAACTATTAGCCGTATATAGCCGTCTGGACAACGAGAAGACAATTTATACAAAATTCCCTCAATGGACAACATTTCATTTTTTTAATCACCCATTTTTATTACTTTTATTAAAAATATATTAAAAAATAAGTTACACGTATTTTTATATTTAATTTTTGATTGAGTTTTTATATTTTATAAATTCTGAGGACTTATAAACTAAAACCCTTAGCTAGGACTAAAATTAAGAAATATAAACTTGGGTGACCAAAGAAAGTGACAGATAGTGTCAGTCAAGCCACAGAGTATACGTTATAGAAATGCAAAGAGTATAATATACCGTGTTCCAAATAGGTGTTGCCGTAGCCGGAACTCAAATCGCCTACAACATTATTCATAATGTATATAATAATACTAGCTTTTGTCCGCAGTTTCACTCGTAAATATATTTCCTGTGATAGCCCATTCGAAACTAGCAAAACTTCCAAAAAAATATTATATAAAAGAA
The DNA here is from genome assembly GCA_963924495.1 of Nemapogon koenigi. NCBI lineage: Eukaryota > Metazoa > Arthropoda > Insecta > Lepidoptera > Tineidae > Nemapogon > Nemapogon koenigi. The sequence goes on from OZ004629.1 coordinate 24,988,614, forward strand.
GTATTTTTATAATTATATTTAAATAATAATTAATAATTTAGCTTCAAATGGAATAAAAATGGGTAAAATTAATAGAAGGCAACACCTGAGTTCAATAACTAACAACTCTGCCAACAGACATTAGTATTTTTAAATTAGAGGGTTAGCACAGATTAGGGCACCTATTAATCCTTTTTTTTCAATATTTCAGTATTTTTAAAATAACTCGAAAATTAAAGGATATAAAAAATAAAAAAAATGAATAATAAGCTTTCTAGCATGTAATCTCCAAACGGTTTTCGAATTTTGGTACCTTACGAAAAATGAAATGTTGTCCATTCCAAATGGATAATGAGGTGGATCAGATCTAGCACTACGCCTACTAAGGCTACAGGTTGACACCCTAGGTGTATATGGCTTGTGGGATCCATATGGAACATTTATAATAAAACGAATATGGTAGTGGCTGCAAAAGAAAAGGAAGCCCAAAAACGTCTCGAGAGTCGCGCGTGAATTCTGTGGTTCGATAGAAACAAAACGATGTCATAGGACCGTCTGAGCACTATTTCGTGAAGGCTGGAGATCATCTACAGCGGGTGACTAATTCCACCATATAAGTGATTATCGCCAAAATTTGATTGAGGTCTAAAGTACTTACCTCAACTTCGGTTCCACGGAGTATGTGACCGGCCAACGACTAAAGTCAAAGTCGTAATTGCGGATGGTCTTCAGGTATGTCGAAATATTAGTTGCGTAGGTTGGGCTGTGATAAACACGCATGAACTCTTTGTACAGTGGGTTTCTTGCACGTCCAATGGTTCTAAGCACGTACATTAATATAGTGGTAGCCGGTACAACTTTTATGATATTTTTCGAGATCCAATCATCACAGTTATAGTATCCATTTAGAAGATAACATGTGCATATGTATAATGACAGCAATACTAGGGCGGTGGGTAAAACTGGGATGATCTGTAGGAATAAATAAAAAGCAGATGATAGAAATATACAGCTAATATCCCCCTCCCAGCTTCCAATATGGTATGCTACCGTGGACTTCTTTTTATCTATTATAGCCTATGTGCTATTCTGATGTATAAGCTATAACATTGTAATCCATCCTCACAAACTTTCGCGTTTATAATATTAGTAGGATGTTGAAAAGACGACAGACAACGATGCTTGCCATCAAGCGTTTGCCTCGTATATGAGGAATCTGATTTAGTTGAAATAAAACCTACATATGAACACTTCAAAATTACTAATTATTACTAAATTATTTTTTTACACGCTTTATATTAGTTTCACCTCTAACAAACTATTACTATACCTATGGATTTGGCGCTTTGCAAGTGTATTTAATTCGGATTACAATACCATAATTTGGTAATAGGTAACGAAACGACGTAACCCCATCGACTTTGATTTGTCTTCACAAGTACTCTGGTCCTAGTTGATGTCCAGGGTCCTGATGATGGAGTCGGAAGGTGGCCACAGGAACTCTATAGGTAATGAAACGACGTAACCCCATCGACTTTGATTTGTCTTCACAAGTACTCTTGTCCTAGTTGATGTCCAGGGTCCTGATGATGGAGTCGGAAGGTGCCACAGGAACTCTATAGGTAACGAAACGACGTAACCCCATCGAGTTTGGGCTCATTTGGTTTGCGCAAGTGTGCGTTCTAACAAAAGCGTGTTTATTTTTGCGAGCGAGCTTACGTCACCTTTGGGTAAGTTATTGTACAACAATCTCGCTGTGATACCTACAATTTTATTTCCAAATCAGTAGTTGTTATGTGATACAAAAGAACCTAATATGTCTCGCCAAGATATTCCATTCTAAATTTTATATTTAGGGACGATGCGATTCATTCATTTCTCTTCTGCATATATTTGAACATTAAAATAGAAAAATATTGTTTCAAATACTTACCACGTTAAGGACTTTGGATGGCCATCTTTCTATGCGGTTGGACCGGTATGCTATCTAGAATTTAAGTGTCAATTAATAAAAATATTATAAAAAACAGACAAAGATTTGAGGGCAACGATAAGCTGCTGTCGGTTAGAGGGAGGATATCCCAGAGACCAAAATGACAACGTCTTCCTGTCTGTCTATCCGTTAGTAAGCTTGTAATCAGAGAACTACTAATCCGATTTACTTGTTCTTTTTTTTCTTCTTCTTCTTTTTTTGATATATGCCAACAGTGCTGACTTATCGTCGCAATTCTGCCAGTCTCCAGTGTTTAATCTTGATAAATCGGTAGCTAAGATTATCCCGCCGACTGTGATATGTCTTATTAATCGCTGACTAATCACAACCATCACAGCGCGAACGGGATTATGGCGTCAGCCGCCATGACCGGATGTAGAATCGTTCTTTTTTTTATTTATGTTCATTAGCCCGATATTTGTTTGTTTGTTTGTCCTTCTTACACGTTTGTTGTTAATTGTTTGCCTTAACGGCTAAACGAATTTGACAACAATTGATTCTGTGAACTGGGGCGGCGAAGGAAATGTTTTGTTGTATTTTTACACCGCAGGACAAAGCTATGAAAATTAGTTAGGTAAGTACAGTTTTATAGTACCTAAAGAGTTAGTATCTAAAGCGTTTATGATCCAACGAGAAAACGGGGTAGTTAATCTTCTCGGTAATTGTCTTCATTTATCTATACCAATGTTTGTTAATAGGATTATGGAACATTTACTAATAGGTAGGGATAGGGGTAGGGGTAGTGCAGGCAAGCCAATGTTTTGGCAGGACATGATGTATGAGCAATATCCAAAGTTAGTGGTAGTGTTAGGGGGTAGTGGTAGGGGGTAGTGGTAGGGGTAGGGGGTAGGGTTAGAGGTAGGGTTAAGGGTAGGGTTAGGGGTAGGGGTAGGGGTAGGGGTAGGGGTAGGGGTAGGGGTAGGGGTAGGGGTAGGGGTAGGGGTAGGGGTAGGGGTAGGGGTAGGGGTAGGGGTAGGGGTAGGGGTAGGGGTAGGGGTAGAGCAGGCAAGCCAACGTTTGGGCAGGGCATGATGTATGAACAATATCCAAAGTTAGTGGTAGTAGTAGGGGTAGGGGTAGGGGTAGAATAGGCAAGCCAACGTTTGGGCAGAGCATGATGTATGAACAATATCCAAAGTTAGTGGTAGTAGTAGGGGTAGGGGTAGGGGTAGAGTAGGCAAGCCAACGTTTGGGTAGGGCATGATGTATGAACAATATCCAAAGTTAGTGGTAGTAGTAGGGGTAGAGGTAGGGGTAGAGTAGGCATGCCAACGTTTAGGCAGGGCATGATGTATGAACAATATCCAAAGTTAGTGGTAGTAGTAGGGGTAGAGGTAGGGGTAGAGTAGGCAAGCCAACGTTTGGGCAGGGCATGATGTATGAACAATATCCAAAGTTAGTGGTAGTAGTAGGGGTAGAGGTAGAGGTAGAGTAGGCATGCCAACGTTTGGGCAGGGCATGATGTATGAACAATATCCAAAGTTGGTGGTAGTAGTAGGGGTAGAGGTAGGGGTAGAGTAGGCATGCCAACGTTTGGGCAGGGCATGATGTATGAACAATATCCAAAGTTAGTGGTAGTAGTAGGGGTAGAGGTAGAGGTAGAGTAGGCATGCCAACGTTTGGGCAGGGCATGATGTATGAACAATATCCAAAGTTGGTGGTAGTAGTAGGGGTAGAGGTAGGGGTAGAGTAGGCATGCCAACGTTTGGGCAGGGCATGATGTATGAACAATATCCAAAGTTAGTGGTAGTAGTAGGGGTAGAGGTAGAGGTAGAGTAGGCATGCCAACGTTTGGGCAGGGCATGATGTATGAACAATATCCAAAGTTAGTGGTAGTAGTAGGGGTAGAGGTAGGGGTAGAGTAGGCAAGCCAACGTTTGGGCAGGGCATGATGTATGAACAATATCCAAAGTTAGTGGTAGTAGTAGGGGTAGAAGTAGGGGTAGAGTAGGCAAGCCAACGTTTGGGCAGGGCATGATGTATGAACAATATCCAAAGTTAGTGGTAGTAGTAGGGGTAGAGGTAGGGGTAGAGTAGGCAAGCCAACGTTTGGGCAGGGCATGATGTATGAACAATATCCAAAGTTAGTGGTAGTAGTAGGGGTAGAAGTAGGGGTAGAGTAGGCAAGCCAACGTTTGGGCAGGGCATGATGTATGAACAATATCCAAAGTTAGTGGTAGTAGTAGGGGTAGAGGTAGGGGTAGAGTAGGCAAGCCAACGTTTGGGCAGGGCATGATGTATGAACAATATCCAAAGTTAGTGGTAGTAGTAGGGGTAGAAGTAGGGGTAGAGTAGGCAAGCCAACGTTTGGGCAGGGCATGATGTATGAACAATATCCAAAGTTAGTGGTAGTAGTAGGGGTAGAGGTAGGGGTAGAGTAGGCAAGCCAACGTTTGGGCAGGGCATGATGTATGAACAATATCCAAAGTTAGTGGTAGTAGTAGGGGTAGAAGTAGGGGTAGAGTAGGCAAGCCAACGTTTGGGCAGGGCATGATGTATGAACAATATCCAAAGTTAGTGGTAGTAGTAGGGGTAGAGGTAGGGGTAGAGGTAGGGGTAGAGTAGGCATGCCAACGTTTGGGCAGGACAACTTCTGCCGGGTCCGCTAGTTTACTAATAAAAAGACAAATCAACCGACAGACAGAGATCTTATAAAAACAATGAATCACTTACTGCACGCGGTACTAAGCTCTTTTCATATTTCCTAGTGAGTGTGGGCCCCACCAAGCACCGGCAAACGAAGAGCATATAATTCCAAAACATTGTTGCGTCTAAACCTGCCAAAAAAAAAACATTAAATATATGGACCGCAAAAAATCGGTGCAACTCAACATTTTCAATCAAATAAAAGGTCATGGGGAATGCCAACAGAAGTGAAACTTAAAACTATGAATAATAACAGATTTTAATTTATAACTATAAGTAGGTACCTATTCTCTAGTTGGAGATTAACACTAATTATTTCACCTTCTTCACCAAGGAAAGTCGAACACAAGCGTGGTAATTTGTGGAGGATTAATCTCAACTCAAAACTGTGTTTCGCCAAACAAAACAGCAAAATTCACAAAGATATATTATGCGCATAGTGCGCACGCGCACCGGCCGGCAGACATTGCTGTGATATATTCCTGATATATTTTTGTTTGCACCAATTATTTATGAAGAAAAGTATAAATAGGTAGGTATGTTTTTAACAGTTACAGAATATTTCATCGAAATATTAAGAAAAATAAATTTACTTTAAAAAAAAAGTGTACCGACTTCAAAAATTTGCACTGAAATGTAAGAAATAATAAATATTTCGCGGTAGAATTTGAAGACGGTTGGTGCCATTGTAACGTTAGAGAATCCCTAGGGCTCCTAACTATCACAAGAAGAAGATAGGGGTGAGATTAGAAGAAGAGATAGAAAGAGAAGTGTTATACCGGGCTACTTAAGCTCTACAGGGAGGTCAGGCCTACCTACATGTCGCCACTGCAGGATCCTACCAGGAGTATAAATATGAACCCACGATCTATTTTCACACACTATATATTGAGTCACAACACTTGTTCCTAATTCCCAGCCGACTGGCAAACTACATTGTGCTGTCACAGTTCTTCATCTTCATCTAGGCGTTAGTGAGATAATGTCGAAAAATTACTATATACTTAAAAAAATAAGTCGTCAAAATGGGTACATATTTCATCGAGATATTAAGAAAAATGTACTTATAAAGTCAGTTATTTCAAAATTTATAAAAAACCAATTTTCACTAAAAACAAATGGGACCACCTGTGAAGTATAATCCTTTCAAAAAAAAAAATCCAAATCGGTCCAGGCGTCTTCAAGTAATCGGGGAACATACATTGTTTGTTTTTGTTTTCTGAATTGTTCTAGGTTTATTCTATAATGTTCCAGAATATTCTGTTTTTGGAGCGAAAATTGCAGCGGGAAAATAAAAAAAAACTGATTGTACCGCAGACCCCACTTGTGCTTTTTGTTTTGCTGTTCCAGAATATTACGTTTCTGGAGTAAAAATTACCGCGGGAATATAAAGTTTTTACCGTTGCCCCCCAACTTTTTGAAATTTTGTTCTTAGCGTCTGATTTTTAACGACTTCAAAAAAAAAGACGTTACTCAATTCGACCGTATATATATTTTTTTTATGTGTGTTCGCGGATAACTTCGTCGTTTATGAACCGATTTTGATATTTCTTTTTTAATTGACAGATAATTCTTCCGGATTGGTCCCATTTTTATGCCATAAAAATTGGTTCATTAGTTTTTCAGTAATTTTGAAAAAACTGACTTTTTACAGTAAATTATCAATATCTCGATGAAATATGTACCGATTTTAACGACTTATTTTTTTAAGGATATAATAATTTCTCGACATTATCTCACAGACATATGACGAAAATCGGTTCAGTAGTTTTTCAGAAATTCAGTAATTTGTCTCTGTTTACGGCTGAAAATTATGTATCAGAGAAAAGCCTTAGCAACGGTTGCTATTGACACGAAGTTGTCAATTTTTGTATCGACGGTAGTCTAACGGCTAAAGGTATGGTATGGTATGGTGCAGTTCAGGATGCAAATGGTTCAAATCCCATCCACAGCAGGGGGCTTAAATGAAAAATGGTGGCTTAGAAAATAAAAAGGCTAGTTTAGAATCTATCTATCTATCATCCGCCTTTTATCCCAAGAGGAGTAGGCAGAGACAAAGTAATGCCATTTTTACGATCTTGGAAAATAAAAGAGGCTAGAAAAGAAATGTGACGCTAAGAGGAGAAATGACGACTTCGAGATGAAATTAGAAACGACATACACGATTTCACTCAAAAATGGTTGAAGAATTAAGAATCATCTTCAGCTGTCTCCACGTCTTCCCTGGGTCTGATGATGATGAAAGGGAAGCTTCAGGCGCCACACTCAAACACATGTCATACACTAGAGAGACTAGGCTTCAACTTATAAGAGACCTCTATCTGTGCTGGGTGTTATAGCAGCCATTTTGTAAATCTGCAGTAAAGCAGTCTGCACGCGTTGCGCACTAGCCAGATTTGCGCAGTAACTTGTTACACTTTATCGATCACGTCGCGTCTGTTCGGTAGGTACAGTCAGAGCATAAAATATAGACATATTTACGATTTAAATCCTACGAGTAAATGAAACCGCGTTTCTGCTTTAATTTAGCTGGCACGGGTAGACAACCATTATTATTATTAAGAACTTCCCGAAGGCAAGATATTTTTTCCGGGATCATAAGTAACTTATTATGTAGATGTCACTCTACAGTTCTCCAACAATGTTTGTGCTAAAATCACGTTGATCTGTTTGTCCATTTAGACATGAAAGAAGAAGAAATCAAAGAATATTATATCAGGACTGAGAACTCGTTTAAGTGTGTTGATAAAAATTAATCCCTATCTCTATACGCCTATGAGTTCTTGTATAATGCAATGTACTGATTACGTTATTGAAGCCGAAAGATATAGTCGGCCTCTATTTCTTTTCTGAGCCCCTATTTTTTTAAGCCCCAATTTCTGTTCATAGCTCCCCATTTTTCTTCTAAGCCACTATTTATCATTTAAGCCCCCTGTTTCTGATCTTAACCCTTGTATCCCGGTTACAAAGGTGTCTTCAAGGCGAGGCGTCGGAGGCGGTTGCTGCCCGACTGATTGCGACTACTTCTGCGTCTGACGTCATGACAATTCTGGAGATGAGGTTTGGTAGACCCGATTTATTGCTTGGTAAAATGATTGTAGAGGTGAGGAAGTCACCAAAGTTGACCGGTTTGAGGTCAGAGATAGTAAGTACTACTAGCGACAAAAATAGACAATTGTGTAGCCGCCATAAACTCTTACTTGTACAGCCCTGAACTAATTTCTGAAATTTTAAATAAATTTACTGAACTTTTGTTTTATCGTTGGCTTGACTACAGTAAGGGAGCGAGCACACAACAACCGCAGCTAATATTACTCGCTAAATATCTTATGTCAGAAGCTCAAGAGATTTGTAAACGTTGTATGATGGAGCCGTCACAGAAAACTGTGAGAATTGGTATATCAACTACTTTAAAACCACGTGCTATTTTCACAACGACTGCGGTAAATAATACTAACGATAAAGTGCAACAAGCGACGGAACTACGCACAATAAGAATGCGTTAATTATTTCAACAAATGAAGAGACTGATTGTGTGTTTTGTTCCGAGGTAAGCCGTACGATTAAAACTTGCTTTAAATTCAAATGTGAGTCCATTGATAAGCGATGGGAGTGGATTTTAAAGCGAAAACTATGTTTTAGATATTTAAGTTCTACTCATCGGCGTGACAGATGCAAGTCAAAGAAAAAATGTTCAATTTGCGACATGACAGGTCATCACACTCTCTTACATAAACCTAGGACAGAGAACAGGGAGACTCCTGCGAACGTGTGATCAGCTCAGAGGAAGAAGGTTTACTTGAAAGTAATTCCAGTTTTTGTGGACGGTCCTGCAGGTAGCGTAAGTACATACGCTCTTTTAGATGAAGGCTCAACTGTCACTTTGGTAGAAAATGAAGTGGCGGATCAAGTCGGAGCTGCTGGACCAGAGACTGGTATAAACCTTCAAGGTGCTATGGGCAATAGCAACGAAATGACCAGCCGGATAGTGACATTCACTGTACGAACGAGCGAAGGTGCTCACCGATTAAATAGAGTTCGTACGGTAGATAATTTGACACTTGTTATTCTGTCAATGAAGATCACTTATCCTTTAATCACTTGAAAGGTATTCCTTTAACAACCTTTAAAGGGAAACCGTCTGTTTTAATCGGCCGGGATAAATGGCATCTTATTGTCAGCCGCGAACTAAGAGAAGGTAATCGTAACGAACCTGTTGCATCTTTTAGTTTGCTGGGGTGGGTTTTACACGGATTTTCATCGTCTCCAACAGTATGGGGATAAAATATCAAAGTGAACGAAGATATTAATGCAATAAACGTTGTGCTTTGAATATTTTGGAAGCTAAGTCTAAAAGGGTTGGAAATAAGTGGGAAACAGGCTTACTTTGGAGGTCTGATAATGTGGAATTCCCTAATAATAGACGAAATGCTGAACACCGCTTACTAGTCATAGAGAAGATGATGGACGCTGATGCTGGTTTCGCAACGGATTTTTCAAAACAGGTCCAGAATATGTTAGATAAGGGCTATGCTGATGAAGTGTCAGATATACCGGCAGGCTGAGTGTGGTACCTTCCACATTTTGGAGTTAGAAACCCTAATAAGCCTGATAAGTTAAGACTCGTACACGACGCGAAGGCAGAGACAAAAGGAGTGTCCCTTAATACAGAACTTCTTGCCGGTCCAGATCTTTTCAATTCTCTTCTTGGAATTTTAATGCGTTTTCGAGAACGAGCCGTTGCTGTAACTGCTGATATACTTGAAATGTTTATGCAGGTCAAAATTATCAAAGAGGATCAAAACGCACAGTGTTTCCTATGGCGCGGAATGGATCGGAATAAACCACCTCGTGTCCATCGTATGACATCGATGATTTTCGGAGCTAAGTCATCTCCTTGCACTGTTACTTATATTTTAAGACGCAATGCTGAAGAATTTACCAAGTCACATCCACGTGTTGTTGAAGCGATTTACAAGCATTACGTTGATGATTATTTAGATTCAGCTGATACCAAGAAGGAGACCAAACAATTAGTGAAAGATGTCATAATGATACACAAAGCAGGAGGATTTGAAATTCGAGGATGGGTTTCAAATAGGCCTATTGTACTAGCTCAAGAGGCCGACAAGCCTACAGTCAGCTTGCTTCAACAATCTGATGAAGTGGAGAGAGCTCTGCGCCGTTTGGTACACTGTTATAATGAACAGTTTCTTAATGTCGATATTGTGAACATGTCTGCGCGAGCGTACAGGGGTTCCCTTCTGGAAATTCTAAATTCATAATCTGACAAAATTATCTACAAATCGATAGATATGGATATTATTAAGTAAGTTTAGGTTTTGTAATTGGTCACTATTTAAGTTTGATTTGTTTTATATATAAACTTGTATTTGTAACTTACAATGTCTCCATTTTATAATATAGTGTGTGTTATTAGTAAGCAGTAAACAACATTATATAGGTTTCATTTATATAGTATTTTATAGAAATAAGGGGCTAAGAGCAGAAACAGGTGGCTTTAATGAGAAATGGTGGCTTAGAATAGAAATGGAGAGCTAATAACGGAAAATAGGATCTTGGAAAATAAAAAGGCTAGTTTAGAATCTATCTATATATCATCACGCCTTTTATCCCAAGAGCAGTAGGCAGAGACAATTTAATGGCATTCTTTACGATCTTGGAAAATAAAACAGTCTAGAAAATAAATGTGCTAATAGGAGAAATGAGGTCTTCGAGATGAAATTGGAAACGACATACCCGATTTCACTCAAAGATGGTTGAAGCATTAAAAATCATCTTCAGCTGTCTTGGAGGTACGGCGCCACACTCAAACACATACACTAGAGAGACTAGGCTTCAACTTATAAGAGACCTCTATCTATGATGGGTGTTAAAGCAGCCATTTTGTAAATTTGCAGAAAAGCAGTCTGCACGCGTTGCGCACTAGCCAGATTTGCGCAGTAAGTTGCTATACTTTATCGATCACGTCGCGTCTGTTCGGTAGGTACAGTCAGAGCATAAAATATAGACATATTTACGATTTAAATCCTACGAGTAAATGAAACCACGTTCCTGCTTTACTTTATCTGGCACGGGTAGATCAACGCGGGGTAGACAAAGATTTTTTCCGGGATAGTAGGTACCTTATTAGATGTCACTCTACAGCCGTCCAACAATTTTTGTGCTAAAATCACGTCGATCTAAGAAGGAGATGTCAAAGAATATTATATCAGGACTGAGAACTCGTTTAAGTGTGTTGATAAAAATTAATCTCTATACGCCTAAAAGTTCTTGTATAATGCAATGCAATGTACCACAGCAATGTACTGATTACGTTAGAGATAGTCAGCGGTGACATCTTTTATCTCGTTTTAACAGTGAATAAGGTGTTTTTCAGTGTAGCAAATATTTTGATATTTTACGTTAATTAGTATTATTAATTATTTTTACAATAATTATGCCTAGTAAGTACCTAAAATTGTAGTTCGTTAAAGTTAGAAAGAGACAAAAGAGGTCACCGCTTATGTTCTCCCTCTGCGTCAATGTTTTGAAGAAGTACTCAATTCATATACGTATACTAAATCCATAAGAAGAGAATAAAGAAAGAAAGAAACAAACAAACCTACCTATTGCTCGCGGGACTATATCACAAACGAAATGTTTAAAACTAAAAGATTGTTATGCTGACTGTACTCCAATCAAAAGAGAGTTCTATTGCGTAAATCCGAATAGGACGCAACGCGTGCAATTGTTTACTTTGCTTGCATCTATCCCTCACTAACCCCCTCTAACCGTCCGCACGCAGCCAACGCCCTGCGTTATGCGGCAACCAACGCCCTGTTTTATGCGGCAACCAACGCCCTGTTTTATGTCGCAACCAACGCCCTGTTTTTATATTTCTTTCTTAAAGCCCCTCTCCCATCACATTTTAAGGAGTAATTAATCGAGAAACAAATATAAGTACAAAATTATAGTTCACACAAAAATTACACCTATAAAATGGTGTACTTGACGACAAAATGTTATAAATTCAAAGTGTTCTGACACAAATTTGTGCTAAATCCATACCCTTCACTTTGCGTAGGTACTCCACCCCGATGGCGGCTTACAAAGTTTTCATAGTTCTTATATCTAACGCTATCTTTATTTGTAGTTCTTTTAACTTTATAAATTAAAACCATACACATATTTCTAACTAGAATTTTAATATGTAACACCCAACTGGCGCTTGTTGAGAAAATAAAAGGGGAATTTTTCAAAGCTAGAGAGAAGCTGAGACAAAAAGCTAGTTTAGGAATAAAACATTAAAGATTTATATTGTATACTTTTATTTTATTTATTATTAATTGAATATGACAATATAATAAATTCTTCATTTGTGTCCATTTAGTTCTTCAAAATAACTGCATGATATATTCGGCCATTTTGAAACTGTAAAAATATCTAAGAATAATTATTATATTGTAATAAATTTTTGCTTTATTAAACTGTAAATAATATTAATAATAAATTATTAAGCTTAGATAGTTATAGGAGGTACTTAGCTTCATTATTTTTTTTCAACACTTTTTACCATTACCTACATAATTATTACACATTTCAACCAAATGATTTGGTTGGTTCACCGAAACTTAAAGGCATAATTCCACCTTTAGATATATAACTTTAAAAAAAAGTGTACCGAATTTGCAATGAAAAGTAAGAAATAATAAATATTTCGTCGTAGAATTTGAAGACGATTGGTGCCAAATTAGGATACAAAATTAAGTAAGCATCTAAGAAGATAAATATCTGTTTAGTATTATATATGTTTGTACTGATGATCGTAGGTTCCTAATGAATTGTCTAGATTAGTGAATTTGGAAAGTAAGTTGTTTTTAATTTGGCACCAACCGTCTTCAAATTTTACGACGAAATATTTATTATTTCTTACTTTTCAGTGCAAATTTTTGAAGTCGGTACACTTTTTTTTTAAAGTTTATTTATTTTTCCCTGTTTATTATTTTGTTGCCCTGAGAGACAAATAATAACGCAAATAAAAAAAAATTATAGAAAAAATAAAAAAATACTGCTGTGGATTGGATTTGAACCATTTGCATGCTGAACTGCACCATACCATACCATACCTTTAGCCGTTAGACCACCGTCGATACAAAAATTGACAACTTCGTGTCAATAGCAACCGTTGCTAAGGTTTTTCTCTGATACATAATTTTCAGCCGTAAACAGAGACAAATTACTGAATTTCTGAAAAACTACTGAACCGATTTTCGTCATATGTCTGTGAGATAATGTCGAGAAATTATTATATCCTTAAGAAAAATAAGTCGTTAAAATCGGTACATATTTCAACGAGATACTGATAATTTACAATATAAAGTCAGTTTTTTCAAAATCACTGAAAAACTAATGAACCAATTTTTATGACATAAAAATGGGACCAATCCGGAAGAATTATCTGTCGATTAAAAAAGAAATCATCAAAATCGATTCATAAACAACGAAGTTATCCGCGAACACACATAAAAAAAATTATATGTATACGGTCGAATTGAGTAACCGTCTTTTTTTTTTAAGTCGTTAAAAAATGGCCACCAAGAAACCTGTTGAATGGGAAAAATTAAAATAGCTCCAATAAAAATTTGTAACAATCTATTTATAGACTCACAGATGCACATTAAATAGAATAATATTCTTAATAAATAAAATTAAACAATAAATAATTAACTTCTTAAAATCTAGAGCGCAGAGTTTATAATTTAGATGATTCTTGTTAACGTACTAAAATTTTATCAATTATAAATTACATTAAATACAGTTCTATACCATAATTCATTATTACTAAAACAAAAATATTATTTTGATAGCATGGAGATTAAAGTAGATTTAAAACATAGGCTTCATCTAGCTCTCAGTAGTAATCAAAATGGTGGATGCCCTAACTAATCAATATCTAGATACCTATTACCTACACTTAAATATTCAGAAACCAACAGTTTCCTTTTTGCCAGTGGTAGGTTTAAAATAACTATTTCCAATACATTATTATGTCCCTAAAACTTCATTAGCAAATAAAGAAACTATGCAAAGAAAGTACATTTTCAGGATAGGCTGCCATTATGAAAAAAAAAATTCAATCATTTTCTCATTAAGCTATTGGAAATCTCCAAATAAATGTTAATTGAACATAATAATATTTATTATATTAGTGATAATAATAAACTTACCATTTGTCTTTAATAATTAACACACAAACCAGAGTACCTACTCTATGCACAAACCGACACGACCTAACCGGGCCGCCCGCCGCCCGGTCAGTGAAAATTTCCGGCGAGGGCGGGCGGGCGTTGATAAAAAGATCGGCGCATAAGCGCAAAGTTATTGATTGAGCTTTGAGACAATTTTGAAGCAAAGAAATCAATTGATTCAGACACAACATTCACTAGGTATTTTGAGTTTTTGATTGGGTCAATAACAAGAAGAAAATAAGTAAGTAGGTACTATAATATATAGGTATAGGTATATATATAGGTACTATATAGATGCCGACACATTAGTTGAAATTAATAGGTAAGTAATTATTTTGACCATACTTTAGAAAGATGTGAGAGAGATGCACGGCGAGTAGAGTTTTTTATACGTTCACGGGTTGCCTTAATTATCGGTCCCAGGGTAACCAGCGGAAGACGAAGTGTTTTATACCTTGTGGTTTTGCCAGTACTACAGTAGTACTAGATGACCCGTGCGAATACTTCGCACCGTTAGTTCAACTGATATCCAACAGATAGCGTCTATTACTAAAAAAATAGTCCAGTCTTAATAGTCACTTTTGTACTTCTATGCACTCAGAGTAATGACTCTTGCTCACGCATGGGCTAGAACACGAAAATGTGGATTCGTATTTGAATTATTTTGCCCATTTATTTTATTATAGTTACTATAATTTTCGTAAGTATTCATTTATTCATATTATCATCAAAACAACTTTTTTTTGAAATTATCAGACTGTATGGTTTTTAGAAACCTTTGCCCTTCCTAATTTTGGCCTCAAACAATGAAGACATGGCTGTATGGTTTTACATAGACCTTTGCATTTTCCTCGGAAATAAGACAACAAAAAAAAAGGAAAGAGAAGACCAAAAACAATGTCAAAAATGACAAAATACGTCATTCTCGCTCTCGCAGCTCGCTCCAAAGAGTACCGCTCCTCGCTCGGCCAAGTGGGCCAAGAAGTAAATAAATTTTGTGATCGCAGATATTTTCTTGTGATAATTTGTTTAAAGTTGACTTTATTGCAAATGAAAATATCGTAACATTCTGTTAATATCGATTTATTATTAACTGTACCTATTTACATTTTTCGAATAATGCCTTAATAACAACATTCAAGTATTCAATATGTTTTGAGATTTATGTCAAATTCAATTTTATAATTTCTAGCTGACTTGGAACATGAATTTCTTATTTAATTCCTTTCTTTTTTTCTCAACCATCTTCGCAGTTACTGCCAGAATTCACAAACTTGTGCTATCGGTAAGTTAAGATGGAAAAGTAATTTTTAAATGACAATTGAAATCTAATAACTTGTTTCTATTAATTACTACTTATTAATTACTTTGAGTTCATTGATAAAACAATAGTTTATCTGGCTCGGCTTTCTAATATAGGTGTTGTTTGAATAACACTGATATTATTAATGAATTTGGGCAAAGTGTGAGTGTAGGGAGATTCAGGGAGTTCAGCTTGACCTTCCAAATGATTTTTAGTTTTAATTGATTGTATACCTACTTTGTTTAAATAGTTTAATATATTTACGTAAAAGTGAAAATGGTTACCCTGGTTACCCATAGCACAGGCCATCCTAGTTTGGGAGACATGTACAATATTGGTTTATATACCTATACATTTTTTATGTTTGAATATATTTTTGTATATGAAAAAAGTTTTTCTAAGAGAAATTGATAAGGTTAGGTTTGTGTAATAACAATCTCGGCGTCTCTACCTAAAATATATAATATTTCTGATTTTGAGGTTAGATTTTTCAATATTGATTTTCTTACAAGTTATGAGTTTCTGCAACTTGCGATTTTCACTAAGGGACTTTTGGTAGTGAGGACTAGGAGCATTAACACAATTTGCAATATATCTCTACGAAAGAAAGTGAAAACCTAGGTGTTTCCCAATTTGCCGTCTTTACTAAGAAGTTATAAGAGGGTGATTGAGAGGATAAGGAGGTCATAAACTTGATTAGAAAACCCTTAAGTTAGAAAATCCTTCATTTTCTCTTAATATGGTGTTCTTTTATGTGTTCTAATATGTTAATTTGATGGTGCCCAAAAGCACTGGCGTATTATATTTTTACAACATTTTATTGTTTCAATTTTGCTTTACAGGGAGATACAAGACACTATGTGGACCTTACAACATTTGGGTTTTACAGTGGTGGCATTCTAGACTTGAAGATGGTTAACTTTAGATTGCCACCTGGCGAGATTAATGGAGAGGTAATCTGAGTTTTTGTATAATGTTTTTTTAATTTAATATACAATGGAATTCCTCATTTACATAGACAAATGTTTACAAAAAGTGCCCCAAGATATAACAGAATTAACTTATGTTTTTTTTTCAGTATGGGTTTACACTTGACAGGACAGTAAATGATGCAATAAGTCCTTACTTGGAAGCAAACACTGACAAATGCTTTTTAAATGAAAGTAAAGGCACACCTGTAATTTCTCCGTTACATCCGGCTGTGGTGTTTTTGAAAATGGACTTTAAAAATATGAGGTATTTATTGTCACTAGCTTTCACCAGTAGAAATTTTAGGCTGGGTCATAACTTGATGTGGTATATCGGACTGGTAGTCTATCTATCTATCTATCTATCTATCATCACGCCTTTCGTGAGACAATCGAATGCCATTTGTTACGATCCTGACATATCTCTTTTGCTTCTTTTATATTCATCTTACCTTTCATACATGCTCGGCGATTGTGTGTACTTTTAATATTTCCTTCGATCAACATATTTTTTATATGTTCAATAAAAGTACATCTAGGTCGTCCTCTGCTAGCATTTCCTTTCACTTCAGCCATATAAACCTTTTTAGTCAATCTATCATCCTTCATTCTTTCAACGTGTCCTGGTCGTACAAATGTCGGACTGGTAGTTTGTCCTGAAATTAGTACATTCAACCATACAAACACTTTAGCTTCTTCTCTTCTTCTTTTATTGTGACTTCACCACTATTAATCGATGATCTGCCAATGTCAAGTATTATTGCCTTTATAGTGTATATGCTGATTAATCAGCATCTAAGATCATCCTGCCAACTGTTATATGTCCTATTAATCACTGACTAATCACAACTATCACAGCATGGATGGAATTAAACTGGATTCCCTTACATGTCATGACAGGATGCATGTGTTGGTCGCCATAACATGACCTAGAAGCCCACTTTAGCTTTATAATATTTATTGTCACATTTGATAGCTGAGGAATTAACCTGTATTTTTAGGGGCCCTAAGGTCAGATACTATTAAAAATCTGATTGGTTGGTGAGGGCTATCAATAGCTCAAGGTGAACACTGGCAGAAATTTTTTTTGGTGATTTAACTGCTTCACAACTCCATTCAGACTCATCAATGTAATTTTTTGCACAGGATAGTTGGAGGGCCTGAGAGTGCTATCTTAGGCTACTTCACTAGGCTAGGTCACTATTCCAAAATTTATTTAGACTCTTACATAGTTTCCTAACTTTTAGGTTGAATATTACATGCAAGGGGGAAGTAACAGCATTGCATCTATATCAAAATAGATCTGTGATACTCTTTGACAGGGACAAGAGGCAATCACAGTATATGTTCATGAATCGTATGAAAAGGGACACTGCAAGTGAGTACTATAGTTTTCTTAGGGCATTTATGGCTCTCTCTTAAAATGTGTAGATGTAGTTCCAATTCCATGAATAAATCCTATGAACTTGTTTCAAAATTGTTGTTGGGTTATACATTTTTTGAATACCAATAACATTTTCATTTTTATGCTAAATATAGGAGAGTTTCTGATTTTGTTATATTGTCTAATTGCTTGATGTTGAGCAATAACTTTATTGGAAGCTAGATTCAACAGGTCTTTTGCTAGATATACGCTGTTCCCGCACAAACATATATTAAGTATGTTGCTGCTGAGCATCTATGATTGATCATGTGGACGAAACTGTCAAACAAATAAATGTAATTTTTTTATTCTTCACGGGTTGTTTTACAGCTCCCGAAACCGTATAATGGTCCCAGGGTACCCAGTGGAAGACCAAGGTCTCCGTCTTATAGCCGATGATATTTGTGAGGCTATACCTGACAAAACACACTTTGACATTTATAATATTGGTAGACTTAACTGGAGAGTTAAAAATTCCACATATGAATTACGTCACAGGTAGGGAATGCAATCCCGCAAAATAACTTCAATACCGGTATTTGCGGGACTGAACCATCTTAATCCCGCGGGATCCAGGTATTTGCGGGATCCCGCAGGGTCGACTTAAACCTCTGAAATCAATCGTAAATAATCGTAATAAAGACCTAATAGACCTCGTTTTCATGGTTTTAATTTTAACCCAAATTAAATAAGCTTTTTGTTACATTTTAAATGGTTTATTAATATAATGATTATAAAAAATAAAATTCTTAGAAAAGGTCGCAGGTGTGACGCAGGGTATACCCGGCCCGATGGTTCCAAAAATAATATTATCTCTTATAAAGTTCAGTTTGATTTTGATTTATAAAATCATAAAATTCGTGTGACGTAATTTATGGATGGCCCCAAAGTTATTACACTATAATATACAAGAAATACTTCATTTTTATTTTCATTACAATTTCAGAGCAGATTCTGTCACCAATATTTAATAAAGATGTGCCTGAGTGTTCATACGCTGTCTTACCAATCACGAAGGAGTCACGTGGTGAATATGATTATTATAATACAAGTGTAAGTAGTAAAACTATTCTAGCATAAGCTTTTTCTTCTTCTTTTATTGTGGCAGTATGTGGCTCCACCAATGTTAATCAATGATTTGCCATTTGATTCGATTAATCTAAGATGATCCCGCCGACTGTGATATGTCCTATTAATCACAGACTAATCACACCTATCACAGCGCGGACTGGATTAAACTCGATTCCCCATCATGTCACGACGGGACGCGTGCGTTGGATGTCATAACGTAGAATCCTAGCATAAGCTTTCTCTGTTGAACCATGAATAAACATTACCCGACTTACTATTAGAACGGTATACAGTATATAGTCTCCCTCTAACAAATA
Organism: Nemapogon koenigi; assembly: GCA_963924495.1. NCBI lineage: Eukaryota > Metazoa > Arthropoda > Insecta > Lepidoptera > Tineidae > Nemapogon > Nemapogon koenigi. The sequence goes on from OZ004629.1 coordinate 25,007,565, forward strand.
TACTATTCAATATTAGCCCAGTCTGTCTATTTTGAGCTCTATGTAAATTTTTTGTAATCAATATACAGCAAACCAAAATATGTAAAAAATCGGAAATTTTCCGTAGAATTCAATGCAATATTTTTAAAACAACTGACATTGGGGGTCTTATAGAGAATGGCGGCCAAAGTTGGTGAAAAATACTTTATTTTGTTTTAAAAAAAAATAGGATTTGTTTTAAAAAATTTTAATACACAAGTTGTGGAACTATTTATTTCGGATCGGTCTAGCCCGGTCCGATGTCAATAAATTGTAAAATATATTATTTATTTAAAAAAAACCGTAAATAAATAGCATTATTTTAAAACGCCCGTATCTATTTGAAAAAAAAAATTTTGTAACCGAAAAATGGTGAAAATGTAGCTTTTGACAAGCCAAAAAAGAGCGTATTTTCAAATTTGAAAAATATTGAAAAGATCTTGCAACAATCTGTTTTTTTTTTTAAATTCCTATAACTCATAAACCCGTGACTTTTTATAATCGTGTCTATGCTTAAAGGTTTCTTTAATAGTTGCCGTAACATGTGCGAGTATTGCGCGCTTCATTAACTGATCGGTAATATGCGAAATATCGGTCGAAATATGGGTATTTTTCGGAAAAATGCAGGAACCGCGTCGCGACGTCGCTATCTAGCATGCGACCTCGGTGGGCTCTCCCCCAAAATGATATGGTTATGGCAGCCAAGATCCGTACCACAGGCTCTGATAAAACCTGAATATCTTGGAAACTGCTTGCCCGATTTTCATCAACCATCCCAACTAAACCAGCCTTCAAATAAAAAAGACGCATTTAAATCAGTCCATCCGTATGGGAGCTATCTATATGTCTAGCTATATGGGAGAGGTCTCGGTCCAATATCCAGCCATCAAGTTGAGTCACACTTACACGTTGGCCTACGAGCGTCCCCACCAAGTGGCTATCAGGGTTAACATTGCATTCTGACCAAGCCCTAATAGCAATAAGGATCCGAAACATATCCGGGTCATACTACCTCGAAAGGGTCTTAAAGGTTTTCTTTGCCATGTTCCCTCAAGTTGCCCAGGAGACAAGGCCTTACGGACTCACAGAGCTGCTTTTCCAACCGCAGTGTCATCCGTGCCAGTCACAGGTCTCAGAAAACTGACATTCCCTGTGTCTACTGTGCGGCATGCATCCCACCATCCGATGTAACAGGCTCAACCCCGTCACAACTGCAGATGCAAGCATGCAGCGAATGACTGGGTATACCTATAGTATAGGGCCTCCACAATAGAGCCCAAGATGAAAAAATAACTCAGATTGTGGGGCGGGCGTCCAGGGTAAGCTGCAGGAGATTATCCTATTGGGCGAGAAGAAGTTCTTCGCGAGAAAATCTTTGCATGTTCCTGGCCACTTGTCGGGATTGATATCCATAGCACGACAGTATTTGTCAGACGAAACATCGTGCAAACCTTTAAGCATAGACACGATTATAAAAAGTCACGGGTTTATGAGTTATTAGAATTTAAAAAAATCGCTTCTTTTTGAAAAATCTGATTTTTGCAAAATCTTTTCAATATTTTTCAAATTGAAACATACGCTCTTTTTTGGCTTGTTAAGAGCTACATTTTCACCATTTTTGGTTACAAAAATTTTTTTTTTCAAAGAGAAACGGGCGTTTTAAAATAATGATATTTTTTCGGTTTTTTTAAAATAAATAATATATTTTACAATTTATTGACATCGGACCTGGCTAGACCGATCCGAAATAAATAGTTCCATAACTTGTGTATTAAACTTTTTTAAAAGAAATCCTATTTTTTTTAAACCGAAATGAAGTGTTTTTCACCAACTTTGGCCGCCATTTTCTAAAAGACCCCCTAATGTCAGTTTTTTAAAAATATTGCATTGAATTCTACGGAAAATTTCCGATATTATATCTTCGTTTGCTGTATAGTGATTTTGGTCCGAAAAATTTACACAGACTGGCCCCGGACTATATGTAAATTTCATGCGAGATTTGATGTCACAGTGATCGAGCCGACGACCTCGTATCCACTTCTCTTTCATGTTGCATTCATGGTGGGACTGTCCGTCTCGCCAGGCAGGCGGTTCGTGTCGTAAACTCCAAGCTCTTTGCTGATTAGCACGAGTCGTTGTGCGCCTGATCAGGAATCAATGATCCAGTTGCTCTTGCACGATGTTTCGTCTGACAAATACTGTCGTGCTATGGATATCAATCCCGACAAGTGGCCAGGAACATGCAAAGATTTTCTCGCGAAGAACTTCTTCTCGCCCAATAGGATAATCTCCTGCAGCTTACCCTGGACGCCCGCCCCACAATCTGAGTTATTTTTTCATCTTGGGCTCTATTGTGGAGGCCCTATACTATAGGTATACCCAGTCATTCGCTGCATGCTTGCATCTGCAGTTGTGACTCGGTTGAGCCTGTTACATCGGATGGTGGGATGCATGCCGCACAGTAGACACAGGGAATGTCAGTTTTCTGAGACCTGTGACTGGCACGGATGACACTGCGGTTGGAAAAGCAGCTCTGTGAGTCCGTAAGGCCTTGTCTCCTGGGCAACTTGAGGGAACATGGCAAAGAAAACCTTTAAGACCCTTTCGAGGTAGTATGACCCGGATATGTTTCGGATCCTTATTGCTATTAGGGCTTGGTCAGAATGCAATGTTAACCCTGATAGCCACTTGGTGGGGACGCTCGTAGGCCAACGTGTAAGTGTGACTCAACTTGATGGCTGGATATTGGACCGAGACCTCTCCCATATAGCTAGACATATAGATAGCTCCCATACGGATGGACTGATTTAAATGCGTCTTTTTTATTTGAAGGCTGGTTTAGTTGGGATGGTTGATGAAAATCGGGCAAGCAGTTTCCAAGATATTCAGGTTTTATCAGAGCCTGTGGTACGGATCTTGGCTGCCATAACCATATCATTTTTCCTCTTTTTATTTTTAGATTAAATGGATTCCCATAGATTGCTCTATGCAAGAAACTTGTGCCATCTATGACATCTATTTTGTGGATAGAGGATATAATATGTATTTTAATCGGTTTTCAGTTTGCTATGTATGTGGCATCGGATAAGGAGGAAGGATTGTATAATCTTTACTTTCATAATTGTCCTGCCAGTCAAGACGATGCGCCTAACATGAATATGGTGGTAAGTTTTTTTTGATATTCACAAACATTTTCCTGTTTTGAAAAATGTAGGTACATACTCTATGATGTGGGTACATCACACAATCATTATGCTACTACGGCTGAATAGATTTGGATGAAAATTGTAGGATAAAATAACAGATAGGCCACTGGACACTGTGAAGTTGTGTTTGTAATCAACTAGTCAAATCCATTGATGGATTCCAGTATGATCCATGGAATATTTATCCCGGAAAACAAGACTAGTGAGGAGCTTGATATGATGATAATGGGGAACAAAACTCAAAGCTAATTGTAGATTCTAGGCATTGCTGCATTTTTATCCCGACAGAGGGCACTTTTGTCAAAACTGTCATACGCCATACAAATAATATAAGAGATTCCGCATCCGGTCGCGTTTTCGTCATGGCGTGATGTGGAATCCGGTTTAATCCCGTTCGCGCTGTTATGGTTGTGATTAGTCAGCGATTAATAAGACATATCACAGTCGGCGGGATAATCTTAGGTACATTGTCAGCATATCTATTGCACAAGATTAAACCGGACATTGGCAGAATTGCGACGATAAGTCAACACTGTTGCCATATATCATAAGAAGAAGAAGAAATAATATAAACTATATTACTTATTGAGATTTGTATATATGTATATACTATGACTAGGTGTGCTAAACATAGATTTCTAAAGATCAAGTAAATAAATATAAATACTTAATAAAATATTTTATCTTACAACACAGCCATTTTACCATTCATATGAAACTTTCGTTTCTCTAGTTAATTTTTTAGTTGCATCATGGAATACCAAAACAAACCACCACACTATGTAAAATAACTACAAAATTGACAGTTATGTGGGGATCGTCGCCTAGAGCGTCATCTACCCAGCGAAGACCAAGTCTCCCTCTTTTAAACGATGGCATTTGTGAGGCTATACCTAACGAGTAGTCAGTTCTTTTGAGGTTGAGGTATATGGAGAGGCCTGAAATTGTGGTTTGTCAGATTATGTACATAAGTTTTTAATTATAAAAATTCTATTGGTACATGGCCGGGATAGAACCGTGGTCCGCCTAGTTAATACCCGACGTCTTAACTACTCGGCTACCGACGCACCTATCTATAATCTTTGTTCCAGATCGAAATTTACGAGACAAACTCTGGTAACTTCCTCTCGGCTGGTGAGATGCCTTTACCAGCTCTATACAGTATGATGTCTCTGATATTTTTCATGTGCGCCGGTTTTTGGACGTTCATTTTGAAGACGAGTAGACACCCCGTGTACAGAATTCATATTATAATGTGTATATTGGTGTATTTGAAGGCCCTGTCGCAAGCTTTTCACGGAATTAACTACCATTTCATTCAGATAAAGGGGGAGCACGTTCCTGTTTGGGCCATATTGTACTATATTACTCATTTGTAAGTATTTTTAATACAATACTAGCTTTCGACCCCGGATTCGATCGTAGAAATTCTTGAAATACATAAGAAGTTATCCCGAAGTATTTACGAGATAACAGTCACTTTGCGGCCCTCCAATTATCTCTATGCAAAAAAAGGTACGTCGATGCGTTGCACCATTTTGATGAAGGACAAAATAATCAAAATATAGTAACATATTTCTTGACACATTTTTATTTTTAACCGAACTTCAAAAAAAGGAGGAGGTTTACAATTCGTTGGAATCTTTTATGTTTTTTATGTATATTCCCCGATTACTTGAAAAACGCCTGGACGGATTTGGATTTTTTTTTGTTTGTAAGGGTATACTTTCCATGGTCATCAGGTCAGGATCTGATGATGGGATCCTGGAGAAATCAAGAACTCTTCAAATTTTATAGGCACACTTAAAGTGATTTGGGTATTTTTTTATAGTGACTTGTTCATTTGTTTTGATGGCGGTTTTTTTTTCTTCATCAGAAGTGGTTATTTTGCCTATATTTTTAATGTTACTAACTAATTTACGAATAAATAAAGTGTGCCTTGCTGTTGTACCAGCGGTAATAGTTAACTGCTCCGCCCCTTTGGGTCGTAGCGTGATGTTATATAGCCTATAGCCTTCCTCAAGAATTTGGCTATTCCAAATCCGACTTGTAGTTCCAAAGATTAGCGTATTCAAACAAACAAACTCATGCTTTATTATTAGTATAGATTACATTACCATTATCCATCGACCGCGCTATGGTAAATTTCCTTTGAATTCATTCATTAAATTACGTGAAAAAAAAACCATAAAATCTTCGTTCACCATTAAATGATACATTTTAAGGAACCCTAACTGAATGACTCGCTTCTTTTAATTCTAGATTGAAAGGCGCCGTGTTATTTGTGACAATAGTTCTGGTTGGCACTGGGTGGAACTTTATAAAGCATATATTGGCCGATAGAGACAAGAAACTGTTTATGATCGTTATACCACTTCAGGTAAATATTGTATAAAATTGTGTATATATTCTAACAAAATAAAGTATAGCCTATGTCACTCAAGGATATAGTAGCATTCTATTCTTGCATAAAAGATGATATTGTGACTAAAAGAAAAAAAATCCGTCCCGGCTTCGATTATAAAACGAAATGAAAAAAATTATTCCCAGAACCCGATTGCAGCGCCATCTACCGGGTCCAATTGTGAATCTAAACCATCCAGGGACCTACTCAAACACACAAAAAATGTCATCAAAATCGCCCGTGGAGCCCATTATTAACATTGTTCATACAAAATATCATAGAAAAAAGGATTTTTAGTTTTCCCGATTTTTTCAATTTTCAGAGAGACTTTTCCCATTTTTCATTTCCTAAAAACCTAAAATCATCCAAATCAGTCCAGGCATTTTGGAGTTTTGCGCTTAGCAACACATTAAGCCGTTCATTTTTATTTATATAAATAAAAGCACCGACAATTCGCGTTACGTGGCACCGCTAACCATGTAGTAACCAAAGAGGTAGCAACAACTTCCAAGTGTACCATCTGGTGCCACCGTTGGTCCAGTCTGTGTCACGTCTAGAGACTCCCAAAACACAAGGAATAAACTCCAAAGCGCTGAGTGAAGCTCCTTTTACCGCCTCACTAACCAACGCCATCATTCCGTCTTACCCTGTTGTAGAAAGGCAGAAGAACCGCCGAGTTAGCGCCAAGGATCGTGCTGTAATCTTAGCAGATTCCCTTGAGACAGTGCAAGCCGTTCCCTGTGGTTATTCCGTATCACGACGAGCTGGTATTGGGGGAGTTCATCTCTATAAGTTATTTGAAAAGTTGCTCCTCTGAGCTCCATGAGTCTCCAACTTGTGAGAGTAGGTAGTGCACATGGTGGCGAACACGCTAGACATGGGACGCTGCTCTGTCGGTGTCTTTCTAGATGTGGGAAAGCATTCGACAGAGTGTGGCAAGGTGGCGTCCTCTTCAAAATCCTCGGAAAGCGATTTCCGCCAATGGCCGTGAGAGTGATAGCGTACTTTTTCCACGTTAGCCTTAAGAGTGTAGTGTACCGCGTCCATGTCCATACAAACGGAGAAAACGTTTTACTACCCCTAAATATCATTTAATTTTAACGATTTTGTAATATGTTACTGACATAATGAAAAACTACGTACGTATTTTTTCCTTTTTTCAAAATTCGTAATAGGTCAAAAGTTATAAGCCCCTCAAATCTCGGTTTTTTTGGTTCATAACTTGCTCGTAATAAACCGTCTGTATTTGAGAAACAAAGCAAAATTTCAAAAAAAGCAAAACGTACGTACGTAGATTATAATCTGCTAAAACGTTTGACACCAAAATTGTAAGGTTTCGTTATAGTTTAGTAGGTGTAAATCGTTTTCCCCCAAAACGCAATTTTCAACGAAGAACATACCTACGAACACTCACGAGCTGCAGTGTTCTCTGTCGCACTGATGCCCGGGGAAAGAGCGCGCTTGAGACAGAATATGATTTTCTAAATACCTATTTCGCTGCGTACGCTGAGCTACACGATCCTCTTAAGAGAGAGATATCGTCTCTTAGAGTAATCTCATCCGAAGTACCCCAAGGAAGCGCAGTCGGGTCATGCTCCGACTGGCAGCGCAAGCTGCACCGCCGGTGGCGTCCGCCTCGGAGAGGCCGCACCCGAAGGCACGACCGATCCCGCCTCTTCTGGTCCGCTGCACCGCGAGGCACAGCCGACTCCATCTCCCGACCGACCGCACGAAGAGCACAGACCCCCACCTCAATACCGGCCGCACGGAAAGCCCGGACCGCCGGTCACATCTTCAACAACATTTGGTCTCGGGTCGGCCGTGCCGCATGTGATAACATCACGAGCGACCTCAGATCCTCTAACCCGCAACCGGTTCCAGCTCGGATAAGGCCGCGCTCGAAAGCGCGATCGATTCCACGGCCGCATCCTCAATTGACTCTGCCGCGCCGTAGATCTAGACGACACGACTGACCCCAGAACCCCACCTCGAAACGGCCGCACAGGAACCCGCACGGCCGCTCCCGCCTTCAGCCGGCCTAAGCCGACTCCGTCTCGAACCGGCAGCGCAAAAACCACCGGTTCCACCTCCAGCCGCATGCGCGAAGAGCCCTGCCAAATCCACAGAGCCCCTGCGCAGCGGCTCCACCTCGGGTGCCGCTTAGCTTCATCGTGGATAGTGTGACCAGCACTACTACGGTTATTAAGCCCCCCGCCACGACAAAGCTGGCACTACTGGACTTTTTCCTTTCAGGGGGCCCGCTATATACACGGAAAAAAATTGTATGGCGTTGGTCGATGATACTTTGCACTTCGATAAAGTCGAGTATGTAGATTACGAATGTCGAAGAATCCAAAACTTTTTTTTTTCGGAAGCTGGTTATTTTCATCCCTAAAGTTTTCAATTGCCTAAATCTCCTGATGGAGAAGTCCTACGTCCAAAGTTTCTTCCCTACATATCATTGTCTGTTATTGAAGTACAAGCATGTAAAGAAATCCCGAACTTTTTCCTTTCAGGGGCCCCGATATACATAAAGAAAAAGTTTGTATGGAGTTGGACCACATTCTTGTCACAGATGATTTAAATGAGATTTGATAGATCTCAACATAAGTATCATTTTTCATTATGGAGTCAAAAAAAATCATCCAGTAAAAAAAAAGTTACACGTATTTAAAAGGAAGTAATTTTTTTTTTAAATTGCTAAGGTATAAAATTACAGTAACTGCGGTAGAATCTTTGACAGTACCTATGTATTCTATTACAAACGTTGAATAACATTGTCATAAAACCAAATATTTTTAAAATCCGTCTCAGGGTTCTCGAAATAGACATTTCTATTTTTCACCTTTTCATTGATAATATTTCAAATGGACTAGTTTACTATTTTTAATGTTTGAAAATATAAATTATGGCAAAATAAAACAAATTGTTTAGGAGAAATTGAGATATTTCAGAAAATTACAAAATTTTAAAGATGTGCTTTGATTAAATTAATTTAATTTTCATATGTTTTGAATATATTTAATTTAACTTTGAACTTAATTTTGAGCACAATGAAATGTATTGTGTTTTTTTGTGTCAAATCTGATTTAAAACTAAATTTACTAGAAATGTGGTGCAAGCCGCCCTAAATAACTTTCTTTCTAAACCAATCTTTGTTTCAAGAGAAAGAGAACTGGAAACGTGTCATTTTCATAATCCGTCCCAGGGTTCTTAATATTCAGTTCTTGATATTTTCGTTAATATTTCAAATGGACAAGTTTACAATTTTTTATTATTGAAAATATAAATTAGGGCAAAATAAAACAAAGTGTTGAAGAAAAATTAATATATCTCAGAAAACGACGAAGTCTTTAAAAATGTGCTTTGAGTAAATAAATTTAATTTTCAATTGTTTTCAAGATATTTTGAAGATATCCGCAATTTCAATTGCTAACTTTGAACTTAATTTTGCGCGCCATAAAATGTATTGTATTTTTTTTTTGTATTACATCTATCTGATCTAAAACTAGATTGCAAGCCGACCTAAATTACTTTCTTTCTAAAATAATCTAAGTATTGTTTAGATCAACACATAATAAGTGGAAATCCCATCGTTTGCAAAATTTATTATTTTCGGTTAAGTACTTAGATTTTGAACATTGGAATTATTGAGACTATTTTTACTCCATTCAGTTAACACTCATGTGTATATATTATGTAGTATCAAGTAATACACTCGGAATACCTGGTGTAAAATATTACAGCAAGACAATGTTATACACAATTTACTATAATATAACTTATTCAATTTTATGATACCTACCTTATTTTCGGGTCTCCTACATTTTCTCTATAATGTTTTGATATAATTTTAGAATTTATAAGTACATAAGATATAAAATTACGTTCTATAATTATTCATTTGCTATAATTTTTTTTAAACCTAAAATCGATTAGTACTGTAATTTTCAAAATCACTACTATCAACATTCTATAATTATTAATTTGCTATAATTTCTTATAAACCTAAAATCATTTCTGTAATTTTTAAAATCACTATTATCAAAATATATAAAATTACATTCTTTAATTATTTATTTGCTATAATTTTTCTTTTGTCGAAAATCGATATCCGTAATTTTCAAAATCACTATTATCAAAATATCAATGATCTAATAATTAATTTTATTTAATTATAATATATATTTACATAAATTAATTTTTGTACATAATCATATTATATAAAAAAACTTAAAATATATATATATATATATAATTAATTTGCTATAATGTTCGTATTATCTAAAATTGTTTTCTTTAATTTTGAAGATATCTAAATTATCAAACTTAAAGAATTTAATGATTAGTTTGCTATATTTTTTTCCTATTTATTTGCGAGTACAAAAGTTTTTAGTTTCTGCCACTTAGCCGTCCGCTAACGCGGCACGCTCGCTTCGCTCGCTCGGCTCGCGCTCTTTTTTAGTACTACACGTACCACGCTCGTCGCTGCGCTCCTAGCTAACCTATTTTTATTTACAAATTAGGGAAATAGGAATCGAAAATTACTGCAATAGGTTAAGATTAACAAAAACTACTGTAAATTTTAATAGTAGTACTTATTTAAATTGATTTAATTATAGAATATTTTTTTTAGGCTGTATTTGTAAATGTAAATAGAATGAAGTTATACTTTTAAAATATAGTGAGTACAATTATTTTAATAATCCATTAGAGCAACTGATAGTATATATAGATAGTATAGATTTATAAATTTTTAGACCATGAATTTATATATTTAGAAAATTATAATAACTGCATAATAATAAAATAGAAAAGTAGCCCTTAGTGCAATTGCAACTAGGGATTATAGAAATTATAAGACTTGAATTTATATATTTTCAAAATTATAGTAACAGCAATTATAGAAAAGTAGCAATTAGTGCAATTGAAAATAGGCATTATAAAAATTATAGGACTTAAAATTATAGATTTTGAAAATTATAGGAACTGCAATCATAGAAAACAATGCATTATAGGAATTAGAATTATAGATTTAAAAAATTTTATCAAACACATTTATAGATTTTTAAAATTACAGAATCTAAATTTATAGAAAATGAATATTTATAGCAACTAAAGTTATAGCTTCTGAAATTATATATTTTAGAGAATTTGAGAGGATACCCTTTTTTTCATTAGTAATTGAGGTATGGCCAGGCGTCCTTCACTGTTTGGGTAAATATTTTTTTTTGTTGGCTGTACAGTTTAGAACGGTCTGCTACAAGATTCGTATAGGACAAAAATCATGAGGTGGCTCCTCAGTTGGGTAGTTTTTCAGAAATTTAGTAATTTACCTCTGTTTACTGTAAATTGTATATATTAGAGAAAAGCTTTAGCAATGTTTGTTATTGACACGAAGTTGTTGAAGTTAATTAATTTGGCACCAACCGTCTCCAAAATCTACAACGAAATACAATTATTTCTTACTTTGCAAAATTTTTGTCAGTATACTTATTATTTGTATTTATATATTTTTTATTTTTGCACTTAAATTTTACTTTAGAATCTGATAAAAATCCCAAAGAATCTAGCTATCATTTCACATATAATTTTTAATGTATCTGTGTCCGGAATAAAAATTCTCCATGTAAAGTTTTAATTTGCTATGTTTTTCCTGATAGTAGACGTTATTTGAAGAAACAAATTTCACATTTTTTTTCATTAATTTCTTTTTGCTATTTATCATAGTATTTTAATCCATTGGGCCAATATTAGTGCGGCATTATGTTAAATATGTCATTGCCTATCAATATTAAAACAAATAAACGTCATTTGCTACAGGATTGCCTGACTAAATAATATTTTTCGGCTTGCACCAATGCTTGCACCTCATTTTAGATCAGACATCAACACAAAAAAACACAAATTAACACAATACATTTCATGGCGCGCAAAATTAAGTTCAAAGTTAGCAATTGAAATTGCGGATATCTTCAAAATATCTTGAAAACAATTGAAAATTAAATTTATTTACTCAAAGCACATTTTTAAAGACTTCGTCATTTTCTGAGATATATTAATTTTTCTTCAACACTTTGTTTTATTTTGCCCTAATTTATATTTTCAATAATAAAAAATTGTAAACTTGTCCATTTGAAATATTAACGAAAATATCAAGAACTGAATATTAAGAACACTGGGACGGATTATGAAAATGACATGTTTCCACTTCTCTTTCTCTTGAACCAAAGATTAGTTTAAAAAGAAAGTTATTTAGGGCGGCTTGCACCACATTTCTAGTAAATCTAGTTTTAAATCAGATTTGACACAAAAAAACACAATACATTTCATTGTGCTCAAAATTAAGTTCAAAGTTAAATTAAATATATTCAAAACATATGAAAATTAAATTAATTTAATCATAGCACATAAAATTTTGTAATATCTCAATTTCTCCTGAACAATTTGTTTTATTTTGCCATAATTTATATTTTCAAACATTAAAAATAGTAAACTAGTCCATTTGAAATATTATCAATGAAAAGGTGAAAAATAGAAATGTCTATTTCGAGAACCCTGAGACGGATTTTAAAAATATTTGGTTTTATGACAATGTTATTCAACGTTTGTAATAGAATACATAGGTACTGTCTAAGATTCTACCGCAGTTACTGTAATTTTATACCTTAGCAATTTAAAAAAAATTACTCGTTTTAAATACGTGTAACTTTTTTTTTACTGGATGATTTTTTTTGACTCCATAATGAAAAATGATACTTATGTTGAGATCTATCAAATCTCATTTAAATCATCTGTGACAAGAATGTGGTCCAACTCCATACAAACTTTTTCTTTATGTATATCGGGGCCCCTGAAAGGAAAAAGTTCGGGATTTCTTTACTTGCTTGTACTTCAATAACAGACAATGATATGTAGGGAAGAAACTTTGGACGTAGGACTTCTCCATCAGGAGATATAGGCAATTGAAAACTTTAGGGATGAAAATAACCAGCTTCCGAAAAAAAAAAGTTTTGGATTCTTCGACATTCGTAATCTACATACTCGACTTTATCGAAGTGCAAAGTATCATCGACCAACGCCATACAATTTTTTTCTGTGTATATAGCGGGCCCCCTGAAAGGAAAAAGTCCGGGATTTCTTTACATACTTGTACTTCAATAACAGACAATGATATGTTGGGAAGGATTTTTGGCCGTAGGACTTCTCTATCGGGAGATATAGGCAATTTAAAACTTTAGGGATGAAAATAACCCTCTTCCGAAAAAAAAAAGTTTTGGATTCTTCGACATTCGTAATCTACATACTCGACTTTATCGAACTGCAAAGTATCAACGACGGGCGAATTATTGTCGGGGTCTTCATACAAGAGATCTCCCCGTTAGTTAGACTATTATTCGTCCACCAAAATGCCTTTATATAAATGTTTTTGCAGGTAGTCGCGAACGTGGCAGAAATCATCATAGCGGAAAGTGAAGAAGGTGCGGCTGAGTACATAGCATGGAGAGATGCGTTCATACTGATTGACTTTCTATGTTGTGGAGCTATATTGTTTCCTGTTGTTTGGTAAGTTTTTTTGTAAACATTGTCTAGGTTCGCACGTGGAAATTTTGAAATGTGACAAGAATTTACATTATAGCTAAGAACTATCCCGACTAAACCAGCCTTCAAATAAAAATACCGCATTAAAATCGGTCCATTGGTTTGAGAGCTACGATGCCACAGACAGATTTTGAAGCCTATTAATCTAGCTATCTCTGTGCAAAAAATCACGCCGATCCGATGCTCCGTTTGGCGTGAACGAAGGACAAACAAACAAAATTTAGTTACACCGGTTTTCATATAGATAGGATATCATGCTACTTCTACCCTTGTTTGCCTTCAAAGTCCCAGGGCTCGCAGCATTAAATATTCTTATTTATAAAATTACAGGTCAATTCGGGATTTACAAGATGTGTCAAAAACTGATGAAAGTGCCGCGCTCAACATAGCGAAGTTAAAACTCTTTAGACATTTTTACATAATGGTCATATGCTACATATACTTCACTCGGATCATTGTTTACCTGTTAAAGGTTTGTTCTTTTTCATCGATTTAATACTAGAGTCGTGTCTAATGAATCGTGTCATTTTAAAAGTTTTAGTATGACAACATTTATACTGTCACTTTTATCGTTACATACTCTTTATACGAGGAATTATAAGGTTTGATACTTTCGTTGATTTTGGTAAATTCTATAAGTCTGTTCTGTCTGTATGTTTGTATTGTATTGTAATTTGTTATGAGATTTATGAAGTTTATTATGTCTGTCAGACAATTATACCGTTTACAGTTTTGAAACGAATTTAAATTTTAGTACATAGTGTAGAGTAAATATGATATAATAATAATCCTTTTGTCAGAAAATTTTAACATACCTTACATAATATATTCAAAATTTTTTAACTCCAAAGAATCTAAAAAATAGGCTAAAAAATATGGTCTATGGCATTTATATGATGGCAGCAATTATTGCCTGCTTTGTATGGTCTCTATATGTATTCTTATATTAATAAAACCTCTGCTAAATAAAAGTATTTTAATCAAGTATCATCATAAAAATTGAAAGTATCAAGTCTAGCAATTCCGTGAAAGTCAGTGTTTACAGCTTAAGATTTTTTAAATTTGCCGCTCTTTTGAAATGACACGATTCACTGGACAGACGCTAAATTGCGCTATTTAACTTTAACAATATGAAAAGTCAAATCCGCTGTCAATTTCTAGTTTCAAGTATAACTCCCGCCAAATATCTTGAGCTCTTTGACATTCGGTGCGCAGTACTACAACATTTTAAAATACGATTTTTGTACTCAGTGTCAAAATCTCAAATTATTTGGAAAGTTGAAATTGTGCAATTTATCCTTATTGATTTTGCATTTCTGTCCTATTTTTAAATGTGTAGAAACTAGGGACAAACGCTTTTTTATTTATTATAAACGAGCAGGAATTAATATTCCACGTCGTGCCTCCAGTGGAACGAGTTGATGGTAATCCAAACTTTAAAATTCACATTATTAATAGGGGATACAATGTGTAAAGTATGAGCACTCATTCATACTTTTTGTAGAAAATATTGGCTGTATGTTTTAATACTGGCAACTAATCTTTTGGACAGAGTTTCAAATAATTATAAACTATATTTGAAGCTCTGTAGAATTCGAGACTGAAGAGAGTCCGGCATCAGCAACGCTGGAATGATGTAAAATTTGAGACAATGAAATATATATTATAAAATAAAAACCTACTCTTATCATTGAAATCGCCTTAAAACCCGTTATATGGTGGAGGCGCCGGGTAGTATATATTCGATTGATAATATTGTATTGATCGGGTATATATATTTAAAATACGGTATTTACGTGATATAAAAAATAATTTAATAATATATCATAGTATAGTGTATATTCGGGATTAGTGTAAAATCGCGAGTGTACCAAGAGAAGAAGAAGAAGGTATACCCAGATTGCAGTTTTGTGGAGACAAGAAGCTGTTACGGAGTTGTTGGAACTTGAAGTATAATTCGACAGAAAAAATAATAAGAAACAAGAGGATAATATATAAAGCTAAGTGGTTTGAAATTAATAAAATGTCCTCAACATCGAGATACGACGGAATCACGACTTCCTTTGAAAATTTTTTGACCCAATTTTCAACACTAAGTGCCTTGAATTCATGGACTGATGAATCTAAAGCTCTCATCATTATAAACTATTTAACAGGCCCAGCTCTTAATTTCTTTAAAACTAATTGTGATGCTTCTACGACTTATAATGAAGTTTTACAAGTATTAAGGGAAGAATTCAGCACACAGACTGATTATGCCGCTCAATTTTATACATCAAGGCAAAATCAAGATGAAAGCACTTTAGATTTCATATATCGAATGACTCTATTAGCAAAGAAAGCCGAAATTACGAATGAGTCAATTATTATTAAACAAATATTATCCACATTGTCCTTTTATAATAAGCGAAAATTTGGTACGCAATTGTTTACCACCTTAAAAGATTTTAAAAATGCGGCCAAACAAGAATATGAGATTTTTAACTCTCAGTCACAACACTTATCATTGCCTTTAAAAATACAAACGGTTGGCGATAAGGACACTTGTACACATACTTGCTCGCGGGGTGATTTCCGTGACGAGACCCAAAATGCACCAATTGTGCATTTCGAAAGTCAATTCAGTGATCGACGGGCACCAACTGATGTTTTTTCAACACCAGTTACGTCTGGACCCTCACGTAGGTTCCCACCGCCAATACGCCCTATGGAACCCATGTCTTCTGCTGGAAGAGGAAATAATTTCTCGACGCCCACTCAGAGACCGACGTTTCAAAACTCTGAGAAAAGAGACTCATCAATGGTCGCTCAGCAGCCAACGCATGGATATGCCTTGCGAAATAGACAACATCCATCTCAAGATGTAAGGCAACAGCACCCAAATGCTCGACGGCACTAGACACCGGGATTATGCTAGCCGCCGAGGAAATTGAAGGTCCCTCTATTTCGTCTCTGACGCCTTTTATTGAAGTGAAGATACACGGAATTACTACGTGTGCTTTACTGGACAGCGGTGCCAGCGTCTCCGTGATCTCCGAGAAGTTGTTTTTTAAAATATTAGATAAAGTAGATATTGGTTCATGTCAATTAAATAATAATAAAGTGCCCTATGTGCGTGTCGCCAATGGCAAGAAGGGGGGATGTAAAGTATGAGCACTCATTCATACTTTTTGTAGAAAATACTGGCTGTATGTTTTAATACTGGCAACTAATCTTTTGGACAGAGTTTCAAATAATTATAAACTATATTTGAAGCTCTGTAGAATTCGAGACTGAAGAGAGTCCGGCATCAGCAACGCTGGAATGATGTAAAATTTGAGACAATGAAATATATATTATAAAATAAAAACCTACTCTTATCATTGAAATCGCCTTAAAACCCGTTATACAATGTCATAATTTCAGATTTCTGTTGCGTTTCCATATTCGTGGGTGAACGAGATGTTCCGGGAGTTGGCCACTTTCGTGTTCTTCGTGATGACGGCGTACAAGTTTCGGCCGGCTGCGGCAAACCCATACTTCACTCCAACACAAATGGTTGATGTGGAGCCTGAAGTGTGAGTATATTTTATTTAGTGCTTATATGATCCGAAAGAAACGGAATACATAATGAAATTAGAAAAATACGAGTTACAAAAAAAAGGTTAACGCTCAAAAGATTTTTATAATTTTAAAATGCATAGTTTAAATTATATTAAAGAAAATATACGAAAATTGACCGTTCACCCGTGAAATTTTATACTCAGTAGTTTCAAATAGAAAATATATATGTATGTATCTGAGAGAAAATTAATAATAATCTGTTTATTGTTTTTTTTAGTTTGTCAGAAATCGGCGTGTTAGAAGGAGTGACAAAACTACCAAGTCGAGGAGATAGATACAAGGAAGACATGCAACCTTTGATGAATGGAGATTCTGACTAAATTACATAACCAATGACCTATAATAACCAATAAAACGCCCAAGGCAAACACTTTCTCAAATAGGTGTTATACGGTCTACTTAACTGCACTTAGTTCCGACCACATCTGTTATTAATTACAAGAGTCCCGCCCCGGCTTGGCCCCTACAGTTTGTATAAAATGACATAATAATTATCCCGAAGAATTTCCGCATATAAAAAGTAGCATTTGTCACCCTCCACCTATCTCCGTGCAAAGTTCCGTCGATCTGTTGCTCTATTATGTTAGTGATATTTTAGCGCGGATAGTGACATTTCGCATTGTATTGTCAACGTATGTTCTTTGGTATAAGGCAAATGAATTGTGCAGTGTACCGCAGTACGTTTAGTTTGACAGATATTGTTTAATTGTAAAATCAATAAGTATTTTTTGGTCATTAAGTCGTGGTTAATACGTGAATTTACTATACTATTGACAATAAATAATCAGGACGATTCTATATGACCTAACTCATTTACTCGAACAAGTCTATTCCTTTGCTTTCTTTTTTATATTTGACTTCTAATATTTGCGGGTTAAAGAAGGGATCCTGCTGTCCAAATAGTATTTTCAAATGAGTTGTGCGCATTTTTGATCATTTTATAGGAAAGTTAAAATTAGTGTAAATTGTGTTTGGATATTTTTACAATATCATTAACATTCCCTTGTTTATTTGCTGAAAATAACCGATTATTATATTTTTATACCAGTAGAGTAGTTAAGCAAGCCAAAAAAAGGTTCAATAAATTTAAAAACTACGGATCAAGAGCAATTCGGTATGTAAAGTAAAAGTTAAGGTATGCTGAATCCAAAACCGTTTCGAGATATTGGTTTAATAATCCGTATTTTTCAATTTATAACTCTTAAAATCGTGATATTGTCTTTATTTTTTTCAAAAACAAATAATTTACTAAACCTACATTTCACCTATGAATGACGTCATTATATCGGCTAAATAAAAGCCTTAAATATTTACTTGTCAACTTGTCAACCAATGTTACCTTGTTACTAGATATACCACTATTTCAGTAATTTTTATAACTAATTTAGTTTATTATTTAGGAAGAATGTTTAAGCATTTTTTATGGTAGGATATTCTTTGCCCTTTGTATATATTTTGTATCACAACAACTATGCAGACTACGGTATAAAAGCCGTAAAGATGTGTTTGTTTGTTGTTGTTTTAATATGTTTTATGTAGAAGTTGTAGGTTTTGGTAGATTTTGTAGCAAAAAACTACATTAGAGACGGCAACACTATTGTTTGTTAAATGTCAAAGTCAAAAAACACAGATGTTCTTTTTTCCGTACTAACATATCAAAGGTATTGAAGTATTCAGCCGACAAATAGACGTCATCAGTGCCAAAACTTTGATAATTTATTATAAAAAAACTACTGTATAGAAATAAAAAATATTCAAATTAGTTTCTTAATATAGCTTAATCTTTAAAATAAAAATCGTACTCTAGCTTTTACTTTACATACCGAATTGCGAGGTAGGTGAAAATGTAAAAAGTCTAACTTATCAAATAATATTGTTTAGTTCAAGGATGTTTGTGATCTTTCACCCTCAAATATCCATAAATTAATCTATTTATTTTTGTAATTTAACTGTAGCCAAATGCTTCGTCGTTCTGTGAAAATTTTGTAATTCCATTTGAAATAGTTGTTAGGTAATATAATTTTGAAATTATGTTAATAATTGTACATTAATTCTTGGGTTTGACAATTGTTATTTAATTAAACTCTGATTAACTTTGACTATACTTTAACTTAAGCTGTTAGAGATCAGATCGTTATCAAATGTTTTTTAGACAAATCGAAGAGGACTTTAAAACTAAGTTGGTAGATTTTGCAGCCGGGTACTATAAACTTAGGTTTCTTTCTTCCGATTTTGGCACCACCATGTTTTTCTTATAAATTATAAAAAAATGTATACTTAAATATTATATTTCGTTTTAAGTATAAAGGCACTCGTAGCCTGTTATATATAATTGTTTCATATTTGGGATCAAATTACAATGCCTTTGGAACCAGTGAGTGAGAAGTATTTACAATGAATGGTTTTTTTTGTAAAAAAAATGTAAATAATTAAGTTTATTTTTAAAATTTAGTATTTTTTTTTATTATTTCTATTCAGAAATATATCAATGTTACGAAAATTTTATTAAATTTAGAGTCATTTAAGTAATTTGATCTTAATAAGGTTGTATAACATGGATATTATTAGTTTATGTTATAAAATTTTATATGTAATTTATTAAGAAAACTAATAATTTGGTATTCCAACAATTCGGTATTAAGTTATTAATTTAAATTTTTGTTTTCTATGCAGTAGTTCTTTTATATACACTAGCGACCCGCCCCGGTCTTGCTCATGAAATTTTAATATTACATGCTCACCCAATTCTAATAAGGAAAATTTGACATTATTAGTTACTGCTCCGCCCCCAAAGTACGAAGCGTGATGTTATATAGCCTATAACCTTACTCTATGGTAACAAAATCGGTCCAGTAGTGTTTGAGTCTTTGGAATACGAACAAATACATTTTTTTATATATTAGATTTTCAAACTTTGGCCGACAAACGACATAGTGATCTCATAAAGCAGTGTTGCAGTCACTACTCGTTTGTGATTAAAGTATCACCACGGCCCTTAACATGTCTCGTGTAAGACAAATGAGTTGAAAAACGACTGCACAGAAAACAAAAATATTCAAATTAGTTAACTTTTACTTTACATACCGAATTCTTTAAAAGTGTTAAAATCACCTTATGTCTATGAAATGTTAAAACAATTACAACTGTGTGATAAATTCGCAATTATTGTTTAGATTATATAAGTATATTGTTATGTGCGAATAATATAGAGCAAAATAATTATAATTTAGTGTACCTTTAACAGAGGTTTGTAACTACAATTTCAATAGATAGCTAAATTATAGTATTAACTGACCATTATATCTAGAAAATCTGTATGTCCTTTTGGCATTGTCTTTTTAGTACTATTAAAATTAATATACTTTAGATTAGACAGATTTAGAACAATATAAAAAACTTTTATTGATATAATAAAAAAATGTACAAAAAATTAAAATATCTTTAAAAGAAAGTAGAATACACCAATCAAATAAACACTAGTGCTAATAGAAAAATAATAGAGGCTGAAATGTTGTTAGAAATGTAAATTTTATTTATATTGAGCCTATTCTACTAATTAATTGGAATGTCACGTGGCGCTTCATAATATTTTGTATGGGCGTCGTCTTAGCGCTCAGTCTAGGCCAAC
Source organism: Nemapogon koenigi (assembly GCA_963924495.1). Taxonomy (NCBI): domain Eukaryota; kingdom Metazoa; phylum Arthropoda; class Insecta; order Lepidoptera; family Tineidae; genus Nemapogon; species Nemapogon koenigi. The sequence continues at coordinate 25,028,026 of OZ004629.1, forward strand.
TCATTTGGGGCGCACTATACAAAGGAACAGTGTCATATTTTAAAATATTTGGTGTCATTAACATTAACGCTAAATCGTTTTGTCTATGGAACTAAACTACTTTTGAATCGAATGCAAATTTCGCGGCACGGCTCCTGGTGACCATTCTTAAACGATTTCATTTTTTTTTATAATTTAAAACAGTTCAATAGCAGGTTTGCTAAATTTTAATGACATTATTTTTTGTCTTATTTGGTTTTGTTTTGATTCAACGACCTAATTCATGAGTTGAACGACTATTGAACGCTGAACTGATTAGTTAGAGACTGCTAGGACAGGCTGGAAAACGGACAGTGACATCCAACCCCCATAAGAAACGCGGTACAATCTTGTGGTCATGCTATAGAGATCTTTGGACATCTCCTGTTAATTTTTAGAATAGGCTCTCAAAGTATGGTTTCGGAAACAACCTAAAGTACAAATTATATTATTAACATATATATTTTTAACTCAAGGAGATACAGTTTAATTTCGGAAAGAAATAATATTTTATGCCACTCATTTATATTATGTTTATCAACTAGACATATATAAATAAATTGAAAATGAAGCAATAAGGGTGGCAAATATTTTATATAGATTTTAGAATTTTTAGATAGGTGTTTGAAATAGTCGTGTTATTAAATAATTTTTGAATAAAACATTTTATGAAACAAGGAATTTTATTTTGTCTTATTTTAAGATTAAAGGTATTCTATCTATCTATATATACCTTACATACCTCTTTCGCTTCTTTTATATTCAATAATACTTTTCATACATGCTCGGCGATTCTGTACTTATAATATTGCATGTTCAATAACATATACCTAGGTCCTCTGCTAACATTTTCTTTAACCATATAAAAATAATTAGTAAATTTTTCATCCTCCATTCTTTTTTCTTACTTTCATGCTTCTTATTCCATACCCAAGTCTCGTTTCCATAAGTAAGTGATGGAACTAAAACAACATGTGTATATTATTTTTTCTTTTAGTTGTAAAGTGTATTCAGTGTTGCTATTGTAAATGTATAGTATAACTAAATCTTACAATAAATCTGTCGAAAAGCACTTTGTGAATTACCTTGGAAGGTGCGGCGAATGAATGTGGTACCGTTGTGACACGTGGCGCCATCTCTTGGAGGGCGCAGTGAACTGACAGTGTCGCGCAGGACCAAGGAGATTATTTACATTATTACTTACCATGATGATGTGATTGGTTTACTGCTCAGCTCCTTTGGATAGCGTGATGTTAGCCTCAATAAACGGACTATTTAACGGAAAAATATTTTTTCAAATATGACTAGCTTCTGCTTGGTTGTTACGTCTAACGGCTGAACCGATTTTGATGAGTTCGGCACGGGGCTGTCTTGAACAGTGAGGAAAAATATATGCTACTTTCAAAAATGTATTGTTCTGGTAAAGTCCACACAATATAGGTCGGCGGTCCGCCATTTGGTGACTCACCGTACTTATAGATAGACTTTCGATTATAGTGTAGAATCTAATAAAAAAATAAATGCGGATCAAGAACTTTTATGTGTCACAGCACAAGTGCATTGCATATTATGTAATGTAATGGTAGAATCTGTTGCAATATATAAAGGCTAGCCGCTTTATAAAACGTACGTATAGGTTATGTTGGTTCTATATTTAAAAACCATTTTTGTCTGGCCTATGTTGAAGCACCATTTCTTATTTGATAGGTACCTAATAATACAAATAAATAACTTGATAGTGATAGATATAGATGACGTAAATTTTATTTTAATTTCTGTATTAGTAGTAGTTGGCGGGAGGCGCTGGGTCAACCCCCGTTGCGCCGACAATGTCTCGGGGAGCGACGACCCCCCGGTATCTTCTTTAGACGCATATGGTTGTATTGGCGCGGGTCAGAAACTTATATTGGAGCAGCTGTATCTGACATTCAGTTTGTGGTATCATATATTTAAAAAAATACTGCAGCAAATGTATGACTACCCACATGTTAGATATACCTAGGTTCGACTTGTTTTGTTGTTATATTGATTGTTTGATTTTATTGTGTTGTTTGTATTTATGTGACGAATGTAATTCAGGTGTACATACAAACCCGATAGGGTTTAGGTACACCTGCTAATGTTTCTTATTTTGTGGATTTTTTTATGTGTGAATAAATAATAAATAAATAAATAACTATATGCTACCGAGGCGAGGGACTTGTTTTACATTATGTAGTGATAGTTATAGTATTAAAAAACAATAATGTATGTATTTAATTAATATATTATCAAAACAATATCACAAGACGTTGAGTATTGCCCTCACCATCATTAAACTATAAAAATTTCATATAAAAGCTTACATTAAAATTACTTAACTTACAACATATTATGAGGACTCATCCACAATTGACAGGGTATTAAAAAGTATACTACTATTTTGATAACTAATCAAACAAGTAAAGGTATATATGCCAAATAAGATGAGCCGAGCAATAGTATATTCAGTTGTCTGATGTTTAGTCCTGGCAATACTGGGATGCAGGTCTAACCACATTATGCATCACAGCTCAATATATTTAGTTCAGATTAGCTTTACTTTAAAATATTTTTCTTCATAGGTTGAATATTACAGATACGGCTAAAAATTCGTACAAACCTTAAGGACATCATTACAAAAGGCCACAATAATAATATGTGCAAAAAAAATGATGGTCAAATTGTTATATATAATTTTCGCATAATATCTCTCTAATGGTAGACATTCCGTGTATGTACATTAAAGATTTTTGCAAAAAAAGTACATAAAGACGTGATAAATAAAAAATAAAACGTCATTTTTAATGTTTGTCGGTTTGTTTGTTCGTTTGTGCGCGTATCCACAAACGCAAAAACCACTCATTGGATTCAAAATATAATTATTGTAAAATATGAAGCTTTATTCCGAGGTATGGTTTGAGTCAAAGAAGAGAGTGTGCATTATTGGGTAATTTCGAGAAATTGGTTTAATAATAATCCATATTTTTCCATTTATAACTCTTTTTTTTTTTTTTTCTCCTTGTTTATATTGCAATCTGTTATTATGAAACATTCGGCAATAGTTTAAGTAAGTGTGAGAATTGGCTCGTGTGGTAGGTGTCCAGTGACATCTCCACATAATGTCATTTATCTTCCTACTAAATGATATTTATTTATTTAAGAAGATCTTGGGTACACTTTCGTTTCAGTCTAGTAAAGACTATTCTGTCATCCATGAGTGTATAAGCCAGCTGGTTTGGGTGATGCTGTATCCTTTTTTTATATGCCATAGTTTTGAGCTTAATTTCTTGTTTGACTGTTGGGACACCCAGATCCTTGTGTATCCGGTCATTTGTCACATACCAGGGGGCATCTGTTATGATCCTCAGTGTTTTTGATTGGAATCTTTGTAATATCTCTATGTTGGAGTTAGATGAAGTTCCCCAAAGTTGAATACCATATGTCCAGATTGGCTTCAGGATGCAGTTGTATAATAACAACTTGTTTTCAAGAGACAGTTGGGACTTCCTGTTCAACAGCCAATACATGTTACGGAACCTAAGTCCTAAGGCTTTGCGTTTGGTGAAAATATGTTTTCGCCATGTGAGTCGTCTATCTAGGTATAATCCTAAGTACTTAGCCTCATCAGCTTGTGGAATGGTGACCCCATTCAGTTGTACAGGTGGACATGTATCACGCCTAGTTGTAAATGTGACTTGCACTGATTTGCTTTCATTAGCTTTAATTCTCCAATCCTTTAGCCAACCCGATATCATGTTCAAGCTATTCTGTAGTTTAGAGGATGCCTGTAGTGGGTTTTCATCAATAGCTAATACTGCAGTATCATCAGCAAAGGTACCCGTCACCACCTTATCAGCGACAGGCAGGTCTGCGGTGTACAACAGGTACAAGATTGGTCCCAAAACACTGCCCTGCGGCACACCAGCCTGTATACTATGTAGGCCTGAGGTTTCATCTCCATATTTAACAAAGAAGTGTCTTTCACTAAGGTATGATTTTATAATTATATAATAGTTGATGGGAAGATATGTTCTGATTTTCGCCAATAATCCTTCATGCCACACTCGGTCAAAGGCTTGTGATATGTCAAGGAAAACAGCTGTGCAGTATTTTTTTTTATTGAATGTGGTATATATTCTTTCAACCAAACGATGGACCTGTTCAATTGTGCTATGTTGTCTCCTAAAGCCAAACTGATGGTCAGGTATGATTTTATTTTTATGGACAATAGGATCTAGTCTTCGCAGGAGCAGTATCTCCATCACTTTTGAGGGTATTGGTAGTAGGCTGATTGGGCGGTAGGAGGAAACATCATCCGCATTTTTCCCGGGTTTTTGAATCATGATGATTTGTGCGGTTTTCCACTGAACTGGAATGATACCCCTGCAGAGAACAGCATTATATATTTGTGTAAGATAGGCGATGCCCTCGTCTGGTAGGTGTCTGAGTATCTTAGCAGTAATAAGATCATATCCTGGAGACTTATGCTGATTTAAAGTTTTGCAGATACTATAAACTTCACGCTTTGTACATTTCTTAATTTATAACTCTTAAAATCGTAAGATTGTCTTTATTTTTTCAAAAACAAATAATTTACTTAACCTACATTTCACCTATGAATGACGTCATTATATCGGCTATTTATAAGCAAAATATTTACTTGTCAACTTGCCAATCAAAGTTACCCTGTTACTAGATATACTACAATTTTAGTAGTTTTTAGAACTAATCTAGTTTATTATTTAGGAAGAATGTTTAAGCATTTTTTATGGTAGGATATTCTTTGACATTTGTATATATTTTGTATCACAACAACTATGCAGACTACTGTATAAAAGCCGTAAAGATGTGTTTCTTTGTTGTTGTTTTAATATGTTTTATGTAGAAGTGGTAGGTTTTGGTAGATTTTGTAGAAAAAAACTACATTAGAGACGGCAACACTATTGTTTGTTAAATGTCAAAGTCAAAAAACACAGATGTTCTTTTTTCTGTACTAACATATCAAAGGTATTGAAGTATTCAGCCGACAAATAGACGTCATCAGTGATAAAACTTTGATAATTTATTATAAAAAAACTACTGTATAGAAATCAAAAATATTCAAATTAGTTCTTTAAAATAAAAATATAAAAATCGTACCTTAGCTTTTACTTTACATACTGAATACATATAATAACCTAAATAATACAGAAAAATTAAAATTGCTATTAAAAAAACATAGACCATATTACCATAAATTAGCATCCCTACTATGAAAAGTGACTATTCACTTTGTTGTGTTTTGTTTTGTCAAAAAACATATAAAACGTAAAGAACACGTAAGTGAAGCCAGGTTTGTATCTAGTATCATTAGTCCCTATCAATCTGACTTGTGCTAAAATAATTTGTGACCTTTGAGCTTGAGTATTTTTTTTATACCAAATCAATTGGCACTTTTAATATAACCTTTGTAATGATGCAATACAACCTTTTATAAGTTATTTTTACGATAGCACTGACCGTTTGAGAGTTTTTTTTAGCACAAATGGGATCAATCAGGACTTTAACATTCCATTTGTAATGAAGTATTTAAGGTCTGTATCAATTATCAGCTCAATGCGAATTTATCCAAAGTCAAAATTAAATGGAGGAGTATAAGGACACCATTACAGATTTTTAATAGTTACTCTCACAATATAAGTTATGACACTTGGCATGCAGTACAAACATCCATTTGGCAGAGTTATACAATTTATATTGGTGTGGCGCCACGTCATGTCGATAGATGTTTCATCACTATTGTCTCATATTATTGAAATTTATTGAAAATATTTACCTAATAGTTTGGCATATATACAACTTTCTAGCGACATGCGTTGGAGAGTATTCCCTTTTACTCACAGTCGTTGGATTGTTGTGTGTATTGCCATTTCTATATTGACATATTATAGTAGATTGTGATGTCTGTTGCTGTGTCCCTTTTTTGTTTGGTATATTTGAACCTCTTTGCCAACATGTTAAAATAATCACCCATGTGTTAATATATTTATAGAAGAGTATCCTATTATTTATAAACAAAAAATCCATCACCAATAAAAAGAGATTTTATATCTAGGAACTATAAGTCACTTCAATAAATCACAATATTACAAACATATTGGATAATGAATGAGATTGTCTTACTCTGATTGTTTAAAATAAAACAAAACCAGCAATAAATGGTTTCATTAACAAATGCAACAATCTTACTTTATTAACATTTTATATAAATATATAATATTTCATAATACTCATAATAATAGACTACATTTTATAAATTTTGGACAAATATTTTACAATAAAATTTTATGATAGATTAACAACATTTAAAATTTTAGAGCATTAACTACAGGAGGTGAATCTGTCAAACCATCAAACAAATTTTTATGCCACTTTTAAAGGGGTAGGTAAACAAACGCAGCACTAAAATCAGTAACTCCCAACCCCACTGCATTTTTTTATTGTAACAGGTTTTACTTTCTATGGAAATTATGCTAAAATGCAAACATAATAATTATAAATAATGACAAGACGCACCTTAGATTAAACGACCCAGATCACTTTTTACATTTAAACAGCACAATTAACTATTATTCTAGACCTCTGTCAACAAAAAACTATACCAACAAAACCTAAAGTAACTTTAATGTAATGTATATGGCAATTAGACCACAAAATTTGGCAGAGGGGTCACCCGTCTATGGTGTCTGGTGTTATTAATGCTCTAAGTTTCAAATAGATCTATTTAATTAGGTATAATATTTAGTCTGTGACATCAGTATCACTTAACTTGGCAAAATTCCAGTTCACAGTCTTTATCAGCTCAGTCAGTTTTTAAAATGTGCTTATAAAGTCAAGTTGAAAATTTTTTTCTTTTATTTACTTTTAATACTGATAATTAAGTCATCACAATAAAATGAGCACAAAATATAAGTAAATTTTTCATTTTTTATTTATTATTTAACCCGCTTTACAACCCTGAATTTATTGTTTTGTTAATGATTGTCCTTTATAACTTAAACATGTTTGCAGACAAAACTGCTATAGCCATTATGGTATACCTAAGTTCACATGAATAATACATGCAATATTAATAGATACATAGAAATATAGGTATATTTTGTAATATAAGACAATCATAACACTTATTAGGTATATAAAAACTGTATCCGCAAACATGTTAAGTTTCTTCTAGGGTCAAATAGAATGCAATTTGATCATAAACAACAAGATGTTATTAATAAAATACTTCTGGAGACTTAAAAGTGTCACCAGGAAAGCCAGTTGATTTGTTATTATGTAATTGATTTGTAATTATGTCGCACAGCAATTATTCTTAAGTTTCAAATATTATCAAAAGAAGTCAACTTACTTTCTGCATTACATCATTTTTCATTCAAACTTAGGATACAAGAAGTCATAGCGGCTGCGACGGGCATCCTGCATTTGGCCAACTTTGGCTGCAATAGCATTATCTTTACACACACCACAAAAATGACTAGTCAACACATGGAAAGGGCTGCGGTAGTATAAACTGGAATCTGCAAGTTTTTTGCTTTTAATGTGGCAACGTACATGAAGATACACCTCTAGTATCACGAGAAGAATACTTATAATGCCAGAAAATATCACCAGAGTCGGTATAAGTAGCATTCGATAGCTAACCTTGTTAGATCCTGACAATATATCCTCTTTCAAGGATTTCATTTTCTTGCCGTCGTAACCACAACCGCGAGGTAAGTTCAATGGTCTCTTGGAAAGCTTTTTATTAGAAAGCTGGGCCACGTTTTCTGAATTGCGTTGAGGATGCAAATTTATGCGAGGTTCACCAGTTTCTCTGTCCACTGTGTAGGTAACTATTTCCCCGGTCTCTTCGTCATAGCTGAATCTCTGGATTGTAGGCATGGCGTTGCATTTATTTTACTATTAATTAAATGTACATTAATTGGCAAATTCATTCAGTTTTCAACAACACGTTAACAGCGTCAACAACTTCGTGCAATCGTCGATCGAATTATAATATAATTTCGCAAACACAACAAAAATAATGACAAAAATACGTAGACAGACAGAGTATACACAGCCATAGAGTAACTTATTATATATGACTGAAATTGTGACATTTTGTGACGTGTGATGTGTGATTGCGTGATACATAGAGTAAGTAGCAATCGAACACAGAATAGGTACTATATGTTTTTTAGTGTCCGACCTAAACTGATTTTTCAGCCGAAACCTAAACTCAAACCGTACTTTCGGCCTTGCTCTCTGTTTCGGCCGAAACCGAAAACGAAACTTATTAAAACTTTTAAAATTACGATTATTTACTGATATTTACTGTTTTTTTTAACATTTATTAACACATAAGAAAAAAATCATGTTATACAATAAAAACATAATCATTAACGTACGTAACAAATATATTTTTTTATGACATGAATATACAAGACTTACCTACTCTTGGAAGTAAACTTAAAAAAAACAACTTTCAGTTAGAGTGCTTTAGACATATATTATATACTTACCAAATCACTCAATTGCAAAACATAACCTCAACTCACGATTAAATGGACGGTGGCGAACTGAGCCGGGGCCCCGCCGGCTAGCAAGCACGAGTTAGCTGCGAAATTTACCGAACGACGCACGAAAATTCACGAACTCTCGAGTTTCGGCGGGGTCGAAAGTTTCGGCTATTATTTGGCCGAAACCGAAACTAAGACCGAAACTGAAACCGAAATTTCGTTCGCTCTATAGTTTTTTTTGGTCGTCTAGTCTTCTTTCCGAGGAAAAGGCAAAGGTCTATGTAAAACCATACAGATAGCTGTATGGTTTTACATAGACCTTTGCCTTTTCTTGTCTTGTCTTCAAATATAGGCCTAAGCCAAGTCTTTAATTGTTTTTCATACTGAAGGCCAAAGCCAAGTCTGTGATTGTTTTCAGCAATAATCAGATAAAATCTACTGCCAGCTGTAGATAAAACTTGACTTGTAATGGGACTTTGATGAGACGCTTTGTCCTGCTTTGTCTCTGTGGGATCCTCAGGGATCTATATCTTTCTCTTTCTAATAGTACATATTGTATTGTCTGCGTAGTCGCGTCATGTTAGCTCGAGTAGATTTTGTCTTATATCTACATAGAAAGATTTTAACAAATTCCTATCGTTCCAATAAATATATATGCTAATCATCACCAATTTTCTTTAAGAATATGTGTAGGTACTTTAATCGATTCCACGTGCTTCGGAGGGCGCTTAAAGCGAATGCAGCAAAGCAACTTTCGCAATATTAATTTATTAGTTTATTTGAAATTCGCGATATCTGTTAGGTATATTTTAACCCTTAGTTTTAACCCCTTAAATTAATGCTGCACAAAATCACCTCTCTCTCTAAGGGTAGTCTGGGGGTACCAATTTATTACAGACTAGCATTCCGCCAACGGCTTCGCCCGTGGATAATATACCCTATAGCTACCCCTACCCCTCTACCCCTACCCTTACCCCTACCCCTCTACCCTACCCCTACCACTACCCTACCCAACAAAAAAAAAAGACCCCACCCCTACCCGTACCCCTACCCCTACCCTTACTTCTACCCCTACCCCCTACCTACCCCTACCCTCTACCACTACCTCTAACTTTGGATATTGTTCGTACAAAAATACTAAAATCGCGATAAAAATATACTTACATTTTTAAACTCGTTATATCTTTCGATTGGAATGTCCGAATTGAATATTTCAAAGTTATATAAAGGTATTGAAGCAGTCGTGCATATAAAGTAATTTATTTTGACAAGGATTAATAGCAAGGTACAATTAAAGAGCCTTTTCTAGCGACAGCATTTTAATTATTTTTTTAAATAAAAGAACAGTTATTGTGACTTAACTATAATAGTTAGACATATGCTATCGCGACACCTTTTGTAGATAATAATGTGTTCTGCAAAGTCGTAGTACATTATTTTGTTCTATCAATTCTATCATCAATATTTTTCGCAGCGCTCGCGATGTAAGGAATTTCTTAGGTCATTTTTTTACACCTTGGATTACAATATTGGAGTTTTAGTAAGTAATTTTTTTGATATAGATATATGTGAATGTAGCTTTCCAATGGTGAAAGAATTTTTGAAATCGGCACAGTAGTTTTTGAGTTTATTCATTACAAACATACACACAAAAATACAACCCTTTCCTCTTTATAATATTAGTACATAGAAGTTCTGTGATTAGTACCTATAGATTAGGCTCACTTTAGAGATCATTTCACGAAAGAAGTCCTCCAGATGCGGCGCTAGTTTCTTCCGACGGAATGTTGTTTTCATAGTGTTACTCAAAGAGGACAAAGAGTACTCTTTTATTGGTGTTACTGTTTTGGACTACTTAGTTCCGCTAATAGCCGCGGGACTTCTTTGGTGACATAAGTTCTCATTCTCAGTATTATAAGTTACTCTATGACTATCTATTCTATTTTTTTCAAAATGGCTCCATCAGGGTTTTGATGATTCCGCCAATGTCAAGTAATATAGACGTCACAGTAACAATAAGCCGATTGATCGGTAGGTAGAATGCTCCCGCCGGCCGTAATATGTCCTATTAATCACTGACTAATCACAACTATTACAGCGCGGGCGGGATTAAACTGGATTCCCCATGACGTCCTGGTGGACGCGTGCGTATACCACAAAGGCGTCACGTGGAATCCTACTCTATGACATAAGTTACTCTATGGGTGACACGGACTTTACCTGTATATACTGTATTACTCTTTGGGGTACATAATGCTTAGAATAAAATATTGGAAAAAATATATTCGAGCGCGCTATCTACGGGTAATCTGTGCATGAGCTCAAACAGTCAACACTGTTTTGTCTATGAGTTCAGCAGACTGTTAATAGATGGCGCCAGTTATAAAAGTTTTAGTCCGTTTTACAATGTTCCTTTTCACGAAAGAAGTGAGAAGTCCCAAGTTGTGGGATTACGAAGCAATAATAATAATAACACTTTAGGTACACACTTTAATATTTGATTTATTGAAGTGCACTTTGAAATAAAACATTAATTCTCCAAGGCCATTATTCATAAACGTATTTCAGCAACGTTTTTGTTAAAATGTATTTTGTTTCTTTCTATTATTAGTAAAGACAGGTTTGTTAGAGAGTGACAAAACATATTTCAACTAAAACGCTTCTAAAATGTGTTTATGAATACGGCCACAGCCCACAACCCACAATTCTTTTGCATCTTCCTCTTGACATATTTCTCTACCTATTCTCTACCAAATAAATTGAATAACTTTACTGACTTAAATTTAGTACCGATAATGACCGCAGAGAGGTTTGAATCACTACCATTGCTACCACGGTTCAGCAAACTAACAACAGATGGTGTAATAAACGTTCTATCGAAGAATATTGAAACGAAGTATGTACTTACCTACCTACTTGAAAAAAGCTGAAAGTTTGTAATCTAAGTTCTACATACCGTGATTATGAAATCGTCGACCTAGCTACGAGATGGTGGTGGGTTTGCGAGATATCACCTTTAAAAGTTGAATTGTACTACTTCTACGTCATGCTCTCTTATCTCACTCTAAAATGAAGACAAATGTGTTAGAGGGAGACAAAACATTGTTTAACTTACTACATTGTTTATAGCAATATCTTAGTGGCGCCAGTGTTGGACGTGGCACCAGTGAACAAGAAATATTCAAAATCAAAATTTCATAATAACAATAACTTTTCAGAGATAACAACCTTTTTTATAAATAACATAGTTCATCTAGCTGTCGAAATTTTAAGTCTAATAAGGCTAGGCCATTCTGATTCAAAAATAGCAGTAGGTTAATTACATTAAATTTTTTAGGAGCGTTTAAAAGAAATTATAGCTTTAGGTGAGAGTGAAATTTTACAATGCAACATAAAGTGACAGTATGAAGTTGCCGTTGAATTTTAACCGTATCCAATATCACGTAATAGATTAATTATTTGCGTGCTAAATAAAGTTACCCATACCTAACTTCTAGCGCGCGTAGGTAGGTACCTACATACCTACACTACAAATGTACCTACCTACACAAACATACTTTTTTGCTACAATATGCATACAACATTTGCTGTATTTGAAGTCATTATGCTGTTTATACGCACAATCTTATAACATTATTTTATATGTTACTGGGTCTCTTATATTCGATAGGTATATTATACACAAAGACATTTAATATAGGTAGGTAAACAGTAATGGACATTTAAATTTCCTTTGACAGTCGGCCATCTTACTTCTGTCAAAAATATGGCAAATCTGAATTAATCCTAGAAATAAATAAAATAGGATTAATTGAGATTTGCCATATTTTTGACAGAATATATAAGATAGTCGACACCGTCGTGAAGTTAGCGGCCAAAAGTTAGCGGCCAAAGTAAACCGACCAAATTAAAGAGACTATATTTTTTCTCGCATATTAACCTAGCTGTAGGTATTTAACTATTTATATAAGAATAAATATTACATGTAGGTTTATATAAAAAGTAAGAAAAATTAAAAGTGTAAAAATCTCACAATTCGATATTAAAAAAAAATATGTTTTAGAAATTGTTTAGTGCCATCGACAGCCACGAATCCTTAACAAGTTTTATTTGATAAAGTAATTTGTTTTTTTATATGTTTATGTACCTACCTATCTGTTATCAGTGACATAGAGCACACAAAATCAATATAATTTTCAAGAATAACTCTAGATCAAAATCTAAATTGGAAATCACATTATAGATGTGCTAGATAAAAATTAGGGAGGTTTGTATTTGCATTGCGAAGAGTAAGGAAGGTAACATACCTAAAAGCAGCCCTTAGTGCCTACTGCTGTGGGATAGGTAACTCAGTAGACATGGACATAGACATTTAGGTTGCAAAAAAAGTGTATCAGGGCTGTTTGTAGTGCAGTTTGCAATCTAAATATATTAACATTGCCATGCATGTACATAAACATCTTTTACGTCTGTTTGTGAAAAAACATACTAATTATTTTCAAACTCATGGAGATGTGTTTCCAAGGTCTCTACAAGATACAAACAAACATCTACTATAAGTATTTGCCAAAAATTTATCTCTGTATGTACCAAAGAAATGCCTATTGCATGGCGGTGAAAGTGTATAATAAATTGGCAATAGATATTAAGGATTTGCCATATTTTGTTTTTAAAAAGGAACTCCACAAATGGTTGATTCAATGTCGTTTTTATAGTCTGAATGAATTTTAAAATTATCAATGTTGTATTTGCCGTATGTCATTGTAAGTAGGTATGAATATGTAGCTGTTAATGTTGTATATTTTTTATTCTTTTAATTTTATAGTGTAATTTTAATTGTTTAATTATTATGATAGTTTTAAGTATTAATTTTACCATGTTTATATTTGTATACCCACATGTATGGGTTCCGTTATTATTATTATGTAATTGTAACAGACAAATAATATTTAATATATAAGTTCGTGTGCAATTTTAATAAATTTTATATTATTAATACCTATAATGTCATAACACATTACGACCATTTGCTGAAACTGGAGCAAAAACACTTCATTTTTATTTCAGCATATCCAATTATCCATAAATTCCACTGAAGAATAATGTAAATAGATCATAGGACATTAACTTGTTACAAACGTTTTACAAATGGCTGAAATTGTTATTCATATTTATATAATAGGCAAGATGACAGGGCAAACAAAACATTATTCTATTTAGTTCGACATTTAGATTATCAAAAAATATTGGACACGTATTTTTTCTTTTGTCAATCAAACAAAAAATTACAGAGATAAAGCCCGTCAAAGTTTGGGAGTGGGGGCCGGTGACGTCACTTCTAGGTCAAAAGTGTACTCAAATGTGACGTCACGCGGAATTTTAGCGGGCTATATCTTCATCATTTTTTGTTTATTTGACAAAAGAAAAAATACGTGTCCAATATTTTCTGATAATCTAACTGACGGACTAATTAGATTTTTTTGTCATCATACCTATTAGCAATAATGTGTAAAATTTGACCTGGAGGCGTTCCCCTAATCACTTTTAGCGTAACTAACGGAGATACTTGTATGGAGAGTGGAGATCCTAACGATAATTTTATTCGCCCGTCGGTGATACTTTGCAGTTCGATAAATTCGATGTAGATTACGAACGTCGAAGAATCAAAAACTTTTTTTTGAAGTTGTTTATTTTTATCTCTAAACTTCATAATTGCCTATTATATCTTCTGATAGAGAAATCCTACAGGCAAAGTTTCTTCCCTACATAGGTATCATTGTCTGTTATTGAAGTACAAGTATGTAAAGAAGTCCCAAAAATTTTCTATATAAAAAAAAGGTTTGTATGGAGTTGGTATTGTTAACTTCATCACTACATCCTAACTAATAATTTTATGTGAAAGTGTGTTTGCTTGTCGTTCTTCCACGTCAATACGAGCAATCGACGTGTTTTTTTGCACAGAGCTAGTTTTTTCTAATCATAGTTTTTGTTTCAGGCAAAAAGAGCTGAAGTCCACACAGAAAGTATGTAGGTAGGGGAGCAAAGGGGAATAGGAAACACGGGGTAATAAAAACCATGCCAATACAAACGGTTCTGTGTGTGCGACAAGTCCGGAATATGTGTGAGAGGACGCTCCACACGCTCTCCGAATACGAGAGTGTGGAGGCGAGTCTCGTCTTGCCTCGTGCGGTCTCGTCTGTCGGTTTTTTTGACATGAGTCAAAGGAACCGGCCAAGAGCGAGTCGGGCTCGCATTAAGATTCCGTACCAATTTGTTTAGCACCAAAGTAGATCATTTTTGAAATTACTGCAGTTTACTAGTAAGTATTTTATTTACTTATCCACAAACACTATTAAAACAGAATTCAAATTTTAGAAACCTAGGAAAACTTGAACGATCTTTTTTTAGCATATTTTGAGCTATTTCATGGAATAAAAGAAAAAAAATTGTTTTTCATAGGAATCGGTCATTTTTATAGTCGGCACTTATGATGGCACAGGAAACGGGAAATAAAAATATACTCAATGCCACTACTTACTAATCTTATTATATGTTCTTCTTTTTTTAAATTAGCAAATGAACCAGTCTTAAACAATCAAAATACTCAATTAATCAGTACCTACGAGGAACCGGGATCTATTCGGCCACTTTCATAGTCAGCGACTAGTCGAAAAATAGTCGGTCATTTTGAGGCCGATTAGTCGTTAGTCGACTAGTCGCCCAAATTCATAGTCTATTTTACATAGATTATTATTTGAAAAAAATAATCATCATATAAATGGTTGCGTGTGGCAGCAGCAATAATTTCTAAGTCCATCTTGATCAAACTCGAGTAATCAAATGAGTGACACGAGAGCGTAGAGGAATATTCGTAAACGTGGGACTCGCCCAAACGTTCGGCGAGTTGTCTCGCCGAGTTTGTGGAGCGGGAATTCGTCGCGCGTCGCTCGGCGCTCCCCTCGCGCATACGTTCCAGCTTACAGCAGTCTCTTACCGTTTTCCAAGGTGACCGCACATAGTATTTTCCCGCGCTCCGATACAATGTTGTCGATATTCTTGCTAACTATCTATCTATCATCACGTCTTTTATCCCAAGAGGGGTAGGCAGAGACAATGCTAACACGATACATACATATTTTTTACTAGTAATTATTAGGTTTTTTATTTCGAATTATTAACAGAACACTTTATTTATTTGATGAATTTCAGGGGTTAGTAGAACCTTGTCTATTGAGGTAATGGGAATATTTAATTGTATTGGTCGTAGATTAGAATAAAATCCAATCATAGATCTAATTATCTCATAGGTGGTTCTCATTACCCAGGGCCGTATTTAAATTTTCATTTTGTTTTTTTGGTTTCGAAATGATATTAACAATAATAATTGGCAATATAGATTCACTTTATATTTTTTCATGAATTTTCATGAATGAAGTTACCGTCATCACAATTCCGTGCGCGATTCAAGGTAATTTAATTTCCTTCAACTGAAGACAGTGAACACTTCAATGCTAATATTGCATTGCAAAACCGTGCTTGTTTGTAAGCAGTGCTGCCTCGTATTCAACACGGAATCGTAAATACACGATCCGTGGGGTTTGCATACCTTTTCATTTTGACTCGAACGAAGCCCAAAAAACGGTGGGCTCGGCATTCTAGTGTCGGGTATTATCGGGGCGGGCATACCTTGGTTGGCCAATAGTGGGGACGTTCTTTCTAGTTAAAACGAAAACGAAAGATGTAGTGGTCGGAAGTATGCTAACCCCACTGGTATTGCCTGGCTATAGCATGACGCGGTAGAGTTTGTCACATAGAGACAAAGCATGGGACATTATCTCTTTCTCTTCCAGTAGACAAAATCTACCTTATAATGCTAGCCAGACAATTGCCAGTTGCTACCTCGGTCCTTAATTAAGTAGGACTACGCGGTTGCAATTACCTACTTATGATCGAAAATCTGTAAAATCTGTGCGAGTAAAATATCGTAGTAGAATAACTCTCGCCAAATAACTTGAGCTCTTTGAAATTCGGTGAGCAATACAAAATTATTAAAAACGATTTTTGTACTACGCACACATTTTTGTACACTCCATACATTGAAAGTAAATTCGTCACATGCAATAAAAATATGTGTAAATACCTCACAGGTAGGTAAAGGTTATTGTTAATTCGTCATAAATCCTCATTTTACATCATTTTTGCATAAAGTAGCGATAGCAAGCAAACTTATTGGTTTTTAGCGCTCGAAATGAAAGAGATAATTATTGCCAAAATTATGAAAGTAGGTACAGGTTATAATAAGATACATCTGCTGCATTGGCCCATATAAAGAAACAGGACATTGAAGACGCTTGGTTGCGCATCATGGACGAGTCACAAAATTTAACGACTATTTTGTAGTCCAGTGGTTAGAAAACACAGTATACAGTTTATATGGAATGTACATAGAGCTCATAGAGAATGTAAATTTAGCACAAGCATGGCATAAACGTTTGAACAATAAGATGGGTAAAAAAAAACCTAAAATGCTTCAGTTTCTTGATACTCTAAAAAGGAGGAGCATATAGATTGGAAATTAAAGAATTTGAAATTTGATATACCCTTAAAGTTGAGAACACGTAGATCTATTTATTGCATATGACAAAGAATTGAAAACTATTTTGGACAATTACGATAACATGTCCCTGGCTGAAGTTCTTAAAAAACTTTCTGTTATGCAACATTTTAGAAACTTGTAACATTACGACCAAACCAATCAATCTATTACAATAAGTAGGTATACAGGTATTTTTTTTATATAGTTCTAGGGAAATCAGACACTTGAAAACTGTGATTTTTATGTAGATGTAAGGTTAAATTTGAAAATTGTTTGTTGTGGGCAAATCAGCCACTTGAAAACTGTGATTTTTGTGTAGATATAAGGTTAAATTTGAAAACTGTGATTCTTTCAATTATTTTTCGTAAAATTGTAATGTTTAAATTATTGAAATTTATGTGATTATGAAAAATAAATTAATTATTTCTTATTGTTTGAAGTTTCTGCTGCCTGTGCGAAAAAATGAATGTGACGAACTTACAATAATCAAAATTAATATATGACGAATTTACTTCATAAAAATAGAATTGTTGCGAATTTACACATACTTTTTTCCGTGACTAATTTACTTTGTGACGAATGTACAACAACCCCACCAAACGTCAGAAGTTATTGCCTTTGGTGAAGAAGCTATTTGGCAAGAGTTGTAGAATGAGACAACGGAAAACAATAATAATGTATTACAAGACCCTTTAGATATTTTTTGCTGGACTACAAAATAAATATTTTGACCAAGAAGGCCATATAATGTAATTATAAAATCCAATTCATTTATAGCCTACAAGCTTCTGTCCGCGGTTTCACCCGCCTGGAAATAGATCCAAAAAGAAATAATCCAGTGGCTGTAATTTGCCCCTGCCCCGCCAGCTTTCGCGGTATATAAGTAATTCTCTGCCCCGTATGCAAAAAATATGAACCATACATTTTCCGGGATAAAAAGTAGCCTATGTGCTATTCCAGACTATAATCTATCTCTGTGCTAAATCCAGATCCGTTCTGCCGTTCTGGCATGATTGAGTAACAAACATACATACATCGAATTGGATTTTTAAGCTACCTATACCTCGGAAAATATAAGAAAAGTTCGTATCGAAAAAAATAGGTACCTAAGATATAAATGTTTTTTTTCTGCAAATTTGGTTTGATATATATTATATTATTGAATATAATATATATTTTATATCCTTAGGACAAGGATACATATTTATGCCGTTTGGAGTTAAGACACTAGGCCCATGGGGTCCCGAAGCACACAAGCTTTATAAACATCTTGCTTCTAAAATAATAAAAGTATCGAGAGACCGAAGGGCTGGTACTACGTACCTTGGACAACGTATCAGCTTGGCGATACAGAGAGGGAATGCAGCTAGTGTTTTGGGGAACCTGCCGCAGGACAGCGATCTCAAGAGGGTGTTTTATTTATAAGTAGTTTTTAAATGTATATTTATATTTTAATTGTTATACTGTTTATTCTTTAAATAAAAAAATAAATTATTGAATATATAAAATATAAATATTTATTGAGTAGATAGGTACCCTACCTACACACATGTATGAAAGGTATAATGAATATAAAATAAGAGGTTATCTCAGGATCGTGACAAATGGCGTCATCATGATATCTACCTACTTTAAAATAAATTTAGATTTTTCTACACGGTTACGGTTCCTACCCAGCGAAAAGTCTCTTTCGTTTAGCCGATGTACCTAACGAGTGGCTAGTTCTGTTGAGGTACATTTAGATGGAACAGCCTCTAAGTGTGGTTTGTCAGATTATGTATCTACATAAGTTTTTAATTAAAAACATATTGGTACATGGCTGGGATCCGGGATCAAGCCCGTGGTTAATTTACCACATATTTACATCTTTACCACTTGACTTTTTTATTTTATTAATTGTAAATATTTACTTAGTAGTACCTACCTAATAGCGTTTATTTAGGCGTATTCATTGTTGTACAATTATATTTAGATTGTGATCTCTTAAATAAAACAAATATAACACATAAAAGTCTATTCAAAGTCAATTATAGAGAATTGTCAAAACCATGGTTTTGAGTTGTTATTTGTTATTTAACTAATCTGAATATATTTGACTAGATTTTCAGAAATTAGGAGTTACAGATCGGATCGCTTATATCTATAAAGTTTTGTGGACAAATCAGAGATAGTTTTTTTTTGGAAGATTTTTTTTTCTTCTTTCTTCACGGGTTACCTACCTTAGTTCTAGAAAACCGTTGTCGGCCCCAGGGTTCCCAGCGGAAGACAAATTTTTCCTTTTTTAGATTTTTTAAGGACTAACGAGTGGCCGTGTCTTTGTACAGTTTGTCGGATAATGTAGTACATAGATTTCTTATTATAAAACCCATTGGTACATTGTCGGATATGGGGATCGAACTCGTGACTTCTCAGTTGTGAGGTCTGTCCCACTCGACCACCGACGACAATTGGAAGATTTTGCATAGGTATATATGTCATGACGAACCTAGATATCGGAACTATATCCGAATTTGATAGATAGTAGTATTATTTGTAGCATTTCGGTAAAATCGTGCCCTTAATCGGCCGGCGGTCGCAACATAAAAAGTATCCAAAAAAGTTCACAAGATTGGGGAGAACATTTGAAGAAGGGGGCGTCTTATGGGCGGTGAGAGGCGGCGCTTAAACGTTGGCCGGTTTTGTTGAGTAGTAGTTGTTCACGTGCCACGTGCGCCGGTACTGTCGGCTGTGCGCCGCGTCGCGAGTTGGTTAAATAAAGTTTCGAAAATAGCAACCGGACAGTTTAACCCCCAAATGGGAGTGTATGAGGAGAAAGGACCTAGTATGCTTTGGGTTAGTTGATTTTGTTTATCTTTCTAATTAAATTAATAATAATTATTCATATTTTAAATAAATTATTGATATAACAAAGTTTGAAAAATTGCAACCGCGCAGTTAAGAAGGGAGTGTATGAGGAGAGAGGACCTATAATGCATTGGGTTAGTTGATTTTTTTTCTAATTAAAATAATAATTATTAATATTTTTAAAATAATTAAATGTGAGTCATTGCGTTGAAAAAATCAAGTTTCGAAAATAGCAACGTTTTTTTCTAATTAAAGTAATAATAATTAATATTTTTAAAATCATTAAATGCTAGTCATTGATAAACTTAAGTTGGGAAATAGGAGTGTAGGTAGGTATACCTATATGAGTAGAAAGGACCTGTAGTATATATGCATTGGGCTAATTGATTTTGTTTTTCTTTCTAATTAAAATAATAATTAGTAATATTTTAAAATAAATTAAATGCGAGTCACTGGTAGGATAGGTAATAAAGTTTAAAAATTGCAACCGCGCAGTTTAACTCCCTGAGAGAGTGTATGGCGAGAAAGGATATAGGTAGTATGCATTGGGTTAGTTGATTTTGTTTATTTTCTAATTAAATTAATAATTGCAAATATTTTTTAAATAAATTTAATGCAGGTTATTAATAAAATAAAGATTCGAAAATAGTAACCGGCCGTTTAACCCCCAAATGGGAGTGTATAAAGAGAAAGGCCCTAATATGCATTGGGTTGGTTGATTTTGTTTTATTTATAATTAAATTACTATTTTTTTAAATTAATTAAATGCGAGCCATTGATAAAATAAAGTTGCAACCGGACAGTTTAACCCCCAGATGGGAGTGTATGTGTAATATTAGTAGACATATTTTATTTATTATTTTCTATTTATAATTATAATAATATTATATTAATATATAATTTTATATATATCAACTATAGATCAGTGACCATTACTATACCTATTGTCAATTGAGTTAATAATTAAATTAAATTAATCAGGTAATTAAAATAAGAAATTATTTTAGTTGAACAAAATAATTATACTTTTACAGATAGGTTTCTGAGTATATAAATAAATAAATACTTGTTTAATTTACAATGAAATTTATAATTTATTAAAATTATATAGTTTTTTATACCGGTATATACCTAGGTATTATCTAGATACTTATAGTATTGTACCTAATTGTAGGCGTAACTAATTAAATGTCTAAATGTAGGTACCTACTTTTGCTTTGCTACAGTACTTATACAATTATTTTTCCATTGTGATATTGTTTATATTAGGAATATTTAATAACCTACCTATAGCCCATACTTAGTAGGTATAGAATATTGTCTAAAAAAATATATTTTGAAAGAAGATACACGCACGTAGAGTTACACCCCATGACAGTAAATAGCTATTGATTTATGAGGTGATGACATGCGACGTGTGCATCTCGATGATTAATTAAAATATATTTTCACTCAGAATAAGATAAAAACTAGATATATTTTATTATGAAATTTGCTGGTGAAAAATAATTGGAACAACAATAACACGATCATGCATAAAATATTGTTTCTTGTTCATTGAGTTAACTACAAAATTTAATTTAAAAATATCTTATTTTGATTTAAAACAAGGAACGTGAAACTAAATGTTTATAGGTATGTTTTCTTAAATAAATATATATTTCTCTGCTGCATTGTACTGAACAACATTAAAATTATTACCGTCGGTAACTAACTAGGTATTGCTAACTTACAAAGTTTACAAATTATTGCGCCTATACCAAAATATAAATTATAATTAGTTAATTTAATATTATTTATTATATAATTATTTATATTAAGGTAGTCGATAGCCTAATTGGTAGGACGGTGGACTTGAAACCGGAGGTCCCGGGTTCGAATCCTACCCCCTGCCAAAATGCTAAGCACCAATTTTCTTTAAGAATATGTGCTTAAATCGACTCCTCGTGCTTCGGAGGGCACGTAAAGCCGGCGTCCGGTCACCAATCCGCCTGCCAAGCGTGGTGACTATGGCAATTCCTCTCAATGAGCACCACTAAAAAAAATGGTGCACTAGAGGGAGACCATGATCCAGCAGTGGGTCTTAAAAGGTTGATGATGATGATGAATTAAATTAATTAACAAGTGCGTCGGTGGTTAAGGCGTCCTGGTATTAACTAGGCAATACTTAATTAAAATAATAAATTTTAATTAAAAACTCATGTACATAATCCGACAAACCATACGAGGCTTTTCTCTATCTAAATATACCTCAACAGAACTGGCCACTCGTTAGGTATAGCCTAACAAATACTAAATATAGGCTAAAAGGGCTACCTTGGGACCGATAACACGGGTTCGAGAGTTGTAAGGCAAACTGTGAAGAAAAAAAACCTCAAAATATTCCTAGGTAGATTCTGGAACATCGATCATTTCATACTTTATAGGTATTGTATGCAGTAGATATTTAGTTTAATTTCTATCATTTTCGCCTGTGGTTCCGACGGCGTGGAATCACAGAAAAAGCTTTTTATATACCTACCTTACGCTGCACTTTTCCGCAATAAACATTTTATCTTAGATAGCATTTCTAGGATTCACGGCGTTTATACCTTGCAATTTGGTCAGAGACATTGATAATAGTGTCCAGTTTTACACGAAAATAGGTGGCAAGCCTGAAGCCTGTGCTGCTCTTAATGGACCTATATATATGTGCACTTCTTTAACAGACGTACCTTGTTTTTTCTTTACGGGTCGCCTTACAGCTCCCGAAACCGTGTTACGGTTCCAGGGTACCCAGCGGAAGACCATGTCTCCCTCGTTTAGCCGATGGTATTTGTGAGGCTATACCTAACGAGTGGCTAGTTCTGTTGAGATATATTTAGATGGAAAAGCCTCTAAGTGTGGTTTGTCAGATTATGTACATAAGTTTTTAATTAAAAAACCCATTGGTGCATGGCCGGGATCCGGAATCGATCTCGGGTTCTGCCTAGTTAATACCAGACGTCTTAACCACTCGGCCACCGACGCACCGAGCTGTTGTTTTTAGAATTGCCTTCTGATGCACTAGAAGTTGCATTTTTGTCACGATTAAAATTTAAACTCGGGTCCCCCGTCCAAAACTCTATCGACTTCTTTTCTAATATAATCAAATATTTCCAGCAATCGAGCGAGAGGTACCTCACAAATGCTTACGAGCCTGGCGGAGAACTATCACCTATGGCTCCGACGGCATCACCCGGCTCTCCTAGAGATTGTTCATCTTGTAGGAAACGTGAGCCACCAGATGAGACGCCTCCTCCACCCCCTTCAGATGACGCTTGTGCCGGTTGTGGCAATAGAATCACAGATAGATATTATCTTCTGGCTTTGGAAAGGCGTTGGCACACACCTTGCCTGAGATGCTGTGAGTGCAAAATGCCCTTGGACTCTGAGAAGCGGTGTTATGCACGTGAGAGCAATATCTTCTGCAAAAATGACTACTCCCGGTAAGTGTTTTTTTATTTTTTTTATTTGTAAAATCAAATCAATTTGAAACGAGTTTAGCCAACTATAGTTAGCCATTAGGCAATTTTATGATACTACCTAAACAAGCGGCCATCTCGAGATCGAAAATTAGAAAATCTGTCTAATTATGTAGGTATATTTTCATTTATAACTTTATTTGTTGAAAATAACAGTCAAAAGAATTTTACAAAAATACCTTGTTTGTTTGTAATCTACACTATATAATATTATAAAGAGGAAAGATTTGTATTTTTGTGTGTGTGTATGTTTGTAATTAATAAACTCAAAAACTACTGTGCCGATTTCAAAAATTATTTCACCATTGGAAAGCTACATTCACCCTGAGTGACATAGGCTATATTCTATTAATGTAACCCAAGGTGTAAAAAAGTGATCTAAGAAATTCCTTACATCGCGTGCGCTGCGAAAACTATTCATGATATATAGATAGAGGGTAGGGGTAGGGGGTAGGAGTAGAAGTAGGGGTAGGAGTAGGGGTAGGGGTAGCGGTAGGGGTGGGGTTAGGGGTAGGGTAGCGGAATGCTAGTCTATACTAATATTATAAAGAGGAAAAATTTGTAAGTATGTTTGTAATGAATAGGCTCAGAAACTACTGGGCCGGTTTTAAAAATTCTTTCACCATTAGAAAGCTACATTCTTCGTGAGTGACATAGGCTACATTGCATTTTCAAAAAGTTTAGGGTTCCGTACGAAATCTCGAATAATGTAATCAAAGGTGTAAAAAAATGACTTAAGAAATTTCTTACATCACGTGCGCTGCGAAAACTATTGATGATATAGATAGAGGTAGTGGTAGAGGGAAGGGGGTAGGAGTAGGGGTAGGTATAGGGTATATTTTATTTTGTGCGTAAATATCCACGGGAGAAGCCGGGGGCGGAATGCTAGTAATATTATAAAGAGAAAATATTTGATTTATTGTATTTTTGTTTGTAATGAATAAACTCCAAAACAAATGGACCGATTTTAAAAATTCTTTCACCAGTAGAATGCTATATTATCACTGAGTAACATAGACTATCTAATATTTGTTTGATCGTATTCTTTAGACTCAAAAACTATAATGAATAATCTCAAAAACTACTGGACCAATTTTAAAAGTTCCTTTTGCATTTAATAACCTAATTACTGGGAAAAGTTATAGGCTATATTAACATCACGCTACCTACCTAAGGGGGTGAATTGTATTCATAATACAACTCGTACGAAGTCGCGGGCAATAAGGGAAGAGACATAATTAGAGGGCTTTTTATTCCGAAAACTTCCAGAATAAGTGCGTCGGTGGCCGAGTGGTTAAGACGTCTGGTATTAACTAGGCAAACTTCGGGTTCGATTCCGGATCCCGACCATGTAGGTACTAATGGGCTTTTTAATTTAATACTTATGTACATAATCCGACAAACCACACTTAGAGGCTTTTCCATCTAAATATACCTCAACAGAACTAGCCACTCGTTAGGTATAGCCTCACAAATACCATCGGCTAAACGACGGAGACTTGGTCTTCCGCTGGGTACCCTGGAACCGTAACACGGTTTCGGGAGCTGTAAGACAACCCGTGAGTAAAAAAAGACTTCCACGGGCGAAGCCGGGACGGAAAGCTAGTAGGCACTATATATATTATATATTTTTTATGTTGTTTGTTTCTAGGGTTCCCAAAGGGTAAAAACGGAAACCCTATTACGAAGGCTCCGCTGTCCGTCCGTCTGTCTGTCTGTCTGTCTGTCACCAGGCTGTATCTCATGAACCGTGATAGTTAGACAGTTGAAATTTTCACAGATGATGTGTTTCTGTTGCCGCTATAACAACAAATACTAAAAATTAGAATTAAATAAATATTTAAGGGAGCTCCCATACAACATACGTGATTTTCTTGCTCGTTTTTCCTCGATATTGATAACGGCAACATGTAGACGCTTAAAATATTCGCAGAATATTTAGTTATATCTTCACTTTAAAAGTAAATAATTAAATTAAAATAAAAATAATATTTAAGGGGGGCTCCCATACAACAAACGTGATTTTTTTTGGCGTTTTAATAGATAATGGTACTTAGCCGGTTTTTTAATTCATAACATCGCATTTTACGTTAAAATAAAAGCTTTGTTAGTAAAATTATTTGCATCCCAAAGAATTTAACACATATTAATAGTTTACCTACGTTTCAATTTTACAGCTGTTTTATACATATTCCATCTTTAATAGCCACACTTTATCTGATCATCTTATATTTTTACGACGTTTATTCTTAAACGATACAAAAGTGTTAGCTATATGTGGTCTTGTTAATGTTTTTGGTATTTTTTTTAAATTAATTGTTTTAAAAAGACCCCCTACCTAAGATGATGGTACTCAGTATATATTATCATTGCCATCTGCATTTTAGTGGCGGATATTTCTCGTGAGTAGTTAAATTCCTTGAAAAATTGTTGAGTGTTATACAGTGGCAAATAATTGTAAAGTGAATATTTTATTTTATCTCTTACGGGTGCCACCCATTGGTTTAATGGTCGCGACTAAGTCGTGGAATTTGTTGGGAAGATACAATGTATTTTTATTCAAACATACCTCAACAGAACTAGCCACTCCTTAGGTATAGCCTCACAAATACCATCGGCTAGACGAGGGAGACTTGGTCTTCCGCTGGGTACCCTGGAACCGTAACACGGTTTCGGGAGCTGTAAGGCAACCCCTGAAGAAAAAACAGATTGACCCAAAGTGATATTTATTAGGTATGTAAGGTAAACGACGACTTAATAACTTCTATGACGAAAGTCCTAGCATGAGTAGCCCAAGCACTGGTCCGGTATCTCACCGAAAATTTTCGGTCCGGCCAGCCGTATGATCGAGATTGAACACAGGCCACAAATTAGCGATGTAAATCATACGATTTAGATCACATGTAATTCACTCACTCACACATACATACAAGATTCGACTAAACAAAGTGTCAAACATTCGTGTGTGTGTGTGACAGATCGTTCCGGCCATCGAAATCAACCACAAATACAACGATTTGAAAACGGATCGCGGACCGTACGTTACAAGAATTGGACGAGTCTGTGGTCGATTTCGGCGGACTGTATGGCGGCGCGCCGGCGATTAGATGTATGAGTGGGCATACGTAGCTATATTATATGGGATAAGTAAGTAGCTAAATTAAACAGAACAGGTGGCAAGCCTGTTGCTGCACTTAAATATCAAACCCCTCAATATCAAGTGATGTAAGTTTGATCATAATTCATTTGACTGTTTCGCAGCCTATTTTATAAAATCTAATTATTATGTACTTAATGTATATTAAATTCTTTAACTAATAATAAGCTACATTATCCTTAACTTTATTGAATTTGAAAATCAAAATCCTGGTCAGCATGACAATAAAAAAGGAAAATCTAATTACAACATGTTTAAAAAAAAACTTAAAATATATTCGAGCGGGCTCTCAAATTAAAAAATATGTTATTACTTTTTAAATATAGCTGAGGAAAGATAAACCTCATTATTATTATTTTTAGCCAACTTCCGTATTTTTCAAATAACTCGAAAAAATAAGTAAATGGTATAGGCTTTGTTTGTACCAGAGTGAAAGATGATGTTGTGACTATAATGAAGAAAGTAGTTTACGCTGGTTTGGACACGTTGAAAGAATGAAGGATGAAAGATTGACTAAAACTAATATGGCTGAAGTAAAAGGAAATGTTGGCATAGGACGACCTAGGCGTAGTTGATCGATGGAAATATTAAAAGTTCACACAATCGCCGAGCATGTATGAAAGGTATGATAAAAATAAAAGAAGCGAAAGAGGTATGTCAGAATCGTAACAAATGGCATTCGATTGTCTCTGCCACCCCTCTTGGGATAAAAGGCGTGATGATAGATAGACTGACGGATTATACCACACGGTTTTTTAATTTTGATACCTTTCTACTCGTGATTCCGAGGACACGTAAATCTGGCGTTCTCACTTCCTCTAAAATCTGTTCTGTTGAATGGCGTCAAGTGTACACTGTTCTCTGACCACTAAAGGTCTGTGAAGGTGTGTGTGTATTAAATTACTTAGATATGCCTACGTGAATTTCACCATGACTGTTTACCTGCCTACACTAAGAAATGTGTATTAGAATAGTCACAGTGGCGCCCAGCTGAGCTCATATCTGATGAACGGTTTATGATTCTGCCGCCCTACAAATTACATCTGGCGTGGTTATCGCGACTTTTACCCAAACCACGTACATCTAGAATGGACATCTTTACTTACAATCTGTTAGAAAGTAACTCACGGGAATTCGTTGGGTGTTCCGTCGATTCGTTGCATTCCGTAAAAATTATGTCTTAATTTTGACTGTTTTCTGTATTTATTTGGGAAATTGAGCCGAATTAAAAAAAATTTGTAATATTTTTGGCCTTATTGCAGAACTTCTTACTTACCTGATTTTCATAAAACATAGCTAATGAAGACACATCTAAAGGATTTAAACTTATAATAACACCCCCTTTTTAGTTAGGGGTTAAAAATAGCACCCAGTAAAGGAAAGTGACCTAATAAGCAAAATAATGTCAGAAAAAAGTGTTGCCGTTATAAATATCGAGCAAAAAAATCACGTTTGTTGTATGGGAGCCCCCTTAAATATTAATTTTATTCTGTTTTTTTTTTGGTATTTGTTGTTATAGCGGCAACAGAAATACATCATCAGTGAAAATTTCAACTGTCTAACTATCACGGTTCATGAGATACAGCCTGGTGACAGACAAACGGACGGACGGGTACAGTATGTGTATACGACAATTTGAATATCTACATAACTCCGCATATAACTACTTATCTATTAGAGATAGATACTACCACGGACTTTTTTGTAGATCAATTTATTCTACACAATTCTTTCTTACATCATTTTGTTATATCTCTGACGGATTAGACAGCATACGCCATGAAAACTAACTTGCTAACTTTTTCTCCTACTTGATGAAACATGATAGGTCCATGATTCATACTCGTAAAAACCTTCCCGGTGAACCTAATGAAAACCTCAACAAAATCCGTTCTAGTCCTTGCGTAAAGACAGACAGACATAATAGTACTCAATATAATCTTGGTCTTCAAACGAAAAAGATCGGGCAAACATTTTGGACAATCATACATCAAAAATAAGATCCCACGCTTTAGAGGCGTAATTTACCGTTTATATGATTAATTATTGTTGATTGAAGATTCCATCTTTACCAACATCATTTTATTCTTTTAGTAGAGTTCTGTCGCGGCTTTACCCGTGGAAAATTTTGAAATTGACGTAAGAATTATTCCGAAAGGCTTTCCGTTGCTCCTTTTTTATGCGAAAGAAGTACAATAGTAAAAAGGACTAAGTATATTTATTTTTTCTTAATTCTTCTTTCATACATTTGAAATTATAAAGGAGTTTACATAATTTTCCAAACTAAGGCAAGCGACTTCTTTACAATCTTCCCTTTTATAAAAAAAAAATCCAATAACACCAGAAGAGACAACTCTACCTAAACCTGGAAATACAATTACAATTATGAAACAGAATTTTGTGCCTGTGAGTTAAATTGCTAGACCAAAATGAGTTTCTGAACGAACCATCGCCTAGTTAATTTTTTTCAGCGCCGAGTACACAAAAGTTGGTGTTCGAAATTTGAATCATTTTTACTCACGCTCGCAGCAAAAAGCGATTTTGCTGCGAGTTTTTACGCACCATATGCGCCCTTTTCGTGCTGAAGAGGTAAAAATAAACATACATACTATCGTCTCTTGGGATCGTACCACGAATTGATAAAGCTCGAATAACTTAAAAAATATTTTAAGTCCACATTTCTCTTGTATTTGAGATCGGATTCAAGAGTTGCTGCAATTAACAAATAAATATCTCTTATTCTTAGAAGACGTGCGAAGACGCTTTACGTGTCCTCAGAAGCACGATCGAGAAGTATACTAAAGCTATCAACATAATCACTGCAGTTTTTGTGTTCCACAAAAATAAACAAATAAATAATAAACGAATTCAATATAAACATTCTCCCAGGGCTTAGCATTGAAATACAAGAAACAATAAAGGTATATCGTAAAAGTGCGTTATGTGTGCATAAATCAAAGCTCGCCGGTATACGAGACACTTGTTAAATTGCTCATAAAAGTCCCGAACGTAACGTATATACGTATTTTAAGGTAGCTTTTGCTCATCGGCGCGTTTGATTTGTACTATAACCTGTAGGGTTAGCATATTTAAGACCGCGACGACTTTCGTTTCGACTCGAAAGCCAAAAACTATTTATGTCCGCACAGTTCTAGTTAAAAATGCACGGTTCGAGAATGCCCAACACTAGAATGCCCACTCATTGGACCATTCCCCGGCCGGTCGCCGTACGGTCAACCGAAATCGACCACAGACTCATCCTTGTACGCCCGGCCCACCATCAGTTTCAAATCGTTGAATCTGTGGTTGATTTCGATGGCCGGAACGATCTGTCACACACATTTGTATGTGACAGACAATTGTATGCGATCTAGATCGTATGATTTTCATCGCCAATGTGTGGCCTTTGTTAAATCTCGATCTTAAGGCGGCCGGCCGGAAATTTTCGGTGCGATACCGGACCAGTGTGTGGGCTAGAGTAACTGGTTTAACAAGCATGTCTATTGAACTCTGTGTACCATGGAAATACTACCTATAGAAATATTTTGTTCACAAAATGAATCTTCAAATATTGCCCTTTGCCTTGTATTAGGCAGTCAGATTAGACAGACAGATTTTTTGTTAGTAGTTAATTTAGGCTTGTATGTATACCTATGCATAATTTGTATGGGGATAAACTATTCCCAATTTCTCTGTAAATAATCCACCTGTGTCACTGTAATTTAGCGTATAGTTACTTATTCAATAAATCTAAGTGAAATAGCTGTTATTTTTTCAATGGGTTTTAATGAATAGGAAATAAATGGGTGGTTTAACTTTGCCCCCGTTTTCTCTTTCATAATCTATATTAAGCTTTTAATCATATATGCATCGCGTTTTTTTGTAGCTTATTAAAAATTCAAAATAATTTTTTTTTATGATTTTTTAATTGGATATTAGCTATATAAATATGCGTCAATTTGGGTTACTATATTAAATTAAACCTAAGAATAACTAAACACTACCAAATCTATTTTAGAAACAAAAAAAGTTAATGGGAAATATTTCATAGAACGTATTGCATGACTAGAAAACCAATATCCGACGTATTACAACTATTCAAAACCAAGTGTGCTGATTGGTTATTAACATAGAACTTATTATGGCAGTATAAGAATATTTATTTTATTTTATTTTATTCAATGATTTTTGAGACAATAATACCTAACGAGTGGCCAGCTCTGTTGAGGTATAGATGGAAAAGCCACTTTGTACAGTTTGTCGGATAATGTAAGTAGGTACCTACATAGATATTTTATTATAAAAAATAAGAATATTTATCTGCTTCAAAAGAATTAAAAAAAAAAATTTGACATAGAACGTATTGCAATCAATGCATCAAGACAGTCCCAGCCAAACTTTATAAATGTTTGTTGAATGGCTAAAAATGTGTCACGCCATTCAATATGAATATTCATTGCATAGCGTCAAAGCAAATGTTTGTATAAAAACCAATTTGGCACCCCTCATCGTCGGGGATTTAAAATGCAATGTATCAATGACCACGATTTTATACCGGACATGTACGAATGGGCTAGTCTAAAGTTAAAAACTTATGTTATGACAAAATACACTTAAATCTAAATATACCTCAATTCAACAGAACTGACCACTCGTTACGTATAGTCTCACAAATACCATCGGCTAAAAGCGTATTGACCGCATCCGGAACGATGTCATAGAGAAGAATGCGGAGTGAAAGATGATGTTGCGACTAAAATGAAGAAAAGTAGTTTACGCTGGTTTGGACACGTTGAAAGAATGAAGGATGAAAGATAGACTAAAAAGGTTTATATGGCTGAAGTGAAAGGAAATACTGGCAGAGGACGACCTAGGTGTACTTTTATTGAACACTAGCATTCCGCCCCCGGCTTCGCCCGTGGATATTCACGAACAAAATAAAATATACCCTATACCTACCCCTACCTTTGGATATTGTTCATACAAAAATACTAAAATCGCTATAAAAATTTACTTACATTTTTAAACTCGTGATATCTTTGGAATGGAATGTCCAAATTGAATATTCCTAAAAGTTATATAAAGGTATTGAAGCAGTCGTGCATATAAAGTCATTTATTTTGATAAGGATTAATAGCAAGGTACAAATAAAGAGCCTTTTCTAGCGGCGGCTTTTTAATTAAATTTTTAAAATAAAAGATCCCATATTGTGACTTAACTATAATAGTTATACATATGCTGTCGCGACACTTTTTGTAGATAATGATGTGTTCTGCAAAGTCGTAGTACATTATTTTGTTCTATCATCAATAGTTTTCGCAGCGCACGCGATGTAAGGAGTTTCTTAGGTCATTTTTTTACACCTTGGTTTACATTATTGGAGTTTTAGTAAGGATCCCAAATTTTTTTAAAAATAGAATATAGCCTATGTCACTCAGGGTGAATGTAGCTTTCCAATGGTGAAAGAATTTTTGAAATCGGCACAGTAGTTTTTTGTGTTTATTCATTACAAACATACACATACACAAACACACAAAAATACAAATCTTTCCTCTTTATAATATTAGTATAGATAGTATAGATATAAACATATATTGATCGATGGAAATATTAAAAGTATATACAATCGCCGAGCAATGTATGAAAGGTGTTGTAGCCTGTATGAATGAGTGGCCTAACACCTACTTTATATGCACGACTGCTTCAATACCTTTATATAACTTTTTGAAATATTCAATTCGGACATTCCATTCCAAAGATATCACGAGTTTAAAAATGTAAGTATTTTTTTAGTACTTTTGTATGAACAATATCCAATGGTAAGGGGTAGGGGTAGGGGTAGGTATAGGGTATATTTTATTTTATTCGTAAATATCCACGGGCGAAGCCGTCAAGTAACTCGGACATGCGCGTGTCGATATTTTCATAGAGTTTAATGTGGCTGTAAAAAGAAATCCTCTGCTCTTTCTGCATTTAAAGAAAACAAAACATTACGATATCGTTTTTGTATGAAAACTTCGGTACCTACATTATAGTATCGAAGTTTGACATTTACAGACGCGTGTAATAAAACATATCATTATGAAGTATAATTCGATTTTGTAATAGATACTTTACGATATAAGTGTAGATAAACACATTTATAATAGATTCATTAATTTGTTTTTGAGTATTTATATTGAAGAAGTGTATATAAAACAAGCAAAATATTTTATTATAGGATACCATCGAGCTTCTTAGCTCTCACGGACGGCACGGCTCGTACTTCCATTGTCTCAAGTTTGTTCATTGTAATTTAGGCATGCGAAATTTTATATTTTTTTTACCTGACATTTTATTAATATTATGAGTATTTTTCTACAGCATGAACGAGGAAGCTCGCGTTCGATGCCTTAAATAACTGTATATTTTGAATATGATTTATTTTAACATATTTTAACACTAGCAAGCAAAATAAACGGACCGTTTTATATTTAATTTCTGCCCCCGGTTTTGCTCGTGGATATTTTTGAACAAAATTATCTATTATCACGCCTTATATCCCAAGAGGGGTAGGCAGAGACTATCGAATGCGATTTGCTACGATCCTGACATACCTCTTTCGTTTCTTTTATATTCATCATACCTTTCATACATGCTCGGCGATTGTGTTATATTGTATTATTATGTTCAATAAAAGTACACCTAGGTCGTCCTCTACCAGCATTTCCTTTCACTTCAGCTATATAAACCTTTTTAGTCAATCTTTCATCCTTCATTCTTTCAACGTGTCTAAACCAGCGTAAACTAATTTTCTTCATTTTAGTCACAACATCATCTTTCACTTCGCATTTTTCTATAATGACATTGTTCCCGATGCGATCAATACGTTTTATATCACACATTTTACGTAAAGACCGCATTTCCACCACATTTATCTTACTTTACCTTAGAAAATAAAATATAAAGTAACTTCCTTCTCTACATCTTACTATTATAAAGAGGAAAGATTTGTATTTTTGTGTGTGTGTATGTTTGTAATGAATAAACTTAAAAACTACTGTGCCGATTTCAAAAATTCTTTCACCATTGGAAAGCTACATTCACCCTGAGTGACATAGGCTATATTCTATTTTCAAAAAAATTTGGGACCCTTACTAAAACTCCAATAATGTAACCCAAGGTGTAAAAAAATGACCTAAGAAATTCCTTACATCGCGTGCACTGCGAAAACTATTGATGATATAGAGGTAGTGATAGTGGTAGAGGGTAGGGGTAGGTATAGGGTATATTTTATTTTGTTCGTAAATATCCACGGGCGAAGCCGGGGCGGAATGCTAGTTATATAATATGTTTGTTTTGAACCCCATGTGTAGCTCTCATAAGTAGAAAACCTTCTCGAAATCACTGTCCTGCGGAAAAGTGCCAAGAAGGCTAGCAGCGTTTCCTCGCTGTATGGCTATGCTAATACGTTGCCCAAGGTATGCTCCAGCCCTCATGTGGTTTATAATATGATGAATTTATCTATCTCTGTGCAGAAAAGTATCGTCGATTCGTTGCTCTGTTTTAACAAACACCTTTCGCATTAATATATTTACTAAGATAGGTTTCCTAGGACATCTTAAGGTCAACTTTTATATTACTAGTTCTAAGTAGGTCGTCATATTTGGTTGTTTACGGATCAAAAATCATCGAATTTCGAAGAGTTGTCAAGTCAGTTTAAGATTATTACATTTGATAGTATCTCTTAGAAGATAACCGTTAATTACATAGAATATGTCTCTTTTTATGTTTGTCCACCTGGGGCGTTTTATCTTGCTCATCTTAGTATCTATTTCTCTTGAGCCAAAATATTTATAGTGGGTAGACTGACGTGTGGTAGTAGTGTCTTATTGTGGTTAGAGCAGTGCTAAGCGGGAAAATCTGTTTATTTTGGTAAAATATAAATTTCAAAACATTGAAGTTCAGATCGCAGTAGTGTATAAAACTAAGCACGTGCTTTAATCGATTACTCGTCCTTCGATGCACACATAAAGTCGGCGTACGCACTTCTTCTAATACAAAACAGAAATTTAACTTTCACTTGTAAAAATAGGACTCTGTTACAATCAAATCACTAGAACATTAATTTGCAACAAAAAATTATATCTAAGTCTTTAAAAACTAAATAAAATGAAAACTAGACAATTTTCGTAGACAAAAAAAGGGGCGTCGGTGGCCGAGTGGATAAGACGTCTGGTGTTAACTAGACAGACCCCGGGTTCGATCCCAGATCCCGGCCATGTACCAATGGGTTTTTTTAATTAAAAACTTATGTACATAATCCGACAAACCACACTTAGAGGCTTTTCCATCTAAATATATATCTCAACAGAACTAGCCACTCGTTAGGTATAGCCTCACAAGAACCATCGGCTAAACTTGGTCTTCCGCTGGGTACCCTGGAACCGTAACACGATTTCGGGAGCTGAACCCGTGAAGAAAGAAAAAAAATAGACAATTTTCGGTACTCGATCATCTATAGATACCTATCAGTCACAATAATATTCTATGAAATGCGTCCGTCCGAAATCGAAATCAACAAGACACGATGATTTGGGCTGTTCGTCCACTTGTCTCTACTGTTGTCTCCCCCAGTGGACCGTTCGTATAATTATTGGATGAGTTTGTGGTCGAATTTCGGCGATCGTTTAATTGTGTTGGCATCTTTACGGACACCAATTGGTAGAGTACCTACCTAACACACTGTGCTATATTACAGTGCTTATATTTTGTTTAGTTTTTTTCTTTCTTCACGGGTTACCGTACAGCTCCCGGGAACCGTTGCCGGCCCCAGGGTATTTAGCCGATTTTTTGAGGCTAGACCTAACTAGTGGCCAGCTTTGTTGAGGTATGTAGATGGAAAAGCCTCTTTGTACGGTTGATTGTACATAGGTTTTTTATTTTAAAAACCCATTGGTACATGGTCGGATGTGGAGATCGCCGACGTCTTTTCCACTCAACTACTGACGCCCATCTTAAATTGTAGCACCTAATAATCACCACTGTCTGTAGAAACTCGTGAGCAAAGGCGTGAGCTTCGGAACTGTTTTTGAAGTTTCGACACCAAACTGTTGCAAACAGATAAGTTTGGGTCATCTCCTTATATTTCAGCCTAGACTTGTATATAATTATGTAGTTACAATATTATTTTATTATCCCCATATTCAAAGATACCGCCTATTGGAACTTTGATCAATGCCATCTCGTATTTATTCATAAAGTCAAATGTACACGTCAAAAGATAAATAAAATAAAAATACTGTTTTTGTTGGAGTAAACCAATTCAACATGTAAAGTAAAAACGATATTTTTTTTTAAATTAAAGAGTTATTTTAAGCAACTAACTTGAATATTTAAAATTTGAATGTTTCCCCGATAGTCTATCAAGTATTTAAAAAAAGGCCATTTTGTCTCATTTTCTCAACCCATTGGTCTAAGTGGTGGTACCACAGGGCACATTAAGGAACATGGTATGACTTTTTTTATAAACAAAAACATCAAAATCGGTTCTCTATTCCTAAAAAAATAAGAATCTCTTTCTTTTTGAACTTAGATTTCAATAAAATTCGCAACTGAAACTTAACTCAGGACTTCAATATTTTCAAAATGTTATCACAATAAAATTCAATCGATGATGAACAAGTGTGTAGCCACCTTTATATAGCGGTAGCTTTGTTAACGACGTGTCAAATCCAACATAATAAAATGTGTGAATCAACAATATTTAATATGAAAAACTATATATCTACCTACCTATAAGAAAACATTTATACAAATTGTTTTGTAAATATGATCTAAAAGTTATTGGAAATGGAAAAAAGCAATTTAATATTAATTATACTTCTATACTATATCGGTCTATTTCTCAATTTAGTTTTTCGCTAGAGTAATTGAGCTCTTTGATAGTCGGTGCGCAGTATAAAATTTTAAAATAAAAGTAAATTTTTAGGAAATATTTTTGGGAAATAAAAATTGGAAAAATGAAATGATATCTTACTTCTATAGTATTTTTGTATGAACTGAAGAACCATAATAGGGATTGAAAGTTAATATGGATTTCACAGACGAAGCTAATTGAGCTAGCAGGAAATAATCTGTTAAGATTGAAATGGTACGTACAGTGTTTTTGTAAGAATTAAACTCGAAAACTACTGGGAAGAATCATAATTTGAGATGGAATATATTTTATTTAAAAAAAGTTAGATATGTGTAACTACAAGGGAAAGGTTGTTAGTCTTAGGCATTTCAAAAATTTCCACTTGAATATTTATTATATGCTACTTTTTAATAAATAAGGAGACAAATTAAAAACTCACACGGGTGGTCTGTTCTATGGGAGTTAATGAAGACTATGTTCTCGAATGTTCTTAAGTAAAAAACTAAAAATTGCGTGATTCACATCAGTTTGAGTAAGTAATACGATAGCTCCAATCCGTCAAGCCTCCAGTGCATAGGGTGCACAAAACCAACTGCCGTGGAAAACACGCAACATTTTAAATAATTTTTACAATTGACGGTGCATAGTCTTTAGGCGAAAGAAAAAAATGGCCAAGTGCGACTGGGACTCGTGGACTGAGGATTCCGTACAATCATGTAATAATTATGATAATTGGAGGTACTAAAAATACAGTTATATTCGTTCGTTTTTCAAAAAATTTTGTCCATGAGTCTAAATAGTTTTACGGCGGATTAAGATAATTATATATATATATATATATATATATTTTATTTATTTATTTCACTACAAAGGTAGTAAACCTGTGGCTGTCATTTCTCAATCCACTGATAAAGAGAGAGAGAGAAGTTTGTTTGTTTGTCCTTTTTTCACACCAAAACGAAGCAATGGACCGACGTAGTTTTTGCACAGATACAGATGGAGTAACACAGACTAAACATTTCATTCCATGACATTTCTGATAAACACCCTATTTATCCTTGCGAAGCCGAGGTAAGTCACTATAGCTTTTCTATATCGAATCATGAAAAAGTACGAAAAACGTAACGCGTTAAATTCGTATTATTTTTGTAGGACTATTTATTTAATTGTATGAAAATTTATATGAAATAATAATAATAAATAAAAAAATAAAATAATAACTAATTCGCAAATTGGAAACACTTAATGCAGTTGTATTTTTAACCGAACTTCAAAAGAAGGAGGAGGTTCTCAATTTGTCGGAATCTTTTGTTTTTTATGTAGGTATGTTCCCCTATTACTTGAATACACCATAGTTTTTTTTTGTTTTAATTGGTATACTTCGCATGTGGTCCCAGTCAGGATCTGATGATGGGATCCTGTATAAAAAGTTAAGACCTCTTCAAATTTTATAGGCACACTTGAAGCGATTTGGGTTTTTTTTATAAATTGATTTCGGAAAGCACACTTTTCAGTGCATAATTTTTGAAGTCGGTACACCATTTTTAAAAGGCAATCATCTTTTCTATAACACTTGCTCGCAAGTAAATGACTTTATTAATAAAAGTGTTTTATTTGTGATTTCTTAATTCCTTAGTTGTGAGGTATAATAGAGGATAAGTTTAGTTGCATTTCAACAGGAACAATTATGCAATTATGCCGATCTCTGTAGTTGCATTTTTGTTAAAGTCTGTCTGTCCCAAAGTGCATAGTAAATAATGAAGACAGTTCATGCAGCCAGCTTGTTTAATCTGTCGCTACATCTCATCGCTACTGGACCGCTTCATTCATAACCGCGATAATATCATGTGAGACTGTTCACCCAAATGTCGTATTGTTACTTTAATTCTCAAGAACACGTGCGTTTGAGAACGGTACGTTGACCAGAGCCCAACATTTTGGTCTAATCTTAAGGTGAAACGTCTCGGTTCTAATGGCCTAGAGTCGAATTTATTGATTCTTTATTTTTTTACGTGAAAAATGAATCAAATCAAAGTAAATTATAATTTGACAACATGTCCGGCTTCGTCTGTGGATTTTTTTGAATGAGACAAGATTTTTTTGGTTTTTTATGGATTTGGTGCGTCGGTGACCGAGTGGTTAGACGTCTGGTATTAACTAGGCAGACCCCGGGTTTGATCCCGGATCCGACCATGTACCAATGGGTTTTTAATTAAAAACTTATATACATAATCCGACAAACCACACTTAGAGGCTTTTCCATCTAAATATATCTTAACAGAACTAGCCAATCGTTAGGTATAGCCTCACAAATACCATTGGCTAAACGAGGGAGACTTGGTCTTCCGCTGGGTACCCTGGAACCGTAACACGGTTTCGGGAGCTGTAAAGACCCGCGAAGATAGAAAAAAAACATTTTTTTTTCTAATGTTTGATTGGCAATGTATATTATATAATATTTACGTTAACAAATATGAAAATCGAGAGAAACCTCTGTGACATTCGTACGGACACGAAAAGTGACCTTACAAGGTTTCGTTAGACGAGATATGAAACCTTGAAAAACTAATAAATGTGACACTAGCGTCATTAGGACCGAGACGTTCGCCCTTAACAATTGAGAGCGCATATGATTAATAGCATGGGAGATTGAGAGTAGAGGCCTTTTTGGGTTCCGTGGTAGTGACATTTTGTTTCATTTGCCAGAAGAGCATGCGTTTTTTTCTAGTTGACGTATCATCAATAATTGAAGAATTTGACAGCATCGCAGCCTTATCACGGAATTGCAACTGCGACGGAGTTCATAAAACTAAATCTAAACTCAGAACTGCCCATACCGAACAAAAAATTACAAATAATTCAGTTTTTGAGGACATTAACACTTTGTTCTGTAATATAAATGTTGTATACTTACGAGCAACTATACAACTGGGTGTTTACAATTTAAGAAGGGAATTGCCGTCGCACGACTGGTCTTTAGTAGTTGCAAAATTTAACCTGATAAGCTATCGGAAGGATCCCATAAGAAAATTACTAGAAAAAAATGATTAATTCAGAGCTGTTTTTAGCTGTTAGCAATATAGGTGGCCACACATTCGTCCAATCCCCGGCGCGTCGCCGTACGGTCCACCGAAACCGACCACAGACTCGTCCAATTCTTGTAACGAACTAGATAATCCGTCGGTTGGAATGGGAAATTTTCGGTGCGATGCCGGACCAGTGTGTGGCCTACTTTAATGAGTGGTTGGCAGTCTCCAATTGTTGTTAGGAAAAAATGCAATTCCAGCATTGTCGTGAAACTTGTACAGCCGGTAGTATAGGTACCGGGACGGTTCTTGAGCGGTGTCCGTTAGATGCGCAGAACACAATTTTTGGGTCTGCTTGACGGTATGAGGTATTAATTTTAATTTTACCAGCAGTAAAAAGCAATCCTAAAAACAAACACCAAGAAATCAATTATAATAAATATACAAGTTATATTGAATTCGAATTACATATGCGCAAACATTCCCCCACTTTTTCGTCGAGCGCTCAAGAACCGTCCCGGTACCTGTACTCGAGGCATGACAAATGTGCAGCCCCCCTCGGACACTCGACAAATAATTGATCAAAATTATATTTTAGAATTTTAAAAACTGGCTCAGACTACCTAGTTATATCTTTTTCTATAATTTTTAGATCGTAATACCAAAACATATCTAAAACCCATGCATATGTTAGATTTCTACAATGAACAATCATTAACTATGACATTTGGTTTTACAATTAAACAATAACTATAAGTTATTCATTTACAATACTATTGCCTTCGCAACTGCAGATCCACGTGTAACAATATGCAATATTTACGATGTCATGGACAAATTGAGGTCATAAGTTCACTAGTGCATAGTACAATACAAAACCAAACAGCTATTATTTATCTACCGATTTTGTAATAATATACCTGCCGATCAATAAAAGGTTTCAACCTAGTTTCAACCATGGTGCATGCTCTAACTCCGTCAAATAGATACATTTTTGTTACATGTATATTTGCAAACTTTTAAATATGGGTACCTACCTATATTTTGGGACAACCAGGTGCAATGAGTGCATTCGTGCAAAAAATGCTAACTGATTTTCTTTACTTCGTAGGGCACAATCCCACTTCTTCTAAATATAACAGATACACGCCTGTTGAAGAAGTGACGTAAGGTCCACTAAGTGCAGCACTTTGCTATTTGTTCTGTTTTATATGAAAAGTGGAGATTGTGTCAGTAGACTGGGTAGACATCATACCCTATTCTAGCATATTGCATCAAGCATTATAGTTAGAGAGCTGGCCATATAGCCATACTGACTGGTATGGCTACCGTCTGCTGAGCCTTAAATACGATAGTAGGTAGTGCCCCAAGTCGCCCTGTAACGGTACGCGAATTTCTACTTGGCATCTTTCGAAATCCAGTCGGGAATCGACTGGTCTGGAAACCGTCTATTTTATATAATTATTTCAGTTTTTTCGGCATAACTCCAGATCGTGACCATATGCTGGGCCCAGAATTTGCAGGATGACTATTCAGAATCACATAAATCGAAAACAGACTGTTTCCAGACCAGTCGATTCCCGACTGGTTTTCGAAACCCCCCATTGGGGGAAGATGCCACGTAGAAATTCGCGGACCGTTACAGGGCCACTTGAGGCACTGCCTACCATCGTATTTAAGGCTCAGCAGACCAGTCAGTATGGCTATATAGCCAGCTCTCTAACTATTACGTCGCACATGAATTTGTTATAAAATGCGACCTAAACGCGTGCCGTCGATTAGGAGTTCACGGTCTATCTTGCGAGCGGCGGGGCGAGTATGATATCAATATCGTCTGGTACGCGTGATAGTCAGTTTGTGTTATTGCAATGTAAACAAAACATAGTATAGTGTTCACGCGTGGTACATACCAGCCGTATCGATTTAGAGCGCGTCCGGGTCAGAACTACCTTATCGAATTAATACGACCAAATATAGAAAGTTCATTTTGCAATCAAGCATTATAAGCAACGGTACCGTCTTCATTTAGCCGAGTTTTAATGCATTTTGACCCGCAGTCTTATCACGGAACAAGCAACTGCGACGAATTGCACAATAGTTGCAGTCGAAACGCAACTAAAGTTACAACTGTTGCAAAACCAAAATAAAAATATCTTCAAGGTATGACTAGAGAGACCAGTAACAATGTCCACTCTTTGCCATTTGTCCATATTAAACAGAACAGGTAGCAAGTTTGTTGCTGCATTTAATGGACCTAAACGTGTCACTGCTTAAAGAGACGTAAGTATCTGTTATTTTAGAAAAAGTGGAAAGTTTAGACTTCAATACACGCACTAGGAGTACACAGGCCTGGATTTACACTAGGGGCCACAGGGGCCAGTGCCTAGGGCGGCAAATTTCCAGGGGCGGCAAAATTCGGAGAGTTTTTTTTCTCGTTATTGGAAATTCTTTAAAAAGTGTGATTGTATTGAGAACATTTACACATATAACGTTTATTTATCCCATTTATAATAAAAATAATAAATTATTATATTATTTATTTAAAAATAAATGTAGGATTTATGCAATTTTTCACGGTGCCCCAGGGAAGCCTGTATCCGGCCCTGCAGTGCACAAGAGGTCGATTAAAGCACAAATCGGTGCTTAGAATTATCTGCACGAGTGGGATATGAACCTGGTTCTGGTTCTGGTTATGAACTCCCCTAACAACAAACAACTAATAAAATGTCATAAATAAAACAGTTTTTGATGACATTGACACTTTGATTCATAATGTCATTTACTTGTGAGCTATAATTATTTTAAGGCTTTAACATCTGCCAATAACCTTGACGCTTTGACCTCTATATTTTGTATAGAAAACGCTCGGGATTATAGGGTGACGAAGCGGCACGCTCGCGCGGATAATCTTCAATTTAAGTGAAAATATTTAATTCACGAAATTTATTTGACAATTATATAAAAAAAAACAATACAAATTGTTAAAGAGGATATAACATTTAATTTAATGTAGGATTCAAGTGTATCTCATGAGCCTTTACAGAGAGAATTTACTATTTAGATTAAAAATGGCCTGTTTTTTCTTTTTTTTTCTTTTTTATTTGGAGACTTTTATAGAAATTTTAAACAATACAAGTTATTTATGACGAACTTAACTTTAATATGTGTATTTTTATATATCAAAATCACAAAGGGATTAGTCTACAAACAGGTGTAAGCCAACGTATTTTTGGTGATTTTACCTATATTATCCCCTTAATACATAATTGTAATAAAGTCAAGTCTTTACAATTTGCGACAGGTTGCTATAGCGACTGGTTGTTAGTAGCAATTTTTAAGCTGATAAGCTTGCGTCGGTGTATGTTGACGGAGCCGTCTTGTATCCGTAGGAATTTTCTGTTGTGATGATTTTTGATTGACGTGAGTAGTGGGTTAATCTTAGGTCATAGCTCTTTAGATTTTTGTTGATTCGAGTGATAACTTCGTGGTTATTTTATAATTTTGGACTTTGGCACTTGAATGCTGCATGTTTATTGTATCTGCTGTTGAAAAAATTAAAAATAAACAAAATACATAATCAGTATTTATACATAAATGTTGCAATAAATGTTATTCAACATGCATATCTTTACTAATAATAAGAGTTTGGGAACTACAAGTCGGATTTGAATTTTTGCATTTGATAGCCCAATTCTTGAGGAAGGTTTATTAGGCCATTTAACATCACGCCACCTACCCTAAGGGAGTGAAATAGGATGTAAACGTTGTATAACTAATACAACGCGTACGAAGTCGCGGGCAATATCTATTTATAAGACGTTTAAATAAATAAATAATAAATTAAAGTAATTTATTTTCAAGAGATAATTGGAGAACCGGAGAGTGACATGGACTACTTTTTGTCCCGGGAAAATTTAATTTTTCGAAAATTGTACCTGAATTTTGTGACAGGGTCGGTATTGTAGTATTGTGTTATACAGGTTACTTAACGATATGCGGTCAAAATACTTTTTTTTCTCTCTTCACG
The DNA here is from genome assembly GCA_963924495.1 of Nemapogon koenigi. Classification (NCBI taxonomy): domain Eukaryota; kingdom Metazoa; phylum Arthropoda; class Insecta; order Lepidoptera; family Tineidae; genus Nemapogon; species Nemapogon koenigi. The sequence goes on from OZ004629.1 coordinate 25,071,656, forward strand.
GGTTGCATTACAGCTCCTGAAACAGTGTTGTCGGCTCCAGGTACCCAGCGGAAGACCAAATCTGTGCGTCGGTGGCCGATTTTTTTATGAGTGTCTAAATGTCGATTGGTCCTGAGTTTTCAAGGTGCCTATCGACTTCGTGTGATCCGGATGGCTGCGTGAAGCGCGAGCCGAGACGGTGGCCAAGTGGTTAAGATGGTTAAGTAGTTAAGGCGGACGTCGGTTTGATCCCGGCCAGGTACCAATGGGTTTTTATAATTAAAACTAATCTTCCGCTTCCCTAGGAAATACCAATTAATTAATTATTGTTTAGATTTTCATATTTTTACTATCTATCTATACGCCAGGTTTCGCCCCAGGAATCTTTTGAAATCTTATATATAACATTCTCGTGTCACGGTGTACGTTATTGAACTCCTCTGAAACGGCTCGACCGATTTTCGTGAATTTTAGTGTGCATATCCGCTAGGGTTGAGAATCGGACAACATCTATTTTTCATCCCCCTAAATGTTAAGGGTGGTCCACCCCTAATTTTTTTTTTTATAGGGGTAGGGGTAGGGGTAGTGGTTATTGTAGGGGTAGGGGTAGTGGTTGGTGTAGGAGTAGAGGTAGAGGTATGGGTAGGGGTAGGGGTAGGGGTAGGGGTAGGGGTGGGGGTGGGGGTAGGGGTAGGGGTAGGGGTAGTGGTAGTGGTAGGGGTAGGGATAGAGGTAGAGGTAGGGGTGGGGTAGTGCGGGCAAGTCAACGTTTAGGCAGGACAACGTCTGCCGGGTCCGCCAGTGTGTTATAAATTTTTTATCCCGATATGATTTATTATTTATTTATCTATTATTTCTTACTTTTAATAAAAAACAACTAATACATAAGTAGATATATAGGGTGCGTCAGTGGCTTAGTGGTTAAGACGTCTGCTATTAACTAGGCAGACCGTGGGTTCGATCCCGGATCCCGGCCATGTACCAATGGGTTTTTTAATTAAAAATATTATGTACATAATCCGACAAACCACACTTAGAGGCTTTTCCATCTAAATCTAAAATCTAAATCTACTTCAACAGAACTAGAAACTCGTTAGGTATAGATAGCCTCACAAATACCATCGGCTAAACGAGGGAGACTTGGTAACACGGTTTCGGGAGCTGTAAGGCAACCCGTGAAGAAAATAAATAAATATATATTTTAGAATTTTCCTGTCTGTTACAATTTTTAAAATATTGGGACAGACAGACAGAAAAAAATTTTATTTGTTATGGTGAAGTAAGTAAAGTAAGTAAGTTTAAATTTTTTGCGCATTTATACGTAGTTACCATATTATATCATATTAACCTCTGTGGAAGCGTCTGATAACTTATCAGTTTGGGGGCAGTCGCATAATATTTATACAAGAATACCTACTTCTGCGGCTTATTCTTCAAATAAATCACTTACTCATAGTTAAAAGTTTAAAGATAATTTAGCCTAGCATTTTAATTCTTTTTGAATAAACTGGGGCCAAAAAGTATGATGGATTTAAAAAAAACAACCTTTTTATGGGGTGTAAATAATTATTTGTGTGTATCCCTTGCGTGTATCAACTTAAAACTTGGTACAAATACTCTTCAAAACAAGTGTTTTAAGGTTTTTCAGGAGGTGTCCTTCCATCCAACGGGTTGTTTAAGTTTATATGGGGAAAAAAGGTTTTTGGATCTACTTGAAACTAAGTTAACAAATACAGAATGTTTTTAAAAATTATGTAATAATAAAATTGTTTCGCATTCAAAATATAATCACGGGGTTTGGGCAGATAATATCTAACGATTTTTTACATAAATTACGTCACTATTCCTAGCAACTTTTTTTAGTGATAATAAGTAGATATTTTTACTTATAGATTATAGAGAAATAAGATGTCATATCTTAATTGTCCTCTGCAAAAAATATGGACATTATTTCTAATGCAGGTATAAAGGTATGTATGAGTGAGTATATGACGGAAGAATACTCTGTCGACTAAAGAATAATCATCAAAATGGGTTCACAACAAAATATGGCTGCTGTGGCAATAATGAAATGAAGTTAAATTTTTGAAGTCGGTTAAACGCAAAGAAAATGTAAACAAGACATAAATATTTTAACACCATTATATACTTACCTAAATAACAACAAACTTGTTCAGTAAAAAGTATTAATTTTTTTTTGTAGATTCTCACTCTCTGGTTACCTTAATTGGATTGAGGCGTATTGAAATAAGTTAGGAGAGGCTCTCTCTAAATTTAAATAAGTTCCATTCAAAAGAGGTGTGAATTAATTCATTTTAACATGCTAGTTTCAAATACCTGAGTTAAATAGAACTACGTAGTGATAAATGTACAAATTGTTTTTGGTTTATTTCCTTAGTTATTACTAAAACTTGTACCTAATCCTTTTGTTATATTTATCTCATACTAACTGTACACATTTTTTTTGGCTAAAGCTGTACTGGAATTTTCCGTTTTTAGTTGCCCTTCGTAAGTTTTAAACAGATATCCACCTAGAATATCTTTGTAACAGTGAAATATTCTTTAAATCGGTCCAGTAGCACAAGTAGCCTATAAGTAGACGAAAATTAAATGCAGATTTGAGAATCAATTCTCTTCTTTTTGTTTGAGGAATTTGTCATTGGATACATTATGTGTAGGGGCCGTCGGTCCCCGTCAGCGTTGCCACTGTTGCCAGACAAAAGCAATGCTCGGGCAAAGTGGGATTTTGAAAGTAAAAAAAGCGGGATTCTTTCATCGAACATAATAAAAAAACGTAAATAATCAGTAGGTACTTTTTTATTACCTATCCTTTTATTTGTGTTTCAAATTAAGTTTACAATGATATTATTTATAGAATAACTTCTTTTTTTCTTTAATATTTAAGTAATATTTTTATTTTAAAAGCGGGACTGAGCTTGTCCCATTTAATTTTGGGCTAAAAATCGGGACGTCTGGCAATGCTGGTCCCCGTCTAGGGAAATGCCACCGCTTGCAAGTATCGCGTTCCGGTTTCCAGAAAATAACCGACATTTACATACCCTCGAGTCGAACAAGTGATGAATATTATTAATGTATAGACTGGGAAGACCTGATGATGGACTAGGTTTTTCTTGAACTATATTTACATAGATAATTGACCAAACAGCGAGACTTTTCGATTTGTTCATATGCGTCCTCACTGTTCATATTCCGCTATTGGTAGCAGTCTATAAGCATTATAATAAAATAGCTATATTATAGAAATACTTCTATAAAAAACAAAGTCGGGTTAATTATACCATTTATAACTCAAGAACGGCTGGACCGATTTTTAAGATTTTTGATTTGTGTTTGGATTTGTCTCCGCCCCGAATAGAAGCATAACTATTAAAACATTGAAAAAATTCATACATTTTGTGTAGAACGACTTTTTTGATACCTCGAGAACGGATTCTCATGCACAAAAATACACAAATAGATAGATATGTAGTTTCTTTGTTTGTTCGTATTCTATAGACTCAAAAACTACTGGACCGATTTGAAAAAATCTTTTTGCATTACATAGCCCAATTCCCGGGGAAGGTTATAGGCTATTTAACATCACGCTACCTACTCAAGGAGGTGAATTGCATTCGTACGAAGTCGTGGGCAACAGCTAGTATTAGTATATATAAGTACTTTAATGTAAGGGTGTACATACGACAGGTGGTTAGATCTGAGTGAAGTTTTAAGCGTATATTTGAACCGATTTTGATGCTTTCTTTTTTAATCGAAAGATAATGTTTTGGGGAAAATTGGTTCAGTAGTTTTTCAGAAATTTTAAAGTAACTTTATTATTATGATGTTATTAACAGCAAGGGAAAACTTCAAAAATTGTTCACTAAAAAGCAATAAATAAATATAAAGTCGTTGAGTTCCAACGCCAAAGAAACTTTACAATTAATAATTATAAACATAGATAACATTGGATATATCTTCTTTAGAATCTATTTAATTTTAAAGCCTAATTTGGCTCAAATTGACTTCAAATTCAATAACAAAATATTTAATTAATATTTTCAGTGAACGTTTATTTTTGAAAGATATATTAAATTCTGTATACATTTACAATTACAAATAAAATTGAAACGCTCAGCAGTGTAGAAAAGCATGCTTATTACCGTCTAGTTATACTAAATTGAATACGTTATTGTGTTGTGTTGATTTGTTTTATTTTTACATTTAACACGAGTTGTGTGCTCGTATCGGTGGGCGTACGAAATGCGAATAACCCACGGTCACGATCGTGTTATGAAAAATTCCGATATATTCAAATAACTCATTCGATTAGGACCATGAACAATTGGATTGTGATGATACTAGATTGACTAACAAGGTTTGTATGGCAGAAGTTAAAGGAAATGCTTGCAGAGGACGACCTAGGTGTACTTTTTTTAACATATAAAAAAAATTGATTGAAATTACAAATACAATTAATATTTTTGATTATTTTATCGACTTTAATAAGTTTACAATTAAGGTTCGTCTGTGGCCCAGTGGTATTAAAAGCACGGAACACGGTTCTATTCAATGGGTTTTATAGTAAAATCCCAAAGGCACAAAGATCCAAAATCCGCAAAACATTAATAACACTGACATACTATTTTTTGCCCCAGGAATCGAACCTGGACTCACGAGTCACTATACCAACTTCCCAAATAATATTGCACAATCACAAAGCACATGTTTACTAAATATTTGACCTATAAAATATTGTATTGTGTAAAGAGCAGATGGCAACCATGGCGACAATTGCGGCGGAAGCAAGAAGGGATTACTGTTGTCGACAAAATGTGAAATGACAATTGTGTGTAGACGCAGCCCTATTGTAATTGTACTGATGCAGTTTTTGTGGTTTTCGGTCAATACGGTTGTGATTTTTATCGATATTTTTGGTAGTAATTGCTTATTTGAACTTCCGTTTAGATTTCTTATGTCGATAATCATCTTAGTACCCAATGAAGTTTAGTAAAGTCTGATGTGAAAATAGGGACTGGTTTCTCATTAAAGTATATAGCGACAGAAGTAACAGGGTACATACACTTTTTGCCAGTTGTCCTTATTGAACAGAACAGGTGGCAAGCCTGTTGCTGCACTTAATTAACCTATATATGTCACTTTGTTATTTTTACAAGAAGTATGGATGAATATTTAAATATATGTATAAATTTATTTAGGATGGACGATTTATATAGATAATAAAATAATTTAAATAGGAAAGTATAAATGTTGAAAACACATCCAAAAGCTTAAGTAGTCCACGCACTGGTCCGTTATCTCACAGAAAATTTTCGGTCCGGCCGCCGTATGTTCGAGATTGAAGACATTAGCAATGTAAATCATACGATCTAGATCACATGCAATTCACTCACCCACACAGACACACAAGATTCGATTAAACAAAGACGTCATTTTGTGTGTGTGTGTGTGTGTGACAGATCGTTCCGGTCATCGAAATCAACCACAAATACAACGATTTGAAAACGGATGGTGGGCCGCGCGATAAGAATTGGACGAGTCTGTGGTCAATTTCAGTGGACCGTACGGCGACCGTACACTTCTTTCTACGTCCAAAAGTGATAATAAATAAAATGTCAACCTTCTGTCAGCTGACAGCTGACTGTGCTGTCATTTAAGTTACGTTCAAAAGATACAACATTGCTAATTACTTTTGATTTTATACCGTAATATTGTTGACTAAAATAAAAATATAGGCTTAATTTATTTTGCATCCCATATTAGTTAACTTTGTTCTGTACAAGTTACATTACGGTACTCCAAATTACCGATTTTTTAAAGAATTTAAGAATAACCCACAAATAAAAATCGACATCCGCACAACACTATTCAGAAGGGTGTCAGATACGAAACTAGCAAAATAATGCGATTTTTCGCCTCGTGGCTCTGAAATGTATTTATACAATTATTCATTGTACCGGAACACGTTCAAAGGTAGATTTCTATACAATTGATATCTCAATTTTGTTGCTTCAACTGACATTTTTATTTTGTGGTCAATAAGTTTTTTGTTAGGGTTAGTACAATTATTTGTTCATATAAAAGGGTGAAGTTAAAACCTCTTGAAGTTTGATACAACGAACAGGCACTATGCCTGATTATTTTGATGCATTCGATCAAGTGTTCTTGAAAATGTTATGAACATTTTGTATTTGTAGTTGTTTATGGATTTATTTTTTATACATCACGTCAAACATATTATAATAAGTAATTTTAGGGTTCTGTTGGAAAAAGTACTACGAATTTACTTTGGATTTTTTCCCTTACGCCTCCCGAAACCGTGATATTGGTCCCGGGGTAACCAGCGGAAGACCAAGTCCTCTGAAAAGCCTCTAATTTGTGAATTTTTAGGATCAAACCGTGGTCCTTCTAGTTAATAGTTAGAGTCATACTACGCAGTCTAGCATTCATTAATTTATTGATGATTGATTTACTACCTCTCGCTGTGGGACGGAAGTGTGTAAGCGGAAGTAAATAAATTTGAATTTGAGATTCTTTAGAGTCCGTATTATACCTACTCAGAAAAAAACATTTTTTTTGTTTTTTTTTTGTTTGTCCTTTTTCACACCAGAACAGAGCAACGGATCGACGTGAATTTTTGCACAGAGAGTGACTTTTTCTATCTATAATCAAGCCTTTTATACAAAGATGGGTAGGCAGAGACAATCCAATGCCATTTGCCATCCTGACATATCTATTTCGCTTCTTTTATTTTCATGTATTTGCCTTTTATCAATTTTTTTTTATATGTTCAATAAAAGTACACCTAGGTCGTTTTCAGCCAGCATTACCTTTCACTTCTGCCTTATAAACCTTTTTAGTCAATATTTCATGGGAAGATGACAGGGTAAACAAAATATTATTCTATTTAGTCCAACATTTAGATTATCAAAAAATATTAGACACGTTTTTTTTCTTTTGTCAATCAAACAAAAAATTACAGAGATAAAGCCCGTCAAAGTTTGGGAGTGGGGCCGTTGACGTCACTTCTAGGTCAAAAGTGTACTCAAATGTGACATCACGCGGGCTATATCTTCATAATTTTTTGTTTAATTGACAAAAGAAAAAATACGTGATCAATATTTTCTGATAATCTAACTGACGGACTAATTAGAATTTTTTAGTCATCATGCCTACTTTTCTTCATTTTAGTCACTACACACATTTTTATTGATCTTTTCGGATGCGGTCAATATGCTTTATATTTTTCCACGGGCGAACTCGAGGTTAAAAGCTAGTACTTAAATAAAAGAGTTTAATATAAGACGGAACCCTACCATGCGTGCCAAACACACTCCGACAGTTTTTTATCATCCGTTGAAGTGCTTTTCGATTTTGATGTCCCTTTTGTCTGGGTGAAGTTGATTTAACTTCTTATTTGTATTATGTTTGAAGTAGTTATCTTTTGGTTTTTCTAACACATTTAGTATCTACATTTCTTTTACCTTAACTTATCTTTTACAAGTCCCGGGAACCGTGTATTAGCCCCAGGGTACCCCTGCAGAAGAGTTACCTAAGGAGTGGGTATTTTATATCGACTAAGGACTAGGGAACATTGACGTGGCGTTTTGAATTAATCTATCTAATCGCGCAAATAATATGTACCAAAATGGATTCAGTAGTTCTTTAGTCTTATGGGACGGAGAAAATAACTTATTTTTTTATATTATTTGGATTGGTTGAAGTTCATGGTTAATGCTCCACTCCTTTGAGTCATAGCGTAATGTTATATAGTCAACAACTTCAAATCGGACTGGTAGTTCCTGAAATTAGCACAAACATACGGTACAATATGGATTTACAACAATTTGAATACCTGCATAAATGCGCTTATAACTACTTATCTATTAGAGATAGATATATGCTACAGCGGACTTTTTTGTAGATCATTTTATTCTACACAATTCTTTCATACATCATTTTGTTATATCTCTGACAGATTAGACAGCATACGCCATGAAAACTCGCTGGGGCTAACTTTTTCCCCTACTTGATGAAACATAATAGTTCCATGAACCTAATGAAAACCGCAACAAAATCCGTTTAGACGTGGCGGTGGACTTTGTTTTATTGACTTAGTGATGATTAATGAAGTGTGTGAAAAGTATCAAAAAAGTGTCAACTACCTACACAGACTTTCTAAATGTCTGGATTTTCATAGATTATAGAAAACTGTGAAAGTTAGCAAGCGCAGTTTCGCGTGAGAACCAGGCTCGCCACAAAACAAACATGAACACAAAGACATGGCGTCACGCTGATATCATTCTTTGTTAGGAATTCGGGAACCCTAGCGGTTTAGGGTTCGTTTTGTAGTTGTTGATGGGGGTTCCGCAAGTCTATTGTGGGTACCTTGCGGCACGGCCGGGTGTTTGTTTGTATACAGTGTGCGCGCCCCCTGCCGCGTGCCAGCCCATCGGATCCTAACGGATACTCTAACGTTGATATAACAATTTGTTGCATTTGCACTTCATTTTAGAAATACGATACTCGTCGGAAGTCGTTTATTGTATTTGAGTTTTTGTAAACTTTCAATCTACGTATTTGGGAACTACGAATTATACATAGAGGTAACCAATTTATATTCAAACTAAGTACATATATACAAAAGCGAGTCGAACTCGCGTAGAGAGGATTCCGTACCATTCCGTTTTCCGTGAGAACTTTTCCGTAGGATTTTCGTTTAGGTTTCCCTGTAAACTATGATTTACTTATATTTTTTCTAAATTTAGACTTGGTAGTTACGCGGATAAGGGAGAGGGTAACACTCAATTTTCGTATGTTTTCTTTAACGTTTACGGTTCTGGGGTACCCAGCGGAAGACCAAGTCTCCCTCGTTTAGCCTATGGTATTTGTAAGGATATACTTAACGAGTGGCTAGTTCTGTTGAGGTATATTTAGGTGGAAAAGCTTCTAAGTGTGGATTGTCGGATTATGTACATAAGTTTTTAATTACATTGGTACATGGCCGGAGTCCGGAATCGATCCGTGGTCTGCCTAGTTAATACCAGACGTCTTAACCACTCGGCCACCGATTTATATAATTTAAAGTATGGATTTCAAAACTATAAATAAATATATCTGTATTTCTTATAACGAGCCCTTTCTTTTAATGTCACATGATGTAATTGAAAAAAAAAAGTCTAGGGAAAGAAAAATTGGAAAGGTTGCCCGATAAATTGGAAAATGTTTTTTCTATGGGATTTTTGTATATGAACTCAAGACCATAATCTAATCTAATCTAATATAAATCTAGTATTTAATAAATAAGTAATAAACATATAGTTGTGAACCGATGTACCCATGTGAATCCGGGAACGGGTTGCTTGTATCATAAAATCAGTTCTCAAGGACTTTTATTATTTAGGTATGTCTCCATTATGCAGTGAAAATAAAAAACACACTTTGGATATAAAAACACTCAAGTAGTTGACGAGTTTTTTTTACAATTCAAAAATTCCTCGTAAAAAATGTTAAAGTGATTTCAATTAACAGCCGTAAACGTTGCTACTTCATTACAATAAACTTTATTACTACTTGTGTTGAGTTCGATGTGAGGTTTTGAGTCCATAACTTTAAGGAAATGTTTTACAATTTCTATTTTTAGTAACTAGAAATAAAAGCGGCTTTTATAAAATCCATTAATTCTTGGCTTAATAAAAATGTTAGACGTTAAATTTTAATTTACATACTTCTGAAGAATTTTGAAATTTTCTCTTCCGTGAGTTTGATTTTTGATGTGTACTATCTTAGTTATATAATTTTGTTAAATAGGATTGATGTAAAGTTAGTTATCTTCTTTTTTAACCGAACTTCAAAAAAAGGAACAATTTAGAATTCGTCGGAATCTTTTATGTGTGTTCCCCGATAATTGAAGACGCCTGGACGGATTTTGAAATTTAGTGTATACTTTCCAGGTGGTCCCATACTCATCAGGTCAGGATGTGATGATGGGATCCTGGAGAAATCAAGAACTCTTCAAAGTTTATAGGCACACTTAAAGCGATTTGGGTATTTTTTTATAGTAACTTGTGCATTTGCTTTGGAAAGCACACTTAGGTTTAGAAGGCGGTTTTTTTTCTTCATCAGACGTGGTTATTAGATTTACTCCCATATGACTTGTGTCATTATGACCGCAACTGTCATAAGTCTACAAAACCATTTTGGAAGGGAAAATAAAATAGGGTTAGTTAGCAGAGAAGAGGGGAAGAGTTTTTCATTTGTACTTAACACTTGTGACCTTGTACCTGTCAGAAATCATTCCCTATTTTTATATTTATTATATTCTAGCTTACCTTTCCATATAATTTTCAATGGACGACAAGGATTTGCAACTTTGACAGATTGTCTTTTTAGGGTTCCGTATCCAAAGTGTAAAAACGCTCCGCTGTCCGTCCGTCTGTCACCAGGCTGTATCTCATGAACTGTGATAGTTAGACTGTTGAAATTTTCACATATGATGTATTTCTCTTGCCGCTATAATAACAACAAATACTAAAAAACAGAATAAAATAAATATTTAAGGGGGCTCCCATACAACAAACGTGATTTTATTGCTCGTTTTTGCTCGATATTGATAACGGCAATATATATAAATATTCACAGAATATTTAGTTATATATTCATTCACTTTAAAATAAATAATTAAATTAAAATTAATATTTAAGGGCGGCTCCCATACAAGAAACGTGTTTTATTTGCCCTTTTTATAGATAATGGTACGGAATCCTTCGTGCGCGAGTTGACTTGCACTTGGCCGGTTTTTTATTAATATGCTGACCAGGGTATGGCCAAGGAAAATACAGCTATACATACATACCTACTACCTAGGTATTTTGAAATACCTATTTAGAATTGATCTATAAATAAAAATATTCTCTCTAATTTTTTAACAGTTTTTTCATCAAAATAACAATTTTACACATTAAATTGCGATGTGGCGAGAGACAGAAGTAACAGTGTCCACTTTTTGCCAGTTGTCCATATTAAACAGAACATATATGGAAAACTGTTGTACCTATGTGTGTTTTTTTTAAAAGTATTGAATGCCATCCGATTTTTTTATTTAGATAGGTAATTTACAGTAAATATAATATAAAAGACATATAAAACAGAAATTCCACCATAATCGGTTCAGTGACTTAGTTCTGAAAAACAAAGTTGTTTATTTAAATGCGTTAGTAGTCCTAACGGATAAGTCGTCATGTCCCCAAACCCGTTGAACAACTTCAAAAGTAAAATTGTTCCATATCTCAAGTTGACAGGTACTGATAATTTTCGGACAGGTTGATAATAATTCTCTCTTACTTTGAAGTAATTTGTATGTAGTTATTCTATTTGAAAAAGAAAAGGTGCTATGCACACATTACTTAGTAGATATACCGTTGGAAAAAGAACCGGGCATCTTTCGTTTCAACTCGTAGGCCAAAAACGATGGGTCCAACACTAGAATGCCGAGCAAATTGCTGGGTCGGCCAAAGATAGTAGGTACACGGATTTGCCGGACATTCTAGGGTTGGACATTTTCGGGCCCAGTATGCTGAACTGGACCAATTTTCTTTAATAATATGTGCTTTAATAGACTTTACAAGCTTCGGGGGAGGGTAAAGCCGGTAGCACTTTTTTCTTCTTTCTTTACGAGTTGCCTTATAGCTCCCGAAACCGTGTTACGGTCCCAGGGTACCCAGCGGAAGACCAAGTCACCATCTTTTAGCCGATGATATTTGTGAGGCTATACCTTCTTCTATAAATGCTACACATGGACCTACATTGATAGGTCTAAAAATAATTTGCCTTTTAAAAAACTTCAAAAATTCCGAAAGCTAATGCACAATTCACTATAAAACAAAAAAACCCAAATCGCTTCAATTGTGCCTAAAAAATTTGAAGAGTTCTCGATTTCTCCAGGATCCCATCATCAGATCCTGACCAGATGACCATGGGACCACCTGGAAAGCATACACTTTCAAACAAAATTTAAAAAAATTGCCAAATCGCTTCAAGTGTGCCTATAAAATTTGAAGAGTTCTCGATTTCGCCGGGATCCCGTCATCGGGGAACATACATAAAAAAAAATATCTAAACCTTCTCCTTCTTTTGAAGTTCGGTTAATAACAGATCTTGAAGTGACACTAGAACTGTTTGATATGGACAACTGACTAAATGTGGACACAGTTCCAGTGTCTCGCTTCGATTGTATTATTTTGATTTGACTGTTGACCCGATTTCATGTTTTATCGCCCTGAAGTGAGCCCTGAAGATCCATGTGAAACAAACAAGTGATATCTGAAAGCTTCATCAAAATCCGTTCAGGTTTTACGGAGCCAGGATAAACATTGGGTTGGATATTTAATATTGAACCCTCCCGAACGCACTGTCCATATGTCTTCAAGGGGGCGCCCCTTCAGTGCGACCGGAGTACTTGTGAAGCCAAATCTAACGAGCCCAAACTCGGGGTTACGTCATTTCGTTACATAGTTCCATTATCCACATTCCGGCTCCATCATCAGATCAGATCGATGGTACCAAATTATTGTATTGTCATCCGTATACATACACTTGCAAAGCGCCAAGCCGATACGACAATTAGAAGATATCAAATCAAATTATGCTGAATTCGTAGATAATAATACATATACCATTATTAATTCACAGACAGATATTTGTAGCTATAGATGAAGGATTGGTTGTTTGACTGAAATGGAGAATGATGGATACAATTTTGATATAAAACCTTAAATCTAATCTAAACATTAAAAATAACTAAATAAACTAGATCCGCGTGGAATAGTGGCAGAATACTGGCTGCATTTCTCCGCTGAATCGCGATGCTGATTCGTTGAGCGAGGAAAGAGCCAGCCCTCTTGTCACTCAATGGTCAGTCGAGGGGATATATGTATCTTTAATAAACTTTTTGGCATTTGAACCCCACGGACCAAGAGCTTCGGTCCCGGAGTTTTCAATTGAACTGGCTAATTCGACGGGGCTAATGTGTCCACGCATGTAGCCTCCCATACAAGGGCCCGACCTCGCTCCCAGGGAATCAGAGTCATTCCATCGGGTCTCTTGCCATCTTCCCGGATTATTCCCGTTGGCTCTAGGAGAGCAGGGACGTCTATTGACGCAAGAGCCCCTTTTGATGGTATCATTGAGGGAGCTGTGGCTGCACTTTTTATGCAGGAAAGTCCGTGAGTTAAACATTCAATTGATCAACCTCTTTACCACACGGACATCGATATGTCTTGCATATTGCAGCACTTCGTCCCTGTATGTTTGTTCGGGCTAATATTAAAAACTGCTTAACCTGTATGTTTTAGGCTACTTTTTATACCGAAAATATTTATAATAAACTATTATTAACTTTACATGGGCGAAGCGGGAGCGGAAAGCTAGGTATAATATTATAACTTTGTCGTCAATTTTCAAAATAATAAAAACTGTATGCATGGATTTCAAAAACCAGCCAAGTAGGTACGAGTCGGACTGTTCCACCGTACAATATGAATAGTTTATTAAAAAAATTAGCGCAGGACCCTTGGCCGGTTTATTATTTGTTGTAGTTATACTAGTTAGAAATTTGTATGTCTTGGCAAAAATCGCCGAAAAACACGTCTCTTGTATGGGGACCTCCTTTAATTTTTTACTTTATTTTATTTACATTATTTGCTAGATTATTTGTTGTTATAGCGGCCATAGTAATACATACTCTGTGAACATTTAAAGTGTCTCTCTATTACGGTTCAAAAGGTACAGGTCCTGTAACAGGCGGACGGACGGACGGAAGAACGGAGGCCGGAGTCTTGGTAATAGGGTTTCCGTTGGCATCCTTTGGGTACGGAAGCCTATAAAATTAAACTTCCAGATTTGCAAAAAACTAATCAAATTTTCTTGAGGGTTCATAGCAATATTTATTCCTTACAAAAAATATTTCGATTCAATTCCCGATTCGTATTTTACCCTACAAGATTTTTTTTAAAATCTATAAATGCATTTTTTTAACTTTTTTAAATCGACGATATGAGTCCTTAGAACATATTTCTCCATCTCTTATACTTTTAATACTAACCATTCTAGATTTGCATGGGTTAAATAGACAGACATAATATTCCTCAAATAATGAAGACACTGCACACAATACCTACATTTTACCACGTGTCAACAAGTATTAAGTATAATTAAAGAATACAAAACAATTGATTGCCCTTTTAATGTAAAATCAATTAATATTGCCATTCGTATTCAGGTGCGTTAATAATGCAATTTTTCACACCATTTAATATTAAAGATGCGAGGATAAATACATAGAATGCTGCCTTTAATAATTGATTATATACACGTACGAATGCTTAGTGAAGTGTATAATAGTGTAATAGGGAAGGGCAATTAGTGTTGTAAAATCATGTGTTATGGTTTCTGAGAAAATTTATAGATCTAAAGCGTTTTATTATTTTATTATTAGAAGAGATTACTCCTTACACCCAAACTTACAATCTAACCCTTTATAATATTAGTATAGGTTTCTGCTCCATAGAGAAACTGGTTGTGCAGGGTAGAGTCGATGGCGGCAGATCGCGAGAACGTTCTCCCTTGCGCTGGACCGACCAAATAAAGTCATTAACTAACACCTCCTTGAATGACTGTGTAAGGTAGACATGGCACAAGGTTGTGCGTCGCGCTTTGAAACGCCATGATTGACCACGACTGCTCTTTCAAGAGCACTACGACGTCGAAAATTTAGAAATGTGACTTAATATTTTATTCTGAAATATTTCCGGGATAAAAAAAACCCTCTATCCCTCACGTGAGTCGCAGAACCGATAGCAGATGGAGCCGAAATATTGTGGACTGGAGACTGAGCCTGTCCGAAGGAAAGTGGACCGACAACCAGCGAGATGGTCATATGACATAGCCAAAGTGGTGGGAAGAAACTGCAGCTGCGGCAGGCTCTGAACAGACAGTAATGGCGTGCATACGAGGAGACCTACAGGAGTGGGTGAATACGGGTTGAAGAAGAAGATGATCCCTCTCCGGCTCAAACTATATTTTTTCTTTCTTCAAGGGGCAACCAGAAATCGTATTACGGTTCCAGGGTTCCCAGCGGAAGACCAATTCCAACTATCTCTGTTGCTCTGATTTGATGTAATAGAAGGACAAACAAACGTAAAAAACAACATATTTTTATAATGTTAGTTAGGATTCTGGTTTTGTCCATGTATTCAATGTACAGACTTACCACTTGTTCTGTTAATATGGACAACTGGAAAAATGTGAACACTGTAACACTGTAACCGGTGTATCTGTCTACGCCGCAAGGTATAAAGAATATAATCGAATGTTTGGGGTTCTATAGATGTTACTGTAAAGTAGGCCACACCATTGGTCGGCATCGCACCGAAAATTTCCCATTCCAGCCGCCATACGATCTAGACGGACCATTTTTTATAAGAATTGGACGAATCTGTGGTCAGTTTCGGTGGACCGTATGGACTCGTTCAGTTTTCAGTTTTAACTTTCCGCCCTGGCTTCGCCCGTGGAGTTTTATGAAATGTGTGAGTAGACTTTTCTGGATAAAAAGTAGCCAATATCCCTCTTTGGCTCCATCTATCTCTGTGCAAAAAATCCGTTGCTCCGTTTTAACGGCAATTAAACAAACACATTTACGCATTTATAAGCAGCTACCGCGCCCGTTACCTACATACAAACTTAGAAAACGTTTTATTACCCCTAAATATTAGTAAAATTGCGTCTGCGATTTTCCTTTTTCAAAATTTTGTAATAGCTCAAAAGTTAGATGTCTCAAATAACGAATTTCGAAGATATTAAATTAACATATTACAATTTCGTTAAAACTAGACCATATTTAGGATACCATTGGGTTTTTATAATCATAAAATTAAGTAGATAATCCGACAAACCATACATACAGGCTTTTCCATCTAAACATACCTACCTCAACAGAACTGGCCGGCCATTCGCTAGGTTTAGCCTCACAAATACCATCGGCTAAAAGAGGAAAACTTGATCTTCCGCTGCGTACCCTGGGACCGACATCACGGTTGCGGGAGCTGTAAGGTAACCCCGTGAAGAGGAAAAAGAAAATTGGTAGTACATAGTTTAAGTTTAGTATAAAAAAGTAGCTGCGGTAGATGTTTGATCATTGGTTATAAGACACAATGCAATGCCAGATTAAAGTTCAAGCTATACTGAAATAATGTAATTAAGGTTTGTAACGCCCAATCTAGCTCTCATGGCAAGACGTGTTTCCGTGTCCTTTGAACAATGTTGACTTGCTAGCAATCAATATTAAATGAATGATTCCGTGTAAACGGACTATTATGAGAACACAATATCAATGACGTATAACCAAATAGATTGCAGATTCAAATTCTTGTAATTTATTTCAGTGTCCACTTTTTGCCAATTGTCCATATTGAACAGAACAGGTGGCAAGCCTGTTGCTGCACTTAGTTCCTGTAAGTTTTAAAGAAGTCGGCTTTACGAGCTTTAAAGTTACATTTGATATTTTCAAGCAAATATATCTATTAGTTTTTATTATATACAGTGTCATTGAAGGAATCAATTTAGCCGGCTGTGCAATGACCGTTCAGTGACCGCAAATTATATTTGACATTGAAGTGATTGTCGCTCGTTATTCTATTTATTTTGACGATTTTATTGTGAGATAATATAGTATTAATTTTAAAACTTTTATCACTAAATATGTTTGTCCGTCTGAACACACTGAATTGATATAAGGTTTATCGATCATTCATCGCGCCTTTTAACCTAAGAGGCAGATACAATCGAATGCCATTCGATCCTGACATACCTCTTTCGCTTCTTTTATATTCATCATACATTTAATTAGGTGTAGGTGCTAGTGTGCTGCCTAATTTGTTAAAATATCTAAAAATAACAGATTTAGGTTCATGAAGTGCAGCAACAGGCTTGCCACCTGTTCTGTTGTCTCTGGTCACAACGCAAAGTATAAAGGCCGTGAAGATATGTTTTTTGTAAATAAAAAGTTTCAGTTGTAAATATCCTGGCCACAACTTTTTTTTCTATGTCAAATACGTGTTCTTTTTAAATATGTCTTAGCAAAGTTAAACTTTATTCTTTCTATCTTCAGTAAATTTCCGCTATTTTCAAATAACTCTAAATATTTTATAGAAAAATTTAATAAAAAGTGGCCGTCTAATGCAGTTGCTGTGGCGGTGAAGCTGGTACACTCCCACCCCTTCCTATCCCTGCCCGGAGGCTAGATGCAGAGGCATATAGCCACGTCGCGTTGGTGCGACCTGTTTTGGGCTGAAGGTGTCTAACTAAACTTATACACTCCCGGACATCTGAATCGAGCCACCTTGCATTTTCAGGGTTGGAGTACTGAAGCTTAAAAAAAATGTATGATGAAGGAAAAAGTTTTGATGCAGTATTAATGCTGGCACATTTAACTATTTTTCTACTGAGTATTATTCCAAATTTAAATTTAAATTACAGAAAAAAGCCAAGCTAGGTCACTGATTTGAAAAAATACGACTGCAGAAAGTTGTGATTGAAGCAATTAAAAAAAGTTTAGTACAGTTATTTTCTTATAATTTAAACTGATTTCGGCTTTAAAATTATGGATAGTACACCTGAAGTTGCCGCGCAAGTCGTAGCGCTTCTTCAATCTGGGCTAAGTCAACGAAACGTAAGTGCACAACTTAACCTAAGTCGTTCTGCCATTCAAAGAGCTCGTTCACCGTAATGATGGAAGGAGTAAGGTGTACCGAAGGGAGGGCGAGCGTTTCGCGCATTGCTGTATTGATGAGAAAGTGAGTTATGGTGGAGGATCATGGACAGTCTGGGGAGGAATTTCTATGGAAGGCAAAACTGAGCTTGAGGTAGTAACGGGACCACGGCTGCCGCGCTTAAATGGCAACCGATACATTCTTCAATGCTTAGAGAACCATGTGATGCCATATGCTGGATTTATTGGCCAAGGTTTCATTTTTATGCACGATAATGCAAGGACCCACACTGCGGGAATCGTCAGGGAGTACCTAAATGACGTTGGTGTCACTGTCATGAGATGGCCAGCACGAAGCCCTGATATGAACCCTATAGAGCATTTATGGGATAAGCTGAAGAGGCGTGTTCGAGCTCACTACCCTGCCCCGCAAACCATACAGGAGCTGAAAACCGTCATCTTGGAAGAATGGGAGAACATTCATCAACACGTCATAATGACGTTGATAAATTCTATGCCAAACCGTATGACGGCCGTGATAAATTCACTCGGGGGTAATACTAGTTACTAAATAAACTTTTTTTTAAATTAAACCATATTTTTTCTCAAACAAATTGTGCTTTGAAAAAAGCCGATATCGACTTGATCAATCTTAACTCGATTTATTTAGTACAAATTTAGTTCAAACTTAGAACAATGGCATACTAAAACGATGTTTAGTATATTAGCTTCAAAACTGCATCAAAACTTTTTCCTTTGTCATACATTTTTTTAAAGATTCAGTACTCCAAACATTAAAATGCAAGGTGGCTCGATTCAGATGTCCGGGAGTGTATATTATGAAATGTTTTAGGCTAACTAAAATCACTAATTAGCCTAAGTTAACCTAAGCTAACTTCCTAAGGAGACAATGTTAGCTTTCTAGGCAGAGGACAACCGTCTGGTAGCCTTAAGTGCAGGGGTTTCCCCTTACAGATGGTTTCGCCCCTCACGAGCCATGATGAGTTGGTCACCTTACGGAGCGCTATATTTTGCACGGCCTATTGATGGCTGATAGGAGGCCGAATCATGCTGATGCTGCGTAAGTAAGGCGTATTTATAGATACGGATTTTTATTTTAATGGGGCCCGGCAGATGTGAAACATCGAAATTGACGCGTCAAGTATAATATAGGCGGAGATGAGGAGTAGAGAGGACGGGGAGTTTTCCGGTCTTACCAACAAAGCACGCAAATACACATAAAAAATTACAATAATTTTAATTTAATTTAATTTTAATTAATTTATATTATTAGGGGCGTCGGTGGTCGAGTGAGTAAGACGTCGGCTCGCAACTGAAAAGTCGCGGGTTCGATTCCTACATCCGACCATGTACCAATGGGTTTTTATAATAAATATCTACGTACATTATCCGACAAACCTTACAAAGAGGCTTTTACATCTATATACCTCAACAAAGTGGCCTAGTTCGTTAGGTACAGCCTCAAAAAAAATCATTGGCTAAATGAGGAAGACATTGTCTTCCACTGGGTACCTTGGGGCCGACAACGGTTCCCGGGAGCTGTAAGGCAACTCTTTTTTTATAATTTTTTTTAGGGGTTTCAAATTTTGGTTGGTTGTTTTTCAAAGCTGTTATTTCACAAACTTTTTACCTCCATTGTTAGAGGTATTGGTCAAGCGTGGTCAATTTCATCGATTCGGTTCTCTTATTGCGTGTAACATGCTTACATGCATAACGCGCCGCTAAAAGCTTTGGACGAAACCGGTGACCATTACTAAAGGGACCAAAATTTTAGCCTTGTTATATTCTATAAGCTTGTGCCGTCGGTTTTGCCTGATTTTATATTTGCCCATCCTCGCTTGTGGACATTTTTGATTGGTTGACGGTTACTGCACACTTGCTCAGCTCCTTTGGGTCTAAGCGTGATGTTATAAAGTCTATAACCTTTCTCAATAAACTGGCTGTTTGTCAAAAAAAATGCCAAGTTGTGAGTAAGATGTGCGCTGAGGTTCTATCCTTCCATCGAATCAAGGCCTCTGTAACTGTGAACGACAGGCCATCTAATCTATACTAATATATACCCCTACCCTTACCCCTACCCTTACCCCTACCCTTACCCCTACCCTTATCCCTACCCTTATACCTACCCCTACCCCTACCCCTACCCCTACCCCTACCCCTACCCCTACCCCTACCCCTACCCCTACCCCTACCCCTACCCCTACCCCCACCCCCACCCCTACCCGTACCCCTATCCCTACCCCTACCCCTACTTCTACTCCTATTCCCTACCCCTACCACTACCTCTATATCATCAATAGTTTTCGCAGCGCACTTGCGTAAAGAATTTCTTAGGTAATTTTTTTACACTTTGGGTTTTTTGAAAATAAGAATATAGCCTATGTCACTCATTACAAACATACACACAAAAATACAAAAATACATATCTGTCCTCTTTATAATATTAGTATAAGTATAATATATATAATTTTATTAATATAAATTGAACATATGCACAACATCTTTAAAAATTTAATTATTTTTATAATATATGGCCTGTCGTCCACAGTAATAATATACTACAGACAGGCAGGTATAGAAGTGATCAAGCTACTTTATATCTCAGAAATACATATTTTAGAGTTTTGACGCGGGCGAAGTCCCTAGTAAAAATATAATTGTTTGTGCAAATTGGCGGTAATTTCAAACCGCAAGTTTCGCTTCATTTTTAGTCTTTAGGATTTATAATTTTGCGGTAAATTGTAATAATTGTCTTATTGTGGACGGGCTACTAATTTTGTTTTGGCTTTAATTTTAAACTTTTGTGAAAGCATCAACTGGAACGGTCTTATATGCAAATAGGCCATGAATGCAAACGACTGGTTTGACATCCTAATTAAGTGTGCATCTTTCAAGGATCGATGGAACTAGGTATACATTTAGTTAGTTACTCAGCCCATATTAAAGAGAACTATTGACAAATTAACTGCACATAATGGACCTAGATTTATTCTAGAATAGTTGTAAGTACCTGGTACTGCGCAATTTTTTACTGCTCCGCTCCTATGGGTCAATGCGTGATGATATTATATAGTTACTAAGACCAGCGAGTTCAAAAAAATTGTAATACCTACACTATTATACGCTTGTCTATTAGAAATCTATATACTAATATTATAAAAAGGAAAGATTTGTATTTTTGTGTGTGTGTGTATGTTTGTTTGTAATGAATAAACTCAAAAAATACTGTGCCGATTTCAAAAATTCTTTCACCATTGGAAAGCTACATTCACCCTGAGTGACATAGGCTCTATTCTATTTTCAAAAAAATTAGGGACCATTACTAAAACTCCAATAATGTAACCCAAGGTGTAAAAAAATGATCTAAGAAATTCCTTACATCGCGTGCGCTGCGAAAACTATTGATGATATAGAGGTAGTGGTAGAGTGTAGGGGTAGGGGGTAGGGGTAGGGGTAGGTATAGGGTATATTTTATTTTGTTCGTAAATATCCACGGGCGAAGCCGGGGGCGGAATGCTAGTATATTATATGCTACTGCGGACTTTTTTAACCGACTTCAAAAAAAGGAGGAGGAGGTTCTCAATTCGTCGGAATCTTTTATATTTTTTTATGTATGTTCCCCGATTACTTGAAGACGCCTGGACCGATATGGATTTTTGAAAGGGTATACTTCACAGGTGGTCCCATGGTCATCAGGTCAAGATCTGATGGTGGGATCCTGGAGAAATTGAGAACTCTTAAAATTTTATAGGCACACTTTTTTTTATAGCTACTTGTGCATTTGCTTTCGGAAAGCATACTTTTCAGTGCATAACTTTTGAAGTCGGTACACTTTTTTTTAAAAGGCAATTATTGTAGATCATTTTATTTCATATATTTCTTTCCTGCATCATTTTGTTATGTCTCTGACGGATTAGACAGCATATATACGCCATAAAAACTCGTCTGGGCTAACTTTTTCCCCGATTTGATTCACATTTATACTGTTAGTGCTCAGCTCCTAAACATAATAGGTCAATGTTTAACACTCATAACCCTTCCTCGTGAAGTAGTAAAAACTACATCAAAATTCGTTCAGATCATTCACAGACAGAAGTATTTTTCACAATACTTTTGATTTTTCACAATATCTTTTGAACATCTCAAGGCACGTATTTCTACTTGAAAGACCCTCAATAAATACTTGTTCACTTTCTACTGACTAACAAGTCAAAATGTAGTAGTTATGAATCACTATCTATAATAATATTATAAAGAGGAAAGATTGGTATTTTTGTGTGTATGTTTGTAATGAATAAACTCAAAAACTACTGTGCCGGTTTCAAAAATTCTTTCACCATCGTAAAGCTACATTCACCCTGAGTGACATAGGCTATATTCTATTTTCAAAAAAATTAGGGATCCTTTCTAAATCTCCAATAATGTAACCTAAGGTGTAAAAAAATTACCTAAGAAATTCCTTACATCTCGTAGGAGTAGAAGTAGGGGTAGGGGTATGGGTAGGGGTAGGGTAGGGGTAGGGATAAGGGTAGGGGTAGGGATAAGGGTAGGGGTAGGCATAGGGTATATTTTATTTTGTTCGTAAATATCCACGGGCGAACCCGGGGCGGAATGCTAGTATATTATAAAACAAGCCCCCCGCCGCTTCTGTCTGTCTGTCTGTGACTTTTTCACGCAAAAACTACTGAACGCATTTTGCGGTTCTCACTATTAAATAGCTTGATTCACCGGGAAGGTTTACAAGTATTATCATGTTTAGGGGCTGAGCAACGTATCGGGGAACAAGTTAGCTTAAACAAATTTTCATGGCGTATGCTGTCTAATCCGTCAGAGATATAACAAAATGATGTAGGAAATAATTATGCAGAATAAAATTATCTACAATAAATTTACTTTTAAAAAAAAGTGTACCGACTTCAAAAATTTGCACCTAGAATTTGAAGACGGTTGGTGCCAAATTAGGATACAAAGTGATAAACATCTAAGAATAAAGATCTGTTCAATATTATCTATGTTTGTACTGATGATCGTAGGTTCCTAATGAATTGTCTAGATTTGTGAATTTGGGAACTAAGTTATTTCTAATTTGGCACCAACCGTCTTCAAATTCACGATGAAATATTTATTATTTCTTACTTTTCAGTGCAAATTTTTGAAGTCGGTACACTTTTTTTTAAAAGTAAATTTATTTGTGATTTTGCTGCCCTGAGAGACAAAATAATAATGCAAATAAAAAAAAAATATAGAAAAAAAAACTGATGTGGATGGGATTTGAACCGTTTGCATCCTGAGCTGCACCATACCTTTGTATTAATTGATCTGAGACCATACCATATACCTTTAGCCGTTAGACCACCGTCGATACAAAAATTTACAACTTCGTGTCAATAGCAACCGTTTCTAAGGCTTTTCTCTGATACATAATTTTCAGCCGAAAACAGAGACAAATTACTGAATTTCTGAAAAACTACTAAACCGATTTTCGTCATTATGTCTGTAAGAAAATGTCGAAAAATTATTATATCCTTAAAAAAATAAGTCGTCAAAATGGGTACATATTTCATCGAGATATTAAAAAAAATGTACTTATAAAGTCAGTTTTTTCAAAATTTCTACTGAACTACTGAACCAATTTTCACTAAAAAAAATGGGACCACCTGTGAAGTATACGCACGCTTTCAAACAAAAAAAAATCCAAATCAGTCCAGGCGTTTTCAAGTAATTGGGGAACATATATAAAAAAAAAAAAGATTCCGACGAATTGTAAACCTCCTTCTTCTGTTTTGAAGTTCGGTTAAAAAGTCCACTGTATCATATATCTACCTGTAATAATTAAGTATGTACACACTTCTTCTAAAACTAAACAGATATAATTTAAGTATGTTAAAGTCGATAGCCTAATTGGTAAGACGGTGGACTTGAAACCGGAGGTCCCGGGTTCACATCCTACTCGCTGCCAAAATGCATAGCACCAATTTACTTTAAGAATATGTGCTTAAATCGACTCCTCGTGCTTCGGAGGGCACGTAAAGCCACCAAAATGGTGCGCTAGAGGGAGACCAATGATCCAGCAGTGGATCTTAAAAGGTTGATGATGATGAAGAAGTGACACATCCTAAGTCCATTAAGTGCAGCAACAGGCTTGCCACCTATTCTGTTCAATATCGACAACGACATCTAACCACACCGCATGGTATAAAGTCCGTGAAGATATGTGTGTGATTTAATAAGTTAAAGTTGAACTTCAAATACCAAAAGATAAGCGAGTTATGCAAAAACTCTCAAAGTGTAACTTTTGCATAGATTTTCCCACCAACAACTAAACTAGAATGAAGCCATCCACCGCGCGGGTGGTTTTACCTAGCCGTGGGCGCGAGTCACGATCGACTCTTATCAGATCCATTGCTCGCTTTGCTGCATTTTCCAAAATTGCACATTCTTTGTATTGAGCCATGTACCAATGGTTTTTTATAATTAAACACATACATTTTCAAGGCCTTTTTATCTTTCGATGTAGCCACTTTTTTCCAGTTGTCCATATATTAAACAACGGTAATCCTGTTACTGCACTTAATGGACCTATGTGTGTCAAAATATCTGTTATTTTAGCAGAGGTCGATTATAGCACATATTATTAAAACAAATTGGTGCTCAGCATTATTGGCATGGGACCTCTCAACTGCAAATCAACCCTCTGAAAATTATACGCTATGTTAAAAACTTATGTATATAATCCGACAAACCACACTTAGATGCTTTTCCATCTAAATATACCTAAACAGAACTGTCCACTCGTTAAGTACATCCTCAAAAATACCATCGGCTAAAAGAAGATTTAAAAAAATGTGGCGCGTGTGTTGTCATTTTAGCTGTATAGCCAGTAAGAAATTTATAGGAGGGACTTCATAAAAGCTGAAAGTTAGTAATAGTAGTTCCTTCCCTGATTATGGCATCGTTGACCTCAATCAGAGTTACCTTAGTAAAAGGTAAAATTATAATTGACAATCAATTCCGTCTAAACTTCATATCTCTCTAACCTCCCACGACTAGAAGGTAGTTTCCAGATTCTAAACGCTTTCAAAATCTAATTTCGTAGCTGGCGATTTCATGAAATTGGATGGAAATTGTCAGTTGTCTAACGTGATAGTTAATTCAGACGTTTCAGACAAGGCGAAAAAAATCGCTCGAATTTAGCGAGTGTTTTCACCTTGCCAGAGACACAGTACTACTGTGACAGTAGGTGTATCAATTAGCCATAATAGCATCATGTACTTATTATAAACTAGCTGTTGCCCGCAACTTCATTTGCTAAGTATTAGGAATATTACATAAACTTTATATAAATAGTAACCACTTTACAATATGAGGCGCTGTTAAAAATTTAATATCTTTGAATTCAGTTGGTCAATTTTATTGAAATAAAATGTTACTCAGAAAAAAGCTTCATATTTTAAAGTACTTAATTAAATTTTGAAGCCAAACCGACAAACAGACATACATTTAAAAAGAAAATTTCTATAAGTTCTATTACTTATTTCGCGCCTCTTGCAGTATTTTATTGCAAAATCGTTAATGTACGATACGGAAAGTCTACGATTTTATGATAGGTATATAGGAATATCCGGTGGAGTAACACCCAGGTAGACCACGCGGGTGTACCACAGTATAGAGTAATAACGATGATTTATTTACTATGTAAAGGAGAATAAATATGATTAATTACTATAACTAAATACTATATATTAAAGACTATCTTTAAGTACCTACCTACATATAAACAAAATTTCATTAAATCTTTAATTTTGAGGAAGTGATGTTTAAAAAAGTTTAATAGAAATTTGCTTCTAGTCTAATTATCTCATCTTGGGCTGCCTGATTTGAGAAATAATAGGAATCAATGTGTCACTAATATAACCTGATGGTTTTTATGTAAGTAATTATTAGAACAATAATTAGTGAAAAAAACTTATGTTCCTACATAATTCAAGTAATCCATAATACAGTGCTTTCCGAAGCACTAACTATAAAATAAACTATTCTACAAAAGGAATCTATATGAACATAATGGTATTTAAAAATGCTACTAGGTGGCAATTTTATCAAGATATTAGGGGTTCTACGGAATGTTTAGTAGCAATGAGACTGGTGAAGCATTTTGAAATAAATCGAAATAGTGAGATCATGATAAGAAGTCGTTGAAGCGGGGCCACACGGGGACGTCTTACTATTAGAAAATAAACTAGAATTACATTCTGTAAAGCTTATACAACGTTGACCTCGACGTTGAAACCATGTGTAAACCACACTTAGTCCAGCCGCACACCGAAGACACACGCCACATGTATAGCCCATTATCATATCATTGGCGCAACATTTGTTTGTAGCATTCAATTTGTTATAGGCAATTTGTGTCGTGCATGTGGCGTGTATCTTCGGTGTGCGGCCCGACATAGAGACTTTTCCATCTAAATACACCTCAACAGAACTGGCCACTCGTTAGGTAATACCATCGGCTAAACGAGGAAGACTCTGTCTTCTACTGGGTAGGCCGATAATACGAATCCAGACAACCCATGAAGATAAGCATTAATAGATATCTAAAATTACATAAGCTTTTTTTCTTCCTTCACGGGTTGCATTACAGCTTCCGAAACCGTGTTACGGTTCCAGGGTACCCAGCGGAAAACCAAGTCTCTCTCGTTCAGCCGATGGTATTTGTGAGGCTATACCTAACGAGTGGCCAGTTCTGTTGAGATATATTTAGATGGAAAAGCCTCTAAGTGTGGTTTGTCGGATTGTGTACATAAGTTTTTAATTACAAAACCCATTGGTACATGGCCGGGATCCAGGATCAAACCCGTCTGTCTAGTTAATACCAGACGTCACCGACGCAATTTAAAAAAAATATTGATTGTTCAATTTGTAGGTTGTAATAATAATAAGAACTAATAAGCCACTTCCCATCAACAAGACATTGTCGAGTTAGACAATGTAGGGAAACTAACAGAATATTAGTTAGTCTTTGTTATCTTGTATCTTCCCCGTTAATGCGATGCTTGGATTGTTGGTTTTAATTGCCTGTACCTACCTACTGACTTTAGAAAGAGCATATGCACTCAATATATGAGGGAAATATTAAAAGTACTTTATTTCAGACTTTGAAGAAGATACGCATCGCATTTATACGGTACTTATTTATAGTTTTGATTGGTCGAAAGTTGTTTGATTAAAGTAGATTTTTATTGCATTGTATTTTATGAGAGGTTTGGGTGTTAATTGATGATGGGTGTACTACTGTGTCTCTGGTACCGTTTAGTCATTAGTCATATAGTTCGTAGAAGGTTTTATGTATTTTTATTACACATATAATATAATAAGCTTTATTTATTCCTTTATAACCTAATACAAAAAATAAATACTATAAAAAATATATAACAAACATATGAAATGAAAAGAACGATTACAAGGTTATATGGACCCCTTTTTTTGGGTAAAAGCCTCCTCCTTACTTTGTCATTCAACACGGTCTCTCACCTCTACCTCTAGCTGTGCTTCCACCGCCGTCAGCCCATCTTTCTTTGGGTTGGCCTCTTCCTCGACTTCCGTTTGGACCTGTCCATACAGTTGTTGTTTTTGTCCACCTGTCATCTGCTCTTGCAACATGTCCTGCCCATCTCCATTTCATGTTTTGTGCATGTAGTAGGAAGTCTATAACTTTTGTTTTGTTCCTTATGTCAGTGTTTCTTTGCTTGTCCATAAGTTTTATATTAAATGCTACGTTCCATAGCGTGTTGGCATGTCTGGATTTTGTTTCGTATGTATTTGTATAGACCCATATTTGGCATTACACAATATGTATATAAAACAGTATTATGTCTATTATAATTTATGTAAAATATAACTTCTAAATATTATAAAACAAAGTCGTAATCCGCTGATTGTAATAATTTTCACCATCATTTAGAACATTTCACGAGCAATTTAAAAAAACTACTTGACTTACGCTGACTAAATTATAAAAGATACATCTTAATGTACCTACAGAATTGTAGCTCTCGAGCTATCCCACTAAAATCGGGAGCGGGTCAAATATTCAATATAATTAGAAAGAGAATGTATAAAAATCTCGCAATATAAAAAAAATGGTCATAAGCGAGTGGAAGTCGGTTTTGTACCATTTTTTCATTTCATTTCAATTTAGATATTTTAGACTCTCGGAGATCATGGGGGGGGGGGGGCGGAGCGCTATATTTTCTTTAATATTTTTTATTTAATATTTGTATTTATAACGAGCCTTTTCATTTGATATGTTACGTGACGCACTTGAAAAATTTTTTGCTCAGACCATGATTAAAACGAGTATGAATCATCACGTCATGTCCACATTAATTTACGAAATAAACTGTTAATGCATTCCTAGTAATAAGTAATTGATATTATTATTATTCTGAGAATAATTATACAGAGGTGTTTGACTAAAATAAGATACTTACATACATCTACACAAAAGTCACACCTGTTTCCCAGAGGGGTGGCAAATGCTCGAATCATCTGCAGGTATTTTTATTCACTACATCATCTTTCACTCCATACTACTGTCTTATTACACTATGTATCTATCTATCTATCATCACGCCCTTTATCCCAAGAGGGGAGGCAGAGACAATCGAATGCCATTTGCTACAACGCTGACATACCCTTTTTGCTTCTTTTAAATTCATCTTTTTTTCTATCTTATCTTTCTTTCTTCACGGGTTGCATTACATCTCCCGAAACCGTGTTACGGTTCCAGGGTACCCAGCGGAAGACCAAGTATCCCTCGTTTATCCGATGGTATTTGTGAGGTTATACCTAACGAGTGGCCAGTTCTATTGAGGTATATTTAGATGGAAAAGCCTCAAGTGTTGTTTTATTGATTTATTTAAATTCAGCATACCTCTCATACATGCTCGGAGATTGTGTGTGCTTTTAACATTACCTTCAATCAATTTTTTTTATGTTCAATAAAAGTAGGTACACCTAGGTCGTCCACTGCCAAATCAGCGGAAACTGCTTTTATTTATTTTACTCACAACAACATTTTTTATCTCGCATTCTTTCCTAATGACATCACATATTCTACGTAAAAACCGCATTTCCACTGCATTTCATGCTTCATATTTAACACTAGATTAAATCCTCAGAAAATTTTATTCACAGTATAATTTGAAGAGAAATGAGAATTTCCTTTTATCATAATGTCAGAGCATAACTGCCGAGGGAATACACGTGTGCGTGACTGCAGAAATTAAATAAAATCCGGTGTGAGCAAATGCTTAAGATTTCATGCACCGTTGATTTTCAAAGCACTATTTATAGTTATATCATTGCAAGGATTAAAACCATTACAAATTAATTATGTGCATAATTTTGAGGGATGTGAAAAAAAAAATTACCTGGTTTATGCCCTAGAATTTTGTTGGGTTATTTTAGAAGTGTCAGTTAATTTAGCCAGCTTTTACGTTAGAGCTTCTTTGTCTCAACCACAAATCTTTTAGTATAGAAGTTCTGTGGTCTCAACCCTATCTCTTCATGTAAGCACCAGTTACACGCTTTATATTAGTTTCCCTGTCTATTTAAACAAATATTGGAAGTCGAATTTAACACGAATTTACAGAGACTCTGTAACGAAACGACGTAACCCCATCGAGTTTGGGCTCATTTGGTTTGCGCAAATGTGCGTTACTGACAAAAGCTTGTTTTTTTAGTTTTTTTTAGAAATTATCGAATATTATCTTGAAGTTGTAAACTAATATTACTTTTCCATCAGACAAATCTGTTGCTGCACTTAATAGACCTTAGATGCGTCACTATTTTAACAGGTGTATCTTTTATTTTTAGGGCTTTACGTGCCTTCCGAAGCCTGTCTATGCCCGTCATGTTGAGGTGATTTAAGATCGAAAGTCTTCAGGTCAAGTTAAAATCTAAGCTTATAATTTAAATTTGAATTGTTTCAGAATATTTGGATCAAAGAGATGTGCTCGATGCCAGGCTACAATTTCAGCTTCTGAATTGGTTATGAGAGCTCGAGATCTGGTGTTCCACGTACATTGCTTCTCGTGTGCTTTATGCAGCGCTCCGCTCACAAAGGGTGACACATTTGGCATTAGAGAATCTGCGGTTTATTGCAGGTAAACTACTTTGAATTTATGGGTATGAATCGAAGAGATGTATGGAATCTTATAAAAAAAAAGTCTTATTAAAAGATTTGGTTCGCGTGGCTTAGTGGCAAGAACCCTGCCTGAATTTTGCATGCTTGTCACCAGTGGCACTTCTACAATCTTTGTCACTTAATGGATCTTCTTTCACAGATGTATCTGTTATTTTTAGTGCCGACACCGGATCGAAGCACGGTAAATGGATTAAAAAACGAAACAGGCGTTCAGCAATTAAGGCTCGAGTGAGATTTGTCAGTTTCAAGTCCAACGTCCTACCAATTACAATTCAAAGCAAGGAAACCTTGTTAGATCGTCGAGTCCGTTTGATTTCCTACAGTCCAATTTGATAAAATGTTACTGTAGGTACTTTTAGATATCTCAATTTTAACGTAATAAAACATTAAAATATATGTATTTTAATTTATTCGTGTATTCAATTAATGTTTTATTATTTGAAATTATCTATAGTAACGTAACGTTTGTTAGTCTCGCTAAAACTCGAGAACGGCTGAACCGATTTGAATAATTCTCTTTTTGTTTTGTTCGTTATAGTACAGGGGTGGTTTAGAAGAAAAAAAAGTTGGAAAAACCCTAAAGTGGTAAGGGTAGGGGTAGGGGTTGGGATAGTAGTAGGGGTAGGGATAGGGGTAGGGATATGGGTAGGGGTAGGGGTAGTGGTAGTAGTAGTTGTTTTCCACGGACGTAGGAAAGTAAATAGCAGGCAAGCCAACGTTTGGGCAGGACAACGTCTGCCGGGTCCGCTAGTTTGAAATAAAAAAAAAATATAACTCCAACCCATTGAGTGTATTTCGCTTCAAAGTGATCAGCAAAACTTTTTAAATAAAACTAATAAAATCTGGAATACTGTAAAATCCAAGATTCGGCCGATATCTCACCGAAATTTTTTCAGTCCGTCCGTTGAATGATTTCCGTTACAGTCTCACAATATCTGTGTATAGCATGTGTATGTGAACAGTAGTCCGGGATCTGTCCGGCATCGAATTGGATGAGTTTGTGGTCGATTTCGGTGGACCGGCAGGCGACGCGCCGGCGATCGTTTACATGTATGGGCACCATTAGTAAATACTTTCAATGAAATATTATAACGGGCACCGACATAAATTAACTTTCCGAAATAAATAAATAAATAAATTAGGTTTGGTTGGAGCAGATAGGTACTACGGAACCCTACTATGCGTGGCCCGACACACGCTTGACTGGTTTTTTATTTTATAATATTTTACTTCTAGAATTCACTACGGTGCAATACAGACAAGCATGCCTATACCCCCAGCGCCGCGGCCGAATGATTGGACAGCAAAATTTTCGTTAGATTCACTCTACCCCGAGCCTCAATATACAAATTTACAAGATACGAAACCAAATTTTTACAACGGTACCACAGCACCACCACCGCGGCAGAAAGGCCGTCCAAGGAAAAAGAAATCTAAAGATCAAGATATCATGACTGCTAATTTAGGTAAGTGTTTTTATATTTGGCTGTATTGTGTTCCTATACTTTGGCCTAGCGAAAGTTATTTTATAGCATATATCATAATTCCCAAATCTAAAAATAAAACTTTAAAACTAAAAATAAATAAAAGTAAAAATTGGCCAAGAAAGAGCCTTCTTCTAAAAATAATAGATATTTACGATCTCAGCAACAAGTGTTCAATATGGACAAGTGGCATCAAGTGGACACTGTTACTGGTATCTCTGGCCACACTACAGGGTATAAACGCCGTGAAGGTTTTCCTGTAAACTATAGAGAAGCTCTATAAAAAATGTAGTCTCAGAAGTTTCAGAGATAAGGGGAGAAGCGCTCAAAATTCCTATATTTTCTTTAATATAATTTAAAATTTAAACTATGCATTTTAACTGGCTCATCAAACTCTATAATATGTACAAAATTACAACCTTTTTCGTCCAGTAGATTAGGGGAAAATAAGCTGTGACAGACGGACAGACAGACAAGACATAAGATTCCGTTTTTTCATCGGATGTACGAAAAAAGGAAGAAAACGCTCAAAAATTCATCAACTCTTCCTCATTTATCAATAACTCTTTAGGAGCTTAAATTTTTTTTTTCTTTCTTTACGGGTTGCCTTACAGCTCCCGAAACCGTTGTTACGGTTCCAGGGTACCCAGCGCAAGACCAAGTCTCCCTTGTTCAGCTGTCGGTTATGTACATAAGTTTTTAATTAAAAACTCATTTGTACATGGCCGGGATCCGGAATCAAACCCGTGATCTGCCTAGTTAATAAATAATTAATAAAAATTAATAAATACTCATCTGATAATTGATATTTAAAAGATGTAGAGACTTGGCAGACCTGATGATGGATTCTATGGTCTACCTGAAGTATTCGTGATGCAGAAACTTCTTTTTTGTATATGGAAGTTGTGATGTTTGTAGGAGCAATCAAAGACATACGTCCATATGGCACAAGTATTTATTATGAACTGACACACACTATAAAATATTCTACTACCTACAACTAACAATTATATAACTTACTACCTATATCTATAATATATACATAACTATACTACAATCCTCCACACTAAATTACTTACTAAATTATTCTTAAAATTAACAAAACACAATATAGAAAATAAAAGACTTATACTATCACTTATATCTAGGTACACTTTTATATTTACACTGACGGACGGGTCGGGCTTGGGGCGGTGATAAGACAGGCGATTCTATGTCTCTAGGTGATGAGAATTGCCACTCCGGTGAAGCCGGAGAGGCCTCTCTAGACCCCGTGGTCGAGGCCCGCGCCGCCCTCGCTGGCGCTGGACTGCGCGGTGACTTCATCCCCTCCGTCGATCCCCCCGAGCTACTCCCCCCCGGTGAGACCTGTGAACAAACCCTGTCGCTCTCTTCAGAATCTGTGCTGTTTACTGTTTCAATATTAGGTGGGGGACAAGCTAGAGATTGTCTCGATCTCTTCCTCAACTGATCTATATGTCTGTGTACAGTTTCTCCGTCCCTACCTATAACTTTGTAGTTACTGGGCCCTAAACTAGTTTCTATGCGCCCCGGTGCCCACCTGTCACTTTTTAAGTACTGCCTATACCATACGTCGTCGTTAGTTTCTACCTTCCTATCGGCTCCCCCCGCCGCCTCTCTTTGACGTTCTTGAGCTCTGTGTACCTGACTTTCCTTACTTGGTTTCAAAATGTCCAATTTGGTACGCGTCATCCTACCTAACATTAATACTGTTGGTTTTTCACCCGTAGTGGCATGTTCCGTATTTCGATAATGTAGTAAAAATGACCACAAAGTCCTATTTACATCATGTTTCTGTGCTAACGCTTTTTTAATAACCCTTTTCAAAATTTTGACTGCGTTCTCCGCGAGACCGTTTGATGCTGGGTGGTACGGAGCCGTAAAGATATGTTCTATTCCGTTGTTTTTATTAAATTTATCAAATTCACTAGATGTAAATGGTGGTCCGTTATCAGTAACTATCTGTCTCGGCAGACCGAACCTACTATATAGTTCAGAAAGTTTATCGATAACCCCCGTAGCCGCCGTACTCGGTACCTGGAACACCTCTAACCATTTCGACATAGCGTCTATAACTACTAAATATGTTTTTCCCATAATGGGTCCCATGAAGTCCATGTGCAACCTGGACCAGGGCCTGTTGGGCCAGGGCCACATACGCGGTCCTTGATGTGATGGCGAGTCCGCCTGTGTCGCGCACACCTCGCACTCCCGACACATACTTTCTACCGCCTCGTCTATACCGGGCCACCAGACGTAGCTACGTGCTAACGACTTCGATTTCACTATTCCCATGTGTGGCTCGTGTAACATTTTGAGAACCCTTTCTTTACAATTCTCTGGTATTACTAATCTGTAGCCCCACATTACACATCCTAATTCTTCGTATAACTCATTTTGCCTGTTAAAATACGGTTTTAAATTTTCTATTTCATTTTGTGTTGGCCACCCATCCCTAATATAGTGTAAAATTTTAGTTAGGGATGCATCTCGTAATGTTTGACGTTTAATTTCGTTGTAATCTAATAATAATTCTTGTTGTACAAAATGTAAATAAGTTTGTTCAGGCGTTGACTCTAAATTATTTCCTTTAATATTGACCGGTAACCGCGACAATCCGTCCGCCCCGTTTTCGTCAGTACGCACGTACTCAATATCATAAGTATATGCTGAAAGTATTAATGCCCATCTCTGCATACGGCTAGCTATCATAGTAGGTATACCTGTATTCGGGCCGAATATTGATACTAACGGCTTGTGGTCAGTACGTAAAGTAAAACGTCGGCCGTATATGTATTGGTGAAATTTGTGCATACAAAATATGATAGCTAGTGCTTCCCGATGTATTTGTGAGTAGTTCTTTTCAGCGTCCGTTAAAGTGCGCGATACGTAGGCTATCGGACGCTCCCCCCGTCCCGCGGCCGCTCCCGCCCCCGCCGCCGGCTGCGACAGCACCCCGCCGATGCCGCGCGCGCTCGCGTCGCACGTCACTATCAACGGTCGCGCCGGGTCATAGTGAGCTAATACGTTCGCGCCCGTCAACAATCTTTTTATTTCTATAAAGGCCCGTTCACAATCATTTGTCCAAATCCAACTATTTTGTTTTTTTAAAAGATCATATAGCGGTGCTAATTTAGCGCTCATATTTCTAACGAATTTAGCGTAAAAATTAATTAAACCTAAAAACGATCTTAACTCTGTAACGTTATTTGGTCTAGGTATTTTTGTTATGGCTTCAACCTTAGCCGGGTCCGTTTTTATTCCATTTTTACTTAATATATATCCCAGATACTTAATTTCATTCGTTAAAAATTCGCATTTATTTGTTTTCAATTTTAACCCGTTTTTATGTAATATTTTGAATACCGATTCTAAAGCTTTTAGATGTTCCTGTTTACTCTTGCCCCCGATTATTACATCATCTAAAAATATCTCCACATTAGGAATACTTCCTAATAACTTACACATAGTACGCTGAAAAATACCCGCGCTGGATGCTAACCCGTACACTAATCTGTTGTATCGAAATAGTCCTCGATGTGTATTGATAACAGTGTACTTTTTCGAATCGTCCAGCAGTATTTGATTATACGCTTGTGATAAATCTATCTTAGAATAGTATGTCGAACCACTCATTCGTACCATAACATCGTCTATTCTTGGTAAAGGGTACCTATCTATCTGTAGGACAGGATTAACTGTCGCTTTATAATCAGCACAAATTCTCAAGGAACCGTCGGGTTTGTTTACCGGTACCAACGGCGAGGCCCAGTCGGAGCAATCGACCGGCTCGATGACACCGTCGCGCAGCATCGCGTCCAGCTCGAGGTCGACGCGGTCTCGGAGCGCAAACGGTAGTGGCCGGGCACGGTGAAACACCGGCGTCGCCCCGGGCCGCACTCGGAGACTCGCCACTCCGCCCGTATACCGCCCCAGCCCGCCGCTGAATAGCTCCTTATAGCTGTGGATTAAATGTTTAATTTCATCATTCATTTGTATTTTATCATTACTTAATATATTATGACAATGACTAAGAATAGGGATTTCTATACCTAACTCTGATAGCCATTGTCTTCCGAGTAACGAGGTAGTTCCACCTTCAATAACAAATAATTCTAAATTTTTAATTGTATTATTATATTTAACTCTTGGTTTAATAACGCCTAACGGTTTTATTACCGACCCGTTATAAAAATTTAACACTAGATTGCTATTTTCTAGGCTTAGATATTTAAATTTATTTTTGTATGTATACCCGCTTATACAAGATACCGCGGTTCCCGTATCTACCTCCATGAAAATAGTTTGCCCCTCAATATTAATAGGTAGACTTACTGGCCGGTAATCATTCAGGCATAGATGGTGGAAGTCCTCCTCCATCCTTGCACCCCGTTGCTCGTTGGTGTCCACGTCGGCCGTCTCGCTGTAGTGGACTCCTCCCCGCTGACCTCTGCCTTCTCGCCAGTAGGTACTTCCCGCGTTGTTCTCTGAGCACACACGCCTCAGATGTCCCGGTCTTCGACACTTGCTGCATACATATTCACGATATCTACACGTCCTGTAGTCGTGATCTGTAGCCCCGCAGCCTTTACAGGCGCAGTCGCCGTTCGCTCCCCGCGCCGGCCGTCTCCCGCGGGATGCCTGCCGCCCCGCGCTCCAGCCTCCCCGGGCGCCCTCCGCGGTCGCTAGTGCGTGTACTCCCGCACTCCCCGCTGGCCCGCTGTCCTGCCCGCGCACCGCCTCCACCGCGGCCGCGTCCCGTTCTGCTGCCTCCATGGACGTGGCGATCTTCACCGCCGCCGAGTATGTCACTGAGTTCTCCTCCGTGAATAACCGCTGCCTGATGACGTCACTTTTCACGCCACACACGAATTGGTCACGTAGGTTTTCGTCCAGGTTATCCTTGAAGCTGCAGTGCCTTCCCAGCCTCTTCAACTCCGCGATGTAGGTAGCCACATTTTCCTCAGCCGTTTGTCGACGTTGCCGGAACCGGTACCTTTCCGCCAGTACTGAAGGAGTCGGTTGTAGGTGGTTACTCAAGGTGGTGATGGCTTCACTATACTTGAGTTCTGAAGGCTTCTTCGGGCTTGATAAGGTTGCTAAGAGTTCGTAAGCTTCATCTCCCATAACCGAAATTAAAATGGGTACTTTCAAATCTTCTATTGTGTCGTTTACTTTGAAGTACATTTCAAGTCTGTCTGTATATGATGACCACACTCCCTCTTCCATTTTAAATTCTGGAATCTTCCCGATCGACATTTTCAATTATTATACGTATCCGTCTCGTCGCCACTGTGATGTTTGTAGGAGCAATCAAAGACATACGCCCATATGGCACAAGTATTTATTATGAACTGACACACACTATAAAATATTCTACTACCTACAACTAACAATTATATAACTTACTACCTATATCTATAATATATACATAACTATACTACAGAAGTGTCAAAGATTTGTAAAATAGAATACTTCGGACTTTGATAAAGGTCGGAAAACAGACAACAATTTTTTGTACCCTATATAATATAATAAAGATTGTAGGTGATAATTATATAAATCAACTTAAAATACAAAATAAACTCAAAAACGGGTAATTTTATTTGAATTTTATGCATATGTAATTGAAAACAGATATGCACTCGTATCTTGTATGGCGTCATAATTATCAAAGTAATTATTCTTGAATTCCCCGAGTATTCTACTGACAAAACGCTTACAATTTTATTAACACATTAAAGTCAAAACTGCACTTACCTTACCAGATTATCGCAGGCGACTTCCCGTGTGTTTTTAATATTTTTTTTCCAAGTTATCAAGCGTGTTCTTATCGACACATTTGGTACCCGTTTGTACAGCGCCGCGCCGCTCAGTCTAAATATTTCATATAAAATTTATACCACCTTTATTGAAAACTAACTTTTCGCACCGACTTCGCCCGTCGAACTTTAATATTTATCTGGTCAAGCGGACAAAAGTCTGAGTACCCTGAACCCAGAGCCACAGGACGTACAGACCGATGACATAAACGGAATTAATTAACCTCACGACAAAATGGAGACGGTATATATGCTTGGGTTTTTGTGTCTCTATTATTTTTGTCCAAAACGGATGGACCGATTTTGATGCGACTTTTAGCATTACATAAGTGTCACTTCAGAGCAGGTTCTTAGATATGTTAGATAAATATCGGACAAGCAGTTTCATCATAGCCTGTTTAGGGATCTCGACTTTAATATATATTAGAAAGAAAGTTACTGTGTATATAGTATACGCGCCACGCACACACAAGGGAGTAGCGGAGCGGTGAGAGATCATGACGACAGACCGTTTTCCGTCACGACATCTTAATCCCAAGGCGGCGCGCGATAGATTTCAGATATACGATGAATGAATGTGGATAAAGAAAGAGAAGTACATATATATAGATACAATATCATAGTTTCACGGGCGAAGCCGTGGCGGAAAGCTAGCCTCATTACACCTTACGTGTCAGTAAAATGATTGTTAACTACATAATAGAGTGGTTTATTTTTTACTTGACAAAGAATCTATAATTACAATCAATCAACAATGTTCCGTTTGGCTACTTCGTCATGGTTACTTAACTATGTCTTCTTTATTGTGTGCTAGACATCATATGGGCTATTATTTTGTATACTAACATTCTGCCCATGCATTACCCGTAAAATTTCAAAATCATTGCTCACAAGTACATTGACATTATGGTTATTGCTTAGCTCCCAAAAGACGTAGCGCGATAAACCTTTTTCAAGAATCAATCTATCTAATCGCGCAAACAGTATCAAAATCGGTTTAGTAGTTTTTGTATGTATTTGACAAATAAACAAGGAAATATATGACAAAATATCATACATCATTATCATACTATCCGAACCACGCTCCTCGCTAACCTATTTTTAACTTATTTGTAAGTTCGGTGAGTTAATTAGTGAAAATCGTAGTGACGAGCGTGGTTCGGATAATGCAAAAATTATAAAATACTAGCTGTCCGCCCCCGGCTTCGCCCTACCCCTACCCCTACCCTGTTTCCCACGACTTCGTACGTGTCTATTTCAGAATGTTGGCAAACATACACTTCATATATAGCTTTTGTCATGTTCACCTCTGCCCACCCCGTTCCCGTCATCATGCCGTGATGGTATATAGCCTATGTTACTCAGGGATAATGCAGCATTCTAATGGTCAAAATCCGTCCAGTAGTTTTTGAGTTTATTCGTAACAAACATACAAAAAAATACATAAAAATACAAATCTTTTCTCTTTATAATATTAGTATAGATTTTTTACCTCTCCAGCACGAAAAAGGCGCTTTTGGTGCGTAAAAACTCGTTAGGTACCTATAGCCTCAAAAAATTATCGGCTAAATGAGGAAGACTTAGTCTTCCACTGGGTACCCTGGGGCCGGCAACGGTTCCCGGGAGCTTTAAGGTAACCCGTCAAGAACCAAAAAGAAACAGGCGTAGGTAATTTTGTATAATAACTCACAAGGGAGTATGTAATGAAATTCTGTAATAGGAATCTGTAGGTCGTGAAAAACATCACATATTATATCTAGTTATATTTGTGTAGGGGTGAAAAGGGAGGGATTCAGTAATTTGACTCGAACTTTAACATAATGTTAAATTCTCTTGTATTCGGGGTTACTATGGCATCTGAAGGGTGCTCTTTATAATCTCAAATTTTGTCGGCAACCCTTGTTTATGTAAAGTATATATGTGGAGGTTATAAATTTAAATTGGTATATATATGTCGTAGGCCGATCGAAGAATTCGGCTATTTCATGACATGGCCAAATATCTGATATATCATTAAATAATTTACGTTTGTCAATTAGCAACTTTTTATGTTAATTTTTGCTTTAAATTTTGTATGAATTCAACGATATGGCATATTTTGGATAGCCATATCATGAAATGGCCAATTTTACGATCAGACCACGACATAAATATAAACGTCGGTAGCCGAGTGGTTAAGACGTCTGGTATTAACTAAGCGGACCACAGATTGATGCCGGCCATTTAGGTAGGGATTGTTAATAATTATAAATGTATGATAAGTGGTCGGTGGTCGAGTAAAACGTAACGGGTAAAACATCGGTTCACAACTGAGAAGTCGCGGGTTCGATCCCCATATTCGACCATGTACCATTTTGATAATAAAAAATCCGACAAACCGTACAAACATACCTCAACAGAGTTGGCGAATCGTTAGGTATAGACTCAAAAAAA
Source organism: Nemapogon koenigi (assembly GCA_963924495.1). Lineage (NCBI taxonomy): Eukaryota > Metazoa > Arthropoda > Insecta > Lepidoptera > Tineidae > Nemapogon > Nemapogon koenigi. The sequence goes on from OZ004629.1 coordinate 25,111,409, forward strand.
TTACGTGGCGGCGTGGTGCTAAGAGGTTTCTATACTAACTGAATTTAAAAATTCTATTCAGTTGGTAGATTTTAATGAAATAAACACTAAATGTTACTCTGAATAAAGCTTCATATTTTACAGTAATTAGATTGTAAATACAATGGGTGGCTTTTGCGTGATACGCGCACAAACGAACAAACAAACCGACAAACAGACAAAAGTTCCAAAAATGTTCAATTACTATTATTTCTCGCGTTTCCATTTTTTTTGGAAAAATCTTTAATTACAGACACGGAAAGTCTACGATATTATTATATGAATATAGATTACAAGAAGGAGCACTTGACAGTGTGTTTATTTTATAACTAAATCCAATACAAACAATATACATACATAATCCGACAAACCACACTTAGAGGTTCTTCCATCTAAATATGTCTCAACAGAACTAGCAACTCGTTAGGTATAGCCTCACAAATACCATCGGCTAGAGGGAGACTCGTTCTTCCGCTAGACCCTGTATTCGATAAGACGGTTTTGAGAGCCGTAAGGTATAACCCGTAAAGAAAAAATAATTAAATGGAGGATTTTGAAAAACCTCATAAGTTGAAAATAATATATGACTATCATCCCGCCTCGGCTTTGCCCATGGAATTTGACAAAGTTCGCCGAGTAAGGAACATTTGACATTGATTACCAGCACGGCTCCCAAATGATGCAGCGTGATGGTTTCTTCACCAAAACCTTTTTCGTAAATCAACCCAACCCAAACCGCGACAAAGCCGTTCAATGGTTTTTGGCTTGAATAGACAGACAGACAGACAAAAATGAATAATACATATTATAGTGGGCATCAACTATTAAAATATGTACTGTAATACACCGCACAATAAAAATTAAATAATAAAAATAAACGACACTGTACTTTTTATATGGAGATACCTATGTACATATTTGGTTTGCAATTTTACCTAATAGGTCTAGGCACGAGGCAACACACCTGCTTATTATATACTAGCATTCCGCCCTCGGCTTCGCCCGTGGATATTTACGAACAAAATAAAATATACCCTATACCTACCCCTACCCCCTCTACCCCCCACCCCTACCTGTACCCCTACCCCTACCCCTACCACTACCTCTATAATATCATCAATAGTTTTTGCAGCGCACGCGATGTAAGGAATTTCTTAGGTATTTTTTTTACACCTTGGGTTACATTATTGGAGTTTTAGTAAGGATCCCTAATTTTTTTGAAAATAGAATATAACCTATGTCACTCAGGGTGAATGTAGCTTTCCAATGGTGAAAGAATTTTTGAAATCGGCACAGTAGTTTTTGAGTTTATTCATTACAAACATACACACACACACAAAAATACAAAAATACAAATCTTTCCTCTTTATAATATTAGTATTAGATAACTAGCATTTTTCCCGGATTCATACATTGACGATCACTATATAGTATATAAAGAAGTCTCCTGCGTATCTGTCTGTCTGATATATTTATTACTAGCGACCCCGCCCCCGGATTGGCACGAGTACAAAACAATTTGAATACCTACATAAATACGCTTATAACTCCTTATCTATTAGATATAGATATATGCTATCACGGATTTTTTTGTAGACAATTTTATTCTACACTATTCTTTCCTACATTAATTTATTATATGACTGACGGATTAGACAGCATACGCCATGAAATCTCGCTGGGGCCAACTTTTTTCACGACTTGATCAACTTATACTGTTAATAGGTTCATAGCAAATGAGTATACCTATTATAAAAATATTTTTCACACACACCTTCACCTTTACGGCCTTTATACCTTGAGGTGTGGCCAGAGACACCAGCAACATAGTCCACTTTTTGCCAGTTGTCCATATTGAACAGAATGTTTGGCAAGCCTGTTGCTGCACGTAATGTGCCACTTTTTTTAACATTTAATGTTTTTCAAGTACCTAGGTAAATGTACGACACGGCAAGGGAGAAGAGAGACATACACATTTTCCGCCACATTTTCGTCCGTGGGACTTTTGTAATGAGAAAAAAAGCCTTTTGGTTTTATCTACAAATATAGTTAAACCAACCCTAACTTTTCATTTAATAAAACATGTCCATCTGAAATAATAGAAAATGTAACAAAAGAAGTTCTGTTTTGGCTTGAAAGAAGGACAAAAACCGGCCAAGTGCGAGTTGGACTCGCGCACGAAGGGTTCCGTCTATAAAAACGGCAAAAAAAACACGTTTTTTTGTATGGTAGCCGCCCTTAAATATTAATTTTATTTTAATTTAATTATTTATTTTTAAAGTGAATATATAACTAAATATTCTGTGTATATTTCAAGCGTCTACCTGTTTCCGTTAACAATATCGAGCAAAAACGAGCAAAAAACACGTTTGTTGTATGGGAGCCCCCTTAAAATATTTATTTTATTCTGTTTTTTTAGTTGTTATAGCGGCAACAGAAATACATCATCTGTGAAAATTTCAACTGTCTAACTATCACGGATCATGGATACAGCCTGGTGACAGACAGACAGACGGACGCACAGCGGAGCCTTAGTAATAGGGTTTCCGTTTTTTTACCCTTTGGGTACGCAACCCTAAAAAACACACTCGCATAATATTATTTAGGATATTGGCAATATTAAGCGATTAGGCCGTATATACCTACTTAAAGTTATGCCCACAGAGCAATAGAAGTAGAAGGTTGGCATTCCCATGTAACTAATACACATGCGCTTTATCGCAAATCTTCAGAATTCCCCTTGAATTATAGCAAAAAAATAGAGCAAATATTAATGTTACGGGTATTTCAGTACAAAAATGATAACCTAAAAATAAATTAACTAGACGAGTTTTTTTTAAATTAGGCTACATCGGTTTTCATACAAATATGCTACTTCTACCTTCTGTATAGTGTTCTATGGTTATTCCCACAAGTCGAAAGACGTATCCAGTTTGGTTAAGTTAAGTTTTTACCTCTACCGCCTTATTCAGAACCTGCTACCCAATCGGCAGTTCTGCCAGTTTTTTCCCCCATCTCCTTTTGGTGATGCTACTTATAAAAATCCAAGACGCCGTTGTCGCCATATCAATTATTGTGGAACGTGAAGGTTTTGTATGAGACGAGTTTGAGCTGGGTGAAAGGTGTGTGAATATACGTATACAATATATAGGACCAACTAAGCTTCGCGTGGGTAGAAATGTTAAAATTCAGCTATATGATCAAATCTCTGTCACGTCGATCCGTTTTTACTTGAAAGAAGGACAAATAAAAAATACTTTCACATATTTATAGACAATTTATCAATGATTTTATAACTCTGCAAACAGTGCACTTCTTCCTTGTCGGTTCACTCTTGACAGAGCGGTCCTGGTCTTCATGTTGCAGCAAGATTTAACTGTGCCTTCATGATGACTTTCTTGGGAAATAAAGTGTGCAGTGGTTTCCCCTTGCCTTCTGCATCAGTCCTTTTTGGAGTTATTAAGATCCCAAGGCTGCTGGGGCCTCGTCCAGCCGGTTGCCCGGCCAGGTGTATGGATATACCGCCATTGCTCGGTCGACTGTGCACTAAGATGCCTCAAAACTGTTCTTGTATTTTTCTGGGAGGCAGAGGAGTTGCTGGAGGGAAAAAAGTTATAAAAAACAATATTAAAAGAAGTCAAGTCTCCCTCGTTTAGCCGATGGTATTTGTGAGGCTATACCAAACTAGTGGCTAGTTCTGTTGAGGTATATTTAGATGGAAAAGCCTCTAAGTGTGGTTTGTCGGATTATGTACATAAGTTTTTAATTAAAAAACCCATTGGTACATGGCCGGGAGTAAAAATTTGTTTATTTATAAGAAGAAAGTTACTGAACCAATTTGAAAACATGTTATGGGTATAGATTGCCATAGGCTAGGATTTATTCAAGAAAATATAACACTTCTGTAAAATAGGAAAGAATAGTAGTACCTAGTAGCAGTATAAAATAATTATTTCTTTGCTCGTCGGTTTATGAGAGAAAATATTGCAATATCTTTTGTGCCGGCCCTGGAGCGTATGTCTTCTACCTCATTAGATCCCTCGGGTATTGACAATCTCTATACGCCTTTGTAGCTTTAAAATCTTCTCGACGTATCGTTTCTTTCATCCGTGGAAAATTCAAGTCCGTATTTTCTCCTCTAGCTTAATAAATAATATCCGGGTTAGTAGTATCGATTGAGGGTACTAGTGACACAGATTTATATCGCTAGTACCTAGTGACACACAGAACCAAAATCTTTTTAAACACTTGACATAACATAAATAAATTAAAAAAAACATAAAAGGAGTTCCCAACAGTACTTTAGAATTTATTTTTTGAAAACAACTTGCCAGCTTCGCCCAGATACAAATTACTACATATCAATTTAAATTTTTTTTATAAACATAATTCACAACATTTCATTTTTCGTTAAGTACCAAAATTAAAAATCCGTTTGGAGATCTTCCTTTGCTTAACACGATACACATATTTAATTATTTTTTTATTCAGTGGTTTAAGAGATATTTTGAAAAAACTACACTGTGTAAGGAGTACCGCTCAAAGCTACTATACTCTTGCCTTCAAGGGAAACTGGCATTAAAAAGTATTAGTTGTAGTTGTAAAAACAAAACAGGATACAAGGGGACTACTGATGGAGCCATAACACGAAAAAATGGAATAGAATAGATACAAGGGAATTTAATTTACGTGCTTCTCTACCCATCTTTGTTGATGAAAGTGAATAAAATTTAATTTTAAATTAATAAACTCAAAAATAAACAATAATGAATGAAACAAAAGAACCATGAACGAACTATTGAACGAATGAAACGAACGAACGCACGCAGCTCATGTCATTTCTTTTTTTTTAATACAGAATACGCATAGACACCTGATACTTTTAACCGTTATCGGCTTTTTCTAAAAATGCAATATTTAAAAACTAATTTAAGAGTGTTAAAGTTAAAATTTTAGAAAAGCAAAAAATACGGGTACCTTAATTTTTCACCTACTTTCATATAAGCTAATAAAATTAGGGTGTTAAAATTTTGAAATGTTGTAGATTGTTAGCAGTAACACCATAGATTAAATAATAATTACTACACTTTCATTCACACATTTTTTTCTAGATCTATGGTAGAGGGAGTATTTCTCTGAAACTACGGATCCGATTCTGAAAATTCTTTCACTAATAGGATGCTACATTATACCTCAGTGCTATAGGGTATATTTTTTTTAAATATCCATGGACAAAATCCGGGGCGGAAAGCTAGCAAAAAAAATGCAAGGTGTATGAAACGTGTGAAATATACTATAGACTTAAAAACTACCTACTGCATTTGAAGAAATTCACATTTTGCATTTGATAGCTCAATTCTTGTGGAAGGTTATAGGCTATTTAACATCACGCCATCTACCCAAGGCAGTGAATTGTATTCGTAATACAACGCGTACGACGGAGCGGGCAATCAGTAATAAATAAATAAGAATTTTGTAAGGTATAATTACCTATTCAGACTTTTTGTAGAATATACTGGCAGTATTTGTTGTACTGACAGCTAATGTTTTTAGACAGAGATTCAAATATAATAAATATTATATTAGAATCTCTGAAGAGTTCGAAACTGAATAGAGAGCTCTATATCAGGCACACTGGTGCTATGTAAATACTTTTATTGAATAAACCAAATATTAATATCAAATAACTATTCTTATCATTTTACACTCCGTTAATCCCGTTATAAATTTATTGTTTGTCTGTATTTTTTTATATATTTTCACTTCGCATACTCTGTTCCGATGGTGAAAAACTGGACACAGCAATAAGTACAAATTAGTTGCCTTTTAAAAAAAAAGTGTACCGACTTCTAAAATTATGCACTGAAAAGTGTACTTTCCGAAAGCAAATAAATACACATTATACACAAGTCACTATAAAAAAAACCCAAATCGCTTCAAGTGTGCCTATAAAATTTGAAGAGTTCTCGATTTCTCCAGGATCCCATCATCAGACCCTGACCTGATGACCATGGGACCACCTGGAAAGTATACCCTTTCAAACAAAATAAAAATTCCAAATCCGTCCATTCCATTAATCGGGGAACATACATAAAAAAAAGGAAAAAGATTTCGACGAATTGAGAACCGACCTTTTTTTGAAGTCGGTTAAAATATAACAGATCTATGCATAACTAATATCTATAATAATATAGTAAACCTTCAAGCTATGTCGTATCGTATACAGGAAATTCCGGTTTAGATAATATAAAATACGTAACTAACTGTTAATACTAATTAAATGTTTGTAATAAATTAATTATATTTGTTCTTATCAGTTTTACGTAGTACTAGGTATTTTTAATTCGTGCATATTTTTAGAGCTAAAATTCCGTATCTAAAATCTGCTGAACTTTTTCTGTCCTTTGTAGTGTTGATAGCGTAATTATGCAATTTTGGGAAACGGTAGGTACTAATCGATTCCCAAACCTTAGGAATTTCATGTTAAGAAACACATCTTAATGACCTTTATACCTTGGGTTGTGGCCAGAGTAACATTGGCCACTTTTTTCCAGTTGCCCATTTTAAACAGAACAGATGGCAATACTGTTGCAATGGATATACGAAAGTAACTGTTATTTTTCAAGAAGTGCGGACGGCCGGCTTTATGTCATCTCCGAAGTACAAGAAATCGATTAATCTTATGAATGGCTTAAAAATGAGTGAAAACGGCCTTAAAAATAAAAACGTTACTTGCGAAGTGTTCTTTTTAAACTAACTGTTGTATTATTCCATTCTATAGAGACGTCTGTGGAGGTGAAAATTAATATCGATATTCTATCAATTGATGTGACAATTTATGATAAGAGTTTTGGGAACAATGGTCATCATTTTGATTTTTTTTCTATTCATTAATTTTTGAGTTATTTGAAAAATGTATGTATGTATGGTGCAGGAACAAATTAGCGCGAGTCCGACTCACACTTGCCCGTTTTTTATTATTTGTTGTGTAATTAAGAGTATATAATATGCATTATAGTTATACTAGTTAGACGTTTGTATGTATTGTCTTTATTGCCATTAATAAATTGGAGATGGTAATTTAATTTAATTTTTATTATTTGTTGTTATAGCGGCCATAGTAATACACACTCTGTGAAAATTTCAAGTGTCTACCTATTACGGTTCAAAAGAGAGAAGACGGACGGACGGACAGCGGAGCCTTAGTAATAGGGTTTCCGTTGTCAGTGTTGTCACCCTTTGGCCCTAATAACGCATTTTTTAATTTACATTTGACAGATTGTCTTTTTTATTGTCATCCTGACCATGATTGGCCAATACAACATAGTGATTATGCCTATCTTCTTCAGATAATAAATCGAATTAAAAATATTAAAACTAAAAAATTGTGTCCTATTTAAGGAGAAGCATGAACTTTTTGTTATATCAGTTTGATCAGACTCATCAAGGTAAAACAGGGAGGGAGGAAGTATCCGATTTACTTGTAGGTAATAATGTTGTCACCGGCGTTCACCTTATTTTTTTTCATTGGAGTTAGATTTCATTGAAACCAACCCACCATAAATTTTACAAAGCACTCCGTTTCACGTGATTTATTCCCTGCCAAAAAATGTGCCTCAAATAGTGTTTTTTTTTCTCTTTGATACTCGAGTAGCGCTGACCGATCATATCGATAGGGTGGCGAGGCGTTCTGTTTTCAAATAAAAAAAAAATCGACCGACGGGAAGGATCTGATAACGGATCGAAAATACAAACCTATACACACTTTAAGTTCACTGTCTCTTTTCTTTACTGTAAGACTTTTTTTACGCTTGAATTATTTCAAAAATTACATACTTACACCCCGACAAAAATTATCAGATATTTTCACATTATTTTTATTTGAAAGGCATTATTAAGTTTTTTTAAATTAATCCCTAATATTTATATTAGATTTTTTTCTCATATAAAATACTCAAAACTTTACTTTCAAACTTTGGAATTCAAACTATAATGTGCTATTGCTACCAAAATATAAAATAAAAACACAGCATAATAAAAATCAATATAATGAGAAATTCAGATATTTTGAATACAAATAATGTTTACTAACGACTCACCCCGGTTTTGCACGGTTAGAAATATTTTTATAGAAGATTTCAATAACAATTTCCTTGAATTAATCAAATATTTTCCAGCTATAAAAATTGCCGCGAAAAAAGAGTAAACAAAGAAACACATTTTCACATTAGTATAGATAAATAACTTCTAACGCGTTGTGATATAATAGTCAGACTTAAAACTGTAGCCCTCAGGTTCTATCCCTAATTAGGAAAAAAAATCTTTAATCAAGCGACAGTTTTGCCAGTTGTTCGATTTCCTATCGGAACCTTTCAAAATGTAAATTATCTTTTACGCTGTAAGGTTTGAAGCTATTTAGTACCTAATCGTAAAGTAGGCCACACATTGGTCCGGCATTGCACAGAAAATTTCCCATTCCAGTCGCCCGATGATCTAGGCGGACCGTTCGTTACAAGAATTGGACGAGTCTGTGGCCACATTAACACGTGATCTGGTACGTAACTCGTTATTCGTCTCAATATCAGTATTACTAGTGACTGTAGTGACACGTAAGAACATACCTTGGTCCAGCCTGTGACATGTCAGAGTCATGCTATTTGATTCTGTCGTCATTTAGGTGGGTATCGCACCTTATTTCCGGAATAAAAAATAACCTAAGTCACGGTCCAGCTCCGGTCTTTTCTCAGCAAAAAAAAAATCGTCGTTTAGTTGCTCTATTTGACGTAAAAGGAGGACAAACAAAAACACTTTAGCATTTATAATATTGCAAAACCAAAACTGCCAGCCATCGCAAACACGCATCTCTTCCTGAAGAATACATATTTGTAGCGTTTGGGGTGGAAACACTGGACCCGTGGGGACCTAACGCACGACACCTCTACAAAGAAATAGCCAAAAGATTGGTAGAGGTGTCCCACGACCAAAGAGCTGGCTCATATTTGGCCCAAATAATAAGTAACGCACTGGACACTCTCCCAGACGGCAGCTATATTGATAATTTTTTTTATTTATAGGTTTATTTGTAAATATTTTCCTGAATTTCGTTTGATTACAGTTTGATTAGCGAAAAGTGTTGTCACCCTACATACGGGAGTATAATCACCGCACGTTAATGTGATATTCTTGTTACCAGGGACATCATTTTGTTCGTTCGCTCCGCTATCAAAAGGTCGACATCTGTATCAGTGGCTTCTTAAAGGAAATAGTTTTAAATTAGATGTACCTTATTTATGACTTGGCCTTACCGCTTTGGTGATAAAAACTGTCTTCGCCGGTGTACAGGTGTTTTAATTTACAAAACTCATGTACTATCTAATGTTAACTACTTTGCTCCCAGCTTCGTGTGCAAGTCTAATGTTTTTTTGACTAGCGGTGTGACAGCATTTAAACCCACACTTCACCCTTTATGAGATCAATTTTCAATTTCTTTTTACAAAGTGTCTTATGGTAACTGTAAAAAAAGCCTTTTAAAAACTTTATCATCTTTTTCAGCCCTTTAGCGATGACGTTCCAAAAAATATCCCTCAAGGAATACTTCCTCCAAACTTTAAATTAGTTACACCGGTTTATTTGTGACCTCTATAAAAGTACTTAATTGATCTATCAACTTAGTTTGGATCTGGGGTGTCTAGGGGAGTCGGGAAAATTTATACTTTTTGTACTAGGTGTAACAGAAAGGAGAAGCACGCGAAAATAATTATACGGTGCGGCCTACAGTGGCCAACACCAACATTTTCATAACGTTTAAAATGAGAGACAGAAATGGATGTTTATTTTTTTATTTATTCTCTTAGAAAATTAACCTAATATACAATTCAAAATTCCGCCAAACTGCTATACAGATTGATTGTAAATTAAGGTTATCGACTTTACACATTTGTTATATATCGTTTCCGGCTACTGTAATATTCATTCTTTATTTTTGAAGTGAAATTGTAAGTGAAATTTCAAGGACACGTCACGTTTAGGCACGTTTAGTTTCATGAGAGAGAAGAATATAACCTAAAGAGAAGGAGAAAGAGAGCAAGACACTTCTACTTGTTTTACTTCTATTACGTGTACGGTGCGGCACGCGCAGTTTTTTACTTTTTGAAGTTCCGGGAACCGTGTGCAGTTCTAATGAGTCAACCATTCTGATGAAAGGTAACTCTTGACGTAAATTTCAATCCTAGTCCTAAAATCCTGAGTTTAATTTCGATGCAATGGCGACAGTAATTATAATTTTATTGGATATGAATTGTGTTTAAATATGTCACTGTTGTCGTCGTAGCAATGAAATTAGATTCAGGATTTTAGGATTTAAATTTGAAATAATATATAATAATAAATAAGTCAAAAATAAATACCCTGATTGTTGTATCCAATTTTGATTAGTAGTTGCAAGTTGCCAAATGATAAGAAGAACCAGCCACTGGTTTAGGTATAGCCTCACAAATAATAATAATAACCTTTAACATAAAAAAAATTAAAAAATCCTATAGAAAAGTTCATATGGACCCCTTTTGGGTAAAAGCCTTCTCCTTCTTTTGCCACTTAATACCTCTGCCATCCACTGCCAAATAATCTCTTCATCAACCCATCGTTCCTTTGCATGGTCGTCCTCTTACTCGACTTCCACTCGGACATATTCCATATGGACGGCCATATGGTTGTTCTTCTTGTCCACCTGTCATCAGTTCTTGCGACATTCACAAATTAATACCATCACCTAAAAGAGAGGGACTGGTCTGGTACCCTAAGACCGATAATACGGTTTCGGGAACTGTAAATCGGGTTGAAGGAAAAATATTTTTTTTGACAAAACGCACCATTTAGATCCAGTTTATGACAATGTCTACATTTGTCTATACAGTTGACTGTCTTCTGTTGTTTAAATACAATTTTAATGCATTGAACTTGGTAGCCTATATACAACGATGTGCTAGTTATAGGGGTTGAGGGGGGGTGGCATATTTTACTCTACATATACCCGTTTGCGGTTCTTCTAAAAATAACAAATACTTACATACATCTCTGTTAAAGAACAAGGCGTGTCACCTGCACTGTTTAATACAGATAACTGGGTAAAAGTGGACACTGTTACTGATCTCTCTGTCGAGGTATAAATTTCGTGGTGGGCTTTTATTTGTAAGGAAATCGGAAGCGAGCTCAGTAAATTGAGTTATTGGTGAGATTTTAGCTATATAATTTTAATGTACAAGTTACTAAAAATATTCAGTGACATCTTTATTACGTTCCCAGCTCAGTGTTTTATTGTTTATATACCAAAACAAACATTTTCAATTAAATTTATTCATTTTTATTTTTTTATTTTGATTGAGACGAGTACTAGTGCCGATTCTATCGGTCGGGCCCTTTATAGTGTGGCCGTAGTCTTTCGTCGAGCATCTCGAAATTTATATTATGAAATAAAATGTTCACATAAACGGTGATCGTTAAAACCTGCGCGAGTCTATAACCCTCGACTCTGCATTGCAGGGCGCCTTGGAACAAGTATGTGTCTAAATTTATCGATATTCGATAAATAATTAATATTATATTGTTTTATTCGTAAATTAGTTAGTAACTTATATTTCTTGTATGTTGTCAATATTTTTTCAATACACAAGTGAACTTTCAATGTCAGTAAACATGGCTCGTAAGATGATTATTACGCCCTAGGGGGATTTTATTACAATTTTTTTTAAATTTCTTCAAGTCCAATGTAAAGGTTTGCTAGCAAGAAGTTATTAAGATGAAAGTTGAAACTTATGTCGACTTATAGGTATAGAAAAATAATAAATTTAAAAATAAAGTAATAAATTATCAACATTATTGTAAATTGTATATTAAATACCACAGATATTAAATGTTAAACCGTTTATTTATAAAAAATTATAATCGGAGAAGCTGAAAGCTGCGTAGTTACAAAAGTTACTTATGTTTACCTATTAATTACATTTTTTTCTTCTCGTATTTCCTTGTTTTATTTACCTATTTTTGTCACAAATGTATTGGAAATTGTCGTATGTTATTACAAACTTGTGACAATGTCAGCCCGAGTCGACAGTCAACTCGATTGTAATATCCTTCTTACCACCCTTGTATCACAATGTACTATTATTATTTTGCTTATTTTTAATGGTACTGAATAATAATTTATTAATAAAAATAGTATTGTAACTTACCCGTGGAGCCCATATTTACTTCTATCATTAGTGCGTCGGTGGCCGAGTGCTTAAAACGTCTGGTATTAACTAGACCGACCCCGGGTTCGATCCCGGATCTCGGCCATGTACCAATGGGTTTTTTAATTAACAAGTACATAATCCGACAAACCAAATTTAGAGGCTTTTCCATCTAAATATCTCAACAGAACGGCTGAATCGGCTAAACGAGTGAATGAGAATAAAGAAAAAAAAGTTCAAACAAGAGACAAATGCCAAATCTGTATTGTCGTTCTCAATGTGCTTCCCAACGAACAGCATTATCATTACATTAATATTACATTCACATTATAAATTGTAGTTTCCTTTTGATATGATTTATAAAACTATCTATTGTGAGTTAGGACCAAGACGTTCAGCCTTAAAATAAGTGATATAAACGACGTCTCGTGCTTCGTAGGGCACATAAATCCCGCACTTCTTTAAAAACTAACGGCCACACTGTATATACCAAAACTCATGGTTAACTTTATATAAAATAAATTAAATTAAAAACATCGATAAAATTTTAAATAAGCAACATCACTAATTCATAAACATTTTTATTCATCAGATTTAATGCCCCTTTTGATACCTAACCCCAGCATACGGTAAGTATAGGTCGATCGTTTTAGAATGTCGTGGTTTTAATATAATTCTTTACCCGTTGCATATCTTTATATCTTGGTAGTATAATATGAGTTAAACACACACCAGTAGCACCACCCGCAGTCATGTTATGTGAGATAGCGAACAGGCGCCGGGTATTTTGAATTTTACAAATTCCACATACAACCTAAATATTGTTTTTAATAAAAATTTCTTCTTAATTGAAATTGCCCATTTATATTAATGAAATGAAATTTAGTGCTGCTCACTCACTGGGGGCTTAGTTGTAAATTTTGAAGTTTAGGTTTGTTAAAAAGTTACGGGCATATCTGACATATAGTTAAAATTGTGTACAAAAAATCGACCATTACGCCTTTTATCCCAAGAGTCATTTGCTACGATCCTGACATACCTCTTTCGCTTCTTTTATATTCATCATACCTTTCATACGTCATGCTCGGCGATTGTGTATCTAACAGAACTAAAAATCAATTAGTATAACAATAAAGTATTAAAAAGGTGCGTCGGTGGCCGAATGGTTAAGACGTCTGGTATTAACTAGGCAGACCACGGGTTCGATCCCTAGATCCTGGCTATGCACCAATGGGGTTTTTATTATAATAAACTGTACTCGACATACCACATTTAGAGGCTTTTCCATCTAAATACACCACAATAGAACTAGCCCCACAAATACCATCGGCTAAAAGACGGAGACTTGGTCTTCCGCTGGGTATCAAATATTTGCAAAATTGTGCAGATATCAATTAATGCAGTAATTTCGATAGCCTAATATAATTGGTAGGACGGTGGACTTGAAACCGAAGGTCCCGGGTTCGAATCCTACCGCTGCCAAAATGCTAGCACCAATTTTCTTTAAGAATATGTGCTTAATCGACTCCTTGTGCTTCGGAGGGCACCGGGCGTCCGGTCATTAATCCACCTGCCAAGCGTGGTGACTATGGAAATTCCTCTCAATGAGCACCACTGAAATGGTGCGCTAGAGAAAGTCCGTGATGCAGCAGTGGATCTTAAAAGGTCGATGGTGATATAAGTTATTTGCAGGTTCTCTATATCGGACACGCACCTTGCGTGTTGTAAAAACTATAAATACTATAAATGTTTTGTGGCCACCGGACAGACTCATATCTTAGAGGAAATCACATTTTTTGCCTTTCTTAGAGCATGAATGGCGTGTACGATTTATGAGATCGCATTAGCCTTTTTTTTTAGATTTTTTTGTTACACTTTTTTTTTGTTAGGCCGTTATCACGCTGTTCATTTCGTGTCTCAATCTATTAATAATGTCTTCTTTTAGCGGTCGCGACAATTTTTTGTAACGCGATAAAATTTATCGATAAGAAAATGTGACGGAACGATGTACCCCAGACGCTGAGTGTAGGCTTATTTTTATTACACTTTGATGACTATTTTAAAATAATACATTTGTGTTTACAAATATTCAACTTAATAATTATTATAGCCTTTAATCTAAACTAAGTTTTTGTTATGTATTTGGTACAGTGTACGATCTTTATTTTTTTTATTTTTTTTCTTCACGGGTTATCGGTTCCAGGATACCCAGCGGAAGACCAATCTTCCTCTTTTAGCTGATGGTATTTGTGAAGATATATCTAACAAGTGGTTTGTTGAGGTATATTTAGATGAAATAGCATCTAAAAGTGGTTGTCGGATTATAAGTTTTTAGTTATAAAATACCTATTGGTACATGGCCGGGAACGAAGTTATATTAAACAATAATAAATCTTGGTGAAGATAAATAAAATATACAACAACACCCCAAAAACACAGGTGACAAGACTGTTGCAGACGTAAATATGTGTTATTTTAAGAAGAAGTGCGGACGCTGACTTTACTTGCCCTCCGAAGCACGAGGAGTCGATTAATTAAAGCACATATTCTTAAAGAAAATTGGTGCTTTCCTGTTTTTGGAACGAGTGTTAATTGAACCCGGGACCTCTTAATTACCTCTGCCAATTAGGCTATCGACCCTTATAAAATCAACAAAATAAAGAACTCGCAGACGAACATCATATTTTCATCAATCCCTCTTTCAGGATTATCGATGTTGAATGTAAATTGAAAGGATTATCTGAAACACTGAAAAATGAACTAACTAACTCCGAACCTTTCACTTTAATCACCGCTTTCATATTGACTCACGTCATACTCTGTATTGAAAAATATATGAAGTATATTTTATTATTTTGCAACTGTTTTACAATCCACTGCTTCCATTTATTTTTAGATACAAAAGTTGTACGTTGCATTTAAAAATATTTCATAAGCCTTTCCATATTTCGATGGTGTTTGTTTAATAAAACAATATTAAAATACACTTCCTCTTACCTGCGGTGTCACTCGCATGGAAACCATTTCTAAAAAATCTTCCCGTGGCACATGGCCGTCGAGACTTTGAAGACCTGATGATGGATATTATGCTGCAGATGCTCTGAACATTATTTTTCTATCTATCTATTATCACGCTTTTTATCCCAAGAGGGGTAGGCAGAGACAATTGAATGTCATTTGCTACGGTCCTGACATACATCTTTCGCTTCTTTTATATTAAATGCTGCCTGCTAAATAATTTATAAATAAGATTCAATTTACGAATTTAAATTAAAAGTCGTGAAATTTTGATAGTAGGTACGTATTATATGTTAGAACAGTTATTGCCAAAACATATCCCCTTCCTAAACTAATGTTTTTTTAGTTTTTTAATTTTAACAGAAATCAGAATAAATATTATAATTTAATATAAGACGCCATCACTGTCTGAAGCAATTTTGGGATAGATAATACTTGCCGCCTAGAATCGACTGTTATTGTTCTGCAGGTATATAATAGAACATTGTTTATCAAGGGGTGAAAGTGGCCGATTACCAACAAGTGGGCTCCTACCTGCAGAACAATAACAGTCAATTCTAGGCGGCAAGTATTATCTATCCCAAATTAGAAGACTAAAAAAACATTAGTTTAGGAAGGGGATATGTTTTGGCAATAACTTATGATTACTGCGCCTACTGATCGCTACATTGTCAAGTAATGAGGAAAATACTGCGTAGTTGGATGAAAAATCCATTACCGTCCGATCAGCGGAGCGAAAATATTTTCAAATGAACTTTCATTTCATACTCTAGGCGCTGTTTTTGATGAAATAAATTGGTAGTTTCCGAGAAGCATAATAGAACTTAAATCAAACTTTTGAAATGAAAACTTGAAATACGTTGCTTGCTCTTGGTCTATAATTAAAGCTTTGAGAGTAAAATAATAAAATTCAAATAGAAGCAGAATTTCCTGAATAACATTTTCTGAACGTATACGTGTGTTGCAATAATTTCATTTTGCTCTCCGAGCTGTTATTGGACCGAAATTATTTTTAACGCGAGATTTTATGAGTATTGGTAATATAATATAATATTGGTAAATATAAGCTTTCTTTTCAATATTTGTAAAAAAATATAAAACGGGCTTTAAACTAGTAATTTTTAAATATACTTATGTCGAAATTTTTTTTTAACCGACTCCAAAAAACTCAATTCGACTGTATATTTTTTTAAATGTATTTTCGGGTATAAGTTATTTGTTTATGAACCCATTTTGATAATTTCTTTTTTAATCGACAGATAATTCTTTTGGATTGGTTTCATTTTAATTTGGTGAAAATTGGTTCAGTTGTTTTGATTTCTGAGGCAATCTTAGTCATATCTCGATCAAATGTATGCCGTTTTTAATGATTTATTTTTGTGATGATATTATTAATAGAAAAATCACTTACTTAAAAAGGAAAATAAATAACTTTTTAAAAAAGTATGCTGATATCAAAAAATATTTACTGAAAAAGCAACAAATAAATAAATATTTGTGCCATATTAGAAACTACCTAGCTCTTCACTAATCTAGATAAATTAAATACAAACATAGATAACATTGACGAAATCTTCTTTAGAATCTATTTAATTTTGTAGCCCAATTTGACATCAACCGACTTCATATTCAAAGACGAAATATGTAATTATTTCTTGCTATTCCAGTGAACAATTTTTGAAGTCGGCATCTTTAGAAAAGTTTATTTCCGTAAAAAATATTATAAAACGAAGTATTGTTCTTTATATAAAAAAAAATCGGCCAAGTGCTGTGATGATACGACCTTATTTTCCTGGCCGCTTACAAGCTGGCCATCATAAATAGCATTTATTTTAATTTTAGAACACGATATTGTTCATTTTAATTCAATAGAACATTGTATGTTATTTTTAAATATTCGATGTGTGGAACCTAAATTAAAATTTTACTCATTCCTTCACAAACTGTTGACTTAGGCAGTTACTCTGCCAATTGTAAAATTTATTATATTTCTATTTTATCAACTAAGTAAATAACTATATAAAATGTATTGAATCAGTATTCAAGAACTAATATCTATGTTTATATAAAAGGAGCGCAAATAAGTATTGTAAGTATTTTTATCATACTTTGTATTGTGTTACTTCAATAGCTTAACGCCCTGTAGTAATGTGTAGTTCATTTTTATTACAGTGCGCTCCTTCTCCTTTGACGGTTTCCTTTCTCCTTACGGCTCCTTGCTCCTTACGGCTCCTTTGACGGCTCCTTACGGATCCTTTTACTGGTTGTTCTTTTGCTCTTCCTGCTTGTTCCTTCCTTGTTAATTCGACCAATAAACGAATGGTGAAAGTTTACTACGAGTTTTCCTGCTATACCTACCCATCGACCCATTTTCCTGCTATACCTACCCATCGACCCATCCTGGCTACCCCACACCCGACAGTGCGAGTCGGACTCGCGCACGAAGGGTTCCGTACCATTATCTATAAAAACGGCAAAAAATCACATTTGTTGTATGGGAGCCTTTTATTTTAATTTAATTATTTATTTTTAAAGTGATTATATAACTAAATATTCTTTGAATATTTCAAGCGTCTAACTTGTTGCCGTTATCAATATCGAGCAAAAACGAGCAAAAAATCACGTTTATTGTATGGGAGCCCCCTTAAATATTAATTTTATTCTGTTTTTTAGTATTTATTGTTATAGCGGCAACAGAAATAGATCATCTGTGAAAATGTCAGCTGTCTAACTATCACGGTTCATGAGATACAGCCTGGTGACAGACAAACGGACAGCGGAGCCTTAGTAATAGAGTGTCCGTTTTTTTACCCTTTAGATACGGAACTCTAAAAACATGTATTTCCAATTCCACGATAAAAGCCAAAGCGAAAAGCAAGTTTTAAATAAAAGAGTAATTTTCTTCTGGAACAGAATTATTGTCGTACTCATTAGACGGTTGACATAAGCCAATGAGAGAACAAATAAGAACGCCTTGGTCCGATACGCCTGTCTTGCATTGTTTTCAACATTGCTTGAGAACAATTAACCTACAATTATGCAGAACTGTTCAACCATTTTACTCGCGAATTAATGGCAAATGCACTCGACGGCAATTATTAGCACAAAGCTATATCGATTGTAATGTTATGACTGGAAATTGGTGTTATAGGTTTACTTCGGTTCGGAAACGGACGGGCGAGTGTTTAAATTAGCGAGGGTCTTGATTTTGGTATTATGTTATGGAGACCGCCAATTAGTATCAAATTTTATATACAAGTTATTTGTTCAACAAGTGAGCAAAGTTAATTTTTGATTCGAGTGCTGATTTTAAATTACGAACTAGCAAAGTAGGCTAATATAGACTACTGAGGACAGTGAGTGATTTAAACGGACGAGACATTTGCTCTCGTGTGAAACATACCTACAACTTTTCACCTCTACCAGTGAGAAAAGTGTTATAGGTTATATGTAAGAAAAACAATTAAGACAAATACAAAGTAAACTATCAATACAATACCTACGACAAAAATAGTTCAGATGCTGAAAAAATTTGATACCCGCCATTTCGTTTTCTAAGTTTACAGTATATTATACCTTCTATCTTAAATATTTATTACTTACGTTTATTGGGACACAATACAGCCGAGAATTTCATTATAATAGATTAATATAAATTGAACTTTGATGCCATGCGATTGTTATTTTTTAATAACATGTTTGGATATTTTCTCTGCAGTGCATTGCATCAACTTATTTACCGTGCTGCTCATAAAAGACGACACGAAATCGCTTTTAGTGAGCGGCCCTTACGTGTGTAAAGTCATGTGAGGTTTTTGTCGCAGATATGAACGCAGAACATATGGAGCTTGGGTTCGGGGGAAGCGGACTTGGCGGGTCCTCTCGAACTAAGAGGATGAGAACCAGCTTCAAGCATCATCAACTCCGCACCATGAAATCTTACTTCGCCATCAACCACAATCCTGATGCAAAGGACTTGAAGCAGCTCAGCCAGAAGACGGGTCTGCCCAAGCGAGTTCTACAGGTAAAACCTTTTACGACTAATGTGTCTTTAATGTTATATTGATAAAGCTAAGCGTACTTATCGCACTTTATTGCGACCGCCGCGAGCAAATATGTCTTATATTTGTTGGTTTTAAATACTTTTAATAAAAGAAGCTTGACATCATTGAGTCCACGAAACTTCTCGTACATACTTATAATTGGTAAGGACACGGCCGCTCTATTATTACAAAGTTCGCAGAAGAAACTCGCGTGCAAAACATGCTCAGGTAAGTGACGACCACATAATATTTTAGCTGTTCTTTTAACCAAATTACAAGAATACAAATTGTTTATTTCGTAATTTACTTCCTTGAATGAACAACATTTAATTTGTGGGAAGGTAACACAATTCGAAAGGAGATTATCTGGTATAAAGCTTATACAATTTTTTAGAAGTTTTTATCCATTGAATTTCGAGTTATAAGAAAAATACCAAAAAAAAGGAATAATAAAGTTTTTAAAAAGTGATTACTAGTTTTTTTATATGACTTTAACATTTTGACTTTTTATAGTCATACAGACGCAGGATTGATCAAGGCAACATATAGTTATTTTGCCTATTTTTATCGAATTGAATGAAACTATTATTACTAACTTGAGGAAGGCTGGATTGATTTAGGAATATTTTTTAATGTTCGTAGAATAAGGAATAAGGTTATTAGGCAAAGAACATGCATAGTGTTTTTTTCTATGGGATTTTGGTATCAACTCAAGACCATAATAGAGGTGAATGTTAATACGGGAATTGGGAAAGCTAAGTAAAAATTGCCTACACTCTTTCTTTCTAATTTTTTTATTAAAATAATAAAAAGGGTGGTTAAGAAATAAAATGATTTGAGAAGTATTGTTGTACATTTTAGCACAATACAGGAACAGTTGATGAGCGGATGCAGCGGAAGAAGCCTTACAAAAATTGATAATGGACGTAAAATTGTTTATCTTTATAAATTGGAGCAAAGTAGATGGTGTAGAAGTTAACGGTACAACGGTCGCTGTTTCATTTTAAAAAACGACTGTGTTAAAATATTGAATGGTGATGCCATAGTAAAAATGAAGCAGAATGATAACTATGTACAAATAAGTTAACTGGAAAAGTCAAAGAGAATGTATGCTATGTGTATGAAGTTATCATACTGGTTTCGTTGAACTGTGGTGATGTATTTCGAGACATTTGTTGTCTTGAAGCGTGCTCTCCAACCCATTACACTCAGGTCTCTCACAGTAGCGGTTCTCTTTGTACCCTCTAATTGATTGGATACACTGCGGTCGATCTTTGAATCTTTTAGACCCTTATATTGCTTGTAATTTGTTTGTCTGGGGCCCTTTAATATAGGTCTTGCACGGCGCTTTTTAAGAATGGTACTATTGTTTTAAGATATGGTTGCGTAATTGTGTGTGGACTTCCTACACTCTTCGTTGGTGCTCTAAGTCTTTACATTACACAATATTTGTAACTGCAATACCCATTACTGACTTAAAATTTACAAGAACCGTGTCGGTGGATCCCAGGGTTCGAAGTCAACCTCTTTAGGCCAAAGATAGGTTAGAACAAAATAAGTTTCGACTAATCCCTATATTCGCGTCAACCAATTTTAGTCGAATTTTATGTCTATTTTCGCCCCCGGCCTCGCCTGTGAAAATCTACTATATACAATCCCGAAGGATTTGCGGTGTAAAAAAATTCCTATGTTACTCTCTGATCCTCCAACAATTATTGTGCAAAAAAATCGTTCAATCCGTTTCTCTGCTTTAACGTGAAAAAAGGAGAAACAAAGACACTTATTTTCGTAACTCTTTTATGATATATCTAAATTTTAAATATACATATATAACAAAGTAGATATTTAACAAAGTAAATATAAAGATCGATAAACGAACGATCATATTTTCTGACTTCTGGTGACAAGAGGGCTGGTTCCTTCCTCACTCAACGAATCAGCATCGCTATTCAGCGGGGAAATGCAGCCAGTATTATTGTCACTATTCCGCGCGGTGGTTTGTTTAGTTATTTTTTATGTTTATACTTAATTTTAAAGCTTTTTATATTGTTGTGTATAAATACAATAAAAAACAAAATAAAAAAACGAGACATCAATTATATTCATTCGGCCGTTTCCAGATTATAGTATTGATCTTTGATTAGGACGATAGACATAATACTCTTTATTATAAACATTTTGGAGCATATTCTGAGTAAACAATGGGACAGGCAGACAGACAGACAAAAATCTAAAACCGTCTGAAGTCCCTCTAGAGTCTAGATGTTGGAATTCGTTAGGTATTCTTTGAAACTGTATATAGTCTTCCCAGTAAATAAGTTTCTGAGAAATTTAGAAGATATTCGCATGTGAAAGATATAATCAACTGCCTCTTGGTATAAAAAGTATTTGTTATGTTATTATTTTTGGAGATAATGCTATACATATCTATCAGTGGTTTTATTAGAATGGCGGTGTCTTTTGGTTCCCATCTACCGGTTAGTGCACGAGTAGGGTTGCCAGACATCTGAATAAAGCCGGACATGTTACGGTTTGACTAGCTTTTCTCTCGGACTTCACCCGTAGTTTTTTTGACACACAACATTTCCCATTTAAAAATTACTTAAGATTTTCTCCTTAGTATTTAACAGTGTCCGCAAGTCTAGCAGCTAAAATTTTGCAACTAACAAATATAGCAACTGGTCGCAAATTGCCAAAACATAGCCCAGTTGTATTCTAGTTGCTCGCAAGTTGTATAACATGACATTTCTAGTAAAAAGTGTCAATGTCAACTATTTTATTTATGTCTTTTTAATTCCTTAGTTGTTTGGTAGATACGCTAGAGTCGGTTGTGAAGTTAATTGCTAGTTGACAGGAAGTATTATCCGTCACAGTTGCTAATTCCGTGACAATACTGCTCGCTACCCAAATATCCGGCCAAATTGTCTATTAAATCCGCCTTTCTGATTTCCAATCCTTGCTACCCTAGTCGCGAGAAGCGGTCGTATCACATTCCATGGTCTTGCGAGTCGCGCAGAAACGGGGAGCTACAGATATCGCGCGCCGCATAAATCTGCTTTAACCAATTATACAGAGGCATGAAAGGATGCCACCCTGGCCCCTCCAACCTCGCTTACAACCTCCGAATATTGATCGAGATTTTTTTATTTCCTTCCTTGTAGGAGCAAAAAGCGAACGACTCGTTCGAGCGACGCCATTTTGCCAAGATAAAGACTTTTTCTTTTTGGCAGTTTTGAGAAGCGGCGTTTGTTTCGCTATCCGCTACAGTTTTGTTGGGGACGAGTAAATAGGGAACTCTTACTTACATTTTGTGGAGGGAAGAACTTAAACTAAATACATCAAAGTCAAAGTGTAGTATCTGTTCTTTTCAGCTTAATATCTGAAAGTTCCCGCACGGTTAGACGTCGGCTCGCATCTGAAAAGTCGCGGGTTCGATTCCTACATCCGAACATGTACCAATGGATTTTTATTATAAAAATCTATGTACATTATCCAACAACCGTACAAAGAGGCTTTTCCATCTACATACCTCAACAGAGCTGGCCAATCGTTAGGTATAGCCTCAAAAAAAATCATTGTCACTTTGTCTTCCACTGGGTGCCATGGGGCGTTCCCGGGAGCTGTAAGGCAACCCGTGAATAATAAAAAAAAAATACTAAATTCATTTTATACAATATAAATTTCGCACTGGTTTAAAAGTTGTAGTTATGTATAAAAATAAATTTTCATGATTATATTTAATGACATATTATTATCCAGGGATAAAAAGTAGCCTATGCCACTCACTAGCCCTTCAGATATCGCTGTTGGAGGTTTCTGTCTACCCCTCCTTATGATAGAGAATGAATGTATATTTAGATTATACGAAGGTATAGAATCGCTTGCCTTTCTTTGTGTTATATTTTTATTGAATCAGTTGGAATTGCAGGCGCGTATATTGCAGGTCACGCACGCTCGGCAACGTTAGCAAGGGGATTTTTAAATAAAAATACTTATTTTCAAAATCAGACATAGAGACTTATCTCAAATAGTCTCAAAAATATCATCAGAGTTACCATGAAGCTGGTAAAACGGTTACAACCACAGAACATGATAAAGAACAATAGAAGTATCAAATGGGCGTTCCCGCGTACATAAATTATGTGTGTAGTAGCATATAGGTATGATTTCCGCACAACTTCAGAATTTCCCCTGAAACATAGTCCAAAACAATAGAAAAATACATTTTGTGCTACATTTCAGTGCAACAATTATAACCACACAAATATTTGCCTAAATATAACAAAATTATAAATATGCTAATGCTACTTCTACTCTTCTTTATAACGTTCTGTGGTTCCAACAAAAAGAAAGTAAATTAACGAGAATAAAATTGGCTTGTACTCGTGACTCCCCCAAAGCAATAAAAGGCGTAAACGCACCTTAACCACATGGAAACCATGTGTCGTTCGGTAATGTTTCCGAAACGCTTTCATTTACAGAGTGTGTATTCCGAACCCTCAGTTTTTCAGTCAGTCGGCCATAAATAAATGTTCGTTGCGGCACAGTGCAACACTGAAACGTAGCCTAAAGATTTATGCTGTACACCTCCATTGGCGCGTAATTTACGAGTGTCGCCTTAATTGCTATCTGTTTTAAATTTAGACTCTATGCTCTACGTAATAGGGTGGTAGGAAATGAACTTTAATGTAGCAGGAACGTTTTTGAGTTTTCATTCGAGCGTCACTACCGTTGGCCTAGTGATAGAGTGAGACCGCAGGGAGTTAAGGGTCGCCTTTGCTTATGTTTTTTAATCTTATAAGCACGCTGCTTACAATTTTCCATCGTTATTTCAAAGGGGTTCATGAGTTTTTTTCATATGACGGAGTTCTTTGAGATACATGTCATGAAATGAATCTTTTAATTATGCGGTTTTCACTATTTTGTATTCTATATTTTTAAAGTAAGGTTTATTTGTAGGAATGTACATTCAAAATGTATGAAAAAGTAGGGATCGAATTGAAGGGGAAATTAAAGAAATTACCTTCCTTGAGACCGCTATAACTGCCTTCCCTAACGGGAAGATGTTAAACTGATTTCAAAATAATCTAACCGAGAAATTTGGTGTACAAAGTAAAAGCTAAAATTTTTAAAATAATTAACACATTAGGGTATTAAAAAAAACCATTTGAATATTTTATATTGTGCCCTATTTCAGAACACATTTATCTTACTGGGACATCAGGTCATGGGCCGTGGTACTATTGTTGCCACAAACGAGTGCCAGAAATGCTATTTTGCCTAAATGATGACGTCACAATGTCGTTTGATGGCGTTTGAGAATGTACCTAATATTATAAAGAGGTATATGTAGTTTGTAAGTTTGGGCTAAGGCTATTTTTAAGTAATAATATTCCACGAGCGACGCCGAGGGCGGAAGAGCTTGTTTATAATAATTGCCTTTTAAAAATGTGTACCGTAAAAAATAATACCCAAATCGCTTCAAGTGTGCCTATAAAATTTGAAGAGTTCCTGATTTCTCCAGGATCCCATCATCAGATGACCTGATGACCATGGGACCACCCTTTCAAACAAAAAAAAATCCAAATCGGTCCAGGCGTCTTCAAGCAAAAAATAAAAGATTCCGACTAAATTAAGAACCTCCTCCTTCATTTCAAAGTCAGTTAATAAAATAACTGCAAGTGTTTAGAAAACAAAAATATTTAAATGAAAAAATACCTTAGTTTTTACTTGACACGCCGAATTCTGTAAGCAATTAAGCAACAAAATTATTACACAAAAGTTCAAAGGTGCGTCGTACACGGTAGATAATAAATAGTGAATACAGTAGCTTTCTCAAAGTTAGAATAATGTATTTAAAACAAACCACGCCATATATCTTTCTCAGTGCAGCAGCAATTACGTGATTTGTCACCCAGATTTCCAACAAGATTATTTATATACGTATTTTTTTTCTTCTGGCTTGTGTGAAAAATGCTGTGCAGTCAAGAAGCCGCGTTGCGCTGTAATTAGTTGATGGAAAAAGTGCCTTTCGTTGTTCAGTTTTATTGCGCGATTAATTTATGTTTTTTACCTTAGTTGTTTGTATTCAATTTGTCTATAGTCATTATATAGTTGTATATAATCGGATACATTTCAAAATTATCTGATTTCCGGGATAAAAGGTAAAATCAAACAAACAAAAACTTTAGCATTTATAATATTAGTTAGAAAGCTAGATTTTTTTTGAGAATAAGTTTCATTAATTTCTTCGAAGTACTTTAAATACACGTCCGTCGTCCACCCACCCACACTTATTATGAATAGCTCTATAGTCTCATTAAAAAGGTGGCCACACATTCGTCCAATCCCCGGCGCGTCGCCGGACGGTCCACCCAAACCGACCTCAGAATTCTTATAACGAACGGTCCGCCTAGCTAGATCATCGGCCGAAATGGGAAGTTCTAGTATATTAGTAATAGTCTCTGGCCACTCTGCAAGGTATAGAGGTCGTGATGGTGTGGATATTTTCTTTCGATTTGTTGTTTTAAGAAGCTTTATTTGTTATGGGAAGGTGTATTAATATATATATATTATTCAAAAAAACTTCTTGCATTTTGAATGCCCAATTCTTGGGGAAGGTAATAGCCTAATTAACACCACGCTACCTACCCAAGGGGGTTAATTGTAGTCGCGGGAAATTTTTAGTGTACTTTAAAATATTATTTAAAAGTAATGTTATTAGATATTACTTTTTAGGTATTTAGTTTTCCTTGATTCCTGTTACGTATTTAAGTTGTATCTATAAATTTGGAATTTGAGGAAATTGTTAGATAACTATACTAACCTAATATACCTTAGTATATTCAATTTATCAATGAAATCCCTAAAGTCGGTAACATACAATGGTTTACAACAGTTTTATTTGATTCACATAACAATATAAAAACCTTAATTCTAATCTAAACATTAATAATAACTAAATAAACTAGGTCTGCGTGGAATAGTAGCAATAATACGGGCTGCATTTCCCCGCTGAATCGCGATGCAGATTCGTTGAGCGAGGAAGGAGCCAGCCCTTTTGTCACCAGAAGAGATGACCAGTCGAGAGGATATCTTTAATGAATCTTATTATATCTTTGCATTTGAACCCCACGGACCTAGAGTTTCTACACCAAACGGCACAAATTTGTAGTTTTTAATAATTGAACTATATTTGCGCCGTTTGTTAGACTCTGCGATTTCCGCCGCAGCTCCCACTTTGATTACTGTTTCCCTGAGATGAGACGGAATTTCATTTAATTATTTCTACAATACAATATCAAAGCTATCTATCCAGCCAGGCGGTGAACCATAGTAAATGTCTTCTTCTACCCACTTAATTTGATTATTTGGGTACATTATTTAGTCATTATAGTGTAAAGTAATAAAAATTCCACACCGTGCCATAACTAACGACAGTTCATGCCCGTACCTAATCATTAGCATCGCACAATTGCACAGGATATATAAATAAATTCACCTTCTAAGTACCACGAATCACACCGAAACTGTTTTTGAAAATTCAATCTTATGCCTCTGTATTTGAAGTTATAATTTAGAAATTTTGTAATATACGTTTCGGTACCGAAATCAAACGATGCGTTTCTAGTAATTAGTACTGGCGCGTCACATTGCGAGCTCCGGTGCGTATGCGCACATAATTTCCGCCGCGCCATCAAAAGAGGACCATTTGTCATTTGAACGCGATATCTCGCGCCGAGCGGACGTCTGTACGAGACGTCCTCGATAATTTATTTACATTTATTATTATTTATTTAGAGAAAACGCCCGCAACTGGCGTCGACTATTAATCACACTGAGTAAGGACTCCTCAGTTCTTATTTACTCATATTCTGCCGTTTATTCGTACGCCTTTGATCGTTCTATTTATTTGTTAGAAGCTCCTTATTCCCGAGTTTCATGCATGAAAATGCTGGTAATTGCTGTAATTTTATAATAAATATGTTTAGAATATTTTTCAATTTGTACTTAGCATTCTTTTATACTAATTCTTGTTATAACTGACCAAGAAATATATACTTTTATAGGTAAATCTCCTTTTTAAGGCTCCATCCATTTTTTATAGTGAGCCTTTAGTATGTCAAGACGGTTTACTATTTTATTTAGGTAGATAATTGTTAATATTCTAAATATACCTCAACAGAACTGGCCACTCGTTAGGTATAGCCTCACAAATACCATCGGCTAAACGAGGGAGACTTTGTCTTCCACTTGGTACCTACCCTGGGGCCGGCAACGGTTACTGGGAGCTGTAAGGCAAACCTTAAAGAATAAAAAAAATGTTCCGCGTCTATTCCTAGTAAAACGTATTTAAGAAATAGTTTTCTTAATCACAATTGAGAATGTAAAAAAAATACCAAAATTAAAGAACGTCTATCTATCTATCATCACGCCTACTATTCCAAGAGGGGTAGGCAGAGACAATAAAATACCATTTGCTACGATTCTGACATACCTCTTTCGCTTCTTTTATATGCATCATACCTTTCATACATGCATGCAAATAACGTGTTCACAGCGTAAATAATTTCACATTTATTTTAGTCAATCTGTTTAATTTATGAAATGTCACGAAATTACCTAGTCAAAGTAGTGAGTTAATAAATGTATACCAATATGTTAGACAATAAATACCAACAACAGTTTAGTGACGAATGTTCAAGGAGATGCAATTATTCGAAACGATACTCCTACATTACAAGACACGTAGTTTTGTTTTAGAGCCAGTGAATAATTACAGCAATATATCCCTGTATGTAATTGTCTACGATCTACTTGTTATGTAGATATCTATAATAGGTACTTACATACATATATTGTGAACTGCGATAGGGTTTTAAATTTTCTATACACATAAACTATTTAACGTGTTGTATAGGAATACAAAGTTAGTTTAGGCTGCAAGTTGATTGTCATTCAGTCAACGACACGACGGTTTAGATAAAATCGTACTTCGCTTCGTGTCTGTGCAAGATGAAAAATCTATATATCTATCATCACGTCTTTCATCCCAAGAGGGGTAGGCAGAGACAATCGAATGCCATTTGTTACGATCCTGACATATCTCTTTCTTATTTTTAATATTTCCATCAATCAATACATTTTTATATCTATACTAATATTATAAAGAGGAAACATTTGTAAGTTTGTTTGTAATGAATAGGCTCAGAAACTACTGGGCCGATTTTAAAAATTCTTTCACCATTAGAAAGCTACATTCTTCGTGAGTGACATAGGCTATATACCATCACGGTATGACGACGGGAATGGTGTGGGCAGAGGTGAACATGACAAAAGCTATGTACGAAGTGTATGTTTGCCAACATTCTGAAATAGACACGTACGAAGTCGTGGGAAACAGGGTAGGGGTGGGGTTAGGGGTAGGGGTAGTGGTAGGGGTAGGGGTAGGGGTAGGGGTAGGGGTAGGGGAAGGGGTAGGGGTAGGGGTAGGGGTAGGGGTAGGGGTAGGGGTAGGAGTAGGAGTAGAGGTAGGGATCGGGGTAGAGGTAGGGATCGGGGTGGGGGTAGGGGTAGTGCAGGCAAGCCATTATCTATGAGTGCTGTAGGGTATATTTTATTTTGTTCGCAAATATCCACGGGCGAAGCCGGGGGCGGTATGCTAGTACTAATTATAAAGAGGAAAGATTTGTATTTTTGTATGTTTGTTACGAATAAACTCAAAAACTACTGGGCGGATTTTGATCATTCTTTCACCATTAGAATGCTACATTATCCCTGAGTAACATAGGCTATATACCATCACGGGCAGAGGTGAACATGACAAAAGCTATGTATGAAGTGTATGTTTGCCAACATTCTGAAATAGACACGTACGAAGTCATGGGAAACAGAGTAGGGGTAGGGGTAGAGGTCGGGGTATTGGTCGGGGTAGGGGTAGGGGTTGGGGTAGTGCAGGCAAGCAATTATCTATGAGTGCTGTAGGGTATATTTTATTTTGTTCGAAAATATCCACGGGCGAAGCCGGGGGCGGAATGCTAGTCTTCAATAAAAGCACACCTGGGTCGTCCTCCTTTCACTTCAGCCATATAAACCTTTTTAGTAAATCTTTCATTCTTTTAACTTAAAAAATCTACTGAATAAATTGAAATACGGATTTATTAAATTTCTTTGTGAAATTAACCCATTTTTATGACATTATAAAATTACAAAAGTCAGTCGTATCTATTTGGTTAATATCAAGCGGTATCGAAATCTATTTACAAAAAAACCGATACCATTAATTACTTCCCTCTTGAAACAATCTATCTAATAATAAAACGGGTACTTTGATTTATAATAAATATATACTAGCGAAGCACGGGTACCCTTTGCAACAATTTGAATACGTAAAATACGTAATTTAAGCTTATTAATACCGCATAATTTTTATGTTCTTTCCTAAATGATGCTAAATTTTTCCCCGACTTGATTCAATAATACTGTCAATCCTCAGCTCCTTAACATGACAATATTTAGTACTTTTTTTTATTAATATAAAAACCTTAAATCAAATCTAAAAAATAAAAATAACTAAATAAACCAGGTCCGCGTGGAATAGTGGCAAGAATACTGGCTGCATTTCCCCGCTGAATCGCGATGCTGATTCGTTGAGCGAGGAAGGAGCCAGCCCTCTTGTCACCAGAAGAGATGATCAGTTGTAAACTTTCACATTGAATCAATATTATCTAATACTAGCGGACTCGGCAGACGTTGTCCTGCCCAAACGTTGGCTCGCCTGCACTACTCCTACCCCTACCCTACCCCTACCCTACCCTACCCATACCCCTACCCCTACCCTACCCCTACCCCTACCCTACCCCTACCCTACCCCTACCCCTACCCCTACCCTACCCTACACCTACCCCTAATCCTACCCCTACCCCTACCCCTACTCCTACCCCTACTCCTACCCCTACCCTACCCTACCCCTACTCCTACCTCTACTCCTACCCCTACTCCTAGGCAAAATTAAGTTTCGCGAAGCCGACCAAATTGAAAATCAGTACTACTAATGATCTATTAAATTACTTAAATTACATTTTGTGACTATTCAATTTGGTCGCGTTCGCGATATTATCACTTTTGTTGAGTGTCGGAACGCGACATTAGATTCTCCAACACGCACGCGAATATTAACTTTGTGCGGTGACATTAGGAACACATCTACATTGCATAGACAACAATGAGTGCTTTTAATTTAAAATGAACTTTATTGAATAGCAATAAGGTTCAAATTGACTCTGTTATTATGGGAAAAAGAAAAGGGCTGTTTTTAGGGGTTTTTCGGCAATTATTCGAATTGTCTCACCTTTAAAACCTTCCCTGGATATCTAGGAATATTTTAAGACTAAAATCAGCCAAATCGGTTCAGCCGTTTTCATGTTATGTCGTGACAACGGAAAACGGGTTTCATTTTTATATATATAGATTAAAACGAGAATAAAAATCTGGCGGATTTTATGGTACTATAGTACCTACTTAGTATAGGTATAGTACAAGGCCTCGTAAGACGTCCTATATCCTAGAGTCTAGAGTCAGATCATCGTTTCCCAAAATGCTCTACTTTATGGTGCTATGGGGGTCTTCAGAAAATTTAAAAAATCTAGCAAGGGGGTGTATGGCTTAAAAACATTTGGGAACCTCTGGTCTGGTAGATAAAATTCTACATGCCATCTGACAATGTCTAACTCTAACGATCAAAGAGATAGGAAACGGAGGGAACTCCGATTTATATCATTATGATAAATAGATACTACTACCGTGCCATTATGTCGTGTACAATAATACATAACAGAAATTATGTACATGTCAAAACACTGGCCAAATGTCCATTATTAATTGTACAATATTACTATCATTGAAAATGTTCTAGATATTTTGTTAACTAAATTAGAAATTTGCATATAAATAACCTCAAACAGACGGTTATTTTATATAAGTAACTGGAAGCTGCCCACGTCTTCTATAAATATATTCTAACTAATATTGCGAATGTGTGTGTGTGTGTGTGTTTATTCTTCATTTATTTGTGGATTTCAAATCTTTTTCGTACATAGTTTTTTGGTCAAGTTTTGGGGTTATTTTTCATATAAGGTTAAATTCTAGTTAGAGAGATGGAGACAGAAAGTGGTTGTAAGCTATCTAGACGGCAGAAGTTGGTTAAAAATTAATACTTTTTCATTAATTGTGCACTGTGCAGGCATTCGAATATTAAAACTAGTCTTAGAAAGACTCTGTGTAGGTATTGCACGGGTACAATATGGGTAAACAACAATTTGAATATATACATAAGTACGCTATTAACTACTTATCTATTAGAGATAGATATATGCTACCGCGGACTTTTTTGTAGATAATTTTATTCTACACAATTCTATTATGCATAATTTTGTTATATCTCTGACGGATTAGACAACATACGCCATGAAAACTCGCTGAGGCTAACTTTTTACCCGACTTGATTTTCTTATACTGTTTGTGCTCAGATAGGTCCATGCTTAAAATTCGTGAACCTTCCCGGTGAATCTATTTTATAGTGAAAAACCGCAACAAAATCTGTTCAGGAGTTTGAACTTTGAAGTGAAAAGGTCACATACTGGTACTTTGTTTTATAATATTGATATCCAAATGAATCAAAGAGCTAAAAATATTCTGGACAAAAATTGAGATAAAAAGATTCTGAAATCTTTTATGTTTGCAATTCAATTTTACTTATTTCAATCTTTGAAAATTGAAAAATCTCATTATTTTTCATACAAGAGAAACATTATTTACCTAACTCAAATGTCCTCAAATTAAAAAAAAACCCGCCCAGTTTAGGTTTCCTATCAACAAATTAAAATTGTGGTCAAAATGTATAATTTGTTACCGCCCAAATTCATCACTCACAGCTGCCACTAAAAATGAGGCATGGTTTTGTTTGCCATACAAACTGTGTGCTGTCACTAATTTGTTGCAAGCCAAATTGAAATGTAAGTGATTATGATAAAGTCTTTATTGCAACGCTTAGACACCGTGTTAAAATGTGGAGCGGTAACAAATAGCTTGTCAAGTGTGTCCTCTGAACATTGTGAATAATTACATCTAAAATAGAATATTATTGCTATTGTTAGTAAATACTCCACTGTTAATACTAGTGAGCCGACCCGGCTTCGCGCAGAAAAAAACACATTTTCCCGGACAAATTATATGTTTTCCCGGTATAAAAAGTATTATGTATATGTATTTGTGAAAGCTATACATAATCCGACAAACCACCCTTAGAGGATTTTCCATCTAAATATACCTCACTCGTTAGGTACAGCCTCACAAATACCACCGGCTAAAAGAGGAAATGTTCCGTGTACTGTCTTTGCCCGACCCAGTAATTTGCTCGGCATTCGACATTCTCGGGCCGTGCATTCCTTGGCTGGCCATGTGTAGATGCGTCAATTTTGGCCTTTGAGTCGAAACGAAAGATGTCGCGGTCTAAATTGCTAACCCCATGGGAGCTTACAGTGTCAAGTCAACCCTCCAATTAGAAGCTATGAAGCTGTGCGAAATCGAAGGCAGGTCATGTCTCTTGTTAAATTGGTATTTGTACTGTCTAACGCGAACTAAGACCTAAGTAAGTTATTGCATAGTAAAATTAACCAAGTCAAATATACTACCGCTTCAAACTTGCATCTTACAATTGCCACTGTTTGTTTTTATGAAATAAGCTTCCGTATCAAACCAAATCTGCATTTAACTTTGTGGGAACATTTTGCAGGTGTAATATATATATAATTATAAGCTTCTGTCCGCGGTTTCACCCGCGAGGAATAAATACAAAAATAAATAATCTCGTGGCTGTAATTTGACCCTACCCCGCGGTATAAAAAGTAGTATATGTCATTCTCTGACCCCTAAACTACCACTATGCAAAAAATCATGTCGAAAAACAAAAGCAAATAGTTACCTATGTCCTATTCCAAACTATCTTTGTGCCAAATTTCATCCAAATCAGTTTAGCCGTTCTGGCGTGATTGAGTAACAAACATACATACATCCATACAAACTTTCGCGTTTATAATATTAGTGGGATATTAAATAGATC
Source organism: Nemapogon koenigi (assembly GCA_963924495.1). Lineage (NCBI taxonomy): Eukaryota > Metazoa > Arthropoda > Insecta > Lepidoptera > Tineidae > Nemapogon > Nemapogon koenigi. The sequence continues at coordinate 25,144,834 of OZ004629.1, forward strand.
AATGTTATTGTTACTGTAAATGTCCGAAGTATTTAAGAATTTTTTACCTGATTCGAACATGCACACACCAAGACTATTGTGTGAATCCTAGAAAGACCTAACCTTAAATTAGGTTAATTTTTAAGGGAATAAATAAATAAAATTAAACACTCGTAAGAGACGCCAAGCTTCGCCCTGCTCTTAATTATTATTTTATATGCAAATCTAACCTAACCAATTGATTTTAATACATTTTTTCAAAAATTACGTGATTTAAAAGGCATTTCATTTACGATTTTTAAACAGGTAGGGTATACTCAAAAAAATTGTGCGGCTGGCAGCAGCTTGCAACTTTTTCGAAATAACTAAAAGTAGTAATTTAAGTGTTTCTGAGATTCACCAAGTCATTTGCCGGTGTATGATCGTAATTTGAAATGAAATAATTTCGGACATTCACAAGCAAGCTTGGTGATTTTCAACTTTCACCGGTAGACAAAAGAAATAAAGAAAATAAATCCTCGCTCTACGGAGGGCACGCAATTCTTCTTAAAATAACAGATATTAGTGACACATCTAGGTCCATTAAGTGCAGCAACAGGCTTGCCACCTGTTCTGTTCAATATGGACAACTGGTGTCACTGGTCACTGTGTTTCTTGCCACACCGCAAGGTACAAGCCGTGCAGGTGTCTTTGTCTTTTGTGTAAATTTAAATACCTAACAAGACGAATAAAATCCCATGTGCTATTTTTGGAAAAAAAGCAGGTAAAAATATTACAGTCTGTTGGGTAGGTACTTCTCAGTTGCAACGCTCTTGGCGGAGTGCTCGTGGTCGTCACTTCAACGTTTGTGGCGTCGCGTCGCCACTTTTCCCTGATAGCTGTCCTTCTTGTGCACTCGCTTCAGAACCCTCAGTGCAGCCCTCACTTGGTCCAGCACTCTTAGTAGATAGTATTTTAGATATTTTTCATTTGTAGGTAAGTAGTTTTACACAATAAATACTTTGCGAATTATAAAGATTTCATGAATTGAATTTCAATTAAGCTAGGCTATGATTTTATGTTAAACTTGATCCTAAAGAAGGTGGATTGTTGGTTAGAGGTTTATCTTTGTGACAATCTTTTTGGGCGCGCATTCAAAATGTCATCAATCAGCGTCGCCGGTCGCCGACAGTTTGCCTTTGCACTTTTTATTCATTTTTCATGTGGCTGTCCTGTTTCATTTATTAAATTATCTCTTATATGATTTTTACTCTATCCCAGGAGATTCGTCTCTGATATTTTTTTTACTTGACGGGTTGTCTTACGGTTCCTGAAGCGGTGTTAGTAGTAGTCTTCCACTTTCAGGTATTTGTAACACCTAATGAGTGGCCAGTTCTGTTGAGTTATATAAAAATCCTCTAAGTGTGGTTTGTCAAATTATGTACCTACATAAGTTTTAAATTATAGTAATAAACTTAAAAATACTGACTTCAAAAATTATGTACTGAAAAGCAAGACATAATTAAATATTCATGTTGGCATTTGAAGACGGTTGTTCTTTGTCAGTACCTATTGTCTAGAATTCTAGATAGGTGAAAGTTTGAGATAAGTAGTTTTTAATTTGGCATAAACCGTCTTCAAATTCTACGACGAAATATTTAATTATTTCTAGGCTTTCAATGCACAATTTTTAAAGTTTTTTCAAATAATATTGCCTCGAGACACAAATATGTGATATAAAAGTAATTTATTAAATTTATTTTATATAAATTTCTAGCTTTCCGCTTCCGGCTTCGCCCGTGGATATTTTAGAACAAAATAAAATATACCCTATAGCACTCAGAGATAATGTAGCTTCCTATTAGTGAAATTATTTTCAGAATCGGATCAGTAGTTTCAGAGAAACTTACAAACTTACAAAATTTATAATACATATTATTAGATATATAAATAAAAAAAACTCCTGTGGTTGTGATTTGAAGTTTGCAAAACTTAGCAACCGTTGCTATGAAGTTTTACTCTGTTTAACATAATTCTCAAAACAAATTAATGAGTTCCTGCAGAACTTCTGTGGTCATAAATGAATGAATCAAAAATAGTTATTGCAGCGACAAAATGTATTAGGAATTTCCTGTCAATCTATCTATCTATCATCACGCCTAGTATTACGCTTACGAAGGGTTGTCAGAGTCAATAGAATGCTAGTTGCTACGATTCTGACATAATCGACTCCTCTATATTGTCATACCTTTCATACATGATTGGCAACAGCATATCCTTTTACTTTTGCCATTTGCTTTTAATTAATCTTTATTTTTTTTCTCCAAATTCTAAATTCACGGGCATATTACCCAATATGCTTATTTGCCATTTGCAATAATGCCAATAAACTATTATTAACTACTTTTTTTATGATATTAATGGCATTGAAAATACTTTGTCTAATTTTGTCATTACGTTATATCAGTGAAGGTCATATCGTCATGGGCGGAGCTAATAAATCTCGGTTGCGTGTGATTGGGCCGCAAGATTTGCGTGTTGATGGAATGTGCTCATTTCAACGTTATTTTTTGGTTAAATGTACGAATTAGTACTGAACGAGAATACCTGATCTACTATCTGGATTTCTTCTGAGAAAAGTTGAGATATCGTGCGGCTAAAGATTCAGGTAATCGGTTCAGTAAGAAGTAAAAACTATATAAAAATTACATGTGAAGCTTGCGGTGCGACCAGCCAGAGACAAACAGTGACAATGTCCACTTTTTGCCAGTTTTGCCTACATATTATTATGTCTTTTCCTTACGTAAGTGTCTGTTGCCCTTCGAAGCACGAGAAGTCTATTGGTGTTAGCATTTTTGGCATTGGCATCCATCTCCTTCAATGTAGCCTAATTGTAAAAACTTCTACTATAACAAGGAGCAAGTACCATTTATAAAGAAAAAAAATCGATGTGCTGTTCTCTGTCTACCCCTGCCTGTGTGTAGAATATATAGTGCATAATTTAATTTAACTTTGTAGTGTTTGTAAATGCAGTGAAAGGCACACACTTTTGGATATTCTTTAAATTACATAGGTACTTAATTTTAAATTTCGTTGGGACCGAATCAAAAGAAACACGTACAGAATAAATAACATTAAAACCGTTAGGATGCAATTTTAACAAAGTAACGCAATTAAAAGTACATTGTTTATAAAATATACGTTAGGAGCGCAGTTTTTTCCATTTCGCATGCAATTCGAGGTTGCAGAGGTAAGAACAAGTGCATGGGTATGTGGTATATACGGCGGGCGACGAAGTGCGTCACGGCTGGCCGCGTTGCCTGCACGGTAATCTCACTAATTATAGATTAAATCTGCACTAAAGAACGCAACCAGTTACGGCAAATCCGCGGAACGCTCTCACGTGCTTCACAAAAAACAACGACTCACAGAAATGTGCTAAAGAAAACAATTAAGCTTCCGTATCCTCGGTCGAACTGAGTGCGGAAATTATCCATAGATAATTTTGTTTAAAAATAATCGAATACGTATGTTAAAGAAGTGAGGTGACACTTCTAGGTCCATTACGTGCAGAAACAGGCTTCTGTTTAATATAGACGACTGGCAAAAAGTGGACACAGTTACAGCTTACGATGTGTGATTGGAAATTGGTGAATAATGTACTAAAAATAACATCAGATTTGCCAACTGTTCTGTTCGGTGTATCTGGCCACATCGCAAGGAGGTCGTGAAGATGTGTGTGTGTAATCCATTATTTATGTTTTTAATTGATTTTATTGGACTGAAGGAAAAGGGGAAGCCGCTATACATGAGTTTTACAAAGAATTTGGTTAATTTAAAAGAGATATAGTTTTAATAATTAATAATTATGTACTGCATGTCCAACAGTGAACCTTAGTCAAGTGTACACAGAGTGTATTTATTACACTTAGCTATAGTTTTTGTCTTAAGTTAAATGTTTTGATTTATTTTACAGCAAAAAATATCATCGTGAAATAGCTAATCATACCGAAGAAAACATGACATCATTCCAAGAAAACATGGCAGCAGCTATAGAATTACCGAGTTTGCTTATTATAATTACATTAAAAAAATGTGTACCGACTGCGAAAATTATGCACTGAAAAGCATACAGAAAGCACTGTAAAGAAAATACCGCCTATAGAATTTGAAGACTTCTCGATTTCTCCAGAATCTCATCATCAGATCCTGACCTGCTGACCATGGGACCAACTGGAAAGTATACCCTTTTAAACAAAAAAAATCTAAATCGGTGGGAACATACTTACATAAAACAAAATATAAAAAATTCCGACGAATTGAGAACCTCCTTTTTTGAAGTCGGTTAAAAAGAAGCTCTAATATTAGTTTTTTATTATTTATTGTTTTCCAGTATATTTAAATAATTGTTATATACTAACTAGTATTGTTTTCAATGCATTATACGAATATATATTTTGAATTATTTCTTTGTTTTATTTAAATCATGTTTTACTGTGTCCACAACAAAGTACGCAGTGAATCATTAGGATTCGTTTTCTTTTTCATTAAAATTAAATTTAAATTAAATTTCATGTTTCCGTTTAGCATGTTTTCTAAAGCATTATGATCAAATTGAAGAAGGTATAACCTTCAATACAAAAAGTTGTTCACTGTGGGACAGTGTACCTATTATGATTTACATACATCTTTAAAATTTCCACTGAAATATAGCTCAAAAATATTTTGTGCTCTTTATTTTAGTGTAGAAATTATAACCGCAGTTTTTCATAATATAGTTATCACAGTAACACCGGTTTTCATATAAATGCTAACATGCTACTTCTACTTTCCTGTTCTGTTTTTATAATTTTTTAATATTATTTTTCAGAATACGTGATGACGCCGGATTTATGTGCCATTCGAAGCACGGAAAAGTCTATTACAGCATAGACTCTAAACGGGAGGGCACTAGTTCAATTCAATTTTAATTCAAAATAAAAAAAATGTATGACGTCGTGGGCCGATCGTAGACGATCATTTTTTGATATGGCCAACTAAAATAAACATAATAAAAAAAAGATAATTTATTAAAAAAAACACCTTCACGGTCTTTATACCTTGCGGTATGGCCAGAGAAACTGGTAACAGTGTCCACTTTTGCCAGTTGTCCATATTTAACAGAAATCCTTTACAAACACTACCTTATGATATGGCCAAGTGTGGTCTGACAAATTGACAAACGTAAATTTTACTTAACCACTAGCTTTCTGCCCCCGGCTTCGACCGTGTATAATTTCCAACAAAAATAAATATAGCCTATATCAGTCAGGGTTATCGTAGCTTTGTATTTTTGAAAAAAATTTAGAATTGGTTCAGTAGTTTGAGAAATTACCCAAACTTACAAACTTTACCTCTTTATAGTAAGTAGGGAATGCAATACCGGGATACCGGGATCCCGCATACATGTTGCGGGACTAATCTCGGTCGAAAACTTTGCGGGATCCAGCTGGACTGGCGGGATTACAGAGAAGCGTGGTACATACGTGTTTCTCTAAGTTGCGGGGCGCCGAGCCTTAGGGGAACGGTGTGAAGGCGTGGGGCAAAGAATTCCCCACCCGCGCCCCTTGTTTGATTACTTATATTTTGAAGTTACAACTTGTAATTATGACGCAATGCAATGATTTTTTCATTGAATATTGATGGTCATAGAATTTATAGATAAATCAAAATCAAACTGAACTTTATGAGAAATAATATTATTTTGGGCCGGGTATACGGTACCCTGCAAACACCTGCGTCACACCTGCGACCTTTTCTAATATTTTTTTAAATACTTATTACATATATTAATAAACCATTTAAAATGTACCAAAAAGCTTATTTAATTTGGGTTAAAATTAAATCCATGAAAACGAGGTCTATTAGGTCTTTATTAGGATTATTTACGATTGATTTCAGAGGTTTAAGTTGACCCTGCGGGATCCCGCGGTACTAAGACGGTTCAATCCTGCAAATGCCTGGATTGAAATTATTTTGCGGGATTGCATGAAATGTCCAATTCTACGATCGACCCAAGTTTTTTAATATTATCGTTCCTAAGCGACTTTCTGAACCACATTTGCGATAAATCACAATTTCAATATTAACCAATTATTAAAATATTGTTTATTGTCAACAGGTATGGTTTCAAAATGCGCGTGCAAAATGGCGACGAATGGTCACAAAGCAAGACAACAAAATGACAGAAAAATGTTCTCCCGACGCTTCTTTAGAGATGGAAATGTATCATGGACCGTTAGCATCCACTCAAAGTTTGCCATCGCAAAGTCCGCCATACAGTGTTATGGGAGGCCCTGTCAGTCCAAGTTCTATGGATTGACTATCACAGATATGTCCTTTGTAATAAGTTTGTTTTCAAAATGCACATTTATTAAATATAACATTATTTACACATTTCTAGGATCTTTTGTAAATGTCGTTGAAAATTTGTTTAGTTAGATGTAGTATGGTAGTAGACTAGATTGGTAATGTCGCGATTAGAACGAGACCAAAAAATTTGTACATCCGTGTCCGTGACAAATCTGTAATAGGGTTGTTGACAGTGAAAGTAAATAGATACACAATAATACTTTTTATATAGTCTATAACGTATGTATAATCACTGAAAATTATGCTTATTTATTTGTTTAATAAATATTTCTTTTTTAATATCTAAATGAAAAATATTTAATTCATACTTCCGGTCACGAGACCACAAACGGTAAGTGACGTAATTTCAAAGTAAATGTCAAATAAATAACCATAAACTAGTATTATAATAACCGTCTGTCAATCTGTCATTGACTAAGTTATTTTCATGTTATTTTATCTAATCTGTGACCATAATTTTGTTGGTTTTCTAGATATGACGTCATCATAGTTTTCGCGGGGCAAAAATTAAAACCATGATTTTTAAATGAAAATACAAATATAAAATTTTCTAATTCTTTTATTATGTATAATAAATCTTACAGCTATAATTTAACAAAAATAAGCGAAATTACTACTGACGCTAGGCTGTTACAGTATTCAAAAAACGGTCTCGTCTATCTGTCTCGCTATAACATACGCGTATCTATGCGCCTATCTTCTGTATTGCCAATCTAGTAGAGCGCCCGAGCGACTATACTACATCTATGGTTTATTTACAAGAGGTTGAAAACTGTGTCATTTGAGATCCGCATTGTTTTTTCAGTACGACATTGTGTCGAGTGGTCATTTGCAGTCGATTAATATCTAACATGAGACAAAACGAGTAAAAACGAGTTCATCCCTCGTTCGTTACCAAGAATTAACTCTTTCAAAAGTAGATATTTTTGCAATATGTTGCAGTTACTTTTATTTTGTTATTCACTATTAATATATATATATAGAGATACAAAACATATTATAACTAAACAACTGTACAATTACTTATATTTGTAAGGCGATTAATGTATATAAATAAATCAACAACGCAACACACACCTTCATAATTATTGAACAGAACAGATTGCAAGCTTGTTGCTGCACCTAGATGTGTCACTTCTTTAACAGAATAATAATTTAAAATATATAGTTATATATAATTAAGGATTACAGTTTCGTCCGTGTGTCTGTTATAATCTCTTTTTAGATGCGTCTTCTTGCCTTTTTAAGAAGATCATTTCAACATTTACAATCTCTTCACTTCGTCCACTAAATGAATTGTCTGCTATTGCTATTTTCTTAGTACAATTTTCTATTATCTTATACACGTGGTTCAATAACTGTTTAGTTAAACAATGTTTTTTGTTACTTTTTAACAAATCTATCAATGAATATTATAGAAGGAGACAAAATATTGTTGTAACTAACATTTATTTGGTTCGTCATAGATTGCAATAGTCATAATATTATTGTATTATATTTAGATGTTTATATATACATATATAATACTAGATTTTGTCTCGGTTTCGCCGCTGGACATATTTAATTGGTTTACAATTAATGGTTAGGCATTACGATCCATTCTTTTGGATCATAGCGTGCATTGCCTATAAACTTCTTTGATAAACGGGCTATTAATTATGTATAGATTTGAAGTAAATTAAGTCATATTAGATGATGATAATTCTTGACATAATGTACAAATATCCAGTATTTGTACAAAAATTAATCATTAAATTAGAATAAGTTTACTTTTATTTAAAGTTGACTAGTAGTCTTTATTGTTAGATTAATAATTTTATTGAAAAAATACTGTAGAAACTGTTTAGCAAGCTTTGTAGTTATAGAAAGGAAAAGGATTCTGTTAATATATTTTATTTATTTAGTAGTAATAATATTTAACGAAAATATATAATGTAGTATTTAAAATATAAGAAAATTTGTGAAAAATCATTTCCATATTATAAATGTTAGGATTAGATATTGGTTCTAATTAAAGTAAAGGTATTAATGTGAAATATATCTATAATATATATATATATATATATATATAGTGGCCAAGTGCGAGTCGGACTCATGGACTAAGGGTTCCGTATCTTAGAGAAATTGTTTTTTTTTGTATTTGTCTGAAAGATTATAATTTCACGAGTTGAATGATTATTGAAATGTAAACGGATTACAGCTTGAAAATATATAATTTTTTGGTACCCCCAGAACGTAAATAATTTTACACAAATTACAGAAATACATTGATTTTTAGTCTTTAATATTTACTAGTAACATGATAAAAAATAAAAATAAACTGAAAGTGATAGAATGGAAAATTCTTAAAAAAAATTAACAGCCTCGACAATGTATAGCTCTCTTTCTCGACAATGTATAGCTCTCTTTCTCCTTCTTTCTGGGCAATATGCCTCCATATGCCCCGCCGCGGTCCTGGGCAGTCCTCATGGCATCAAACAGTGGCAGACCAGTCAACGATTTTCGTTATAATATCTTTCTTCTCTCTCATGTAACGAAATGTGTCTACGTCCAATAATCGAATCGCCACCTAAGAAGTTTTAGTTCAAAAAATGTATTTTATTTGTACCTAAAGAAAACTACGGAACCCTAAACAAGATGAGCCTTAGGGCATGTACAGTGTACACAAAGGCAGCCAGTTGTCTGCATTCGGTGAGACTGCACGAAAATGTCGGTGAAAAATAAAATTTGTGCTGTATTCTCCTTATTATGCTAAATTCGCCAACATTTTTCACGCCGAATGCAGAGAACCGGCTGCTCTTAGATACTAATACATTGCTTATACTACACCTGCTCGGAAAGTATAAATATCATACGCAATTCGCCCCTTAGCGACAGTGGATTTAGACAACATGCTGTTGAATTTTTTTTTCTTTAATATTCAGAAAAGGCATAGATAAACTACCATACTACAGCCTTAGTCTTCAATTTAAGTGAAAACTGTTAATTTCTTGTATATTTCTCGTATAGGTGTAGTATAAAGTACGACTTGACCTTAATTGCACACTAATTGTTCATAATCGGTTATTTTCTCCCGAGTACATTTTAATATTAAAACTGTAAAAATAACAGTATGATAGAAGATAAATATATTAATCATTGAGTTGAGATTTTTTAATATAGATATACAATAATAGAGATAGCGTTTGACAATGTAGTAAGAAAACTTTGTAAGCCACCATCGGGCAAGGATATGGATTTAGAAAATGTTGGCTTCAAGTAAACCGTTTTATAGGTGTAGTTTAAGGGCATGTTATTGTTAGTGTGATCTTTATTATTTTGTAAGTATATTAAAAATTTCTAACTCAATGTTATGTACAAATAATTAAATGTTTATGTACCTACTACTTCTATATATCTAAAGCTTAATGTAAAATCAAAAATGAGAGTTGTAAATATTTTTTTTTTTATTTATCTATAAAAATTGTTTCTAAACAGGAAATAAATATCTCATATTTTAATTTATTTTTGATAATGTTTAGCACGCAACTTTTCTATAAGCACTTCTATGTGTTCCACATTTTATTTTAGAACGAATAAAGTCCTATATTAAATAATTTTAAAACGTTATTTATTCTTTTATTTGTACCTTACATTATACTGTAATCGAATAGAGAGGCACACGCAGTACACATAGTATACGCGCCATGCACACACAATGTAGAAGAGAGCGGTGGCGGAGAGGGAGGGGACATGACGCAGTTTTCCGTCACGCCATACATGGAAAATCTCTCCAAAATAGGTTCAGCAGTTTTAACGCGATAAGCTCACGGACAAATGTCTACAGATTTATTATATTTTTTCTGCATAGGAACGAAACATTTTGGTGACTCGTTCCTGTGTCGCACTGTCAAAATGTGGAACGAACTTCCGGCTTCGGTCTTTCCCGCTTCCTACATCGGGTCCTTCAAGCGAATCGTGAAAAAGCATTTCTATGGGCTAGTGGGCGCGACTGGCGGACTGTATTATGATTTGCCAGTCGCTTGCATTCATGGACCAACCGGCCTATGCTTAAGACGCTGAATAGAGCCAAAGACCTTGAGAGATGGCACCGCCCCCACGCGGGAACACATACACACCAAACGACGTGGCTGCCACTAATAATATAGCATCAGGCTGCAGCCGGTACTGTCGGTATACGAGCGCTTACACACACACGCGTGCAGTGCATACATAAAATCTCGAAAATGAGAATAAAGCAACTTGCTGAAAATTTGATTAAAAAATTGAACAGTATTACGTACAGCGTGACAAACATAACCTATTGTCGCATGTTTTGCCAATAAAAATGTTTTTTCAATGTAAAGTGGGTATATAATATGCACGTTGAAACGCTTGGCCATATTCATTTTAGGTAGAAAGAACTACATGAACATTTTACTTATTTGCTTATTATTGTAGTTTAGTTCCACTTTTGGCCACCGGGTCAGATAAGTTTGTGGAACTATAATATTGCTAGTCTATAAAAAATCTGTCAAAAAATCAGAATCATTGCATTTTAGTACTGTTTCTAGACAGTAAAATATTTTTTTAGAGGTACATTCGTGATTTTTTTCTATCGAATCAATATAGTTGTATTATGTTTTGAACACAGTATCTTAATAACGCATAACCTCAAGAATATCATATATTTTTTTGATTATGATCACTGCAGTGGATCATGTACTTATACGCATCTTAAAACTCGCATTTAAGCTCTATACATCCTCTTAATAAACAGGCGGTGGCAAAGTCACATGTCGACTTCTCCATAAAAAAATATAAATATTTAGTTAAATTAGGTAGATGCTTAAAAATATCATATTATTATCCCATCCTACTAATATTATAAACGCGAAAGTTTGTATGGATGTATGTTTGTTACTCAATCACGCCAAAAAACGGCTAAACGGATCTGGAATAAATTTGACAGACTATAGTCTGGAATAGCACATAGGCTACTTTTTTCCCGGAAAAATGTATGTTTCCCGTGGGATAGATTTGTTTTTGTTTTCACGGGATCGACATGTTTTTTTTGTATGCATAGTGGTAATTTAGGGGTCAGGGAATGACATATACTACTTTTATACCGCGAAAACGGGCGGGGGATGGGCAAATTACAGCCACGGGATTACCTATTTATTTTTGGATCTATTTCCACGCGGGTGAAACCGCGGACAGAAGCTTAGTATAGTATAGATAAATTTGTAGCAGTAGAAAATCTTAAAATGAGTAGGTAATTGTACTGCGCAGTAGGTGAAACATAATTCACACCGGTAGGTACAGTATGTGTTTACAACAATTTGAATACCTACATAAATACGATTATAACTACTTATCTATTCGATATAGATATATGCTACGGTAGACTTTTTTATAGATAATTTTATTCTACACAATTCTTACCTACATCATTTTGTTATACCTATCACTGATGGATTAGACAGCTTACTGAGCAAAACTCGCTGAGGCTAACTTGATTCACTTATACTGTTAATGCTCAGCTCCTAAACATGATAGGTCCATGTTTAATACTTGTAAACCTTCCCGGTAAATATCAACCTATCTCATAGTTAAAACCGCAACTAAATCCGCTCAGTCGTTTTTGCGAGAAAAGGTCACAGACAGACAGACAGTGATTATCTATCTTCTGTGTTACTGTATTATACTAATTATTTACCGGTTAAGGTTTTCGAGTTTTATTAATGTTAAGAGGGTTAACGACTACAGTTTGTGAGTTTGTTTATGTCCACCTGCATGGACTGCATGTGTTTGTGTGGGTAAATAATGTATTTTCTGTCATTATAGTCGGACTGGAGTACTGGACTAACCAATTTTGGTCCCCAGTATGACAAAGGTTCAATTTCAAAATAAAACATATCGCGCGCTGATTTTAATAGACCTTTTTAAAAATATTTAAAAAATATAATATAATAAATAGTTTTCATGGGGTATGCTGTTTAATCTGTAAGAAAGAGATATAACAAAATGATGTAGGAAAGAATTGTGTAGAATAAAATGATCTACAAAAAAGTTTACTGTAGCATATATCTATCTCTAATGGATAAGATTTAATACACATAAAATTTAAACAATAATAATATAACTTAATAATTAAAAAAATCTCAAAACTACAAATTAAAAATTTCTTCCAGAGAGTCCGAATCCGCTGCCATAGTGCCTAGAACACATAGCGCGTTGGAGCGTGGATCGCCGGTCTCCGTTAGTAGTTATAATCGTATTTATGTAGGTATACCGAGGGCTAGGTCGCTATTACAAATGCGAAAGTTGGGCGGCTTGACGAAACTTGGAAGATAATTAGATTATGTATTATATTATAGCCACGACATTATTTATTTCTTTGTTATATTACCATGCGGGTGAAACCGCGGGAAAAGGCTAGTATTACTATAACTAAACACTTGTTATAAGGCCGACAAAAGCTAAATAATTACCAACTGTCACAAAGGTGGGGTAACAAGGAGCTAAAGTCGACCCTCCTGTCTGAGTTATGTAGTTTTAATTAAATCGATAAATAAATTTAAACTGCCAACTGCGACATTGGGTGGTCCCAAATAGCCTCCCACAAGATTCTTCACAAATTTTTACCTACCTTATCAAAACGTATTATAATGTTTTTTTTAATATTGAGCCGTTTAAAAAAGTTAAAAAGTGAAGCTATAAGAAAATTGCCTAGTTAAAGTTAAGTAAAAGGTATTCTTAATTTTTTTTATTTGATATGATTTTATGAGCTCTCGTTGAAGGGAGTAATTTCGAAACAAAAACAAACATATTTAGGTATACTTTGCGGTGTGACCAGCGACACTGGTAACAGTGTCCACTTTTTACCGAAAATATCTGTTATTTTGGAAGAAGAACTAGCAAATTATGAGCTATATCATTAACATCCTTGACCAAAAATATCCTATTATTTGTTTGTTTTTGTATTACGTTAAAACAGCAACAGTGATTTTTGTATAGTTGGATTGGAAGGCCGGAGTGTGACATCTTTCGGGATAAATTCTTATTTAAAAACGTCACGAAAACGGAAAATCCTTACTTTTTAAGAATAACCATATTTCAAAAATTATTCCGTGGGGGTACTTATTTATATAAATAAAAATTAAATGCTGTTTGTTGGTAAGCGCATCACTTGAGAACGACTGGATCGATTTGGAGTTTTTTTTTATTTGTGCTATTTTTAGCTTGGACCAACAAAGTCCCCCACCGCGTCTGTGATCTTTTCACCCAGAAACTACTGTACGGATTTTGTTGCGGTTTTCACTAATATATAGTATGATTCATCGGGAAGGTTTACGAGTATTAAACATGGACCTATCATGTTTAGGAGTTGAGCATTGACAGTATAAGTGAATCTAGTCGGGAAAAAGTTCGTGTTTTTATGACATACGCTGTCTAATCCGTCTGAGATATAACAAAATGATGTAGTAAAGAAGTGTATAGAATAAAATGATCTACATAAAAGTTCTAATAATATACGTACTCATATTGTAGCCGGGAGCGGAGTCGCTAGTCTAGGCTATAACATTGACACCATGATAATAACCCTCCAGAGTATAAGACCAGAGTACCAGGCCATAATTAGTGTTTCCAATTTCTATTCCTAATTTGTTATGAGCCACTTAGAAGCTCTTTGAAACATGCTGCTATGGTGCTAAGTGCTTTTCAATGTTGAACTACATATTTCGCCTGTGAAGAATAAATAAAAAAAAACAGTAGTTTTTGTCGTGAAAGAAACAAATACTTTTGCATTAGAAACTCTATATAAATCCTAAAATTGAAAAATAACTGTAAATAAATTAAAATTTGTATGAAGCAAAAACGGGCTGCATGCAAAAAGTGTGCCGTTGTTTTGGAAATTAATATAGGTAACGACAACTTCCCGCAAAAACATCATGGATTCCTATTTTAAAAACTGGTGGGTTGGAATATTGCTATACCACAGACTAGCTAGATAATACACTATATACTTCTTCTTCTTCTTTTGATATATGGCAACAGTGCTGACTTTCGTCGCAATTCTGCCAGTCTCCAGTGTTTAATCTTGTGCAATAGTAAGCCGATAAATTGGTAGCTAAGATTATCCCACCGACTGTGATATGTCTTATTAATCACTAACTAATCACAACCATCACAGCGCGGCCGGGATTAAACCGGATTCCACATCACGCCATGACGAAAACGCGTGCGGTCGGCGCCATGACCGGATGTGGAATCTACACTATATACATCATAGATTTAGAATAGACGCTCGGGCGTTCTATTAGATTGACAATACAAGAGAGAAACCGCATAGATACGTATATGTTAAAGCGATACAGACGCTTGAAATATTCACAGAATATTTAGTTACATATTCACTTTAAAAATAAATAATTAAATTAGAATAAAATTAATATTTACTGAATACTGTAATAGCCTAGCCTCAGTAGTAATTTCGCTTATTTTTGTAAAATATCCTGTTTTAAAGCAAAACTTAGTGTTTAGTAGACGTAATTAATTAATAATAAATGCAGTGCATGGTGCAGTGCCTAGATGTAAGTCATTTAAGATGAATAATCCACAGAATTACACATTTGTCACGCCCACTGATGTATTAATTTTTTGGTCTCGTTCTAATCGCGATATTACCAATTTAGTAGAGCGCCAGCATACTACATCTACAGGCACGACTAAGACTTTTTTTTTTTGGTATTTTGACGTGAAGTCGATAACGTCTTACGTAAGTTCGGGGGTCATTCCAGAAAAAAAATTACTTGACCTCAAGTCCCTGTGATGACGTAATTGGCCGCGGCTGTGAACACTAAAAATATGTTGCGTATCGCTCAGTTTGAAATGAGGTAGAGTCGAAATTAGTCGATGGATTTTAACGAAATAAACAGTTAATTTCTTATAATCTTAAAAAAAAATTATAAGTAAATTAATTGTTTTTAACCTTCTATTAGGGTACACATCTATTTAAGGTGGCCACACATTCGTCGTATCCCCGGCGTGTCGCCGTACGGTCCATCGAAACCGATTCTTGTAACGAACGGTCCGCTTAGATCATCCGGCGGCCGGAATGGGAAATTTTTGGTGCGATGCCGGACCAATGTGTGGCCTACTTTAGCCTCATATACATATTTTTATAGCTCTTTATCGAAATATGGAAAAAAATTATTTTATCATATCACAAACCAAAGACATTTGTCTGATTACCAAAGACATTTAAAGTAAATACATACAATACAACTATTTCAATTTTGGTCGATAAGAGAAACTCTCTGTGTAATTATCACCAAATTTTAAAATAGACTTATCTTAAATCCTTAATTACATATTTGCCCTGATTAATCTTTCAATGACATCATTATTATTACCTACTGTTGCTTAACATTGTACCTATTAAACACCTCTGGCCTAATATTTTTTGTGTTTTTTTGTGAGTTTGTCCGTGATTTCTTCATATAAAATTAATCGGTAATTTTTTGTATATTTTATTTAATATAATTTAACCTACGAATTTTTTAATAATAAAAAAGAAATTTGTATTCTTTATAACGACCCCTTTCATTTGATGTCACAATATGATACAATTGAAAAAAAAAATTTTACGTTTTTTTACGATATGCGTCCGTAATTGGTTCATGAGACTCTAATGTACCAAGTTTCAACATTTTTAGTCCAGTAGATTCCAAGACAATAAGCTGTGACAGACGGACAGATAGACAGACACATGAGTGATCCTATAAGGGTTTCCGTTTTTTCATCGGAGATGCTCGGAACCCTAAAAATTAGTATTGAGACCAATTTTTAAAATTTTAGAAGATTTTCATATCATATTGTTTTTCAGCAGAGGAAATCTTGGCAGTCAACAGGAAGTTTTGTTTAGTAAGTAAATAAATATATATGGAAAACTTGTATGTAATTGGAAGCCAATCTAAATTTAGGTTTAAATGAGAACGAATCGTGTCGGCCATCTTACTTCTGTCAAAAATATGGCAAATTAATCCTACAAAAAAATAGTATATTTATACAACATTTTCAACTAAAATTGCTGATAGTTTCATTAAATAGCCATATTTTTATTATTTATAGTTTTAAATAGGCGTAGTTTTTAAAACAAACATTGCTATTGCGTTTTAAAAACAATGGCTTAAACCAATTAAAAAAAATAACTATCAACAATTTGAGTTGAAAATGTTGTATAAATAAACTCATTTTTTAACCGACTTCCAAAAAAAGAAGGAGAAGGTTCTCAATTCGGACCGTATTTTTTTAATTTTTTTTATGTATGTATGGACATTGATTACTCCGCCAGTTGTGAACCGATTTTGATAATTTCTTTTTTAATCGACAGATAATTTTTTCGGATTTTTATCTCATAAAAATTGGTTTATTAGTTTTTCAGAAATTTTGAAAAAACTGACCTTGCAAATAAATTTTTCGTAATATCTCGATGAAATATGTACCGATTTTGACGACTCATTTTTTTAAGGATATAATAATTTCTCGACATTATCTCACAGTCATATGACGAAAATCGGTTCAGTAATTTTTCAGAAATTTAGTTAGTCTCTGTGTACTGCTGAAAATTATATCAGAGAAAAGCCTTAGCAACGGTATGCTATTGACACGAAGTTGTCAATTTTCGTATCGACGATGGTCTAGTGGTTAAAGGTATGGGGTGCAGCGCAGGATGCACATTGCACAAGGTTCAAATCCCATCCACCGCAGTATTTTTTGATTTTCCATTAATTTCATTTTAGTTGCGTTATTATTTGTTTGTCAGGGCAACAAAATCACTTAAAAGGGAGAAATAAACGTTTTGAAAAAAGTGTACCGGACTTCAAAAATTTGCACTGAAAAGTGAGAAATAATAAATATTTCGTCGTAGAATTTGAAGACGGTTGGTGCCAAATTAGAAATAACTTAGTACCCAAAGTTACTAAGCTAGACAATTCATTAGGAACCTACGATTAGTACACAAACATAGATAATATTAAACAGATCTTTATGTTCCTAGATATTTACTTTTGTATTCTAATTTGGCACCAACCGTCTTCAAATTCTACGACGAAATTTTTAATATTTCTTACTTTTCAATGCAAATTTTTGAAGTCGGTACACATTTTTCAAAAGTTTTATCTAGTATAAATTGAGATTTGCCATATTTTTGACAGGTATAAGATGGCCGACACGAATCGTTCTCATTTAAACCTAAATTTAGATTGGCTTCTTCGATTGGCTTCCAATTCCATACTTAGATATAAACTTACAAGTTTTCCATAATTCCATATATATATACTCACTAAACAAAACTTCCTGTTGACCTTTGGAGCAACAAGTTCAAGTGTAAGTATTGTACATATCTATAGGGAAAATATACTAATTAGGGGTCACTTCCGTAGTCAAGTAAAGAAGATTTTCAAGGCCATAATAAATCTGTTACCATGTTATATTTTGAGTATACTTTTTCCGATCTGTTGTCTCTATCCACCCCTCTTGGAATAAAAATGCGTGATGATTAGGTGACATTTTAAAGCGAGCACTAAATTCCATCCATTTTAGAACCTATAGGCTTATTCCCATGGAACAGAAGTCGAGCTCTTGTATTGGATATGACATGTGCGGCCACAACAGTATTTTTCTTTTCTTTTTATATTTAAGGGGCGGTGGTCAAGGTCATATTGTATCTGTCAAAAATATGGCAAATCTCAGTTAATCCTGGAAACGTGGCACTGCTCGTATCGAAAACTACGGCTCTTTAGAACTCTAAATAATAAAAACATGGCTCAATCCAATTTCAAATAATAACTATCATGTGTGGTGAGGAAATCCCTATTAATATAAATGCGAATGTAAGTTTGTTTGTTACGCTTTCACGCAAAAACTACTTAACCGATCATCATGAAATTTTGCACATATATTCTTGGAGGTATTAGAAGTAACATAGAAGTAACTTTTTATTATCACGGCATGACGACGGGAACGGGGTGGGCCGTGTATGAAGTGTATATGTTTGCAAACATTTTGAAATTAGAAGTCGTGGAAAACAGCTATCAAATATAAAGTAAAGAATGTGTCAAATCAAAATCTTCTTAAAAAGGAACTCTTTATACAGCCAAAGAGATCGAATATTATTCATTTCGGTCAGCTACAATTAGATACGAATTATAGGGTATATTTTATTTTGTTCGTAAGTGTCCACGGGCGAAGCCGGGGGCGGAATGCTAGTGCTGTATAAATAAACTCAAGTTTCCAGGATTAACTGAGATTTGCCATAGAGACAACAAACACTGTCAGCCAACAGTCCATAGTATAATATAAGCCAAAACAGGTGGCTGGATGCATCACTTGGTTTCAAGTCCGACGTTCTACCTACGCTATCGACTCCTCTTTCCGTATTTATCGAAAGGTAAAATTTAAAATACCTACCCACGATTCATTCAAGACTATTTTTTAACCTCCCAAAATGACCAAAGGTTCACGTATAGAATGCGTTTAAAAAAGTAACATAGTACCGTTGTATCAAAACGACCTTTATCTAAGCAGGGTCCCAAAAATGTTATCAGTGCCTGTCATCCAATTCATTGATGATGTGCCAGGTATATGGCGCGAACGAGACGTCGAAAAAAATATCAACTAATGCTCAGTGAAATTAAGATCAATTCTCACTTATGTGTATTTCATTTCGAGTTGGTCGGAAGGGAACAAGAAATCTTTTGAGTGGTGCAATATTTTTTTCCAAATTAAATTTAAAACTTGTGCAATTTTTAAACGCAACACGGCTAGAATATCTACTGTCTACAATTAAAAACTCGCCAAAAGTGGCCGCATCGTAAGATTACCTCTTTTTGATTTAATTAATTTAGCCAATGTCAGATAAAATCTAAATGACAATATTTTGGAGGCGGCAATCGACGATGCACTACACAAAACAATGAGACTAAAATGGCAATGCGCAGGCCATGTAGGCCACAGACCAACGCTGGACAGTAAAAAGTACTAAATGGACCTGCCCACATGGAAAAAAAACGTGGGACGATCACAAAAGCGATGGGTAGACGACATAAAATCGGTGGCGGAAAATGGTTGGACGGAAGCAGCACAGGATAAGAAGGAATGGGAGAAAATGGAGGTGGGCTATACCCTATCAAAGGGGTTCCTATAATATATGGGTATGATATATAATATAATAAGTTTATAGGAAATTAAAAGGCTTTTTTATTTTATTTATTTTATAATCGGCGATGCTGGACAGTCTATGTCGACTGCCCAAAAGTTATACAGTAGAACCTCGATTATCCGAAGCAATTGGGACCGAGACTAGTTCGGATAATCAAAAGTTCGGATAATCGAAACGCGGGTTTTTTGGGACGAAATCATAAACGACACCTTTTTACATACCTACATAAATATTAAAATTTGACATACATATTAACGTTGAATTATATACACATATATGTTTTTTTAACACCTGAAAAAAGTCGAATGCTTTTTTAATATTTTTTTTAAATCGTCGCCGTGGCAGCGAGCAACAATGTATCTTTCGCTCCAACGTTACTAAGTCATCGTTCGGATAATAGGCATGATGACTAAAAAATTCTAGTTAGTCCGTCAGTTAGATTATCAGAAAATATTGGACACGTATTTTTTCTTTTGTCAATTAAACAAAAAATTATTAAGATATAGCCCGCTAAAGTTCCGCGTGACGTCACATTTGAGTACACTTTTGACCTAGAAGTGACGTCATCAGCCCCCACTTTGACGGGCTTTATCTCTGTAATTTTTTGTTTGATTGACAAAAGAAAAAATACGTGTCCAATATTTTTTGATAATCTAAATGTTACCCTGTCATCTTCCGTATTGAGGGTTCAGATAATCGAGGTTCTACTGTAGCACGTAGTAGTAATAGTAGTACCTAGTATAAAAGCAGTTATCCTTAGGACAAGGATACATATTTATGCCGTTTGGAGTTGAGACACTAGGCCCATGGGGTCCCGAAGCACACAAGCTTTATGTTTATCTTGCTTCTAAAATAATAAAAGTATCGGGAGACCGAAGGGCTGGTACGTATCTTGGACAACGTATCAGCTTGGCGATACAGAGAGGGAATGCAGCTAGTGTTTTGGGGACCCTGCCGCAGGACAGCGATCTCGAGAGGGTGTTTTATTTATAAGTAGTTTTTAAATGTATATTTATATTTTAATTGTTATACTGTTTGTTCCTTAAATAAAAAACCTGTCAATAGTACACTTCTCTACAGCACTTTTGATTTTATTAATTTAGCCAATGTCAGATAAGATCTAAATCACAATATTTTGGAGGCGGCAATCGGCGATGCTCGACAGTCTATGTCAGAAGACCAATGATTCAAACATAATTGATCGACCGAGCCTGTTTGGTCCACTCCAATGACGATGTCAAGTATTACACGAGTTTTTGTCACGTGGGCTCGTTTTTTTTCTGTGTTCGGTAAAGGCGATCGTGTTTACGGATGTGATGTCGAAGGGATATGATGAATGAATGTTATGGAAATATCAAAATTCTCAAAGGTATGTTCATTCTTTAGAATCAGTCATCCATTCATTATTTACTTATATTCTATTGGGGTTGACACAGGCTAAAGTATGTCTGTCTGTCAGTCTATTTTCTCAGTAACTACTAAACGGATTTTGTTATATCAAACTGGAGAAATGCTTGGAGTCAGTGCGCTTTCATGGAATATGTTGCCTAATAATAATAGGATATAATTAATTAGGTAGAATATTAAAAAAAGTCCGCGAGAACATAATAATCTATATAAAATAAAAATTGAATGCTGTTCGTTGGTAAGCGCATCACTTTTTTCAAAAAGTTCGTAATAGTCTGAATAAGGTTTTTAGGTACAGAAACAATTTAAAACTTGCCTGGAAAATTCGGGAAAAACGGAAAAAGCTTTTTTCTATAGGATTTAGTATGAACTCAAGACCATAATAGGAATAAAATTAATATGGGCGAAGCCAGGGCGCAAAACTAGTCATTGTTAAATAAGTAGTAAGAAGCGGGTAATTTACGTTCACCAATTTTTTTGGGCCGTGGTATAAGGCTTGTCTCTGCGGTCTCTGTCTACCCATCTTGGGATAAAAGGCGTGATGATAAATAGATGGTATTTTTTTAATTTAAAGGTCAACTATGTATCTATTACTTTATTGTGTATATTTCAACAAATAAAGCATAATATTTTACATATAAATTTATACAAAAAAAAACTTTAATAATGTTACGAGCTAGGGTTCGAAGAGATTTTTAAAATACCGATTAAATAAACAAACTTTACTTTAACACCACAAAAACACAGTTAAATAAATGTAAACACTTGAATATCACTTGGTCGCACTGTATTCCACTTCACTGTTTCGCTTTGATCGCTCTGATTCGCACTGTGTTCCTTGCGGCAATGATCCTCTGTTTATATTGCCCACCGAACATTCGAGAAACGCCGAGATTGTTGTACAAAGTTGTAGACGCGGCTCGATGTCACTCGGCGCCAAATACCTACACACAGACCGCGCCCGATTTTGGTACCTATGGCTAGGCACATACGGTCCATTTTCGTTTGTACTTGATTCTCTCTGGATGTTTCTAGAGACGTCTATCGACCTTGATGTGTTTAGGTATTTATTTGTGCGATTTAAGTACCTATTCGTTACACTGCCCCCCGCTTAGACTTGCTCGTCCCGAGCAATATTCGAGCCTTTGTAAGGAGCCAGTCGATCAATATGGACAACCTTTAACTGTCCACGCGGGCATCGTTGGATCCGATAGGTCACGTCATTGATCCTCGTGATGACCTTATACGGGCCTTCCCAGCGGTTCTGCAGCTTGGGAGATTTGCCTTTTCGGCGTTTCGGGTTGTGCAGCCACACCAACGATCCCTCGTCAAAACCGTTACTATTGAAGTTTCTATCGTACCTGGTCTTCATCTTTGTACTGGCCACAAGACTGCTCTGACGAATCTGGTCATGTATGTCGCACATCTTGTTTTTCAGGTTCGATACGTAGTCACTTACAGGTTGCGGCGCATCCGGAGGTCCGCCGGTCAGGAGATCAACTGGTAGTCGGAGTTCTCTCCCAAAGTTGGCATAAGCAGGAGTCACCTTTATGCTTTCATGCTCTGCGGATCGATATGAGAGCAAGAACAATGGAATATATCGGTCCCAGTCCCTCTGGTGATCCTCAACCAGTTTCGCTAAATGAGTCTCCAAAGTGCGGTTGAACCTTTCAACCATTCCGTCGGACTGTGGATGATACGCCGTAGTCCTCGTTTTATTTATTCCCAGGAGACGGCATACTTCCTGGAACAACTGCGACTCAAAGTTACGCCCTTGATCAGAATGTATCTCCATTGGTAGCCCGAACCTGCAGAATACTTCGTTGACCAACTTAGTCGCCACTGTTGTCGCTTCCTGGTTGGGAATTGCGAAGACCTCCGGCCACTTCGTGAAGTAGTCCATCACGACCATGAAGTACTTGTTCCCGTCTTCAGTGACCGGGAACGGTCCAGCAACGTCCACCGCAATTCGTTCCCATGGAGCGCCAACATTGTACAGCTGCATACGTCCCCTCGTACGTGTCGTAGGTCCCTTCACGGCCGCACATACTGTGCACTTGCGACACCAATCCTCGACATCTTGCCGGCAATGAACCCAATAAAATCGTTTCCTGATTTTCGCCAGGGTTCGATTCATGCCCAGATGTCCTCCCGAGGATCCATCGTGCACGGACTCAAGCACTGCGCGCACCTTTGACCTAGGCACGACCAGCTGCATCAATGTCTCCTGTCCACTGGGCGACTCCCACTTGCGGTACAGCAACCCGTTGTCCAGCACTAGACTTTCCCACTGAGCCCAGTAACTTTTCGTGGTGGAACTCATGGCTGATACAACATTCCAGCCGGGCCTTGGAACATTCTGCGTCTTCCATTCCATTATCGGCGCCAAGTTGTTATCCTTGAGTTGCTCGTCTCTCGTCCTCTCGTTCGCCCATTCGTCACTAAGGTTGTTAGTCGTAATCACTTTGATGACAGAATCACCGATTTCACGCCTCGAGCAGTGTTTACAATCTTCAGGGCACGGCCTGCGTGACAGTGCGTCAGCGTTGCCATGCATCCGTCCTCGTCGATGTTCGATCGTGAAATCGAATTCTTGTAACTGCTCGATCCACCGAGCGACTTGTCCTTCAGGATCCTTGAATTGAAGTAACCATTTCAACGCCGCATGGTCTGTCCGTAGCTTGAACTTCCTTCCGATGAGATATTTGTTGAAGTGTCGTAACGTCTTCACTACGGCCAGAAGTTCGCGTCTGGTTACACAGTAGTTCCTTTCTGGTTTCGACAGAGCCTTGCTGAAATACGCTATCACAACTTCCTTGTCCCCCTTCCGTTGTGACAGCACACCTCCAATGGCGATGTTGCTTGCGTCTGTGTCCACCACAAACTCGCCGACTTGGTCCGGGTAGCCTAATACAGGTGTTTTACACAGCCGTTGTTTCAGTTCCTGGAACGACTCCTCGCAGTCCTCAGTCCACTGAAACGAACGCTTGTCCTCCGTCAGCCGATGTAGGGGCTTGGCTACTCCCGCGAAGTCGTATACGAAGCGGCGGTAGTATGAGCACAGACCAAGAAACGCCCGAACATCTGTTTTGTTTTTCGGGGTGGGCCATTCTCGTACAGCTATTGTCTTGTCAGGGTCGGTTTCTACGCCATCCTTAGTAATTACATGCCCGAGGTAATTCACACGTTTCTTGAAGAAACTACACTTCTTGGCATGCAATTTCAGGTTCGCGAGCTTCAACTTGGCAAACACTCTTTCTAAATTCCTCACGTGCTCGTCGAAGTCGCGTCCCATGATGATGATGTCATCCAGGTAGACTAGGCAAGCTTTTCCCACGAGATCCGCAAGCACAACTTCCATCAGCCTTTCGAACGTTGCGGGAGCATTGCATAACCCGAAAGGCATGACGTTGAACTGCCACAGTCCATTTCCGGTCGAGAAAGCAGTCTTTTCCTTGTCCTTGGGATCGATCTCCACTTGCCAGTATCCACTCTTCAAATCCAGTGTTGAGAACCACTTGTTCCCACTCAACCTGTCCAAGGTGTCGTCAATCCGGGGTAGAGGGTAGCTGTCCTTTCTGGTTACCTCGTTCAGCCGACGATAATCCACACAGAAGCGAGTGCTGCCATCCTTCTTCTTAACAAGCACAACCGGAGAACACCATGGGCTCAAAGAAGGTTCGATGACATTAGCCATCTTCATGTCTTCCAGCATGCACTGTACTTCGGCTTCTCTTCCTACTGGGATTCGTCGAGCACGTTGACGTATAGGTAACTCGTTGCCTGTGTTGATGGTGTGTTTCACCAATGACGTCCTGCCGAGATGCCCATCTCTGTCACTAAAGATGTCAATGTAACGAGTGAGCATCTCCTTCGCTCTTTTGTACTCGGAGATTGACAAGTCCTTTTTCGAAATATCGACGAGTTCCAAGGGGTTTGCACTGTTATTTTTCATCGCCGACAGCTTCCCCTGGGTGCAGTTCCGCATCCAATTTATCTCGTCGCACTTCGCCACGACTTGATCCTTATTAAGAGTGACAGGAGCGCCATTGAAGTTGGTCACCCTTACTACAGCTCGTCCACTCTGGCTGTTTACTAAAGTTGGAGTGAGTAACCAGCCTTTATGTTTAGAACGTTCCAGGTGGTCGATGATAGAGCACCTCGTATTGGAGGGGTCCCCATTAGTTGGTAACTCCACATCGACAAGCGTCTCTGAGTATGGGTTCAGTTTGACGCCCTTGGCACAGCGCACATAGCCAGCATAACCGCCTTTCAAAAATACATGTTCCTGGCCGCACTGCAGTACAGCGTTGCGCAAGTCGATGCCAAACTGGAACCGCTTCATAAAGTCGAGTCCGAGAATGCAGTCGTCTATAATGTCGGCCACGATGACGGTGTGTGGATACTCCCCGTCACCCACCTTGAGTGTCACCGGCAGCTCGTCGTATGCGGGTATTGGCTGACCGGTTGCCGTGAAGAGTTTCAGATGGGAAGATGGACCTCTGGTTCTGCTCGTAGATGGTCCCAACAACTGAGGTCTCACAACCGTACGCGTTGCTCCTGTGTCGATCGTCATCTCACATGGCGTCCCGTTGACCTCGCCTGCGATCACCAGATTGTTCCCGTCGAAAACTTGTCGGATGGTAACTTTTGGGGCTGTGTCACGATCAGCCAGTACCCGCCCCACGGCTCTGGCTGTTACTCGTTTCCCGGAAGCTCCGTAGTTACGGCACGGACATCAGCTCCGACGTCCCGTTTCGGCACTCGTTGATCCGTGCCTTGTCGTTTAAGCGCCGGGCAGCTTGCTTTAAGGTCCAGGTGTTTGTCGCCGTACCTGGAGTCCATTGCCTCGATCAGGTTCCCGTACGTGGTGCAGCTGTCTGGAGAGGCTTCCAGAACCGACAGTGCACGACCCCTTAAAGCCACTGTCAAGGCGGTCAGAGATTGCTCGTCTGTCCAGCCGTTGGCAGAGGCGACCGTTTGGAACTGCAATTTGTACGCTGTCCAGGACGTAGTCCCGTCGTACGGCGGCACCTTGACTCGAGGGCCGGAGACGACGACGCCTCCAGAAACAGGAGCGGTCAGCTTCAGTTTCCTTACTTCATTCTGGAGCCCCTTGCATTGGCTGTCAAGTCGTGCCTCCAACTCTCCGTAGCGGTCGTCAAGTCTTGCATCCAGTTCTCTGCTCATCCTAGTCTGTATTTCCTTGCAATGCTGTTGGAGGTCTTCATAACGAATGTCGAGGTCTTCGATTCTCTCCTCGTGCATGTCTGTAACCCTCTGTAGCTGCTTCACCTCCATAGTCACCTTTCCCAGTGACTCTGAAAGCAGCTCCTTAAGGTTAGCAGACTGCTCCTTTAACAGCCGGCAAGTCTGCTCCTCCCGAAGTCTGGCCTCCTCCTCTTGTCGTCGGGCCTGCTCCTCCTGACGTCGGGCCTGTTCCTCAAATAGGTTTCGAGTCTGCTCCTCCTGACGTCTGGCCTCCTCCTCATGTCGTCTGGCCTGCTCCTCCTGACGCCGGGCCTGCTCCTCCTGTCGTCTGGCCTGCTCCTCCAATAGGTGTCGAGTCTGCTCCTCCCGAAGTCTGGCCTCCTCCTCTTGTCGTCTGGCCTGCTCCTCCTGTCGTCGGGTCTGCTCCTCCTGTCGTCGGGTCTGCTCCTCCTGTCGTCGGGCCTGCTCCTCCTGACGTCGGGCCTGCTCCTCCATCAGCCGAAACAGCATCCCCATATCGAATGCCTGAGGAGCACCCGCAGAACCCGCAGCACCCGTATCAACTCCAGCGGCAGCTCCAGCACCAACAGCAGCAGTCCCAGCAGCACCAGCAGCGGCTCCAGCAGCAGCTCCGGCACCACCAGCAGCATTCCCAGCAGCACCAGCAGCGGCACCAGCAGCAGCACCCTCGTCGACCTCCTCGCCGTGATGTCCAGCAGTAGTTTGTCGTGTTTTGGGTCGCCGTGATGACGACGAGTCACGTGGTGTAATCGGCATTTTTGAATCCCACACTCCTGACACCAATTTGTTACGAGCTAGGGTTCGAAGAGATTTTTAAAATACCGATTAAATAAACAAACTTTACTTTAACACCACAAAAACACAGTTAAATAAATGAAAACACTTGAATATCACTTGGTCGCACTGTATTCCACTTCACTGTTTCGCTTTGATCGCTCTGATTCGCACTGTGTTCCTTGCGGCAATGATCCTCTGTTTATATTGCCCACCGAACATTCGAGAAACGCCGAGATTGTTGTACAAAGTTGTAGACGCGGCTCGATGCGACTCGGCGCCAAATACCTACACACAGACCGCGCCCGATTTTGGTACCTATGGCTAGGCACATACGGTCCATTTTCGTTTGTACTTGATTCTCTCTGGATGTTTCTAGAGACGTCTATCGACCTTGATGTGTTTAGGTATTTATTTGTGCGATTTAAGTACCTATTCGTTACAATAATATTAAACCTTAAAAACTAAAAAGAAAAAGAGTGGAGGAATCAATGTTAGAATAACTCCTCTCTAGCTCTGAAGGTATCTCAATTGGTTTAGAAGCTAGAGGCTGTGAAAGATAGACGGACATATCTATTATCACGCCTTTTATCCCAAGAGGGGTAGGCAGAGTCAAATGGAATACCATTTGCTACGATCCTAACATACCTCTTTCGCTTATTTTATATTCATCATACCTTTCATACATGGGCGATTGTGTGTACTTTTAATATCGCCATCAATCAATATATTTTTTATATGTTAAATAAAAGTATACCTAGGTCGTTTTTAGCCAGCATTTCCTTTCACTTCAGCCATATAAACTTTTTTAGTCAATCTTTCATCCTTCATTCTTTCAATATATCTAAACCAGCGTAAAGTACTTTTCTATATTTTAGTCGCAACATCATCTTTCGCTTCTTTCTTCTCAGATAATAATTTTATTGTAATCCTAACTTCTTTCACGTAAAAACAAAGCAACGAATCGACGTGTTTATTTGCACAGTGATAGTGACAAGCCTAATTTCTACAAGCCGAAACTATAAATAAAATTCAATCGCCACATCATGCGTGCTGGTCTGATTATCCGCTCATTAGAGCAAAATATCCAAAACGTACGCTGCGCTATCAAAACCTAAACGACACAAGTTATTTTATTAATTATAGTAATTATAAATAGAACTTTATTCCCAACACCAAAGAGGGGTGTTTGCAATAATATATCTAAAAATACATCTCTAAAATGCTTAATAAACTTTAATACAATTCTATGTTCTATTTGAAAGATAGTAAAGTTCAATTTTGATTGTTAGTGTGAAAAATTGGGGGTGAATTTATGGAATAGTGTATGAAGCGGCGTTATGTCACGTGCTTGTACTTCAGTGCCTCGTTTTAAGGTCAGAATACAAGCCAAAATCATGCTATATTGCATTGTTATTTCTGACAAAAGTCCCAATGTTTCTTTGGGAAATTGTGATATCAATTTCGGTTTAAAAGGTATGTGAGGTAGATTTTTCCCGCGCTTTTTAAGGGCGGCCGTCTATTGTATTTATTTGTATTGTTTGCTTGTTATTAAATTAGTAGTGGTATATGTGTAGATTGAGCGTTTGATTGCTTGCACGGTTGAAGAAGTTGCAACGATTAAACCAGTATTTTTTATTTAATACTAGCTGATTGTCCGCTACTTAATCGGTGCAGTAAACCAAATATTTTAAAACAAAGTCGCCCGCAGCGTCTGTCTGGCTTTCTATATGTGCCCTATTCACAAAAAAAAATTGGTTTTTACTAGTGGATAGATTGATTTACCGGAAAGGTTTACGAGTACCTACTAAATGGACCTATCATGTTTAGGAGCTGAGCAATAACAGTATAAGTGAATCAAGTCGGGAAGAAGTTTTCATGGCGTATGCTGACTAATCCGTTAGCGATATAATAAAATGATGTAGGAATGAATTATGTAGAATAAAATAATCTACAAAAAAGTTTCCAGTAGGTACAATATATTTATTTTTATTAGATAAGTTTTATATAGGTATTCAATTTGTTGTAACTCCATATTGTACCCGAGCGAAGCCGGGGACGGGGTCGCTAAATCAACTGTAACTGTAGATTTATATAATAATTTGGCTTTTAAAAAAAAGTGTACCGACTTCAAAAATTATGCACTGAAAAGTGTGCTTACCGAAAGCAAATGCACTATAAAAAAATACCGAAATCGCTTCAAGTGTACCTATAAAATTTGAAGAGTTCTCGATTTCGCAAGGATCCCATTATCAGATCTTGACCTGATGACCATGGGACCACCTGGAAAGTATACCCTTTCATACAAAATAAAAAATACCCAAATCGCTTCAAGTGCGCCTATAAAATTTGAAGAGTTCTCGATTTCTCCAGGATCCCATTATCAGATCCTGACCTGATGACCATGGGACCACCTCTGAAGTATACCCTTTCAATAAAAAAAAATCCAAATCGGTCCAGGCGTCTTCAAGTAATCGGGGAACATACATAAAAAAATAAAGATTCCGACGAATTGAGAACCTCCTCCTTCTTTGAGTTTTGTTCGGTTAAAAACATTTGAAGTTATACATAATTATTATTACAATAAACGCTTAATTCAATCAAAATAATATCAAGGAGAGAAGGATTGTATTAAATTTGAATCAAGACACGCGGTACCGTGTCCGCCAAGTTCTGAGAGAAGCGACGCCGGCCTTTCGTTATGTTCTTTGCTACTTAATAGTGCAACTTGGCAAGTTTTCAACACCGAGCCAAGGACTGAAATATGTAAAGGTATATATTAGGTGTTTAAGTTTAAGCTCAATTTGGAAAATTTACTAAGAGAAAACTTGCCAAGTAGAACATTGTGCATGATTCAAAGAACATTGAAAGAACTTGGTATCCAGTTAGATATCACTTCTTTTATTAGGGATCCTGTTATCTTGCAAGTTTCTTGTTACGAATTTGGCTTTCTTTCACATTTATGTTTTTGGAGGCATTTAATATTACTTTAAAGATATCTCTTGAAATGTTTATCAAGAAATTGAAGGTAACATTTTCCAGTTAAATTAGGAAGTTCTCCGTCGCCTTCAGTGCACTATTTAGTATCAGTTGAGTGAACATCCTCTTTATTTTGTTTGATCTTTGAAATATAATATCGTAATATTTATAATATATGATATAGGTATTTCAGTTTGATTTTTACCCACGACGGAGAGGGTATATGCGTTTATTAGCGTAAGCTGGTGTTTTTTTTGTATATAACACTTTTCTCCAAAACGGCTGGACCGATTTTAATTTTGCATTACATAAATGACACTTCGGAGCAGGTTCTTAGAATGTTTTATAAAAATTGGCTAAGAGGTTCCCAAGATATTCAGGTTTCATCAGAGCCTGTGTAGAGATTTCGGTTTATATTAAAGGTAGCGACTTCTATTAGTTTGTGCTCAAATATTTATGAAACGAAGCATATTTATCATACACCACTAACCACTAATTATAAAATAATTTTTTTTAAAGGTTCATATTTTGCGTTGGGGGATTTTATTGTGTTCATTTGGGTTCATTGTCATTTCGATTATTTTTCGTTTTGAGTTATTTAGAAAAATCAATAAAAAAAAATTTAAAACAAATACTGCATAATCTTGAATTAGGGACGTTTTTTTCTGGTACCTAACAAAATTTTTTTTAAGTATTAGATAGTCTGCATCCACCGCCATCTTGGAATTCATTTCATTCGCTTTTTGTGTCTGAAAACTGACAAAAAATAATATACTTACAAAACTATTTATACAAATATTTTCCAAGTTATGTGCTAGGGCCCATATAATGTTGAAACATCTCCAAAAAAGTACTAAGACGTGGTTTTTCTCCTGCTTTTTTTTAACTCGCTAAATGTGGCTATGTTGCTATTAATTAAATTAAGATAATTACCATCATTTACGTTTTAAGTTTACTTAAATATTTCATTTAAAATTAGAATATCGGTAATGTTAATTCTATCGCACTAGGCTCACAAAGCACAGCTTCTATTATTTGTAGGTACCAAGTCATAACAAAAAGTACTCTGCTCCTAATTTTATAAATTCAGGAAATAGGAACGCAGCGGTGGCGTTGCACGCGCCGACACGAGTTTCGCTTCATTACGGTCCTCTTTACTCGCTTTATTATTTTTGGACACGTGACCATTGTAGTGGTTTTTTTATACATACCTGGGTTATAGGGGCAATTCATATGTGTGGGAGCTGTGTAATCGGATCTAACTATTGTGTAAAGCAGGATTGTACCTCCGTGCTAATAGAATTGTTGTGGAGCAAATATTTAAGATCGACCGCGATATGATATTGCTATGTAAACAATTTAATAGGGATGGTGACTGCTAATTTTGTTCTTCAAAAAGCGTCAAGAGTTTTATAAATAAATAGTATTTATGGTATTGCGAATTTTTCAGGTTTTGAATAATATTTATATTTCTTCAAATACCATCGGCCAAAAGAGGGAGATTTGGTCTTCCGCTGAGTACCCTGGGTACGCTGGGTAACCCGTGAATAAAAAAAAATTTGAATCAAGTTTACTAAACCCATGTCGTAGTTACATTTTATGGCCTTCTAATTTAAGATGCAACGTTTAAAGGGGTTCTACATGGTTGGACGTACGTACGTTGCCCAACGGCGCTGTCCAACCAAGGTCGATTGAACGGCATAACAATTTCGTTGCCCAACGGCGTTGCCCAACGGCGCTGTCCAACCAAGGTCGATTGAACAGCATATCAATTTCGTTGCCCAACGGTGTTGCCCAACCATGTAGAAGGTTCGCTCCTTATGCTTATTGATTATTATTTTTCACATTTGCTAGCATTCATATTTATTATTTTTAAGTTATTTTCCCTTCAATTTTTAAATTCCATTCTGTATATTTTTTTTCCGCCCCAGCTTCGCCTGTGGATATTTTCAAACAAAATAAAATATAGCCTAATATTCCTTATATTAGTGAAAGAATTTTCAGAATCGGATCAGTAGTTTGAGAATTACACCTACTGGATTTTCAAACTTACAAACGTTATCTACCTCTTTATAATATTAGTATAGATTTATCTATTTTCTTCTAAAACAATAAAGGCCCACCCCAGAAACTTATTGTGTCTTCCCCCATATCAAATTATCCATGGATCCACCTTACATTAAAAATAAATAATATTTTAAAAGAAAAATAAATCTTAATTTCTATTAAAACTAATTCAGGTCGTAAGACCTTCCTAATATCCTCATCCGTTATCACAATTCATACGGAAAAATGTTTCCTATACCTATGCCAATTTTCAAGTCGATATCAAATTAATATGTAGATTCTGAATCCTTCAAAAATGCTCCAGTCGAGTATTGGTAGGGTACCAACCCAACAGCCCCTAAGCCATCATTAAGTGTAGATAAATAGTATCAAATTAAGAGGGTTACATTTTGCACGAGATATCACGCGGATTTAATAAATGGTAGGCCAGTGGAGGCGGACACGAATTCGGTATAATTCTTTTGTATAGGGGAACAGAATACATGCTGCGAAAACCCCCCTGAGCCTTGTTAGTATGGGTTGTCAGCTTTTACTCGAAAATTTCAAGAGAACTGGTTCAGCAATGGTCACGTGGCAGTCACGTGCTTGTTCTATGGAGATGCACTATTGCACGCCTGATTATTTGTTTTTACGTCATTTAACATGTTTATTCAGTTTTTTTTGTAAACCATATTTGGTTGCCTTATTAAGAAGATTTGGCGATTTTGTTTATTAAGGTTTTTACTCATTATTTATGTAGAGTACACTCACTGTAATAAATAAAACAAATACATCTAGGACGGACCCTTGTATGAGACGCTACGTGCGTGGACACATTAGCCCCGTCTCATCTCAGGGACACAGCAATCAAAGCAGCATTATTGAAAACTACAAATTTGTGCCGTTTGGTGTAGAAACTCTAGGGTTCAAATGCCAACAAGTTTATTAAAGATATATCCCCTCGACTGATCATCTCCTCTGGTGCAAGAGAGCTGGCTCCTTCCTCGCTCAACGAATCAGCAACGCGATTTAGCGGGAAAATGCCAATACTCTTGCTTGTTTATTTAATTAAATGTTTAGATTAGATTTAAAGTTTTTATATTAGTTTTAAAAAAGTAAAAAAAAACACATCTTAACGACCTTAGAGTGAAGATGGACAACGGGCAAAAGTCACCACGTGTCCAATTTTGCCAGTTAAATATAATAGTTGGGTTAGTACACTTAGGACCGCGACATCTTTCGTTCGTCCGAGCAAATTGCTGGGTCGGGCAAAGACAGTAATCGGATTTAGGATCCAGATCAAGATCCCGAACATTCTAGGGTTGGACATTCTTGAGACGGAAAGCACTGGTGGCATAAGCATGTTGCTACAATTATTGGACCTAGATTTGTACCTACCTAGATTAGTAGATTCCTAATTTTGATCAAATCTAAACTCCGCTCCGCTCTCCGCTCCAGTGGACAGGCAGCCTAAGTATAGTTCTTCGCATTATTTTAATTTGGACGATTGTAATAGGCGCCCTATTACTAAGACTCCGCTGTCTGTCCGTCCGTCTATCACAGGGCTGTATGTTTTCAACCGTCGCATAATAATAATAATCGGCCTAGTGTGAGTCGGACTAGCGCTAATTTGTTCCTGCGCCATACAGGGGCATCACACTTGGTCTGACCTTAGTGCATACTATTAAGTGTTCCCCTTCGTGTGGAGGTGAAACTTGGCCGTTTTTTTGGTTGTTCATAAGTTTTTAATTATAAAACCCATTGAACCGTGGTCCTCCTAGTTAATACCAGACGTCTTAACCAGCACCGACGCACCTTCTTTCATTATTCAATTTTCAAAAGTTGAATACACCTTTTTTATTATGTATGGGGTTTTAAAATTGAGAACAAACAAACACTTTGTTATAGGCCCATCGATTTATCGGATCATCTCGAGCCGACAACACTTGGCGACGTTTTAGAAATAAAAAAAAGATTGTAAGTGATGATGACAGCCCTTCTTAAAATTCATTCACACGTGACGCTCATTTAGGGCTGTTACACATTGATATTGTAACGGGTTAAAGTGTTTTATTTTGTTTGATTTATAAATAAGTAAGTTTAATGTTTATTAATCATAATTAGGTTATAGTATGCCTACCTACTAAAATCAACCATATCACAAATAATATTGTACAAAAATAAAAATACCTAACGATTGGCCAGTTCTGTTGAGGTATATTTAGATGGGACAGCCTGTGGTTTGTTGGAAACCTTCACAAATGTCATCGGCTAAAAGAGGGAGACTAGGTCTTCCACTGGGTACCATGGGACCAATAACACGATTTCGGAAGCCGTAAGTGAACCATTGAAGAACAAAAAAGAAAAAAAGTACTCATAACATCTTTAGTACTACTTCATATAAAGGCGGATCCAGGATATCTATAGGGTATTGGTATTGGTACCCTCTGCTTGATAACAAACGAGGCTCTGGCGACCGAGCATGGCGGTATAACCACACACCTAGCTAGGCAACTGGCTGGAAGAGGCTACAGCGTGCCTGAAGACCTAAATAGTTTCAAAATGTCTGGTGCAGAAGGCAAGAGGAAACCACTGCACTATTCTTTCCAAGAAAGTTAATCATGGCGAGTCAATACACGGTGCCTCGCGCTGTGGACCGCCATGATTGACCACGACTGATCTGTCAAGAGCACCATGACTAAGAAGAATCATATAAAAATGGATGTTGTTTGTCTGGCTCTGTGTGCCTTATAAACTGGACATGTGATACTAAAATTTCACGGGCGAAGCCGGGTATGTAAGTGTATAGTAGACCTTACAATGGCAGGTTTGAGATAAGTCAACACAAGTAACAAGCAGCTTTTTCAACCGATAACCCGTTTCCGGTTTAGATTCGCGGTTAACCTAACCGGTTATTTAGTAATTGAGTTTTGTAAGTGTTATTTTTACATCTAGTAAATTGTGGTAGGAGTTGATAGTCTTCGTATAGGTAACAGCGGGGACTTATACTAAGGTAGGGCCTTTATATTATACCTTGAGAAATGGCCATGTAACAGTGTCCACTTTTAATCAATTCAGTATGTAAAGTAAAAACGAATGTATGTTTTTTATATTTTTATTTTAAAAATTTGAATTTTTTATTTTTCTATTGAGAGTATTTTTCGGCGAAGTTCGCTGGTATTTTTATAATAAAAAAACTTTGGCCGACAAACTTTATGGTGGCGTAATTATTTAGGTATAGAAGCGATTTAGACTTGTGGTAGGTACTACACGTTTGTAATAAAAGAGGCCCGATGGAATGACTCTGATTCCCTGTGAGCGAGGTCGGGCCCTCGTAGGGGATGCTACGTGCGTGGACACATTAGTCCCGTCTCATCTCAGGGAAACAGTAATCAAAGTGGGA
The DNA here is from genome assembly GCA_963924495.1 of Nemapogon koenigi. Lineage (NCBI taxonomy): Eukaryota > Metazoa > Arthropoda > Insecta > Lepidoptera > Tineidae > Nemapogon > Nemapogon koenigi. The sequence goes on from OZ004629.1 coordinate 25,180,251, forward strand.
GCTGCGGCGGAAATCGCAGAGTCTAACAAACGGCGCAAATATAGTTCAATTATTGAAAACTACTTTGTGCCGTTTGGTGTATAAATGGTCCGTGGGGTTCAAATACCAAAAAGTTTATTAAAGATATGTCCCCACGACTGATCATCTCCTTTGGTGACATGAGGGCTGGCTCCTTCCTCGCTCAACGAAACAGCATCGCGATTTAGCGGGGAAATGCAGCTTGCCACTATACCACGCGGGTCTGATTTATTTAGTTATTTTTAATGTTTAGATTTAGGTTTTTTATTTTTCTTATGTAAGTATAAATAATTAAATAAATCCTTATATGACTACCGAGATAGCTGTATACCTACCTATATTTAAACAATACAATATATTGCCATTGCTCTGTCTTTATAAATATTTGAAATAGCTAAATTTGTGCACCAACATCCAGCTTAGTTTCAGCCAGAAGGTTTAAAGACAAATTATATGTCCCACCACAAAGGTTGGCCCTTTATTCACGAAATAGCTACTGCATAAATATCAAAATATATAATCATATTCCAGAACATCTGACTAAACTTCTCCTGCAGGCAGGTGTTTAATAAGATATTGCTAAAAAAATATTATATCAAATATTTTATTAATATAAAAACCTTAAATCAAACTAAAGATTAAAAATAACTAAATAAACCTCCGCGTGGAATAGTGGCAAGAATACTGGCTGCTATCATTGAGCGAGTAATGAGCCAGCCCTCTTGTCACCAGAAGAGATGATCAGTCGAGGGGATACGTTTTGGCATTTGAACCCCACGGACCTAGAGTTTCTACACCAAACGGCACAAATCAATAATTGAACTTGATATATTGAATAAAGAATATTATTCTGTAAATTAATTCCCAAATGATAAATCACGTTTTTCCCATTATTATTTTATTATTGTTTTAATGGAATTAACTGCTGACATGTTTTTATTTTTGAATATTATATTTGACTGATTGTATTTGAAGCTGTTGTGTGTGGTATTTGTGTAATTTTATTGATTGAGTTTTTGATTTGACATTTAAATATTCCCAGACTTTGTTTGTACCTACTGTAATTAAATATTTGTAACACCGTAATGAATATGCTACACTTATTATATTCTGACAAATAAAGAATCATTTCATGACACCAAAAACATAATCATATAATTAAAAAAAAAACTAAAATATACGATTTAACCACATTTGCTTCGAATTCTGGCTACCCATATGCGATTCAGGCGTGATTATTATTGTATGGGCAGCTTGAATTTAGAAGATTGCTTACCCCGTTTTTGGTAGTACAAATTATGATCCGCATTAAAAATACAAATATAGGGAACATTAGCAAATATGAGGGGTGGATTTACAGAAACAGCGTGTAATTGATAATAATTCTTTATTCAGAATAAAAACTTTCTATTCAATGACTCAACAACACATATTGTTTCCATACGCCCTTATTTTTATAAATTTTTAGTTTTGAAGCGGCCCATGCAGTGTTTTTGTATTGTTATTCATATGTTGAGTGTTACAATGACTTTGAAATATTAATACTATTGTGTCGCGTTTGTTGTTTTAGCGGATTGCCTTTGATTCTTTGTAAAGTTTTTTAAAACAAACATCATTCGAGAAAAGTGGAATGCACTGGTGAATTGAATAGGACATTTGAAAATAAATCACTAGGAAAAATTAAAGGGATGTGTGTGTCGTGTATTTTGTTTATATTTGTGTAATTCATGAAAATATAATTCATGTATTCAGAATAGTTGAGGGCTTTTAGGTGAGCTTATTTTAAGTAATTGTAATTCTTTTTAAGGTTCCGATGAAAAACGGAAACCCTTAGGTATAGGATGTGTCTGTCTGTCCGTCTGTCACGTTTATTTTCTCCGAATCTGCTGGACTAAAAATTTTAAAACCTAGTTCATAAATATATAATTTAATTACCCAATCACAGACGTATAGCGTAATTAATTGAAATTAAATTTTGGAGGAAAAATTAAAACGGAAAATAATATTTATTTTCAAGTGTATTAATCAAATGAAAGGGCTCGTTATACAAATATATTTTATTTATATATTTTAAATGCATAGTTAATATTATATTAAAGAAAATATACGAAATATATAATTATATACGGTCTTTAGTGGAAGAAAACACAATTCAATTTCAATAAAATTATCGTCTTTATTATTATTTTATTACTCAAGGAAGCGAGACTTGGGTATTGTTAAAAATAAAATATTATTATGCAAAAAAAACCAAACCGAAATTCCAATCCATCATTATAAACTTCAATCAATCACGTACTAAATTGACAAAGACAATAATAATTATATTTTTAAAACTCAACAGGTATGAAATATTAGCATGAAAGTAAGATAAATGCAGTGGAAATGCTGTCTTTTCGTAGAATGTGTGATATAAAGCGTATGGCGATATCATTAGAGAAGAATGCGGAGTGAAAGATGAAGAAAAGTAGTTTACACTGGTTTATACACGTTATAAGACTGAAGGATGAAAGATTGACTAAAAAGGTGTATATGGCTGAAGTGAAAGGAAATGCTGGTAGAGAACGACCTAGGTGTACTTTTATTGAACATATAAAACATGTATTGATCGATGGAAATATTAAAAGTACACATAATCGCCGAGCATGTATGAAAGGTTTGATCAGGATCGTAACAAATGGCATTCGATTGTCTCTGCCTACCCCTCTTCGGATAACAGGCGTGATGATAGATAGATAGATTATCGTCTTTATCGTATTATAATATGGCTTTTAAAAGCTTTGACTTCACAAATTCTGCACTGAAAAGTGTGCTTTCCGAAAGCATGTGCACAAGTCACTATAACAAAAATACCCAAATCGCTTCAAGTGTGCCTATAAAATTTGAAGAGTTCTCAATTTGTCCAGGATCACATCATCAGATCCTGACCTGATGACTATGGGACCACCTGGAAAGTATACCATTTCAAACAAAATAAAAAAAACCCAAATCGCTTCAAGTGTGCCTATAAAATTTTAAGAGTTCTCGATTTCTCCAGGATCCCATCATCAGATCCTGACCTGATGATTAAGGGACCACCTGTGAAGTATACATTCAAGTATACAAAAAAAAATTAAAAAGGTTCCGACTAATTGAGAATCTTCTCCTCTTTTGAAATTTACGTTAACAGTTATTAGTTTTCCACGGTCGAAGCCGAAGCAGAAAGCTAGTTATTACAATCAACAAATCAGTAGGATCGCTTGTGTCATAATTGATAACACCAAAGGGTAGTCTATAAATTCCCAAATTCATAGGGGAGAACTCCATTCGGTTCTCGACTAATTGTCGTCGGTGCAACATATGTCAAGGCCCCTAATAAATAGACATTATCTCAAATGAACCGTACATTTGATGAATAGTATATCTAATTTCGCATGATTCCCGTATAAATGCATTCTGAAATGTACAATATAATTGGCCTTTGATTTCAATTACAACTAATCTCTCTATTTATTCTTACTTTTCCACCTCGGCTTTGAACGTTGAATATTATGAAATCTATCTATCATCACGCCTTTTATCCCAAGAGGGGTAGGCAGAGACAATCTAATGCCACACGCTTACCTAAATATTAATTAAGCATTACTTGGAAATAATATATTATATTGGGTTTCAAAATAATAAAAGTGTCACTAAAACTGAATCACCAAACAACATAAAAATTGTTTAACCTAACCTAACCAAACCAAACCAAACCTAACCTAACCTAACCTAACCTAACCTAACCTAACTTAACCTAACCTAACCTAACCTTACCTAACCTAACCTAACCTAACCTAACCTAACCTAACCTAACCTAACCTAACCTAACCTAACCTTACCTAACCTAACCTAGGCTAACCTAACCTAGCATGCTGTTCCTAAACACAAAATAAAATAAATAGAGGGGCTACAGCATTATAGTGAAGTGGAAATTGTAAAATAACTAGCTAAGAATAAATTTAAGATAAAAATAAATAAAAGAAACAATTGTTGCAATATAAACAAAAATGAACGAGAGTGCCTTAAAGGCGGCACAAAAAAAAAACCTAACCTAACCTAATAGGATATAGAAAAAAGTAATCAAACTATAATTTAAGATACATATTTACATTAATCCGATGATTCATACTTAGAGACAGATTTTATTAATATTATGACTAATATATTTCTTTGGGATAGATATTGTTACGAGCTGGGGTTCGAAGAGATTTAAAATACCGATTAAATAAACAAACTTTACTTCAACACCACAAAAATACAGTTAAATAATTGAACACTATAGAATAACACTTAGTCGCACTAAATTCCACTTCACTGTTTCGCTTTGATCGCTCTGATTCGCACTGTGTTCCGCACTGTCTTCTCCCGGCGACGATCCTCTGTTTATATTGCCCTCCGAACATTCGAGAAACGCCGAGACCGTTGTACAAAGCCGTAGACGCGTCTCGATGCGGCTCGGCGCCAAATACCTACACACAGACCGCGCCCGATTTTGGTACCTATGGCTAGGCACATACGGTCCATTTTCGTTTGTACTTTGATTCTCTCTGGATGTTTCTAGAGACGTCTATCGACCTTGATGTGTTTAGGTATTTATTTGTGCGATTTAAGTACCTATTCGTTACACTGCCCCCCGCTTAGACTTGCTCGTCCCGAGCAATATTCGAGCCTTTGTAAGGAGCCAGTCGATCAATATGGACAACCTTTAACTGTCCACGCGGGCATCGTTGGATCCGATAGGTCACGTCATTGATCCTCGTGATGACCTTATACGGGCCTTCCCAGCGGTTCTGCAGCTTGGGAGATTTGCCTTTTCGGCGTTTCGGGTTGTGCAGCCACACCAACGATCCCTCGTCAAAACCGTTACTATTGAAGTTTCTATCGTACCTGGTCTTCATCTTTGTACTGGCCACAAGACTGCTCTGACGAATCTGGTCATGTATGTCGCACATCTTGTTTTTCAGGTTCGATACGTAGTCACTTACAGGTTGCGGCGCATCCGGAGGTCCGCCGGTCAGGAGATCAACTGGTAGTCGGAGTTCTCTCCCAAAGTTGGCATAAGCAGGAGTCACCTTTATGCTTTCATGCTCTGCGGATCGATATGAGAGCAAGAACAAGGGAATATATCGGTCCCAGTCCCTCTGGTGATCCTCAACCAGTTTCGCCAAATGAGTCTCCAAAGTGCGGTTGAACCTTTCAACCATTCCGTCGGACTGTGGATGATACGCCGTAGTCCTCGTTTTATTTATTCTCAGGAGACGGCATACTTCCTGGAACAACTGCGACTCAAAGTTACGCCCTTGATCAGAATGTATCTCCATTGGTAGCCCGAACCTGCAGAATACTTCGTTGACCAACTTAGTCGCCACTGTTGTCGCTTCCTGGTTGGGAATTGCGAAGACCTCCGGCCACTTCGTGAAGTAGTCCATCACGACCATAAAGTACTTGTTCCCATCTTCAGTGACCGGGAACGGTCCAGCAACGTCCACCGCAATTCGTTCCCATGGAGCGCCAACATTGTACAGCTGCATTCGTCCCCTCGTACGTGTCGTAGGTCCCTTCACGGCCGCACATACTGTGCACTTGCGACACCAATCCTCGACATCTTGCCGGCAATGAACCCAATAAAATCGTTTCCTGATTTTCGCCAGGGTTCGATTCATGCCCAGATGTCCTCCCGAGGATCCATCGTGCACGGACTCAAGCACTGCGCGCACCTTTGACCTAGGCACGACCAGCTGCATCAATGTCTCCTGTCCACTTGGCGACTCCCACTTGCGGTACAGCAACCCGTTGTGCAGCACTAGACTTTCCCACTGAGCCCAGTAGCTTTTCGTGGTGGAACTCATGGCTGATACAACATTCCAGCCGGGCCTTGGAACATTCTGCGTCTTCCATTCCATTATCGGCGCCAAGTTGTTATCCTTGAGTTGCTCGTCTCTCGTCCTCTCGTTCGCCCATTCGTCACTAAGGTTGTTAGTCGTAATCACTTTGATGACAGAATCACCGATTTCACGCCTCGAGCAGTGTTTACAATCTTCAGGGCACGGCCTGCGTGACAGTGCGTCAGCGTTGCCATGCATCCGTCCTCGTCGATGTTCGATCGTGAAATCGAATTCTTGTAACTGCTCGATCCACCGACCGACTTGTCCTTCAGGATCCTTGAATTGAAGTAACCATTTCAACGCCGCATGGTCTGTCCGTAGCTTGAACTTCCTTCCGATGAGATATTTGTTGAAGTGTCGTAACGTCTTCACTACGGCCAGAAGTTCGCGTCTGGTTACACAGTAGTTCCTTTCTGGTTTCGACAGAGCCTTGCTGAAATACGCTATCACAACTTCCTTGTCCCCCTTCCGTTGTGACAGCACACCTCCAATGGCGATGTTGCTTGCGTCTGTGTCCACCACAAACTCGCCGACTTGGTCCGGGTAGCCCAATACAGGTGTTTCACACAGCCGTTGTTTCAGTTCCTGGAACGACTTCTCACAGTCGTCAGTCCACTGAAACGAACGCTTGTCCTCCGTCAGTCGATGTAGGGGCTTGGCTACTCCCGCGAAGTCGTATACGAAGCGGCGGTAGTATGAGCACAGACCAAGAAACGCCCGAACATCTGTTTTGTTCCGCGGGGTGGGCCATTCTCGTACAGCTACTGTCTTGACAGGGTCGGTTTCTACGCCATCCTTTGTAATTACATGCCCGAGGTAATTCACACGTTTCTTGAAGAAGCTACACTTCTTGGCATGCAATTTCAGGTTCGCGAGCTTCAACTTGGCAAACACTCTTTCTAAATTCCCCAGGTGCTCGTTGAAGTCGCGTCCCATGATGATGACGTCATCCAGGTAGACTAGGCAAGCTTTTCCAACGAGATCCGCAAGCACAACTTCCATCAGCCTTTCGAACGTTGCGGGAGCATTGCATAACCCGAAAGGCATGACGTTGAACTGCCACAGTCCATTTCCGGTCGAGAAAGCAGTCTTTTCCTTGTCCTTGGGATCGATCTCTACTTGCCAGTATCCACTCTTCAAATCCAGTGTTGAGAACCACTGGTTTCCACTCAACTTGTCCAAGGTGTCGTCAATCCGGGGTAGAGGGTAGCTGTCCTTTCTGGTTACGTCGTTCAGTCGACGATAATCCACACAGAAGCGAGTGCTGCCATCCTTCTTCTTAACTAGCACAACCGGAGAACACCATGGGCTCAAAGAAGGTTCGATGACATTAGCCTTCTTCATGTCTTCCAGCATGCACTGTACTTCTGCTTCTCTTCCTACTGGAATTCGTCGAGCACGTTGACGTATAGGTAACTCGTTGCCTGTGTTGATGGTGTGTTTCACCAATGACGTCCTGCCGAGATGCCCATCTCTATCACTAAAGATGTCAATGTAACGAGTGAGCATCTCCTTCGCTCGTTTGTACTCGGAGATTGACAAGTCCTTCTTCGAAATGTCGACGAGTTCCAAGGGGTTTGCACTGTTATTTTTCATCGCCGACAGCTTCCCCTGGGTGCAGCTCCGCATCCAATTCGCCTCGTCGCACTTCGCCACGACTTGATCCTTATTGAGAGTGACAGGAGCGCCATTGAAGTTGGTCACCCTTACTACAGCTCGTCCACTCTGGCTGTTTACTAAAGTTGGAGTGAGTAACCAGCCTTTATGTTTAGAACGTTCCAGGTGGTCGATGATAGAGCACCTCGTATTGGAGGGGTCCCCATTAGTTGGTAACTCCACATCGACAAGCGTCTCCGAATATGGGTTCAGTTTGACGTCCTTGGCACAGCGCACATAGCCAGCATAACCACCTTTCAAAAATACCTGTTCCTGGCCGCACTGCAGTACACCGTTGCGCAAGTCGATGCCAAACTGGAACCGCTTCATAAAGTCGAGTCCGAGAATGCAGTCGTCTATAATATCGGCCACGATGACGGTGTGTGGGTACTCCCCGTCACCCACCTTGAGTGTCACCGGCAGCTCGTTGTATGCTGGTATTGGCTGACCGGTTGCCGTGAAGAGTTTCAGACAGGAAGATGGACGTCTGGTTCTGCTCGTAGATCGTCCCAACAACTGAGGTCTCACAACCGTGCGCGTTGCTCCTGTGTCGATCGTCATCTCACATGGCGTCCCGTTGACCTCGCCGGTGATCACCAGACTGTTCCCGTCGAAAACTTGTTGGATGGTAACTTTGGGGGCTGTGTCACGAGCAGCCAGTACCTGCCCCGCGGCTCTGGCTGTTACTCGTTTCCCGGAAGCTCCGTAGATACGGCACGGACATCAGCTCCGACGTCCCGTTTCGGCACTCGTTGATCCGTGCCTTGTCGTTTAGGCGCCGGGCAGCTAGCTTTAAGGTGCCCCAGCTTGTGGCAGTTGAAGCAGCGGGGTAAGTAGCTACGCCTCTCTGCTACAGGTGTCGTTGTTGGAGTAGCCTCCTCCGCCACTTGTCGCAATCGCTGAGAACGAGGCTCCTGTCTCACGGCTTCCACCTCTAGAGCATGGGCGAGTGCATCTTTCAGGGCGGTGTGGTGGCCCAGTCGAACTGCAGCTCTGACCTCCATGCTGCGGATGCCGTCGATGAATGCTTGAACGAGGTTCGCAGCAATGAACTCTTGTCCGGCAGATGGGTACGCCTTCCTCACGATCTTCTCGATCTCCAGAGCCCATTGTTGCAGATTCTCACCAGCATGTTGCGTCCTGTCCCTCAGCTGCGCTCGGTAGACGTGCTCCAGGTGTTTGTCGCCGTACCTGGAGTCCATTGCCTCGATCAGGTTCCCGTACGTGGTGCAGCTGTCTGGAGAGGCTTCCAAAACAGACAGTGCGCGGCCTCTTAAAGCCACTGTCAAGGCGGTCAGAGATTGCTCGTCTGTCCAGCCGTTGGCAGAGGCGACCGTTTGGAACTGCAATTTGTACGCTGTCCAGGACGTAGTCCCGTCGTACGGCGGCACCTTGACTCGGGGGCCAGAGACGACGGCGCCTCCAGAAACAGGAGCGGTCAGCTTTAGTTTCCTTACTTCATTCTGGAGCCCCTCGCATCGGCTGTCCAACTCTCCGTAGCGGTCGTTAAGTCTTGCATCCAGTTCTCTGCTCATCCTAGTCTGTATTTCCTTGCAATGCTGTTGGAGGTCTTCGTAACGGATGTCGAGGTCTTCGATTCTCTCCTCGTGCATGTCTGTAACCCTCTGTAGCTGCTTCACCTCCATAGTCACCTTTCCCAGTGATTCTGAAAGCAGCTCCTTAAGGCTAGCAGACTGCTCCTTCAACAGCCGGCAAGTCTGCTCCTCCCGAAGTCTGGCCTCCTCCTCTTGTCGTCTGGCCTGCTCCTCCTGACGTCGGGCCTGCTCCTCCAATAGCTGCCGAGTCTGCTCCTCCTGTCGTCGGGCCTGCTCCTCCATCAGCCGAACCAGCATCCTCATATCGAATGCCTGGGGAGCACCCGCAGAACCCGCAGCACCCGTATCAACTCCAGCAGCAGCTCCAGCACCAACAGCAGCAGTCCCAGCAGCAGCAGCAGCGGCTCCAGCAGCAGCTCCGGCACCACCAGCAGTATTCCCAGCAGCACCAGCAGCGGCTCCAGCAGCAGCAGCCTCGTCGACCTCCTCGCCGTGATGTCCAGCAGTAGTTTGTCGTGTTTTGGGTCGCCGTGATGACGACGAGTCACGTGGTGTAATCGGCATTTTTGAATCCCACACTCCTGACACCAATTTGTTACGAGCTGGGGTTCGAAGAGATTTAAAATACCGATTAAATAAACAAACTTTACTTCAACACCACAAAAATACAGTTAAATAATTGAACACTATAGAATAACACTTAGTCGCACTAAATTCCACTTCACTGTTTCGCTTTGATCGCTCTGATTCGCACTGTGTTCCGCACTGTCTTCTCCCGGCGACGATCCTCTGTTTATATTGCCCTCCGAACATTCGAGAAACGCCGAGACCGTTGTACAAAGCCGTAGACGCGTCTCGATGCGGCTCGGCGCCAAATACCTACACACAGACCGCGCCCGATTTTGGTACCTATGGCTAGGCACATACGGTCCATTTTCGTTTGTACTTTGATTCTCTCTGGATGTTTCTAGAGACGTCTATCGACCTTGATGTGTTTAGGTATTTATTTGTGCGATTTAAGTACCTATTCGTTACAATATTATAATTAGGGTACCTATTGCAGATTAGTGATGCATCTAAACTTAGGTGACAGAAAATATTGATCTCGGTATTTATTGCAAGTAAATCCGCGGGCAAAAGCTAGTATTAAGATACATATCACATAATGTATAACTAATTTAATTACGAATAGAACAAAATAATAAACAAACGCCCTGAACTAAGAAAACAACACGCGGAAGTTTATTTACCTTATGTACTCATGCAAAGATCCTCAAATTGTATAAACAATATATTATTAAGACACTAACGATTTGGACGACAAAGTGGACAGGTCCACCAGGCAAAAGGAATGTTGGCAGACCAAAAGGGCGATGGGCTCATGATGTGATCGCAGTAGCTGGTAAATTCTGGACAAGCATTGGCAGAAACAGGAATAAATGGAAATAGATGGAGGAGGCTTATACCCAAATGGGGTCCATATAATAAATACCTACATAGAACATTAAATAATAACGAATAAAACCTTGGCTTAGCATGGATAGATATATTTAAAATAAGGCTTATTTACCACCTTCGCATAGACAGATTCGACGAATGTTTTTTTTTACTGTTTTCAGTGATATTTGTCATTATATAGCGCATATAAAACCGCGCACAAATAGACTGCAGTTTTAACTATGATTTATGGAAGGCGAGAAGTTTTGTGTGCAAGATTTAAATAAAGAAAAAATGTAAATAAATAATCCAGGTGGACGAGTCGAACTTTGAAGGCATTTTTTTCTTTAAATACATAAACATAAAAAAACAAATAAAAAATACTCCACTATCACGGCCTTTATACCTTACGGTGTGACCAGAGACACCTTTTCACTATATTAGGCCCGTTATAAACTTAAATTTGTCACTATTTGTGTACTTTTATTTGTATATTTGAACGTCAAACTTTACTGCATATAAAAATTGCAAAAATCAGCAGAAACTTTGATTCCGAATAATGAAGGAAAACCATTGACAGCAAGTAGTAGCGTTCGGTTGTAAAACTAGCTTGCTCAAATTGTAACCAGAAGAAAGTTCCACGTAACAAGCGCTTGTAAATCGTGAACTTTGGCGTTCAAGTAGCAACCGCAAGTTTATATATTGGAACTAAACTCTGCAGGTAATATTACAGAAAACTTTTTAAGCAATTTCTTATGAAATATTTTCTGCATATTCTCGACTAGATATCTTCACGGCCTTATACTTTAAATTCGCACTCTCTCTTTATAATATTAATAGCGGACCCGGCAGACGTCCTGCCCAAACGTTGGTTTGCCTGCACTACCCCTACCCCTACCCCGTACCATAACCACTACCCCGTACCACAACCACTACCACTACCACTAACTTTGGATATTGTTCATACAAAAATACTAAAATCGCGATAAAAAATACTTACATTTTTAAACTCGTGACATACCTTCAATAGAAGCAGTCATGAATATGAGGTAATTTATTTTGATAAGGATTAATACCAAGGTACAAATAAAGAGCCTTTTCTATAGCGGCGACATTTCAATTATTTTTTCAAAATAAAATAACATAACCATAATAGTTAGACATAATTATGCTGTCGCGACACTTTTTGTAGAAATGATGTGTTATGTAAAGTCGTAGTACATTATTTTGTTCTATCATCAATAGTTTTCTCAGCACATGCGATGTAAATATTTTTTACACCTTGGGTTACATTATTAGGGTTTTAGTAAGGATCCCTAATTTTTTTGAAAATATAATATAGTCTATGTCGTCCGGGTATAGTGTAGCTTCCCAACGGTAAAATAATCTTTCAAATCGGTCCTGTAATTTTGAATCCTATTCAATGCCAAACAATAAAATCTTTCCTCTTTATAATATTAGTATAGATATCATAATTACTATACTAAGGCTTGTTTGTATATAAAAGTATTATATTGTCAATAAATAAATAATAATTAATTAGTCTGCTTATATATAATTATATTACTAGCTAGAACGCGCGGTTTCGCTCGCTTGTAATAAATAATTTTAAGCCTACCAGAACCTGTAAGATACTTATTTCGAGCCCTACGCTTTCCGCACTTTAGTATAACATTTTTTTCTTCTACTTCACAGTTTCTTCCACTCCATTTTCTTTAAGAATATGTGCTTTAAGCGACTTCACACGTAACGGACACGTTACGGTAAAGAAGTGACACACAGGCTTGTTAAGTAGCTCACGCACTCGTATCTCATCGAAAACTTTCGGTCCGGCCGCCGTATGATCGAGATTGAACACAGGCCACGCATTAGCGCTGTAAACATCCACACGCCTTTGTTTAATCGAATCGTGTGTGTCTGTGTGAGTCACTATTGTGAGTATCTGCATGCAATTCATTGTTTAATCTCGATCATACGGCGGCCGGACCGAAAAAAAATCGGAGAGATACCGGACCAGTGCGTGGGCTACTTTACTCTATGTAATATGTAAACAAATCTTGGAAGTCGAATTTAACTAACTTCTAATTGTCGTATCGATTTGGCACTTTGCAAGTGTATGTAATTCGAATGACAACACAATAAATTAGGTACTATCGATCTGATCTGATGATGGAGCCAGGAGGTGAATAGTGGAAATCTGTAACGAAACGACGTAAGCCGTTCGAGTTTGGCTCGTTTGATTTGTCTTCGCAAGTACTCTGATCCTAGATGATGTCCAGGGTCCTGATGATGGAGCCGGGTGGCCACAGAAACGACGTAACCCCATCGAGTTTGGGCTCATTTGGTTTGCGCAAGTGTGCGTGATTTTAGTTTTTTTATAAACTATTAATTAAGTATTTTTTTTCATTGTAAGACAAGCATTTTTGATCCAACAACGTTAAGACAACTTCTGCAACGAGAATCACAATTAATATATTTATTTTTTATTTTATTACATTCACACAGTCTTTTATCTAACTGGTCGCTTAGACCTGCTTAATACGTTCAATATTTAAAATTGATAAGAAATTGCCAACCGCATAATATATTATGTTGCATCAATTAATTAATTAGTTCAAAGTACAGTCTTGTTTGTTCATGTGGTTATCAAGAAATATATTTAACCTTAGGTATATACCTATAATCATTTAATCATGTTGACGGCCGATCATAGAATTCGGCCATTTCGTTATTTGCGCTATTTGTGGCTCAATGGGTCCGTAGGGTCTCGGAGCAAAGAAATTATATAAGGAATTATCAACTCGTCTAATCTTCAGGTGACAAGAGGGCTGGAGCATACATGGGGCTACGTATTAGCATAGCTATACAGCGATCCTAGCAACACTTCTTGACACTTTACCGCAGGACACTTGACCTAGAACTCGTACACTTGACCTCTTCACAATAGCTAGATCGAAATCTAACGCGGGACTCAGAGCGCCTCTACGCAGGATATGCAACCAGTAATATTGAAAGTCTGGTCTCGGTTGACATATTTTAATCTCAACTTGTATAAACTAGATTTTGCCCGCAACTTCGTTCGCATAGAATTGGCCATGCTACATATTTATGATATACTTTTTTATAACTTATTTTGAAAATATAGCCCATTTTAAGAAACTAAAATCGATATTTTTGTTTTTATTCATTGCGTCTATTTTTAATATATTTTACAAATTTTACCCGCGAAAAGTAAACGTGACGTCACAAGAAGTTGGAACAGGATTATAATCTCGGCCACTATACATAAAAAAGTGACAGTCAACCAAATTAACGTCAAGCAAACGTCAGTCAAGGTCGACTAAAATAAAAATTACTCTTGTTTATATACTCGTGTTTATAATTATTTAAATTGTTAATAGTTTTTTACAATGGCAAGTAAATAGTGTTTCATCCCGTCATGTCCTAATAACAAAGAAAATAATCACACGTGAAATAAAAATTTATAAAGATGTCACTCAAAGATTGACGATTATCCTTTTTGTAGGCAAAGGTATTTTTTTTCATTCCGCTTATGATGACGTCATACATAGGTCAAATGAAGGTTATTGTTTTTTATTGAATATCTTAAAAAGTATAGACTTAATTTAAAATCTGATAAATAGAAATTGTACTGAAAGCTTAGGGGAGAGACGCCTATATTGTACCACTTAACTTTAAACAAGTTTTAAAAGAAAACTATTAAAAATATGGATACATATTTGTTTTCATATAATGCTACGGTTATGTAACTACAAAATGACATAGGATTTTTTTGGCTGAAACTAATCACTTCTTCACAAAAAAAAAATTTTTTTAAGGACCTAACGGTACGATTTAGAGACCGGTTCGTTTAATTGTACCACGTGGTTCTGAAATCGTACTTTGGAATTTTGTATGTAAATATCATTAAAAAATCAATACTATTTTCTGGTCCACAAAGTCATATGTTAAGGCTAAAGGTTCAGGCTATTACAATTAGCAGTTATTTTTCTGACCAAAACTAATCTAAAATATTTTGTACTTATTTAATTTTTTTTTTCTAAAATCCAATCGGTACGATTTAGAGTCGTTCGTACTATACTATTAATAAAGGGGTAAAGTTTGTGACGATGTTTGGATGTTTGTTTGTAGGGGGTAATCTCTGGATCTACTAAACCGATTAAAAAATTCTTTCACTAATAGGAAGCTACATTATCCCTGAGTGCTATAGGCTACTTTTTCCGGGAAAGCGGGCGGGGGAGGGGCAAATTACAGCCACGGGATTTACTGGACCGATTTGAAACATTCTTTCACCAATATTTAGCATGGACCTTTAGGAGTAACATAGGCTACTTTTTGTCCCGGTAAAACGGGCGGGGGAGGGGCAAATTACAACCAAGGGATTTACTGGAAGAGCACTTATAAAAATAGGTTCCATAAATTGTACCGGTACGATTTAAAAACTACTAACCGGTACGATTTATCTAACAAACTCAATTTTGAGAAAAAAAAATTCATTTTATAACCTCAAATAATTGTCTCACTTCGTTTGTACAGATAAAAAGGATATTAGTATAGACTCAATATCGTGCAATAGCAAATTCTCAAAAACTTACCTTAAATTTTCTAGATCTTATGTAACTCAGTTGAAATCTTATACAATTCACAACAAAAATCAATTAAATCTATTTTTTCACAACGTGCCCGTCAGAGAGTTGTAAAAAACTAACAGTATATATTGTGTGTTTCCAACATGACGTTGGTGTTGCCAGGATAAAAAAATAATGCTTTTTGTAGGAATTAGGTGGGTGGTACGATTTAACATCCGGTACAATATAACCTACTCTCCCCTATATCTCGAAACGCTTTCGAGATCTTCGTTCCTGTTCAAAAAGTTAGCATGGCCAACTAGGAACTCTACGCAGATATTTTCCTTAATTTTAACTTCTACCCCCGTAAATTCCCTGTCAGTCAAAAGTTCAAAAAAGTATAAATTCGGTACCTATAAATTAATATCTTTCCAGTCCCAGAAAAATATTTCAACATTTTTTTAAGTAATACCATTTCCCTTCTACACCTCGTTGCACCCCTCCGTAAGAGTCGTTTTTAAAAATCGAAAAATACATGTTTTATTATTTATTTTGAAGAATATTTGAACCAAGTTTCAAGTTGATTCACGCAGGAAAATAACACACATTAGCTCCGTCTTTTTTCAGGGAAACAGTAATCAAAGCGGGAGCTGCGGCGGAAATTGGGTCTCAAATAGATTATTAAAGATATTCTACACGACTGATCATCTCCTCTGGTGACAACAGGGCTGACTCGATCCTTCCTTACTCAACGAATCAGCATCGCGATTCAGCGGGTAAATGCAGACAATATTCTTCTTCTTTTCCCTTCTTTTCAATTCGTCGGAATGTATATGTAGATGTATATTTCCCGATTACTTGAAGACGCCTAGACAGATTTGGGAAATTTTTTTTTGAAAGGGACTTCATATGTGGTCACATTTTTTTGTGAAAAGTGGTTTAGTAGTTTTTTAGAAATTTTGAAAAATCTGACTTATAAGTCAATTTTTCTTCATACCCTACATCTTTTATACCAAACTCAGTATAAATATATATTTTAATAGGTTAATATTTGTTCAAGCGTGCCCTTTATTCAAGCCTTGTGCATGTGTATTCCTTGTATAACCTTATTCAAGACCAGGTCAAATCATGTGAATGGAATAAACCGACTTCATCCACCTTTCTACGTTTTTTGAATTAATTCCTGAACCCCAAGATAACTTGAAGGTGTTCCAGCTCTCCCCATATCTCTACAAAACTATAAATAAAAAGTCACCACCATCACGCTTCCTTTATAATTTTGGCGTGACAAAGTGATCATTATTCGCTATAATGAAGTATTTGTCAAGAGAGGTTGCTACTGCGGGCAATAACAAGTAATTGAGCCATTGAAACCCACAACCCTATTTTTTTAATTTTATGGTCCCACCACGCCAATGATAATCATCTTGTTTTGATATATGACACTACTTTTAGGGTATTGTGAAAAAGGGGTCTGTTTAATTTTTGATGTTATACTTCATACAATCGAGGTGTGATGAATATGTGGAAGTCAGGATCGTAGCAAATTACTCGATTGTCTCTGCCTACCCTTGACGGGATAAAAAGGCGTTATATAATAGATATAGATGGCATTCAACCTTGGATCCTAATTTCGTGAAAATCAATCCCAGGTTTTTCAAGGCTCGGATTTTATAAGATTTATAGAATGAAAATGCTATTTATTTTTTAATACATTGCTTCAAAATCCTTATGTAAAATTTCTGTAGACAAGAAATCCCATGGGAGCCTAGTCATGGGATCCAAGTGGACGGAGGGGAACTTCGAAAGCTAACTTTTTTCGGTTTTCTTTTTCTGAATTACTTAATATGAAGTTTTTGTAATTTCTGTTTTATAAAGTGTTTAAATGAGTTTTCCCTCTTTGCACATATTTTTTCAAGGTCATCACATTTGAAGAAGTATGTATAATTATTTTAATGTCGAAGTCTAGTAAGACCATAATTGAAAATTATTTATTTAATAGTTTTAAAAGTCAAATGTTATTAATAATTTAATTTTTTTCCACTAGAACACAGGATAATAATATACAAAATTATTAAAGATCTGCGCGTAAGCAAATTAAAAAGTTTAAAATAAAAAAAATATTAAATAAAACAAAAACCCGACTGTACAAATAATTGAAAAAATAAAAAGCAGTAAAATCTAGATGTTAAATTAAATATTATCGCAGTTGAGACAAACAAAAGTTAAAACAAAAAAAAAATGCAGAAATGAAAATAAAATCGCCATCAATTTACGACGTTTGTTATTTATTTGTCAAAGTTGTCTAGACGTCTAGATTGTCCTACGTAGTAGTTATAGTATTAACTTGACTAAAAGGTGTCAGATAATTTTACTATACCCATAATAATAATATTGAGTATCCTATTTGAGGCCAATTTGCTGTCTTCCAATAAATCATTTTAGCAGACTTCGATAAAGTAATACGAGTTACGATTTTCTGTCGCTTCAGTAGGGACCCCTTTTTCAGCAAAAGTGCGAGATGATGATATCTCCGTAAGTTGGTTATATCTCGGGATGCTTTTAGAAAGTAAGAAAAATATTATATTTAGAGTTATGACGATTTTAAGATCAATATTTAAAAGGAGCACATTGTTCCGGCATCGTACCGAAAATTTCACATTCCGGCCGCCGTAAGATCTAGGCGGGCCATTTGATACAAGAATTGGACGAGTCTGTAGTCGATTTCGGTGGACCGTACGACGGCGCGCCGGTGGTTGGACGTATGGACCGGTCTTGTCTTTAGCAAAATGAAAGGTCTCGATGAGATCTTCATTTTGGATGACAGCTGTTAAAATATATCTTTACCTAAATATTTGTATTTTTGTACGTTTGTTACGAATAAACTCAAAAACTACTGGACGGATTTTGATCATTCTTTCACCATTGGAATGCTACATTATCCCTGAGTAACATAGGCTATATACCATCACGGCATGACGACGGGAACGGGGTGGGCAGAGGTGAACATGACAGAAGCTATGTATGAAGTGTATGTTTGCCAATATTCTGAAACAGTCACGTACGAAGTCGTGGGAAACAGCTAGTGTAAAATAAATTAGTTATTTTTGTATGAATACGACGATATGGCGGATTTTAGTTGGCGAAATCATGAAATTGCAAATTCTACAATTGGACCACGACTAAATAATAGAGTACGCACAAGCACTGAGGCTGTGTGAAGTTGGCACCCCCAAATTCGATTTTTCAGTTTTTTTTCATCAGGTTCGTTTGTCTACCGTTAGTCCACGTTTGTCCACCAAAAATTTTTTTTTGTCCACCTCTCAAAAAAAAATTATTCAAAAAATAAAAAATGGGGGTGGAAGTTGGCACCCCCAAATGCGAAATTCTATTTTTTTTTCATTCCGTTCGTTTATGCATCGTTAGTCCACGTTTGTCCACCAAAAATTTTTTTTTGTCCACCCTTAAAAAAAAAGTTATTTAAAAAAAACTAAAATTGAGGTGGAAGTTGGCACCCCCAAATGCGAATTTTGAACTTTTTTTGATCAGGTTCGTTTGTACATCGTTAGTCCAGAATTGTCCACCAAAAAATTTTTTTTGTCCACCCTTCAAAAAAAAGTTATTCAAATAAACATTTTTTATGAAAAAAAAACGATAGAAACTGAATTTCCGGGTACGTTCAAACTACACTAAAGGTTTGAAAATCAAGTTTATAAAGTGGGCAAATGATCCAACCCCTCAGAGAAGAGAATCCACCCCTAGGAAGCTAGAGATCCCCCGTCAAAGTGAAACTACTTAGATATATACTGAATTAACTCGCTCATAACTACGTCTCTAAGGGTGGACAAACGAAAATATGTGGTGGACAAATGAGTTTCTGAAGTGGACAAACAGACCTACCCCTCAGAGAAGCAAATCCACCCCTAGGAAGTTGGAGATCCCACGACAAAGTTAAAATCCTTAGATAGATACTTATATCACGCATAACTATATCTCTAAGGGTGGACAAACGACAATATGTAGTGAATAAACGAGTTTACGAGGTGGACAAACAAACCAAAACCTCAAAGAAGCAATTTCATCCCTAGGAAGCTAGAGATCCTCCGTCAAAGTTAAAATCGTTAGCTATATAATTAACTCACGTATAGCTATATCTCTAAGGGTGGACAAACCACAATATATGGTGGACAAATGAGCTTCTGAGGTGGAAGAATAGACCTACCCCTCAGAGAAGCTAATCCACCCCTAGAAAACTAGAAATCCTCCGTCAAAGTTAAAATCCTTAGATATATAATTAACTCGCGTATAACTATATCTCTAAGGGTGGACAAACTACAATATATGGTGGACAAATGAGCTTCTGAGGTGGACAAACAAACCTACCCCTCAGAAAAGCAAATCCACCCCTAGAAAGCTAGATATCCTCCGTCAAAGTTAAATTCAGGACTTTTGTCTTTAAAAATGTTTATTTGAATAATTTTTTTTTGAAGGGTGGACAAAAAAAATTTTGGTGGACAAACGTGGACTAACGATGTACAAACGAACCTGATGAAAAAAAGTTGAAAATTCGCATTTGGGGGTGCCAACTTCCACCTCATTTTTAGTTTTTTTTAAATAACTTTTTTTTGGAGGGTGGACAAAAAATAATTTTTGGTGGACAAACGTGGACTAACGATGGATAAACAAACGTGATGAAAAAAAAATGAAAATTCGCATTTGGGGGTGCCAACTTCCACCCCAATTTTATTTTTTTGAATAACTTTTTTTTGAGAGGTGGACAAAAAAAAATTTTTGGTGGACAAACGAACCTGATGAAAAAAAACTGAAAAATCGAATTTGGGGGTGCCAACTTCACAGAGCCAAGCACTGACATCCTCTTACAATAACCACACCTATAAAACGGTGGACTAGCTGTGCCTTGCGGTTGCACCCGCGTATATGGTTACTGGTCAGCTCCTTTTAGTCGTAGCGTGAAGTTATATAGCCTATAACCTTTCTCAAGAATTGGGCTATCAAATGCAAATCCAAAGATTTCCAGAGATTAGCGCATTCAAAGAAACTCTTCAGATATAGTTAGGATTAGTCTCCGATTGAAAAATAATCGGATACCTTGCTAATCTGTTCCCTTACTTTTACGACATATGTTAAAAAATCTTGTATAGGCAACATACAAAGGCGGCATCAAAAGCCAACATTTGTACAAATAGTCAAAGAATATTGTTATCTCATCAGATAAGGTGAGAGTGTACTAATAAGCAATGTCACATCAAATGTTCAAAGTGGCGTGTGATAGGGTGGCAGGTGCATTCACTGTTAGATGCACATTTGTAAAAAAGGACACGGGTACCTTGACTTGACACCCCCGGGAACCGTGTTACCGTTCCCCAAGGTTCCCATCACGGAGTCATAATGTAACAATGTCCACATTTAGTAAGTTGTATTTTAATATTTTTAATAAATGCAATAAATCTCTTAAACCCTACCTGGGGTGTTTAAAATCCGAGTTCATCAATAAGTCACTCACAGCGAGGTTCGTAATCGGCTTTTCTTTCAACTACAACAAAATAAAAATAAATTAATCAAAATTTTCTCTATTTAGGTAGATAAATTAATTTTAACTTTTTGTATACTGTATATAAATTTTTCCCGAAGCCCGCCAAAACTTTCGCACCGAAAATTTTATTTATTTTTTGTTACACTTAAATTCTCCATTTTGACGGAAGGCAAAGGACCTAGCCATACAGCCATGTACAGACATGTTTTTCCGAGTGTTAGGTTGCTCTAAAAACACAAGTGCAACAAGAAGTAAGCCATTCTCAGCGAAGTTCTCAATCTGCTTTTATTTCAGCGTTAAAGTTGACAAAATAGAAACCAGTTTCAACAAAGCATAGTACGGTGGCATATAGAAAAAGTACTTCTGTTTATAATTATTTCTACACTGGCGGACCCGGCAGACGTTGTCATGATGACTAAACGTAGGCTTGCCTGAATTATACCTACCCCTACTTATCAATTGACTGCTCTAGAGAAATAAAGTAGCGCTTTCTGATCACTATATTGACAATTAATGAGGATATTACAGTATAGTTGGAAGAAAATATCTTTCTAGCTAGTTTCAAAGAGATAATTGGCGCGTAGTTATGATTCAAGGAACTTTGAAAGAACTTGGTACCTATCCAGTTAGATATCACTTCTTTTATTAAGGATCCTGTTATCTCAGTGTACTTACTTATCTTGCAAGTTTCTTGTTACGAACTTGACTTTCTTTCACATTTATGTTTCAGAAATTTTGCTCGATATTGATAACGGCAACAGGTAGACGCTTGAAATATTCACAGAATATTTAGTTATATATTCACTTTAAAAATAAATAATTAAATTAAAATAAAATTAATATTTAAGGGGGGCTCCCATACAACAAACATTTTTTTTTTTTTTTTTTTTTTTTTTTTTGCCGTTTTTATAGATAATGATACGGAACCTTTCGTACACGAGTCCGACTCGCACTTGGCCGGTTTTTTATATATTTTATAATAGTATGTAGACGCACTTATTTTATTATAATTTTTATGAAAACAACTCGGTTTTGATTTTACCAGCGCAGATTCAAACATTCAAACGACGCGCACCCTTCAAACTTTAACCCTAAAATTCGTGGGTCGTATCATATAACTTTAAATGAGACCCATATTAAATATATTACTCAAAGCAAAATGTTTTCTAGTTCTTGCAAAAGTTGCTCATTATGTCTATTAATTAAAAAATAATTAAAATAAATGCAGTGGAAATGCGGTCTTTACGTAGAATGTGTGATATAAAACGTATTGACCGCATCCGGAACGATGTCATTAGAGAAGAATGCGGAGTAAAAGATGATGTTGTGACAAAAATGAAGAAAAGTAGTTTACGCTGGTTTGGACACGTTGAAAGAATGAAGGATGAAAGATTGACTAAAAAGGTTTATTTGGCTGAAGTGAAAGGAAATGCTAGCAGAGGACGACCTAGATGTACTTTTATTGAACATATAAAAAATATGTTGATCGAAGGAAATATTAAAAGTACACACAATCGCCGAGCATGTATGAAAGATAAGATGAATATAAAAGAAGCAAAAGAGATATGTCAGGATCGTAACAAATGGCATTCGATTGTCTCTGCCTACCCCTCTTGGGATGAAAGGCGTGATGATAGATGATAGATAGATTAAAAAATATTTAATTTCATTCTAGGCAAGGCAATTATAGGTATAAATAAAATCTTGACTTTCTGACCATTCCTGACTGACTGACTCTTGAGGGGTAAATATTATGAGAAAATATAGTTAGAATTTTATTTAAATTTGCCGTTTTTTAATTTAATTTGAACAATAAGTAAAGAAATCTAGGTCCATTAAGTGCAATGGTGTGGTTAGCAAGTGTATGAATTTGAAAGATGCAACCAATCTTGACGGACAGACAGACGTGGTTAGGCGTTTTATATGGTATTGTTATACAGTGATTACAACTCAATTTTTCGCATAAATGAAAATGCTACGGCCACCCTAGATATTTATGTATGGAGGAAAATCATAGGGTGTATTTTGGTATTCACCCTCTCACCCTCTTTAAGAGTCAAGCGTTACTTCAAACAGATTGTCCGGATTAGCTGAGCTCAGATGTATCCACCCTTACTGATGCACCTGATCATGGGGTCGTGATGCGAAAAATGTTTCAATAATTGCAGTAATGAGATACAATTAAATTACAAAGTGGTAAAGCAGGTCAGATGCCATCTGTTCGCGCTCTTAGGTACTAATATGTATTATAAATGCGAAAGTTGAAAACGGACCAAAAAAATCGATGTAATATTTGCACAGATCTGATTCATTCCAGTGGCAGGTATATCTAATTACCCCGGGACACTTGAATTTTTCATAAACATTATCTACCAGTGCATAGAAAAATAAAATCTTCTGTACATTTGTCTAAAGTGCTCGCCAGTAGAAAATATAAATTTTATATATTTTTTTTCAATACAGAATGTATTGATATCTTCTGTCATAGTTACAATTGGTTACAATTGATTTCCATAATTTTATTACCAAGGTACTAGACTTTCTGCCCCCGGCTCCGCCTGTTGATATATTCGAACAAAATAAAATATAGCCTATGTATGTCACACGGGGATATCGAAGCTTTCTCTATAAGTAAAATAATTTTTATAATCAGTTTTTGAGTTAATTCATTACAAACAAAAATACAAAAAATACATTTTACCTCTTTATAATATTAGGATTAGTACCTATAGAGAAGTATAAACCGGCTAAATTTAATCGTTTTAAATTGTCTACAAGTTATTTAGCCGTATTTCTATTAATTAGTAACATATAATAATTTTATAATTGGAACGCTTTCGAACATTTGTTTTTTTTTTGTTTGTTTGCATTAAACAGGCTCCGAAACTTGTAGACCGATTTGAAAAAATATTTCACCGTTGGGAAGCTACACTATCCCTGGGTGACATAGACTATATTCTATTTTAAAGAAAATTAGGGATCCTTACTAAAACTTCAATAATGTAACCAAAGGTGTAAAAAAATGACCTAAGAAATTCCTTACATCGCATGCGCTGCGAAAACTATTGATGATAGAACAAAATAATGTACTACGACTTTGCAAAACACATTATTATCTACAAAAAGTATCGCGACAGCACATGTCTAACTATTATAGTTATGTCACAATAAGTGTTATTTTATTTTAAAAATTAAATTGAAATGTCGCAGCTAGAAAAAGCTCTTTATTTGTACCTTGGTATTAATCCTTATCATAATAAATTACTTTATATTCACGACTGCTTCAATACCTTTATATAACTTTTTTTTTTTTTCACGGGTTGCTTTACAGCTCCCGAAACCGTGTTACGGTTCCAGGGTACCCAGCGGAAGACCAAGTCTCCCTCGTTTAGCCGATGGTATTTGTGAGGCTATATCTAACGAGTGGCTAGAATTATTCAATTTGGATATTCAATTCGAAATATATCACGAGTTTAAAAATGTAAGTATTTTTTTATCGCGATTTTAGTATTTTTGTATGAACAATAATATTTAAAGTTAGTGGTAGTGGTAGTGCAGGTCTGTGTGGTATGTGGAGGGTAATCTCTGAAACTACTGATCCGATTCTGAAAATTATTTCACTAATATGAAGCTACATTATCTCTGAGTGCTATAGGGTATATTTTATTTTGTACTAAAATACTCACGGGCGAAGCCGGGGGCGGAATGCTAGTTATATATAAAAACACTGACTGAAGACAACACCGGTAGACCTAGAGATTTGAAGTTTGGATAAAAACATTCCTTGAGTGAAATAATAAAAATGGTGGTAAAGTTTGTGTGATAAGATGATGGCATTTTGTGACAAAAAAATATATTTAATAACGTGAAAAATAATATAACGATTTGGTAGCATTTTTGCCCTCAATTTGACAATGTCCTTTATTGTCATTTTTGACATTGCGTGTATTATATGACCGCAACTGTGTGATAACATAAAGTTTTCGTGATACAATATGTGTAATATTAACGAAGAAACCACTATAATTATTATGAATAAATTAGCCTAAGGTAAGAAATTTACTGGTCACTTTTTGCATATGATTTTTTTTAAATAAATGGATTTTTAACAAAACATAATCCAAAAGACATAAGTTCCTCTGATACTATCTATCATGACGCCTTTTATCCCAAGAGGGGTAGGCAGAGACAATCGAATGCCATTTGCTACGATCCTGACATACCTCTTTCGCTTTTTTTATATCCATCATACCTTTTATAATGTTCGGCGATTGTGTGTACTTTTAATATTGCCTTCAATCAATACATTTTTTATATGTTCAATAAAAGTACACTTAGGTCGTCCTCTGCCAGCATTTCCTTTCACTTCAGCCATATAAACCTTTTTAGTCAATTTTTCATACTTACTTCATTCTTTCAACGTGTCCAAACCAGCGTAAACGAATTTTGTTAATTTTAGTCACAACATCATCTTTTACTCCGCATTCTTCTCAAATGACATCGTTCAGGATGCGGTCAATATGTTTTAGGTATATCTTATATTCTACGAAAAGACAATTTTGATATTTATGTAATTTATCCATTTGCATACCCCTATTAAACATAGCCCCCAGGCGTGAAGGTTAAAATTAACGAGAGGTCAACCAAACGTCGAGAACCTATATCTATGCATCGCAATCCTATACACACTCATACACATCTGCACGCCCCATATACGTTGCGGTGTGACCAGATAACTTATAATGTTACCTATTTATCAGATGTAGGTATCTGTTGTTAGAAGAAGTACGGACGCCGCTTTACGCGCTCTCCGAAGGACGAGAAGTTGATTAAATAATAAATAACAATGACCCCTGGCATTGCAGATGTGAAATATCGAAATTGACGCGTCAAGATTACTGTGGTCGAATAGAGAGGCACATGCAGTACATATATAGTATACGCGACACGCATACACGAGAGAGTATACAGCGGCGGGGGAGACGGGGCATGACGCAGTTTTTCGTCACGTCATACAAGTCGATCTTACGCCCTTTTTACATCAAATTACAATAATCTACCAATTACACTATTGACTCGTGAAATAATGCATACCAGTTGGCATTAGTCAGTACAAAATAAATAAAAACCGCTCGGTAAAAAAATCACCGTTTGTTGTATGGGAGCCCCCCTTAAATATTAATTTTATTTTAATTCAATTATTTATTTTTAAAGTGAATAATATAACTCAATATTATGTGAATATTTCAAGCGTCTACCTGTTGCCGTTATCAAAATCGAGCAAAAACGAGCAAAAAAAATCACGTTTGTTGTTTTATTCTGTTTTTTTATATGTTGTTATAGCGGCAACAGAAATACATCATCTGTGAAAATTTCAACTGCCTAACTATCACGGTTCATGAGATACAGCCTGGTGACAGACGGACAGACAGACAGCAGCGGAGTTTTGGTTTAAGCCTTTGGGTACCGGAACCCTAAAAGCTGATCAGGAAAGCCACTAAAAGCGGCACTTTTGTGCTTATAAGACAGTGGTGACTTGACAATTCATGACTTGACGTGTCAGGCCTCTTTGTGAAGGCGCTCATTCAATGATGCACCTGTCGTTTTTTAACACCGCGCCGTTGCACTTTTAACAAAGGAATAAGTGAGCATTTTTGCTGTAACGATTGCGTTGGGGGTGTTTCGGACCAAATGTTACTGATTTTGATTGTAGATTTGATTTACATACAGAACTGTTATTTGTACTGTTAATCTAATAAAAAAATGTAGGTACTTATAAGTTTCTTGATTTTATCTCACTGAATTAAAATAAACTCGAGAACGGCTTGTTGTATCTGTCTCCGTCCCGAATAGAATAACTATTAAAGTATTGGAAAAATGCACGAAAAAAAATTTTAAGAAAAGCATTTTCCATACATTTTCTATGGAACGACTTTTTTGATTTCAGAACGCATTGATGACATAAACAAAAATTCAATTCATCTGTCAAATCGATTTGTTTTAATGCTTCAAGTTTTGATTTCAATCGAGCAGCGGTAGTGGTAGTGGTAGCGGTAGTGGTAGGAGTTGGAGTAGAGGTAGTGGTAGTGGTAGTGGTAGTGGTAGGGGTGGAGGTAGTGGTAGGGGTTGGAGTAGGGGTAGGGGTAGAGGTAGTGGTAGGGGTTGGAGTAGGGGCAGGGGTAGTTGTAGTGGTAGGGATTGGAGTCGAGGTAGTGGTAGTCGTAGGGGTAGGAGTAGGGGTAGGGGTAGGGATAGTGAGAGTGGTAGTGGTAGGAGTAGGAGTAAATAGCAGGCAAGCCAACAACGGGTCCAATAGTGACAAGATGAATATGTGTTTTAATCTTATTAATTCAGAGATCACGTACTGAAAGTAATTATCTATTTTAAGACGGGTACAACGCACTGATGCTAATTTTCGCCCCGACTTGATTCACTGATTCTGTTAATACTCAGCTCCTAAACATGATAGGTCCATGTTTAATACTCGTAAACCTTCCAGGTGAATCAATCTCTCAAATCATAAAAACCGCAACTATATATTTAGTAGTTACATGAAGTATGAACGGATAGCACAGAACAGAGGTGGCAACTAGTGGCAAGCCTGTTGCTGTAACAAAATCGGTTGTCTGTAAAGTCGGTTTACTGACGATAGTTGAACGTGACAACGCGGACGCATCGCTCACTTAAGTAGGAGAGAGGCAGATGTCGAACGCTGCCGAACGCCGAGGCCGATTGTGCCTCTTTGTCGCTCGTTCCGCGCTCTCGCTTGCACTTCAAGCCTTAAATGGAACGCCTCAGACCGAGGTAATGCCGGGAGGTAACGCCGCATGAGTCATGTTTTTTCGTGCGTGCAGCCGGCTTCATCGAATTATAAGACGTTGTCACGTCAAAAATTGGACACTGTTAGTGGTGTGTCTGTCCACACTGTAAGATTTAAAGGCCATGAAGGTGTGTGTAAATGTTAAAATCAAGAATAAGAATAGAGTTTATTCGAACAACAAAACGGCAAGTCACTCCGCAACATACAATCAAGGGGTCCTCCAAATAATTCTGTTCGTATATAATTTGTAGGTAACAAAAACTAAACTTGAAATAATATAAATTATGTTTGTTCTTTTCGAGTGTGAAATGACTAGTTTAATAGGGTTATTGAGAAATACATAACCGTTGCCCCATTTTTTTCATTGGAATACTAAAAAATTGTACCTCCATTTAAATACATGTAGATAAAAGATCCCGACCGCCTCTGTCTGTTTGTCGGAGTTTATCAAATAACAAAAAAAAATTAACGTGTATTAGTGGATACGCGTAAGAAGTGAATTTATTGTTAACTAGCTTTCCACCCCCGGCTTCGCCCGTAGACATTTTCAAATAAAATAAAATAAAATAATTTCTAGAACCCAATTGCAGCACTACCTACCGGATCCAATTGTGATTCTATCCAGGGACCCACTCAAACACACACAAAAAAAACATCAAAATCGGTCCAGCGTACAGAAGAATTGTATCACACTATGGTATCACCCACGTTAGTAGTTACTGCTCCGCCCCTTTGAGTCGTAGCGTGATGTTATAGTATTATAATATGTTCCTTCCAATGCAAAAAGATTTTTTCAAATCCGACTGGTACCTTAATCCAGAGATTAGCGCGTTTAAACAAACAAACATACTCTTCAGTTTTATTATGAAATTACACCTTGGGTTACATTATTGGAGTTTTAGTAAGGATCCCGATTTTTTTTAAATAGAATATCGCCTATGTCACTCAGGGTGAATGTAGTTTTCCAATGGTGTAAGATTTTTTGAAATCGGGACAGTAGTTTTTGAGTTTATTTATTACAAACATACACACAAAAATACAAATCTTTCCTCTTTATAATATTAGTATAGAAGTATAGATGGGAGCGCCATATGTATTTTTTAGAAAGAGTTAATATTATGACACCAAAGTGTCATCAGCGCTTTACGTTTACGAGTAAAGAAAATTTTTGTCTACCCTGTTACCGTGAAAAACGCATCAAAATCGGTTCAGTAGTTTTTGCGTGAACAGGTCACAGACAGACTTACTTTTGCTTACTATACAAAAATTACACACCCAATAATCATAAATTTTACATAAATATTCCTGAGAAGGAGTACGCCGTTTGGGGGAAACGTGTCAATAAAGTTTCGTAGAGCGCCATCCCGCTCTGTCTCGTTTTTTTATCTCGTTCTGGTTTTACGATTTTATTCCGTTCTTCCTACCCGTGCAAAACCGGGAGCGGGCAGCTACTCGCTAGTTATCCATAAACGTGGTGTCATTTCGTTAACTACGTATTTTGTCCTAAAAATCTTTAATTTTATCTCAATAATTTATTTCTCAAGGTTGTGAACATCTAAATGCTTATTAATAAGCGTTTAGATATATGAATTGTTTGTGTAATGAAGAATTATTATATGATAGTAAGAATAAGAAAGTAATAAGGATATAGCTCCTCGACTGATCATCTCTTGTGACAAGAGGGCTGGCTTTTTCCTCGCTCAACGAATCAGCATCGCGATTCAGCGGGGAAATGCAGCCAGTATTCTTACCACTATTCCACGCGGACCTGGTTTATTTAGTTATTTTTATTGTTTAGATTAGATTTAAGGTTTTATAATGTTTTGAATCAAATAAATATATTTAAAAAAATGAAGAATAAAGTTACAATTATTAAATTACGCAGTTAAGGCAAGTCGGTGGCCGAGTGGTTAAAACGTCTGATATTAACTAGGCGGACACTTACGGGCTTCTCCATCCAAATATACCTCAACGGAACTGGCTACTCGTTAGGTATAGCCTCACAAATACCATCGGCTAAAAGAGGAAGACTTGGTCTTCATGAGCTGGGTACCCTGAGATCGATAACACGGGATGTATACTTACTGTCAAAATGCAACTAATCTCACAATTATTGATGCTAGCGGCGCGCCTCTATCTAACAACTAAGTTTGTACATTTTTTGAATAAATTTTGATTTTGAATTTGAATTCACTACTCTGGCTAAGCGCATCACGTCATACTCATGGCTACATATATCTACTGTTAACATTAGCATGTTGGTGACGTGATTTTAACTCATAAGATTTTCCCCTACCAAAAATCCCTCAAGTTTTCACTTCAAAAGTTAATAAAGAAAAGATTTGTTGACATTGACGCTTTGTTTCACACTAGAAAATGACATGTAATTGCAAGCAACTGTAATACAACTAGCACTTTGCGTTGCGACTGAGATTGCCGTAGCCCAAAGTAGTTGTTAAATGCAAATTTTTCGGTGATAAGCTTGCGGACTTTACTTTAAAAATATGGTTTTATAAAGATAATTGCAATATATTAAAGTTATGGTGCAGTTTTTGTTTCATGTTTCATAACTATTGAATTTTCCAAACCTACACTAAGTTATCATTATTTTTCTCAGTTCCGCGAGCAAGACCTTGAATAATTAGTTTTTTTTCTTCGCAGTGAAATTCAGTCTTCTTCTCATAAAAAAATATTTTCATAAATTGATTACTTACTGTGGATTATCATAAACGAGTTATAAAATCTGACAGACGGACGAATGGACAAATGGATATGACGAACTTATGGGGATTCTACGTCATGTTATGGCGACCGACGACCGACGAATCCGGTTTAATCTCGCCCGTGCTGTGATAGTTGTGATTAGTCTGTGATTTTAGATACTTACCGATTAATAGGTATATTGAAACTATTACGTCTATAATACTTGACATTTGCAAATCATCGATTAATATTGGTGGAGCGCCAAAAGAAGAAGACGAACTAATGAATTTATGGAACCTTCAACACATAGAGATTGTTAAAACTTAATAAATAAATGGCCCGTTTATTGAGGAAGGTTATAGGCTATATAACATCACGCCACCACCCAAAGGAGCTGAGCAGTATCTATTAACATCAAACAATAAAAAAAATCCACAGGCGAATAATGTTACTTTCAACAAGATTGGATCACCGTTGAAACAGACGTGTATATTCATATCAGGAGGTCATCACAAGTGCCTCGTCTTTGATAACCTGTCATACGTGCCATATTTACCTAACTTATGTATGGTGGAAGAAATGATTATGCAATAGTTTGAATGGAATTAAGGTATGGTTTGGACACCTGATTTCATTATTTTCGTGGGATATGAGTAAAAAAAATTAGTTTATTGCATGCCAAATATATATTTAAAACATACGATTAAGACTTAACAAAATTCATAACGTTTAAGGAACTTCTACAGAGTTATCGTAAAATGTACCTCAAAACTCAAAATTGTACCTGTTTCCGTAAACACGTTCTTAAAGAAGTGACAGATGTGTCCATTTAAGTGCAGCAACTGGCTTGCCACCTCTTCTGTTCAATATGGACAACTGGCATCAAGTGGACACTGTTACCTACTGGTGTCTCTGTCAAGGTATAAAGATGTGTTTGTTTTGTTGTGTTTTTAAGGATCCCTATAAAACAAAGATCACCATTAGTGGCTGAAAATTTAATTAAAAGTCTATAATAATTTTTTTTTGGCATATCACAGACAGGAATTGTAAATAATATCTAGATAACGTACTTTATATTGGTAATGATTTTTAAATTGAATCGTTTTAATAATGAAATGACTTATTAATTTAAAACGAAAAAAAACAGAGTTTATTAGGTAAGTGCCAAAATAAGTCTGCAATTCTGTTTGTTTAGCGAGATCTCTTGTGACTATTACGTGTGATAAGTGTGATGGGCGTATTGATTTCATTGGGAACGACGTCGTTAGAGAAGAATGCGTAGTGAAAAATGATGTTGTGACTAAAATAAAGAAAGTAGTTTACGTTGGTTCGGACACGTTGTCTCTGCCTACCCCTATTCGGATAAAATGCGTGATAATAGATAGATAGAATAGATATTAAAACAGACCTAGAATTTATATACCAAAGTTTGGTAGACTTTGCCATGCCCTTATCTACCAGTTAAGGGAATTAAGACTAGAATTACGCACCACCTTGCAGACCGATTCCAATTCCGTTCCAATTTAACAAAGCTCGAGAGAGAGTCGTGCGACGGTAATTCGGTGGCTGTAGCATCCGGTCGTAAATTAAAAACACTTTTCTGTTGTGTTCTAGTGGCTCACAAGTAAATGGCATTCCTAGAATGAATGTCATATGATCATTATTGATCGATGGAAATATTAAAAAACACAATCGCCGAGCATGTATGAAAGGTATATGATAATAAAAGAAGCGAAATAAGTATGTCAGAATACCTACCTATTAGGATAAAAGGCGTGATGTTAGATATATAATTCAAAGTGTAAATGTCACCAAAACTATTTTTTTTTAATTCCTTAGTTATTGGGTAGCCCCTACCCAAACATCTGTTGTGAGTTTAGTTGCGTGTTGATAGGAATTATTGTCTATTTTGTCGCAGTTGCTAATTCTGTTATAAGCCTGCGGGCTACGGACGGAATCGAACGTTTAGGATTTGAAATTGATATTGAATCGAAACAGAGTGATCACAGACACTGGTAACAAAGTCGTCATTTGGCGAGTTACTAATTAGGTGCATATGGCATAATGCGAGTAGTGCGCCGGTAGCTATTAGTAACGTGTATGGATTTATAAGTGCGCAGGTTCTATTCCCACATCAGCCATTATCAATCTGGCCACAATAACCAAAATGTCTAAATAGTGCAAACCACCGCTTTCATAGAGTAAATTTTCAACACTTTTTTTTTATCATTTTTGGGGGAAACAAATATGGAAAATACTTACATGTATGAAGTTTTCTTTGCGTTTCATCTCCGCTGTAGATATAAGCCAATGTAAACTTTTAACGGAAATCGCGCAAGACTAACCGTAACCTTTCAACTTTTACCTCCATAAATCTGCTTTTTCATCTTTAACCTAACGGAGATATTATAAAATCATATTTTTAAAACATCATTTTAGATAGATTCGTTTATAAACAGAACATGGAGATGAAAAACTTCTAGTACAGGTAGAAATTACAATAATGGTCTATTAAAGACGAAAATAAGCTGAGTTGCTGGCAATTTCTTGTTTAATTGAAGAGTTTTAGATGAAAACATGGGGTCAGATGCTATTGATGAGTGATTAATAGATAAACACTTCTTACCAACTTCTAGTGTTGCCGTGACCGCATTCAACAATTAATATTACAACTTAAAGAATAAATCGT
Organism: Nemapogon koenigi; assembly: GCA_963924495.1. NCBI lineage: Eukaryota > Metazoa > Arthropoda > Insecta > Lepidoptera > Tineidae > Nemapogon > Nemapogon koenigi. The sequence continues at coordinate 25,213,179 of OZ004629.1, forward strand.
GATTGCTTGAAATTCAAACAAAGCTAGACCGTTATTAAGACTTCGGAATTCAACATCCGATACAAATGAAGACGAGAAGAAATTTAAATTCTCGATGTAACAAGTAGCTGGCAGACGTCATTTATCAACTATTAGTGATGGGAAAAGATGATTTGGTGATTTTTTAAATAATATTAATCATATTAGTGAGTAAACATCTTTAGGCCGAGTAGAGGAAACGTAAGGTATAAAATGTATCATGGACCTATCATGTTTAGGAGCTGAGCAATAACAGTATAAGTGAACCAAGTTTGGAAAAAAGTTAGCCACTGTGAGTTTTCATGGCGTATGCTGTCTAATCCGTCAGAGACAACAAAATGATGTAAGAAAGAAATATTGTCTAGAATAAAATGATCTACAAAAAAGTCCTCGGTAGCATATATCAATCTCCAATAGATAAGTATTTATAAGTGTATTCAAATTCTTGTAAACCCGTATTGTATAAATACCCGTGCGAAGACGGGCGAGGTCGCTAGTCAAGAATAAATCCATGTTTCGCTTCCTACGCGTGTACGCAAATACACGTTAATTTTTTTAGGATTCCGTAAAAAAGGAAAATAGGATCACTCTTGTGTCTGTTCGTTTCTTTCTTCTCCGAATCTACTGGACGAAAAAACTTGAAATTTGGTATATAAATAGAGTTTGATAACCCAATCAAAATATACGAAAATTGAACTTTTCCCACGAAACTATTGAGTGTAGAAGTTTGAAAAATTTTTGAGAATATAGGGCCTCTCTTATGGAAATCTAAAGAAAATCCTTTATTAAATTTTTGACCGAAAAAATGGTACTGAACTGACATCGTACTCGCAAATTGGCCAATTATTTTATTAAGGAAACAGCTCTAATAGAAAATCAAATAGTTTTGATGATATAATAAATATAACGAATATATACCTACGTTACGGTATAAGAAATATCCTCAATAAAAGTTCATCTATGTATATATATATATAACGAAGTGATTTCTTCAAAATATTGTTTGGGTTTTCTACGATAATGAATACCTCCTACTTCTGATTTGGGTGTCCATTCAATAGAGTATATTTCAAATTTCCAAAGAATACCATTTACTTGTTTTAAAATATACACAGCAGTCTCTTATTTGCCTCAGTTTTGGGGATTACTGACTGCTAATCCGATTCCATTAAAACAGCCATAACCTTTAAGATATTGAGATAATACAAAAATCAGATTCTAGTCTTCGTCCAATCGATCGACCACAGACTTGTCCAATTCTTATAACGAACAATCCGCCATCCGTTTTCAAATCGTTGTATTTGTTGTTGATTTCGATGGCCGGAACGATCTGTTACACAAACACGGATGTTTGACACTTTGTTTAATCTAATCTTGTGTGTCTGCGTGAGTGAGTGAATTGCATGTGATCTAAATCGTATGATTTACATCGGTAATGTGTGGCCTGTGTTCAATCTTGATCATACGGCTGGCCGGACCAGTGGGTTACTTTAGTCTAATTAATAACCACTGCGATCCCTGAATCTGCACATTGGGTAAGAAGATAAACAAACCATTGGCAAAATATGCAAAATGAATTGTGTTAGACGTCCTTTAAAATGATAATGTTCACCTTCAGGGATCATAGTGGTTATTAATTAGACTTAAAATCTGATTTTTATTTTATTTCAATAATCTAAAGGTTATGTATGGCTGTTTTAAATAACAATTTATTTATTTTTTAATTTGTATAATTTTTCGTGAACATCACTAGTATGGCTGTGGCGGTGCCAACAGTAGGCTTGGAAGAAGAAAATATGACAGGCATTACTAAAGTCTGATTCTTATTATATCGAGACCTGTCATGGACATTTCAATTTTGGAATAGAATATTGTAACCAATTTTTTTTCGGACCTCTTAACTTTTGGCACAGTTAGCAGGGGGCAAATTTTATTTTATTTTATTTATTTTAAGGGTGTCAAAAAATTTTTTTAATATCTTTTTTTTTTCTTTATATCCGTTTGCAAGCCAAAAAGTAAAAAAAATTCGCACCAATAAAACGAATTTTCAGACATTTTTTTATAAGCGAGTCGCCAGTAATTCTATGGATGTATGTTTGTTACTCAATGCCGCCAGAACGGCTGAACGGATCTGGATGAAATTTGGCACAGAGATAGATTATAGTCTGAAATAGCACTTAGGCTACTTTTTGTCCCGAAAAAACGTATGGTTCCCGTGGAATACATTTGTTTTTGTTTTTCACGGGATCAACATGATTTTTTGCATAGTGGTAGTTTTATACCGAGAAGGCGGCGGGGGAGGGACAAATTACAGCCACGGAATTATTTATTTTTGGATATGTTTCCACGCGGGTGAAACCGCGGACAGAAGCTTGTTATTAATAATTATTTAACAACGTATTTCGCAAAGCTAACACGCTGCAGCAACGAAGGAAACCCCCTCTATTTCCAGCAACACATTTCCGTCGCAAGAAATTACTCCCACCAAGTGCTAGTAGGTTATACATACTTATACCTACATACCTGGCGAGAGCTTATAAAATATTTTAATTAAGTAAGTATACGAAATAGAATAGTTTTTGCTGCCATACAAGAATCTAATTTAATGATAGGTTGATAATTATTTTATCCAGAGAAAATAAATCCTTGGTAGAGGTCCACAAAGAGTGAGTCGGCAAGCGTTCGATTGAAACATTACCACGCTGTTGAACGAAAGTAGACACAAATGAATTGTGTGCACTTCCCGTTGATTTCAGCGGGTCATCCTCGATACAGTCGTAGAGATTTAATGATAATCGTTATTGATGATTGCGGGTAGATATGTTTTTGTTGGTTTTTTACTATCAACTAAGGCATAAGCTGTAGCGATTTGGGATAACTTCGAAGCTGTTAACGTTATCGCGATGCGTTTCTATGATTGTTATAGAAAGGTATTCGAAAACAAAAAGGCTTATTTTAATGATAAAATAAAAAAGGATAATTTGAAATAATTTTCAGAAATTAACGTAATTATTTATTATTAAACAGAATAGTTCCGTTAAAAATATAAAATCGCTACGCTTGTAAACTTGGACCAATTAAATTGCTAACTCACGCGGTTTCTACCACTGCCTTAGTGGCATTGTGCTCGAATAAAAAATAATAATAAACCGCAGACAGCTAGTAAGGTAGTGTTGATTGAGCGATTCAGAACTCCAAACCAATTCACACTAATAATTTAAATCTGACGGTCTGTCTGTTCGTTATGTATTCACAAGAAGAACAGACTTTAATGGAACTATATGGATATTTTCTTTAGAAAAACTGCTGGATAATTTTCCCTTTACGGGTTGCCTCACGGCTACCGAAAGCATGTTATCAAATGATATCGGTCCCAGAGTACCCAACGTAGGGCCAAGTCTTCCTCTTTTAGCCGATGGTACTTGTGAAGCTATACCTAACGAGTGGCCAGTTTGTTGAGCTATATTTAGATGCAAAAGCTTTTAAGTGTTTTTCGTCGGATAAGTATTTTTATTTAATTAAAATAATAATAGCAAACCCGCCCCCGCCCCGGTTTACCGTAGACTTTTTTTTATAGATTTTTTATTTTTTGTTTGAAAGGGTATACTTTCCAGGTGGCCCTTTATACTTTTCAGGTCAGGATCTGATGAAGGCATCCTGGAGAAATCGAGAACTAGTCAAATTTTATAGGCACACTTGAAGCGATTTGGGTATTTTTTTTATATTGACTTGTGCATTTGCTTTCGGAAAGCACATTTTTGTTTTGAAGGCAGTTTTTTTTCTTCACCAGAAGTGGTTATCAGCTGTTATGTGAGGCTAGGTAACGAGTGGCTAGTTCTGTTAAGGTATGAGATGAAAAAGCCTGTAAGTGTGGTTTGTCGTGTTAAACTAAATCAGAGTTCCAGGATATTCCAGGATTACTTTCAATAAAACTGTTATATTATGCAAACACACTTTTTATTCCGTGTCTCACTGACTACCATATTTCGCACGACAGCAGGAAACGGAAGTCACTTTGACAGCCAAAACTATTACAGACTAAAATTGTACACAGAGTAATTTTAACATGTCGGATTATGTACATAAGTTTTTAATTATAAAAACCCATTGGTACATGGCCTGGATCAAACCTTGGTCCGCCTAGTTATATACCAGACGTCTTAACTAGGAAGAAAATTTTCCCAAGACTTATGTAATGTACAATAATATTTCTAAATATATAAGTATTATAGAAATAGACAGAAGATTATCCTTATAATAATTTAAGTATCACAATTACCTTCCCCAGTAACACGGGTTGAAAAGAAGCATTCATATTTCTAGGAACAAATAATAATGTTGAGGAAAATCTTCAATATTCCGAACCTTTCTGATTCATAATTAAGTCTCGATATTTTACTTACATCTCCAATCTGTATTTAATAAATACTGAGGGAATACTTTGAAGAAATATTAATTTCATTGATTTTATGAATAAAACACTCTCCCTAATGAATGAGTTTTGGTGGAAGGAAATAAAAGTCTAAGTTTACCGTTTAGGTGCTTAATGGCCTCTTTTTTGGTTAACCAAAGAAAATATATCATAAATTATGACATATGTAACACCCGCCTTGTAAGTTTGTGTTTTGTGATATACTTGAGCACGCAGGGATATTCTTTAAATACAATAATTGTATAAATTAAATTCAATCAAATCAGATTTCTTACTTTATTTTGTTTTACTTTCACGGCCGTCTTATGAACCCAGTGGCGGCCCTAGCCCTTTAACAGGGTTGAATGAGATTGTCTTTCGACGCATGTTCGATTCATTAGTTTATGGTAATAAAATGCAAATATGCTGGTCCCCTGTTTCGCATTTCCGTGTGGGTCACCAGAACGACAGCAAAAATCAATTTATTTTTCGCTCCCGGTTGATGATCGGATTTTAGCGCTCCTTCTCTAGCCCTCAGGGTAATACTCATCTATAGACAAATTCTTCTCTAAGATTGCTAGTTTCGCCAGAAAACTCAATCGAAATTACAGCTCTCAGATTCGTATTAGCATTGTTATACTATGTTCAGTTCAGTATGTATCTAATGTATACCTATAAAACAACACAACAGTTAAAATTTTTGAGAATTACTGAAAACGACATTGAAATCTGTACCAGTCTCTTCGACTCCCCAGATCTTCTAGCGGCGGTCAATTTCAGGGCAAACTTGAGAACAACTCGTACACTTGACCTCTTCACAATAGCTAACGCGGGACTCAGAGCGCCTCTACGCAGGATATGCAACCAGTATAATGAAAGTCTGGTCTCGGTTGACATATTTAATCTCAATTTGCATAAATTTAAGAAGTACTTATGTGAGGTGTTGGAGGGGTACATATATAATTGCAAATGGTGTTTTATTGTTAGTTTATTTAGTTTAGATTAGGTGAATGTTATTGTTACTCTTTTCCTTGTTAATTTTTTCTAAAACAATTGGTGGGAATAATTTAAAGGGTAGGGCACTTCCTCACTTTTTTTATTCATATCTTGTGTAAATAAATAAATAAAATGTAAATTAAATTATCAAATCAGAATCGGATTGGGATTGTTTTTGCACAGTAGCGTCGCAGAGGCGGGAAGTCGCTGAGCTTTGAAACCGGAGCACAGCAAGAATACATCGATCACGTGGCGCCGTCTCAGTCGAGTTACTCATGCGTCACAAAATCAGCAAAAACGCATCCTAAAAGTTCATGCTCGCTCTACGGATATGATATTTGATATGTTAGGAATTTGAATTATTAATCCAGAACGATTCCTTGAACTATTTGAACTTTTCAACCTTTATCCCAAATTAGTTTTCCGTACGAAGCTAGTATGCGATAATGGCAAAGTACTGTTATAAGTATTATTTGACTGACGATCAGAATATATCATTACTATATATTATAAAACAAAGTTCCCCGTGTCTGTTTGTCTGCGACCTTTATACTCAAAAACTACTGATCGGATTTGGATGCGGTTTTCATTATTAGATAGGTCGATTCACCGGGAAGGTTTACGGCTATTCAACATGAATCTATCAAATTTAGGAGCTAAGCATTAACAGAATAAGGGCGGCTTGTACCAAAACAAATTTAACTCAACGAACTCAGTTTTACGCGCGGTTTAGAAAGACGTGAGCGAAATAAACTACTATTAAAATCGATTAGGCAACCAAGGATACGATAAGATAGACCAATCAATATTCACGTACCAGAAAGTACGATTTCTCAACAAAATCATTATTTCGAAAAGACTTTTTTATGATTTTACAAAAAATATTATAATTATAAAATTCTAGTTAGTGTTACTCTTAAAGTATGTGAAATTATCTATCTTTTTATGTCGAGAATATTTTAAATTAGTAAATATATTAGGAGAATTCGAGTCGCAAACTTGGCAGAAATACGCGTGGAATCGAGGATTTTCAAGCCTTCATAAAACTTAGGTGTAAGTAACTGATTTTGGTTATTTTCTTTCCATGAGAAACTTTACAAGCAATTTTAATTTCAAGCTTAGCACATACTAGTACAGTTATCGCGTAAAACTGGAAAAAAACGAAACATCTATTTTGTATGTGACAAAAATCATAAGGCGCTCCTTAAATGTGTTTAACCTTCCGTGTACGAAGTGGGGTATGTCACACCCCAGTAATTACAACAATTTTAAAACTATAAGAGCGCTGGAGCTCATATTTGCTGGAAAGGCGACGTTTCCGCTCCGATCAGGTGCCATTCAATCAGTCTAGCGGCTAATACTACACATTTCATACGCTTTCAAAGTGCGCTTGGGTATCACACACCCCACCTTGTACAGCATGTGGCTAGAAAGGTAATTGTTTTTTTATGATGCTAAGATACCACCGTCGTCTGATCCGGATAATGACAATATACCACTTTCCTGTCCTAGAAAGAAAGACAGGAATACTAAATATGCCTTCAAAAAATGAAATTAATTTTTATCTTTATTGTGTTCTGCACTACCCCTAACCTTACCCTTACCCTTACTCCTACCCCTACCCCTACCCCTACCACTACCACTACCCCTAACCCTACCTCTACCCTGTTTCCCACGACTTCGTAGGTGTCTATTTCAGAATGTTGGCAAATATACATTTCACACATAGCTTTTGTCATGTTCACCTCCGTCCACCCCGTTCCCGTCGTCATACCGTGATGGTACTCAGGGATAATGCAGCATTCTAATGGTGAAAGAAAGATCAAAATCAGTCCAGTAGTTTTTGAGTTTATTCGTAACAAACATACAAAAATATACAAATCTTTCCTCTTTATAATATTAGTATAGATTAATGTTATGTTATAACTAATTCCAAAATAGTTAAGATATATTGATTTTATGGTAATTTTATTGTTGGAGTATCTCACACCCCACATAGTACGGTATAGAAGATTTAGTTACCTTGTACACGGAGGGTTAACATAACTACGTTTAGTGACTTCTTGCACGAAGATGTTTTGAAGATCATTTAATTAAACGCGTTTATTGTGTTGTGTTGGCTAAAAGGACTCCTACACTCGTATTTATAAACAAGTAAACACCTTTACTTAAGTAAAAGTAATTACTTAAGTAACAGATTTCATTTTATAGTTAAGAAAACAAGTAAAGTAAGAAACGTCAAAAGTTAGATTACTTGGCCAAGCATTAGTCACCAATTTCTTTACTTGAGCAATGAATTTGTATGGAGACTTTACTGTTGTCTCAAGTTATTAAGTAGATTTGAGGTTATTATATTAGGCATTTAATTATGGATGATTTAGATAATTTATTTCATAACTTGTATAACATTACTAGTGATCCACTGCAACAAATTGAAGCCAATATTTATGTTCCCGAAGTGAGAGTGACCAAAGTGTATTTTCGGGATAAAGATCCCTTTCGAGAATATTCCGAAACAAAGTTTAAAATGAGATTTCGGTATCCTAAAAGTGTAGCTTTCCTATCAGTCCAGAGAACCAACTTTTGACTGCTTTACGCTTTTATGCCACTGGAAGTTTTCAAATGGTGTGTGGAGATCTTATGCACATATCACAGTCAAGAGTATGCCATATAGGTAGTTAAAAAAGTTAGCCGGGCATTAGCACTTCATATGCAGGAATTAATTAATCGTATCGTAGTTTTGGATTATATTTAAAAACATATCCTTTTCCAAAGATGAAAAAATGTTTCTTTCGTTACTCATATTTATCTACAATTTGCCACGAAATAAAATACAATATCAAAATCTCGTCGAGTATACCTGGCTAAGAAACAAAATTAAAAATTGGTTGCCCAAACTTGCTTATGAAAGTAAGACGGACAATTTAATTTAGTAGCATTATAATCAGATTACATAACGTTCCGTTTCCCACAAATATATATTTCAAAATATACAAATAAATCACAATTTTGCAGGAATAAATTTTGTAATGTTTATCATTATACTGTACATATAAGTTAATTAGATAATATTACAGTAATTTTATATTTTTCATTAAAATTGTTTTATTTATCATACCATTATTTTATTACTTTCTTTGAAGAATGGAACGTTACGTTTTTTTTTTCAACACCAAGTAATAAGTAATACTTGTTACTTTGCTTAGATAAAAAAAGAGTATTACTTGATTATAGAATATATTTTTGTAAGTAATGATTCTAAGAATTAGTGAAGCAATTGCTAAGTAATAAGTAATTACTTGTTTATAAATACGGGTGAGAGCTACACACAATTAACTATTTTCCTAGAGCTCTGTCTCGCGACACAAAACGATACCAACGAAATCTAAGGTAACTTATTACTGCGCACCTGGTCAGTTTAACTGGTCAAAGGGGAAAAAATTGGCGAAAGGGGACTTTTATTTGCTTGTTTGTTGATTTTGTTTTGTTGTGCTTGCGCCTCATTATTCTGAGCTTGTGATACCTTGTAATTTAATATTCTCTTTCCGTTATTGTGCACCTTATTTCACGAAGAGCAAATATTATTTTGTAAGATATTAGACTAAAGTCATATACAAAAATAATAGAAAGCAAAAAAACTGACGATGTGAAACATGCTCAAAAACAAGAAGCTTGGACGAAAGTAGCGAAATTTCGATTTGTTGCAGCCACAGAGCACAGAGTTAATAATATAATACAGTGACACTTAAGGGACTGCGCATTTTATGGCATTATTGAGAGTTGTCGTTAAATGGAGAGAAGAAATGTCGATATTATTTTACTATGTATTTACTAATAAAGTATAAAATTTACAAACAACAAACATTAATATTGATACAAATAACAACACTATTGCGTATAGTATGTTATCTTCGTCTGACGTTTTTTGCTGCTCACAGTCGAGGTTGCTAGACAATAAAGCAACAAAAGTACGTACACAGCTGCAGTTATTATCAATTTCGGCAACTTAGAAAATACTGTTGTTTGCTTAACTGGCCTATTGTTGTCGTTATTTAGAGTGGGTGTGATGTTACATAGAGTGTATCATTGCATGGATAACAAGGTAAACCAACCAAAGTCAAGTAATTTCGCGTTTTAGGGAGTTTGTCGTTAAATCGAGTGACGTTAAATGAAGTTTACACTGTATATAATATAATAAAATGATTCTGTGCTCTGTGGTTCCAGCAGTATTTGTACGGTTTCTTTCTTCAGTCGGATTTTTTTATCACTCAGGGTTTCGACTAAATTGGTTCCTATATTAATTACCTTTACTATACCAGGTCTACTTATAAACTCTATTATTTCTTCATCATCATCCGAATAAAAACCATTATTGTAATAAATTCAAAACAATCCACCAAGTGAGTACGTACACACACGACGCAGATAATATACCTAATTGCAAAATCGCTAAACTTATTTGCTGTGCTAAATAGTTATTAATGGATGTTTAATTTTGAGAGTTTCCTAAACAGGTTCCAATCAGCGTCCAATTTAGCGTGTTACAAGAGAGCGCACGGCGTTAACGTGGATTTAAATTTAAATTGCTTTTAGATATTATTTAGTGCTATGGTGCAAGCCGCCCTAAGTCAATCAAGTCGGGGAAAAATGTAGCCCCAGCAAGTTTTGTCAGAGACGAATAAAGTGATCTACAAAAAGTCCGCGGTAGCATAATATATCAATCTCTAATAGATCTATCTAAATATCTATTCCTATATCCATTTATTCCAAGAGGGGTAGGCAGGAACAATCGAATGCCTTTCGCTACGATCATGACATACCTACTTCTTTCTTTTTTTTTATGTGTATACTTCTATACCTACTATAATATTATGAAGAGGTAATTTTTTTTTGTTTGTAATGAATAAACTCAAAAACTACTAAACCGATTCTAAAAATTATTTCTCACTAATAGAAAGCTACGATATCCCTGAGTGACATAGGCTATATTTTATATTGTCCGAATATATCCACGGGTGGAGCCGGGGGCGGAAAGTATAGTGTTCAATAAAAGTACCTAAAGTCGTCCTCTGTCAGTGTTCCCTTTCACTTCACTTTGTCTTTAATTTATCTATCTATCATCACGCCTTTTATCCCAAGACGGGTAGGCAGAGACAATCGAATGACATTTGCTACGATCCTGACATACCTCTTCGCTTCTTCTATATTGATTTATTATATATTATTATCTTTATTAGAAAAGTAGTTACAAGCGTATTTATGTGTAAATAGGTAGATATTCAAATTGTTTTAAATCGATATTGTACCCGAGCGATGAGGGTTGGGGTCGCTAGTAACTAATAACTAACTAAAATATTTTTATTTTTTTTTATTGTTCACGGGTTGCCTTATAGCTCCTGGGAACTGTTGCTGGCCCCAGGGTACCCCCTCATTTAGCCAATGATTTTTTTAAGCTATACCTAACGAGTGGCCAGCTCTGTTGAGGTATGTAGATGGAAAAGCCTCTTTGTACGGTTTGTCGGATAATGTACATATATTTTTTATTATAAAAAACCAATTGGTACATGGTCGGATGTAGGAATCGAACCCGCGACTTACCCACTCGACCACCGACGCATCGACGACAAAAAATAAAATAACAAGTCTCAAATAAAAAAAAAATAGGGCGCATTGGACCTTTCTTATAGTTACAGGAAAACCTAAACATTGATCGTATTAATGTTCTGACCGAAAAAAAATGGTACGGAATCATCAGCGCGCGAGTCGTAATCGAACCTTGGCAATTTTTTAGGATACCTTACCCAAAGGGTAAAAACGGAAACCCTTGCTATTACTAAGACTCCCGCTGTCTGGCCGTCTGTCTGTCTGTCTGTTCGTCGTTAACCAGGCTATATCTCATGAACCGTGATAGTTAGACAGTTGAAATTTTCACAGATGATGTATTCTGTTGCCGCTATAACAACAAAATACTAAAAAACATAATAAAATAAATATTTATTTTAGTTTTAATTTGTTTGTAAACACAATTATTGAGCACTTACTCAAAATTAATTAATTATCTTCTATAATTACTAGACCAGAATTAGAACGATAACTTACGTATTCAAGTCTTCGCTGTTATTATTTCTTGATTCGTAAATCTAGTTTTAAATTTATATCTAGTCAAGCAATTAAATGCGCTTTGATAATAAGACAACCAAGTTAATTAAATAAGTTACATAAAACAAGATATATATAACTTTGAATAATAATCTAAGATTGAAGTATCCGTGATTTCAAAAATATTAATCGACATTCTATCTATCTATCATCACGCCTTTTATCCGAGGACTAGGCAGAGACAATCGAATGCCATTTGTTACGATCCTGACATACCTCATTCGCTTTATTTATGTTCATCATACCTTTCATACATGCTCGGCGATTGTGTGTACTTTTAATATTGCTTTCGATTAATATTTTTTTTAATGTTGAATAAACGTTCTAGGTCGTCCTCTGCCAGCATTTCCTTTGACAGCAGTCACTTCTTTAACATACGTAGAAGTTCAGACATCGAAAGCCGGCTTTAGTGACCCTACGAAGTACAAAAAGTCGATTAAAACACTTTTTTTTTTCACGGGTTGCCTTACAGCTCCCTATACCGTGTTACGGTTCCAGGGTACCCAGCGGAAGATCAAGTCTCCCTTCGTTTAGCCGATGGTATTTGTGAGGCTATTATACCTAACGAGTGGCTAGTTCTGTTGAGATATATTTAGATGGAAAGGCCTTAAACTGTGGTTTTTCAGGTACATATATTTTTAATTAAAAACCCATTGGTACATGGCCGGGATCCGGGATCGAACCCGGGGTCTGTCTAGTTAATACCAGACGTCGTAACCGCTCGGCCACCGACTCATCGGTGTTTATTACTTTTGTTTTACTATTTTGTTTGCAATAAATGCAATAATTTATACTAATATTATAAATTCGTGAGATACTCTGTCTGTCTGTCTGTTACGCTTTCACGGCTAAACTGATTTTCGATGAAATCTGACATGGAGAAAGCTTGAACCCTAGGCACAGCTATGAACGCTATTTGTTTTTAAATTACCTCCTAAAGAAGTATGGGTTGTAATAAAGGTAAAAAGTAGCATAGGTATATATTGCGTGTAAAACCTGGTCGAGACTCTAGTTCTAAATAACAACGCGATAATCTTAATTTATTTAAGTATTTAATTGGGAGTTAATTAAAAGTTACCCTCAGTGAAAAATAAATTTAATGTTTACGTATTCGACCGCCCGCAAGATGTATACTAAGTTTTGACGGAGCCGTTTCTTAAATTTCTCTAAGTTAACGACCCATGGAGAATTGCTGTTTGAAAAACATCTCTTCAACTGCATGAAACGAGAGCCCGCGGTATGTGGAAGGTTTGCCTATAGTTTTTGTGTTCATAGCTCAAAGTTAATGCATTTCCTTGATAAACTCAGGTCAATTTTTTTTTAATAAAATGATCTTATCCATTTTTATGAAAATGTTGGAATTATTTTCTCTAAACTTTTATTTCATTAAAATCTATATAAACAAAAATTTAATCGTAGCTCCTAAACGGTTGAACCGATTTTGATTTAGTTTTTTTTGTTTGAAAGGTGACTTGATCAAGAGTGTTCTTAGCTATGTATTAAGAAAATCTGTTTTGCCGTTTGAAGACTATCAATTCTTTTTTAGTTGGTGTGAGCAACTTACTGGTCTCATCGAATCGAAATTTCACTTCAATGTTATAATGATATTACTACAACATGGTAACCTTGACCTAATGCTGGCATCGTCTGGAAGCAGCCAGATATCCAACTCTTCAACAACCCGGTGGTTTTTTAATTTTAAATTCATCTATTATGTTACTAGATTCGCCAGAGGGAACTGGCTACTTGTTAGGTTCCGTCATAAAATAAAATTTCGATATTCCAAAATCAAAACAGGGAAAAAATAAACCTTTATTTTGCCACCTTATTTCCTATTCAATAAAACAAATTGAAAAAATAACAGCTATATCACTTAGATAATATTAGATATATTGAATAAGTAACTATATGCTAAATTACAGTGACACAGGTGGGTTATTAAGTTTATCTCCATACAAATTATCGATATAGGACACGATAGGACCAATTGCCCTATTAGAAAAAAAAATAAGGGTAAAGTTTTTTCTCTTACAAACTTCCATCCACATTAGAGGTTATATCGAAAACACTTTCTTAAGTAGGCCACACATTGGTCCGTCATCGCACCGAAAATTTCCAATTCCGGCCGCCATACGATCTAGGCGGACCATTTGTTATAAGAATTGGGCGCGCCGGTGATTGGAAGAATGGGTGGACACTTTGATACATCGACCTATCATGTTTAGGAGCTGAGCATAAACCGTATAGGTACGTATACCAAGTCGGGAAAAAACTTAGCTGTCTAATCCGTCAGAGATATAACATAATGATGTAAGAAATAATTGTATACAATAAATTGATCTACAAAAAAGTCAGGTATCATATATCAATATCTAATAGATTTATGTGGTGTCCAATCTACATTTATATCTAAGTATATCTATAACTTCAAAAAGCTTTAAATTGGTAACTTATACAGTAACCATTACTTCTAAGAATACCAAAACTAAATTGGCAATTTACTTTGACAAAAACTATTCAAACTCGAGACAAGATGTCTCCTTTGGATTTCTATTGAATTCGCTTTTTGTTTTCATTTTGTTCCCGTCTTCATCTTGATTGGCGATTTAAAATATATTTTTATATAGAAACCTAATTATGTGACTCATCCACATATATACCCTTTAAAACCGTTCAGTCGACGGAATATAACTAATAATTATAATTTCAACTTCTCCCTTTCTAATATTTAAGGCGACTGACTCGGTGAAATGCACGACTTATTTTGACCACATCTCTTTAGAAAGATATTAGCGAGATACACTGCGAGAAGAATCTGTAAGATAGGCCAAGATTCTCGTACCGGAAACATGAAAAAAACTCCAGAGAAACTCTTTATCCTTATTTTTAGTACCTATAGATAGAAGAAAATTTTAATCGAAATAATTGCCATTTAAAAAAATGTGTACCAACTTCAAAAATTATGCACTGAAAACTGTGCTTTCCGAAAGCAAAAGTCACTATAAAAATATACCCAAATCGCTTCAAGTGTGCCTATAAAATTTGAAGAGTTCTCGATTCCTCCATGATCCCATCATCAGATCCTGACCTGATAACCATGGGACCACCCGGAAAGTATACCCTTTCTAACAAAAAAAAAATCCAAATCGGTCCAGGCGTCTTCAAGTAATCGGGGAACATGCAAAGAAGTCTTATTTTTGAAGTCGGTTAATAAAACCGTCGTGTCGCTGACTTACTGACATTACTGACAGCGTATCCCTAAGTGTACTAAGAAAGGATTTCCGAAAATGAACCCTTAAAATAGGGTGCGTTTGTATGGAAAATCGCATTCCCTGTGTGTATCAACTTGAAACTTTCTATAAATACACTTCAAAACAAATAATAAAGCACGTGTTCTAGCATTTTTCAAGTGAATCACGAGGGCAAAAATTAAATTAAGGGATGTCCGTACAAAGACCGGGCGACTGCTAGTCTATCTATACTAATATTATAAAGAGGAAAGATTTGTATTTTTGTATGTTTGCAATGAATAAACTCAAAAACTACTGTGCCGATTTCAAAAATTATTTCACCATTGGAAAGCTACATTCACCTGAGTAACATAGGCTATATACTATCACGGCATGACGACGGGAACGGGGTGGGCAGAGGTGAACATGACAAAAGCTATGTATGAAGTATATGTTTGCCAACATTCTGAAATAGTCACGTACGAAGTCGTGGGAAACAGCTAGTTAGTAAATATAATAAGAGAACTCAAGTCTTAAAGTCGGTTTGAAATTCTCGTGAAATTGAGGACTTTCAGGACTTCATAAAACTTACGTATAACTTACTGATTTTGAAAATTTTGTCGTGCTATATAGCTATATGGCGTGGTGTAATTTCGTGAAATGGGATAGAAAAGTGTAATAATAGTACATTATGATACAAGTGTGCTATGTTGATCATTACGTACGAGGCGGTAAGAAAGCTGAGTATGTATGACCAATGCACACGCGTTTTATACGACGTTTTTCAACACACTTTCGAGGAAAAAAATAAACTTTATGGAGTCAAATTCGGTAGGTAAAGTAAAAGTTAAGGTATGCTGAATCCAAAACCGTTTCGAAACATTGGTTTAATAATCCGTATTTTTCAATTTATAACTCTTAAAATCGTGAGATTGTCTTTATTTTTTCAAAAACAAATAATTTACTTAACCTACATTTCACCTATGAATGACATCTATTTCTATTTTTTTTTTTTTTCAAAATGGCTCCATCAGGGTTTTGATGATTCCGCCAATGTCAAGTAATATAGACGTCACAGTAACAATAAGCCGATTGATCGGTAGGTAGAATGCTCCCGCCGGCCGTAATATGTCCTATTAATCACTGACTAATCACAACTATTACAGCGCGGGCGGGATTAAACTGGATTCCCCATGACGTCCTGGTGGACGCGTGCGTATATCACAAAGGCGTCACGTGGAGTCCGAATGACATCATTATATCGGCTAAATAAAAGCAAAATATTTACTTGTCAACTTGTCAACCAATGTTACCCTGTTACTAGATATACTACTATTTCAGTAGTTTTTATAACTAATCTAGTTTATTATTTAGGAAGAATGTTTAAGCATTTTTTATGGTAGGATATTCTTTGACCTTTGTATATATTTTGTATCACAACAACTGTGCAGACTACGGTATAAAAGCCGTAAATGCGTTTCTTTGTTGTTGTTTTAATATGTAGAAGTGGTAGGTTTTGGTAGATTTTGTAGGATTTAGAGACGGCAACACTATTGTTTGTTAAATGTCAAACTCAAAGAACACAGATGTTCTTTTTTCTGTACCAACATATCAAAGGTATTGAAGTATTCAGCCGACAAAATGACGTCATCAGTGCCAAAACTTTGATAATTTATTATAAAAAAACTACTGTATAGAAATCAAAAATATTCAAATTAGTTTCTTAAAATAGCTTAATCTTTAAAATAAAAATATAAAAATCGTACCTTAGCTTTTACTTTACATACCGAATTTACGTATTCTTCGCCACTTGAAGTCGACATTTCAAAAATGTTGACAAATATTTATGGAAAATGGCGCGCATGTTTTGTTTTTTCCCGCGTCGCGCTAGCACGGGTAACTACGCCAAATAGCCAACAAAGTCGTGGTTAAAAAATAAAAACTGTATTATGCTATTAAATTAAGAATGCTTTATGGACACACATACAATTTGCAATCTTGTACGAATTTAACTTCATTGGGTTATATTATAACACTTGTGCTGTAATGTAAAGAAAAAAGGACGCGTGTTTGATATATGGGATTATGGGTCTAAAAGTGAGGTAATACGACACGTTACGAGCAAGTGTGTTGAAAAATTTTAACATGATATCATTAGCTTCACCTGAAACAAACTAATTACATGGCCACAGGAGCTCTGTAACGAATAGTGCTAGCGGTACACCCCGAAATTCTGCAAATGGTGTTAAAAGCATGAAAATCGGAACGATTGATCTTTAGGCCATCAGAATCAATTTGACCCGAAGCACGAAAAAACAAAAAAAGAGAAGAGTTATAACGTTTTTTCTTTTTTTGTATAAAAATGTGGTATTAAATGAAAGGGCTTACAGCCGATTCTAAAAATATATCACATTTCAGTCACTTGTTTTAAATTAAAATAAAAAACATACCAAGTTTGGGCTCCTCCAGATATGATACGGTTGAATCACTGTAAAGAAAGAAAGATTTTTTTTTAAATATTTACATTTAGTATTTTTTTTATTATTTTTTAATATTACAAAATGTGATAAAATCACAATTAGTTGAAACATGTATAAAAAGTTCAATTTTAGACACTGAGGATGATAAATACTAATGCGAGAGGAGTATTCAATCATATATATATTATTTATTTATATTAACATTTTATTTTTATTTAAAAAATAAAAAAAACTTTTCAATTTTCTGTAATGGTGTTGCAGCGGGGTACATGCAATAAAAATAAACATGTTAATATTAATAAATAATATAAATATGATTGAAAAGGCAGGTAAAGAAAGAAAAAAAATAAAAATAACTTTATCCGACAATATCCAGCCTCCCAGCGGAAGACAAAGTCTTCCTAATTTAGCCGAAGATTTTCTTAACAAGTGGCCAGCTCTGTTGAGGTATGTAGATAAAAGCCTCTTTGACTCTTTGTGCTGTTTGTCGGTCAATGTACTTACATAGTTTTTTTTTATTATAAAACCCATTGGTACATGTTCGGATGAGGGGATCGAACTCGTGACTTCTCAGTTGTGAGCCGACGTCTTTCCCACTCGACCACCGACGCATTGTAAAACTTACGTAAAATTTTATAAAATTTGCAAAATCCAATACGCCATTACATTCGCTGTTATGCCCCGTAACCCGATAAATTTCGACTTATATGGGACATTCGCGTCAGGTGATAATTTACAATCCGTTAAATTCGCTGTTTTGCAGTCACCATATTACCTGTTACATCTGCTATTTTATATTCACTTGATTCCTAACTGCCGTAACACGATAGAATGTCGGCTTGTATGAGAACATATTTTTGCGAGTGGCGCTACGAAACCTGAACGTGGATTTTAATACAAATCGTAAGTAAAACACTATTTTTATATAATTTCAGCAAATATTTCATTTTTCAAATAAGCTACAGTAACCTAGGAACCTTAAGTTTTTGCAAATTTTGCGCTAGTGGTCCAAAAATTATTAAGACAATATTTTTGGAATCCTATATTTATATTTCAGATATTATACTTCTTCAGGTAGTCGATAGCCTAATTGGTAGGACGGTGGATTTGAAACCGGAGGTCTCGGGTTCGAATCCTACCCATTGCCAAAATGCAAACCACTAATTTTCTTTAATAATATGTGCTTAAATCGGACTCCTCGTGTTCCGGAGGGCACGTAAAACCGGTCCGGTCACCAACCCGCCTGCCAAGCGTGGTGACTCTGGCAATTCCTCTCAATGAGCACCACTAAAAATGGTGCTCTAGAGGGAGACCATGATCCAGCAGTAGATCTTAAAAGGTTGATGATAATGATAAATTCTTCTGTATGTTTGTATGTCACTGAACTCCTCCTAAACAGCTGGACCGATTTTGATGTTTTATATTGTGTGTGTTTGAGTGGGTCCCTGGATAGTTTAGATTCACCGTTTGACCCGGTAGGTGGCGCTGCAATCGGGTTTTAGGTTTTTTTTTAAATTTCATTTTATTCGAAAATATCCACGGGCGAAAAGCGATATATTAATCGATGAACTAAAGAGACCCCTGACCGGCGATAAATATTTTTTAGGGTTTCATACATCCGATGAAAAAAGGAATCCTTATAGAATCACTCTTGTTGTGTCTGTCTCTCCATCTGTCCGTATCTGAATCTACTGGACGAAAAAGGTTGAAATTTGATACATATATAGAGTTTGATGATCCAAGTTTTTAAGTGCATTATGTATTGTGTGTGTCATCAAGTGAAAGGCTCGTTATAAGAAATACAAATATTTTAAAATGCATAGTTTAAATTATATTAAAGAATATATACGAAAATTGAGCGCCATCATCTATCCCTGAAAGAGTTTTAAAGAAAAAGAATTATAGAGCCTAGCTCATAGTTACAGGAAAACTTAAACGAAAATCTTGTATTAAAGTTCTCACGTGCTCTTGGCCAATTTTTTTTTCTATGGCCTATAGCCAATATTCGGTATTTATGTGCGTCAACAAGCCCAACGTAATGCCGAATATCAAATTCCCACTTTACATAGACAATATTTAAACCTTAAAAACTATAGAAGCGAAGCCGTAGATATAATCTAGTGTTATAATAATACAGGTTTAAATCCCGTTACTTTATTAGAATTGCAATAATTTAATTGCATCAAAGTACAGGCCTGTCGTATATTAATTCAAGATAGGTCGTTAAACGCTTGCAATATCTTTCTATGGGCCTCGTCTTAAATTCATCTGGTCAAAATCATAAATTTAATTTACCTTATTCAAGTGGGGGGTATGTATTATGATTTGTTGGTCATTTACTGTGGTGATCTTCTTTATTATTATATATTATGTTTGCTAATATATTTCATAGCACGCTTCCATAATATTACCATAACTAAACTTCGGCGGTGGAAGTTTTTGTAATGTCACATAAGAATTTATCATGATGGATTTCCCCGTAAAAATGTTAGCCTATCACAAATTCGGCCCTCCAATAGTCTCTGTGCAAAAAAAAACTTAAAACTATGAATAACAGCGGTTTCTAATTTATAAGTATATAACGTACCTATATGCCTAACGCCATCTAGCAAGTGCCTAAAAAGCTTTTCAATTAAGAAAAAAATTCGACACAGGCATTTACGTGGAAGCCAGTACACGATTTCGTGCCAGAATCGAGCATACTCGGGCCGGGCAATCCATGTGCCGAAAACATAGGTCGCGAATCCATAAGAACGCCCCGGTTTCGCCCTTAGAATTAACAACCAGTCAACCAGTAACATTGACCACTTGGTTAGTTGTCCATATTAATGGCAACTTGGCAAGCCTACTGTTGCAAATACATAGATATAGGTTTGTTCGTCTGTCTTTGCCCGACCCAGCAATTTGCTCGGTAACTCTAGTGTTAAACATTCTCGAGCCGGACATTTCTTGGCTGGCAATTTTATTGGTGTCAGGTCAAGTCAAAACGAAAGATATCGCGCTCCTAAGTACGCTAACCCTAGTGTTCTGTTCAATTCTATGGCGTCAAGTGGACAGTGTTACTGGTTTCTCTGGCCACCAAAGTATTTAAAAGGTCGTGAAGATGTGTTTGTTTTGTTTGTATTAAATAACAAAATGTCCTTGACTTCATTCCACTATTAATTACTAACTGCCAAGTCATAAAACTAAATCAGAATTGCAGAAATCGATTTTAATTCCCGCGCTGTTATGAGTTCTGTAATTAACCGATCAGCAGCATATATTTACATATGCTCGTACAAACGTAAAAACGCCTCGTAAATCATTTGTAAATATTAAATGATTTCATGTGGAATTCCCCTTTAATCATGAACGCAAATATTGAACTGAATATCTGTCTGTCTAAATTGTGCTAATAACTGAACGGTTTTTAGATACTGAGTTCAATGCTATAATCTTAATTATTGCTATTAATTAATGGCAATATTAAAAGTACATTCAATCGTCGAGCATTTACCATGGTACCATTAGACATTGTCACCACTTAGGAGCTGACACTTGAGAGAATCAAGTCGTGAAATGTTTGGCGCCAGTGCGTTCTTATGAAATACATTGCCAAAAGTACAAAAAGGTACACAATTATGCAGGTAATTAATGTATGGTATGACATTACTTCCGTCTCGTGACGGTTGATTTATTTATGTTGACTCATCCCGTAGCAATTTAAAACGAAAGGCAGTATTTGTATAAGTGGTCTACTGAATATGGATTATGCCGACTAAATAGTCATTGACTATAAAAGTCGGTTTAGTAGTTGCCATTTTGTATCTCCAGTACGTTAATTCTGAAGTATAACCCGACCAAAATTTATTGAACTAAAATTAGTATGCGGCGCCATACTGTCGTGTCTCTAATTATGTTGGTCAGTTCACACTTTATCATTGGTGTTTAAATCAGAACTCATCAAAATTTTTATCGTTGAAATTGCAAAGGTAAATTATATATTGTTTTAATTTTTTTTTCAAATAAACCGTACCAAATAACGGAGGCAATATGTTATTATGATTTTAACGACTGACCCTCTTCTCTTACTATCTGTTGATCCTAAATATTTATATATTTGTGGTTAACATGATTAGATTAGCTAGACTGAAAAGCAATACAGCTTTGTTTAGTGGTCCATGGGAAAATGAGTGATGAAAGAGCAGAACGCATTTATCTAGAATCGGGCGCACGAGAGCGGGATAGAAACAGTTAAGCGATTCAACGTATGCGATAATTTTTGTTCAAAACGCAATTTAAAAAAATCTTATACAACATAAAAATAATTTTACAATGAAAAGATAGATAATTACCAAAAAAATATACATGTTCATTTTTGTAATGATACCATCTATATTATAGCCATAAAATTTGATAAATAAAGGGTTTTTTTCTATCAAATAAAATGTTTCTAAACATATTTTTAAAACAATAAAAATATTTGTCATATCCTCAAAATCAATATAATTTTTTTTTTCAGTTTCGTAAATAAATTAGGTTTTCTGAAAAAAATGATTAAAAATTGGATTTTGATGACTGACTTCCCCTTAATTGATAGCCTAATTGGCCATGCTACATATTTATGATATACTGTTTTTATAATTTATTTTGAAAATATAGCCCATTTTAAGAAACTAATTTCGATATTTTTGTAATTATCCATTGCGTCTATTTGTAATATATTTTAAAAAATTTACCCGCGAAAAGTAAACGTGACGTCACAAGAAGTGGAACAAGATTATATAATCTTGGCCACTATACATAAAAAAGTGACAGTCAATCAAATTAAAGTCAAGCAAACGTCAGTCAAGGCCGACTAACCTAAAAATTACTCTTGTTTATATACTCGTGTTTATAATTATTTAAATTGTTAATAGTTTTTTTAAATGGCAAGTAAATAGTGTTTCATCCCGTCATGTCCTAATAACAAAGAAAATAATCACACGTGTAACAAAAATTGACGATTACCCTTTTTTGTAGGCAAATGTATTTTTTTCATACCGACGTCATACATAGGTCAAATGAAGGTTATTGTTTTTTTATTGAATATCTTAAAAAGTACAGACCTAATTCTGATAAATAGAATCTGATATTAGTTAAGTTGTAAATTGTAAAAAAAACGGAAATTATGCTTGTGCATTAAAAGGATTATGTAAAATTGTCAATTTAGTATATTTAATTCTTAATTATTATAAAAAAAATCTGATAAATAGAAATTGTACTGAAAGCTTATATCTCGAAACGGTTTCGAGATCTTCGTTTCTGTTCAAAAAGTTAGCATGGCCAATTGGATGAGCGTTGAACTTAAAACCGGGAGGCTCCGGATTCTAATCTCGTTCATGGTAAAAATGCTATCAACCAATTTTTAGGGAATCGTATCCAAAGGGTGATAACGGAAACCTTATTACTAAGTCTCCGCTGTACGTCCGTCCGTCTGTCACAGGGCTATTATCTTTTGAATCGTAATAGGTAGACACGGAGAAACCAAAATTATAAAGGGGGTCCCCTTATAAGTAACGTGGATTTTTTAAATATGTGCTTCAATCGTCCTTTCGAAAAGATCTAGCTTCTAGCATCTAGGTTAATTAAGGGCAGCAATTGTTACTGGTGTTTCTCGCAACACCGCAAGGTGTAAAGGCACTGCCGATGTGTGTGTGCAATCAATTGCAATTCTCAATGTGTTACGTAATTGTTAATTAGAGTGCATTTGATGTGGTTTAACTAGAGGCATCAATGTGTTGTGCCCCTGTTATCCGAAAGCCTCGAAGTCGCCCGAATTCGGCTCTGAGTATTCAGGACTTCGGTTGTTATAGCAACCGGTCGCAAATTTCAAACACGTAACCTAGTTCTTCTTCTTCTGTTATTATGGCTCCACCAATGTTTATCGGTGATTTGCCAATGTCAAGTATTTTATATAGCCTTTATAGTGTTTATAGCCGATTAATCGGTATTTAAGATAATCCAGCCAGTTTTCAAGATGCTTGCAAATAAATAACATTTCTAATATGAAAATAAATGTCAATTTTATATGTATTTTTTAATTCCTCAGTTGTAGGTAGGTTGCTAGCGTCGGTTGTGAGTTTAGCTACGTTTTGGCAACAATTATGGACACGTCCGTCTGTCTGTCTTTACGTCTGT
Organism: Nemapogon koenigi; assembly: GCA_963924495.1. Taxonomy (NCBI): domain Eukaryota; kingdom Metazoa; phylum Arthropoda; class Insecta; order Lepidoptera; family Tineidae; genus Nemapogon; species Nemapogon koenigi. The sequence goes on from OZ004629.1 coordinate 25,236,632, forward strand.
CACCAGGCTGTATCTCATGAACCGCGATAGTTAGCCAGTTGAAATTTTAATAAAATACTTAAAAACTAAAAATATTAAAAAACAGAATAAAATAAATATTTAAGTGGGCTCCCATACTTACAACAAACGTGTTTTTTTTTTTTTGCTTCTATTGCTCGATATTGATAACGGCAACAGGTAGACGCTTGAAATATTCACAGAGAATTGAGTTATATTATTCAACTTAAAAATAAATAATTAAATTAAAATAAAATTAAGATTTAAGGATTTTTATAGATAATGCGCGACTCGGACTTGACCGGGTTTTCTGAACGTGTTGTTCGTAATTGAAGTGCAATTGATGATGGCTACAATACATGCGTGCTCATTTGTGCTCCTTTGGAATTAACCCTGTATCGGTATGGATATTATATTTATATAGCGTATGGGCGTTACCACAGGAGTTTCTTTACTCTGTGGCGTTACCTTGAAACCGAGAAATGAATTGAAGTACCTACAATTACGTTCGTTCCAAAAATGCTAAGCACCAATTTTCTTCATGAATATGTGCTTTAATTGACTTCTCGTGCTTTGGAAGTGCATGTCTGTGACACATTAAGTGCAGTAACAGGCTTGCCACGTGTTCTGTTTAATATGGACAACTGACGTCAAGTAGGCACTTTTACTGGTGTGTCTGTTGTTGGTTGACCAAAAATCAAAAGATTTCATTGATTCGAATAATAATTGTGGTTATGTCCATTAGCGTAGCTAGACTGCTATAATTCGATACCCAGATCATGTACTCATTAGTAAGCCATTATTTTCAGGGTACCGTAGTTAAACTTCGGAACCATAGTTTTGACATGTCATGTATGCCCCCACCTTAATCTTATTTTTGCACAACAATCTTTTATCTACTCCATCGAGTGAGGTGCCGATGGATAGGTCTTATAAATAAAACTTTTAAAAAAAAGTGTACCGACTTCAAAAATTTGCACTGAAAAGTAAGAAATAATAAAAATAGCGTCGTAGAATTTGAAGACGGTTGGTGCCAAATTAGGATACAAAATTAAGTAAACATCTAGGGACATAAAGATCTGTTCAATATTATCTGTGTTTCTACTGATGATCGTAGGTTCCTAATGAATTATCTAGATTAGTGAATTTGGGTACTAAATTATTTCTAATTTGGCACCAACCGTCTTCAAATTCTACGACGCTATTTTTATTATTTCTTACTTTTCAGTGCAAATTTTTGAAGTCGGTACACTTTTTTTTAAAAGTTTTATTTATAAGACCTATCCATCGGCACCTCACTCGATGGAGTAGATAAAAGATTGTTGTGCAAAAATAAGATTAAGGTGGGGGCATACATGACATGTCAAAACTATGGTTCCGAAGTTTAAGTTTTAAGTACACTTTTTTTAAAAGGTTTATTTTTCCCTTTTAAGTGATTTTGTTGCCCTGAGAAATAAATAATAACGCAACTAAAAAAAATTATGGAAAATTTAAAAAAATACTGCGGTGGATGGGATTTGAACCTCGAGCAATGTGCATCCTACGCTGCATCCCATACCTTTAGCCGCTAGACCACCGTCGATACGAAAATTGACAACTTCGTGTCAACAGCAACCGTTGCTAAGGCTTTTCTCTGATATAATTTTCAGCAGTAAACAGAGACAAATTACTGAATTTCTGAAAAATTACTGAACCGATTTTCGTTATATGACTGTGAGATAATGTCAAGAAATTATTATATCCTTAAAAAAATAAGTCGTCAAAATCGGTACATATTTCATCGAGATATTACGAAAAATTGACTTAAAAGGTCAGTTTTTTCAAAATTTCTGAAAAACTATAGAACCAATTTTTATGAGATAAAAATGGGACCAATCAGGAAGAATTATCTGTCGATTAAAAAAGAAACCATCAAAATCGGTTCACAACTGGCGGAGTAATCGATGTACATACATACATAAAAATACGGTCCGAATTAAGAACCTTCTCCTTCTTTTTTTGGAAGTCGGTTAAAAAGAACAAAACATAGTTTGATACTAAGTCAATTTAATGTTTGTTTTTGTTAAAATGTGTTTTGTTTCTTTATATTATTTGTAAAGACAGGTTTGTTAGAGAGTGACAAAACATATTTTAACTAAAACGCTTCTAAAATGTGTTTATGAATATGGCCCTAAGTTTCTAAGTAACGTGTTATGGTACCGAGACTCAAGTTTTTGGGCCATTTTTGCCTTCAAACTTGTTCATACGGCTTCAAGTCCACCGCCCAAAAACCCCAGAAAAACAAAAATAAGCCTCGAGCAAAACCTAGCATATATTTCAAACCCATAGGACTTAGGACCACACCGAATCATATATTTTCAATTTGTAAGAGATACAGTTAGAAAAAACAACGTCTAACATCATTCATTCACTATAGACAAAGCATACAGTTATTAAATACAGAATAAATAGGTACACTTTATCTTGTTGCGATCTGAAGTGCCCAGAGGGGATACTTTCAAGTTTTTGAAATGTTATTTGTTATACATTTCTCTTAAAACAGTTTCCGAGTCATGGTCCAACTAATTTGACCTACTAATGGGACAATACCTTAACACAAAGGATTCTTAGTCCTACTATTATCTCGTCTCTGAAAACTTATATATATGTAAGTTAAAAATAGGTTAGCGACGAGTGTGGTTCGGATAGTGTGACCACGAACCCATACATATTAATAAAAATGGGACCACGAGCACTGGTGGGTGATAATGGGTAGGACCTCGGACATTCTTAAAACATATACCCACTGTTAGAATTCCTTGGGACCACAAAACGCATACAAACACGGCCTTACAGTGTGACCAGATACACCATTAACATAGTCCACTTTTTGCCAGTTATCAATTTTAAATAGGTACCTACTGCTGTCCTTATATACAGACTTAGTTGTGTCACTTCTTTAACAGACGTAAGCATCTTGTATTATTAGAAAAAGTGCGGACTCCCAGCTTTAGGTGCCCCCCGAAGCACAAGAAGCACATTCTTAAAGAAAGATGATATTTGACCAGTGTGATCTGCTAGAATTTCTACTAATTCTAAAAGCCTTTTTTCAATAGATATTATCTATTATTATTATATATTATTACTGGTTTGTTTAAAACCTACAATATTTATTTTTAGGAGAGTTTTAGCGTTTTACCTTCTGTTATGTTGATACATTACATTATGAAAGGTTTTTCTTCACTGGTTTCCTTACAGTTCTCCAAACCGATTCCTCTTTTAGCCTATGATATTTGTGTGTACGTAACGAGTGGCCAGTTCTGTTGAGGTATATGTAAATGGAAAAGCTTCTGTGGTTTGTCGGATTATGTAAATTTAACTTTTTACAGCTTGGGCAGGACAAAATGGCCAACAGTAAATTCAGGGCTTTGTTGTGATTATGCTAAGAAATGCAATCAATTTCCATCATATCAAATGTTGTTGAAAGGATTACAAATACTTATTTGTCAAAACTGTCAAAATACAGTATTAATCCACATAAAAAACCGTCTCGGTCGGCTAAAATCGACATCTCCGAAAGATTAACGTTGCAATGAAGTGTTAATTGTGTAGAAACATTGAAAAATGATCAACATATGTTATATAAATAGTCATAAATATTGCCTCGAAATTTAGTTTAAATAATAATAAGTACAACAGCAGAACAAAAATTAAAAATCAACATGTTATTAATTTTGTTCTCGGACTCGAGGTGTGAGATGAGATCACATAGAATGGCGTGGAGTAGCTTATCAAATATTTTTTAAATATATTTCTTTGTACGAATAATATTTGCAGCTTAGAATAGTTCTGAATGGCTAGCAGGAGTTTGTTGCGTCGTCGTATCTATCGGAAGTGAGACAATTTCAAACTGAGTTAGACAGTGGCGATACACGACAATACAAGGACTCAAAGAAAAGGGAGTACTCTCCAACGAGCGTCGTTGGTAAATTGTATACATTGTGTAATTGTTAACTGACGCCAAGTGATTATTCTGCAGATTCAAGAAATTACAAAAACTTTAAACTGTTAATTGTCATAAGAATCTATGGAAATATGGCTGAGATTTAAGCCTGTGGCATATGGATCAGCGGAATTTACAATTACGCCGGTGGGATGGCGCCTTAATGTCTGACGTCACTTCCGTCTCGTGACGGACTGTTTTTGTTTTGACTTTTATCCCGAAGCCTGCCTTCAGAAGTTTATCTTCAAATAAATAACCATTAAAATTAGCGTCTCCATTGCTCTCGCTGTCCAAATCTCATACTCTGCGGCGGTTGACTTACGAGCGGGTTCTAAATAACGTCCGAACACTCATTACTGCTTTTCGAACGATATTTGCATAACTATTGGAAATGGGCATCGCAACTTAAAACACTTCGGTCATGCGAACTGTACAGATTGTGTATTTAGGAATTTTGATATATGACTTCACAGTGATGTATTGTTATGATTTTTTCCTTTTTAGAGATCCGTAGTCAAATGACGAAATCTGTGCCCTTATTCTTTGGTCATTCGTCCGCGAGATAAATAAATCGTTAACAATACAATTGAATATTTTAAACCACGTATATATTATTGTCTGAAAATATTTTATTTTTTTTTTATATTCTTTTTTTCTTCACGGGAGACGGTTCCGGGGTACCCAGCTGAAGACCAAGTCTTTTAGCCGATGGTATTTGTGACCGATGGCCGATTCTGTTGGAAAATCCTCTATGTTTGGTTTGTCGGATTATGTACATATGTTTTTTTAATTATAATATCCGGGGATGGATTTGTTACATTACATACATATTTATGATTCCAGAGTGTTCCAGAGATTCTGATTCTATGGAACTGAACCCTCTGAGTGCGAGACGTAGTTGAAACTTGGCGAATTTCTGTTACAATGTATTGTATGGTGTTATTGATTTTCCTTTTTTCGTGATTTTATAATGTTTTATGCAATCTTCGAGATCTTATATTGGGAAACCAAAGCAATAAAGTGCACGTGAAGCATACATATTCAATTGTGCAGCAACAGGCTTGTTACCTAGAATAATTAATTTATTTTGTTTAATATACTGGCGTCTGGTCACACCGCAATGTTTATAAGCCGTGAAGATGTGATTGTTTTGTTTACTCGTAAGTAGGTAATAACTTTGAATAATAATTTAATGCTAATATGGTTTCCACCTAATACCTAACTATAAATAAATTATCCCACTAATATTATAAACGCGAAAGTTTGTATGGATATATGTATGTTTGTTACGCCAGAACGGCTGAACGGATCTGGATGAAATTTGGCACAGAGATAGATTATAGTCTGGATTAGTCTGGAATAGCACATAAGCAACCTTTTATCCCGGAAAAATGTATGGTTCCCGTGGGATAGATTTGTTTTTGTTTTTCACGGAATTGACATGATTTTTTGCATAGTGGTAGTTTGGGGATCAGAGAATTAATAAAACAACAACTTTTAGGCAAAATTTGATTTTATTAATTATCATAGTCTCCTTCAAGAGTGATACATTTATTCCAACGCTTCCATAACATTTTGATGCCTTTTTTGCCATGTTTGGCCTCAAAATACCCTTCAGTTTCGGCAATTCCTTCTTCATTGGAGCCAAATCTCTATGCCTGGAACAATATTTTTAGGTCTGCCAACAGGTAGTAGTCGCTGGGAGCCAGATCCGGAGAATACGGTGGATGGGGAAGCAATTCAAAGCGCAATTCGTGCAATTTTCCCATTGTTGCGATCGACTTGTGACATGGTGCATTGTCTTGGAGAGAGAGCACTTTTTTCTTATTCATTTGGGGTCGATTTTTTGCAATTTCTTCCTTCAAACGCACCAATAACGCCATATAATATTCGTTATTGATGGTTCTTTCTTTCTCAAGGTAATCGATGAATAAAATACCGTGCGCATCCCAAAATATGGAGGCCAAAACCTTACCAGCTGACATTTGCGTTTTTAGTCGATTTGGACGGTTTTCATCCTTTGTTATCCACTCAGCTGACTGCCGATTTGACTCTGGAGTGTAGTGATGGATCCATGTTTCATCCATTGTCACATACCGCACGAAAAAATCTTTTTATTGCGCTGAAACAGCTCCAAACAGCGCTCTGAATCGTCGACGCGTTGTTGTTTTTGATCTACTGTGAGCAAACGCGGTACCCATTTCGAACAGAGCTTCTCATGTTCAGATGTTCAGCAAAATGGTGAATACACTGCCTTCTGATATCTTTAAGAAGTCAGCTATCTCACGCAACCTCAATTTACGATCGGCCAAAACCAATTTGTAGACTTTTTTTTTATGTTTTCGTGAACAACTGCCGAATTTGGGCGACCAGAGCTATCAGCATCATTGGTGTGTGTACGGCCACGTTTAAAATCAGCAAACCACTTCTCTACCATTTGTCTCGATGGAGCAGAGTCCGAATAACACTTGTCAAGCCATTCCTTTTCTTGAACGGTATTTTTTCATTAAAAAGCAATGTTTTATTCAACACACGAAATTTAGATTTTTCCATTGTTTTGAAAATTACAAAATTAGCGTCACTAACACCATAACTTGTGAACTAAACGTCAGATTGTCATAAAATTTTGACACGCGCTATATAATATTGTCGTCCTACGAACTTATTGAGTGATGGATTAGGTACTACTTTTTATACCGTGAAAGCGGGCGGGTTTATTAATTACAAACATACAAAAAATCAAATTTTACCTTTTTATAATATTAGTATAGATAAAAAAATAAATGCTGTTCATTAATGAGCGCGTCACTTGAGAACGACTGGACCGATTTGGCACATTTTTCTAATGTTAAATAGTATGAATAAGATTTTTGGGGAAATATAAATTGGAAACTTTCCCCTGGAAAAACCGAAAGTGCTTTTACTATGGGGTTTTGTATGAACTCGGACAAAGCTAGTCTAAACGTAATACAAGTTATTAAAATAAAACATCTGGCAGTATTCGGTAATTTGTCTAATTAAATAAAATGGTTACGTGTTATATGATTGTATACTACAATAATAACTTACATTGCCTTGATCATAAAAAAACACACCCTTAAAGTTTTTTAACACTTTTGTATATAATTTGCCGCAAACAAAATATACAATAGATTTGTCGAAAAGAGGTGAGTTTTATATGGGTGCATTTTACAACCATCACACCTGACTTGTTAATGTGAACAAACGTAGTGACGACTCTATCGGAATAATCCTAGCACTTGGCAGTTAAGGTGAAACTTCTCGTTCTGTCGAATTTATTGGTTCTTTAATTTAACACGAAGATTCTACGTCTTGTCATGGCGGACAACGCATGCGCCCCATCGTGGCATAATGGCAATTCCGGTTTAATGCCGTCCGCGCTGTGATGGATGTGAGGACATTTCACAGCCGGCGGGAACGGCTATTGTTACCTGTAACGTCTATAATACTTGACCTTGGGTAATCATCGATTAACATTGATGGAGCCATTATAAAATAAGAAAAAAAAAAATTTAACACGAATTTTAATGAATCTTTATTAATAAGTATCAGTTGCCCGCGACTTCGTACGCGTTGTTCTAGCAATACAAAGATCACACCTTTTCGAGAAATCCTTTCTAAGTGACCTCTACACCCCCTAAAGTAGCCCACGCACTGGTACGGTATCTCACAGAACATTTTTGGTCCGGCCGCCGTATGATCGAGATTGAAGACAGGCCACACATTGGCAATGTAAATCATACGTACTAGATCACATGCAATTCACTTACCCACACAGGCACACAAGATTCAATTAAACAAAGACGTGTGGATGTTTTTGTCTGTGACAGATCGTTCCGGTCATTGAAATCAACCACAAATACAACGATTTGAAAACGGATGGTGGCCGCGTGTACAAGAATTGGACGAGGCTGTGGTCGGTTTTTCATATATATATATATATCTTCAGCAACATGACAGTTTTATATATTTATTTTAGATTAACGAATAAACTCACACTATATTGCTAGAACAGTGTCGTGACGTGATGATTTCGATAGAGCACGACTTATAGCTGTCTCTGAAAAAGAATCAGGACACTGTCTTTATTAGGTACTAAGGTCTGTGAACGTCATCGTTGTCTATGTGGACGACATGTGGACAATTTTGGTCGTCATGGACTTTAATGCATAAAAAGTGCGAAATTTCGTTTCTTTAATTCATTAAATTTCGCTTAAAAATAATAAACACTAAAAGTGACTCAAACGCCACTACGATCGAGACGTTTCACCTTAACTATGTTAACGAACACCGAATTTACTTCACACTTACAAAACTCTATGCCCTATGATTTATTGGTACTACACACATATACACGGCATTTATACATTGTGATGTGGCCAGAAACACCAATAACACTCAGTGCTGGATTTACACTAGGAGCCACAGGGGCCAGTGCCCAGGGCGGCCATATTTACAGGGGCGGCAAAATTCGGAGGGAGAGAAAAAAAATATTTCGCGTTATTGAAAATGCTTCAAAAAGTATTAATTTAAGAATTGAAAACATTTGCACAATGATCATTTATTTATTCCATTTATATTAAAAAGATTGGTTTTAATTATTTAAAATGTTTTATGTAGGATTTAAGTAATTTTTCACGGTGCCCCAGGGCGGCACTAAGGATAAATCCGGCACTGCTTACATTCCTCAACATAGCTGGCCACACGTTAGGTATAATAGCCTCAAAAAATCATCGGCTAAATGAGGAAGACTTTGTCTTCCATTGGGTACCCTGGGGCCGGTAACGGTTCCCGGGAACTGTAAAGAAAAAAAAATAAAGCTATCGTGTCGCTTACTAACTGACAATCAACACACAGCCTAAACCACTTAACATATAAATATAAAAATTGGAAGGTATAAGGCCTTAAGGGGTGTAGAGAAGCCCTGAGATGGCGAAAATTAACCTCTAAGGCGCTGAAATGGTGTAATGTAAAGTTTTGTAGGGAAAATCGTATTTACATAAACGCTATCCCTAATACAATGCGTACGAAGTCGCAGCAACTGTTAGAGTGCTATAGAGAAGAGGAACGGTCTGCCATCTTCCGTCTCCCCAGCTTCATACAAACTAGGGTCCTTCAAGCGACAATGTAAAGACATCTCTAGAAGATTGTGATTCTCGTATCCTTACCTTCACTCATAGACTCACTAATTTAGGTCAATACCAGGCGGTGGTAGAGTCACATCCTTATCTTATAAATTATATCTTATTATCAATAAAAAAATAAACAAAATATATCAAATGAATGTATCTATTAAAAGAATTTGCTCCGTGGGATAGCAATAAGAAAAATGTAAAATAGAGTTCGTTTCCCTCTTGAAGCGCGTCTAGTGAAAAGTCAATTAATTATTTTCACAAAATAGAAGAAAAATTCTTTTAATTTCTTGTATCAAATTGGAAACAGTTTGTTTAATGATGTTTTTAATTAAAAGCACAATTAAAAAACTTAAGAAATAAATAAATTGAAACAACTTTTAATTAGTAAATGCAAGTATTATTTTTATGTCGCTTTCTTACTTTGATAAAATATCAAACGACGAAACGATCTTTGGTGCGTCGGTGGCCGAGTGGTTAACTAGGCAGACCCCGGGTTCGATCCCGAATCCCGGCCATGTACCAATGGGTTTTTTATTTAAAAACTTATGTAAATACTCCGATAAACCACACTTAGAGGCTTTTCCATCTAAATATATCTCAACAGAACTAGGCGCTCGTTAGGTATAGCAGCACAAATACCATCGGCTAAACGAGGGAGACTTGGTCTTCCACTGGGTACCCTGGAACCGTAACACGGTTTCAGGAGCTGTAAGACAACCCGTGAAGAAAGAGAATAAAAAAAATTTTGATGAACTCAGCAAACTCGTCCCGGCTTGTCACTAGGTACTGAAATTAAAATGTAATATAAAAACTCATAATGTAAAGGTTTTTTTTTTGGGACCGTAATACCGATCCCAACTCTTACTAGAGGAAGACCAAGTCTTCCTCTTTTAGCGGATGGTATTTGTGAGGCTATACCTCAGGGTGACCTAGTGGGCAACCATACCTAGAGGCTTTTGAAAAGCCGCTTTTCCATCTACATATATATTATACTTCAATAAAACTGGACACTCGTTTGGTAATGTAAAAGTTACATAATTAAATTGAATAATAAAACTATCTTTACAATACAATTCTTCTGTACGTGATTTTGCCAGTTGTTCAGGTGGCAAGCCAGGACCTAGATTGTAAATATCTGTTTTTGAATAAATGCGGACGCCGTATTTACGTTTCTTCCGAGGAGTCGATCAAAGCACAAATTCTTGAAGACAATTGGTTGGTACTTAACGTTTTTGGCACGAGTGGGGTGGGGATTGAACCTGAGTTTCACTTCAGCGTTCTACCAAAAACAAAAAAAAAATATCGGAAAGCTAGCCAACGTATGAATAAATATTATTTTGTCATAATTACATTCACGTCATTTTAATTTAAAATAACCCGGCCAAGTGCGAGTCGGACTCGCGCACAAAGGGTTCCGTACCATTATCTATAAAAACGGCAAAAAAAAAAAAAAAAAACCCTTTTGTTGTATAGGAACCGCCCTTAAATATTAATTTTATTTTAATTTAATTATTTATTTTTAAAGTGAATATATAACTAAATATTCTGTGAATATTTCAAGCGTCTACCTGTTGCCGTTATCAATATCGAACAAAAACGAGCAAAAAAAATCACGTTTGTTGTATGGGAGCCCCCTTAAATACGAGTCTATTCTGTTTTTTAGTATTTGTTGTTATAGTGGCAACAGAAATACATCATCTGTGAAAATTTCAACTGTCTAACTATCACGGTTCATGAGATACATCCTAGTGACAGACAGACAGACGGACGGACAGCGGAGCCTTAGTAATAGGGTTTCCGTTTTTACCCTTTGGGTACGGAACCCTAAAAACAACAAAAATTAAATTTTTTGACGAGCAAAATATACCAGTTCATCCCAAGTAAACAGTAACAACTTGAAGGATAAACAGAACGCTTGCTACCGTCTGGAGTCCTTATTTTTTTGTCCACCACAAACAACCCGACACACGCCGGCCGAAAGGAATATGAAAATACTCCATGGGACCAAAAAAAAAAGATACAAAACCAACCGATTTTATGGAACACTCCAAGTTGTTATTTTAGCAGACACTATTATAATATAGTAATAAAAAAACTCTAATAGTCCTACAATAAAAGTGGTACAGAACTTCTTTATTTCAAAATTAAAAGGTAAGATTTCTTGGAACACCACACGAACGTTTCTCACGAGGTGGTAAATATTCATGTATAGTGAATTGATAGAGTTCATAAAATGTTTGATTATAGGATGAGCGGCGTATGCAATAAATTTATATAGATCTGTATTTTATATCTTTCAACTCTGTTTTTGGATTTTATGAAACATATAATAAAAATAAACATTTGTGGTATGGTTGTCTGTCTTCGTTTAAATTTTTTCTTAAATCAAACTTTTATTTCTTAATCACTAGCGACCGTGGGTACAATATGGTTTTACAACAATTTGAATCTGTCTATTTATCATCACGCCTTTCATGCCAAAAGTTTTTTTTGGGACCGTAATACCGATCCCAACTCTTACTAGTGGAAGACCTAGTCTCCCTCGTCTAGCCGATGGTATTTGTGAGGCTATACCTAACGAGTGGCTAGTTCTGTTGAGGTATATTTTTTAGATGGAAAATCCTCTAATTGTGGTTTGTCGGATTATTTACATAAGTTTTTAATTAAAAAACTCATTGGTACAAGGCCGGGATCCGGGATCCAACCCGTGGTCTGCCTAGTTAATACCAGACGACTTAACCTTTCAATAATTGTAACGACATAATTGTTGTTATTTTTTTATTTCATAAATATCCATGGGTGAAGTCTTACGCAGAAAGCCTTATATACTGTCTATATAAGCTTGCCACGCTCTTTGAGGAAAAATCTCCTCTTTTCTCCCCCTTACTCAAACGAGTTTATATAAGGGTAAAAACGCACCCCCGTACCATTGACATGGTCTTTACAAGAATTAACATTATCACGACCCTTCTTATTTCTTGTGCATCTGTCGAATGTAGGAAAAACTAGGAAAAATTATTTTGCCTGACAACATCTTAGGTGAAAAATTTAATTTAATATTTCTGTTAGTAATGGTTATATATTTTCAAGTTATGTCACAATTTAATATATAAAAAATGAAATATTAAAGGAATAATTTGATATTTATTACAATTAAAAACGGGGCAACGAACAGAAGGGCGTCCAAGTAATAGTTTAGTCTATTTGTGAATATTTAAAATTGTGAATGAAATGAATGAACTTGAATAAATTCAGATATAAATATTGTAGGTCATCTTATAATTGTCAAAAATATTGCAAATTCCAGTTGATCCTGGAAAGTTGAGTTTATTTATTCAACATTTCCATCTACACACAAAAGCAATGCTCGTTTTGAAAACTATGGTTATTTAGAAGTCTTTATAATGAAAATATATCTTAATCCAATTTAAAATAACAACTATCAATGGTGTGAAATGGAAATGTTGTATAAACAACTATTAGGATGTAATAATATTACTAGATTAAACCACCGTTCATGTAATTAAGGGTGCACAATTCATTGATCAAATTAATATTAACTAATCGACGATAACTTTATTTGGGAATTTGCTAACTGTATGATATGTTTGAATTGAATATATACACATGTTGCACATTAACCACATGTTAAACTGCGTGCTCAATAAACACCACATTGACTTGGCGAATTAAAGTAAATACTTTTACTTTTACAAGCTTTATATTAGCTTCACCTGTAACTGTATGTACTTGCGTAACACACTTTGGAAGTCGAATGTCGTATCAAATGCTTTTTCAAGTATATGTAATTTGGATTGGATAATTTGGTTCCATAGAGCCAGGATGTGGATAGTAGAACTCTGTAATGATTTGTCTTCACAAGTAGGTAGTAGATGATTTCCAGGGTCCTGATGATGGAACCGGAAAGTGGCCACAGGAAATCTGTAACGAAACGACGTAACCCTATCGAGTTTGGGCTAATTTGGTTTGCGCAAGTGTGCGTTACTGATAACTGACGAAAATTATAATCAACATTTGTTTATTCTGTGTCAGAAAATGCTACTTGGTTAATCAAATTGCATTGATTTAGTTAATTAAGAAATTAAACGACAGATTTATCTGACGATACTGTCTGTTTGTGACCTTTTCATGCAGAAACTACTAAACCGATTTTATTGCTGTTTTCATTATTAGATAGGTTCATTCACCGGGAAGGTTTATGAGTATTAATTTGTAAAGCATGATAGTTCCATACCTATCATGTTTAGGAGCTGAGCATTTACCGTATAAATGAATCAATTCAGGGGAATAGTTAGCCTTAGCGAGTTTTCATGGCGTATGCTCTCTAATCCGTCAGAGATATAACAAAATGATGTAGGAAAGAATTGTGTAGAATAAAATGATCTACAAAAAAGTCTGCAGAAGCATATATCTATCTCTAATACATACAAAGAACTCGAGCTGTTATTTTTTCCTAATTAATAATTTCCTCTGGTGAACACAGGGTGGAAACCTAGTTGCTCAAACTATGTAGTGATTTCATACCTGAAATTCCGGAATTTCAACAATGCTAGATTCGAAATGCATATAAACGTATGCATATTAGCATGCAAATATTTTGTAAGTTAATTTTGTTCTGGTTGGGAGAGATATGAGAATATTATTAGAGTCAAGACCTCAGCGTATTATGTTTCATCCATATTCGTACATCTGGTAATTTAGGTACTAGATTTTCCGCCCCCGGCTCTATCAGATCGATACAAACTTCAACACTTTGATGCACCCCTTCTTAAGGGATGTTTTGAAAAAAACTTTTTCCACGACTTGATTTACTTATACTGTTAATGCTCAACTCCTAAACATGATAGGCACCTACTTAATACTCGTAAACCTTCCTCGTGGATCAACTTGTGTGAAAAGGTAGTTTTTGTGTGAAAAGGGCAAACACATATAGACGCTATGTGACTTGTCGCCTAGCTCTTTCCTCCTTATGGGAGTTATAAGGATTTCGGGAACTAGCCACAATAATAAATGAATATATTACTCCATATTGTTTTATTTGAAGTTTTTATGTAGATTATATTATTTTTAGAACAGGAAAGCTTTAAAATAAAGGATGCTAGATTTAGGACCATAATAGTATTCTAATAAAAAGGTGTAATAAGGAGAAAATATAGGAAAATGAAAGGATAAAAAGGAAGGAGGGATAAAAAGAAAGGAACATGCTGGCAAATAAAAATGAAATAAATAAGTAATGATTTCCAGGATATGATAGGATCTAAACACAATACAACTTAAATAGTACTTAAAAATATCATGCTCCTTTATAAAATATTTTATCTCACAGCTTATTTGTAATTTGTTCAATTTATTAAAATTATTGACATTATGAAATAGGTGTGCTACTTAGCAATGCTAAAACGGAATTGACTAAAAATGGAAGAAAATGAACAAATTGCAGACATTGTTACAAATTCAGATTAATTTGAAAAATTCCTAAATTATAGGTAGTCAGTAACTTATTTTGTAAGGAGGTTAACAACTATTTTTGTAAGGAGGTTAACAACTATTCAAACCTCATTAAGAAAAATGGTCTCATTTATTAGCTAAATGAGCACAACGTTACAGACTTTAGAGAGTAGATTATAATATTTCACGATTCCTTTTATTGTTTAAGTTTTACGATTAAAGATTTAACCAAAAGCCAAGTAATTAAAATGCAAGGCGTTATTACTATAAACATAATGTCTTACTTCGACCGTTTTATATGTATTATTAAATATTATGATCACTGCAGAGTCGGTGAATTTTGTTTTACAATACTCAATTAACTGCTTCATCTGCATTCATTTGCTGCATCTCTGATGCGGCGAGAAGTAATTATGTAGTGAATATAACTCTGTGCATTTTAGTTTAAATTCCGATACATTTTCATCCTAAAATAATTGGCGTCGGTGGTCGAGTGGGTAAGACGTCGACTCGCAACTAAAAAGTCGCGGGTTCAATTCCTACATCCGATTTGTGGTCGCAGGTTTTTTATAATAAAAAATTCTATGTACCGACAAACCGTACAAAGAGGCTTTTCTATCTATATACCTCAACAGAGCTAGCTGCCCACTCGTTATAGCTCATAGCCATAGGTATAGCCTCAAAAAAATAATTGGCTAAATGAGGGATATATGATAGGTGTGCGCTACTCGATTGATCAGCCACTTGCTGCTGGCGACTTTGTGAAGACTGGCAGCCGAGATCTTTATATGAACAATAAGTTTTAGTGTATTTTGAATTTATACTTAGAATAAGTGGGACATATTCGGGCAAGATGACATGCTGTGAAGAGTTTTACATTGGGATTGCACGAAGAAGCACCTTTTGTGTTTGACAGTATCAGTATGAAACCTGAATACCGAAATTAAAGAAAGTAAAATAATCAACAATATCATCTTGCCCGGAAGATATGCAAGGTCAGTAATTAGGTCCATTAGTTAGGTATCGATAAGTATGTATATATAAATTGTTATGACAAAAATAAAACAGCTTAAAATACAGTCCACTAATTTATTATTTCAAACCACCAAGTCACCAGATAGGTAGAAACAAGTGGAGCTCTACCTCTTGAGTAACACCTGCAGAGGTATCTCACACAATAGGTATTGTATAATATATTCACATAATATGTTAGTCTATCTGGGATCGAACCCGGGGTCTGCCTAGTTAATACCAGACGTCTTAACCACTCGGCCACCGACGCACCACGGATCCCGGCCATCTACCTACCTACCAATGTTTTATAATTAAAAACTTATGTACATAATCCGATAAACCACACCAAGACTCTTATTAATAAACTCGAAATAGCGACGTTTTCATCAATCACCCTCTAACAAATCTCATGTGTCTGTCTGTCCGTCTGTCACAGCTTATTTTCTCCGAAAGTATTTAAAAAGCTGAAACTTGGTTCACATATAGGTATAGGAGAGACTTTGATGACCCAATCACGGACGTTTTTTGGGGGAAAAATTAATACAAAAAAAAGGGCTTTTGCAAGTATTTTTGTAAATGCAACGCCATTCGTATCTCATCTAGAACAGAAGCAGGCGCCGTGTCACCCGATCCTTGAAGTAACATAGTTGCAAGGCACGAGCGACTTTTTGATCTTTTCCGCATCTCTTTGAAATGTGACCGCGAAGCTTGTACCGCCTCAGGGGTGTCAACAGAAGAAACTTGATACTGTCTGTGTATGAACGATTTGTGATCTATTATCCCCGTTAATGGTTAAGAGTTGGGCCGAGAAGTAATTATAGATAATTATAAGAAACATTTTGTAAGAGTCCGATAAGTAAACACACACATGTTCACGGGCTATGGACCTTGTGGTGTGGCCAGCGGTGAGAGACACCAATGTCCATATTAAACTCAACAGGTGGCAAGCCTGTTGAATGTTGATGCACTGAATGTATCACTTTTATTTATTTTATCACATAACCACATGAGTCAAGAGGGGAGGGGGGGGGGGGGGGGGGGGGTGTAAGAAATTCAAAATAAAAATTAACATAAAAATGGAAATCCCAGCATTGACTAAAAACAAAAATTGAGAATATTTATTGATTAAAAATAAATCACAAAAACTTTCTCGCCTGAAACTTGGCTTACTGAAACGTAAAGTATCTGTTAATTGTAGAAGAAGTGCGTGCCTATAGCATTTTTGCCATGAGTGCAGTGGCGGTTTAAGCCCGTCGGAGGCCCCCATTTTGTGCCCCCGGCTCAGTTCAGCCCAGAAATCTAAGTATTAGTATTTGTATTTTACGTGTTAAATTTGAAAAAAAAATCTAATTTAATTTATTCTGATTCGCGCATATTTTATGACAGAGCAGAGACGAGTCCCCTTATTACAGAGCTACCTATATTTAAATTTAGCGTACGTACGGGGGCCTCCAACTACCCCATAATTTTAATGAACATAATAATGAATGAAAATGTTATTATATTTCGGTCTTATTTGGAATTTTACTAGATGACTTTCCGAGATTTGGAGGCCCCTCTAGACCAGAGGCCCGGGGCGGGCCGCCCCTGCCCCCCCCCCCCTCCCCCCTTAGTCCGCCACTGCATGAGTGAGAATTGAAATTGAATTAAAATACGTAATTACTAAAAAAACAAGTATTAAGTAAAGTTGAATTTTATTATTCGAGGTTATTTTTAGAAGCTCTATGATATGCACCATGAGGCAAGCTATAAGGCAATCCGTGAAGAAAATAATAATAATATAAAATGTCTCATACATTACTAAATTATAGTTTGAGTCGGGCCTTCATGACTTCTCGATATTTTGTAAGTTTCACAAATAATTAACTTTCATTACATATACATCAATCAATCACTTGACATGTGTATTGAGTAACTACGGTATGCGGCATCGGCTACAGTTTTTTTTTTGTAAATTATATACAAAACTAGTTTTCCGCCTGGTATTCAAAAGACAATCAAACAAACAACCAAACGCACTTTCGTATTTATTATTTAATCATCATAATCATCATCAACCTTTTTAAGATCCACTGCTGGATCATAGGTCTCCTCTAACGCACCATTATTAGTAGTGGTGCTCATTGAGAGGAATTGCCATAGTCACCACGCTTGAAGCACGAGGAGTCGATTTAAGCACATATTCTTAAAGAAAATTGGTGCTTAGCATTTTGGCAGCGAGTAGGACTGGAACCCGGGACCTCCGGTTTCAAGTCCACAGTCCTACCAATTAGGCTATCGACTACTTTTAAAGATTATTTAATACTAGTTAGAATATTGTATGTTAAAATTTCTTAATTAATTAATTTGTAAATGAATTTATTACCATTCGGACAATGAAACCTTTGAAACCCGTTTGAAACAGTATTTCAATACAATTTCTAGTTTTGCAGTCAGTTGCCTGTTGTATTGTTAGTAGAAGCAATCATCCTACCAACAATATTAATTAGATGTACTTCAAAACTTCAAAAACTTTAAGAGGTAATTGTATCACATTTTCATGACATCTCGTGATAGGTAGAGAATTAGTATGGTCAAATTAAAATTTAATATCAATGATGCTTAAGGCGCTTAGTGTCGCCATTGACCTTGGCCATACAAACGGTCACCGAAACAACTTCAAAATTGACATATTTCCATTTTATAAAGGAAAATGTTAATTGATTTAGATATACTTTGTTGTGTTTAAAGTACAACGTGATATTTATTTTTAGGCATATTTCCAAACGTCATAGCCGTTTAAGAGTAGTAGACAATTTAAGCTAAAAAAACACCATTCCAAAATTATTGTACATATTAGAATTGAAATAATTATTACGTATTTTTTAAAGTATTTTAGTCCGAAAACAAAGAGTAGTCTGTCGAAAATGATCATTCCAGCGCATTTAATGATACTATTCACCATAAGTAGGCCACACATTATTGGTCTGGCATCGCACCGAAAATTTCCCATTCCGGCCGCCGGATGAAAAGCGGACCGTTCGTTACAAGAATTGGACGAGTCTGTGGTCGGTATCGGCGGCGCGCCGGGGATTGGACGAATACGTGGGCACCTTTAGCATCCTAAACGACCGACTCCTATATTATCTATACTAATATATAATTCTGAAGAGTTTGTATGTTTTTTTTTCTTCACGTGTTGCCTTCCTTACAGCTTCACAAAACTGAGTTATCGGTCCCAGAGTACTCAGCGGAAGACAAAGTCTCCCTCTTTTAGTCGATGCTATTTGTGAGGCTATACCTAACGAGTGACCAGTTCTGTTGAGGTATATTTAGATGGAAAAAGCCTCTAAGTGGCCGAGTCCGGCTGTCCAAAGGCTTAACGAAGCTGGATCGTAAAGTGCGTGACTGGTCCGGTATCTCACAGAAAATTTTCGGTCCGGCCGCCGTATGATCGAGATTGAAGACAGGCCACACATTAGCAATGTAAATCATACGATCTAGATCACATGCAATTCACTCACCCACACAGACACACAAGATTCGACTAAACAAAGGCGTGTGGATGTGTGTGTGTGACAGATCGTTCCGGTCATCGAAATTAACCACAAATACAACGATTTGAAAACGGATGGTGGGCCGCGCGGACAAGAATTGGACGAGTCTGTGGTCGATTTCGGTGGACCGTATGACGGCGCGCCGGCTATTGGACGAATGAGTGGGCATCTTTAAGCTAGTTTCACATACAAACTTATATACCGGACATAATAAAAACTTGATCCTCAACCCTTGAATACATAAAGAGTGACAGAGTACGATGCCCTCACTTATAAAGTCACTGCACACAATCTTATAACAAGAATTTTCAATACGAAAACTTCTTTTTACATCTCCATAGAAGGCAGTCTTACAATTGATATTAATTTCATGAAGTAGTATTGAAGGAAAAAATACACCGTTGATGTCCCCGATCTCAAGATAGCCATGCGAGTGTTTTTTGCTTCAATCCAGATAGGTTGTTCATTATTCCGTACACGAAAACGGCAGTGAAAAAAACACACTTATACGAACGAGTATATATGTTTAAAAGGCGATGGTATAATATTCTGAAAGAGCTTTGGTGTATTTACGAACGGTAATTTCAATTTGGATAATACTTCAGCTCCAGCGTATAATAAATACTTATACAACTTAACTTAAACCTATTTGCTATATTTTTAAGCGTGTACAAATTACGAATTTATTTATTTATTTAGTGAAATTAAATTGTGTTTAAATAAGTTGTGTCAAATGCTCGATTTAAATAAAATGATCACTCTTGTCGTCATTACAAGGACATTAAATTCAGGATTTTAGATATAAATTTGAAATCCAACTCAAGAGTAGCTACTTGTTGCTGCATTAAATGAAGAAGAAGTGCGGACTTTACGTGCCCTTTGAAACATGAGAATTCGAATTAGTAATTTTCTTACGAAAGTTTATAGTTATTAATTCTACAGTGACCTACTTATGGCTGTAACATATTTTTTAGTAATTTCCTCACGTTCTAAAGGTCGAAAGTTCAAAGTCTGTATGTTTTTTTTGTATTATATGAATTTAATACTGATTGTTTTATCTTAGAGAGTAGATCTTTTGTTGAACTAAATAATTGTGAGAAAACGAGAAACTTTAGTAAAATATGCTCCCATGGCTCCTAAAAAATATTAAATTTAATATTCACTCACGGTGTTAAACTTTAAAAAGTTTTTATCTATAAAAAAATTGTCGATTGCGTCCGTGAGCCAAAAATGCTATATGAACACCAATTTTATTAAGAATATGTGTTTTATCTAAAAATAACAGATACTGTATTGGGTATACTGTTCTGTTTAATATTGACAACTAGCTAAAAGTAGTCACTCTCTTTGGTTTACACCGAAAGTAGGCCGTGAAGATTTCGAATATTAAAGCAGAATTCAAAAAGTGCAGAAAATTGCAATAACTTAAATAAGTTCCTTTAGAATTGTGCAAATTACACGAACTTTCCCAAAAGATTTGCACGAACTGCTCCTCAAGGTGTTAGTTTCGAAGTCTAATTGACCCACCAAATTGCCAGTAAGGAGCAAACTACAAGCAATTTACATCACTCGAATACTTGTTTCGTGAGAATTTAGTGTCTTAAAATAAATAAAATTACACGCAATGAACGCATAACTTGCTATAATGTGAGTACACGACAGATTTATAATAATTAGAAGGGGGACAAGAATAGCTGGTGATATCCTTTCATCTCGCGCTGTATTCCACCTCCTTTGGACGACGCGTTGCTTTCACAGCTTCCTAATTAATTGTTTAAAAATATAAACGAATCAATTAAGCACTCATGACAGGTGGTTTTCATGATTGATTCGAGGAATACAAAAAGGCTTTAGGGTTTCGTACCCAAAGGGTGCAAACGGAAACCCTATTACTTTTATCCGTCCGTCTGTCACAGGACTGTATCTTTGAACCGTAATAGTTAAACACTTAAAACTTTCACAAATTCAAATTTTCAAATTCAAATTCAAATATATTTTATTGTCACACAGAATCAAAATAAGGTGTTGTACATATAATAAAATTGTGTCTTCCATGTGATACCTTTTCAGGCGTACAATAGTATTCTTATAATTTATCTGTTTAATATAGATATTATTTAAAATTAACACAAATTAGTAAAAAAAAAACAAATAAAGAAACAAAACTCTATCCAAATATTATTACAACTATACAAAGCTTAACAATTATAAATATACACTTACAATTTAAATAGATTACAAATTCCAAAATAATAAATACTTACAGCAAAAGTACTCGTATATAAATTACAATAAAACACTTTATTAAAACAATATTAAATAATATATCTACATACAAAGTTTAAATATAATAAAAATTAAACACAGGGAACCCCATGAGTGGCTCTCTAATCATGAATATGTAGTGATACATACTCATAAGTAGAAAACTTTCTCGAAATCACTGTCCTGCGGTAAAGTGCCAAGAAGGCTAGCAGCGTTTCCTCGCTGTATAGCTATGCTAATACGTTGCCCAAGGTATGCTCCAGCCCTCTTGTCACCTGAAATGTCGATTAGACGAAATGATAGTTCCTTATATAATTTCTTCGCTCCGAGGCCCCACGGACCCATGGTTTCAACCCCAAACGGTGCAAATAAGTAATCTTGTGCAAGGTTTGCGTACTTACGCCGTTTGAGGTTTTCAGCTGTTGTTGCTGCTGCACCAGCATTATTAGACGTAGCCTGGACGTGAGAAGCCGCCAATGTATCGACACAGGTAGCGTCCCACACTAACGGTCTTCCCTGCGTCCAGGGCACGAGTGTCATACCGTCGGGCCTCTTTCCATCATCACGTGCTATACCAGGCGGCTCTAATATAGCTGGCACGTGGACAGTGGCAAGGGCCCTACGGATGACATCATTAAGACTGGCGTGGCGTGGTATTCTACCAGCACTTTTCGTACATGATAGTCCGTGATGTCCCAGAGAATCGACATTTTGACCGCAGCGACATTGATGGGGTTCATTAATTTTGATACCGAGTCGTAAGCACACAGAAAGACGAAAAGTAATGTTATCTAATTGAGTACCAATTTTAGCAAAAGTAAAAAATTTAAAAAATGATAAAATTAAATTAATACATTACAAAAATTATCTTCAAAAAATTAATTTGTGGTATAATAACATTTGTCGCTATAACATCAGATAATAAAAATAAAATAAAGTTAGAAATTAAAAGGGGTCCCCAAACAAAATCATTTTTTTTTACTAATCGTCACAGGGCTGTATCTTTCGAACCGTAATAGGTAAACCTTAAAATTTTCATAGAGTGTGTACCTACTACTATGGCCGCTATAACAACAAATAAGATAAAGTTGAAAATTAAAGGGGGTCCCATACGAAACGCGTTTTTCGCTCGATCTTAATAATTATACATACAAACGTCTAACTAGTATAACTATAATTTCTTTAATAGATAATTAGTCATACATAATCGTATATAACCAAGAACCCAGGGGCGGTTCGTTAGTGTCATATAATTGGAAGATATTTTCGTCAAAATATACTCAGTTGATATTTCAAGCTTCCGTTGCTATTAATTCCCTTTGAGGATAAAGGCTGTTATTGAAGGATTATTACTTACATACTAGCTCGTTATTGTGTGTTTCTCCACGTATGAATGTATATATTATTTCTCAAAGGTGTTTTTTTGTCGATATCAAATATCTCCCTTAATACTGTATCAAAATTAATATTTGATACGCCATTTTGAAAATTATTTTCCCTTCTAAAATTAGACTAATTTATTTATTTTGTAAAAGACGCCATCTATTGGAGATCAGTTGAACTATGACACCACTAACGGTGCAAATTATTCACACGGGTACAATATGGATTTACTTACAACAATTTAAATACCTATATAAATTAGTTTATAACTACTTATATATTTGTAAGATAAGTTCGTTTTGTGCAAATCGGCCTTAAATCTAGAAACCAACCAAAGAATATATTGTGTAAATCGGCCTTAAAACTCGAAACCAACCAAAAATTATATTGTGTAAATCGGCCTTAAATCTCGAAGCCAACCAAAGAAATGTCACGATTTTTTCAAACGACAACACTGGTATAATAGACAATGGATTCGCTCTCTTTGGCTCGAAATTCGAACTTGCGATATTATTTTGCTTACTATACAAAAATTACACATCCAATATCGTATTTTCTTAAGTGTTTCGCGATTCCCGAAATCAAGGAATCGATTTACATACAAATTCCTAAGAAAGAGTAGGTCGTTTGTGGGAAACGTGTCAAGAAAGTTTTGTAGAGCGCCATCCCGCTCTCTCTCGTTTTTAGGGTTTCGTATTACTAAGACTCCGTTGTCCGACCGCTTGTCTGTCTGTCACCAGGCTGTATCTCATTAACCGTGATAGTTAGACAGTTGAAATTTTCACAGATGATGTATTCTGTTGCCGCTATAACAACAAAATACTAAAAAATAGAATAAAATAAATATTTAAGAGGGCTCCCATACAACAAACGTGATTTTTTTGTCGTTTTTATAGATAATGGTACGGAACCTTTCACATCAACACAGAACAGCATAATTTTGAAAACTTGAGAGTGACATCGGCTACATTTTATCCCGGAAAAAGGGGCTTAAAAAAATCCACGGGCGAATCCGGGGTAAAAGCTAATACTAAATACTAACGAGCTACCACGTAGACCAAAGGCACATGTGTGTGAAATAGAAAATGTTTTATATAAAAAGTCGCGTGCCGTTTGTCGGTCGAAAATAAGCAGAGATATGTATTGTAAAAACCGGCCAAGTGCGAGTCGGACTCGCACACGAAGGATTCCGTACCACCGTGCAATAAAAATAGTTTTGTAAGTATAGCCATTATTAAAATCGAGCAAAAACCGTCAAAAAATACACATCTATATGGAGATTTGTTTTATTATTTGTTGTTATAGCGGCATATTAATGCACTCTGTAAAAATTTGAAGTGTCTACCTATTAGTAGGTAATAGGGTTTCCTATCTCTATACATCTATCATCACGCCTTTCATCCCAAGAGGGGTAGGCAGAGATAATCGAAAGCCATTTGTTACGATCCTGACATACCTCTTTCGCTTCTTTTATATTAATCATACCAATACTCTTTTTTTTACATTTTGCTCATATATATGTACCTACTTTTAGATAAACCTACTTTTAGATAAAAGGCATTACGTGCCCTCCGAAATGCTAAAATAAGTGATCAGATTTTTGACCCGAGTGATAATGGATTTTGTTGAAGGGCATAGAGATAAGTTTCAGCTTGTTTCTTTAGAGTTTTTTGATTTCAAAATCATGTTTGTGCTGTTAAATAAACACCAAACGATATTGCTGTCCGCCAATTAGGAAATTAAAGGCGTGAACATATTTTTATTTCGGCGCGCCATGTGACTCCTTATTAATCTGCTATAAGTGAATATGATACGTTCCAGAAGTGACAGACAATTATAAATGTTATAAAACTGAATACACCGCGGAGAAGGAAAAATAAAGTCGGCGTTCGCACTTCTAAAAACAGTCTGTTAAAGAAGTGACACATCTAGATTCATTAAGGTTCAATATGGACAACTGGCAAAAAGTGGACATTGTTACCGGTGTCTCTGGCCACACTGCAAGGTATAAAGTCCGTGAAGGAGTGTGTGTGTGTGATTTTATAGAAGGAGAACTAACATGGGTTTGTGAACGATTTGTACGCTTGCTAAAGCAATAGCCAAATTAAATAATCATTTACCTAAGTACTTCGGATTTTATACATTTTTAATTTGGATGAACATAAAAAAACCGGCCAAGTGCGAGTCGAACTCACGCACGAAGGGTTCCGTAACATTATCTATATCAACGGCAAAAAAAATGACGTTTCTTGTACGGGAGCTTAATTTTATTTTAATTTAATTATTTATTTATATAACAAAATATTATGTGAATATTTCAAGCGTCTACTTGTTGCCGTTATCAATATCGAGCAAAAACGAGCATAAAATCCCGTTTGTTGTACAGGAGCCCTTTATTTTATTCTGTTTTTTAGTATTTGTAGTTATAGCGGCAACAAAAATACATCATCTGTGAAAATTTCAACTGTCTAACTATCACGGTTCATGAAATACACCCTGGTGACAGATAGACGCATGGACGGACAGCGAAGCCTTAGTAATAGGGTTTCCGTTTTTACCCTTTGGATACGGAACCCTAAAAAACGTGTATTAGTGTAGGTACCCACAAATAAATGGGAGTTTTTTATACATGACCAGATTACGTTTACACGCAACGATTTTTTTTCTCTACCCTGTCTAAAGAAGTTCACTTCAATAATAATGCGGTTATATTATAATATTAATTTAAGGGGTTATGTAGGGAGCCAAAGAAAATTCTTCTAAGGAAACAGTTACCTACCAGGCTAGAAGCCCTTTCTTTAAGCAGCATATCCCCCAGGATATCCGGGATAAAAGTTAGCCTATGTCAATCTCATGCCCTATAACTACCCATGTGCATAAAATCACAAAAACTCGTTGCTATTAGGTTTATATACAAAATAGTGGACGATAATTAACAATTTTAAATATCTGTAATTTTTAGAAGGAGTATTGCAGGCTTTACTTGACCTCCGAAGCAGTAATATTCTACCTTTGTGATATGATATCTGTGTAGTTCTTCTCCACAGATGTTTCCGAAGTGGTTGTAATTTTTTATTTAACGTTTAATGAGTGAAGTTTACTTCCAAATTCTTTCTTTCTTCTTCTTCTCGAGGGTTGCCTTTACAGCCCGGGAACCGTTGCCGGCCCCAGGGTACCCAGTCTTCCTCATTTAGCCAATGATTTTTTGAGGCTATACCTAACAAGTGGCCAGCTCTTTTGAGGTATATAGATGGAAAAGCCTCTTTGTACGGTTTGTCGGATAATGTACTTTGAATAAAAAATATTTTATTTGATAAATTTTAGGTACAATATACGTCATCAATTTTTCAATACGCAACTCTAACAAATTGTTGAATAGAAATACTTATATTTTTAAAAGTTTTATGGCTAATTGTCACATCTGATTATAAAATTCATGGCATGATCTTTGAGTGTCAGTCACTCAGCGCATATCGCTCATTAGCGAGACCTGTGCGACTCTTTGACAAGCTCCCCCACCTTTTCGAAGGCGTACTTGTAGCAGGAAGGACAAATACCCATTAAAATACCCTTTGGTATAATTCCTACTTTGAGATAACAAAATTAAATCAATATTTACTGCTGATGATAATATAAAGTGTGTGTGTGTGTGTGTTTGCAAGAGTAAATTTGAAACTACTTCACCGATTTGAAAAGTATTTCACTGTAGACTAGGTACCTACCTACTTATTTCATAAACAAATCTTTACGGCTTTCATACCTTTTGCCAGTTGTCTATTTTGAACAGAACAGGTGGCAAGATGTTGCTGCAAATGTGCTTCTTTAACACACTTAAATATCTGTTATTTTAGAAGGCCGGCTTTACATGCCCTCCGAAACGCGAGGAGTCGATTAAAGCACGTATTCTTAAATAAAATTGGTGCTCAGCATTTTTGGTAGGAGTGGGAGTTGAATAGAAATAAACAAATATTTGTTTTATTTAATTAATAAATAGAATAGAATAATATTAAAGAATAGAATAGAATAATGAAACTCCTGTCCGGATTTTATTGCGGTTTTCACTATAAGGTTGATTGTGGTAAAAAGCCTGCGCCACCCGGCTTGCATGGCGTATGCTGTCTAATCCGTCAAATATATATCAAAATGGTGTAGAAAATAATGATGTACAATAAAATTATCTACAAAAATGTCCGCGGTAGCATAAATTAATATTTAATAGGTAGGTATTCAAAATGTTTTAATTCGATATTGTAAGGAAAGTCGAAGGCGGTTCCCTAGCTTATTTATAAGAGGATTCATCGATGCTGAGTTGTTGCGAGGTATCTTTATTCACATTTCAGAGGTTGAAGGAAAATGCGGTATTGGCAGCGCGCCTAACGAACGACAAAATGCGGTATGGATGTTATTTACGCTATATACTATCGGCTGAATATATCGGATTTATTTATTACGCTGCAGCAAATATTCGTGTTTATTTCTACTACCGACTCGATTCGCTTTATCCGATACATGCTGAAAAACATATTAAATTTTATATAATGTAACCATGATGTTTTTTTGGTTGTAGCATGCCTTAGGTATAGCCCAGGATTTTTAGGTTTTAGATACAAAATATTTCATAACCAGCTAAAAATTTGCCTACGTATTCAGAATATTATCTCGAATAATGTACCAAAACTCCCCGCGACTCCGCCGCCATCTAGACCTCACACATTCCGTGAGTGGTTATCAAATCATAATTCATTTCCATCAAGACGAAAAAATGAGCTGGTAGGTTTGGCCACCGGATTACTAGGTGACGAGTCCATAAACTGGCTCTGGAGATAGGCAAAATAGTCGATGGAAAAGTTAATGGCAGTGCCCAAAACATGAAATTAAAAAGTCTACTTTAAGTCGCAGCATATTCGTACGCAATGCTCGCCTAGAACTTAGAAGTGAGTCCGCAACAACTATTCAATAGGATAGTGTGTGTCGTGAACATCTAAGATTCTCTCCAGAAAACTTTCAAGGATGAAGTCGCGCCAAAACCTCCATGTTTATTTGACGATGTTTCATTGCGAAAGACCAAGGAATATACTACTCTCTAGGAAAACAAACGAGTCTGAACTTGCAAAGATACTTGAATCTTATATCACCTGTTCATCAACCTCTCAGTTGGATACATCCTAAGTTCTGGACGGTAGGTATATCTACATGCAGTGAAATGGCCACCACGTCCTGCAACTTATGAAGAAGTGTGCAATACGTATGTATGCTTCATATATTTAGCGAAATTACTTAGGTATATCTTGCATAATGGTATTTGATGCTTATAGAGAAAGATAAGTACAAAAATTCAAGAACAAAAGGCCGGTCTGCAGGTAAGTCATGCGCAGACTTAAAAGTAGAAAAAAAATTTCTTTGTAACTCAGAAAACAAAGCACAGCTAATAGATATATTGATACAGAAGCTGCGGGCCAACAAAATGGTCGTGCACCAAGCTGCAGCCGATGTCAGACACCCTCATCGCTGAACCAGCTGATTTGTCTTCGAGTAGCACGTCTGTTACGGTTGTCGCTACGGATACTGATATTTTAACAATTTTGATAGCAAGAGCTGAAAGAAACGCTACAAAACTCTATGGAAGTAGAAAGAGTGCAAGTAAATGTTATAATATTGCGGAAATACAACAAAATATGGGAGAACTGAAAGATGTACAATATTAATTTTTACACATTGTAATATTATTTTTTTAGATTTTATAATTTATAATCCAATGGTTACAGGTTAATGACACAGGATTAATAAGACAAAATTTGTAATAAGTTTAACATATTTATTATTATCCAATAATAAATGAATACCAGGTACAATTCCCACTAAGTCACTATATCAATTTTAAATGACACATTTACACATTAAGGATAATAAAAAAAAACCAAACCAAATTAAGAAATTGAAAATCTCCTGATGATCATCCACTATGATTGCTCCAGGCAGGCATACAGTAGGTAAGTATAGGTAGGCAACACTCAATTGTTTTTCCGGTGCTGGTGCTGGAGTTCAGGCGAAGGCACTCCGCCACCACACCGCAAAACTAAACTTCACCTCCAGTTTACAATTTCACATTAAATGTTATTAATAATATGACGATAGGGGTAAAGCTGTAAATATTAAATGAAATCTATTGTTATATACAAATTCTTAATAGGTAGGTACTAAGATTGACAATTTATTTATATAAAAGTGATATTTACCCCTGATATCAGAGCATAATATTTATGTTATTTATATGTAATTTCTTGTTGTATTGATATAAAATATTTAGTTCTTTAACAATAATTTGCAATTTTTCATATCGTCCTCTCTATCAAAACTCTTTCATTCATATTGACATTCTTTTTTACTTTTCGAAAAAATATAAACATACAAAACTTCCAGCCAGGGAAAATAGGTAGTATATCGCTACAACATGCAATGTCTGGTTGTGACACAACGTCAGTATTTGTCAGAAAAGGAAAGATAAATCAATGTTTAAGCAATATAGAGTTGCGAAAGACAGGATCCTCGAGCTAAACAGTATGACATCGCATAAGCTAGGGAAACATTTGTTTTGCATCTCTACTTAAACTTGATTTGGATAAGCTAAGGTATTATTTGTACAAACAGACAGTTGCCAATCAATCAATAAAGAATAATTTTCAGTTCTCATCTCTATCATCTACTAAAGACGCAGCACGGACGGCAGCATTATGTCTATTTACAATTAGAATGTAGATTAGAAAACGATTTTCCACCTTGTTAATGGGGTTGGCCCAGCGTGGCCAAACTCTGGTTCCTGTATCAACAGAGCAACCCCCTGCGCCTGATCAGTTACTCCGTCTTATCAGCTCCGGCTGTAAAAAGGGGTGTGATTGCTGGTTCGAGTGCCGAAAAGCAGGCTTGACGTGCTCGGCGATATGCCGCCAGTGTCTTGGCCAGTCATGTGAAAATTCGCCTGATCATAAGGATGATGATGAACCTTTTTAATTACTTCTTCTTCTTTTTCCAGCCTTATCCCATGTTTAATTGGGGTCGCCTCTCCTATTTGCTTTTCGCCAGCTCGATATATTCCGGGTCGTCAGTAGGTCTAGTTCTAGAGATTTGAGGTCATTGTTAATTGCTCAAAGCCATGAGAGTCGGGGCCTGCCGCGGTGTCTTGGTCCTGACTCAATGTCCAACATTTTCCGGATCATGTGGTCTTCGGGCTTTTTCATCACATGTCCATACCAACGCAGCCGAGTTTTGGTGAGCTTTTCAAGTATTGGTGCCACTTTTAGACTTCCACGTACATAGGCACCTCGTCCAAGAGGGTGACGCCCGCCGACCAGCGCAGCATCCTCATTTCAGCTACATGTAGTTGTTGTGTCTGCTGTTTTTGGAGTGGCCAGCATTCGGCACCATATACCATTGTGGGTCGTACTACGGTCTTATACACTTTGCCCTTGACGCAGATGGGCATTCTATTGTCGCATAGAACGCGGGCAACCCTGCATTTACACCTTTTTAATTACTTATCTAAAACCATTCTAATAAATATTTCTTTAATTTGATTTATTGCTTTTTTTTACTGGTTGTCGTTGAAATATAGATGTTGCTGTCATTAAGAAAGAGTGAATAGTTATGCATTTTTATCAGAATCCACCATAACATGGAAATTCACCTGTATACCTGTGGAGTTCTAGGTAATGATTCAGTATCACATACAGAATAAATGTACCAAAATTCAGCTGGTTATGACACATTTTGTATCTTTGTTAAATTTTGATCTAATAATCCTGAGCTATTAAGGTGACCACACATTCATCCAATCCCCGGCCGGTCGCCGTACGGTCCACCGAAACCGACCACAGACTCGTCCAATTCTTATCGCGGGCCCACCATCCGTTTTCAAATCGTTGTAGTTGTGGTTAATTTCGATGACCGGAACGATCTGTCATAGACACACACATCCACACGCCTTTGTTTAATCGAATCTTGTGTGTCTGTGTGGGTGAGTGATCTAGAATTGTATGTGATCTAGAATTGTATGATTTACATTGCTAATGTGTGGCCTGTCTTCAATCTCGATCATACGGCGGCCGGACCGAAAATTTTCTGTGAGATACCGGACCAGTCCGTGGGCTACTTAATGCCTAAAGGTGGGTACTTTCTATTCAATATTTTTTCAATATGGCACCATCAGGGTATTGATGATTCCGCCAATGTCAAGTATTATATAGACGTCACAGCCGACCGTGATATGCCCTATTAATCACTGACTAATCACAACTATCACAGCGCGGACGGGATTAAACTGCAGGATTCCCCACACGTCACAGTCAAAAACATGACATGGAAACCGTAGGCACTTTAGACCCTTCGTGCGCCAGTTCGACTCGCACTTTCCGGTTTTTTTATTTATTCACTTTTAATACATCAATTACATCAGTCCTTACAGGTACGCACTCAATTCGATGACGTACAATATTATCCTTATCCTAAGCTACTTACATAAACAGTTTACGTAATTTGTTTTCATTCAGTAATTTCTAAATTAGCAAAGGTGGAAAGGAAAGTTCCTAATAAAATATAAGGATAATATTATTGTACGTCATCGAATTGAGTGCGTACCTGTAAGGACTGATGTAATTGATGTATTAGAAGTAAATAAATAAAAAAACCGGCCAAGTGCGAGTCGAACTGGCGCACGAAGGGTTCTGTACCATTATCTATAATAACGGCAAAAAATCACGTGTGTTGCCTGTCTTCAATCTCGATCATACGGCGGCCGGACCGAAAATTAAAATAAAATATAAATTTTATTTTAATTGAACTATTTATTTTTAAAGTGAATAATATAACTCAATATTCTGTGAATATTTCAAGCGTCTACCTGTTGCCGTTATCAATATCGAGCAAAAACGAGCAAAAAAAATCACGTTATTTGTATTGGAGCCCCCTTAAATACTTATTTTATTCTGCTTTTAGTACCTATTTGTTGTTATAGCGGCAACAGAAGTACATCATCTGTGAAAATTTCAACTGTCTAACTATCACGGATCATGAGATACGCCTGGTGATAGACGGACGGACAGCGGAGCCTTAGCAATAGGGTTTCCATTTTTACCCTTTAGGTACGGAACCCTAAAAAACACATATGGCACAAATTAGCGCGAGACCGACTCACACTTCGCCGGTTTTTATTATTATTAATTTGTTGAGAGTATGCATCATCGAACATAAAACATGTTCCTTTAATTTATAACTTTATTTTATTTTTATTATATAATGTTATAGCGGCTATAGTAATACACACTCTGTGCAAATTTCAAGTGTCTACCTATTACGGTTAAAAAGATACAACTCTGTGACAGGCGGACGGACGGACGGCCGGACAGACAGCTGAGCCACACATTGGTCCGGCATCGCACCGAAAATTTCCCATTTCGGCCGCTATAAGATCTAGGCGGGCCATTTGTTATAGGAAATTGAAAGGGGAAATTAAAATGTCTTCCTCTTTGTTTTCTGTTAATTTTTGCTCGCGCCATCAATTCCGCTTAGGTGCAGGGTGAGAAGTGGTGGGTGGGAGTGATGGGAAGCGTGTAAGATAAAACACAATAACAGCACGTTCGTAATAAGTTTAACAAGATTCTGTATATCAAAGATCTGTTTATTAAGATTCTGTTAAGATTATCTGTTTTAATAATGATAAGCAGTGGCATATTTAACATAATGGCGCACCAATGTTTGCCTAATGTGCCCCAATGCAAAAAAAATGGCTATGATAGACTAAAGAATTGAAAAAATAACCAAATTAGTTAGTACTTCAAATACCGTCTACTATCAGAAGAAAAAAAAATAGTTTAAATAATAAATAATAGTTTTTAGTTTTCAATTCTGCTGGCAGTCCCCATGACTGCATTCAATAAACCACACTTAGAGGCTTCTCCATCTAAATATACCTACCTAAACAGAACTGACAACTCGTCAGATACCTACAGCCTCACAAATACCATGGGCTAAAAGAGAGAGTCTTGGTCTTCCGCTGGGTACCCTGGGTGGGACCAATAACATGATTTTGGGAAAGGGATTATCGCAATAGATTGAAAGGGATAACTTATTTCATGTTATGAATTCATATACCAACAGACGCGTATTTTCAAAACCGCGTTAGAAATAGAAAAAGAAATATAAGTTTCTAAAGTCCCTAAATAAATCCCAGCTAAACAATAAGAAAAATACATGCACAGTAAAATATTATTTTAAATCTCTCGTTACGTTAAAATAATCAAAATCTAAATCATTTATTTATCAAATATGCACATAACAATATAAAAACCTTAAATCTAATCTAAACATTAAAAATAACTAAATAAACCAGGTCCGCGTGGAATAGTGGCTAAAATACTGTCTGCATTTCCCAGCTGAATCGCGATGCTGCATCGTTGAGCGTGGTAGGAGCCAGCCCTCTTGTCACCAGAAGATATGAATAGTCGAAGGGTCTTTAATAAACTTTTTGTCATTTGTACACATCGATGTCTGAACCCCATACCACAGACCTAGAGTTTCTACCCCAAACGGCACAAATTTGTAGTTTTCAATAATTGAACTATATTTGCGCCGTTATATCAGCTCCCTGATTGCTTTGATTGCTGTCCAAGCACGCACGAAGCGTCCCATACAAGAGCCCGACCTCGCTCCCAGAGAATCAGAGTCATTCCATCGGGTATCTTGCCGTCTTCCCAGATTATTCCCGTTGGCTCTAGGAGAGCAGGGATGTCTATTGACGCTAGAGCCTTTTTTATGCAGGAAAGTCCGTGAGTTCCAAATTGATTAACCTCTTATCCATTCTAATTTTTTTGAAATACTTAGCTTAAAAATCACTTATAATGAAGAACTCTAAATTACAGGTTAATATACTGCATTTTTAATTTAAAGAAATAAAAGTCAAAATATACCTTAATACCTTAATTTTTTCGTCTCATGTTTTATTTTTTATATCAACGGAAGTGGGCGATAGGTTATCGGTACCGCCATCAACGCGTTCTCTATATTATTTCTACATTACGACAGTTCCTACTGTTAAAAATATTTATTACAACTGAGAATTAAGTTCCGTGTGGTGCAGGACAGCGGCCACTAGATATTTATATAGAGTGGTTAGTACGATCTCTTTTTATAATAGTGTGATAGTGTTAGGTCTTCAGAAAATTATAATTATTATATTTATTGTTGTTAAAATGTAATGAAAATCTGTATAATAATAAAAATATTGGATTGAAAACATTTATACTTTCTTTATAATAAGACTCTTAGTGAAATACGCAACTTGTTTTGTTCATATCTCTTGAAAGATGTAAGCGAGATGCACTGTGTTTACAATCGATAAAATAACCAAGGATGAGATAATAAAGCAAGATTCACGTACCAGAAACATAAGAAAGAACGATTTCACAAAAAATCGGTCTTGGAAAAATACACGAAACGAAAAAACCTACCTGGGAATACTGGCAAGAATACTGGCTGATTCCTTGAGCGAGGAAGGAGCTAGCCCTTCTTTCACCAGAGGAGAAGAAGGCGTGAGGATATTTCTTCAATAAAAAATTGCCCTTTTTACCCTACGAACCTAGAGTTTCTACACCAATTTGTATTTTTCTATAAGTGAACTATATTTGCGCCGCTTGTTAGACTCTGTTGTTTCACCGCAGCTCCCGCTTTCATTACTGTTTCTTAAAGTATGTGGAATTACCTATACCTAGTTAAGAAAATTGTAAATATATTAAGAAAAATCGAGCCGCAAATTCGGTTGAAGATACGCGTACAATTAAGGATTTTAAGGGCTTCATAAAACTTAGGTGTATTGTAATATTTCAATGAGGTTATTCTATTATTATCTTTCGAAAGCTATTTTAATATTGAACCCAAAATATAAAGGTAGTTATCGCCCAATATGAATAGCTGCAGCATGTAATTTGTATGGGATAAACGTTATAAAGGAATCTCTTAAATAAATATTTTTCGTTACATTTTATCCAAAAACCTATAACGACTGTATCGCAGAACTCGCACCAGTGAATTTTCGTCTACTAAATGTTAATCTTTATGAGCTTATCATAATTAAAATCGCAGTAGAAAAAAAAATAACTACAATATTAAAAACTAGAGTTAAAAAAACACTACGATAAATCTAACCGATTCATATTTCGCATATTTCAGTTAATTGTAACAATAAAATAAGTTAATACTCGACTACAGTAGTACATCACAGCGGGGGGTGTCAGCCGCTCTATAACATGCCTTGTTTCCCTTTTTATATTATTAATTTTAATTTAAACAAAATGTTGTCTTATATTTACAATACACTAATTAGTATTATCTATTATATCATGTAGTGGTTGGTATCAAGAGACCGCTAGAGCGTATTTGAAGTTTTAAAAGACCGTTTGATAATTAAAAATATGTAGGAAGGAAGACAAACACACAAACACATCTTCATACCTTCATGCCTTTATACCTTGCGGTGTCGCCAGAAATACCCAGTAACAGTGTCTACTTGACACCATCTAAACAGAACAGGATGGTAGGTACCTAAGTTTGTTACTGCACTTAAAGAACCTATAGGTATCACTTCTTAAACAGAAATAAAAATCTGAGATTTTTATAAAAAGTGCGGAAGCCAGCTTTACGTGCTCTCCGAAGCACAAGAAGTTGATTAAAGTACCTACACATTCTTAAATAAAATTGCTGCTTAGTATTGAACCCTGGACCTGTAGGTCAAAGTCAACGCTCTACCATTTAGGCTATCGATTCCAGTGGGCTATAGAATCGCACAGATTCGATTCCCATTTCGACCATTGTACCAATGCGATTTTTAAATAAACTCAGGTAGAGTTTATTACATTAGTAGGTACATATTCCGACAAACTGTAGGTTGGGGATACTTCAACAAAACCCACTCGTTATTAATAGCCTCAAAAATACTTAGGACTAAATATGGCTGAATTTTAAACCACTGGATACCTACTCTGGCCCCAGGGCCTTAAATTATACCAGTAAGCACAAATTTCAGAATACCCTGGTGCCAATTTAATAAAACAAACAAAAAAAAACATAATATCTTCACGACTCTTATACCTCGCAGTGTGGCCTGAGATAACTGCAGTAACAGTGTCCACTTGCTGTTGCTGCACGTAATGAACCTAGATGTGTCACTTTTTTAACAGACGAAAAAATATTTTATTGTTATATAAGAAGTGCGGCCGGCTTTACGTGTCCTCCGAAGCAATAATACAGTATCCTGAAATCCTAAAGCAAACCTATTCAAATCAGAATTTATGTGAAATTCATTAATGTTCGATGCGTAGTCGAATTGCGAATTGATGGTTAAATACAGTTGAACTCGACTCGACGCTATTGCCACAGAATTGATACGTACCAATTAGTAGCGGTTACAGGCTTACTTACGCTGTATACCTAATAGCTTCAATAGCTTGTATCTACACCTTCCCTTTGTGATAGATTCAGTCTCGATTTAACTCGATTTGTTAGGTAAATTTTGATTTATACCAAACGTTAGATACCTAATCTATTCAATTTACTATAGGTATTTATTATAAACCTACTGGCAGATTTAAGTAAACATATTTCGTAAACAAAAAGTAAAATAAAATTTTTAAAAGACGTTATATTAACAGTTTTACGTATTAATTGACATTTTAAACCTAAATTACATTTTTCAGAACTAATAAATAATTTAAAAATTTTACAATAAAAAGTTTGTTTACGAAAAACCAGTTTTTCAACAGGTTATAAGTAAAATATTTACAGTATAATATATTCAGTCATACATAAATAAAAAGTTCAAAATATGTGCCATTTAATTTCAATTGTAATTCTAAGAGCATATGAATTTGCTAATTTTCGTTTCATTCTTTGTGTCGAAATCTGATCACGTACTATAACTGTTATTTGGTACAATGTTTACTAAAGAAATTTGTATTAAAACTGTGATTTAAACCTTTATTAAAAAATCATATGTGCTTCTAATGCGATATGCAAAAATGTGACTTATGAAAATGTTATTATAGAGTTATATTAAAATGGCAACTTTGGCAGTTAGGACTATTTAGAATGAATAAAAAACCCCATACCCCAAAATCAACAAGCCGATGCGTCAATGCTGTCTCACTCATAAGAACTTATTATTCAAGCAAACGAGAGAGATAGAAATATGTCTTGTTTTCTGGCATTATACTTACTTGAAAGGTAATGCAGGATTGGGCGTTTTTTTTATGGGAAGGCGGGGCAATACGTCGCATGTAGCGCCCCTTCAGATGTCGGCCGGTCGTCGAACAGTGTCGCGTTCAAAATTCGAACAGTTGAATGCGTATTGTAAAACTGTTTTGAGATACGGATATTAATGTGCCGCGATCTCGTGGCTACCGTGGCTAAGGACTTTTATTTTAGAAATCTGTAAAATAGTTCTGTGCCAGTTCCGTGAGTTGAGAAAGGTCTGTGGCTTTATTTTTGTTATTAACTTGGCAGAACTTTAAGTAGAACTTTCGCTGTTACTTTGAATATGCCATACGTTTAATATCGAGAATTTATTCGTTATTGCCTAGTTCATTAAAAGAAGGGAAACAAGAAAACATTTTCTGAACTCTTTACATAAATAATGTAATGTCCTTTATACTTAACAAAAGGTACCTAATTAAAGGTATGATTTTAAGAATTTGTAAAAAATATTTAATGTGACTGTCACAATATGATTTTATTAACAATATTCATGAATATTATATTTATTTAAAAAAAGGTCAATGCACAGTCCATCCGTTAGAGAGTTAAACTTGAAACCTATGGTCCCGGCTTCGATTCTCACTCGAGTAAAAAAAACATAAGTAAGTATATAAAATAATAATAAATATCTACCTATTTTATTTTATTTATTATTTATATATTTATTTAAAAAAGGTAGATGCATAGTCGATCCGTTAGAGCGTTAAACTGAAACATATGGTCCCGGCTTCGATTCTCACTCGAGTAAAAAAATATAAGATTTTTAATCAACTTCTCATACCTACACAGAGTTCCTGGATAAAAATGGAGAATTTTGTACCAATGTTACCAATGAATTTTGCTACTTTAACTAGACTAACGATGGAGGGATTTTTATGAAATAGGTCCTAGGTAAACGACGAGTCTGCAAGTGTTTGAATGTGGCATCAAATTTCAAAATATTAGGGTTGAACTGCATGTTATTAATTAATAATAAAAATTCAGCTGTTTCGGAGCTTATTCTGCATAAACATTGGAATAGAACAGACGTCTTTATTTTGAAAAAAATATAAAATTCCTTATTCTGTAAATACCAAATTTTTTTTTCACGGATTCCCTTGATACGGCTCCCGACACCGTGTTATCGATTCCAGGGTACCTTCCTAGATTTTAGCCGATGGTATTTATGAGGCTATACCTAACGAGTGGCTAAGTTCTGTTGAGGTATAGGTATTTAGTATATTACCTATAGTTCAATATTAGAAATTCTTACTTATCTACCTACATTTTTAACGGTTTGCAGTTTGCAATGATAATGACCTGGGTCAGGGTTGGAATCCCAAGGCTTCCTTAAATAAAACGTTAAATAGATAACAGCTTATAAACGTACTTTTTTTGCCATATTTTTCATATTAGGAATACTTTATTTTTTAATATTACTGGTTTGATCAATGAATTTCCTTCTGGAACTGCTTGTATCAACTCTTCCATTTACATCTGTTTTATAGGTTCCATTCTTTCTATATAACAAAAAAAATATATATCGGAAAATATTTGCCAACCCTATTAGAAAATGTCGTCCGGCGATCGGCATAGTAATCCTATTTATGGATACTTAATTAACTTCTACTGAATTAAATAATAGAAATTTATTTATTTGCTACGAGTCTAAAAGTTACTTACCTGACCGTATTTTTTTTATTACAGCTTTCTTTATGAATGAATTCGTACTTTATAATTTTAACTAACGATTCGAACCTGCTTCATCGCGACATCTTTCGACCGCACAAAATGGCCACCAAGGAATGCCCGGCTCGAGAATGTCTAACCCTAAAATACCCTTGGATTGGCTTTGCCAGACCCAGCAATTTTTTTTGGACATTCTAGTGTTGAACATTCTCGGGGCGGTCATTGCTTGGTTGGCCATTGGTGCGGACCCGTCTTTTTTTGGCCTTCAAGTCAAACTGAAAATTTACCCAAATTTGTATTTAATTTAGTTGCCTAATTGTATGTAGATAGTTAGCTATAGGTTCAGTGCTTACCTATACTATCTCTACGGCATCATATTTCATAAAATTCTGAGTAGGTAGGTACCTAATCCGCAGCCAGACCACATAATTAGGGAATGCAATACCGGGATACCGGGATCTCGAAATACCGGGATCCCGCATAAATGTTGCGGGACTAATCTCGGTCGAAAAATTTGCGGGATCCCGCTGGACTGGCGGGATTACAGAGAAGCGTGGTACATACGTGTTTCTCTAAGGTGCGGGGCGCCGAGCCATAGGCGAACAGTGTGAAGGCGCGGGGCAAAGAATTCCCCTTCCCGCGCCCCTTGTTTTATTATATATTTTGCCAGTTACACTTGTAATTATGACGCAATGCAATGATTTATTCATTGAATATTGATTGTTATAGAATCTATAGATAAATCAAAATCAAACTGAACTTTATAAGAAATATTATTTTTCGAACCATTTTATTTTTTATAGGTATTTATTATATTAATAAACCATTTAAAATGTACCAAAAGGCTTGTTTAATTTGAGTTAAAATTAAAACCATAAAAAACAAGGTCTATTATGTCTTTATTACGATTATTTAGGTACGATTGATTTTAGGGAGCAAATACCTGGATCCAGCGGGACAAGATGGTTCAGTCCCGTAAATACCGGGATTGAAATTATCTTGCGGGATTGCATTCCCTACACAAAATATACAATAGTACCTACTAAAGTACAGAAGTTTCTCTTTGTATTTTGAACTTCGAACCTTCTAACGGGGGAGAGGTCAAACGACTACTATTAGGTAGGTACCTATAGTATAGTATAGTATATAGTAGGTATAGTAGTGGCAATGACTTTAATTTATATGGTGATTATGCTACAATACAAACATAATAATTACCTATAACTGGAAACACTATGATCGCAAACAACATACCTAATTAATAAATTTTCAAAAATATGCCGGGGCCCTAAGGTCTATGACGTCTCCTTAGTCTTAGTACTCTAAGTTTAATACTTATAGACTCTTTAATAACCAAATGGCAAATGGTTAGCTAGGTAACCGATTATGCACGCCATTTCCCTGACTAAGGAATCTAGGTATGTCAAACGCGCTGTAGGTACAGAGTAATGAACTTCATACAGAGTCAACTATCATCCGAACGATGACTAGGTACTCTGTGACCTCTTTAAGATAGGTTGTGTATATCCAAATGCTAGTTAGAATCAAGACGTCTTCTATTAAGTAAGTGGACCACGGCTTGATTGATTTGAATACGAAAGCAACTCTGTCTGTCTGTCTGACTGTTATGCTTGCATGGCTAAACCACTGAACCGAGTTTAATGAAATATTACTATTTTTTTAAATCCAGTTTTTATTAGTATGGGCCTCATGGGCGAACAGATAGTATGTATATACGGGTGCCCACTCATTCGTCCAATCGCCGGCGCGCCGTCATGCCCGTCATACGGTCCACCGAAATCGACCACAGACTCGACCAATTCTTGTACGCGCGGCCCACCATCCGTTTTCAAATCGTTGTATTTCACACACATTTTGTATACCTACACATGTATACACACATCCACACGGCTTTGTTTAATCGAATCTTGTGCGTCTGTGTGGGTGAGTGAAATGTGATCTAGATCGTATGATTTACATTGTTAATGTGTGGCCTGTCTTCAATCTTGATCATACGGCGGCCGGACCGAAATTTTTCTGTGAGATACTGGACCAGTGCGTGGGCTACTTAAGACGCTGGATAGAGCCAAAGACCTTGACAGATGGCACCGCCCCCACGCGGGTACACATAAGTACACACCAAACGACGTGGCTGCCACTAATAATTTAGCATCAGGCTGCAGCCGGTACTGTCGGTACACGAGCGCTTACGCACACACGCGTGCAGTGCGTACATAAAATCTCGAAAATGTGAATAAAGGTTACTTGCTGAAAATTTGATTAAAAAATAGAACAGTATTACGATAGTATATTGCTAGATAAAAAGTCTGTCAAAACTCAGAATCATTGCATGCATTTTAGTACTGTTTCTAGACAGTAAAATTTTTTTTAGAGGTACATTCGTGATTTTTTTCTATCGAATCAATATAGTTGTATTATGTTTTGAACACAGTATCTCAATAACGCATAACCTCCAGAATATCATATATTTTTTTGATTATGATCACTGCAGTGGATCATGTACTTTTACGCATCATAAAACTCGCATTTAGCTCTATTCATCCTCTTAAGACACGAATAGGAGCATCGATCCTTGACCGTCGATGACCCGGGGTCAATCTTCATTCTGCTATATGTACAAATTTTATTTTTAGGGCACGTAAATTGGCTTCTGTTAATAAAAGTGACAAATCTAGGTTCAGCTACAGGCTTAAAGTAAAGTCTGTTACATGTCGTATCTGGCCACACCGTGATGGTGTGTTATTTGTGTGATTTTGAATAATATTTCTAAAAAAAATATTTGAAGGTAGTTTTCCGCAGTTGAGTTCCGATAACAAAAATTCAATCATCAATAAATTTTAAATTGCTGCAAAATTGGAAGAAGTAATTTGGCGTAAGCTTTAAATACGTATTCCTACGTAATATGGCTAATATGGCTACGTAAAGAAATAAAAGGGAGACGACAGCCTAATTTTCAGAACCTTGCCAAAAATTCTTATGACCAATTTTCTTTAAGAATATGACCTCTAATCGACTTCTCATGCTTCGGAGGGCACGTGTAAAACAGATACGTATATCTGTTAAAGAAATGACACATCTAGGTTAATTAAGTGCAGCAACAAACTTGTCACCTTGTTATGTTTAATACTGGCAAAAAGTAGACACTGTGGAAGATGTGTGTCTATGCGTTTGTGTGTAAATCCATCCTAATAATATAAATGCGAAAGTAACTCTGTCTGTCTGTCTGTACCAGTTTGATATTTAATAATATCTAATAATAATAATCCTTGGGAATAAACCTCAAAAAGTCCCACGAGCGAAACCAGGGTGGAAAGCTTATGTATTTATATAATATTCTAGGTATATAATAAAATCGAAAAACCAGAACGAGATAAAAAAAACGAGAGAGAGCGGGATGGCTGACACTTTTCTACCAAACGACGTACTCCTTCTTAGGAATTTGTATGTAATTCGATTCCTTGATCTCGGGAATCGCGAATAACTTAAGAAAATACGATATTGGATGTGTAATTTTTGTATAGTAAGCAAAATAAAATCGCAAGTTCGAATTTGGAGCCAAAAGAGAGCGGATCCATTGTCTATGCCAGTGTTGTCGTTTGAAAAAATTGTGACATTTCTTTCCTTGGTTTCGAGATTTAAGGCCGATTTACACTCGAACTTATCCCAAACATGTGCACAATAGATTCTACGAGGGCGGTCGCTAGTATAATATAAAATGGATGGTGATATACTTATGTAAGATTAATAAACTCAAAACTACTGAACCGATTTTACTAATAGACTGATTCGCGCTAGGTACCTACGTTTTTTGTGAGCGGGGCACTATGACATGTCAATGTTCAGCGAATTGTGTCTACTCAACAGGATAGGGTGAGCAAACGAAATTGAACCTGGAAGATCGAAAAACCAATATTTTTAGGGCTCATAAAAAACGGAAGCCCTTATTCTCACTGTTGTGTCTGTAAGTTTGTCACAGCTTTTTTTTTTAGTTTACAGGAAAATCTAAACGAAAATACTGTCTTAAAGTTCTGACCTAGAAATGGTACCTAACGGAATCCTCAGCGCCCGGTTCGTAATCCCAACTTGGCCATATACTTATTTTACTTTCCGTTAACAAATGTAGTAATTGGTAAAATACAGTATCGCAGTAGACCTAATTTCAGTTATTTTTTTATCAAAATAACCCACATCGGTTACGAGCTCGCAAACCTACATTAATTTATTGTACAAATTCAGCGATAAACATCGTCTCTCGACTATCGCAATTTTTCAGTTAGTATGGTTTGCAACAGTTATTTATTTTCAAACTGTTTTGATTTTATTTAGTTGATTGGGGTTTCGTGGGCAAGTTATACATACTATTAATTGGGGCAAGTGGCCTATATTAACGTAATACTTGCCGATTTAAAAAATATCTTACTTAGTTAAATTGTTACTAATAGCCTTGAGAAGCGATTTTAATGATTAAATTTTATTATGTTGGAATTTCAAGTTTCTATCTCATTTAGTTTAGAACTTTAGAAGCTAGAGGCTGATATAGTAGACTTAACAATATAGGGTTCTGTTACGGAATACTAAAAAATAATGTAGCCTGTAATAAAAAAAAAAATCTTCACGGCAGTTACAGCTCGTAAGGGAACTCGTGAAAAATAACCGACCTCAATGAAACTGACCACTTATATATCGAAAGAAAGACTTGCCTTGTGCTGGGCGCAGAGTGAAATAGGCTATTAAATTATTTATTCCGGGAATTTTTTTTTTCATAAACATATACTTAATCTAGGTTTGCCATTGACTTTAGAAGCTTTGTTATAAGTGTGTCTATTGTCCTTCTTTATCAATGATGTCACGGACTTCAAAGGACCCTATCACAGCTGCTCTACTTAAAATTCCTATTAAATTTATTTTTCGATAGTAAAAAACCCAAAATTCCGTATATCCCTTCCAAATCGTCTCATTAGTGCAACATATAACATTTTGTTATTTTTATATTAGGCATACTTCTAGAATGAGGTATAATATAGAAATAAAATATGGAACACATTTGAATCATTTTGATGTCTGTCTCCGGAATTTTCTCGGAAAATATTTTACGTGGGAAAGTATTTATGCCTTATTTCCGCCCGAACCTGCTTTGCCTGGTTCCTGGTGTTTTTTTCAAATTTGATAAGAATTTATCCCAAAGGATTTCCTTAATAAAAAGTCTATGTCACTCTCTACGGTCCTTCTACGTTTATAGCAAGTGGTTTTATAAACGTTTAAACCCATATTTTAAGTAAAATTCAATAACAATAAAATAAACTCGCAACTGAAAAGTCGCGGGTTCGATCCCCACATCCGACCATGTACCAATGGGTTTTTATAATAAAAAATCTATGTACATTATTGGACAAACCGTACACTCTTTGTACTATTCTAAGCTTTTCCATCTACATACCTCAACAGATAAATGAGGAAGACTTTGTCTTCCACTGAGTACCCTAGGGCCGGCAACGGTTCCCGGGAGCTGTAAGGTAACCAGTGAAGGATAAAATAAAAACATTGTAGACATGCCTTTTTCTTATTAACACACAAGCATCAAGGGGCATAAATATTTTCTTCATATATCAATAATTCGGTATGTAAAGTAAAAGCTAAGGTACGATTTTTATATTTTTATTTTAAACATTAAGCTATTTTAAGAAACTAATTTGAATATTTTTGATTTCTATACAGTAGTTTTTTTATAATAAATTATCAAAGTTTTAGCACTGATGACGTCATTTTGTCGGCTGAATACTTCAATACCTTTGATATGTTTGTACAGAAAAAAGAACATCTGTGTTTTTTTACTTTGACATTTAACAAACAATAGTGTTGCCGTCTCTAAATCCTACAAAATCTACCAAAACCTACCACTTCTACATAAAACATATTAAAACAACAACAAAGAAACACATCTTTACGGCTTTTATACCGTAGTCTGCATAGTTGTTGTGATCAAAGAAAGCAAAGGTCAAAGAATATCCTACCATAAAAAATGCTTAAGCATTCTTCCTAAATAATGAACTAGATTAGTTATAAAAACTACTGAATTAGTAGTATATCTAGTAACAGGGTAACATTGGTTGACAAGTTGACAAGTAAATATTTTGCTT
The DNA here is from genome assembly GCA_963924495.1 of Nemapogon koenigi. Taxonomy (NCBI): domain Eukaryota; kingdom Metazoa; phylum Arthropoda; class Insecta; order Lepidoptera; family Tineidae; genus Nemapogon; species Nemapogon koenigi. Next base: position 25,281,555 of record OZ004629.1, read on the forward strand.
TTATTTAGCCGATATAATGACGTCATTCATAGGTGAAATGTAGGTTAAGATAATTATTTGTTTTTGAAAAAATTAAGACAATCTCACGATTTTAAGAACTATAAATTGAAAAATACGGATTATTAAACCAATATCTCGAAACGGTTTTGGATTCAGCATACCTTAACTTTTACTTTACATACCGAATTGTTCCACGTGTCAACACTCAACACTACATTCAAATCGCCCTATTCCAAGCTCACTAAGAAGTCCTCATAATAGAGTAATACTGTAATACCGAAGTTTTCATACAAAAAAGTAATGTATTGTTTTAAATGCAGAAAGGGCTTATACAGCCACATTAAACTCTATGAAAAACTCTTGACAGTTAACGCACATGAGCAGTAGGTTTGCCGCCAATTTGTAGATTAATAAATTGGTTAATTATTTAAAATACCTATTGCATGGGATTAGATAAAGTAGTGTATGAACAAGCACATAACTTGGAATTAAAACACTCGTGGATGCTATTAAAAATTTCACTTGTGTTTTAATTACCCCTATTACGAACCCGTTTCATAAACTACTATTATGTAACACACTTTCATATTTATAATTTTAATTAGGATTGTTAATATATCTGCTCCTGTATAAGTAAAAACCAAAATGAAAGCAGCTATATTTTTCGTATACAGAAATAGTATTACTAATTAAGTAAATATTAATCTATATAATTTCTCAGATTGAATCACAAAGCTATAGAGACACGTTTGTTAATATTTGTCCAGACCAGTAACTATCAACAATTACACCGACATTTCGTGGGTGTAATATTATCTCCAGTATATTCTTGACCTCTGAAATTTCCCCTTTAGGCTCGCTTTATTATCCTACATAGTAACAATTAATTATAAGGGATAAATCATGTCTGATTGTTCGTTTCTACTGGAAACCACCCACGGTGCAGTCTCTCAAGCCGATCTAAATATTTATAATGCAGAGTTGAAAGATGAGGTAAGTTTGCAAGACAGAATAAGAAATATTTTATGATAATATTGTGGACTAAAAGAAGATGTAGTAACTAAAATAGAGAAAGGGATGCTTAGATGGTTTGGTCATATGGAAAGAAATAAATGTATGACGAGACTTAAGGTGCCCACTCATTCGGTCTACCGAAATCGACCACAGACTCGTCCAATTCTTGTACGCGCGGTCCGCCATCCGTTTTCAAATCGTTATATTTGTGGTTGATTTCGATGGCCGGAACGATTTGTCACACACACACATCCACCGCTGATAGTTTGACACTTTGTTTAATCGAATCTTGTGTGTCTGTGTGAGTGATTGAATTGCATGTGATCTAAATCGTATGATTTACTTCGCTAATGTGTGGCCTGTGTTCAATGTAGATCATATTGCCGGACTGAAAATTGGTGGTGAGATACCGGACCAGTGCGTGGGCTACTTTACGAAAAACAGATGTTACGGGAACAATTTGATAAGAGAATTTAGGAAGTGGGAAATTGGTAAGCTTCAGAAATCGAATCGTGTCAAAAAATTATCATCTACCTGTATTTAGTAGCTTTGTCCGTGGGGCCGGCCCTAAGATTTTGAAAGACGCGGGCCACGCATACTAACATTCATCATCTATTATAAAGGAGGTTGATTTAAAAGAAAATTAGCCTATAGTGTTGAAGTTGTTTTTTTTAGAAGGGGTTATTCCTAAAATAAAGTAATAAAAAGTTCTGGAAACGATCAACAATAGAGCTCTTATTCAGATGGCTAACGCAAATCTGGGGTGGGTTACGATTTTTTTTTAATTTAACCAGTGAGGCAATTCATGCGTTATGATTTTCCGACCCTTTCTAAACTGGTTTGTGCAGACTGCGTCTCACTTAAACCACCTATTTTTAGGATTCCGTACTCAAAGGGTGACAACGGAAGCCCTATTACCGCTGTCTGTCCGTCTGTCACAGGGCTGTAAAACCTTTTAAAAAAAAGTGTACCGACTTCAAAAATTTGCACTGAAAAGTAAGAAATAATAAAAATTTCGTCGTAGAATTTGAAGACGGTTGGTGCCAAATTAGGATACAAAATTAAGTAAACATCTAGGGACATAAAGATCTGTTCAATATTATCTGTGTTTGTACTGATGATCGTAGGTTCCTAATGAATTATCTAGATTAGTGAATTTGGGTACTAAATTATTTCTAATTTGGCACCAACCGTCTTCAAATTCTACGACGAAATTTTTATTATTTCTTACTTTTCAGTGCAAATTTTTGAAGTCGGTACACTTTTTTTTAAAAGGTTTATTTTTCCCTTTTAAGTGATTTTGTTGCCCTGAGAAATAAATAATAACGCAACTAAAAAAAAATGATGGAAAATTAAAAAAAATACTGCGGTGGATGGGATTTGAACCTCGAGCAATGTGCACCCTGCGCTGCATCCCATACCTTTAGCCGCTAGACCACCGTCGATACGAAAATTGACAACTTCGTGTCAATAGCAACCGTTGCTAAGGCTTTTCTCTGATATAATTTTCAGCAGTAAACAGAGACAAATTACTGAACCGATTTTCGTCATATGACTGTGAGATAATCTCAAGAAATTATTATATCCTTTAAAAAATAAGTCGTCAAAATCGGTACATATTTCATCGAGATATTACGAAAAATTGACTTATAAGGTCAGTTTTTTCAAAATTTCTGAAAAACTAAAAAACCAATTTTTATGAGATAAAAATGGGACCAATCCGGAAGAATTATCTGTCGATTAAAAAAGAAACCATCAAAATCGGTTCACAACTGGCGGAATAATCGATGTACATACATACAAAAAAAAAATACGGTCCGAATTGAGAACCTTCTCCTTCTTTTTTTTTTTCGAAGTCGGTTAATAATTTGAACCGTAATAGGTAGACACTTTAAATTTTCACGGTAATATCAAATAATAAAAATAAAATTAAGTTAAAAATTAAAGGGGGTCTCCATACAAGAAAAGTTTTTTGCTCGATCTTATTATTTGGAAATAATGGCAATACATACAAATGTCTAATGAGTATAAATATAGGTAATGCATATTCATAAAACAACAAATAATAAAAACCGACCAAGAGTAAGTCGGACTCGCGCACAATTTTTATTTTTTTGCCATAATTTTAAGGCTCGTAGTTGCCCTGTATTTTTCTACATGTATGACCATTGCTCGCATCGCTTTGTAATTCAATTAGCTTCACTAATGATTACCGGCGGTTTCATTCATACACACACACCTTCACGGCGTTTATACCAAACGAGTGACAGTGTCCACTTTTTGCGAGTTGTCCATATTAAACAGAACAGGTGGCAAGCCTTAATTTATCTTTAAGTTTGTTTCAAATAAAACTCACATATTTTAATATTTGGTATAATTTTGAGAGATTACATACATGAGGTAAACGCGATAGAAGAGAAGAGAGTGAATGCCAACAGTGTACCAACTATGGAGGCAGTGTCCAGTGAGCCACAGACTATACACTCTTGCACAATATAGGGTTCGTTAGGAACAAAGTTAATTGACCTAGATGTGTCACTTCTTTAACATACAAAAATATCTGTTATTTTTAGAAGAAGGTTTCATTCATTATATAAAATTTCACAAAAGCTGTAACATTTTCCAGCCTAATTTAAAATAACTATATTTACTAAAAGTAGCATTCTGTGACTCTAAGTTTGATCTCAATCTCAAAAAAAAAACCGTGGACTGCCAATAATACTATAGTTATAAATTTTTTACTGCAAAGATTTTTCAAAAGTGTATTAGTCTACCTTAAAAAAATTGCAAAAAACTTTTGTGCATAAGTACTAGATATAGCTTGAATATTCTGTTAAAACTTTCACCGATTACTTTTACTGTTTAATTGGTTTTTTTTAACAAATAATAAAGTGTAGCTGCATGATCACGTAAAATATGTCAACAATATTAACCCTTCGCATCAAGCATCGATCCTGCAAATCGATTTATTTATTAAGGTTGTTCCCTACCGTAATTATTTATAAATTAACTTTAAAAAAAAAGTGTACCGAATTCAAAAATTTTCACTGAAATGTAAGAAATAATAAATATTTCGTCGTAGAATTTGAAGACGGTTGGTGCCAAATTAGAACAACTTTTAGTTCCCAAATTCACTAATCTAGACAATTCATTAGGAATAACCTACGATCATCAGTACAAACATACATAACACATAAACACCGATCCAGGCGTCTTCAAGTAATCGGGCATACATAAAAAAAAAGATTCCGACGAATTGAGAACTTCTTTGAGAGAATTGTTTTGAAGTTCGGTTAAAAACTAAATTAATAAAAGTCAGAGTCCGGGTTGGTCAAAGAGGTGTTGCCCGAGTGCCTAGAACGCTTGCTGTCTTCCCTCACTATATTGTACAGTGATACTGAGTTTTTGTTCCAGAAACGATCCGACCCTCATATCTACAAAAACAGCGTTATTTTTTAGGGCTCCGTACCCAAAGGGTAAAAACGGAAACCCTATTACTAAGCGCTGTCCGTTTGTCTCTCTGTCTGTCTGTCATTAGGCTGTATCTCATGAACCGTGATAGTTAGACAGTTGAAATTTTCACAGATGATGTATTTCTGTTGCCGCTACAACAACAAATACTAAAAAACAGAATAAAATTAATATTTAAGGGGGCTCCTATACAACAAACGTGATTTTTTTCCCATTTTTATAGATAATGGTACGGAACCCTTCGTGCGCGAGTCCGACTCGCACTTGGCCGGTTTTTTTTAAATCCGCTTGACCCCACGGTCTCAATGTTTCAAGAGCAAACGGCACAAAGGAGATCAACATACTCCCATACATAGTTGGGCTAGTGTCGGGCAATGTCTGGCACCAACCGAGTGCCGACATCAAATATATATATTAATAAAGGTCACAAATGGGCGAACCAAAATAAATTAATCTTATATTTTTAGCGGCCGTATTTTACACGTATTTTTACTTATAATGTTTTACTCACTATAGTAACACTAATATAAAATGTTTACGCTTCGAATTAGGTTTGTAGAGAGAAGTGTATAAAATTGACGATTTCAAGTGTATCTTGTATACCTAAGAAATAAATGATCTTTGAATTTGAATTTGAATTCTCTCCTGTTAAAGTTGCTGCTCTGGCTTGGTCACCATTACCTTGAGATGGTGTCACCCCATTTGGTATTTTTCCATCGTCGGGAATAATACCATTTGGTTCTAAAATTGTAGGTATGTTGAGGGTGGCAAAACACCTGTTAATTATTGCATTTAAAGTGCCGTGTAGGTATTAACGCCCTGCGCTTTTCGAACACGATAGTCCGTGTTGTCATTGTTACCACACGGGCATTGATAAGGGTGACATAATGGTGTACCTATTGTCACATTGCAGTTTTGGGGAGCTCGTGCTGTGATATTAATTATTAAAATGAAGTAAATTCAATAATTGTTCATGATTCTAATTATTTTAGTTAGAAACATTTTTGGATTTATAATTGTTATTACCATTGCCTAAAAGGAGAATTCCGGCCACACATTAGGGATGTAAATCATACGATTTAGATCACATGCAATTCACTCACTCACACAGACACACAAGATTCGAACAAAGTGTCAAACATTCGTGTGTGTGTGACAGATCGTTCCGGCCATCGAAGTCAACCACAAATACAACGATTTGAAAACGGATGGCCGGTCCCCGTACGTTACAAGAATTGGACGAGTCTGTGGTCGATTTCGGCGGACAGTATAGCGGCGCGTCGGCGATTGGACGAATGAGTGACCACCTTTACCGTGTAAAGTACAGATGATTTCAGATGATTTTATTATCTGTTATTTTAAATCTCTCAGATTATAATTTTCATAATTAAAATATTCCAGAAATTCCTGACCCGGTCTGGTGACCTGATCTAGTCAGACAGCTCAGAAATTATTATAAATACATAACATCTGGTGAAGTACCTCTAACATTTTGGTAGCAGTCGATAGCCTAATTGGTAGGACGGTGGACTTGAAACCGGAAGTCTCGGGTTCGAATCCTACCCCCTGCCAAAATGCTAAGCACCAATTTTCTTTAAGAGTATGTGCTTAAATCGACTCCTCGTGCTCCGGAGGGCACGTAAAGCCGGCGCCCGGTCACCAACACGCCTGCCAAGCGTGGTGACTATGGCAATTCCTCTCAATGAGCACCACTAAAAATGGTGCACTAGAGGGAGACCATGATCCAGCAGTGGATCTTAAAACGTTGATGATGATGATGATGAAGGTAAAAGCACAGTATAAAAGCTTGTAACTAACCCATTGACCCTGAATTTAAATAAACAATAATATTAGTATAATTTAGTTTTAAAACTTTAAATTTCAAAAAGAGGCTCACACTATTACTACTCGGAATTAATTGTTATCAACTAGTTGGTAATGTCCCTAAATTGTTGGATGGAATCGTATGAAGCCAATGACCGGATTCCTTTTGTGAGACTGCTAGCAGAGGTGCAGTGTGCACGGTCTCTCTGACTTCAGTAAATTTGGCACAAGATTATGCTGTAGAATAGGACAATTAAAATATATCGATGGTAATCGCATTATTTGAGAACTACTGGACCGATTTGGCTAATTATTTTTTAAAGCTTGGAAAAGCTTCCCGGAAAATAGGAAAATTTAGGAAAAATTTAAAGTGCTTTGTCTATGGGATTTTTGTATGAACTATAATAATAGGGGATTTTTTTTTTATTTCGAGACAAGTTCTGGAAAACAAGTTGCATGCATTACCTACATGTCCTCCATATTTTTCTCATTCTCATATGATACGGCTGAAAGATTGTTGGATTTCAACTGTTTAAGTCCTTTTTAAGTGCAGCAACAGGCTTGCTATCTGTTCTGTCTCTAGCCTGGTCACACTGCAAGGTATAAAGCCAGTAATGTGTTTGTTTTGTTGTATTGTCTACGTAGCCCTTAAATATTCATTCAACAGTTTCATATTCAGAAATCCCGGGGTCTAAAATCTTTACATAATATTATTAATTTTTTTCATATCCCGCTGTGACCTTAATATAATTTAATAACTTTGATTGCATACAACAAAACCTCAGGTGGTCTTTAGCAGTTATTTAATACGCATTTATGGAATTTGTAAAATATTTTACAATGTTAGGAATTCCCATTCTCGTAATTTTAGAATTTTCATATTACCATGCTATTAGAATATTATTAAAAATTTTGTAAATTTGCAAAGGTTTATAAAAGACGTATTGATCAATGGAAATATTAAAAGCATCGCAATCGCCGAGCATGTATGAAAGGTATGATGCATATAAAAGAAGCGAAAAAGATATGTCAGGATCGTAACAAATGGCATTCGATTGTCTCTGCCTACCCGTCTTGGGATAAAAGGCGTGATGATAGATAGATAGATATCTTATTATCAATAACTCTGGTGTCATCGTAGAATTTTATTACGTATAAAAATAGCCTATAGCATTCAGGGATAATGTAGCTTTCTATTAGTGAAAGAATTTTCAGAATCGTATCAAAAGTTTCAGAGATTTCTCCCTACATCTGAGCTTACAATCGTCGGACGTATGCAGATCAAATAGGAAGCGTCTGAAGTACCCTATACCGTAGCAAATGGAAATCCGTGGTTTCTGCCTACCCCTCTGGGAAACCGGCGTGACTTTTATGTATGTACCTTTAATCCCTGAAATATCAACATTTTTCAACCATTTCGAAACCTTTTCTGAACAATCACTGAAACATTTATTGGAATTATTTTTTAAAATTTTACTTCTCTATATCATCTAGTATATAAATAAAAATTTAATGTTGATCGTTGGTAAGCATCACTTGAGAACGTCTAGTTTAATTTTCGTAACAGTCTAATATTGTAAAAGTTGTCCTTGTGCTTTTTTCTATATGATTTTTGTATGACTCAAGACCATAGAGGATGAAACTTAATATGGACTCTATAATAAAAATCCAAGCGGCGAAAAGCTAGTTTGTACTATAGATATATCTACGGGCAAACCTGCATTATACAGTACATAGATGCAAATAGAGCAGTCATTGACAAGAACAATTACCTTAATTAGTTAGTTAACATGATTGCATTCTGTGACATGGATTGTTGCCTTCAAATTAGGTAGGAACCGTGTGTAGATATCTATGTCATTTCACTACATTATGATTATGGAATGATATGGCCTTAATAATAATAATGATCGGATGCTCCATAATTGTATGCCCCATACTTACACTATAGTGAAAATTACGTGAATAAACTTAGACAAGCGGTTTCACACGCTCCAAAAAGAAATAATCCCGTGGCTGTAATTTGCCCTTCCCCCGCCAGCTTTTGCGGTTAAAAAAGTTGTATATGTCATTCTCTGAGCCCTAAACTACCACTATGCAAAAAATCATATCGATCCAGTGAAAAACAAAAACAAATCTATCCCACGGGAACCATAATTTTTTCCAGGATAAAAAGTAGCATAAGTTCTATTCCAGACTATAATCTATCGCTGTGCCAAATTTCATTCAGCCGTGATTGAGTAACAAACATCCTTACATCCATACAAACTTTTGCGTTAATAATATTAGTGGGATTTATTTCACTTTTCGCCGCTTCTATACCTTGCAGCGTGATCAAAACGAGTAGTTGCAGTGTCCGCTTTTTGCCAGTTGTCCGTATTAAACAGAACATACTCTTCACTTCATTTTCTTTAAATCCTAAAATCCTGAATTTAATTTCATTGCGATGACTACAACAGTGACAATTTTATGTAAGGTGAAGTGGTCGATGGGAAAATTAGTGATGAAAAAGCACAACGCATTTATCTAAAATCACGCGCATGCGAGGGATAGAAACAGTAAGCGATTCAACGTAAGCGATAATTTTTGTTTAAAACGCAATTTAAAAACAAAATTAGGTATACAACATAGAAATAATTTTACAATGATTTACAATTTTTAATATAAAATTTGATAAATAAAGTTTTCAGAGGTGTATTTAGGAATTTTTAATCAAGTAAAATGTTTCTAATAATATTTTCAAAACAATAAACAGATTGTCATAATGTCATATCCTTAAAATCAATATATTATATATTTTTCAGTTTCGAAAATAGATCAGGTTTTCTGAAAAAAATTATTAATAATTTGATTTTATCGTTTCTGTTGCCATCATAACAAAATTAAACTCGGGATTAGATTTTAAGTCAAAAGTTACCCCACCATTACGTAAACATCTGGTATTTTTAGAAGAAGTGCGGACGCCGGCTTTACTTGCCCTCCGAAGCACGAGAAGTAAATTAAAGCACATATTCTTAAGGAGACGCCTCATAACTTTTGTTTCATACAAAAACCGACTTCAGCAAATCAAGTATTGTACAAAACTTATTAAAAATAGCAAATTCTTGTTAATGAACCGTTAAAGTATGTGAAATTATATATACTCTAAATGTGAAAAAATATGTCAATATCAACTACACTTAGGTTTTATGAAGCCCTGAATGTCATCAATTTCACGCATATTTTCAACCGACTTTGCGACTCAAGTTCTCAACGTATATTTTTTTAACATTTAGAGTAAAGATAATTCTAATTCTAATATTTTTTGTACAATACTTGATTTGCTGAATCCGTTTTGAGTATTTTATTGTACCGATTTTGTTTGGAAATTTTTCTTTCTCTATCTACGCGTAGCCTAGGTGAGAACGGTGAAAGAGATGCAAACATTTTCGAACGCGTGCATTTTTTAGTTGGTTACGCTGTCGCTTAGTGGGAAACTAGCCACAATAAATAAATAAATGTTTTACTCCATATTGTTTTATTTTCAAGTTTTCAAATGAAGTAAAGATATAAAGTAATCAGTAACAAGGAATTAAGTAATGAAAAGGTTACAGAGTAATAAAAGGGAATACAATGAGTAAAAGGAGGGAGTAAAAAGAGCACGTTGAAAAATAAAAACAAAATGAATAAGTAAATGATTTACAGGATATGATAGAATCTAAACATAATACAACATAAATAGTAGGTAGGTACTTACAAATATCATGCTCTTTTATAATATATTTTAACAGCTGGTTGAATTTTGTTCACTGTATTACATTATTGTTTTTATAAAATAGGTGTGCTCTTTATCAAAGCTAAAACGGAATTGACTAAAAATGGTAGAAAATAAACAAATAGCAGAAACTATTCCAAATTCAGATTATTTTGAAAAAATCCTAAATTATAGGTAGTCAGTAACTTATTTTGTAAGGAGGTTAACAACTATTTTTGCAAGGAGGTTAGCAACTATTCAAACCTCTTTAAGAAAAAGTGGTCTCATTTATTTACTAAATGAGCACAACGTTACAACGCGACCAAGAGGAAATTGGTGCTTAGCATTTTTGGCACATGTAAGAATTGAACCCAGGTCCCGCCGGTTACCAGTCCAACGTTCTACCAATTACGAGATTCTAAATGTGAACATTCTCTCACGACACGCCGCAAGGCATTGTTGCCGTTATGGTGAGCATGCGAATACGTATGCTTATTAGTGGTTTAAGCGTTGACATCTGCACTGTCATACATTGAAGCGACAGGATTGCCACCTGTCTATATGGGCAATTGCCCAAATGTTGTTTCAAGTTTCTGGTTTTGCCGCAAGGTATCTTTAGTACCTACCTATTTTTTTTATTTATTTACCTGTTGGACACAGTTTGTTGGAGGATATGATTTCTTATATTAGACAATAACATAAGTATTTACACTATAATAACACAACCTCAATTTTAAAATCTAGAACTTAAAGTGTAGTATTTAAGTGCAAATCAAAAAAATGCCCATTTCCCATCAAAAATACTGATGTATTTATCGTATTGCACTACCCCTATAGGTGTGTAACTTCGACTAACAAGTGCTTAAAGTTAAACTGTGGTCAAAAGGGAATGGTAATCATTAATATTGGTGAATAATTTTGTTCTTATGGAAGAAATAAAGATAAAGAAATTTCAGTGATTTGAGGGTATGTCAAAAAAAAGGAAAAATTTTAAATTCAAGGCTGCATTATTTTTAATTCAGATTCGAAAACAAGTAAAGGAATATTTTCATACAGCCCAAATTAGAGGCGATGATATACAATTTATATTTCATACAGCTAACTGATTTTATAGTATTCTTGTTTTAATTATGTCAAGAAACCTCAAAATCGACATGAATTTACAACGCTTACCAACTGATCGTTGCAAGAAACCCACTTTTTCTTCTAAAAATACATCAAGCTCACAGCCTCACCTAACTAGTTTGGGAGGTAAGACGATGACATTGGATTCTTTTGTTGCAATTAGGAAACGAAAAGAAAATGATGAGTACTACGAAATACGAAAAGAACTGATAGATTTTCGTAAGGAGATTAAAGACCTTCTTATAGACTTTTGTAAAGACCAAAAAGAGCAACAATTAAAATTATGTCACGATGTATGTGAGATCAAAACCCAGCTTAAAGAAGTGAAGCTATCAAACGAACTTTTGGCTGTTGAACACAACAAAATGAAAATTGTAGTAGAAAGTCTTGGTAACAAAACTAATAAAATAAATGAACAAATCTTAATAATGGAAAATAATATACATGAAATTGAAAAGATATCTGTTACTTGCGTTTCTTTCAAGGATGACTATAACGACATCTCGAGCGAAATTTAAGATCGTCTCAATAGAGCTAAAAATATAATAATGTGTGGATTAAAGGAGCCCACAAACTCCACCAGAGATGACAGATGGGCACAAGATAGAGCAGAAACTCTGAAAATAATTCAAAATGTATATCCAAATCTCCCTGAGCCCAGTCTTATAAAACGTATTGGTAGATACAACATTCAAAAATGCCGTCCAATAAAGGTGTGTTTCTCCAGTCAAGACACTGCAATGCAAATCTTACGAAATAAAACGAAATTTAATCTACCATAAAAAATATATGGTGATCAAACTCCTCTCCAACATTTTAAGAAGTTGCGTGAAGAACTTGCTCGTCGTCAGCAGAATGGAGAAGACAATGTAACTATAAAATTCATTAAAGGAGTACCGAAAATACAAATTATAAATACAAAAAATAATAACCGAAACATGGATAAGATCAGACCAGGACGCGAAATGCAGCTACCTAACTACACTCATTATTATAGTAAGCGAACGCAGAGGTGGCATAATATCGATCTAAGCACATAATAATAGTTTGACACACTTCATTGTTGATGGTTACAACTATCTGTACATGTAGACAAATTGTCATTAGAAATTGGTGCAGTTTATAAACAACAATATTCAAAACTTCCTAAAAACTTACGAGGGACAATAATTGAGTAGGAAAAGAGTTTTGATTTTTTGGAGATTTCAACCGGGATTTATTGGCAAAATTAAAATGACAAATAAATTAAATCGATTATGCCAATGCTACTTGAGTAACCAATACAACAAATACAATCCTAGATCATATATCTACAAATTTGAGGGGAGAGGCCTATGTCAGATCATATTTAATGTTTTTGTTGTCAATAAGTAATATTTTGTTTTATTCTGGTTTTATATATCTACTTAGTTATTTGGGTCACCGACCTACAATTTGTGTAATATCATTAGATTTTTTTGTTTTCTGATGTAAGTGAATGTTTTAATGTTCTTATGAGAATAACATTCTTTAAACCTAAACCTAATAAAGCTAGGAATTTAAAAATTAAGCCTGCCATGTAAGTACGTTTAACTAGTATAACTAAAACATAACCGACCGAAGCCAGACCGGTCGCAGTAATTATTAAAGTTAGGATTGAATTTAGAACCATAATTATTCGGCTATAAATATATTCTCTAACAACATTCGCTAATATCTTTTGTGGTTTACAAAACATATTAGATTCAAATATAACTACCTCATTAGCATTTGATATTCGTGATATATACTTCAAAGGGTACTAAATTCAGTAAATTACTATTAAATACCTCAACAGAGACAGATCTATCTCATGGGGTAGACAGAGGAGAGACAATGAAATGTAATTTGATATGATCCTGACATACCTATTCCGCCACTTTTATATTCATCATAGCTCTGTAATTGATATATGATCAAGAAAAGTACCCCTACCAATGGCCCCTAGCTAGTTCTTTGCCAGTATTTCCTTTTACTTCTGTCATATAAATCTTTTTACCTCATTCTTTTGGACGAAACCAGCGTATACACCTTCATATATCACAGTTTTCCGGGTTGTTAATTTATATTAAAAAAATACTATCGAATAAAAGAGATAAGGCAAAGCGTGAATAAAAAAATACCATTGGCCTATTTAGTTCATTAGAGTTCACTGTTTTGACCGCCGTTTCGCCGGAATTTTGTGGAAAGTATAAAAAACTGTACATTATTGGATGCAATAAGAAAATAGTTATTTGTTCAACAAGTAAGCAAAGTTATTTTTTGCTGCATATGCCCACTTTAAATCAAGAACTAGCGAAGTACTACCTGAGCACAAAGTGTGGTTTATAGTCACGAGGCATTAACAATTTTTCTCTAGTGTGAAACATACAACATCACCTCTACCACCGAGAAAAGTGTTATAGGTTATAGGTAAGAAAAACAATTAAGACAATATTTAAAAATTTAACAAACATAAAAAAAAACAAAAAACTGCAATTTTTCTGATCAAAAGTAACAGTTGTGCCTATGAATTAAATTGAGTTTCTGAACGACTTATCGCCTACTCTATTTTTTTCTAATCCCAAAGGTGTTTGAAAATCGAATCAATTTTATTCACGCTCGCAGCAAAAAGCGATTTTGCGTTTTTACGCACAACAAGCGCCCTTTCTGTGCTGGAGAGGTGATTTCTATTTGAAATAGGAAATTAGTATAGGAAATTATTTTTGAAACTTGATTTAAATACTATTCAACACTCGATTTCAAAATTCAACCCTTAATGAGAGAAAGTCGGCGGGCGGCAAGCGGCGAAACAATTCTGCAATTGTATTTGATTCAATTAAGAACCAGTCAACCAGACTAATATGGAAATATAATAATAATAGCTTTACAAATCCAATAATATTTTAATGTTTGTGTATTTCTTATGTTCAGGTCAATTAGCTCCGACTTTAACAGTTTTCCTTAATAAAAGATGTAGTAAAAATTTTATTAATTCATCGATATGGATTGCTTTCTTTGATACTCGGTTGAGGTTTCTTGTGACAAAACTCCCAGTTACATTTTTATTGATTGCTTCTCGTTTTAATATTCTATATTGTTAAAGTTTCAAAATTATGTACCGACAAGTTTAATTTGAAATTAACGAAGAAAAGTATTTTAAGCTGGTTTCGACATGTTGAAAGAATGAAGGATGAAAGATTGACTAAAAAGGTTTATATTGCTGAAGTGAAAGGAAATGCTGGCAGAGGACGACCTAGGTGTACCGTACATAGTTTTATGGAACATATAACAATGTATTGATCGAAATATTAAAAGTAAAACACACAATCGCCGAGCATGTATGAAAGGTATGATGAATAGTATTTTCTTTTATTAAAAGAAGCGAAAGAGGTATGGCAGGATCGTAATAAATGGCATTCTATTTTCTCTGCTAAAAGGCGTGATGATGATAAAATTGCGTTTAATTTCTTTTTTTTTCTTCACGGGTTGTAAGGCAAGTGTTACGGTTTCAGGGTACCCAGCGGAAGACCAAGTCTTCCTCGTTTAGCCGATGGTATTTGTGAGGCTATACCTAACGAGTGGCTAGTTCTGTTGAGGTATATTTAGATGGAAAAGCCTCTAAATATGGTTTGTCGGATTATGTACATAAGTTTTTAATAATATCTATAAACCCATTGGTTCATGGCCGGGATCCGGGATCAAACCCGGGGTCTGCCTACGTCTTAACAAATCTGTCATTCTATATTTAGCCTTTCCTATTTCTTATACTAGATTTCTGATACAAACATCCCATAGAAAAATATGGTCCAGAATTTTTAAATTTTCCGGGCATTTTTTCCAATTTTTCTTTCCCTAAAACATTCATAAAAAAGTCGGTCAAGCCGTTCTCAAGTTACCAACGAACAGCATTCAATTTTTATTTATATAGATAATTACTAAGATTGCATTTCTTCCAAAAATAATAGATATTTGCGTCTATTAAAAAGTGTCATATCTAGGTCTATTTTCACCAGTTCTGTTTAATATTTACAACTGGCTAATAGAAGACATTGTTACTGGTACATCTGGCAATGTGTGATAACATACTAATTGAATGTCAAATTTCTTCTGTCGTAGATTAGTTGAAAGATTTTTTTAAATTGAGTTTTAAACTTGAAAAAGTTTTCTTCGAATATCTTTTTGTTTGTCATTGACTTCAGGTAGGTATTCAAATATAAAAATAAAATAAGTAGTTTCTTGTAGTGCATTTATAGAAAAGTTTGTTGTGTGCAAACGTTTTGGTGAGATTTTATTAAAATTTGTTAACGTTCTCTTCCAATATATTCCAAAGATATGATCTAGTTTCTTTGGTACAGTCGGCGTAAGAAGCGCATACAATTGTTGTTGTACTTTGATTTGTGAAAATTATTAGGAAACGTATGGTTTGGCCCAGTGAATAGTAATCCTATATTTTTGATATTACATATATATATGTAATTCTTCTGTACGTGTGTATGTCACTGAACTCCTCCTAAACGGCTGTATAGATTTTTATGATTTTTTTTGTGTGTATTTGAATGGATCCCTAGGTTTAGATTCACAATTGGACCCTGTAGGTGGCGCTGCAATCGGGTTTTAGGAAACATATCCTATAAATACCTACATTCCAAGCCGAGAAAAAATAGTTTACCATCTTATAACTTTACTGAAATAAGTCGAGTTATAAAAATTACATAAGAACATCAAAAATTTTTATTTATGTTTTACTTACTTACAGAATGAAAGACGTCGTTCAGATATGTCTTATATATAATGGACAACATTACCTAGGTGCGTCCGTGGCCGTTTACCAATGCGTTTTATACCTGAACAGAACTGGTCACTCGTTAGGTATAGCCTTACAATTACCATTGTCTAAATGAGGAAGACTTGGTCTTCCGCTGGATACCCTGGGACTAATAACACGGTTTCGGGAGCTGTAAGACACCAAGTGAAAGTTTAAAAAAAAATACGTAAATACGAAAATAGGAATGAGGAGGTTAGTTTGACCTAAGTAAATGAAATAGTAGTGTCACGGGTCTTTTCTCTCTTTTATTAACATACTGAACTAATAAACATTCAAAC
Source organism: Nemapogon koenigi (assembly GCA_963924495.1). Taxonomy (NCBI): domain Eukaryota; kingdom Metazoa; phylum Arthropoda; class Insecta; order Lepidoptera; family Tineidae; genus Nemapogon; species Nemapogon koenigi. The sequence continues at coordinate 25,297,825 of OZ004629.1, forward strand.
TAAAACTAAGCTATTCTAAATTAAAGTAAATTTAAAATCTATAAGTGTATCTTATTTCTTCACATTCTAAACAGGGAAAGTAAAAAAATGCTGTCCATAGTGAATTCAATTTAGAAATTACAAAATAAAAATAAATGTATTTTATTGTTGAATGTACTCAGACGAGCCAACTGCGATGGGCGGGTCGAGTCACGATCGTCGCCGAACGTCTTCGTCGCTAGAGCGAAAAAAATATGCGCATACACAATCTATGTAAAAGAAATCGTGGGCCACATTCAACAATTTACTAAAAACTTTTTGTTTTAACGAGTCCAATAAGAAGTCCCCTGAAGGAATTACTTATTTTAGATAGAATAAAAAGTCGTTTAAGTTACTTTCCAGCCCACCAACACCTTTATGCGAATAATCACAAAAAAGAAACAGACACATATTTCATTCTATATCACAGATTTTTCTCACACGGTTGCCCAAACCACCTCATGCCTTAATTTTAGACATAACATTACCGCATCCACACCTTTCTCGTATCTCATTACTCCTCACTCTAAAATGTAAAATAAAAATTCAAACTTCATCAGAAATTGCGATAAAAAGTGTAAATCGAGTACAAACGCAAACTAAGACGATCTACAGGTGTTTGAATACAAGTTTTGAAAATAAGGCTGAATTTTATAAAATAATTATCTGACAGTATTTTAAATTCATGCACATTGACGCCATATATACCACTACAACTTATAAGCAATTCAAGATAGAATTTTAATTTTATTTTCTAGTCTAATACCTAACCATCCCACTAATATTATAAACGTGAAAATTTGTATGGATGTATGTATGTTTGTTACTTAATCACGCCAGAACGGCTGAACGGATCTAGATGAAATTTTACACAGAGATTATAGTCTGGAATAGCACATAGGCTACTTTTTATCCCGGAAAATGTATGGTTCCCGTGGGATAGATTTGTTTTTGTTTTTCACGGTATAACATGATTTTTTGCAAAGTGGTAGTTTAAGGGTCAGATAATGACATATACTACTTTTTATACCGCGAAAGTGGGCGGAATTATTTTGGATCTATTTCCACGCGGGTGAAACCGTGGACAGAAGCTTGTGTCCCCATAATTTCTGAGGATAGTTTTAATGATTGCTTTTCAATTGCTAAAGCAAAGTCAGAAGCAAATCACTAGTTATTAAAAAAAACGAATATAAATATTTCCAAGCATTTTATATATAAAAGACTTGATGCCAGAAACTATTTGCATACAATTTCTTATTTATCTTTAAGACCACGAATCCGAAGGAGACTACTTAAAACAATAGGGACCCTATAAGAAGTTTCCATCTGGTTATTTTATTCCCTGCTATTCACAAAGACAATGGAAGATTTTGCTTTTATTTTTCCATTTTGTTTTCTCTGAACTGCAGTCGTGTTGGCGCGACATTTTTAGTGGAATGGAAGCCATGGGGACTTATTATATACATACATATTTATATAGGTTCGTTCATACATAAATGTTTTATGTAACAGGTAGTAAGAAAAATAAAGAAGAAAGAGACAGGTTTCATTCAGTTCATTATATTATATTATAGGTTCTTATTGTAGAATTCACGATCTGTAAATCATATAATATTTATTATAGAAGGTTTTTTGTTTAAAATAATTGTACTGGACTATAAGATTTATATAAAGTGTATTAACCGCATTAGAGAAGAATGCGGAGTGAAAGATGATGTTGTGACTAAAATGAATAAAAGTAGTTTACGCTGGTTTGGACACGTTAAAAGAATGAAGGATTGATTGATTGAGGTTTATATGGCTGAAGTGAAAGGAAATGCTGGCAGGGGACGACCTAGGTTTATTTTTGTTGAACATGTAAAAAATGAATTTATTGATCGATGGAAATATTAAAAGTACACACAATAGCCGAGCATGTATGAAAGGTATGATGAATATAAAAGAAGAGAAAGATGTATGTCAGGATCGTAGCAAATGACATTCGATTGTCTCAGCCTACCTCTCTTGGGATAAAAGGCGTGATGATAGAGAAATATATATAAGATTTAATATTTGTACCAGAATAAATGTGGTTAGGTATTTTCCCTTTTTCAAAACTCGTAATTTTTGGTGTCTAACTTTTAAGCTGTTACTAATTTTGAGAAAAGGAAAATGTATGTGTTGTTAAGACGTATTAACTAGGCAGACCCCGGGTTCGATCCCGGATCCCGGCCAAGTACCAATGGGTTTTTTAATTAAAAACTTATGTACATAATCCGTCAAACCACTCTAAATATACTTCAACAGAACTAGCCACTCGTTAGGTATAGCCTTACAAATACCATCGGCTAAACGAGGGAGACTTGGTCTTCCGCTGGGTACCCTGGAACCGTAACAACACGGTTTCGGGAGCTGTAAGGCAATCAATAAAGAAAATATACGGATGTAGTTTTTCACTATGTCAATAACATACTAAAATTTCGTTCAAATCTATATTAATATTATAAAGAGGAAAGATTTGTATTTTTGTATTTTTGTGTGTATGTTTGTAATGAATAAACTCAAAAACTACTGTGCCGATTTCAAAAATTCTTTCACCATTGTAAAGCTACATTCACCCTGAGTAGGATATATTCTATTTTCAAAAAAATTAGGGATCCTTACTAAAACTCCAATAATGTAACCCAAGGTGTAAAAAAATGACCTAAGAATTTACTTACATCGCGTGCGCTGCGGAAACTATTGATGATATAGAGGTAGTGGCAGTGGTAAAGGGTAGGGGTAGGAGGTAGGAGTAGAAGTAGGGGTAGGGGCTTTTAGGGGTGGGGGTAGGGGTAGGGGTAGTATAGGGTATATTTTATTTTGTTCGTAAATATCCACGGGCGAATCCGGGGGCGGAATGCTTGTTAAGTAATATTAAGGTAGTAAAACATTTTCTCCGTTTGTATGGAAAAATGGGTGCAGTAAAAATTTTTAATGTTAATTTAATTTTTTTTTCTTTTCGGGTAGCTTTACAGCTCCAGAAATCGTGTTATCGGTATCTAACGGGGTGATTAGCCAATGGTATTTGTGAGGCTATACTTATGGAAAAGTCTCTAAATGTGGTTTGTCGGATTATGTACATTAGAATTTAATTATAAAAACTCATTGGTACATGGCAGGTAATTTAAAAAATCGAGAAAGCACTTGTATGGCTCACGAAAAGTATCTTTACAAGATAGAAAAGATGTAACTGGAAGGGATAATTAACGCAACGAACGGAAAAGCGAAAACAGTTCATACAAAACACCTAGGTACCTCCTTTCTTCTACCGCGCTCGAAACACGAAAGTGGGAAACACGTTGCTACCATTTCCTATTCATCCAACCTTTACAAAATTTTACGGGAATGTATGAAAAGATGCAAATGAGGCGAAAGCGACAACCAAGCTCGTAGAGAGAATAACATATAGATACGTGTTTGACGATGTGTTTTAGGTCAGGCTCATAATGAAACAGATCTGAGGTTGCTAGCATGAGTTTCTTGCTATACTATCTGTATTTTTATTCGAAGAGAACCTGTAGCTCATAGCTCCCAATGGCGTCGTATTCGTTTTTTCATTTTTACTCGAAATAATGGTAAAAATTGTTTGACAATAATAATAATTTCTATCTATCTATCATCACGCCTTTCATCCCAAGAGGGGTAGGCAGAGACAATCGAATGCCATTTGTTACGATTCTGACATATACCTTTCATACATATGGTCGTCGATTGTGTGTACTTTTAGTATTTCCATCGATCAATATATATTTTTTATATGTTCAATAAAAATAAAATATAGGTCGTCCCCTGCCAGCATTTCCTTCAGCAATATAAACCTCAATCAATCAATTCTTTTAACGTGAACAAACCATTGCAGCGTAAACTACTTTTATTCATTTTAGTCACAACATCATCTTTCACTCCGCATTCTTCTCTAATGTGCTCAACACACTTTATATCAAACTAGTCCAGTACATTTATTTTAAACAAAAAACCTTCTATAATATATTATATGATTTACAGATATTTCATTTCCTTTCATTTCAGCCATATCAACCTTTTTAGTCAATCTTTCATCCTTCATTCTTTCAACGTGTCCAAATCAGCGTAAACTACTTTTCTTCATTTTAGTCACAACATCATCTTTCACTCCGCATTCTTGTCTAATGTTTTTATTTTTTTATATTTCATAATTATTTATTTATTTATTTATTATATTAATTATTCATAAATATCTATCTATCTATCTGTCATCCCAAGAGGGGTAGGCAGAGACAATCGAATGCCATTTGCTACGATCCTGGCATACTTCTTTCGCTTATTTTATATTCATTACCTTTCATACATGCTCGGCGATTGTGTGTAGGGTAAGGAGGGGGAATGGCGTTCACTTAAGGAAAACATGGTGAATTTTTTAAATTATTTATTATAAATCAAAATTAAGAAAACTAGCAAAGTCTTTAATTATCGAGTAATCAACAATTTAACAATAAAAGCATATATCTTTGACCTACTAGTAGTAGGAAAACATTATTAAAAAAACATGTTTGAGCGGCATTGCCCCTGACTTTGGGTAATGCCGCTCAGGGTACGGGGTAATGACGCTCAAACATGTTTTTTGGAATATAACAAGTAAGATACATTTTAATTAAAGAAATATTAATGAGATCAACCTTATACAATAAAAGTAAAGTCTACAATCACAATTTATCCTCATTTGTACGTAAGATTAGCCTTTTTCAATTTAACAAATATAGTAAAGTCTTCAATGTCAAATTAACTTCAATTATTATAATATAATATAGAATAGTTATTATTATTAGAGGTAAGACAAATTAGAAATAGAAATATTTTATTTTTGGACACATAAATCACAGATGTATCCATCTAGCAAATCCCACCCTGAACATATAGCATATAGCATATAGCATATAGCGGACAGTGGTCCGCAGATGGTGCAGCGATACCACAACTCGTTATTTTTTCCAAATTCTTCGCAAATAATACATTTGTTACAATTTTCATCATCCACATTCATTTCGTCATCACTGTCATCGTCGCAAAGGTGCTCTTCATCTTCACTCTCTGAAGAACTTTCTTGTAAAATTTTTCTCTTATAAGATTTTTGTTTCATGTGTTTGTTCTTCTTTTCTTTGACAACTTTTTTAGGTCTTGTTTTATCATTTATTCCAGTCTTATTGCGTTTAGCTATTTTTTTCTTTTCTTTATCCTCTAAAATTTCTTGGCATATCTACAACAATAAAAAAATATGTCACTAAGGGGTAATGGCGCTCAGATGAGCGGTATAACCCCAAACGGTCGTTTTCTAATTAATTTGAAATTTAAAAAAAATCATACACAATTGTTGAAAATTGATTGCATTATCACAAAATAGAATAGTTTTATTGTCAGAAAAGTAAAATTAATAATTAATTAAAAATTAAAGTTTTGGACTTACCGACAAAAAACACGTAACCAAAAATTAGATCAGCGCGGCCGCAAACAAAGACACGTACTTCACGGCCACACGACGCGAGCTGACTGTCCGTTTGCATCGCTGTCTATTAGAGGTCCCCTCCCCTCGCGCCTTACACGAAGTGGCGTGTTGATACGTTCCATTTTGACAGAGTTACAGAGATGAGCGCCATTACCCAGTGAGCGCTATTCCCCCTTCCTACCCTACCTAGCTAGGCGGCTATTCATTGATGTCAATGATGGCGGTGCTGTCTTCTGTCGACAGCGATTATAACTTATTAAAAACAAGTCTAATTTTTATTAACATTAATAATTTAAGGTGTCTCGATATTTACAATATTATTTTAGTAGTAATTTTTTTTCTTCACGGGTTGCCTTACAGCACCCGAAACTGTGTTATGGTTCCAGGGTACCCAGCGGAAGACCAAGTCTCCCTCGTTTAGCCGTTTTTTTTAGTTAGTAGTTTAATACAACAATTTTGTTCCAGGATTTGTTTAACATCAGAAAATGTACAAAAAGAGGTGAATTTCCATATTGGAACAGTAATCCATCAATACGGCCTTAGAACACAATACCATGGTAAAGGAGCGGGAGAGTTCAGAAGATTCACCCGCTCCTCCAGAACAATGTGCTGGATGTGGCAATAAGATTCAAGATAGGTAAGGAAGTGGTGGAAAAAACACTTGTTAGTGTTTTGTACATCCGATAAAAAACACTTATCGGATCAATCTTGTGTCTCTCTGTCTGTCCGTCTGTCTCTGCTTATTTTCTCCGAATCTACTTGCTATAAAATTATGTAGAGTTTATGACCTAATCACGGACTTATAGCGTAAATAATCGAATTTATATTTTGGGGGTAAAATTAAAAAGTTAAAAAAAATAATTTCTTTTTCAAATGCATATAAAATGAAAGGGCTCGTTATAAGAAATATTTTTTTTATATTTTTAAAATGCATAGTTTAAATTAAATTAAAGAAAGTATTCGAAAATTGAGCTTAGTTATGAGTTAGTTTAGTGAGAAATTTTTAAAATTAAGTACCTACCTTTAATATAATTTAAATACATGTATACATACTAAGTTTAATAATACTAACATGACTGGATCGTTGTTGTCTGAATAAATATATTTATTATCTCCCTCCCCCCTTATCTCCGAAACTACAGAGAGTATGAAAAAAAATTGTAATATAACGAAAATACTGTCTTAAAATTCTCATGGAAAACGGAATGGTACGGATCCCTCTCCAGGCGAGTTCAACTCGCTTTTGGCCATTTTTTTACTAAACTCACCCTAAGGTAGTAACTAAGACCCTGGCTTTAATGTCATTCATGTTCTATTTCTTACTAGATGTTGCCCACAGCAATAAAATCTAAGCAAAAATTTTCTTCTTCTCGTTCTTCGGAAAACGTGTAACGGCGTCAGCATTTCTTTTAAAAATAAAAGATATTTTCGTCTGTTAATGTAGTGACTTGTTCTGTTTAATATGGACAAATGGCAAAAAGTGGACTGTGTTACATGTATATTATAGGCCATGAAGATGTGTTTGTGTTTTGTTTATTTTCAGAAGAAGCATGATAATGAAATTATGAAAAAAAAAACACTTTCAGATATAATCTACATCCAAATCTGGCTTATTTTCAAAAATAGAAAATATCTCATTGCCATAGAAACTGAAGATCCAGTTTATTTAATAAAAAGGTATCAAATAAAATTCTTTTTTTTTAAATTTATTTATTTATTATCAGGTTTTATTTGCTGGCGGTGGACCGACAATGGCACGGGACATGTTTGCGTTGCTGCGAATGTCGCCTACCTTTGGATTCTGAACTGACATGCTTTTCCAGAGATGGGAATATTTACTGCAAAGATGATTATTACAGGTTAGATGCTGCAGTTTTTTAACTGTAGGTACATTCTGCTAAATTGATTATTAAGACATATATCGCCGGTAACGATCAATAAGAATGGCTTAACAACTTTGACTATATTTTTGAAGCGAGCTTTTTCGTTTATTTGACGCATTTCCATCAACTGACTTAAATGTAATAATCCTTCAATCGCGTAAGGTTTGAGTCAAGCTGCTTGATCGTATTCAAGGAATATTGTTATCCCTCAAATAGTTTAAAAAATCAAATAATTGGTTGAGAGTTCATAGAGTACTATCAAGTGCAGGATTGGAAGGACACCTTAAAGGCTATATTTGATTGCACATTAAACTGTTTACTTTGTTTCCTTTCTAAAGCCACCAATCATATAAAAGCTAAATTACATTCAAATTGTTAAAAAATAACCAATCACATCACATCTCAACTGACTAATTTTTTTCCAATGTCACATTTTGACTTTAATAATTTAGTTACACAAAATCAACCTAAACATCATTAATTTTAGATTGATTATTAAAATAAATTTAAAAAAAAAAAAAAAGGCGGAATTTTGAATTGTATATTAGGTTAATTTTCTAAGAGAATAAATAAAAAAAAAAAAAAAAGTAAACAAATAATATTCTTAAGATAAATATTGAAAATTATATTTCTCTCTATTTATTCTGATACAATCTGAATGAATAAGGAAATGCAGTAAAGTGTTGAACGAAACTTTTTTCAAGCGTACATCCATTAATGCTCTTGATAGTACCTACTGGGCGCAATTATTTTTAAATATCTTTTAAATTAGTTTTTATTAAAAACCTGTAATTTTAGATTTAGATTTAGAAGATAAGATTATATTTATTAATAATTATGTTCAAATTATGTTGTATTTAATGCAAGCGAATTATTAACATTTTATATTTACATGGGCGAAATTTAGTGCATTAATTTGCGCTTCATATTGCGCTTTACAACTTTATTTGAACAAAAGCCAGAGGAAATCAAGCGGAAATACACACCTGCAGCAACGACACTACTCCCTCCCCCTGTTTTAGAGGGATTCATCACAAATTTCGTGGTTAAATTTTTTTTTACGGGTGGCACCCCAACAAACTGCTTTTTTCGTATTTTGTAATATAGTTTAAATGCAAGCGTGGAAAATTTAACCAACTCGGATCGTTTTAAGAGAGTGTTAATCATTGTTGGCTGATTTGAGTTTGCAGGGGGTGGAAAAATGTTTTATTTTCACATACCAAAAGTACCTATGTATGGGGTTGGCCAAAGTAAAGACAATTTTGACCAATGACCACGAAATTCGTGAACAGGACCTCAAAAACCGGGAAGGAAGTTAGTTTCGTAGCTGCAGCAACATTTTGTAGAAAAAATGAAAACTTCCGCTTACTTGCAGGTATAATAAAATATATTTAATAAAACACAGAAGTGTTACCAATAGATTTTGATTAGAGATTAGTCCATATTGCCTTTTAAAAAAAAGTGTACCGACTTCAAAAAATATGCACTAAAAAGTGTTCTTTCCGAAAGCAAATATCCTATTAAAAAAATACCCAAATTGCTTCAAGTGTCCCTATAAAATTTGAAGAGTTCTCGATTTCTCCAGGGTCCCATCATCATATCCTGACCTGATGACCATGGGACCACCTGGGAAGTATACGCTTTCAAACAAAAAAAAAATGTCCAAAACGGTCCAGGCGTCTTCAAGTAATCGGGGAACATAATATAAAAAAAACATAAAAGATTCCGACGAACCTTTTGAAGTTCGGTTAAAAATGCATATTGTTTCGTACCTTGTCTCTCGCGCCTGTCGTGCTCGGGCTGCTGCTGGGTGTAATCATGTCTCGAGAAGAGACACTTGCAAGTTTTACAGGTTTCCGCTAGTGTAAAAAACATTTAACAAATTCAAAAATCTTAGCTGATAAATCCTGTTGGTAGGTATCAATATTTGATATTTACGTTTAAATCCTTGGTATTTACTTTTAATTATATAATTGTTTTAAAAATAATAATTGGTTTTTACCCAGTGAGGCGTCACACTTCCACGGTATTGGCGTAGCACAATCTCTTATGAAGTCCTTAAAAATTAACCCTTCAATAACAGGCCTGCAAAATTTTGAGACCATGAACGGAATTTTGATCAACACTAGCTAGGTACGAAGTGAATAAAAAACTTATAGGGGCAGTACAGAATCAACAAGGTTTATATTGCTGAAGTAAAACGAAATGCTGGCAAGGGACGACATAGGTGTACTTTTGCCCGCGACTTCGTTCACGTAGATACGCAGAGATTGTCTCTGCTTACCTCTCTTGGGATAAAAGGCGTGATGATAGATAAATAGATGGGACTCTTCTACTCCATAACAGTTGAGTGTTAGTTTTTTAACAGAATAGTTGAACGACTATTGAATGCTAAATGATTTAGAGCCTGCTAATATACATGTTATCTTGTAGTACCTACCTACTGAATAACATTGTCCTGTTACATAAGAGACTAGTTAGACATAGAGTTAAATCTGAGATATGATTTTATCAATTACCTAATAAATGCATTTTCAGTGACCTAATAAATAATATTTGTTCCTAAAATAGTAGCTATATGTCACCTAAATTGAATCACCAAATAATATTAAAACGCTTACCTAAATATGAATTAAGAATTACTTGGAAATTAATATCAATCATCAAATAATTATATTGGGTTTTAAAATAATAAAAGTGTTACTAAAACTTAATCACCAAACAATATAAAAATTGTTTAACCTAACCTAACGTAACCAAACCTAACCTAATCTAACCTAACCTAACCTAACCTAACCTAACCTAACCTAACCTAACAGGATAGAGATTCATACTTAGAGACAGTTTTGATTAATAAGATGAATAATAGATAGATTAGTGACATATCTAAACTTAGGTGACAGAAAATATTGTTCTCCTAAATCTAACTTTTTGTCATAACTTATTTTAGAAAAAGAAATAAAACACACATATTTTATGTGTGATAGCCAAAGTAAATGCAATATTAATTTTAAAAACGGTCAAATTTCACAAACAAAACATTAAGTAACTTCAATTGCCACGAAACTGCCACGTTCAAGGATTATTAATTTAATGTCTGGATATAAGTGGATATAATACATTTTCTGATTTATTTTATTGCAAAATACACATTAAAATATTGCATTGTTTTTTTATTTAATTCGGTTTTTTTTATTTAAACTGTAAATTTTCTCATTCAGAAGTATAAATGCCGATTTTAGGGTTCTGTTCTCAAATGGTGCCAACGGAAACCCTATTATATATATATATATATATATATATATAATAAATATATATTTTAAAATTAAAAATGAGTCTCCGCGCTGTCTGTCTGACCGTCTGTCACAGGGCTGTATCTTTTGAACCGTAGGTAGAAACTTGAAATCTCGCGCAAATTTTGTATTAACTATTTATATTGTATGGTGGAACGGAACCCTTCATGTGGTAGATGAAACTTTAGTTAGATGAATTACCACGGCTGAATAATTATTTTCGTTTTGATAAAACGAGGTAAAATCAGCCTAATATAATAAAAAATCATGAATTCCATTCAAATCGTTCTGCCTTAACAAAATGTTTTGTATAAACACAATTAAATACTAAATATACATGTCAAATGTCGTGTGGCGTCAATATAAAGGGTCGTCAGGTGGTCCGGTGCGAATTATCGTAATAATGAACCAAACACCTTGTGAATTCCCATAAAATATGTTGTCGCACTTACGTATATACTCACGATGCTATCCCATTAGGGCCAACAGAGCATGTACATATTAAATTTACATGCTTTTCTTGTCATTTCCGATGTGAAAATTATAAGTAAATCCTAACAGGCAACGGATCTACGTGATTTTCTACAGGGATAGTTGGAGGAGCATAAAATGACATAATCATGTTACTTTTTATCCCGGAATTTTTATGTCATATTTACATTTTGTGAACGGGCGAAGCTGTGGCGGAATGCTAGTTAAATATATTTTGAGGATCTGTTTAGTTTAGCTTAGATTTATCTTTAGTATTATTCAATATATATAAATAATTTTGTTATTATTGAATATACATAACAATTTGAAGACCTTAAAATTAATCTAAACATTAAAAATAACTAAATAAACTAGATCCGCGTGGTATACTGGCAAGAATACTGGCTGCATTTCCCCGCTGAATCGCGATTCTGATTCGTTAAGCGAGGAAGGAGCCAGCCCTCTTGTCACCAGAAGAGATGATCAATCGTAGGGATATATCTTTAATAAACTTTTTGCCATTTGAACCCCACGGACCTAGAGTTTCTACACCAAATGGCACAAATTTGTAGTTGAACTATATTTGCGCCGTTAAGACTCTGCGATTTCCGTCTTCCCGGATTATTCCCGTTGGCTCTAGTAGAGCAGAGACTTCTATTGACGCAAGAGCGCCTTTTGATGGTATGATTGAGGGAGCTGTGGCGAGAAAGCCTGCCTGTACTCTTTATGCAGGAAAGTCCGTGAGTTCCAAATTTATGAACCTCCTTTCCAAACGGATCTGGTTTGAAGTTTGAAGTGCACAATAATTTTGTACTAGCCATGTTGGTCCGATATAAGACATAGTGGTGTGTACGATAATATTGAATTTTGTATACGAGTAAGTGTCTCATAAGAAGTTATTCTTGTCTAGTCAAGAAAATATCCCAGTAAAGACAAAATCGTTCTATATTAAAATTTTTAAACAATATATTATTATTATATCTATGTATTACCTATTTTTTGCCTATTACTCGTATAACTGAATTAATAAACAAAGGCACAGATGGTATAATTGCTCTAACAATGTTGTTTGCTATGAAGGGCTGTGTTGTCATATTAGATTTGATAGATAGATTAGGGTTGAAATATATTTATCGATTATTTTTCACTTTTGTATCAAATGAAATAAATCTATACTTACTAATAATATAAGGAGTTAAAATTTGTAAGTTTGGATGATTTGTAATAGGAGGCCACATTATCCTTATATTAATATAATAATAAAATAAAATGAATATATTCAGATAGGTAATAGATATATATTTGTTCCTTTCGCCGACGAGTCGAAAGGACCTTGGGCCGAGACAGCTAAATCTTTCACCCGTAGCCTCAGCAAGCCTCTCCGCCTGGCCATTGGAGACCCTCTGAGCAAGGAGTATCTTGTACAGAGGATCAGCGTGGCCATACAACGAGGCAAGCATACTCGGCGCACCCTGAGCACATTGTCTAGACTAGACAAAAACAATTTGTAACCATTAATTAAAAGAAAATATCCACGGGCGAAGCCAGGGCCGGAAAGCTAGTGTAAAGACTATTGATGACCACTCCGTTCCATACCTTTCCATGAACCAATCTCATATAGTTAAGAAAAAATCCCATCTTATATGGACGATGGATGAATGTCGGCGAGTATCGCGACAAACCGACCGCAGGGGATGCCACTAGGCTTTTCATACAAAATTAGTTTTTAGGAGTCAACAAGTTTGCTTTTCTAATCCTTTCAGTTTATAATATAATACATTTCATCGTTGTCTCCTCTCCTTCATCTTCCAAAAGTATATTAATCGTAACTTGTCACAAAATGTCGCAATGCTCAGAATTGAAACGACCGCAGTGCAATCTACAGGCGAAACTATGTTTTCATGCATTTTATATGAATGTCGACCATAGCGGCACTGTCGCGGTCAGTCGCTGCACTGTATTGCCATGCTCGACATTAATTTCACATGAAATGTATTAAATCAGTAGTGTCACCTGCAGCTGCGGTCTTGCACGGAGTTGTTTGCAGAACATTTTTAACCGACTTTTTTGTTTGAAAGGGTACACTTCCCAGGTCCCATGGTCATCAGGTCAGGATCTGATGATGGGATCCGAGAGAAATCAAGAACTCTTCAAATTGTATAAGCACACTTGAAGCGATTTGGGTATTTTTTTTATAGTGACTTGTGAATTTGCTTTCGGAAAGCACACTTTTCAGTGCATATTTTTTTAAGTCGGTACACTTTTTTTAAAAGGCAATTATTATAAATAATTAATATCGTTTTAAGATTAACATGGTGGTATTTTGCTATTACCTAATTGGAACGAAGTTTCTTATCGCACGTTACAGTCCAGACACTTGGCAAATGAGAGCTAGGCTGAAAAAAGTGTAAGACTTCGACCGTCACGAAGTAGTAGCAAATTATGATGTGTTTGTGAAATGTGCAATACAAGCACAATGTCTATGTATAACATAATATATAACATATACTGATTAAGTTTAAACTTTTATAAAAGATAATAATAAAATGTTGAAAAGATTTCAAATTTATTATCATTCCTTAATTTTTATATTTTTAATTTAATTACACTCACACGTTGTTATTTCATTGTGCCTGTTATTTAATACATATTAGGTATATAATTTGTCGACTTTTAATCTTTATTCCGTTGGAATATCTCAATTTCTGGCCAATTTTGCAAGTAAATTTTCAACCAATTTCTTACTTATAACGTAAACAGTCAAAAAAACTGAATTACTAAAATTTGTGAGAATATTTTTTTCTGTAAACTAGGTATGGATGAATTGACGCGCTAGGCGGAACTTGACTGCAGTGGAGTGGCGCGGCACAACGTGGTTCAATTGAAATTGAAATTTCATACAAATTCTTATCAACAATATTTGGCTACGTCGTACCACGCCGCTACGTTGAAGTGCAGTTCCGCCTACCTTTATTCAATTACAACACTTTATCGGCTACAAAATTTTTCACCAGGTGGCCACAACTCGTCCAATCCCCGGCCGGTCGCCGTACGGTCCAGCGAAACCGACTATAGACTCGTCCATTCTTATCGCGCGGCCCACCATCCGTTTTCAAATCGTTGTAATTGTGGTTGATTTCGATGACCGGAACGATCTGTCACACATACACACACACATACACACGCCTTTGGATAATCGAATCTTGTGTGTCTGTGTGGATGAGTGAATTGCATATGATCTAGATCGTATGATTTACATTGCTAATGTGTGGCCTGTCTCCAATCTCGATCATACGGGAGCCGGACCGAAAATTTTCTGTGAGATACCGGAACAGTGAGTGGGCTACTTAACACGTGAAATAGATGTGGAAGTAGGTGCTTAACTATCCCAAAAGGTACAGGTGTATTGGTATGTTCCAGCCTATATTTTGTTTCAGATTATTCTGTGTGAAGCGATGCGCGAGATGTGGTAACGGTATTACCTCTAACGAGTTGGTTATGAGAGCAAAGGATCTGGTGTACCATTTAACGTGTTTTACGTGTGTTGCCTGCGGATCTCAACTTTCTAAGGGGGACATTTTCGGTATGAGAGAGAGCCATGTTTACTGCAGACCACATTATGACAATGCGTGCTATGATGAATATTATGAAGATATGAATAATATGTACAGGTAAGCATTTTAATACAAACACTCACATCTTCACGGCGTTTGTAGCTTGCGGTGTGGTCAGACACATCAGTAATACCTACTATCCACTTTTTGCCAGTATCTAGTCCATATTAAACTGAAAAGTTGGCAAGTTTTGGTTGCGCGCTTAATGGACCTAGATGTGTCACTCCTTTAACTGACGTAGGCATCTGCTAATTTTAAATGAATTAGTGTGGACGCCGGCTATACGTGTCCTTCGTAGCACTAGAATACCTATACCGGTACCTAGAGTTTAATTTTATAGTTTAATATACATTAGGGGTGTCTTGAGGCTCCCCAGAATCGATCTACCTGCCCCCAAGGTATACAGTGGAAGATAGCCGATTATATTTTTCGCCCGTGGAAATAATTTTAGTAGGCACAAACATTTATCATATCTACACAATAACATTGACATATTTTTTTATTATGTACAGCAATAGGTTTGACGGACATGCTTTGGACGCTATTAGTTGTGTCTCTGGCCATACCTCAAGGTAGAAAGGCCGTGAAGGTATGTTTTTTATTGTTTGTATCTTTTTATTTGTCAATCGAATTGGTTCAGAAGTTAACGTAGACAAACATTCAGAAAGAGAGTTTATTTACCATTTTAATTTGCCATAAGTAGATTTAGTTTTTACAGCTATACATGATAGTGATAAGAGACAGTATTTAAAATGAAGGAACATTAGGGAGGGATTTAAATTGAATACTTTTATATTATTTTCCATGATTCCATTTCCATTCCAACTTTTAACCGACTTTGTTCATACCGGACCTATAGCGATAAGACGATTTTTATAATACATTTCTTTACCTTCTTCGAGAATAGAGAATTTCACTAAAAACAAAATTCAAATCTGTTCAGAGTTCAGCGATTCTCAGAACTATCGCTGGCATACAGGCAGATGCTTCGAAAATTTTCTCTTATATACTTAGGAATATGAGCTTTTTTTCACTATGTGCATCCAAAAGAAAAGGTAAAGTTGATTTTCAGAAAAAGTTAATACATATTTCAATTAAAATCAGAAGAAAATGTAGGATATCATTTCTTTCTTTCTAGTACCTATTGTTCGCATTCTAGTTAACGACCTCGACTTCGACTAACTTTAGCTGCAAAACATTTTACTTTTTACCCGACCTGCGCGACAGCAAAAACAGGGTTATGTTTTATATATTGTGTAAGCAAAGATTTATCGTTAAACAAAATATGTGACGATTACGAAATTTGTCTAAAAGTTGAATGCAGAGAAACTTGTCTCTCTTACTCGCACGCTTTTTACACGGTTTCTATCTTACCGTAATAAGTGCCTACCCCTCTTGGGATAAAAGGCATGATGATAGAAGTGTGTTTGGTTGTCCAACTTTCACGCCAAAACGTAGCAACGAAACATAAATTTTTTGCAGAGAGATAGCTGAAGGACTGTCGAGTGGCATAGGGTTATTTTTATTCCGGGAATTCTTCCGAGAATTTTCATAAGTAGGCTCTTATATAGAAAAGAGGAAAGTATCTACTTACAACTAAAGAGATATAAGGAATAGGGAAAGGTTTGTATAAAAACAATATTGTCTGCCAAGAAAAAAACACACAGCTCATTTGAATAAAAACTTTTCATCCAACTACGCAGTTGTTTCCTCATTACTTGACAATATAGCGATCGTAGGCGCTACTTTACTGCACATAATGCAGTAATCTTGTATGAAAATCCATAACATCCCGCTCTGGGTTTTGTTTTTAAATTAGGTTCTTTTGCTGTAGGCACTTAATATAAAGGTACTTTTTAAGGTAGACGTAATTATAAGATTTATGTGGCGGGCATGTTGCTTTATTGAATAATTTCTTTTTTATTAATTTTTCATGACGTTAGCAATGTAAATTTGGAAAAGCAGGTTGCTAACCTCGCTAAATGTGTAACTTTTTATTTCACTATTATTTTCAGAGCGAATTTAACACTCAAAAAAACATAGGCTGTTTGGCTGTCTTTGCCTTTGCCTTTCATTAAAAAATATTGTCGACGCGAATGAAATTTTTTTTAAATAAGTATCCTAAAAAAAGAAAATTTTGATTAGTTATTTGTTTTTGTTATAGTTGAAAGAAAAGCAGATTACGAACCTCGCTGAGAGTGACTTATTGTTTCTGCTCGGGTCAGTAATCTACTATTTCAGAATTATAAGGGTAGCTCTTTCGGAATTCAAAGTTTCCACACATATCCCTTTTCTCAACTAAATAACAAATCTAATTTAACTTTCATATTTACTAACTGAACTTTTACTATACTAGTAAAAGTAAATATAAAAGTATTTCCGAGATAGCAAGAACATTTTCCTGAGTACATTATTCTTTGAAACTTATAAAGTTCTGTCGAGAAATTTATTTAGTATTTGCATATACTATTTACTAACTGAAATTTTACTTATATAAAAGTATTTCCGAGAAAGCAAGAACATTTTCCTGAGTACTTAGGTATAAAGTTCTGTCGAGAAATTCATTTAGTATTTGTACTTTATATAATTCGAACAAAGTTAACATTTTTACAATCAAACAAAGTGGTTCAATAGTAGCGAAAAATTTGGGTCTCCTACATTATCTCTAAAATGTTTTGATATAATTTTAGAATATATAGGTCCATAAGATATAACATTGCATTCTATAATTATTCATTTGCTATAATTTTTTTTAAACCTAAAATCGATTTCTGTAATTTTCAAAATCACTATTATCAAAATATATATAATTAAATTCTATAATTATTCATTTGTTATAATTTTTTTTTACCCTAAAATCGATTTCTGTAATTTTCAAAATCACTATTATCAAAATATATAAAATTACATTCAATAATTATTTATTTGCTATAATTTTTCTTTTGTCTAAAATCGATATCCGTAATTTTCAAAATCACTATTATCAAAATATATAACATTAAATGATCTAATTTATAATTTGCTATAATTTTCGTTTTATCTAAAATTGTTTTCTATAATTTTCAAGATGTCTAAATTATTAAAAGGTACAACAATTAATAATCTAATGATTAATTTGCTATATTTTTTCCAGTTTATTTGCGAAATATTTATTAATATATAAAAATCTTTCTTTCTTATTATAAATAATATATATATAGGTATCATATCCGTTATCAACAAGTGATGGTTGTTTAGGTATTTATGAGTTTCTGGCGCTTCGCCGTCCGCTGCCGCGGAACGCTCGCTTCGCTCGCTCGTCTCGCGCTCTGTTTTAGCACTATTCGAACCACGCTCGTCGCTTCGCTCCTCGCTAACCTATTTTTATTTACAAATTAGGGGAATAGGAATCGAAAATTACTGCAACAGACATTAACAAAATCTACTGTTTTTTTAATAATAGTACTTATTTAAGTCGATTACATTATAGAAAATTATTTTTTATGATTATATATTTGTAAATGTTAATAGAATGAAGTTATACGTTTAAAAATATAGTGAGTATCCTTATTTTAACAATCCATTAGAATAAATGATATTATAGATTAATAAAGTTATAGAAAATGAATTTATATATTTAGAAAATTATAATAACTGCAATTATAGAAAAGTAACCATTAGTGCAACTGAAATTAGAGATTATAAAAATTATAAGACATGAGATTATATATTTTCAAAATTATAGTAACAGCAATTATAGAAAAGTAGCCATTAGTGCAATTGAAAATAGACATTATAAAAATTATAGGACTTGAAATTATAGATTTTGAAAATTATGGCAACTGCAATTATAGAAAACAATACGTTATAGGAATTAATATTATAGATTTAAAAAAATATATCAAACAAATTTATAGATTTTTAAAATTACAGGATCTAAATTTATAGAAAATGAATATTTATAGCAAGTAAAATTATAGCTTGTGAAATTATATATTTTATTTTAGAGCATTTGAGAGGATACCGAAAAATTTGCCTAATATTTTTTTCCATAAGAGTAGAGAAATGTCATAAAAAATAACCTATATGGAAACAACCTTTTTTCTTCTTCACGGGTTGCCTTACAGCTCCCGAAATCGTGTTATAGTCCCAGGGTACCCAGCGGAGGTCTCCCTATTTCAGCCAATGGTATTTGTGAGGCTATAGCTAACAAGTGGCCAGTGGGAACAACTTTCTATACATTATAATAAAATTCTAAAAGATTATTAGTTTGTCACCTATGCGTTAATTTTCACAAGGGCTGAACCAATTTGCATAGTAGTTTTCATTGATGTGTTACAAAGAAAAACAAAACACACCTTCACGGTCTTTATATTTTGCGATGTGGCCAGAGACACAACTAACAGTGTCCACTTTTTGCCAGTTGTCCTAGATGTGTCACTTCTTTAACAGCCGTCAATATCTGTTATTTTTAGAAAAAGTGCAGACGCCGAATTTACCTGCCCTCCGAAGATTCTTTAAGAAAATTGGTGATTAACATTTTTTTTGGAACGAATGAGAATTGAACCCTGGGTCTCCTGGTTTCAAGACAACGCTCTACCAATTAGGCTACGATGTATATCAATTTTATTGTATATGTTATTATTTAATTTCACGGGCGAAGCCGGGGTGGAAAGCCAGTTTTAAATAAAAAATCTTCTAGCAGGTGTCAAGAGCTTCAAAGCGAAGGCGATTCACCAACTCAGTACTACAATAACGTAACCACTACACAAAAGGGCAGACCTAGAAAAAGGAAACTGGCGCAGACTTCACCGGATGACATGCAAGCTCAATCTATGAGAACGGCTCTTGGTGAGTTATTTAATTTATCATTTTATTAGACTAAGCGCTGCCGCACATGATAACACTCGTGCGGGAAACTGCACGAGTTTCACATGTTACCTAACTTATTTTTATTCTATAAAGAGAATTATCCTCCAAAAGGTTGGCGAATTTTGTTAATTCGAATCGCCGAGGCTGTGGACTCGAGCAATCACTAAATTTCGGCTTAGAGACTTCCAGTCGGCAGTTGCCACTTTTCGCCATATTGTCAGCGCGATGAACCTGAGATATTTTTGAAGTTATGATCACGTCATTTTATTACCATTAATTATTTGCTTGCTAAATAAACTTATTTTTGTATTATGCCAAATATTATAACTTCTAATAAATACACATGCCGTTTCTTTATATAGAGGTAGAGCAAATATTTCGTTAAATGCACTCGCGCAGTTTCCCACTCGTGCGGCGCGGCTAAGTATGCCCACATAAGTGGCATGACACGTGATCTGGCACATAACTTGTCACTCTTCTTAATAGCCTACAGAAATGTATGAAGCAACTCCTATTAGCGTAATGTGGCACCGGTATGACATACTACTAGGCACGTAACAAAGAGTTTGAATACTTCTAATTAATTATCTTCCTCGAGAAATACAGATGAGTGAATGTAAAGAAATCCGTCCATTTCTCAAGTTTCCCCTCAAAGTTCTCGTTTAAACCGTTACCTGTAAATAATTAAAAAAGCTAAGATTCCGACACCTTTGAGCTCTATACAAATCTTAACATTTAAGAGGCTCTTGTCGGTGAAGTATTCGCCAGTCTTCTATGCGTTTATTTACTTTTTCTTTTACTTGCTCTAAGTAACTGCGGCGCGTCTTGATCTCTTCTTACAATTTTCCTTCGTTAAAATAAAAATAATAAGTATGAACAACGTTTAAGTTTGTCTATATTAAATTCCCATACAATAACATACATACATACATACTTTCCCAAAGGGGTAGGCAGAGAGTATAGAGCGCAACTTCTATAAATCTCTGCATACTTCTCTTGTTTCATCCACATCCATACATCGTTTCATGTATGCACGTCGATTTTTAACGCACTTCCAAAAAAAGAAGGAGAAGGTTCTTAATTCGGACCGTATGTTTTTTATGTATGTATGGACATCGATTACTCCGCCAGTTGTGAACCGACTTTGATGATTTATTTTTTAATCGACAGATAATTCTTCCGGATTGGTCTCACTTTATCTCATAGAAATTGGTTCGTAAGTTAATCAGAAATTTTGAAAAAACTGACTTTATAGGTAAATTTTTCTTAATATCTCGATGAAATATTCTATATTATATATTATATTAAGGATATAATAATTTATCTATGTATATGTAATGTATGTAATAATTCTTACAGACATATGACGAAAATCGGTTTAGTATATAGTTTTTCAGAAATTCATTCATTTGCCTCTGTTTACGGCTGAACTGCTAGCCATTGACACAAAGTTGTCAATTTTCGTATCGACAGAGGTCTAGCGGTTAAAATGGGGGCAGCGCAGGATGAACATGTTTCATATCAAATCCACAGCAGTATTTTCTTTATTTTTCCATTAATTTTTTTTTATTTGAGTTATTATTTGTCTCTCAGGGCAGCAAAATCACTTAAAAGGGAAAATTAAACCTTTTAATTTTTAATTCTTGTTATTTATTAATTTTTTTTAATCTTCAAATTCTACGACGGAATATTTATTATTTCTTACTTTTCAGTGCAATTTTTTGAAGTCAGTACACTTTTTTTAAAAAGGTTTATGATACTACGTATTTGACCTGTTTTAAGGACATCAAATAATATATGTCGTCCTTTCCTTGTTGTTCCTATCGGCACAAAAGCTTTATTTATATTAACAAAACATATTTTCAAGGAGAATACTACGACTTCAGTCAGTTTGTATAAATAATTAATAGTTAATAAAAAACTAAAAACACGCTTATGTCAGCAAATCAAATGAACCCAAACTCGATGGGGTTACGTCGTTTCGTTACAGATTTCCTGTGGTTACCTTCCGGCCCCATCATCAGGACCCTGCACATCATCTGGTACCAGAGTACTTGTGAAGATAAATCAATCGAGCCCAAACTCGATGGTTAAGTCGTTTCCACTATTCACCTCCTGGCTCCATCATCAAATCAGATCGATGGTACCAAATTATTGTATTGTCATCCAAATTATATAAGCCTTAATTGCCCACTTATTCGTCCAATCGCCGGCGTGCCGCTATACGGTCCACAGGAAATCGGCCACAGACTGGTTCAATTCTTGTAACGAACGGTCCGCCATCTGTTTTCAAATCTTTGTATTTGTAGTTGATTTCTATGGTCGGAACGATCTGTAATAGACACATTCACCGCTGATAGTTGTTGAATCGCTAATGTGTGGCCTGTGTTCAATCTCTATAATACGGCGGCCGGACCGAACATTTTCGGTGAGATACCGGACCAGTGGGTGGGCTACTTTAAATCGATATGGCAACTAGAAGTTGGTTAAATTCGACTTCCAAGATTTGTTTACATACTGTATACCTACTTCTTCTTATTAACCGACTTCCAAAAAAAGAAGGAGAAGGTTCTCAATTCGGACCGTATTTTTATGTATGTATGTACATCGATAACTCCGCCAATTGTGAACCGATTTTGATGGTTTCTTTTTTAATCGACAGATAATTCTTCCGGATTGGTCCCATTTTTATCTCATAAAAATTGGTTCATTACTTTTTCAGAAATTTTGAAAAAACTGACTTTATAAGTACATTTTTCTTGATATCTCGATAAAATATGTACCGTTTTTGACACCTTATTTTTTTCAAGACATAATAATTTCTTGACATTATCTCACAGACATATGACGAAAATCGGTTCAGTAGTTTTTCAGAAATTCAGTAATTAATTTCTGTTTTCGGCTGAAACTATGTATCAGAAAAAGCCTTAGCAACGGTTGCTATTGACACGAAGTTGTCAATTTTCGTGACGATGGTCTAGCGGTTAAATGTAATGGGCTGCATAGGATGCACAAGCACATTACATGGTTCAAATCACATCCACAGGGGTATTTTTTTTTAATTTACCATCAATATTTTTTTAGTTGCGTTATTATTTGTCTCTCAAGGCAGCAAAATCACTTAAAAGGGTAAAATAAACCTTTTAAAAAAAAGTGCACCGACTTCAAAAATTTGCACTGAAAAGTAAGAAATAATAAAAATTTCGTCGTAGAATTTGAAGACGGTTGGTGCCAAATTAGAAATAACTTAGTAGGTACCCAAATTCACTAATCTAGATAATTTATTAGGAACCTACGATCATCAGTACAAACATAATATATAATATTGAACAGATATTTATGTTCTTAGATATTTACTTAATTTTGTATCCTAATTTGGCACCAACCGTCTTCAAATTCTACGACGAAATTTTTATTATTTCTTACTTTTCAGTGCAAATTTTTGAAGTCGGTGCACTTTTTTTTAAAAGGTTTATTTTGATATATGGCAACAGTGCTGACTTTCGTCGCAATTCTGCCAGTCTCCAGTGTTTAATCTTGTGCAATAGTAAGCCGATAAATCGGTAGCTAAGATTATCCCACCGACTGTGATATGTCTTATTAATCACTAACTAATCACAACCATCACAGCGCGGCCGGGATTAACCCGGATTCCACATCACGCCATTACTAAAACGCGTGCGGTCGGCGCCATGACCGGATGTGGAATCATTATTTTCAGTATACATTAGTTAGTTATCTACAGGTGAATTTCTCAATAAAAAGAATAATGTGTTTTTTGTTAAATATATTTTATCAATATAACACATTTGTATATAATAACTGACAAAGATGGAGTACGCTCAATATAAGGTCCCGTACGCTATACCGGCCGCTGGTCTGCTGTACCTAATTACTATATTCCGTGTAATTAATAAATCTGTGCTAGTTCATTAGTTCAACATTATACAACTGAATGAAGCCGTGTAAAGGAGGAAAGGAAAATACAAATCGTGCGTCGGTGGCCAAGTGGTTACAATGTCTAGGCAGACCATGGGTTTGATCCCGAATCCCAGTCATGTACCAATGGGTTTTTTTATAAATAAAAACGGGTATGATTTTAACAATTACCTAATAAATGTATTTTCAGTGACCTAATAAATAATATTTGTTCCTAAAAGTAGATCTGTCACCTAAATTGAATCACCAAATAATATTAAAACGCTTACCTAAATATTAATAAGGATTACTTGTAAATAATATCAATCATCAAATAATTATATTGGGTTTCAAAATAATAAAAGTGTCACTTAAACTGAATCACCAAACATTATAAACCTAACCTAACCTAACCTAACCTAACCTAACGTAACCCAACCATCGGTCTTGGTCTTCCCTGGGATCGTAACACGAAAAAAGTGTGGAAAAATTTGAACGTATTATAATGTATGTCATAATAATTTCAATACAATCTCTATACTTTGACTTGGCTTTTTGACGTATACGGTCGATATTGCATTATTTATGTTAATTTTTACTTTACTTTTAAATATAAATTCACTATAACTATTTCACACTTATGTTTTATATACGCAGTCGATAGATCTTGACGAGAGCTGACGATTGAAACTCAAACTAACGTCGTAGCTTTTCCGAGTCAAAATGTATACTCAACGGAAAATATGTCAATTTCTATATTCCCCGCTTGAGTGTGCTCTATTCCCCGAAATTCCCCGCTTTCCATTGAAGCATTCCCCGAAAATTCCCCAAAATGCTATATATTGAATAAAAATATTTGGAATGACTCTTATAAACTAAAAAAAATCTTATACTTTTTGGTTCATAGATAAAACACAAACATTTTACAAATAAAAATTGAATTCTGCTTAAGAACCTGCCAACCTAAGATTTTGTAAGACGACGGGCCACGCATCGTCTTACAAAATCTTAGCTGCCAACTAAGTATTCCTTAATTTTATTAGTGCTGAGCTTGCAATGCAACTTACCTGTTTGAGTATGTGCGTTTTTATAGTTACTTTTCTATCATTTCTTGCAAATTTTCGACTAAGGCAAAATATTTTAATTAAAAATGCAGACGGTCTTGATTCCCCGAAATACACCAAAATTTTAATCATTCCCCGCTCTCTCCCGATTCCCCGCAAATCGGGGAAATGCCCCGCGATTGGCAACGCTGCGCAGCGAAACGACCTTTAAATGGCGGCGCTTCCCCCTCCACCGCGCAATGCGTCATAGTCCTCACTCAACGTTACGAATACTTTGATCCTTTAGCTCTCGAGTGGTGTAATTAAATTTTGGATGGTGATGATAGATATGTAGCTGCAACACCAACCTGTATCCCCTGATTTTGTTATCATCAGTTTCTGAATGGCATCCTACTCTGGAAGCAAAGACGTATTCACTTCAAAAGAACAAAAATAAAATACAATAATTTTAATATAGATAGACAGATCATAACAGTGAAAAACGCTAATCGCGACCTTCTGTATCCATGCAGTCGTTTTTGAGATTAGACACGCCTTCCTTCCTTTTATACTATGTATGTACTATATATTTAGGAAATAATAGCCTTTCACGCAGCCATTCGGTTCACATGAAGTCGATAGGCACCTTAATAAATTAACTTTTTAAAAAAAGTGTACCGTATTCAAATTTTACGACGAAATATTATTTATTATTTCTTACTTTTCAGTGCAAATTTTTTAAGTCGGTGCACTTTTATTCAAAGCTAATGTGATTACAAGTATATATATAAATATAAATAATCGAAATCGGCTTGGCATTTCATCTAGAAGACAAAATTTTTCCAATTTTCACTAAAAAAAATGTGAACACACGGGAAGCACCAGCTTTGTCGAAAGTTCTGAGGTAACAAACATAAAAAAAATAAAAAAATACAGTAGAATTGAGAACCTCCTCCTTTTTTTCAAATCAGTTAATTCGTGTCTTTTAGAACCGCCAGGTGTAGCACGCGATGATGGAAAAAGGCCTGACGGAATGACTCTAGTTCCTTGGTCAAAGGGTAAGCCTTTAGTCTGGGATGCTACCTGTGTTGATACATTGGCATCATCTCACATTAAAGGCACTTCATCAAGAGCGGGCTCGGCAGCTACGTCCGCTGAAAACTTCAAACGGCGTAAATATGAATCCTTAGGACAAGAATACATATTTATGCCGTTTGGAGTTGAGACACTAGGCCCATGGGGTCCCGAAGCACACAAGCTTTATAAACATCTTGCTTCTAAAATAATAAAAGTATCGGGAGATCGAAGAGCTGGTACGTACCTTGGACAACGTATCAGCTTGGCGATACAGAGAGGAAATGCAGCTAGTGTTTTGGGGACCCTGCCGCAGGACAGCGATCTCGAGAGGGTGTTTTATTTATAAGTAGTTTTAAATGTATATTTATATTTTAATTGTTATACTGTTTGTTCCTTAAAAAAAAAAAAAAAAAAGTTAAAAATTAAAAAAAAACTCAGGAAAAATCGACATATCTAGCCATAAAACTCCTTGGGTGTTTATTTGTGCATCGGTAGCCCATTGGTTAACACGTTATGATGATTCGCGATCAATCGAACTTTATCTGGAAAATCCGCTATCGTTACCGCTCGTCCACTATACTCGCAGCCTTAATCCATCTAAATGTTAACAGTGTCTTTATGTTTCTACCAACATATAATGTAATATCATTGTGCTTGAAACGAAATCTCAAAGGCAGTCTACTTAAATTTTAGCAAAAGCCTTAGAAGGGAACACTCGTAGCCGGCCTTTCCCTTCCCCTAGATGACAATTCATCCCAAGTCGACCGTAATCATATCTAATGAATAGAAGATGTAATGTCAAATAAATTCTTGTCTCTGTCGCACTGACTAGAAAGTCGGAAGACGGAAAAGGATATTTGTTGTTAAGAGAGTTGGGACGTCGACTAAGGTCGGTTTGGTACATTCTTTGTAACGCCGAAATGTAGGGGACCTCATTGAAGAAGCTATAATAGTGGGCTCGATTTATTATGGTTTAGATCGGCTGGATCGAATTATACTGTGATTTGCTATGTCCGCTCTATGGTTTGTGTTCCCTGTTCATCAGTTTGTGTAACTACGCTGAGCTTAGGGCTTGGTATGCTTTAGTGGGCTTTTCCACTATCATTATAAAAATGATCCTATTTATATGAATCATAAAATATGACAGTGTAATATCAACATATGATTCATATATGTAACGGTGACCGGCGATCCACGCTCCAAAGCCTTTTTCATACAACGCATAGCGCTAGAAATTCAAAAGGGTAACGCGCTATGTGTTCTAGGCACTATGGCAGCGGATTCGGACTCTCTGGAAGAAATTTTTAATTTGTAGTTTTGAGATTTTTTAATTGTTAAGTTATATTATTATTCTTAAATTATATTATTAAAATTTCTATGATCATATTTCTATGATGCATCTAACCTCCAAAAGTAATCTGTTGGCGATCATATTCTAGATTCACAAATTTGGTGATTAAAGTACCTACTCTCTCTATAAGAATGGGATCAACGTCGAAAAAATATGACATTAAAATTTGATAGAAATATGGAAAACACCAAAAATGTTTTTTTTCTTCTTATTCTTATTTAAGTTATTAAATTAAATAAATAGATTTTCTTTTTTAATATTTGGTATAATAATTAACGTCGCCCTCCATTTTGAATGAATATGAAGAATCTATGATCATATAATGTAATTTAGACATATGAAGAGCATTTAGAAATATGATAGTGGAATAGCGGCCTAATTCGGAGGAGCCTTAAATTTATGTAAAAAACTTCAAGTACTTATTAAATTTTTATTTATATAGATAGATTATCCTTAAAAGGTTACAAATTGTTATTGTCTAGTCTAGACGATGTGCTCAGGGTGCCGAGTACGCTTGCCGCGTTACCTCGTTGTATATAGCCACGCTGATCCTCTGTACAAAGTACTCCTTGCTCAGAGAGTCTCCAGTGGCCAGACGGAGAGGCTTGCAGAGGCTGCGGGTGAAAGTTTTAGCCGTCTCGGTCCAAGGGCCCATCGTCTCGACGGCGAAAGGTACAAATATGTACCTATCTATTATCTAAATTAATATAGGAGCCTTAGTAATAGGGTTTCCGTTTTACCCTTTGAGTACGGAACCCTAAAAACACTTGTCTCTAGTCACAGCACAAGGTATAAAATCCGTGAGGATGTGTTAGTCAGGGGACCTCCAAATTGACAGGTATTTTTTATTAAAAATAACAGCATGTGGAGTGTTTTATACAAACAAGGGTTGTTGTTTTCGTCGATATGTTTGTTTTACAACAGCGCTGAAGTGTTGAGCGTGACATACTTAATAAGAATAATAAGAGCACTTGATTCTTCCGTGCTTTATCTACATTACTAACTTCAAGCCCTGGTTTCACACGGGTCGAATAAGTGCCTACATGCCTAACATATAGTCTATTGTGTTGATTTCAATCTAGTAACTAACAGTATTTAGATTTATCTACGTCAGTAGGAACTATTGAAATTATTTATTTTGTTGTAGTGAAAGGAACTTCTTTAGACAGGGTAGAGAAAATTACGCGTAAACGTAAGGTGGTCATGACATGTAGGTATAATACTCAGATGGCGCGTTGATCATTCATATTTATTGAAAATCTTATTGATTCACGACCTGGTTTCACGGCATGTTTTCACAACAAGACCATGGATCGCCCGGCCCGAGAATGTCCGGGCAGGAATTCGTATAGTAACAATTCGCTAAGTAAATTTTTTTGCTAGGGGCTGAAATCGAAAACCGTTCCGAGACAAATGCCCAAAAGATAAAAATCGCGGATATTTTTGTTAAAAAAGATTTTACCTTCATTTGACTTTCATAGTTCTGCAAAAAAATCGTATACCATAACCGTAATCGTAACTTTTCTTTCCCTAAAAACCTTGTCCTGACAATTTCGAACACAAAAAAAATTAGCCAAATCGGTCGAGCCGCTCTCAAATTATAATCTTTCTTTATACTTATTTATCTTTTACTTCTTCGCCTAATTTTATTATGTTACAGTGTATGTCAGAAATTGGAGAAATTCGCTGGTGAAAATATTTAATATTTTTAGGAATCAGGAGATTCAGTCATTTAATGTTGTATGTAAACGTACACCATGACGATTGTGTGAATCATAAATGCAAATAAACGTGGCTTAAATAATAAATAATTATGAGTTTATTGTTAATGGGACCATCTGTATTTTTTAAACATGATTTTCTCTACACTGCCTCAAGAAGTTTCACACTTAAAAAAAATATTTACCTCTTTTAAAGAAGTGACAAATTTTGGTCAAAAAGGATAACTGGCAATAAGTGGACATTGGTTTCTGGCCACATCATAAGTTTGTGTTTTTTGAAACTTTAAACACTCATTTCCGATTAAATGAATTTAATAAAATTTTAGAGTAAATAACACATATACAACATATTTAATGAAAATATATCGTCCAATCTCACTAACTATATGACCCCTAAGGTCTTCGCAGGCCATTCATAAGCTGTATTGTGGCGGGTTGTAAATCGAAAACCAAGTAAATGTCTTACTAAAAATTAGAATTGACGTTTCTTATTGACTACCGAACACCATACAAAATTACAGACTAATTATTCGCTCGCCTTCACATGAAAAAAGGAGCAATCGAAATCGATTTCATAAACTATGAATTAGTCATTTTTATTCACACTACAAACAAAAATCTAAAATATACATTAAAAATCTTAAAAACCTTAAATACCTTAAAACTAAAAATAAAAAGAAAAAGGATGGAGGAATCAAAGATAGAATACCTCCTCCAGCTCTGAAGACAATCCAATCGTGCCAAGAACACTCGCTGCGTTACCCCTTTGAATCTCCAAGCTTATGCGGCGAATGAAAAAACTCTTAGCTCGGTGATCACCAGACTTTTCGATGAGAAGTTTACCAATTTTATCAGCAAACTTCTTGGAGTCTGATGACCACGGACCAAGAGTCTCAACCGCAAAAGCAAGAAATTCAAAGTGATCTAGAAGCGAGGAATATTTTTGAATTTTTAAATGTGCCGCCTCAGAAGCTGCGGCACCTGCAGAGCTGGAGGTGGCGGCGACATGACTTATTATCATTATAATTATATACAAACTATTAAATATAAATAAAATATCTATTAGAGATAAATATATGTTACTGCAGATCTTTTTGTAAATCATTTTGTTCTACACAATTACTTCCTACATCATTTTGTTATATCTCTGACTGTATAATATTATGACATGAAAACTTGCTGGGGCTAATTTTTTCCCCGACTGGATTCGCTTATCTAGTTCTTTTTTCAGGGAGCTCCTTCGACTAAATCTTCGGTTCAAATCTTATTCGAAAATGTTTATCTAATGGCTTGCTTTCTCTATAGACATATTTGAAATGTGACATAAAGGAATTGAATTTTCTCATCGGGCCTCATACATAATGTGCAAATAAATTAACTTTAATAAAAAAGTGTACCGACTTCAAAAATTTGCACTGAAAAGTAAGAAATAATAAATATTTCGTCGTAGAATTTGAAGACGGTTGGTGCCAAATTAGGATACAAAATTAAGTAAACATCTAAGATGATAAAGATCTGTTTAATATTTCTATGTTTGTACTGATGATCGTAGGTTCCTAATGAATTGTCTAGATCAGTGAATTTGGAAACTAAGTTGTTTCTAATTTGGCACCACCCGTCTTCAAATTCTACGACGAAATATTTATTATTTCTTACTTTTCAGTGCAAATTTTTGAAGTCGGTGCACATATCAAATATAAATAATCGAAATCGGCTTGGCATTTCATCGAGTAATGACAAAAATTGACTTAAAAATCAGTTTTTATTCAAATCTACTGAAACAATTTTCACTAAAATCGGTTCAGCCAGTCGAAAGTTCTGATGTATTTAACAAAAATAAAAAATACAGTCGAATTGAGAAACTCCTCCTTATTTTGAAGTCGGTTAAAAAACCTACGTCAATCCCTTGTTCTGTTTTAGCATAAAAGAAGGACAAACAAACAAACTCTCGCTAATATAATATTATTTAGGATATGATTAGGATTAAGGCAGTTCTAATACTTTACTTTACACAATGCATTGAATAAAGGCCCCAGGTCTTTAGGGCAATATATTATGTCGAAACCGAACCTCTAAAATCAATTAAGTCAATCGAGCCACATTTACAAGCAAGTTTTGTATTGATCCACACACAGTTTGGCTAAAAGCGGCAAACAATTTATAGAAATATTGATTTTTTTTTAAGGAAAAAGGATGGCGGAGGGTTCCGTGCCATCGAATCTGCCATTCTAGTGTTGGATAATTTCAGGCCGGTCATTCCTTGGTTGGCCATTGGTGCGGCCTGTCGTTTTTGGCCTTCTAGTCGAACAAAATGTGTCGCGTCGCGGACCTAACCATGCTAACCCTGCTGGAATTATACTGAATTAAATAAAACTAAATTAATAAAAACTTATTACCGTTATTACTTATCAAGTTCATAATTACTATTATTTTCTTAAAAATACAGTTTCTTCAGATTTTTTATTTACCTACGTGTTTTAAAATAATTTGAGATACGCACATTGTCAAAAAAACTTATAAACCTCTATCCATAGCATATATCAAAATACGAAAAAAAAACCACGAATCATACTTAGTGGGTAGACCAAGTCTCCCTCGTTTAGCCGATGGTATTTGTGAGGCTATACCTAACGAGTGGCTAGTTCTGTTGTGGTATAATTAGATGGAAAAGCCTCTAAGTGTGGTTTGTCGGATTATGTACGTAAGTTATTTTTTAATTAAAAACCCATTGGTACATGGCCGGGATCCGGAATCAAACCCGTGGTCTGCCTAGTTAATACCAGATGTCTTAAACACTCGGCCACCGACGCATATCTTTTTTTTTCATATCGATAATTATCTTAAATTTAATTTAATAGGGGTGTGACAGTAAAAATAAATACACATTTTTTTAATAGTAGATATATAACGTATAATCACTGAAAATAATGTTTATTTATTTGTTTAATAAATTGTATTTGTTAATATCTTATTGAAAAATATTTAATTCTTACTTCCGGTCACGTGACCGCAAACGGGAAGTGACGTCACTTTCATCTAAATGTCAAATAAATACCCACAGACTACTAACTGTAATATAATAACTATCTGTCAATCTGTCACTGACTAAGTTATTTTCTTGTTATTTTATCTAATTTGGTAACATCATTTTGTTAGTTTGCAAGGTTTGATCATCATCGTTTTCGCGGGGATTTTTTTAATTATATTTTTTTTTTCTTCTAATTATATTACAAATAACACACAAAAGTTAACTTTGAGACTTTGCTGATGACATAAGCGCGCCGTACTATCTGCAAAAAATGCCGAAGCGATCAAAACCAAACGCAATCATAAGTTTGCTAATAGTATGATGCGTCTATAGCGAGAGCTATAAACTACTTACCTACTTATAAATAATTGATTTTTGTGAGGCTATACCTAACGAGTGGCCAGCTCTGTTGAGGTATTTAGATGGAAAAGCCTCTTTGTATGGTTTGTCGGATAATATACTTACATAGATTAGATAGTAGATATAATTGCCAAATTAGGATACAAAATTAAGTTAACATCTAAGAAGATAAAGATCTGTTCAATATTATCTATGTTTGTATGTACTGATGATCGTAGGTTCCTAATGAATTGTCTAGATTAGTGAATTTGGGAACTAAGTTGTTTCTAATTTGGCACCAACCGTCTTCAAATTTTACGACATAATATTTATTATTTAATTTTCTTACTTCAAAAATATAAAATACTTATTTAATCATTTCTGATTAACTAAATTAAAATACGAATTACTTTGTGCTAAGTTGATTTATTTTTAACTTTTTAGTTTCTTGTTTAAAGTCGGTTTTTTTGTTAAAAATTATATTTGTAAAATACGATATCTATTGGAGATCAGTTGAACTATGTCTCTAGTTTATGTAAAAAAATATTATAAAAAAATCCTTTACAAACACGATATGGCCAAGCGTTGTCTGACAAATTAACAAACATTAATTATTTAACCATTTGGCTGATATTTGGCCATATCATAAAATGGCTGTATTCTAGGATCGGCCCACGATGGTACATTTTAAACTTTTTAATCACAGCGGCTTCATTATTTTGTCAGATATTATCCTGCCTAAGTGCCAAACATAGGTAATCCAAAATAATCCTATAAAGTCGTTAGAGAGCAGACAGCCATGTAATGCTTAGTCGAGGGTGTCCATAACGCAGGTGAAACCAGATGTTCCACAAAACGAGGAGTATTTAAAATGGATAATAGCTTGTACCACACAGTGGGGTGTCTGCTTACAATATATTCACCTCTAATAATGTAGTGACATAATATAAAACAAAGTCCTCCGCCGTGTCTGTCTGTCTGTGTCATTTTCACACAAGAACTGAAGAACTATTTTGTTGCGGTTTTCACTGTTAAATAGGAAGGTTTAGATGGATTAAACATGGACATATCGTATTTAGGAGCTTATATGAATCAAGTCGGGGTAAATTTGTCCCAGCGAGCTGATATATCTGTCATCCTTTCGTTGATTCTAAAAATATTTCACAGACAGTTGTCTTATGTGAAAGTCCACTGAAAATAAATGTTTTATTTGAAATAGAAAAAACAGTACAAGGTACATAATATTTATGATTCCAAAGGGTTACAGAGGTCTCGATTCAATAAAACGGAATCCTCAGCGTGCGAGTTGTAATTACAACTACTGTAAATAAATAAAAAATAACCGTATACCAAGCGGCAGCTTTTTCCCCCTATATGTACAGATTTGAAACTAAACACATAATTCTTCTATAAACTGGTCAACTCCAAGGTCGACTGTCCAAACTTGTTGGGACAGTTGAATCTATGTGCTCCTATACGAAATCCCAGAGCTAGCGCATTTGATCCCTTCCTGCTAGCTAGATCGAAAACGGTCCTCGGTCTGGTCTCTCCTCTTAACCGTATGGTCGGACAGTATAACAAGATGCATAAGCGACACGACTTAGATGTGTTTGGTTCTCGGGCCACTTTCCAAACCACGATTGGAAAAATTGATTTTTTTGAGTGTTCTTAGTTATTAGTTTAGAAATTGTTTTCGTGTAAATTATTATTATTGTATTTTTTGTGTTGTTATTATTATTATTCAATTACTTTTTTTTTTCTTATCAATGTTGTGTTGTTGTTATAAAAATGTTAATAGCCCTATAATTGACACTGCGTCTACTAAGTTACAAAAATGTACAATGCATATGTGTGGACGTAGGTGTTGTTGGGCTATTTATAATAAATAAATAAATAAATAAAAAAATAATTTATTCATTTTATACAGATTGTGGGTTAGTGACCCAAACAACTATATAAAACAGAACAACACAAGTATCCATTATTTGTATGGGGATATTACTATTCCCAATTTCTCTGTAAATAATCCACCTGTATCACTGTAATTTAGCATATAGTTACTTATTCAATATATCTAAGTGAAATAGTCGTTATTTTTTCAATTGTTTTTATTTAATAGAAAATATGGATGGGTGGTAAAATAAAGGATTCCCAGTTTTCTCTTTCATAATGTATCACAAAGTTCTTAAATTTTATTTATAACTAATAATATAAAAATTATTTTATGATTTTTAATTGGTCAAAAATAATAAAATAATTATTATTTAGAATTTTCAATAAGCTACAAAAAACACAAGACGTTTAATTGAAGGGTAATTGTATAACAGCGCTTTAAAAAACATTAAGAGCTTTGTGATAGATTATGAAACAGAAAACGGAGGCAAAGTTTAAAATGTCCTATTTAAAAAATTCCATTGAAAAAATAACAGCTATTTCACTTAGATATTATATTGAATAAGTAACTATATGCTAAATTACAATTAATTATGGACATAGGAGCCTTAATATGGGAAACTCGCAAAATGTGAACATTGCACTATTTCTATCTTCATTGATAGCCTGAGATGATAGCTGCACCGCTTCTGGCAAATTAAGTTAATTTTTCATTATTTCCAAGTTTACAAAGCAGCGAAAACACAGCTTTGTTTTTAAAATATGAGAAGGCGCGTCTGCCCGCCTGAGGGCTTCACGCCGTCCATTGCGCTTTTAACATCAGAATAAATTTCCACGTGCTTTAGTAAAATGTTCACTTACATAAATCACTGCATATTATTAAATCCCGTCTGTCTGTCTGTGCCAATTTCCCTACGTATCTACTGAAGGGCTACTTGTGAATTGTGATTATATATAAGTACTTAGATTGATTTTTATTTTATTTTATTTTATTTAAACCTTGGTTCACAAGTACAGAATAACTGCAAATATCACAATATTACTTAGCAGGATAGAACACTTTTTATACAGATATTCCAATTAGTAGTGAACACGACATGGCTATACATTTACACGTTATTAGCTACAAGTTATCATACATGAGAAAAAGTACATAGGTAATTGTAATATAAAGAAAGTAATTATAACATTAAAAACAAAAACAAGATCAAAATAAAAACTTGAAATCAAAATCAAATCAAAATTAAAATAAAAAAGATCAAAATTAAAACTAGAATCAAAATTAAAAATTCAAATCAAAATCAAATTCAAAATACAAAATTGAAATTAAAACCAGAATCAAAATTAAAATTAAAATATTCATAAGAAAGATTTACAATTTTATGACATCTGCTGTCTAATCAAGTCTAAACCGCCAGAAATATAACAAAAAACATTTTGGAAAGAATTGTGTAGTATAAATTAATGATAAATACAAAATAATTTAGCTTTTAAAAAAAAGAGTACCGATTTCAAAAATTATGCACTGAATATGGTGCTTTCCGAAAGCAAATGCACAAGTCACCAATCATTGTAAGTCACTATAAAAAAATACCCAAATCGCTTCAAGTGTGCCTATAAAATTTGAAGACTTCTCGATTTCTCCAGGATCCCATCATCAGATCCTGACCTGATGACCATGGGACCACCTTGAAAGTATACCCTTTCAAACAAATTTAAAAAAATACCCAAATCGCTTCAAGTGTGCCTATAAAATTTGAAGAGTTCTCGATTTCTCCAAGATCCCATCATTAGGTCCTGACCTGATGACCATGGGACCACCTGTGAAGTACATATATTCTTTCAAACAAAAAAAATCCAAATCGGTCCAGGCGTCATCAAGTAATCGGGGAACATACATTAAAAAAATGAGATTCAGACGAATTGAGAACCTCCTTATTCTTTTTTGAAGTTCGGTTAAAAAGTTAAAAGCATACCTATATATAATATTTACCCATATTTAGTATTTAAAGAATATCTAATCTTCAAATTATTGTAAATCCATGTGAAGCCCTGAGTGTTTCCCTAGTTTTAAATAAACGCAACCTTTAAGAATTAATATATAAGATGGTAGACAATGGATTCGCTTTATAAAGGAACTGTTTTTCTACTCAACATATCAGCTTCGACGTCTAATTAAAAATATCTAACCGTAATTTTTTTTTTTAGGTTAATTTGTTCCTTTTCCCTTGATTAAATAAAGACTGAAGAAGGAAAAAAAATTATGACTTGTGCTGTATGGACTCAGTTCCTTTGCCTAACCGTAATCTATTATATGATATTTCTATTATGAATCAAAGTGTCAATGTCTTCAAAAACTGTTTTATTTATGTAATAATCAGGGTTCCGTATGCAAATGGTGATAACGGAAACCGGCGAGCCGAAATCGACCACAGACTCGTCCAATTCTTGTTATGAACGGTCCGCGATCCGTTTGCAAATCGTTGTATTTTTGGTGATTTCGATAGCCGGAACGATCTGCCACACACACACATCCACACGCCTTTGTTTAATCGAATCTTGTGTGTCTGTGTGGGTGAGAGAATTGCATGTGATCTAGATCGTATGATTTCAATTACATACATATGATGTGTGGCCTGTGATCGATTGGATTTCGATCATACGACGGCCGGACCGAAAATTTTCGGTGAGATACCGGACCGTCCATTGTCACAGGGCTGTATCTTTTGAACCGTAATAGTTAGATACTTAAAAATTTAACAGAGTATATATTACTATGGACGATATAACAAAAAATTATAAAAATATAATAAAGTTAAAAAATAAAGGAGTCGCCATACAAGAAACGTGTTTTTTTTCTGTCACAGAGCTGTATCTATTGAACCGTAATAGGTAGATACTTGCAATTTTTATAGAGTGTGTTTTACTATGAACGCTATAACAAAAAATTATAAAAATATAATAAAGTTAAAAATTAATGGAGGTCCCCATACAAGACAGGTATTTTATTCGGCGTTTTTGCTCGATCTTAATAATGGTAATACATACAAACGTCTAACTTAGTAAGTATAACTATAATACATACTCAAATAATAAAAACCAGCCAAAGTCATGCATTCATGTGCGGTCCGACTATTTAATCCTTTAGGTGTTCGGTAGGTAGGCGTTGAATTTGATTTTTTGTTACTATCACAGATTTATATACATGTATGTATGTATTACTAAAGATCTGTGGATACTAATTATATGTAATGTGACATAAAACCTATCCTGAAGGATTTCCAGGATAAAAAATTAGCCTATGTGACTATCCGGCTCTCAAACTATCTCAGAGCAAGAAAACATCACCTGAAGAAATTCCGGGATAAAAGGTAGAATATGTCAATCTCAAGAAGCCCTCCCTAGCTATCCCCAGAGACTCAAGTGCGAGTTTGCATCGAGTAGGTACAAACGCCTCGACAGTGAGCGCATATTTTGTTACATTATCAACTAGCTATTTCCGTTTGCTTTACCCAGACAGACAGCCAAAATAGTTATTTGTTCAACAAGTGAGCAAAGTTATTTTTTTCTTGCGAGCGAACTAGCGAATTAACTTAGACTAGAATTGAATCACGAGCGTAGCGAGTTTTTACTGCGATTTTATTTTAAGATTTTGCTGCGAGTTTTTACGCACCAAAAGCGCCCTTTTCGTGCTGGAGAGGTGAAAGGTATTTTGTTACATTGTTGCAACTTTGTGGAAAATTGCAACAATGTAAATACGCGCTCATTATCGAGGCGTTTGTACTCGATGCAAACTAGCACTTGAGCCTCTGTTAAAAAAAATCACATCGGTCCGTTTCTTTGTTGTGGCGTGAACGAAGAACAAACAAACAAACACTTTCGCATTTATAATATTAGTTAGCATGTAAAGGACTGCATCGAAAAACAAAATACCTTTTTGACTGTCTGTCTGGGTAAAGCAGACGGAAATAGCTAGTTGATATTCATACATATTTAAATGAAGCTCTTAAAACATGTTTAAAAACGCTGCTAATGTTTTCTTTATTCGATATCGTTTAAGTGTTGTAGATTCGTGATCCGATAAAGGTGTCTTTCTTGGGGCACGCAAAGAAGACCTGTTTCAACTTTTATCATACATTTTATTAATTTAATTAATTTTAAATTGCTATACTTTAAGATTTTTTCACGCGTAAGGTACGCGTCAAAAATTAAGGTGATTGTTTATCGTTTTCTTTTAATTTGTAAACAT
Organism: Nemapogon koenigi; assembly: GCA_963924495.1. Classification (NCBI taxonomy): domain Eukaryota; kingdom Metazoa; phylum Arthropoda; class Insecta; order Lepidoptera; family Tineidae; genus Nemapogon; species Nemapogon koenigi. The sequence continues at coordinate 25,336,074 of OZ004629.1, forward strand.
TATAAGTTCCATTATAGCCAATCTAGTTTTGTCTATGTCAAACCGAGAATTCCTTGGTTCAAATATCACTTATGCCAAAAGTTCGATGTCGGATCCCGGCCATGTGCCAATGGGTTTTTTATAATTAAGAACTTATGTACATAATCCGACAAACCACACTTTTCAATGTAAATATACCTCAACAGAACTGGTCACTCGTATATATAGCGTATATAGGTATAGCCTCACAAATACCATCGGCTGAAAGAGGGAGACTTAGGATTCCGCTGGGTATCCTGGGTACCCGGTTTCAGGAGCTGTAAAACAACCCGCGAAAAAGAAAAACTTACATGAAGATGGCGTCCGCTGCAAATTCTTCTACTTAATAAAAAAAAGTGAACCATCTAGGTTACGTGCAGTAGCATCAGCAAATATGGACAACTGCATAAAAGCAGACACTGTTACTGGTGTATCTTGCCACACCGCAAAGTATAAAAACCGTGAAGATATGTATTTGTCCTACCGTTTATTATGGTTAATATTGAAGCGAAGAATGATTTGTTAACATAAATGGGAAAAATAAATTAACTTTAAAAAAAGTATACCGACTTCAAACATTAAATTTGAAGTCGGTCGGTGCCAAATTAGCGTACAAAATTAAAGTAATTAATTGTCTAGATTAATGAAATGTAGAGCTAGATAGTTTCAACTGTGAAATTAAATATGTAATTACTTCTCGCATTGCTGTCGATTACAAAATAAACTATCAAAATCGGTTTCGCATAACATACATACAAATACAAAAAAACAGTCGAATTGAGAACGTCCTTCCTTTTTTAAGTCGGTTAATAAAAGATCGTCACATGACGGAAAACCTCCAACTAATTCTGTGCAAAGCCATTGCTAAATTTGAAAGCATTTAAATATAGAAAATACCAATATTGGACTAACGACTTGCCCCGGCTTTCGATCTCATTGACACAATTCGCCGAATAAGGAACTTTGATATTATTGGTTACATGCTCCGCTCCCAAAAGACGTACCGTAATGTTTTTCACACCTAATCCTCGCCAATCAATCTATCTAATCGCAAAAGCAGTAACCAAATCGGTCAAGTAATTTTTGAGTCTATAAGGCACATACAAATCGATCCGCCCACGGCTTCTTACGGCATGTTATACAAATATCTAAAACTTGTATAAATATAAAACTCATTCGTCCAATCGCCGGCACGCCGCCATACGGTCCGCCGGAATCGACCACGAACGGTCCGCCATCCGTTTTCAAATCGTTGTAACTGTGATTGATTTCGATGGCCGGAACGATCTGTCACACACACACACACACGGATGTTTGACACTTTGTTTAATCGAATCTTGTGTGTCTGTGTGAGTGAATAAATTGCATGTAATCTAAATCGTATGATTTACATCGTTAATGTGTGGCCTGTGTTCAATCTCGATCATACGACCGAAAATGTTCGGTGAGATCCGCACCAGTGTGTGGGCTACTTTACTGGAATATTCACATATTATTTTTTCAACGACACGGCTCCAAATGGTTCTTTTTTGATGAATTTTTCAGGGAACATAGAGTGTATAATTATATGACATAATAATGTATTATTCAATGTTAGGTAAAGATGAGCAGTTAAATAAATTAATACAAGCAAAACCGTAGGCATAATCTAATAAATAATAGATAGATTTATTAATTAATTAAGTGTTAAATTACTTAAACAAAAAGTGCAAATAATTACTCCGTCTCTGGAATTAAACTTATTTTAAATTGCGACTTTGTAAAGTAGTAAAGGCGGCAAAAGTACAGTCAACAGTAAATAGCGTAGGTAATAAGGGATGCCATCACGCCGTAAGTGGGTGAAGTGGCTATAATTAATCCACGCTGACTGTACTTTAAGTATTTTCAATGTTAATGAATTATTTTACTAATTAGGTAACCCCTGAAGCGAGATGTTATTTTCTCGACCACCACGTCGAGTACAGTTATGCACATTATTCTCTTTCTTTTTTTTAAAAATATTATTCACATATACCGGTCATTCTTAATTATTTACGATTATGTTTAAGTAGCCTTTTAGGGTTCCGAAGAGAAGTGTTCCGTTTTCAGAGAGGTGTCTTATATTAACCGCCATAGAATTGTTGTGTCAAACTGTAAAAAAAATTTTTTTCGTAAACTTACCCCATCATGTGGCATATTTTTAATATCATAGAGGCTGGTTCCCAAATCTATCTATCTATCATCACGCCTTTTATTCTAAGAGGGGTAGGCAGAGATTAATGAATGATATTTACTACGATCCTGACATACCTAGTTCTTTCGCTTCTTTTAAATCCATCATAAAATTATTATGAACAAAATACAGTATTAGGTACTTACTTAATAGGTTTGGGATACTTTGAGTTCACAGTTTCATATCTCTACCATCCTTTCATCTAAGCTAAGCCGAACTTTCATTAATCAAATATCTGATGTCCTTAAAAAAGGTCAAATACGTAGACCTAAAAATAGACCTACATGTATGAAACGATGAAATATGCAAAGATCGACAGAAGTGGCGTTTCATACTCTCTGCGTAACCCTTTGGGAAACAGGCGTGAAGGCATGTCTGTATAGGGTTACAGAGGCATCGATTTAATTGAACGGAAACCTCAGCACAATTGGCAACTTTTTGTATAATAATATTAACTAAAATTAATAAACAAATTGTATAAGACTGTACTTTAATATAACGATTTATGGGAAATTAGAGGATAGTTCTTCAAAACTAAAAATATGTTGACCCTCTATTTGATAAAGGTAATTAATTATTATCTGATATTCACGACATTGGGCTAAACAATTAGGTCTGAGCACCCGACCGTGTTTTGGTAATTTATTTTCTAATTAATTTTTTATTAACATTTTCTGACAGGTGTTTGACTGAACCTTAATCATGTTAAGTGGGCGAATAGATGTGACTGTTAACAAAAATGTGTGTTCTGATGAAAAAATGTGTTTAAAATTATTGCCATCATATATTTTGATGTTCCCTTCATATGATATTAATAATTACACTTGCGTCGGTGGCCCAGTGGTTAAAGGTGGCCACACCTTCGTCCAATCCCCGGCGCGTCTCTCTTACGGTCCACCGAAACCGACCACATTCTCATCCAATTGTTGTAATCAACCGTTCCCCTAGCTAGATCATCCGGCGGCCGGATTGGGACATTTTCGGTGCAATGCCGGACCAATGTGTGGTCTACTTAAAACAACTGGAATTAACTAGGCGAACTACGGTTTAATCCCGGCTATATACCAATGTGGTTTTTATAATTAAAATCTTTTAAATATTATGTCGTTAGGTAGGTATAGCCTCACAAATGACATAGGCTAATAGAGGGAGACTTTTGGTCTTCCGCTGGGTGCCATGAGACCGATAACGCCGTAAGAAACTGGTAACAATGTCCACATTGTCCACGTTCTGATAATTACCCATATTAAACATAACACTGCATGTATGTCGCTGCGCTGGGGGCTGTCGCAATAGAAGCCATGATTGTCTAATCTATCTATCTATTATCACGCCTTTTATCCCAAGAAGGGTAGGCAGAGACAATCGAATGTCATTTGCTACGGTCCTGACACACCTCTTTCGCTTCTTTTATATTCATCATACCTTTCATACATCTGGTTTTAGAAGAAGTACAGCGGACGCTGTTTTTTAGTTCCCTTCGAAGCACGAATAGTCGATTAAAGTAAATGTAGGGGTCCAAGGGGGAATTAGCACCACTAAAAAGTCCGCAGTAGCATATATTTATCTCTAATAGATAAGTACCTATTAGCGTATTTATGTAGGTATTCAAATTGTTGTAAACCCATATTGTACTCGTGCGAAGCCGGGGGCGGGGGCGGGGTCGCTAGTTACTTATAAATAAGACCCTGAATGTCAACAAACATGGTAAACAATTTGTACTAAAAGTATCCACACCTATATTACCTATACAAAATACATATTTATTTTCTCCGTAATTACAATAATTGGGCCAAGTACGAGTGTGTCAGCCACGCAAAGGGTAGGATTCCGTACTAAATATACCGATTTTTTTTAAATCCTTCTCTCCGTCTCTAGCCCGTGTATCATGTGTGAAATTGTGAATTTTTTACCAAGATCTTTAATATATTTTTACACATTTACAAATACTTATACAACTTATAAAAGGAATACCTCTTCCAGAACCCCTCTCTGTGACATGATTCCCAAAACACTAGCTGCGTTACCTCGGTTAATGATTAGAATGATTTTAAATTATATTTAAAGTCAATTTGTTAGTAGTTTAGACGAAGAAGAAACAGACGTACAGAAAGACAGACATCATTACGTCCTAAAAAAGTAATTTACTTGCTACCATTTTTTTTTCTATTCAATAATATTAAAAGTACAAACAATCAACGAGCATGTATGAAATGTATGATGAATATAAATGATTCGTAATGAAGAGGATCGTAACAAATGTCATTCGATTGTCTCTGCCTACCCCTCTTGGGATGAAAGGCGTGATGATAGATAGATCAATAATAAATTAATTTTAATATTTGTTGTTTAACTACAGGATATGAGTAACATTGATGTTGATAATTTGCAAACTTTTACAGAAGACATTTTTCTGATAGACCTGGTAAAAAAATTGTTAAAAAATAATAAAAAAATAATAATAAAAACATATTCGTAATCTGCTATTTTTAACAATACCACACAAAAGTGGGTTCGTTTAGGGGTGACAAATACATGGACAGACATCGTTGGCACAACAATGAGGATCCCTTTTTTACGGAACCTTAAAATGGAGATTAACAGTTACCTAGCTACAAAATTTATAGCCATAGTAGAGATTATCAGCACTAAAAGCAATAATATATGATAACATTTATATTAAAAGAACGACCAACGACATTACTTTTACGGAATAGTAATTAAATCTGAAATATTTCCTCCAAGAAACATCCCAATCCATCATTCATTGGCTCCTGTTTGTGCTCTTAACACTGTTGGAAACATATGGATATTCCTTCAAGGGCTATACTAATATTATAAAACTCACCTAAAACAAAACAAACACACCTTCACGACCTCATACCATGCGGTGTGGCTAGAGACACCAGTAACATTGTCCACTTTTTGCCAGTTGTCCATATTGAACAGAACGTGGCGAGTCTGATTTGTTATTTTTAGAAGAAGTGCAGACTGCGCCTTTCCTTTTCATCTGAAGCCCGAGCCGATTAAAGCACACTTAAAGAAAATTGGTTCATAGCTTTCTTGGCACAATCTTTTTGTAAAAGTAGATAACTATTTAAAATTCCACTTATTTTTTACTTTCCATCTGAGTGATATATATTAATTGATTTTTAAACTTCTATACAGCAGCATTCCAATCTATTACAATTCTCAGTGATTATTTATTATACATTTCTAATATTTTGATTTCTACTAGGCGAATCACGGTTCGACCCCGGCCTAGTACCAAAGGGATTTTTATAAGTTTAAACTTATGTAGGTATATAATCCGACAAACGACACTTAGAGGCTTTTCCATCTAAATATAGCGCAACAGAACTGGACACTCGTTAGGTAGGTATAGCCTCACAAATACCATGGGCTAAAAGACAAACAATTGGCCTTCCACTGGGTACCCTGGGACCAATACTTGTTATTCCGGGAGCCATAAGCCAGATTTGAATACAATTTGCAAATGGGATCTAGTAGCCCCGAATTCGCACGGGGAGACAATTTTACGAATTTATCCAATAAGAATTTTCCAGAATTAATAACATTATAGTATAACTTCAATCTATTCCAAATTCTAAAATTGGTACCCAATTAGATAAAATTACCTTTCGTCTTTCTGTGTGCTTACAACTCGGTATCAAAATTAACGAACCCCATCAATGTCGCTGCGGTCAAAATGTCGATTCTCTGGGACATCACGGACTATCATATACGAAAAGTGCTGGTAGAATACAACGCCACGCCAGTCTTAATTATGTCATCCGTAGGGCCCTAGCCACTGTCCACGTGCCAGCTATATTAGAGCCGCCTGGTATAGCACGTGATGATGGAAAAAGGCCAGACAATCACTGTGCAAAAAACCACGTTGATCCGTTTTTCCGTTTCGTCGTGAAAGTACCAACAAGATTAATTTCGGGCAAAGCAAGATGTTCAGTTCTGTCAGGTTGTGGGGTAGCCAGGCCGGGTAGGTATGTAGATATAGCAGGAAAACTCGTAGTAAACTTTCACCATTCGTTTATTGGTCGAATTAACAAGGAAGGAACAAGCAGGAGCAGCAAAAGAACAACCAGTAAAAGCATCCGTAAGGAGCCAAGGAGCCTTCAAAGGAGAAAGGAGCCGTAAGGAGAAGGAGAAAGGAGAAAGGAGAAGGAGCCGTCAAAGGAGAAGGAGCGCACTGTAATAAAAATGAACTACACATTACTACAGGGCGTTAAGCTATTGAAGTAACACAATACAAAGTATGATAAAAATACTTACAATACTTATTTGCGCTCCTTTTATATAAACATAGATATTAGTTCTTGAATACTGATTCAATACATTTTATATAGTTATTTACTTAGTTGATAAAATAGAAATATACTAAATTTTACAATTGGCAGAGTACTGCCTAAGTCAACAGTTTGTGAAGGAATGAGTAAAATTTTAATTTAGGTTCCACACATCGGATATTTGAAAATAACATACAATGTTCTATTGAATTAAAATGAACAATATCGTGTTCTAAAATCAAAATAAATGCTATTTATGATGGCCAGCTTGTAAGCGGCCAGGAAAATAAGATCGTATCATCACAGTTCTACCAAAAATTGATTAACACACTTTTACGGCCTACTGGTGTGCCCAGAGACAAACAGTCTACTTATTACATAAAATAGAACAAGATACGACTTCTTTAACACTCATATCCATACTATGATATCGTCAGTAGCAGTAAGTGGGAGCCGATGTGTCCCTTCGAAGGTACATTTTAAACAAAAAGTCCGCTCCGTTACTCGCTTCTTCTTACAACTTCATTCTTTGCCGGATGTGACTAGATTCATTTTGTAGATAACTAGAAAAATAAACTTAAAATACTGTTAAAATTACGACCCGTCGTTTGATATGCCGAAATGATGTCGCATACCATAAAAACGACTTAAAAACGACATTTTTTACTGTGGGCAACCCCTGGGTACCCTGCAGAAAATATACTTAACCCTTAATTAGACGGATCATGAAAATCACACAATGAAATTGTCTGGACCCCATGCGAATTTGTTGGTACAGTTTTTCGGATTATGTATCAAGGAAAGACCTGGGGGCCGATTTTCGCTCTTTAGGTGTTTTATATGTACGTCAAAATATCACAAATATAATCTACTTTTAGTCGATACATGTCGTATTCTTGGAATAGAGATATGTCGAAAAAACATGGCGGATCTCAAATAACGTGAGACAAAACGAATAAAATCGAGTTTATACCTCGACATAAAAGTGGTCACACATTCGTCCTATCCCCGGCGCGTCGCCGTACGGCCCACCGACACCAACCACAGACTCGTCCAATTCTTGTAACGAACGGTCCGCCATCCGTTTTCAAATCGTTGTATTTGTGGTTGATTTCGATGGCCGGAACGATCACACACATACATCCACACATCAGCACGCCTTTGTTTTTAATCGAATCTTGTGTGAATGTGTGAGTGAGTGAATTACATGTGATCTAGATCGTATGATTTACATCGCTAATGTGTGGCCTGTGTTCAATCTCGATCATACGGTGGCAAAATTCTAAGCTAAGCCGGGGTGGAAAGTTAGTTTCAATATACCTATGTATAGATTTGTTCCAAATAATTCCCGACCTCGTAACTGTATCACACGATGGCCATAGATCAACATTTTTTTCTCATATTGATGGGGAATAAAGTTTTATTGCCACTATTACGTACAGAGTTGTTGAGTGGCCTCTTGGTATTGTTTAGACTGTCTTAAACATTTTACTGCCTTCGTGGAAACGAGGTATTTGAAACTTTTGATGCTTTCCGATACCTTGCTGCATGGATCATAATTATTTTTTGATATTTTGTGGTGTTGCCTTTTGGAATTCCTTAGAATTTACACAAATAACTTGATAGTATTTTTAGGACCGCGATGGATCATTTTCGTTTTGACTAGAACGAAGGCCAAAAACGACGGGTTCCCATCAATGGCTAGCCAAGTAATATCGTGCCCGTGAATGTCCGGGAAAATTCGTGTACTATCTTTGTCCGATCCAGCAATTTGAGTCGAAACGAAATTTGACGCAAGTTATACTAGATTTAATCATGACTCCGAATGTCTATAGCTATTATATATTATTTCTCAATGGTGTTTTTTTGTTCGTACGCCATTATCTCCCTTTAATTGACATGTTGAAGATTATTTTCCCCTCTAAAGACGAAAAATGTTTCTTTATAAAATTTGATTATTTTATGTATTTTATATTCAGCGGATGAGAAAAGCAAAGTATACATTTTGCCAATAATGTCAACTAGTTGTTTAAAATTACTGAACCGATTCTAAAAATTCTTTCACTAATAGAAAGTTACGATATCCCTGAGTGACATAGGCTATATTTTATATTGTTCGAATATATCCACGGGCGGAGCCGGGGGCGGAAAGCCTAGTGAGATATAATAATTTATCCCCATAGAATTTTGATATCTATTTATCACTTCTCACCCGATCCCGTAAACACAACTTTGACCCCCACTCCCTGCTTCGTATAGGTACACAATAATTTTAACACCTACGTAAATACGGTTATAACTACTTTTCTATTACAGATAGATATAATTATGTTACTGCTAATTACTTTCTACATCATTATGATCACTGACGGATACGGTAGACAGCATACGCCATAAAAACTCGCTGGGGCTAACTTTTTTCCAGACTTGATTCACTTATACTGTTAATGCTCAGCTCCTAAACATGATAGGTTAATGTTTAATACTCGTAAACTTTCTTGGTAAATCAACCTAATCAATCTAATTGAGAAAACTGCAAAAAACCGTTTAGTAGGTTTTACCCGCGTGCAAATAGATCCAAAAAGAAATAATCCCGTGGCTGTAATTTGTCCCTCCCCCGTCCGCTTTCGCGGTATAAAAAGTAGTATAATTCTTAGTCATAGTAGTCATTCTTTGACCCCTAAACTACCACTATGCAAAAAATCATGTCGTTCGCATGAAAAACAAAAACAAATCTATCCCACGGGAACCATACATTTTTCCGGGATAAAAAGTAACCTATGTGCTACAGATCCGTTTCGCGTTTATACCTAATATTAGTGGGATGGGATTTTTAACCGAACTTCAAAAAAAGGAGGAGCTTCTCGAATCTTTTTTTTTATGTAATGTTCCCCGATTACTTGAAGACGCCTTAGATTTTTTTTTTGTTTGTAAGGGTATACTTTCCAGGTGGTCCCATGGTCATCAGGTCAGGATCTGATGATGGGATCCTGAAGAAATCGAGAACTCTTCAAATTTTATAGGCACATTTAAAATTAAAGCGATTTGGGTATTTTATTTTATATATATTTGCTTTCGGAAAGTGCATTTCACTACATAATTTTTAAAGTCACTTTTTTTTAATTATATACTTAGATCTAGCTCCCATAATATTTTTTTAACTTAACGCGGCGCCTATCGTGTTAGCAATAAATATAATCTATGTAGGTAGGTATACTACTCCCGGTGTAGTATTTTATTGGTAGTCGTTAATTTTTAACTCTTTATGACTCTCTTGATTGTTTATTGCCTAATATCGCTTTTTTATACAAACCAAATAAAATATTGCTATTTCGAGTAAAACGCGTAACATTTTAATTTTATCTTTTGACTAAGCTACCTGCCCCTGGGTTCGTACGGTTACAAATAGGACTTTTTTGTAGATCATTTTATACTACACATTTCTTTCTTACATAACTTTGATATATCTCATGGGGTTAGCATACATTTTGACAGCGACACTTTCGTTTCGGTCGAATGGCCTTGAACAGGCCAAAACGTTCATGTCCAACAAGGACCGGCCAGAGATAGCCCGGGGCCGAGAGGTCCGGCCCAACAATGTGCGGGAAAATTCTGTGTACTTGTCTTTGTCCGGCCAAGCAAATTGCTCGGCATTCTTGTGCAGGGCATGCCCGGTCCGGGCTATCTCTGGCCGGTCCTTGTTGGACATGAACGTTTTGGCCTGTTCAAGGCCATTCGACCGAAACGAAAGTGTCGCTGTCAAAATGTATGCTAACTCGGTAGACAGCATACGCCATAAAAATGCACTGGAGATTTCTTTGTCGCCTACTTGATTCAACTATTAATTGTGCACAGGTTTGGAATAAGTTCATATATTGTGTAAATCGGCTTTAAATCTCGAAAAAACCCAAAGAAATGTCACGATTTTTTTCAAACGACAACACTGGCTTAGACAATGGATTCGCTCTCTTTTGGCTCGAAATTCGAACTTGCGATTTTATTTTGCTTACTATACAAAAATTACACATCCAATATCGTATTTTCTTAAGTGTTTCGCGATTCCCGAGATCAAGGAATCGAATTACATACAAATTCCTAAGAAGGAGTACGTTTGGTAGAAACGTGTCAAGAAAGTTTTGTAGAGCGCCATCCCGCTCCCTCTCTTTTTTTTATCTCATTCTGGCTTTTTCATTTTATTATTAGATGCTCAGCTCCTAAACATTATACTCGTAAACCTTCACCTATCTAATGGTAAAAATCCGTTCCGTAGATTTTGCGTGAAAAAGTCACAGACAGACAGAGAGACGCGGCAAAAAACTTTTATTTGTAATAAGTAGTGATAAAAATAAAAATTAAATTGTTTGGTAGACCGTCCAATTTATAATAACTTCATTATTACGGAAATATAGATTCGGAATTGAAAATTAGTTAATCTCATACAAGAAGGAATGCCCGACCCGAGATTATCCAACCTTAGAAAGGCCGGCCAAATTCGTGTACTATCTTTGCCCGACCCAGCAATTTGCTCGGGCACTCTATTGTTGGACATTCTCTGGCCGGGCAGTGGTCAGTCGAAACGAAAGATGTAATGGGATTTCCTTTCCACATATGATGAGGGTTGTATGAGTAGAATGAGCAGTGATATAAAAATAAACCACTTGCCGCCCCTTCGTTGGCATTTTAAAATCGCCCGTGAAAGTTTTTTGGAAATTCACATAAGAGTTATTCTCGAATTATTAATTATTTCCTGTAAAAAAAAATCACGCCGATCTGTTACTTTATTGTGGCGTGACAAAAACAAAGAAACAGGCAAACACACTTTTTATTATTTATAGTAAAATAAATCTAAAATATAACGATTCCACTTTACTTACGCCTTGGTGAATAGCGCACGCGCTCACGGAGACGTGATGGGGAATCCAGTTTAATCCCGTCCGCGCTGTGATAGTTGTAATTAGTCAGTGATCACGGTTTAGTCAGTGATTATCATAAGGACATAATTATCACGGTCGGCGGGAACATCCTACCTACCGATTAGCGGCTTATTGTTACTGTGACGTCTATAATACTTGACATTGGCGGAATCATCAAAACCCTGATGGAGCCATTTTGAAAAAAAAAATAGAACTAGAAGTCAAGAAAAAAACTAATCAAAAACAAACTAGATACAAGGCCCGTCAAAACAAATAACTTGAATGATAAATGTTATAAGATATCTGATACGTTGTGGGGGTTAACAAAACTAAATGGATACGTATAAAAAATACCTACACAGGTGTGTTTACCCATGTAGCCGGCGCAAAAGGTAACCAGATTAAGTACATATTATCTACCTCATCGAAGAACTTAAAAAGCCATTATGTAAAGTCACTGTAACTAACTATGCAATATGTACTTATATGTATATAAAAAAATCTTGGAAGTCGAATTTAACCAACTTCTAATCGTCGTATCGATTTGGCGCTTTGCTAATACAATAATTTGGTACCATGGATCTGATCTGATCATGGAACCAGGAGGTGGATATTGAAAGGACGTAATCCCATCGAGTTTGGGCTCGTTTGATTTGCGCAAGTGTACGTTACTGACAAAAGGATTTTTTTTAGTTTTTTTTAAAACCACACCGCTTCTTTTATCAATTATAATAAGTGTGACAATTAATATCCACTTTTTTTCACCCTCATTAGGCCAGGGCCGAAGCCTTTGAAAAGGGTAAAAATAAAAAAAAATCTCACCGTTTTCCACCCTTAAAAGTCCACCCACTACCACTTCCCGATGATCAGATCCATGGTACCAAATTATTGTTTTATCATCCAAATTATATACACTTGAAAAGCGCCAAATCGATACGACGATTACATTGGTTAAATTCGACTTCCAAGATTTTTTTATAGACATAATTACATAAATTGCATAGTTAGTTACAGGTGAAGCTAATAAAGTGTTAAAAAGGAGTATATAGCCTAATTGATAAAACCATTCGTAGTTTCGTGATAAAAACGGTAAACACCAATTTTCTTTAAGAATATGTACTCGTGCTTAGTGTTTTTTTTTAAATAACTGTGTGACATTTCTAGGTCCAAACTTGTTCTATTCCATATGAACAACTGTAATTAATGTCTCTGGCCACACCGCAAGGTATAAAGGCCGTAAAGATGTGAAGTGCCTGTCCGTGATTTAAAAATGAAAAAAAAACTTAACTAATACCTACCAATATCTAAGTGGGTGCGACGGTGGCCGAGTGGTGAGATTTAATTCCGGATCCCGGCCATGTACCTACCAATGGGTTTTTATAATTAAAAACTTATGTACATAATCCGACAAACCACACTTAGAGGCTTTTCCAACTCATACCTCAAATGAACTGGCCACTCGATAGGTATAGCCTCACAAATACCAACGGTTAAAAGTACCCTGGGAATGTAACACGGTTTCGGGAGATGTAAAGAAACCCGTGAAGAAATAGAAAAAGTTGAAAAAAATATATATTATAATATGTTTGTCCAGAATTGGCTCCCAAACGGTTTAATGGATTTTAATCAAACTTAGAATCCTAGAATTTGTTTTTTATTTTAGATCGCTATCTTAAATAAATATATCTCTTATATGGCTGCTGATATCAAAATTCTACAAACAAGCCGGGTCGGAAAGTTAATTTATAACATTTTTACATTCTAAGGTACCTAAATATCACGCGGCACCCGACTCAAAGGAAGCAAACGATTTGCCGGAAATACAACCACAACTTTCTGGGCTACAATCAATTGCATCAGTGGTCTGCAAAACAAACAATCTAGAACTAAGCTCGGAAAAAGTCACGGATGTGGCTACAACATCGAATTGCAAAAAAAACTCAAATACTTTTATAGAATAGACTAGCCGATCGGCTTGGTTTTTGTAGCCCACAATAATGTCAAAAAATATTTATTACAGACATATCACATCACAGATAAAATATCACATTAAATATTTAATTATAAAAACTTAAAATTTAATAAATCACAATAATATTTTTATATGGTCTATAACGTATAATCACTGAAAATAATGTTTATTTATTTGTTTAATAAATAGGTATTTTTATTTTTTAATATCTAAATGAAAAATATTTAATTCATACTTTCGGTCACGGTGACGTGGCAAACGGGAAGTGACCTAACTTTCATCTAAATGTCAAATAAATAACCACAGACTACTAACTGTATTATAATAACTATCTATCAATCTGTCACTGAATAAGTTATTTTCTTGTTATTTTATCTAACCTGTGACCATAATTTTGTTGGTTTGCAAGATGTGACGTCATCATCGTTTTCGCGTGGTTTTCAAAATAAAATTTTGAAAATGTTTTTTAAATGAAAATACAATATTTTTATTTATTATTATTTTTAGAGGTATAATCAATCTTACAGCAATAATTTATAAGTATTTCCAAAAAATTGTCAACACCCCTATTAAATAAACCAGGTCCGCGTAGAATTGTGGCAAGAATACCTACTGGTTACATTTCCTGAATCGCAATGCTGATTCGTTGAGCTAGGAAAGAGGCAGCCCTCTTGTCACCAGAGGAGACGTTTAGTAGTGGGGATATATATTTAATAAACTTTTTGATTACCCCACGGACCTAGAGTTTTTGCACTAGGTTTATATTGAGTGACTTCCTGTCATCATAAAGGGATACGCTAAAAAATCCCATGACCCATTTTATATTTATACGCGGGCGAATAAACTGTATTTATTTTATTACTATTATACTTCTTTTATATAGAAGACGGCATGTGACCTTGCCACCGCCTGTCTAGTAAGCATAGGTAGTTGGTCCATGAATGCGCGCGACTGGTTATCCCAAGATTCCCAAGAGGGGTAGGCAGTGATAATCGAATATAATTTGCTACGATCCTCACATACCTCTTTCGCCTCTTTTATATTAATTATACCTTAAATAAGTGCTCGGCGATTGTGTGTACCTACTTTTAAAATTAGATTTTTATATGTAAAGTACACCTAGGTCGCCCTCTGCCAGTATTTCCTTTCGCTTCTGCCATATAAACCTTTTTAGTCAATATTTCATTATTTTAATGTATCTAACCGAGCGAAAATTCATATTTACGATTACATGGTTCTAAATATTTTTTATATGTTGTTCTATATGTGTTTAACATAGTGTTCTCACTTTGTATTTTTTTTAATGTAATTTGAGCGTCAAAGTAGAGTCCTAACAAGTACCAATTATTACAGAGATCCTACACCGTGGCGATCTATCTTCATCGATGGAATCTTTGGGTTACGACTCTTCAGTGACGTCACCAAGCAGCATAACGAGTCATAACCAGCGTACAAAACGCATGAGAACCAGTTTCAAGCACCACCAACTGCGTACTATGAAATCGTATTTTGCCATAAATCAAAATCCTGACGCCAAAGACCTTAAACAATTGGCCCAGAAAACTGGACTTTCTAAGAGAGTTTTGCAGGTAAGGTGATTTTCTTTGTTTACCGCGAAACGCGCCTGTTTCTGAAATATAGAAAAAATAAAATTAGAAATTTTAAAAAGAAGGAAGTACGGACGTAGTTTTTCTCTAAGTTAATAAGATATTAGATGATTCCACGTCACGCCTTGGTGGATAGCACACGCGCCCGCGGAGACATGATGGGTAATACGGATTAATCCCGTCCGCGCTGGGGAAAGTCAGTCATCACAATGCAATTTTTAATCAAATTTTTCAGAAAACCTGATCTATTTACGAAACTGAAAAAATATATATTGATTTTAAGGATATGACAAATATTGTTATTGTTTTGAAAATATGATTAGAAACATTTTACTCGATAGAAAAAAATCCTAAATACACCTCTGAAAACTTTATTTATCAAATTTTATGGCTATAATATAGACCATTACAAAAATTAACATGAATATTTTTTTGGTAATTATCTATCCTTTCATTGTAAAATTATTTCTATGTTGTATAAGTTTTTTTTAAAAATTGCGTTTTAAACTAAAATTATCGCTTACGTTGAATTGCTTACTGTTTCTATCCTGCTCGCGTGCGCGCGATTCTATATAAATGCGTTCTGCTCTTTCGTCACTCATTTTCCCATCGACCACTTCCCCTTAATAAGACAAACACAGTCGGCGGGATAATCTTAGCTACCGATTTATCGGCACAAGATTAAACACTGGACATTGGCAGAATTGCGACAATAAATCACCACTGTTGCCATATATCAAAAGAAGAAGAATAACATATTAAATAACATTTAGGGGTAGTAAACATTTCTTCGTTTTTATGGAAACTGGCGCTTTACAAGTTTATTATGATCTTCCTTAGATCATAGTGTAGGGTCTCTCAAACTCAAACGGATTCACCAGTCACTTTGGCTGGACCTATGATGCTCACATACACAGTTAAAATTATATCTATCTATCTATCATCACGCCTTTCATCCCAAGAGGGGTAGGCAGAGACAATCGAATGCCATTTGTTACGATCCTGACATATCTCTTTTGCTTCTTTTATATTCATTAAAATTAAAATCGGTGGAAGGTTGTGAAACAAGGAGCGGGATCAAATCTTGTTAAAAACCGGACCAGGCGACATCGTCAACGTGAAACACTATAATAATTTATTAGTAAAGCCTTTTGTGAATACTGTTAGAATCAAATTGAAATTTGACATCATTTTTTGGACTTAAAAATGTACCTGTTCAATACAACATTCAATTTCGTCCAATCCCCGGCGCGTCGTCGTACGGTCCACCGAAACCGACCACAGACTCGTCGGATTCTTGTAACGAACGGTCCGCCTAGATCATCCGGCGGCCGGTATAGGTAATTTTCGGTGTGATGCCGGACCAATGTGTGGCCTATTTTAGGGGTTTAAACGCACTAGTCGGAACTGCACTGCAGCGGAGCCAAGTATTGTTTATATGAAATTGTATGAGATATAACGCACTAATATATAAATAAATAATATAATAATAAATAAAACTATACGAAACCGGCGTTTTGTCGAGCCCTCCGCTGCATAAGTATTATTTTACGAAATAGGAGACAATTCTAATTCTGTTGCCTATTTGATTCCCATTTACAAACACCATCACGGTCTTTATGCCCTACGACGTGGCCACAATATTATATATTGAAAGTCAGTCGTTGCACTTAATGAGAGATCTTTCAAATAATGATATAAAGAATTGTTTCACCTGCACCTGCTGAAAAATACACTAATCGGTTTAAAATGTTCTACTCACTGAATTGACATAAATATTTTATTCGCAGGTGTGGTTCCAGAACGCACGTGCTAAATGGCGTCGTAACATAATGCGGCATGATTCAAATCCGCATGCATCACTGATTTCTAATGGAGGGACCCTTACGAATGGATCCTTACACGCTCAACCTGGGCACAATGGTATCATGCTTTCGGAAACCATGCAGCCAAATATGGATGATATTCATCCGCATACGCCACACCCATCTCACCAAATAACATTTTCTGAATTATACTGACACACGGACTTTGATCCTCTTCTTGTATACAAGCAAGAGCCTTGAGAATTTGACAATATTTAGAATTTTGGATGTCTAATATACCAACGATTTAATTAGTTATGATTTCCGCCAAATGAGCACCTATTTTGACCCTAATTTGTACTGTAGCCCGAATGTCAAATGGCTCAAGTTATTTGCAAGTATTGAAATACGTGCATTCGAAATCTTTATGAATGTTTTGTACTTAATGTAGTGAGTATAAATATTATTTAATTTTGATGTAAACTCAAATCAGTTTTCGTAATAATTCAAAAACAACAAATTAGTAATAATTAAATTGACCAAGTTTGAATTTTTTCGTTCAGTAGATTTGGAGAAAATAAAATGTGACATACGGACAGACACTTGTTTCATCGGAGATGTATGGAATCTTAAAAATAGACCTTTTATAACTACTTATAAAACCTTCTCAAGATCTCTGCCCTGTGGCAGGCTCCCCAAAACACTAGCTTCATTCTCTCTTTGTATCGCCAAGGTGATACGTTGTCCTAGATACGTTCCAGCTCTGCGATCGCCCCATTTTGGTATCAGAGGCAAGATGTTTAAAAAGCTTATATATTTCTGGACTCCATAGGCCCATTGTCTCAACTCCAAACGGCACAAATATGTATCCTTGTCCTAATATATAGTTACTTAATTATTTTTTTATTCCATTCCACACGCAGCTGAAATGTATTATAAGGTTAGAAATAGATGATCCATGAAGTAAATTGCATGTGATGGCGACAGCAGTGATAATTTTGTTGAAATACCTGTTGTTACCTTAGCATAGAAATTAAATTCAGAATTTTAGAATTTGAATAGTCAACTAAGTAACAGAATCAAATTTAGTTGCAACTGGGTGTAGTTAAGTAGACCCCTTACATATATATTATGTTCACGCCTTATTTCTCTTCGGGTAGGCAGAGCCAGAGATATCCACTTGCCACAGTACGGGCACAACTCTTTCGCCTCATTAAAATTCAAACATCCTTTAAAATTTAAAATTCAAAATTTGACTTATTATGGAAAGTGTTTGTCGTGCATAGGCGCGTCTTATTGGTTAGCTAGGTGGAGATTTTTCGCACTTTTATATAGGACAATCGTTTTTATTTTGTAATTTGTTATCTGTGTAATATGAAAAATCAATGAACACAAGCCCTCTGCTAACTAAGCCCTCTGTCGCGCAGCCGTCTACTTATTGTTAGTACTATAACTTTGCCGACAAGCCTTATATCGATTGTTCTTAATTGCAGTAAAATAATTCACTTTTATTATTGTGATAAGCATATGATAACAGTTTTAGTTCTATAGTAGGTACGTACTAAAAACAGCATTTTATTAGCTTCATTAAAATGAGTGAAAAATGTTGAACTAAATTAGTTATGTATTTTAATAAAACCACTGATTGCCCTTAATTCAATTTTATCACTAGGGACCCGCTCCCGGCTTCGCACGGGTGTAATATCTATTTATTTTTTTAAATTGATACATAATTACTACTGACATAATACTTACATACTACTTATCTACTAAATATAGATTTATGCCACGACGATTTTTTTGTATTGTATTCTACACAATAATCTGTCCTGCATGATTTTGTTATATTTTTGATGGATTATAATATATGCAGCATGGAAACGCACTACTGCTAATTGACTTCATTCACTAATACTGTAAATGTTCAGCTTCTTGTGAAACTTCATCATTATAATCATCAAAACTGCAACAAAATCAGTTCAATAGTTTCGGAAGACTTTCTTTTATATTATGTAGTGATTAGAAATACCTTATTTATATATAGGAAATATCAATAGTTTTTCTTATTAATAAGCTAAACACATTCCAAGTTTACATATCTCAGGAAGTATTTTCCATGTTTATTTGCTTAAACAATGTATATAATTAAAAAAATAATATTACAATTAGTTATTTTGCTAAGGGTGCGTATCTCAATATTTAGATAAATGGCCAATTAATTGTGTTGGTTCATTCTGCACTTTATTTATATTCGCTAGGCCCAACAAATATTTATTGGTATATTTACTAAGAATACGTTAAGTTAATTAGGCACAGGAGAATTGTCAGTAACGGAAAACACGAATATTATTAAATAATAATAATAATAACGTTAAAAGTTTTGACAACTATTCTATAAAATAAATAAATATTTTATTAATTATGTGTGATGCCAAATGTTAAAATTAAATTTACCTTTTTTTACCCATTGATTGTATTAATTTAGGCGTTTTTTGGAAAATCGTGCTAGCATCATAATTTGCGAAATAAGGAACATAATACGAATTGAGTGCTTATTTCAAAATAAACTGCATTGGCGGTTATAATACTTAACAATGTGTTTTTCTACTACCATACATACAATGTCATAAATCTTATAGTTTTACAACAATTTCAAAAACTGTTAAAGTAAATCTAGTAAATCATGCGTACCAATGAGCGATAATGTGAATTTTATGATACAACTAGAAATAACGTATGACTGTTTTTGGTTGTGTATTCAGAAAATGTAATGCACTGGTTAGAAAAGTTATCTTTTCATTCAATTTCTTGTTATGTTTTAATAATTTTATTACAATTTATTCTTCTAGGTAACTTAGGTAGGTACCTTATTTTACCAATTATAATTTATTTATACAACGATCCTAAAAATATATTTAAGAAGTAGTGATATATAATATAAATAATATTCGTACATTTTATAGTAATTAGTGGAATAGCTGTTCTATGGAAATATGCATCAAATACTCGATAAATATGTTGTTTCATAGAGAACCTTGCACTATTTACGGGGAAGTCTCTCACACGGTTTTTACAAGTAATTTAATGAATCATATCAAACGTAATAGGACTAAGCATGATTTTTTGGACTTATCCATCTTGCTAGACCAAATGTCAATAAAATACATTATAAATCTATATGTAAGCATGTACCCATGTGTATACAATTATATACATAAGATGTATTTAAAGTAGTTTTCATTATTTATTCATATGTGATACATTGATACTAGTCAGGAAACTTTTTATACTTCTTATTATAGCAGTATAGTCGCGCGAATATGAGAATCCATTAAAAGTATATTATTATTTAGTTCTTTTTAAAAAGTTGTACGTAAAGTAACTTTTAGTTGACTTGTCTTTAATAGATATCTCAATTTATATATATTTCGAAAATATCTTCTCTAGTTTTATAATGTTAGTTATTACGTCATAGTTACCTTCATAATTATATTTTATTATCTTTAAAAGTATGCAAATATAATTTAAAAACATTGTATTCTATATATATTATATATGTATATGTATATAAAGGAGCTGTTCTCTGACAGACAACGCACAGTCTGAACCACTGAAGATATATCCATTAAATTTAAACAATAAGTTTGAAAATTAATCCCAAGGGGTGTTGAAGTTTGTATGGCAATTTTTTTTGTATTGGTAGCATCTATTCGAAACTTAGCTAGAGGAGATAGGAGGTCCTGAAAAAAAATTTTTAAACAACTAAAAAGGGGGTGAAATGCTGGACTTTTCGTAAGTCTAATATATAATCTCTAAAGCAGGGTCTTAGGACTTATATCCCATCTTGCTTCCCACACATCTACGTAATTTTTAGACTCGACTTTCCTATCTTCTCTGTGTGAACTCTGTGAAGCCTGAATAAAAAAATATTTATACCTAATAAAATTTTCCCCTTTCTTCCACATTTTTGTAAGAAAATGATTGTATTAAATTAGTAATTACATACTTAAGTATTGTATGATTATAGTATAAAAATATGTGTATTTATACAAATTTATTAATTATATAATAAAAATCTAATTAATATTTGAGTTTTATTTATTAAAAATGCCCATTATTTTAGATAGGTTATATTTTATTGTTATTTTATGTGATTTCCATACCCCTAGGCTAGGTTATAGGTACCTACTGGTAGTACATAAAAGAATAGAAACGAGAAAACTCACTTCGGATAGGAAAATTGAGTACATTTCCTCAACGATGGAACTTTTGCCACTTCATACAAAGCTCAAAACATTCAATTCTTGTTTTTTAATTTTTACGCGTAATTTATTTTTTATTCGTAAATTAGTAAGATTAAATATAGGTAAAATAATAAAAATATGGTCAACTAGTTGTGAATTAGTACCAAGACGTTCGTTCCTCAATATTTAAGAGGATTATAGGGAGCGTAGTACGCCCTTATCCAATAACGCCTGAGAAAGAACATAGCAACATTTGGGGACTTGTAGGCGCTTTATTAAGAGGGTTGTATACAGCGGAAATACCACGCCCTTGAAAAAAGAATATCCAGTAACGCCTGAGAATGAACATAGCCACATTTGGGGACTTGCAGGCGCTTTATTAAGAGGCTTGTATACTGCGGAACTAAGTTTCCATAGAAACTTTTTAGTTTTTATGGCTAAACGGCTGAACCGATTTTGACGAGTTTGATATGGGGATGCATTGAACAGTGAGTAAGAATATATGGTACCTACTTTTAAAAATGTATTTAGGTAGGCGTTCATGGGTATTGCAAACGTGGCGAAGGCTTGGGGAACAAAAGACACCATGGAGTTCAAACTGAAATGGAGCCAAAAAATTGGATGTCTATAGATGCCAAACCCTGCAAAAAATGCACAAAATCGTCCTACGTAAATAATGATTGACCTCCAACCAGCGTCAATATATTTTAAAGAACGCTACGAATTTCAAATTCGGACTTTTATTTGGAGCGAGGGATATAACTGCAAACAATTCTCAATAACCACTTCTGATGAAGAAAATCATCAAAACCAAAATGTGCTTTCCGAAAGCAAATGCACAAGTCACTATAAAAGAAATACCTTCTTGATTTCTCTAGGATCCCATCATCAGATCCTGACTTACCATTATGGGACATGGGACCACCTGGAAAGTATAGGTACCCTTTCAAACAAAAAAATCATTTTTCAAATCGGTCCAAGCGTCTTCAAGTAATCGGGGAACATACTTAAAAGATTCTGACGAATTGTAAACCTCCTCCTTTTTTAAAGGTCGGTTAAAAAGACGCATACCTATTTATTCACTTTTACATAGTAAATCATAGTTATTACATAGTATTAGTATTAAGTTTATCAATATTTTATTAAAGGTAATTTATTTTATTTTTAATTTTGTAATAATAAATAGGTACATGATGCTATTGTAGTTTATTAATGTTTTGTATCTCTGGCAAGGCGAAAACAAAAACAAAAAAACCAATAGGCAACAAAATTTCAGTAAATTATAAAAGTTTCATATCATCCATCCAATTAACAATCCGAAGCTCTGAATAAAACAATCAAAACACAATTCAATCCCAACTTGATTCCCGTTTATTAATTGTGTGATATCAATTCCCAGCTAACAGAATTATTAAGAGGCGAGTTCATTAAAATATCGGCTGGCTATTATAAATCTATAGAAACAATTTTAACAAGCACTTTTGATTGTATCTGAATATTTTGCGGTTATAGACTAACTGTGTTTTTGGAATTCAAATTAGAGTGAATAACTATCTGTGGCCTTAGTGGGAGGTTTGGTTTTGGTCTATGAAACCGCTATCTCGGGTTTGAATTGAATCCGGCGAACTATTTATACTTAAACATCTTGCACTTAATGGTAGATCAGACATAAATATATGACGCCAGCTTTACTTGCCCTCCTAAGCTCAAGTCGTTTATCCCGGAACCTGCTATTCTCTCGAATCTCTGGACTATACTCTGGTATATCTCACAGTTTATTTATAGATGAAAGTCTATAATGAGGTATTTCCGTTTAAAATCTAAAGGGGATACCTTGATACCAGAAATATATAGAACGATGCTCTAGAAAATTTAATAGCATCATATGCCAAATGCCATACAATCTTAGCCATATTTTTCTTTAGCCTTCTATTTTTATTTGAGAAAAAATATATTAGACACGTCACGTCTGACACAATTTTTAACCGACTTCCAAAAAAAGAAGGAGAAGGTTCTCAATTTGGACCGTATTTTTTTATGTATTTATGTACATCGATAACTCCGCTAGTTATGAACCGATTTTGATGGTTTCTTTTTTAATCGGCAGATTATTCTTCCGGATTGGTCCCATTTTTATCTCATAAAAATTGGTTCATTCGTTTTTCAGAAATGTTGAAAAAACTTACTTTATAAGTACATTTTTCTTGATATCTCGATAAAATATGTAACGATTTTGACGACTTATTTTTTTATAGACATAATAATTTCTCGACTTTGTCTCACAGACATATGACGAAAATCGGTTCAGTTTACGGCTAAAAATTAAGTATCAGAAAAATCCTTAGCAACGGTTGCTATTGACATGAAGTTGTCAATTTTCGTGACAATGGTCTAGCGTTTAAATGTAATGGGGTGCAGCAAGGGTGCAGGGCAGGATGCACAAGCACATGATTCAAATCACATCCACAGCAGTATTTTTTTTATTTTTCCATATTTTTTTTTTATTTGCGTTTTTATTTGTCTCTCGGGGCAGAAAAATCACTTAAAAGGGAAAATAAATTAACTTTAAAAAATAGTGTACCGACTTCAAAAATTTGCACTGAAAAGTAAAAAATAATAAATATTTCGTCGTAGAATTTGAAGACAAAATTCACTAATCTAGACAATTCATTAGGAACCTACGATCATCAGTACAAACATATATAATATTGAACAGATATTTATCATCTTAGATGTTTACTTAATTTTGTATCCTAATTTGGCACCAAATTCTACGACGAAATATTTATTATTTCTTACTTTTCAGTGCAAATTTTTGAAGTCGGTACACTTTTTTTTTAAAGTTAATTTATTTCAATGATATATATTGGTAAATTTTTTTCCTAGCGTCAATGGTATTATATTTAACCATTATTGAACCATTTGCACCATACCATACCATACCTTTAGCCGTTAGACCACCGTCGATACAAAAATAGCAACCATTGCTAAGGCTTTTCTCTGATACATAATTTTCAGCCGTAAACAGAGACAAATTACTGAATTTCTGAAAAACTACAGAACCGATTTTCGTCACATGTCTGTGAGATAATGTCGAGAAATGATTATATCCTTAAAAAAATAAGTCGTCAAAATCGGTACATATTTCATCGAGATACTGATAATTGACTTATAAAGTCAGTTTTTCAAAATTACTGAAAAACTAATGAACCTATGACATAAAAATGGGATTAATCTATCGGTTCATAAACGACGGAGTTATCCGCGAACACACATAAAAAATATATATATACGGTCGAATTGAGTAACGTCTTTTTTATGAGATTTGCCATATTTTTGACAGTTATAAACCTTGACTCTATTTATTATATGAAGGGGTCGAAATTTATTTTAATAAATAATCGATTATTTAATATTTATCGTTTTTTGGCAACGACACTACACACATAAATACCATCGACTAAAGAAGGAAGAGTTGTCTTCCGCCGGGTACTTTCGTCCCGGTAACACAGTTCCGCGAAATTGTAAAAAAAAACTGAAAATAAATACATTTTAATCCTTCAAACATCCTGAGATTTTGTGCATCCAAGGGCACATGGATATTATTTTTTAGTATGTGGTTTGTCATCTAAGTATGATTTTGTGATTTTGTAAGTTTTTATGTAACCGATAATCTCGCAAATTACTGAACCGATTCTAAAAGTTTTTTCACTAATAGAAAGGATATCGATCCTTGAGTGACATACGCTATATTTTATTTTGTTTGAATATATCAACGGGCGGAGCCGGGGGCTGAAACCCAGTGGTATATTTACAAGATAGGTAGGTTACCTTACGAATACCGGAACCTTGTTATCGGTCTTAGCCCAGGGTACCCAATGGAAGAGAAAGTCTTTCTCTTTTAGCCGACACGTTTAACACGCTTGACGTTATTAAGTTATGAGGGGGTAAAATAAAAGGAGTGAATTTTTTGTGTAGGGAAAAATAAGAAATAAAACATCGGTAGGTATTGCAAAATATCCCAAGATTTAGACTATATACTAAGACTTATTAATTTAAATAATCATTATCAATAAGAAACACAATAAAAAGTCCCATCAAAATCCTAGTTCCGAGGTCAATACATCGAGTAATATGCGGAAGTAAAATAATGCACATCGTGTTTAAAAAAAAGTAAGTCAACATTTTATGTAGTTAATGACAGCTTGTCAAATATATTTGTCTATAATTTTCTCTACGAATAAGAATTTTCTAGTATTTAATAAAATATGCTCACAAAATATGCAAGCAAAACTCTTCAGAAACGTATCGACTCACCACCACCGCCCGCGCCGCCTACATTACGTATTGAAAATGAATACAATCCGGAAACAGTACCACAATATTTTCAAGTTAGTGTCATACACGTTTTATTATCACTACAATATATTAAAACAAAGTTCCCTGCCATGTGCCTGTATGTGCCCTTTTCACGCAAAAAGTACTGAACAGATTTTGTTGCAGTTTCCACAATTGTACAAGTAGATTCACCTGGAAGGTTTATGAGTATTAAACATGAACCTATCATGTTAGTCAATCCAGTGGAGGAAAAAGTTAGCGCCTGCGTGTTTTCACAGTGTATGCTGTCTAATCGGTCAGAGATATAATAAAATTATGTAGGAAAGAATTGTGTAGAATAAAATAATCTACAAAAAAGTCTGCAGTAGTATATATCTTTCTCTAATGCAAAAGTAGTTTTAAGCGTATTTATGTATTCAAATTGTTTAAACCCATATTGTACCCGGGTCGCTAGTCTGTAGGTATATAAATAAAACTATCCGGTATTTAAAAACATATTTATTTATTTAAATTACTCTTCGCCTCGGCTTCGCTCGTGGACATTCTTGAAATGTGACTTATGTGACATAACTTTAAATAAATGTATCCTATGTCACTCACAGGCCGGCTCTCTAATTATCACTCTGCGAAAAAATTACGTCGATCCCTTGCTCTTTTTTAAAGTGAGATTTGAGTAGATTTAAAAAAATTGAATACGCTACATTACTAAACGCCTAAAATTTATAACGCTCCGAGAAATTTTGTAGGCGTTAGAAGTAAGTGTACTTTTTACCACAACTTTGAAGAGTAATACTAAAGATCTCTCTTTATACCTATGCTATAAAAGATTTTTTTTTAAATAATGTTTCCGAGATAAAAAAATACAATTTTTAATATTAGCTAGGATATAGATTCGTATAGATGCTAGTTTCAGTTCTACTAGTGAGATTCAATTGAGAATTAAATTGTATTACCTATATGTAAAATGTCTACCGTTTCATGTTAATTATATAAATAGACAGAAACTGAGCACATACAACACAACATTAAATATATTTTTCCAAAAGTGCTTTAGACATGATAAATAACCGTTCTTTGTGTCCGCGACCTTAGTTACTCCGTTTTCACTGCAAAAAATTTCTAGGCGTTTCGTCTATGTCAAAATGGATTTTTTGTTGAACTCTTTTACTGTCCATCTGAGATCTGCCCAGTCCAAGAATACCTCTGCTAGTTTTTTCTGCCGAATTTCTCAGATTGCAAAATCACTTACAGCGCCCGACCCGCGAGCATGACCAGCGAAGACTAAATCTCTGTTAGAAAGAGAAATAAAGTTCCATAGAGATAAAGCAAGACAAAATGGCATCGGTGGTCGAGTGGGTAAGACGTCGGCTCGCAACTGAAAAGTCGCGGGTTCGATTCCTACATCCGACTATGTACCAATGGGTTTTTTATAATAAAAAATCTATGTAAGTACCTACATTATCTGACAAACGGTACAAAGAGGCTTTTCCATCTATATACCTCAACAGAGCTGGCCACTCGTTAGGTATAGCCTCAAAAAATCATTGGCTGGTACCCTTAGGCCGGCAACGGTTCCCGGAAGCTGTAAGGCAGCCCATGAAGACAAAAAAAATAAAAAAGGACCGGTTTCCGCAACGCTATTTTTTGTCTTGCTTTATATCTATTGAAATTCATATTTTTCTCTTTCTAACAATAACAATTCGCAATTATTTGTGGTCATGCTCCCAATTGTGCTCTCTGTGGTACTATCTATAGACGAAATGACAGCAAAAAGCAGACAAGGCATTTTTTGCATTGAATATTCTCTTCTTAATAAAGGTTGCAGTGAATGTGCTGGAAGCTACAAAGTTAACTTGGAATAATCCGAACACAACTAATTCTTACGTGGTCATTACACTTGGCAAGAAAAAACGCAAAACTGCTGTGCGAAGAAGTATGGAAGAACCTTATTATAGAGAAGTAAATTGTGATAATATGATAATTACTTAGACCAGTTACTTTCCTGATTGCGAGTCGGACTAAGGGTACCTACCTTATATTAATACCTAATAATTAATTTAAAAGAAAACCTAATTTTTTAGGGTTACGGAACCCTACCAAAGGGTAAAAACGGAAACCCTATCACTAAGACTCCGCTGTCCGTCCGTCTGTCTGCCTGTCTGTCCGTCTGTCACCAGGCTGTATCTCATGAACCGTGATAGTTAGACAGTTGAAATTTTAACCTGATGATGTATTTCGGTTGCCGCTATAACATATAAATACTAAAATACAGAATAAAATAAATATTTAAGGGGCTCCCATAAAACAAACGTGATTTTTTGCTCGTTTTTGCTCGATATTGATAACGGCAACAGGTAGACACTTGAAATATTTACAGAATATTGAGTTATATTATTCACTTTAAAAATAAATAATTAAATTAAAACAAAATTAATAGTTAAGCGGTGCTCTCATACAATAAACGTGGTTTTTTTTTGCCGTTTTTATAGATAACTAGCGGACTCGGCAGACGTTGTCCTGCCCAAACGTTGGCTTGCCTGCTATTTACTTTCCTTCGTCCGTGGAAAACAACTACTCCTACCCCTACCCCTACCCCTACCCCTACCCCTACCCCTACCCCTACCCCTACCCCTACCCCTACCCCTACCCCTACCCCTACCCCTACCCCTACCCCTACCCCTACCCCTATCCCTACCCCTACCCCTACCCCTACTCCAACCACTACTATCATATGTCCTTCTCCTGGCTCTAAACTACCTCCCTGCCAATTTTCAGCTAAATCGGTTCAGCCGTTCTTGAGTTATAAATAACCTAACTAACCTACCTGGCCTACCGACTCTGGAATTAACACATTTCCGTGGTAGAAAGTATAATACAGCGCCATCTATTGACGTTTGCAAATACATTTTAGTACACATGTAAAACTCAAGATGACGCCATATATTCACAATTAAAATTTATAATTTTAACTACCCCTACTCCAACCCCTACCACTATCCTATGTCCTTCTCCTGGCTCTAAACTACCTCCCTGCCAATTTTCAGCTAAATCGGTTCAGCCGTTTTCATGTTATGTCGTGACAACGGAAAACGGGTTTCATTTTTATATATATAGATGGTACGGAACCCTTCGTACCCAAGTCCGACTCGCACTTGGCCGGTTTTTCTATTATTTGTTGTTTACTTAAGAGTAGGTATGTATTAGGTAGTATTATAGTTAGATGTTTGTATGTATTGTCATTATTAAGATCGAGAAAAAAAAACGACGAAAAAACGTTTCTTTTATGGGGACCCCTTTAATTTTTAACTTAATTTTTATTATTTGTTGTTATAGCAACAGTATTTTTTTCTTTACGTGTTGGCGGAAGACGTCTCCCTCGTTTAGCCGATGGTATTTGTGAGGCTATACCTAACGAGTGGCTAGTTCTGTTGAGGTATATTTAGATGGAAAAGCCTCTAAGTGTGGTTTGTCGGATTATGGACATAAATTTTTAATTAAAAACCCATTGGTACATGGCCGGCATCCGGGATCGAACCCGTTGTCTGCCGTTAATACCAGACGTATTAACCACTCGTTCACTGACGCACTTTTTTTCATTTGTCTACTTATTACGGTTCAAAATATACAGCACTGTGACAGACGGACAGACAGCGGGGGCTTAGTAATAGGTCTTTCGTTGGCACCCAAAAAAATATCAAATAGGTATGTATAGTATCTGATTCTATTGTAGTCAACTGGGATGGACTGGGTTGACTGCACGTGCGGTGGTATCACCTGTCGTGATGTGGGGATGACCTGTCGTCATGCCGAACCGAGAGTCTGGTCAAGGCTGATTATTGTCAGTTGCCAGTAGGACATGTGGCTAGGAAAGGCTGTGTTCATACGGGCTACCCCATACAAATGGCAATACAAATATTTTCACAGGTTTCAGTATTGTGACAGTAGCGCCATCTATCGATGACATACGTAACTATATAGCCTATATTACTCAGAAAGTTATTCTATTAGTGAAATAATTTTCAGTACTGTTATATTATTTGGAGATATTACTTTTATTGTACAGTATAGCTGAAAATTTTCATTGAAACATTCATTTAGATTCATTCAAGCTTTTCGGAGCCTTAGATAGACGAAATCTCACGGGTTGCTTTACAGCAATTACGGTTCGAAATAGTGTTACGGTTCCAGGGTACCCAGCGGAAGACCAAGTCTCCCTCGTTTAGCCGATGGTATTTGTAAGGCTATACCTAACGAGTGGCCAGTTCTGTTGCGGTATATTAAGATGGGATCAAACCCGGGGTCTGCCTAGTTAATACCAGACGTCTTAACCACTCGGCCACCGACGCTCCTTCTAGATACTAATGTTTAAAAGAAAAAAACATTTATTTGTTTGTTTTTTTGTTTGTTTGCATTGAATAGGCTCCGAAACTACTGGACCGATTTGAAAAATTCTTTCACCATTGGGAAGCTACACTATCCCCTGGTGACATAGGCTATATTAATATTTAAAAAATCTATCTATCTATCTATCTATCATCACGCCTTTCATCCCAAGAGGGGTAGGCAGAGACAATCGAATGCCATTTGTTACGATCCTGACATATCTCTTTTGCTTCTTTTATATTCATCTTACCTTTCATACATGCTCGGCGATTGTGTGTACTTTTAATATTTCCTTCGATCAACATATTTTTTATATGTTCAATAAAAGTACATCTAGGTCGTCCTCTGCTAGCATTTCCTTTCACTTCAGCCATATAAACCTTTTTAGTCAATCTATCATCCTTCATTCTTTCAACGATTTAAAAAAAATTTAGGGATTCTTACTAAAACTCCAGTAATGTAACCCAAGGTGTAAAAAAAGACCTAAATAATTCCTTCATCGCATGCGCTGCGAAAACTATTGATGATAGAACAAAATCACATTACAAAATATGTACTACGACTTTTTTAGGTTTTTTTACTTTTGTGTTCTTTTTTAGGGTAGGGGTAGGGGTAGTGCAGGCAAGCCAACGTTTGGGCAGGACAACGTCTGCCGGGTCCGCTATTAATATTATAAAGAGAGAGTGCGAATTTTGTGAGTCTGTGTGTACGTGGAGGGTAATCTCTGAAACTACTGATCCGATTCTGAAAATTCTTTCACTAATAGGAAGCTACATTATCTCTGAGTGACATAGGGTATATTTTATTTTGTTCTAAAATATCCATGGGCGAAGCCGGGGGCGGAATGCTA
This sequence comes from Nemapogon koenigi, assembly GCA_963924495.1. Taxonomy (NCBI): domain Eukaryota; kingdom Metazoa; phylum Arthropoda; class Insecta; order Lepidoptera; family Tineidae; genus Nemapogon; species Nemapogon koenigi. The sequence goes on from OZ004629.1 coordinate 25,366,720, forward strand.
GTTATATATATATACCAAACAGTTACTTATGTATTTTATGCTCAAATATTGTGTAAATATGTAAGTGGTATCAATTTTGAAATCACAGATATACACAGCTTAGCTTAGGTATACTTTTATTGAACACTAGCTTATGCCCACGGTTTCACCTATGTGGAAATAGAATATACCGTAACGCCTGAGAGTGAAAATAGCAATGTTTGAAGATGTTGTTATTTTTAGTAGGCGCTTTTTTACATCATAAAAAATTGTCTCCATTAAAAGCCTTTTTATTTTAAACTCGATAATTATAGCCTATGTCCACTCTGAAGATCGATTCTAAATATTGGTGAGATTTATTTTTAAATTGGATGATTAGTTTCAATGATGGCAATATTAAAAGTACACAGAATCACCGAGCATGTATGAAAGGTATGATTCATATAAAAGAAGCCAAAGAAGTATGTGAGGATCGTAGCAAATATTATTCGATTGTCTCTGCCTATCCCTCTTGGGATAAAAGGCGTCATGCTAGATAGATATTACACATTTAAAAAAAACCTTCACGGGTTGCCTTATAGCTCCCGGGAACCGTTGTCGGCCCCAGGAAGACAAAGTATTCCTCATTTAGCCGAAGACATTTTTGAGGCTGTACCTAACGAGTGGCCAGGGTGGTGAGCATACTATTTGACGTGACATCTTTCGTGTCGACCGAAAGGCCAAAAACGTTTTGTCCCTACAAGAGCCAGCCAAAAATGCCCGGTCCGAGAATGTCCTGCACAAGAATTCCGAGCAAATTTGCTTGGCCGGATAAAGACAAGTACACAGAATTTGCCCGCACATTGTTGGGCCGGACATTCTCGGCCGTTCCGTGGCAGGTTCTTGTACGGACATAAACGTTTTTGGTCTTTCGGGATATGTCCGTTCTCGGACCGGGCATTCTTTGGCTGGCTCTTGTAGGGACAAAATGTTTTTGGCCTTTCGGTCGAAACGAAAGATGTCACGTCAAAATATGCTCACCCACCAGCTCTGTTGAGGTGATGTATGTGGAAAAGCCTCTTTGTACGGTTTGTCGGATAATGTACATAGATTTTTTATTATATTACAGATTAATATCGTTTTTTCTTTAAGTACTTTGTGTTCGAGTTGTACACCAGTTTAAGAGAAATACAAACAATGAATCTTCGCCTGGCTGTTATGGAGTTAAGATGTTGTGGCCGGCCGATGACACTTGGAGAATGCGATATAGATTTGTCAGCTGTATGGAATCAACCACGTATGTCTAATTGATAGCAGATTGATAATTTTTCGTATGATGTCTAATTGATAGCAGATTTTAAAAGCGTTTATTCTACCTTCTCCATACTCCACATAAGGGCGGTCGCTCACCAGGAGCATTTGCGTGTAAAAATTTTATAATATTATGTATTTAAGGGTCCTATGGCCAATAGAACTGGTGACCAGCACAGTTTTAGAGCCACTTTTGCCCCCTTTATAACTCAAAAACTATTTAACATAAACACACTAATTTGGTTTATATATTGAGACCTCCTAGATATAAACTAGTACCAATTTTTTTATAAACACAGCTTAAACGGTTATTTAGATATTAACGTCCAAAAATCGTCATTTTTATCACTGATTGACCTATATATCAAAACTCTAACCCAGTTCTGTTATTACTAAAACTGAATTACCAAACAATATTAAAATTGTTTAACCTAACCTAACCAAACCTAACCTAACCTAACCTAACCTAACCTAACTTAACCTAACCTAACCTAACCTAACCTAACCTAACCTAACCTAACAGGCTATATAAAAAAAGTGATCAAACTATAATTTAAGATACAAATACATATCATACTTAGAGACAGTTTTGATTAATATGATGACTAATATATATTTGTTTGGGATAGATATTATAATTAGGGTATTGCAGATTAGTGACACATCTAAACTTAGGCGACAGAAAATATTGTTCTCATGGTATAACAACGCGTAAATAAATTAAAATAGGTTTTGAAAGTGAAAATGGGTGCAAAGTAGTCCTTTATTCTTCCAGACATATTTCCCTTTCAATAAAACCCATTGAAAAAAAACGGCAATATGCTTAAGAGGCGGTGGTCATCTTGTATCTGTCAAAAATACGGCAAATCTAAGTGATCCTGGAAAGGTGAGTTTATTTATACAACACTTCCTTACCACACAATTGCTAGTTATTGTTTTAAATTGGATTGATCCATATTTTTATTATTTAGGGTTCTAAATATCCGTAGTTTCCAAAACGAGCATTGCCTTTTCGTTTTGGAAACTAATATTTAGAACTCTTACTAATAAAAATATGGCTCAATCCAATTTAAAATAATTGTGTGGTAAGGAAGTGTTGTGTAAATAAACTCACCTTTCCAGGATTAACTAAGATTTACCATATTTTTGACAGATACAAGATGACCTTGACCAACAGTCCTTAATTACAGTGACACAAGTGGATTATTTACAGAGAAATTTGGAATAGTTTATCCCATACAAATTAAAGCCATAGGACCCTTAACACATCTTAATGGTTTTTATACCTGTAACCACCGTGGGCTTGCTTATAAATCATTTGATTCTACATTATTCTTTCCTAGATAATTTTGTTATAACTTACACAGCATACGCCATGAAAACGCCCTGGGCCTAACTTTTCCCCCGAATTGATTCACTAATTTCCTAAACATGATTGGTCCATGTTTAACACTCGTGAACTTTTCTCAATAAACATATCGAATCGTGAAAACCTCAACAAAATCAGCTTAATAGTTTTTTCGTGAAACGAGCACAGACAAACAGATGTCTTTTATATCTTTAAAGTAATTATGTAATATTTTTATGTTAGATCACCAAGTGTTCAGAAAGTGGGCTCAATTACTGCCACCTACGGACCAAGCGGCCGGACCATCTGGGTTTCTCAAAGTAGATATATCGATTGTATTCCGCGGAGAGGTTCAGCATATACCACTTATATTGAATGAAGATAAATTTGAAGAGTAAGTTCATATTTATACTAGATTTCCGCTTTGGTTCCGCCCGTGAAAGTTTTGTAACGACAGTAGTTCCATCTATTAAGAGCTTGTCTGCATCGGGCGAGCCAGTGCGAAAACATATCGGTGAAATTAACCAAATATATAGCCATATAACAGTACATGGTAAAAAAATATTTTTATTTATTATATTTTTATTATTGATAAAAGTTGTGAGATATTTGTACCAAAACTCACTCTGGTTTCATTGTTTTCGCGAGTTGAGAGTTAGGAGCGACCGACTCGTGGTCACACCGTTTTGTCACACTGGTATGCAATTTTAGTAACAAGCTCAATGCTCGTCATGAGTTAAATGCTCGTTAAATGGTGTTAGTGCAAAAGGCGGCGAATATTAATTTTGCCCAGAGCGGCTAAATAGCTAGGTCGGGCCCTGGTTCGTATAGCGTGATAACGATACCAGTGTGACAAAATAGGTGTGACCAGGAGTCTGCGCAGGAGTTAGGGAATATCATTATAGATATAGGTTTAGGGCATTCATAAAATGTACCTCAAAACTTAACAGTTTGACAATTTCCCTAAATATGTCCTTAATTAATATTGTAAAAATAAAACCAAGTTCAGCTGTAAAGTGCGGGACTTATGGTAACTTCACCGACTTGTTTAACACTTCCTCGCCAAAAGGAGACAAGATTCCTTTGTATTCAATTCAATTGAAGCCGAAATTTACTTGTGCTAGTTTTATTATGACAGAAGGAAATTCAGCAAAGCGCTTTTGTTTCAGGAATCTGCTGTTCCCGTCTGGTACTGAACAACAGCGAGCCAGCTACGTTATAACTATACACAGCGCTTTTTCGCTGCCAAACGGAACTCATTGTTACGGAGACACTCGGTATGGGAAGCAGCCGAGTACGTTTGTTAGAGTTACCTATTGTGGTCTTGTGGTGCGTCAGTTTTATTATAATAATAAGTTGTAAGGAAAACTTGAGCATTATTTAAAATGTATACAAATAAATTGAAGTGTCTGTAGTGATTTCAAAATTAATTCGTTGCACGGATACAAATACAACAATTTATGCTTTTTACCTCATTTTATTCTACATCCGTTTATTACATTGACAGAGATAATAAATTGATCTACAACTGAGAAGTCGCGGGTTTGATCCCCACACCCGATGGGTTTTTATAATAATAACAACAAACCGTACAAATAGGCTTTTCCATCTACATACCTCAACAGAGCTGGCCACTCGTTAGGTATAGCCTCAAAAAATCTTCAGCTAAGTGAGGAAGACTTTGTCTTCTGCTGGGTACTCTGGGGCCGGCAACGGTTCCCGGGAGCTGTAAGGCAATCCATAAAGTTTTTTTTTATTTGATCTACAAAAAGTCCACGGTATCATTTTATATTCATCTCTAATAGATAAGCAATAAAGTTTATTTTGTGTAGGTATTGAAATTTTTGTCTCTCTTTACGTCCCAATGTTTGACCAGAACAGCTTCCGTAGGGGCTAAATTGATTTTTATTAAACTCCCCACCAAAGGAAAACTCAAGGAATGCCTGTCCCAAGAATGTCCGTGTACTGTCTTTGCTTTTAAATTCTCGGGCTCGGAATTCCTTGGGTGGTCATTGGTGCGTCCCGTCGTTTTTGGACTTCGAAACAAAAAATGTCGCGGCCAACACTACTGCTCGGGCGCACACAAGATGTGTCATGTGTGTGTACATAAACCGACAAACCACACTTAGAGGCTTTTCCATCTCAATATAACCTCAACAGAACTGGCCACTCGTTAGATAGCCTGACAAATACCATCGGCTAAAAGATTGAGATTTGGTCTTCCGCTGGGTACCCTGGGACCGATAACACGGTTTGGAGAGCTGTAAGGCAACCCGTGAAGAGATAAAAAAATCTTTATTGTTATATATTTAAGTACTAAGTATTGGTTTTAATTTTGAAATTACAGACAGACATCGATATTATTTGTTTATTTTAAATGTATTATATTTACGAAAATATAGCCTATGTTTAACTTTCTATTAGTGAAATAATTTTTAGAATAGGTTGAGTAGTTCCCCAGTTCCGGTTCCGATTTCACCCGTGGAGCCCGTACTAACTTGCATCCCCTATTATACCCCCTTAGGAATAATATACAGAATATGTCCATCCTGAAAGTCCATTATAAATATTGGTGAAAACATTTTTGAAATCGTAAGTATAAGTAGTTTTGGAGATTACCATATCCAAACTTATAATCTTAACTTTACCTCTTTGGCTTTTTATAATACTAGTTGACCGGTGCGTATACTTCGCACCGTTATTTCAACTAATCTCCAACAGAGCGTCTTTTACGAAATAAATAAATTTGTCTATTTTAAAAGAAACATTTAATTTTAATTTGTTTGTTTATTTTTCGTCGGAACACACAAGCAGACGTCGGATACCCATAAGGCAATAATAATATATAGAGATTAGTGTACATATTATATAAATAAGCTTTATATAGTATAATATATAAATGGGAATTGGTATATATAATATATATATCTGTCTGTTTGTGCCTTATAGACTCAAAAAACTTCTAAACTGATCTTGATACGGTTTTATTAGTATTATAGATAGACTGGTTCACAAGGAAGGTTTATGTATATATAACATTCACGTTACGTTTTTTGGGAGCAAAGCAGTAACCAATAAATGTCAATGTTCCTTATTATATCAATATAATTTTATTTGGTAAAACATTGTAGGCTAAAACTGGAGTACAGAATTCGACGAGCAATCCTAGTTACAACGAATCCATAATGTTTATAGAGATGTTTCCAAATATGAGTCAGAGAGTGCTCCTAGAAGTTTGTGCTATGGAGGGATGTGTCAGTAAAGTACTATGTAGTACACAATTGAGACTGGATCAGATATCACATGATGGTGAAAACGGTATATTTATTTTAATTCTTTCTTCTTTTCCGCCCTTCGTTCGTAGAAAATTTTGAAATGTCACAAGAACCCTGGTGGACTACGCTCTGGTGGGCCACGGGTAACAAAGGGAATGATTCCCAGATGATGATGATGATTTCCGGCCCACCGACTATTTCTATGATCACTTTGATCTGTTGCTCTATTTTGACGTGTAAGAAGGATAAACAAACAAAATAAACTTTGGCATTTATTTATAATATTAGTCAGGATATCCTGGCATTTTTTTTTTTCAATTTTACGAACAAAGCATTCATCACTTTACAAATTGTGTTATAGAATCCAGGGTACCCAGCGGAAGACCAAGTCTCCCTCTTTTTAAACGACTTCAAAAAAAAGGAGGAGGTTCTCAATTGCACTGTATTTTTATTATCATTTTTTTATGTTTGTTACCTCTGAACTTTCGACTGTCTGAACCGATTTTGATGATTCTTTTTTTCCTTCCCGTGTTGTCCCGTCCGTTTTAGTGAAAATTGGTTCAGTAGTTGTTTGGAAATTTTGACAAAACTGACTTTATAAGTCAATTTTTCTTAATATCTCTATGAAATATGTACCCATTTTGGCGACTTATTTTTTTAAGGATATAATAATTTCTCGACATTATCTCACAGACATGACGAAAATCGGTTTAGTAGTTTTTCAGAAATTCAGTAATTTGTCTCTGTTTACGGCTGAAAAGTATGTATCAGAGAAAAGCTTTAGCAACGGTTGCTATTGACACGAAGTTGTCAATTTTCGTATCGACGACGGTGGTCTAGCGGTTAGGTAATGGGGTGCAGCGCAGGATGCACATTGCACATGGTTCAATTCCCATCCACAGCACTTTTTTTCCATCAATATTTTTTATTTGCGTTATTATTTGTCTCTCATGGCAGCAAAATCACCTAAAAGGGAAGAATAAATTAACTTTACTTTTATTAACTTATCAAATAAAGATTCCGACGAATTGTAAACCTCCTCCTTCTGTTATGAAGTTCGGTTAAAAAGTGTACTCTGTTTGCTCTGAAAAGTAAGAAATAACAAATATTTCGTCGTACAATTTGAAGACGGTTGGTGCCAAATTAGAAACAACTTAGTTCAAAAATTCACTAATCTAGACAATTCATTAGGAACCTACGATAAGCAGTACATATGTTAACTTAATTTTGTATCCTAATTTGGCACCAACAGTCTTCAAATTCTACGACGAAATTTTTATTATTTCTTACTTTTCAGTGCAAATTGTTGAAGTCGGTACGCTTTTTTTTAAAGTTAATTAATAGCCGATGGTATTTGTGAGGCTATATCTAACGAGTGGCCAGTTCTGTTGAGGTATATTTAGATGGAAAAGCTTTTAAAATGGTTTGTCGGATTTGATTTGATTGATTCGAGTTAAAAAAACAATAAAAACTACACTAATGCTATATTGTATTTTGTTTCCCCAGGTTTCCTCCCTACATTCGGTCCATCGCTGATACATATGTATGGGCCAAGCTGCACCTCATCATTGGCCTATGTAGAAAACGGTCCATACCATAAAGGTGCTTTATTAATTTCATTTAGGACTGTTGTGCCATATTATCACCTTGGTTTTAGGACTGTTAACATTGAACCTGTTCAACCTGTTGTATATGTAAGTAGCATTTCAATTTATTTTTAATATCTAATGATAGCTTAGTAAGAGGGTGTCTTAATTATTTTTTGGGTTCTTTAAGTGATCCGGTAATCATTTCGCCAATGATATTTTTTGAGGCTATTTTATTCTGTTTGATTGTTCTTAGATGATGTGGTCATAATATAGAAATACTTATAATAGGTAATGCATAACAAGATATTTAGGACAGGTTCAAGTAACAGGTGTGACTGGAAGGGTTGATCAGTGCCCCAGACTAAAATGCACAAATTAAGATCTCCCGCAGACTAGCGACTTTTAGTGGCTGCGATCGGTGACTTAATCGCTTTTTTAAGCTTAGTGCAGCGATTGAACGCGGAACATACAATCGGTCGCTGGTTGCAGGTTTCGTGCGCGTTGAAATAGAAAAAAGGTGATTCTGCAGAAAACGGGCAAATCTTACTAGTGCTTCTTTGTGTCATTGAAAATGTATATACTTGGCGTGCTTCCACAAGAGAGATTTGGCAACCTTGCCACAGATGCCGATCGCTTTGAGCGGCACCGAGTGTGTGCGGAGTCAAGCGTTCAGTCGCTGCATCAAGTTTCCGAAAAGTTAGGTATAGCCTCAAAAAATCATTGGACACTAAAAGTCGCTAGTCTGCGAGGGCCCTAAATCAGTATTAAAATTATAAATATAAAAACATTATAAATAAAAAGCTCTCGAAATTGAAGAGCATGCATGGTATGTGGTTTTGAATTAGGCGAAAGAAGTGTGCCAGGATCGTAGTTTCCTATAGTAATACCAACTGTGCTACGGGAAAAGAAAATCTCAGATCTACTGGGAGTGTCGAAGAATGAGACCATGGATTACAAAGGTAACAAGTGGATAACTGAACATCTTTGGTCTCTGCCTACCCTAAGGGAATACAGCGTATATTTATGCATTATTGTACTACCTGTAATGTGTTGTGCAATGTACATTTCTCCGAACCTTTTGTTGATTATTTTTGCACGGAACTTTGTTGTGAACAGGCAGGCAATTAGTTTGAAAATGGAAGCTTGCATAGAAATAAACGTAAAAGACTTATTCGCGAGTGTTAGACTCGAAACAGTTGTCGCAAACTTCATCCTCACTCAAGCCAGAAAATATAATTGCTCCGAGAACACGTAATAAATAATGTTGCAAATGTATATACTTGGCGTGCTTCCACAAGAGAGATTTGGCAACCTTGCCACAGATGCCGATCGCTTTGAGCGGCACCGAGTGTGTGCGGAGTCAAGCGTTCAGTCGCTGCATCAAGTTTCCGAAAAGTTAGGTATAGCCTCAAAAAATCATTGGACACTAAAAGTCGCTAGTCTGCGAGGGCCCTAAATCAGTATTAAAATTATAAATATAAAAACATTATAAATAAAAAGCTCTCGAAATTGAAGAGCATGCATGGTATGTGGTTTTGAATTAGGCGAAAGAAGTGTGCCAGGATCGTAGTTTCCTATAGTAATACCAACTGTGCTACGGGAAAAGAAAATCTCAGATCTACTGGGAGTGTCGAAGAATGAGACCATGGATTACAAAGGTAACAAGTGGATAACTGAACATCTTTGGTCTCTGCCTACCCTAAGGGAATACAGCGTATATTTATGCATTATTGTACTACCTGTAATGTGTTGTGCAATGTACATTTCTCCGAACCTTTTGTTGATTATTTTTGCACGGAACTTTGTTGTGAACAGGCAGGCAATTAGTTTGAAAATGGAAGCTTGCATAGAAATAAACGTAAAAGACTTATTCGCGAGTGTTAGACTCGAAACAGTTGTCGCAAACTTCATCCTCACTCAAGCCAGAAAATATAATTGCTCCGAGAACACGTAATAAATAATGTTGCGAATTTAGTTCGATATAGAACCGTATATAATTTTGATATTAATTTAGTGTAACTTGAACAAAAAAAAAAATTTTTTTTAATCTGGATGTCTTTATTCTTGACTTTGTCCTTTTCTGTGGCCACGAAAAGGACAAAGTCAGGAATAAAGACATCCGGGGAACGTTCAAGGTGCTATACCTATTCAGGGCATGTGTAAGAGCCGACTGCGCTGGTATGCCCCAATGCTCATCGAAGACAACAAGTCATGTTTTAGACGATGGGTGTAAGCCCTGATATGGGATGAGTGGCGCAATGAGATAAGGAGAGCCAACCCCAAATAATATGGAACTAAGGCTAGGATGATGATAATGATGATGAAACTTGCACGTATTGCAGAACACCCGCGAATCACTTCTATATTTAACACCTTAGTTGGAGCTTTTTGGACGATTAATGGGGGCGGCACCTTGCACTTTCGTCTAGAAAGATGCTGCACTTGGCACAGTTGATCCTTGGGTTAAAGAAGTATACATCTCGAAGCATCCATAAGATTCTACTATGTAGTGTACCTACTGAAAGTTACACGCCGTGATGTTTCTTTAGTTTCTCGGTCTGACAGGATATGCCATTTGATTGACAAACAATAACATCTCACGCTTTTATTAATCAGGAAGGTAGACTACTTGCAACGATACCTACTGGCACACCTCTTTTGCCTCGTTCAAATCTATTCAGGGTAGCGGTAGCCAATTCTAGTTGTGCCCTTTCTGTCTAAACACTTAGCTATATTTTTATGAGTTTAGAGTTTCAGGTATATTTTATTTCACACTAGTAAAAATCTTTAACATAACGCGCTTTTATTTTTTTTATTTTTTTTTGTAGGAAAATATATGGAGTTTGGAAGATTTTTGTACGTACTGTTCGTTACTGGAAGTGTCAATGTTAGATAGAAAAGTTTCCGGTAAAGTTAGCGGTGTCGCTCTGACTATAGGAGATGTCGGTGACAACTCAGACTTAGACAAAGGTCTGTATTTGTGAGGTCTTCTATCAGAAATTGTTTTTAGGAATGCTTTTTGGAATCTGTTTCTATCAATAACTAATTCAAAATCTGCAGAATAATATATTATTGTAGGAAAACATTCATTGATACAACTATTTGAATAACGTAATACCAAGAGCTTTTTTTTTCAAAGTAATTTCTGCGCATTTTTATTTCTGAATCAACGACAAGCGGCTCATTATTGTGCTGCAGGTATTCATAAAATATAGGATCACTATTATGTCTTGAGTTGGAAATTAAAACTACATAAAAAGTCTTTGGAAAAATGGTAGGCTTATGTTGTGCCGGTAATTGTAAAGGTACATTCCCCCGCACGGATGGCGACTCTATGGGTCTCCGGGGAACATACAAATCCTACGATTGTGTACACATGTAAATATGCCTGTGAGTGATAAAATTGTAACGTGTGTTAGATTTATAGGAATTGTAAGATGGGTCCATTGGAGGCACGTAGTTTTTAGATCGATATTATCTCTGTGTTTTTTATTTTGCAGAATTTATCAATGTTGTCAATGAAATCAGTAAGTATTGTATTTCAATATTAATTATTTAGTAGCTTTTAGATGTTCACAAAAATAATTTTGGTTATTTATCTTTATTGTAAGACAAGCACATGACTAGCATCGCCTAGAGCTAAAGCGGTAAGTGAAGGCAACGAGAAACACGAGATGCCTTTTCACGTTTCGCTTGAAGTACTAAAAGTTCGTTAATCTCAGTCATCTTGTATCTGTCAAAAATATGGCAAATGTAAGTTAATACCTACTGGAAAGGTGAGTTTATTTATATTTATTGTTTATTTTATATGTATATGGCTTAATCCTTAAAATAATAACTATCAACCGTGTGGGATATGAGAATGTTGTATAAATAAACTCAACTTTCCAGGATTAACTGAGATTAGCCATATTTTTACAGTTATAAGATGACCTTGACCAACGGAAAAAAATATTATACCTAAATGAGGAAATTATGTCTTTAGCCTGGCGTCGGCTCGCAACTGAAAAGTCGCGGGTTCGATTTCTACATCCGACCATGTACCAATAGGATTTTTATAATGTAGGTACATTTTCCGACAAACCATACAAAGAAGCTTTTCCATCTATAATACCTCAACAGAGCTGGCCACTCGTTAGGTATAGCCTCAAAAATCATTGGCTGACTGAGGAAGACTTTGTCTTCCACTGGGTACCCTGGGGCCGGCACCGGTTCCGGGAGCTGTAAGGTAACCCGTGATGAATTTAAAAAAAACTCTGTGGTTCTGGGAGCCATGCCAAGATAATGAATTGAATTCTGATTCATTTAAGTGAAAAAAATTGAAAATTATGACACCCTTGCATTTTCCGCGTAGTCTGTCTAAGAAATGGTGTTGCTTTAAACGAGCGACAATTTAAAAAAATCTCCAGCTGGAAACACCCGACTTTAACGGAATTACTCGACTTGATACTTTTAATTATAAACTTTATTTACGTAAAAATATCCATCCATACAGGTACTTATACAAACTAAGAAAATTCAAAATATATATACCTTCACGCCTGTATCTCAAAGGGGCAGGCAGAGAGTATGGAGCTCCACTTCTATCGATCTTTGCATACTTCTTTTGCTTCATCCACATCCATACATCGTTTCATACATGCATGTCTATTTTTAGTACTACGTATTTGACCTTTTTAAAGTACATCTGATATTTAATTAAAGGTCGTCTTGGTCGTCCTTTTCTTGTCGGTCCTTTCGAAACTACAGCTTTATATATTTGCTTCGTCATTTCATTACACATTTGTTCAACATGTGCAAACCATCTTAGCATTCCCCTTTCAATTTTATATACAACACTATCAGCACTCCACATATTTATCGTACATCACAATTTCTCACTATCTCCGAGTGATATATTACACATCTTTTTTAATGATCTCATTTTAACAGCGTAAATCTTACTAGCATGCTTCTTGTGACATATCCAAGATTCACTTCTGTACATAGACTTTTCCTAGCAATTTTTGTTATGTTTGTTTTTCAAACACCATTTATATTATTCCCTTTGTTAACTCATCTTCTTAAAAAATACCAAATGACAGTCTCTGGTACCATTACGTACGTCGCCACTGGGAGGGATTTTTTAAAGTTATAACTTTCCTGCTTGATTTTACAGAATGTGTCTGTGAATTTTTTTTTGTATTTATTTTTTATAAGTTTGTGCAATAAAGAGTTCAATAAATATGTTAATATAAGTTAACCCTCACAAATCTGTTTTTTTTTTTGTTATTTTCTAATCATTCTGCAACCCCCTCCCCCTGGCTCAAATGCTGGCGACGACCTTGAATATAATATAAGTACTTAGACACCGCCAAATAAGTTTGTTTTAGATACTATTATAAATTAAGCTTTTTGACATTACTTGCCACCTAAGATTTTGCAAGACGACGCGGCCACGCATCGTCTTATAAAATCTTAGCTTGCCACTGACTCTGAATGTCAAAAGCTCAATTTACGTGGCGGTAATTTTCCAATTGGTTAATTTTAAACAATTTATAACCATAATTTTTCAGGAACAAAACGGCTATATTACACGGGACAGTTGCCTGTTACAAAGACGACGTCAGATAATGGATACTTACAGTTTACACATGCTTTTCCTATTCTGCAACAAGCGAACAGATTGCCTGACTATCGGTTTAGAATGTATAGAAACAATATGATAGAGAGAATTGTTAATTTGTTGGTAAGTCTATTTTAAGCCTTTTGCCATTTTTATTTTTAGCCATTTCAACTTTAATGACAAACTGTAGCCGAACAAAAGGTAGTGGAATTTGTAAAAAATATGTTTAATTATAAGTTGTACTTATATATTTTTTTCATTTATTGCAACAATGTAAGAAACCTTAATTTTTTTTTCACGGGTTGCCTTATTGTGTACGGTCGCAGGGTACCCAGCGGAAGACCAAGTCTCCCTCGTTTAGCCGATGGTATTTGTGAGGCTATACCTAACGAGTGACCAGTTCTGTTGAGGTATATTTAGATGGAAAAGCCTCTAAGTGTGGTTTGTCGGATAATGTACATAAGTTTTTAATTATAAAAATCCAAATGGTACCTACATGACCGGGATCCGGGATCAGACCAGTTGTATGCATAGTCAATACCAGACGTCTTGACTAATATTATAAAGTGGTAAAGTTTGTAAATTTGTATGTAGGAAGTAATCTCCGAAACTACCTATCAGATTTAAAAAAAAATTACCAATATTTAGAAAAGATTTTCAGGGTGGACATAAGCGGGTATAAAAGGGGAAATAAAAGGGGATGAAAGTCAGTAGGTATGGGCCCCACGGGCAAAGTGTGGAATAGTGGCAAGAATACTGGCTATATTTCCCCGCTGAAACGCAATGCTGATTCGTTGAGCGAGGAAGGAGCCAGTCCTCTTGTCACCAGAGAATTTATGATCAGTCGATCTTTAATAAACGGGCGGAAATTTCTCTGAAAACACTAATATAACCAACCATTTGAAGGAAAAGTGGAAGTTTCATCATAGGTGTGTCGGTGGCCAAGTGGTTAAAGCGGCTGGTAAATACCCATGTAGTCCATGGTTCGATTTCGGCAATGTACCAATGGCCTTTTAAATACATACGCCTATACCTTCACGCCTGTTTCCCAAAGAGTAGGCCGAGAGTATAGAGCTCCACTTCTATCGATCTTTGCATACTTCCTTTGCTTCATCCACATCCATACATCGTTTCATACATGCACGACTATTTTTTTCAGGCTTTTTTAATAAAATTCAATTATATATGTAATCCGACAAATACCATCGGCTAACACATGCAACATGGGAAAATTATACATTTTGATCAACACCGTTGAGTTAGCTGTTTAGTAGGGGTGTGCGAATAATTCGAAGATTCGAATTATTCGAAAGTTCCCGAATATTTCGAATAAAATGTATAAGTATTAATTGTTAATTTCAAATTTGAATATCGAACATAACAAACCCTAAATTTTAAATACTCAAAAATTAGCTAAAAATATAACAATTCGCGAATAAATTAGAAAGAAACTCGATATATCAAAAAAATTATTCGATTTTTTTCGAATTGCGCGTGCTAAAACGAAATAGAAAGTGCGCGGAATTTAATACAAATTCAAGAGCCAGTTGCTTAGTATGGGACTGAGGTATTATGTAGCTTAAGTCCTTATATTGCTAATGCACATTGATAGGCGTTTAGAAAAAAATACTTATTGACTTTAAATTGATAAAATACGTTTGTACCGATATTATTTTATAAAATGCCGTTAGTCTATATAGATTCCTAAATAGTACGGTATCAAGTTTAAAGGCTATAATATGATCTCAACACTTCCCACTATTAATTTATGCCAAGACAAGCCTTTTGTTTTATGAGACTTGCAAACAGCAAGCAATAACAATTACGTATCTTTATATCTACCTATCATCACGTCTTTTACTCCAAGAGGGGTAGGCAGCGACAACCAAATGCCATTTGCTAAGATCTGATATACATGCTCAATTCAATTACACCTAGGTCGTCTTCTGCCAGCATTTCCTTTCACGCATTCTTTCAAGCATATATTAACATAACATCATGTCAATTGTCATATGTATAGGTACCGAATTAAAAAAATGTGCAATGAGAAGCAAGAAATAAGCCTGGTTTAATCTCAGCCCATGCCCCTCGTGCTCGTGCTACCGTATTTATTTCCCAAAATAATTCCACGGCAACGTCAACGGCAGTAAGCATTTACATTCAGCCTCTCGCCTCAGTTCACGTTCAACTCCCGCAATGAAAGTTCACAAATTAGCTGCGTCGGCACTCTGAATATTAAGTATAAATAATGATTTAAATGTTTTAAAAACATTCAGAAGAGACGTCGTCGTCGCCAAAGGAGATTATTGATGATATCAATTCATCGTAATAGAACGTTATAAGTAAAATACACATTATAAAGCTAATTTTCCATCCGTAATCATTATCACACTGTTGAAGATGCGAGCAGTGTGTCCACAAAAACCGCCAACGAGACGGAAGTACGGCAGCGACAAATAGCAGGATCAGCGACAGCGGGCGTAACTTGTTTAGATAATCGCGCTGCCTACAGTGCCCACTTTATTGCCTACTTCCCTACTCACTGCCACGGAATTGAGCTAAGTGTAAACCGGGTATGAAGACGGTTGGCGCCAAATTAAAAATTGGCTCAAAACAAAAGTTTTCATGGATTTTATAGTGTGTTTTTCAATTTTATTTGAATTTTAAATGTTGACACCTTCTGACATAATTACAATTCATGTCCATAATAATAACCAATAAGTATAATCCGGCCAAATTGAATAATTAACAAGTTCTGAGTAACTTTCTCTAATTTGTCTACTAAGTTATTTAGCATTGACCAAATTTCTATGAATTTGTGAACACCAACCGACTCCAAATTCAACGACGAAATATTTATCTCTCATATTTCACACTTTTTAAATGCATTTTCAAGATAAAATTTCCAGACTGAAAGCGGTTGAAACAACTTTGTGTTTCCATTACTATTGTTCACAAATATGAAACGGCGTCGCATTTTCCTGTTTGCTAAAATGTAGCGAATTTCTTTCTCATTTTCAGATGTTGAAAAACAATGGAATAATGGAGGCAAATGTTGTTTTTAATTAAAGGTTATTACGTTACCATTATTTCATTACGACGAAACATAAAAAGATTATTTTCTTCATTTATTAATGAAAAGCCGTTACCTGCGGCTTCAGACATGTTATATTAGAATAATAATATTATAGAAGTGAGAAGACTAAAATAAAAATAAAGTGACTAAAATGAAGAAAAGTAGTTTACGCTGGTTTGGACACGTTGAAAGAATAAAGGATGAAAGATTGACTGAAAAGGTTTAAATGGCTGATTCTGGCAGAGGACGTAGGTGTACTTACTTTTATTGAACATATAAAAATACACTGATCAATGGAAATATTAAAAGTACACATAATCGCCGAGCATGTATGAAAGGTATGATGAATATAAAAGAAGCGAAAGAGGTATGTCAGGATCGTAATAAATGGCATTCGATTGTCATATTTCAAGCGTCTACCTGTTGCCATTATCAATATCGAGCAAAAACCAGCAAAAAAAAATGACGTTTGTTGTATGGGAGCTCCCATTAATATTAATTTTATTCTGTTTTTTAGTATTTGTTGTTATAGCGGCAACAGAAATACATCATTTGTGGAAATTTCAACTGTCTTCACGGTTCATGAGACAGACGGACAGACAGAGAGACCGACCGACGGAAGGACAGCGGAGTCTTAGTAATAGGGTTTCCGTTTTTACCCATTGGGTACGAAACCCTAAAAAGTTAGAGTTAAATGGGTTGTTTACACAGTTTATTAATTCACGGTCTAAGCTGTGATGAAAAACTATTTACAAACTCAAATAACAACGACGCGACTATAAACTAAATGAACTTTGATTGAATATTTTTTTTAACTTTGATAGTGCCGTGTACGATTCGGCGTTACCAATTAAATTAAAATTACTTCAAGTGTGCCTATAAAATTTGAAGAGTTCTCGATTTCTCCATGATCCCATCATCAGATCCTGACCTGTTGACCATGGGACCACCTGGAAAGTATACCCTTTTAAACAACATAAAAAATTCAAATCGGTCCATACTAAATATAACATACATTTATACGCATATAAGTCTGAGTGTTTACAATAAAATTTACGATCAGTTGCTAAAGCGGCCGAATTGCAGTTGCGAGACTAGTTGTTGGTTTCAAATTTTTAGCTGATAACCTTGCAGTTCTGTCACTTTTGAGTATCGTTATAGACGAAGGTAATTAAAGGTTGTAAACAAAGTAGCGTCCAACAACTTGACACCCTCTTAAGGTCATTAATTCTGTCTCGTTGTTTAGCAACAATAAGTCAGGTCAACGGACCCTTGGTCTAACCCTTTCACCGATAAGTTCAATTGAAGCTATTTCTGTTTGTCTCGATAAGTGTGGTTAGCATGTTTAAGAACTACTCCATCGTTCGTTCTATTCGAATGGTAGAAAACTACAAGTCCGTATAGTGGCCACACATGAAATCGCCCTGAGTATGCCCGACTAAGGCAGGAATCAGTGTAAAGTCTTTGCCCGACCGCGAAAAACCAAAGTCTGTGTTACAGCGTTTAGCTGTAACATCTTGCATTCACTAATTATGTATGTTGTAGACCAACTCAGCCTAATCGAGTAGTTAAGGTGCCCACAACGATTTTGATACCGGACTGACATTTGTAGTGTGGCTTGTTGAATTACACAAAATATTTATTTAAAAAAATTGATGTAGGTAGTTTCAAAAGATTAACATAATGAAATAGATCCAAAAAGAAATAATCCCGTGGCTGTAATTTGCCCCTCCACCGCCCGCTTTCACGGTATAAAAATCAATGTAATTCTCTGACCCCTAAACTACCACTATGCAAAAAATCATGTCGATCCTGTGAAAAACAAAAACAAATCTATCCCACGGGAACCATACATTTTTCCGGGATAAAAAGTAGCACTAGCATATATATGTGCTATTGCAGACTATAATCTATCTCTGTGCCAAATTTCATCCAGATCTGTTCAGCCGTTCTGGCGTGATTGAGTAACAAACATACATACATCCATACAAACTTTCGCGATTAGGTATAATATTAGTGGGAAGTGAGATAACATTATGTATGTACTCTTATAAATAAATTTCACTACACCATCGATATAGTATCACTAACGACCCGACACAAATAACACGTAAATTAATCTAAAACCCACCACACACTCGATGGATATCTCACCTAAATTGTTCAATCGAGATTGAACAAGCCACACTACAAAATGTCAGTTCGGCATCGAAATCGACCCGATCGTTTAAATTTGTGGGCACCTTAACTACTCGATTAGGCTGAGTTGGTAAATTTATACTATGAGAGGTTGTGTAGGTATATTATTGGCCGTGTTTTTCATAACATTGATTGACTGAAATGGGTCCCTGGAACCATAACACGGTTTCGAGAGATGTAAGGCAACCTGAGAATAAGAAAATCTAATAAAAATGTATACTGTTGTTACATAGAGTACGACGTCTCTATCCATCTCTCTAACATCCGTAGACTGTCGCTGGACGCCGCTGTATGCCTGACGGGCCAGCAGCGATGAAATCGCTTTGGATCCCTCTTTATCCTTATTTTCTTCGAATCTACTGGACGAAAAAAGTACAAACTTGGTATATATTTTATATAGTTTATATAGAGTTTGATGTCCCAATCACGGTCGTATAGCGTAAATACTCGAATTTCGATTTTGGAAATTAAATTTGGGAGAAATAAGATTTAGGTAAATTTGTTTTTTCAATTGCATCATGTGACATGTCAAATGAAAGGGACACAAATGTATTTTTTTATATCATATAATATATACATATAATATTAAAGAAAATATTCCTACAGAGAGTACTTATTTTCCTTAATTCCTACTAAAATACTTTTTCAATATTTATTTGTTTAGTACCTGCCCATCTACCGTCAGATCTTTGAAACTATTTAATTTATTTTTTTAACATTACAATGGCATTGCTGTAGTTCAGGCAGCTACAGCTAGGTGGCGCTGTCGTAAGTTATAATATAAATTAATAAAATATAGGTACTTACCATAATTTGAAAGAACTAACATACAAATAATCCTCTGTAGAACATCAAGATGGTTTCCGGAATCTGGAACTGCTTGTGTTTGGGGTCGATTCTCGCTATTTCGATATTTAGTCGAATTACAGAAATATCTACGTCAATATACCTACAACAAAAATATCTACTTGGGCCGATTCTCGCACTTTCGATATTTTTGTCTTACTTTTGATACTCTTTGATACTTAATATCCTCATATATTTTTCAATCCTATATTTTTCAGTCCTGAAAAGCTTTTTTATGTAAATTTAATACTAAGCAATTATAAAAACAAATTATTTTTTTCATAATTTCTGACAATTCCTGAAAAACATTTTATATACCTACTTTTTTCGTGAATACCATACAAAAACAATAAGTTGTACTTTTTTCATAATTGCTGAAAATTACAGAAAATTTCAGTAAGAAATTGTCATTATGTACCTCGAGGAGATTTAGGAGCTTATATTTCGCGAAATTAAATATTTACCAAATAAAATTAACCCAAGTCCACTTATTTATTTAATTTAATTATGGATATAAGACTCTTAAAGCCACAAAGACTTCATCGGCCACTGCCTGGCCGTGCCTTGGCAAACAATTTAGGTAGGTACTATTATTTGTTTAGATTATCTAATCTAATCTAATGTTTTTTTACAGAAAAACAATGTGGAAGAAATAGAACGTCGTTTGAGATATTTTGACTACAAATCACCATCAGAATTGTCATTAATTTTAAATAAGGCTTTAGACGACGCCGCTGCGCTTATACAGAAATTTCTGAAAGATATTAAATATTCGAATATTTCGACTGGGAGCAGTGACAATGTTATGAGACGTTTTTCTAATGAATTGGATCTGAAGCAGTCCCAATTACGAAATGATGAAATTGTTAGTATTATTCAAGTAAAAGTGTAAAGTGTAAACTAACGACCCTCACACGGGTACAATATCGGCTTATAACAAATTGAATACCCTAAGTAAATACGCTGGTTTGGACACGTTGAAAGAATGAAGGATGAAAAATTGACTAAAAAGGTTTATATGGCTGAAGTGAAAGGAAATGCTGGCAGAGGACGACCTAGGTGTACTTTTATTGAACATATAAAAAATGTATTAATCGATGGAAATATTAAAAGTACACACAATCGCCGACTAAAATATTGAAGAAAAAAAAGTTTAAATCTGTATGAATATACTAGTTTTTTTATTTCAGCAAAGGATCTACCAAAGTATTGTGAAGAAGAGAAAATACATGTCTGGCGCGACCCACAATGCATCAAACAATAAAGTCTCCCGGAAGTTAATTAAAATTCACATTGCAGATATTATGCAAACATTAATTAGTTTGGAAAAGCTTATATTTAAAGTAATATATATTTTATTGAAGTGAACTTCTTTAGAGAGAAAAAATTTACATGTGGTCATATATAAAAACTACAGATGGCGCGCTCCCATTAACAATAAATTCATATTTATTTATTACTAGCATTCCGCCCCCGGCTTCGCCCGTGGATATTTGCGAACAAAATAAAATATACCCTACAGCACTCATAGATAATGGCTTGCCTGCACTACCCCTACCCCTACCCCGATCCCTACCCCTACCCCCTACCCCTACCCCTAGCCCTGTCTCTGCCCCTACCCCTACCGCTACCCCTACCCCTACCCCTACCCCTACCCTGTTTCCCACGACTTCGTACGTGTCTATTTCAGAATGTTGACAAACATACACTTCTTTTGTCATGTTCACCTCTGCCCACCCCGTTCCCGTCGTCATGCCGTGATGGTATATAGCCTATGTCTCACGAAGAATGTAGCTTTCTAATGGTGAAAGAATTTTTAAAATCGGCCCAGTAGTTTCTGAGCCTATTCATTACAAATAAACTAACAAATGTTTCCTCTTTATAATATTAGTATAGATATAGATTTAAGTCAATTTATATATTTCTCTCTCTCTCTCTCTCTTTCTTCATGGGTTGCCTGCAGTTGCCAAAACCGTGTTACGGTTCCAGGGTACCCATCGGAAGACCAAGTCACCCTCGTATTAGTGAAGCTAGTTGAGGTATATTTAGATGGAAAAGCCTCTAAAGTGTGGTTTGTCGGATTATTTAGCTACTAGCTACATAAGTTTTTAATAAAAAATGGTACATGGCCGTGATTTGGAATCGAACCTGGGCTCTGCCTAGTTAATACCAGACGTCTCAACCACTTGGCCACCACATTATTTAAAAAAAATTTAGGATTTAAGTAACAAAATATCTCATTGGGTTCGTTATTACACAATACTGAAGCTTAAATAACTATTATTCTGTTTATTTTCTTTTTGTCTGTCCCAATATTTTTTTTCTTTCTTCACAACCCGCCTTTACAGCTCCTGAAACCGCTTCTTTTATATTCATCATACCTTTCATGCTCGTCGATTGTGTGTAGGTACTTTTAATATTTCCATCGATCAATGTATTTTTTATATATTCACTAAAAGTACACCTAGGTCGTCCTCTGCCAGTATTTCCTTTCACTTCAGCCATATAAACCTTTTTAAACAATCTTTCATTCTTCACTCTTTCAACATGTCTAAAGTCTCGCTTCCATAAGTAAGTGATGGAACTAAAACAACAAATGTATATTCATTTTACTTTTAGTTGTAAGTTGTGTATTTCTACATACATTGTTTAGTCCAACAAATACCTTGCTTTTATAAGTTTTAAAATTGTTTTTATTGCAGAGTTCAGAGGGATGGCCAGATATCATACTTTGGCTTTTAAATGGAGGTTCGAGAGTGGCCTACTGCAAGATTCCTGTATCAACAATTATCTACTCAGCCACACCTGAACAATGCGGTAGAAGTTGCTCCCAAATACAAACACTCTATATGAAGGTATATAGATACTGCGCCAAATAAGTTGAGCTCTTTGACATTCGGTGCATAGTACAAATTAGGGTCAAAATGTCATTCGCCGGTACTAATTTAATTTTATAATATTTTTTTTCCACGCCTTTTATCCCAAGAGGGGTAGGCAGAGACAATCGAATGCCATTTGCTACGATCCTGACATACCTCTTTCGCTTCTTTTATATCCATCATACCTTTCATACATGCTTGGCGATTGTGTGCACTTTTAATATTGCCTTCTATCAACGAGTTTCTTGCATTTATATATGCAAATCGGATTTTTTTATTATGATAACTTTACGTGACAAAATGACGGTGCTGTAAAATTAATATTAAAGTTTGTTTCCTCTACGAAGCAAGAGGACGTCCAATTTGTCGATATATTAGGTACTCAATATCGATGGATATTATAATATTGCAAATCTTTACAACCGCTTTAAAAATGTGGCACTGGCCATTTGTTTCATGGCACTGGCCTCCTTGGTTTTAAATCAAAGAATTGAATGCCAGTCTCTCATAGCCCGTTCTACAGAAAGCTTTATACAATATAATTTTAGATTTGATTTAAGGAGTCTCAAAAGAAGATGGCCAGTTGCATTAAACAAGTGGCCATAGTGCCACATAGTGCCATCGCAGTCATACAGAAATACTTTAATTTCAGCCTTTAAAATGTCCAAAACATATGACAACATTATCTACAGGATGTTTTTGTATCGCTGCCAAACTGGACGTATGTTTATGGATGAGTTTATTTCGTCAGAAATCTGTTTTCGTAAAATCACTTCCACCTGGTTATCACATAAGATCTAAAGACGTTGACATGTGCTTGAAATCTAAGTCTATGGTAATTTTATTTAAATCTACTACTTTTTACATTCCTTATAAATAAATCAAATTAAAACAATAAAACCAAAAAAAATCACCTGTTTCTCTTTAAAACTGTATCTACGAATTATTTTAAGTCGTATTGGCATAATCAATACCTACAGAACAAACAATAAGGGCCGTCGGTGGTCGAGTGGGTAAAACGTCGGCTCCTAACTGAGAAGTCGCTGGTTCGATGCCCACATCCAATGGGTTTTTATAATAAAAAATATATGTACATTATCCGACAAACCGTAAAAAGAGGCTTTTCCACCTATATACCTCAAACAGAGCTGGCCACTCGTTAGATATAGCCTTAAAAAAATCTTTGGCTAAGTGAGGAAGACTTTGTCTTCCACTGGGTACCCTGAGGCTGGCAACGGTTCCTGGGAGCTGTAAGGCAACCCATGAAGATTCAAAGATCAAACAAAAAGCATGAGCATTGAGAAATTAATAGTGAAAAGCGCAATTTGTGTCATTTTCGCCACGATTTAAGGTTTTTTTAATTAATCTTCCCTGAAACGAGCATTTTCTAATAGAAAATTCGTATTTTTTAGATATTGGAGTGCAGAGGTTACATTTATAGAGCGAAATTGAACAGTGGTTTTGACAAGACTGGCCTGGCAGATCCATTTGTTCGAATAAATATAATGAATTCGTCAAAAGACAGTGAGGTATTTTAAGATATTATAACCGTCTTCTCAATTTAAAAAACCGAAAGAATGCATTGATCATTTGAAGAAATTGGGGATTTTAAAATTTGGTTTAATATAATTTTAGACTAAAATAGATTCTCTCCACGGCATCACCTGTATTATTTTAATATCAATGTTCACTCCAACCGCTTAGGTTAGCCACATTATATGAGCAATATAATAATTATTTATTTGATATTTTCCTTTGAAAACCTTTATGATATCGACATTAAACACAAAGCATAATGTAAGTATTACCTTACAATTGTTAACAAAATTCACTCAGCGTTTTTGTAGATTATACTGCACAAATAGTTCTGTCAGACAGATATAACAGACTTCATTTTTAATCTTGTTTATTACATTATTTCTTATTTATATACTTAATATTTACAGATTAAAATAAATACACTAACGCCAGTTTGGAATCAAGTACTAACAGTTCAGAAAATGATATTTACATCTATGGAAAGACTACTTTCTAATCCACCAATAGTTTTAGTTGAAATATATGACAATGATGATGGGGTAAGAAATGACAAGTTCTTTATTAAGTAGTAGAAAAAAAAATAGAGAAAGTCTAACGGAACCCTAAACTTGCAATAAAACGTAGCTTGTCCATCTGGATTTTCTGAATAATATAGATTCCTACATACATCTAAATATATAAAACTGTCGTGTCGCTAACTGACTGACAATCAACTGCCAAAATCACTATGAAAATTTAATATGATTTTTCGATAATCAACCCTAAGGTGTGCTTAGGGTGTAAATGTTTTATTCCTAATACAACACTTACTAAGTCGCGGGCCACTGCTAGACGTAAGTATATAAAAGTCACGCCTGTTTCCCAGAAGGTTATGCAGAGACAATGGATTTCCATTTGCTATGATCTTGACATGAACTTCATTCACTCTCATCATATTCTTCATCTCGTCGCTTTGACCTGACCTTTCTCGAGGACTCTTCCTATTTGATTCATATCAGTAAATAATTTTTCAATTCGATCCAGTAATACAATATAATAGTTTGATTTGTCCCTCAAATTAGGACACCTGTTACATTGGTATCATTATAACGCTACTCAATGACTACAAATCTTATTTTTGAGAAATAGGCAATAATAATAATATTAATTCCCAATTTATCCCGAAGAATATTCGGTATACAATGTAGCCTGTGTTCATCTCTCATTAATCTATCTCTGTGCAAAAAATAACGTGGAACCGTTGCTCTGTTGTAGCGTGATAAAAGGACAAACAACTTTAGCATTTTGTAATATTAGTTAGGACTAGGCTAACTAACGTGGCAGTTCTTAATAAGGGCTGCTATAAGAGTTTATAGTAGGCCGGTCCTGGTCTAAGAAACTCGAGGTTTTTAATTCAATTGTAATTTACAACGTTTTAGGACAAACACGAGTTGATAGGAAGAGTGCCTGTACAGCCAACATTCTTAGAGAACCATCTAGATACAAACACTCAGCCTCTACAGTGGTACGAAATATTTAAAGGAGTAGAATGTACTGGACAAATACTTATGGCCTTCCAGTTGACACAGGTTAGTGAAGACAGTAATAATAAATCGTATTCATGATAAAATCTAATTAAATTTACCACAGCACAGAAACAATATTTTATTCGTAAATTTATATACTATATATAACTTTAAAAATAAGGCAATATAATAAAAAAATCAACAACTAAAAGAAAGAATGTACCTCAAATATAAAGTGGTTAAGAAGCTATGGGAACCCGGTCATGTGCCAATGAGTTTTTTATAATAAAAAACTTATACACTTAGAGGCTTTTCCATTTAAATATATCTCAACAGAACTGGCCACTCGTTAGGTATAGCCTCATAAATAGCATGATCTTCCGAATGGTACTCTGAAACAGATAACACGTGAGGAAAAAAATTATATAAATAATTGCTTATTTTAGAATTAGTATTTTGTGAAATCACAGACAATCACTTATTAATATTATTTTTATAGATACCTGAAACGTTAATGAAATCTACGTTTTATACATCCGTAGAAGAAGCGTATTCACCTTTGGTTACTAAAAAGAAACCAGAAGAAACCATTGAACGGATCCCGCCAAACTTAATACCCGAATCTACATCTTATAAGTAATACCGAATCTATATTTGCTTAAATCTTAATAGGTAGTCACAACCTAGTAGGATCGGGGAAAAAGTTAGTCTGAAATAAAATATTGTAGAAAAGAATTTCTCTTGTGACAAAATCTCTACTCTAATTGCAATTTTACACGTATTTTTAAGAACCCTTATCCAGCTAATAGGTTATAGTATCGCACCTGGCATTCAGCAGGTACAAATTAAATCTAAATATTTCAGACTAGACGTTTACTGGTGGGGTCTACGTGACATAGCAATATCAAGGAAACCCTGTGTTGTTTTTGAAATGGATGATTTAAAAATACGATCAGAGGTTATTTTGGAAAAGAAAACCAATTGCAACTTTCCAAATGGCAAATCCACGCATATATTCGAGGCTCCATTGAAAGATATATACTGCCCTCCTATTAGTTTGAAGTTGTATGACAGCAGTACGTTTGGCAGAACAATATTTCTTGGAACTAACGTGGTTAAAAATCCTAATAAGTACCTTGTGAGTTGGTTGCCGAAGAACGAAAGAGAAGCATCATTAAAAACAGATTCCTTTATGTCTTCAAATTTCTCCAAAGGTAAATATTGTATTATACCTATTATAAGTTTTTAGGACTCCATTCCAATGAGATAAATGAAGGTGATGATCATATTTTCATACCATACCTACTAGGTAGGTTTCCGCCCCCCAGCGTCGTCTATGGAAAATGTCGACAGTAGATGTCCTTGATAGTGCGTCGATGGCCGAGTGGTTAAGACGTCTGGTATATAGACCGCGGTTCGAATCTGGCCATGAACTAATGAGTTTTTTATGTACATAATCCGACGAACCACACTTAAAGGCTTTTCCAGCTGAATATACCTACCTCAACAAAACTGGCCACTCGATAGGTATTGCCTCACAAATACCATTGGCTAAAAGAGGACAACTTTATCTGCCGCTGGGTACCCTGGGACCGGTTCCGAGAGCCGTAAGGCAACCCGTGAAGAAAGTAATAATAATAATTTGTAAAATAGTGTCTTCTACCTCCCGTGATTACGGAATGATTGACCTTCCAACTGAGTAGTTTCTTGATAAAAACTCAAAAAAAAACGCTAGTACGGTATTTATGTATAAAAATTAATTTAGAAGTAGATAATTGCCTTTTTTTAAAGTGTACCGACTTCAAAAATTATGCACTGAAAAGTGTTCTTTCCGAAAGCAAATGCACAAGTCACTATAAAAAAACCAAATCGCTTCATATGTGCTTATAAAGCTTATCATCAGATCCTTACCTGATGACCATGGGCCCAACTGGAAAGTAGGTATACCCTTTCAAACAAAAAAAAAACCAAATCGATTCAAGTAATCGGGGAACATACATAAAAAAAAGATTCCGACGAATTGAGAACCTCCACTCCTCCTTTTTTTGAAGTCGGTTAAAAATAGATGGCAAGCTTGGAAAATTCGTATATATCGCGAACCCACCACCAGAAACTTGGCAAGTCAACGATTCCATAATTAAGACAGGTATTATATTACTAACTTTCAAAAAACAAACGGGCGTCGGTGGTCTTGTGGGTAAGAAAGACGTCGGCTCGCAACTGAAAAGGCGCACGTTCGATTCCTACATCCGACCATATACCAATGGGGTTTTTATTATTAAAAATATATGTACATTATCCGACGAACTGTTTCCGTATCCGACAGGCTTTTCCATCTATATACCTCAACAGAGGTGGCCCCTCGTTAGTGTTAGCCTCAAAAAATCATTAGCTAAATGTAGACGACTTTGTCTTCCACTGGGTACCCTGGGGCCGGCAACGGTTCCCGGGAGCTGTTGGCAACCCGTGAAGAATAAAAATAACTCAAATTTTATCAAGTAGCTCCCAATATTCCACCGTTAAAAATTTTTTTTTTTCAGTAAATCCCGTAATATATAACACCGAACCAGTACCACAAACCATCAATTCGACAACAGAAAGCGATCTCATGTCACTCGAACAAAATGTCTCCAAATCTTTAAATAAGATTAGCAAAATATTCTATAGAAAAAAAAAATCTGAGGAGGAATTCACATTGTTACCTGTTATTAAAACGAAGTCTGCAAGATTGTCGAGGTCTAAATACGGCGTCAAGGCTGAAGAAGAACACGTTGAAAAGGATTGGTGGATGAGGTTCTTTTGCTCTCAAAGTGTAATTATTATTGACTACTTTCCGCCGCTGCGTCGCCCGTTTTCATCCCCTTTATGGTGTTGAGTTCATACAAAAATCCCAAAGAAGCACTTTCAGTTTTTCCCCAATTATCCTGGCAACTTTTTTAATTTTTCTTTCCTAAACAGTGTAACATTTTTGCACACACTTGTTAATATCTACAGTGTGTATGAACAATGATACACAGTGCCCATTGCGTTCAAAGCGGTGTGTATCGCTAATGCACATCCTTTTCATACATTTTAGAAGGTACAAAAAATGTGCTGGCCTGGGCAAATCTTTTGGTGTATTTGGGTTTGGGGTACGACTTATGCTTTAGAAACTATGAAAGATTGACTAACTAAAAAAATACTAATTTATTCGTACGAACCCAAACAATGTGTGAAATTTGCAATTGCGCTTGGCGTAAAAAAATTGTCATCGGTCCAGCCATTATCTAAAGAAGCGGTTACTAAAGAACAGTGCATTTAATTTGTATTTATGATTCTGACCATGGCTTCGCTCGTATTGTTAACATAGCCTTACCACACTATTGACCCACACCGGCTTGTCACGGGTCCAAAAGTTGTTTTTTTCCAACTATCTCTGTGCAAAAAAATCACGGCGATTCGTTGCTAGTTGTGTTGTGACTTGAAAGAAGGAAAAAAATATTCAATTATTCTGAACAGTTAACACTGCGATTTTCACTATTAGGTAGAATTATTTATGAGAAAAGGTAAAAAAAGCAGTAAACATGGACATATCATGTTTAGGAGCTGGGAATTAACAGTATAAGTGAATCAAATCGGGGGAAAAGTAGTTACCTAAGTGGCCTAAACCTAGTTAATACCAGAGGTCTCGACTTCGTAACAAAACCCTCAATACAACCCTTAACGTTTAGTTTTTATTAATATAGTTTATTTTTCAGGAATGTGCAGGTGATGATAGACTAAACGAAAAAGACAAAATAACGGTAATTTTAATTAATTTTATTCTTTATTTAGCTATATCTCTGTCTATCTATCTATCTGTCTGTCTGTTACGGTTTTCATTATGAGATAGGTTGATAGACAAGGAAGGTTTACACATAGACCTATCATGTTTAGGAGCTGAGCATTAACAGTATAAGTGAATTTAAACGAAAAAAATTTGCTCCTGCGTGTTTTCATTTCGTATTATGTCTAATCCGTCACATATATAACAAAATAATGTATGAAGGAATTGTGAAGAATAAAATAATATACAAAAATGTCATTGGTATCGTATATGTATCTCCAATAGATAAGTAGTAGTTATTGTATTTGTGTATGTATTCAAATTGCTGTTAACCAGTATTGTGCCCGTGCGAAGTCGGGGGCGGGGTCGCGTATTTATTAATTTATCAACAGATTTTGACAAACATTATTCTTCACGGGTTACCATACAGCTCCCGGGAAACCGTTGCCGGCCCCAGGGTACTCAGTGAAAGACAAAATCTCCCTCATTTAGCCAATGATTTTTGTGAGGCTATACCTAACGATTTGCCAGCTCTGTTGAGGTATATAGATGGAAGCCGCTTTGCCAAACATAAACAAGGTATTTTATTTTATTTATTCATTATAGACGTTACAAAGAAAATTACATTTAAATGTATGTCATCGTTAAAATAAATTTCTGTTATCATCTATTTTATAAACGGTGCAAATACTTAAATATAGACGTATCAAGTCTTTGCGCACAAAACGACACTATACACCCCGCAATACGAGCACTTTATCCTATTTTAGTGATTTTTCAATTGGAGAGTAGTTAGGTTAGGTTAGGTTAAGTTAGGTTAGCTTCCGGTGCAAATACTTAATTACAGACGTATCTAGATCAAGTCTTTGCGCACAAAACGACACTATACACCCCGCAATACGAGCACTTTATCCTATTTTAGTGATTTTTCAATTGGAGAGTAGTTAGGTTAGGTTAGGTTAAGTTAGGTTAGCTTCCGGTGCAAATACTTAATTACAGACGTATCTAGATCACGTCTTTGCGCACAAAACGACACTATACACCCCGCAATACGAGCACTTTATCCTATTTTAGTGATTTTTCAATTGGAGAGTAGTTAGGTTAGGTTAGGTTAAGTTAGGTTAGCTTCCGGTGCAAATACTTAATTACAGACGTATCTAGATCACGTCTTTGCGCACAAAACGACACTATACACCCCGCAATACGAGCACTTTATCCTATTTTAGTGATTTTTCAATTGGAGAGTAGTTAGGTTAGGTTAAGTTAGGTTAGCTTCCGGTGCAAATACTTAATTACAGACGTATCTAGATCACGTCTTTGCGCACAAAACGACACTATACACCCCGCAATACGAGCACTTTATCCTATTTTAGTGATTTTTCAATTGGAGAGTAGTTAGGTTAGGTTAGGTTAAGTTAGGTTAGCTTCCGGTGCAAATACTTAATTACAGACGTATCTAGATCACGTCTTTGCGCACAAAACGACACTATACACCCCGCAATACGAGCACTTTATCCTATTTTAGTGATTTTTCAATTGGAGAGTAGTTAGGTTAGGTTAGGTTAAGTTAGGTTAGCTTCCGGTGCAAATACTTAATTACAGACGTATCTAGATCACGTCTTTGCGCACAAAACGACACTATACACCCCGCAATACGAGCACTTTATCCTATTTTAGTGATTTTTCAATTGGAGAGTAGTTAGGTTAGGTTAGGTTAAGTTAGGTTAGCTTCCGGTGCAAATACTTAATTACAGACGTATCTAGATCACGTCTTTGCGCACAAAACGACACTATACACCCCGCAATACGAGCACTTTATCCTATTTTAGTGATTTTTCAATTGGAGAGTAGTTAGGTTAGGTTAGGTTAAGTTAGGTTAGCTTCCGGTGCAAATACTTAATTACAGACGTATCTAGATCACGTCTTTGCGCACAAAACGACACTATACACCCCGCAATACGAGCACTTTATCCTATTTTAGTGATTTTTCAATTGGAGAGTAGTTAGGTTAGGTTAAGTTAGGTTAGCTTCCGGTGCAAATACTTAATTACAGACGTATCTAGATCACGTCTTTGCGCACAAAACGACACTATACACCCCGCAATACGAGCACTTTATCCTATTTTAGTGATTTTTCAATTGGAGAGTAGTTAGGTTAGGTTAGGTTAGGTTAAGTTAGGTTAGCTTCCGGTGCAAATACTTAATTACAGACGTATCTAGATCACGTCTTTGCGCACAAAACGACACTATACACCCCGCAATACGAGCACTTTATCCTATTTTAGTGATTTTTCAATTGGAGAGTAGTTAGGTTAGGTTAGGTTAAGTTAGGTTAGCTTCCGGTGCAAATACTTAATGATAGACGTATCTAGATCACGTCTTTGCGCACAAAACGACACTATACACCCCGCAATACGAGCACATTATCCTATTTTAGTGATTTTTCAATTAGAGAGTAGTTAGGTTAGGTTAGGTTAAGTTAGGTTAGCTTCCAGTGCAAATACTTAATGATAGACGTATCTAGATCACGTCTTTGCGCACAAAACGACACTATACACCCCGCAATACGAGCACTTTATCCTATTTTAGTGATTTTTCAATTGGAGAGTAGTTAGGTTAGGTTAAGTTAGGTTAGCTTCCGGTGCAAATACTTAATTACAGACGTATCTAGATCACGTCTTTGCGCACAAAACGACACTATACACCCCGCAATACGAGCACTTTATCCTATTTTAGTGATTTTTCAATTGGAGAGTAGTTAGGTTAGGTTAGGTTAAGTTAGGTTAGCTTCCGGTGCAAATACTTAATTACAGACGTATCTAGATCACGTCTTTGCGCACAAAACGACACTATACACCCCGCAATACGAGCACTTTATCCTATTTTAGTGATTTTTCAATTGGAGAGTAGTTAGGTTAGGTTAGGTTAAGTTAGGTTAGCTTCCGGTGCAAATACTTAATGATAGACGTATCTAGATCACGTCTTTGCGCACAAAACGACACTATACACCCCGCAATACGAGCACATTATCCTATTTTAGTGATTTTTCAATTAGAGAGTAGTTAGGTTAGGTTAGGTTAAGTTAGGTTAGCTTCCAGTGCAAATACTTAATGATAGACGTATCTAGATCACGTCTTTGCGCACAAAACGACACTATACACCCCGCAATACGAGCACTTTATCCTATTTTAGTGATTTTTCTATTAGAGAGTAGTTAGGTTAGGTTAGGTTAGATTAGGTTATATTACGATAAAATAAAATAAAATAACCACAGATTTTAAATTAAATGCTCTGTTCACAGACTACTATATATGGCTCTGTTGCGTTTCAATATTACTATGACACTTAGCTAAAAACTTTCATTATTTTATGAAAGTTTATTATTTAAGTCAGAATTATTTTAGAAAATATTTTATTACTAAAGTTTTATTTGCTTTTAGAATAAAGTATTTTAAATCAACAATTAATTACAATTAATAACTATATTTTAAAATTGACTTAATGTTTTATTTCATCATTCACTCAATTTGAATTTTGCATTATCTAAACGCCAACGGTTAACATATTAGGAAGCCGATTACCGCTCTCTAAGCTTCTATAATTCCAATTCCAATGTCATCAGACACAGGCGCCGGTAAACGGAATCGGTTTGAAGTCGATTCCGATTACCGGCGGAGTTACGCAATTAGGCTGCTGGTTAGGTCAAAAATCCGCCAAGTTGCAACCCTCGCGCCAGAGAAAAATCCAGGAAAACCTTCTAAACAGGTCCCGCAATGAACCGATCCCCGAACCGCCCGCCGCGTACCACCGTTGAACTCAGGATAGAAGCCCGAACAAAATGAGCCCCCACCCGACACCACAGGTCCAAAACCGACAAATCGATATGAATCGAATCGCGCTTGACCAAAATGGATGTCGACCCCGTCAGAAGCAGAACGGCAGGTCGCACTGTGGGTGTGTTTGGGCTCCCCGAAACGGCCGCGACGAGATCTTTCCAATGGTACTGTCAAATAGTGTCTCAGGGTTTACAAGTGCATTATTTTGAAACCACAAGTGCACAAGTAGGTACCTAAATAGAAACAACAGTAAACAGTGATTGATTTTGTTGTTGGTTTTTTTTCATTGTGACGACAATTAATTCAAACGTCGAAGGCGGCATAAACTGGACTCGGAATAAAATTGTATATTAGATCGAAGCTCAAGAGGCGACATAAACTGGACAAATTGAGCGGTTTTTAAATATTAATAAATAATAAAAAAATCTATTGTTATGGCAGTTAAATGCAGCACAAGCACCCAGAGTATGAGGAATGATGAACCGATCCCCGAACAGCCCGCCGCGTACCACCATTGAACACAGGATAGAAGCCCGAACAAAATGAGCCCCCACGCGACACCACAGCTCCAAAACCGACAAATCGATATGAATCGAATCGCGCTTGACCAAAATGGACGTCGACCCCGTCAGAAGCAGAACGGCAGGTCGAAGTGTGGGCGTGTTTGGGCTCCCCGAAACGGCCGCCACGAGATCTTACGGTCAGATAGTCTCTCAGGGTTCAAACCCCACTCATCGAAAATCCAGAAAATTTTGTAGCACTGGTCCCGCAAATAACCACTCCTCGAATCACCGGTCGCGCACCACCGCTGTACTCAGAGCGACAGCCCCTATGAAATGAGACCCCACTCGACACCAAAAGCGCCAAAATTGGCAAATTTATTGTGATCGCACTTGACCAAAATGGGTGCCGATCCAGGCAGGAGCTGCAGAACGGCAAGGTCCCAGTGAACCGATTTCAATTTTATTAACTTCAATAATCTTCCTAGGGTCCGCAAAATCCCACAGTGTGTGACGTGGGTTAGGAAAATGTCTTTATAAATTTGTAATTAAATGCGGAAAAAATCTAAAATGAAAGGGGAAGTTAGTCAAAAATAGGCTGTGTCAGTGTACAATTAGAAAAGTACATATATGTTATAGATCATCTCGACGAGATAATCTTCAAAACACCTTTAAAATTGATATATATTTTTCTCAATTTTTTGAATTTAAAAATTATAGCTATCATGTATCGATTGCATTTATCACCTTTAATCTTAAAGAAAAAATATTTTTAAATAATTTCGTGCCTGAAAATTTTCTAGAATTGTGAAAATTTTAATGTATCAAAATTTCTAAGTTGTGTTCTATGGTGTAAGGATACAGACGGGCCCATATACTTGTAATGTTGAAACATCTCATTAATCTTCACGGGTTACTTTACAGCTCCCGGGAACCGTTGCCGGCCCCAGGGTACCCAGTGGAAGACAAAGTCTTCCTCATTTAGCCAATGATTTTTTAAGGCTATACCTAACGAGTGACCAGTTCTGTTGAGGGATGTAGATGGAAAAGTCTCTTTGTACAGTTTGTCGGATGATGTACATAGATATTATATTATATAAATTATATTATATAAATTTTATTATAAAAACCAATCGGTACATGGTCGGATGTAGGAATCGAACCCGCGACTTTTCAGTTGCGTCTTACCCACTCGACCACATCTCATTAATCAGTCATATTATGTTATTAACAGATATATAGCTCGGAACTGGAATGTCAACAAGGATTCTCAAAATTCAAAGATTGGTGTTCAACACTCAAATTGTACAATGGCAAGAAAACTGGGATTCCTGAGAAAGATATGCAATTGTACTGCGGATTCTTGAAAGCTGGTATAGCTATATACCGCTGGCCGCCACCTGCCAATACGATAGCGGTCAGTCCGTCTGGTGTGGATTTAAATAAAGGGTAAAATAATTTGGTTGTGAATTTTTATTGTCTGTGAACAACGCAGAAGAGGGCAGTTGGCCTTCCCTTCCTTTTCAATTCACATACGTCTATTAAATATCGGGTATAATTTTATCAATTACCTAATAAATGCATTTTCAGTGACCTAATAAATAATATTTGTTCCTAAAATAGTAGATCTGTCACCTAAATTGGATCACCAAATAATAAAATCATAAAATAAAATGCTTACCTAAATAAAAAAAATAAGGATATATTATTAAGGAAATAATTTATTAATCATCAAATAATTATATTGGGTTTCAAAATAATAAAAGTGTCACTAAAACTTAATCACCAAACAATATAAAAATTGTTTAACCTAACCTAACCAAAACCTAACCTAACCTAACCTAACCTAACGTAACAGATTAGTGACACATCTAAACTTAGGTGACAGAAAATATTGTTCTCTTAAATATCTACTGATACATAAATATAGCCGTACGTCACATTAATATGTACTTTTGACGATAAAGAGTACATAATACTGATCTTGACAGCTAAATGTTCTGAATCCAAAATTTACTGACCAATGAATACACTGTGGGCTAAATCTACACCCTTGCCCCGAGGACGGCTTGAAACATTTTCATACTCCATAATATGTCTCGCCCTCTCTATTTGTAGTTAATTACTTTATGCGGATAAAGTATCATCACTTCACTACATATTATAAAATAAAGTCCCCTGCCTATCTATCTGTCTGTCTGTCTGTGACCTGTTCACGCACATCGGATTTTGTTACGGTTTTCACTATTGGATAGGTTGATTCACCGGCAACATTTACAAGTATTAAACATGGACCTATCATGTTCAGGAGATGAGCAGTATACTTGAATCAAGTCGGGGAACAACAGCCCCGCGAGATTTCATGTCAGAGATAACACTTTTTTTTGTAGGAAAGAATTGTATAGAATAATAAAAAAATACGGTCCGAATTGAGAACCTACTCCTTATTTTTTTTCGAAGTCGGTTAAAAATTATATACACAAAAGTCCGCGGTAGTATATATTTCTAATAGATAAGTAGTTGTAAGCGTATATATGTAGGTATTCAAATTATTGTAAATCCATATTGTTTTCTCCAGCCTTTTCTCTGGAAGTCTGGGTTAGGTGCATTTTAAGCCCCATTTATATTTTCTTAACACGAGCACTACTTATAGTTCTAATAGTTATCCGATATTTAAAGCTGTAGTTACGGACTAATGTAATGTAAGTACTTTTCTTTCAGATTTTTTGAAGATCACCCCAGTAATGATTCTACAAAGTTTCTGGTTCGCGTTTATATAGTCAAAGGTTTCAATTTAATGCCCAAAGATTTCTCGGGCAAGTCTGATCCCTACGTTATGGTTAACTGTGGAAAGAAAAAGTTTGGGGACAGAAGGACGTATGCACCAAAAACTTTGAATCCAGTTTTTGGAAAGTTAATATATTTTCTTTTTTTGATCTTAAGCTTTTTCTTTCATTAATCCACTTTTTACCATCGTTTATTATATAAATAATTGTAAAAAATGTTATTATTTTCAAACTTCATTACCAATTTAGTTAAAAATTGTGTTTTTGTAAAGATTCTTTTTTTTTCTTTCTTCACGGGGTGCCTTACAGCTCTCGAAACCGTGTTACGGTTCCAGGGTACCCAGCGGAAGACCAAGTCTCCCTCGTTTAGCCGATGGTATTTGTGAGGCTATACCTAACGAGTGGATAGTTCTGTTGAGATATATTTAAATGGAAAAGCCTCTAAGTATGGTTTGTCAGATTATGTACATAAGTTTTAATTAAAAAACCCATTGGTACATGGCTGGGCTCCGGGATCGAACCCGGGGTCTGCCTAGTGAGAAAAAACATCTCACTAGCAGACGTAGTTAATACCAGACGTCTTAACCACTCGGCCAATGACGCACCCTTAAAAGATTACCCTGTAAAGATTCTATCTTTTGTATTTCAGAATGTATGAATTTAGATGTTCTTTACCAGAGGACTATTTGTTGACAGTCTCTGTCTACGACTACAATACAATACCCCCTGATGATACAATCGGTTGCACTGGGATCGATTTGGAAGATAGAATTTACAGTAAACATCGTGGTACTTGTGGTATAGCCTCTAGGTATTCTCAGTAAGTATATTAATATCATACCTGGTTCTCATATAGATAGGCAGGTCTGATATTTATCCGCCGTCAATATCTACTGGTTTTTAAGTAAGTTATTTGTAGGCTTAGCGGCTTTAGCAAATTTTTTTATAACTTAGTCGCATGTTCTTTTACTCGTAACGGAGTAGGAAATTCTGTAAAGGTATTTTAGAGGTAGATATTTCTTACAATCGTTTTTTAAGTATTTAGTAATTTATTCCTCTCATATTCATTGTCGCAAATCGGCACTCGCTAATGGTGTTGTATTTAACATTGAAAGGGGAATGCTGAGATGGTTTGGACATGTTGAACAATTGTGTAATGAAATAATGACGAAGCAAATATATAAAGATTTAGTTCCGAAAGGACGACCAACACTAACTTAGACATACATGTATGAAACGATGTATAGATGTGCTAAGATCAAGATACGTGGCGCTCCGCCCTCTGCCTACCCCTTAGAACTCAGTTTTTGTTTGTTTTGCAGATCAGGCCCGTACAAGTGGAGAGATTGCATGCGCCCATCTGTGATATTAGAACAATTGTGTTCGCGTAACCATATCCCACCTCCAATATTTAGTGATACAACCACTGTTTTGGTGAATGGCGTAGAATATAAAAACGCTCCTGGTTCGTGATTTTTTTCTTCGTATTTATGCACGTAGTTGATATGGCAGCGAGATTTGATGCGAACAACATATGCATAAGAATGATTAAGGTAGCATGGCAGGAAAAGCACAGGGGGTGACGTGACGAAAATTTTGATTTTTCACCACCTATGACATATCTTGGATCTTTTGTTTTTGTGTCCATTAATCTATACTAATATTATAAAGAGGTAAAGTTTATAAATTTGTAAGTTTGGATGTAAATTGTAAGGGGTAATCTCTCAAACTATTGAAATGATTCTAAAACTTATTTCACGAATAGAAATCTACGATAACCTTGAGTGACATGGGTAATATTTTATTTTGTTCGAAAATATCCACGGTCGAAGCCGGGGGTGGAAAGCTAGTTGATTTATAAAAGAGTGGAAAGCCACTTTACATCTCAGTTTCTTAATAATTTTGTTACAGGCAAATACACCACCACTCTGGAACATAGGGAAAATGTTTGCTTAAATATTTTACATCAATGGCATACTTTGCCCATTTGTGGTTATCAGTTAGTACCGGAACACGTGGAGACGAGGACTTTGTATAATTCTGATAAACCAGGCTTGGATCAGGTAACAAATGATTTTTAATGTGAAACACATCTATTGGCGCGCCTCGTATAGCGTGACGGAAAGGTGCGTGCCCCGCCGCTCTCTACTACGCCTCTCTGACGGCGCCAGCTAAAAAGGGCTAAAAGAGGAAGTCTTCCGCTGTGAAATCAGGGGCCGGTAACACGGTTCTGGGAGTCGTAAGGCAATCCGTGAAGTAATAAGAAATTCACAGATCTCGTGCGCCACATGATCCTCAAAGAGCATTGGAAATGAATTTCAGTATTAAAAATAGAAAACGAACATATTGTATAGTTATATTGTAACAACTGTCATCCGAAATGATGATCTCATCGAGACCTTTCATTTTGCTAAACGCACGACCAGTCTAGAGTTAGGGTTTTCGAGATACAGCCATCCTATTTTTTAATCTTCAAATCGTTAATTATTGTATTTTTTTAATAATATTATATTGTAAATTTTGATAAACATTCCGAAATTTAAAAATATCATAAATAAGACCAAGTGTACACAGGTACCACAATTTTAGACCTTCTTTTAATTATGTTTTTAAAATGTTCATAATAATTCCTTTTGTAAATTGTAGACCTCGTCAATACAAACATTTGACACCTCAATCATTCTATAGTAACCTACAACTTGTCGCACTTTTGCTGAAAAAGTGCCTCTACAAAAGCGATCGAATAAAATTTCCAATGTTAAAAAAATATTCAGAAACCCGCGTTTTCCTGTTTCCACAAATCTTATAAATATGGCCATATTAGCACACAGATAAAGAAACCCCTATGCAGGTGTGAGCATAAAGTCAATTAAATTTCAGGGAAAAATACAAATGTGGGTTGACATATTCCCGCTCGACAGTGGCTATATAATACCTCCACCAATAGATATAGCTATACGTAAAGCCAGGGAGTACGAACTAAGAGTCATTGTGTGGGACGTTGAAGGTGTCAAACTTGATGATTATGACATTCTTACTGGACAACAAACTTCTGATATATATGTTAGGGCGTAAGTATTCAATTACGTATAATACCTATCTATCATTTTAAATGCTTTTTAGTAACTATAAATAACTTTTTTTTTGATAAATCATAGTCTATATTCATTTGAAATATTGTTGCTACATATCAGTGAAATCTTTTTTTTAAATTGGTCCAGTAGTTTCTTATTTCTTACAAACAAAGTAACTCGTAAAAACGTCCTTTTTAGGATTCCGTAGTTAAATGGTGAGAATGGAGCCCTTATAAGTTCGTGATGTCGGTCCGTATGTCACAACTCACAACCTTTTATCTTGACAGTGTTTACAACGATATTTATGATAATTTTACAGAGTAGTGTCTTGTGAGAACCGTCATAGAGTTTTGGTGTCAAATTATAAAAAAAGTCAAAGGCAGTCATGGAGACTGCTGACAGAAGTGAAATCTCAAAATTATGAAATAACATTATATACATCGGCTAAAAGAGGGAGACTTTATCTTCCACTGGGTACCCTAAGACCGATAACACAGTTTCGGTAGCTGTAAGGCAACCGGTGGAGAGAAAATAATAATAAATTTGTAAAGATATAAACATATATTTTTAAATATCTAAATGTACTCTATGGACTAGGCCATAAAAATGCACCGCTACAGGCCCTGAAAGAAAGAAATGGGACGCCATAGCAAGGAGCAAGGTGTCGTATTATCTTTTCACTGCTGTCCAAGCTCAACACGTTATAGTTATATCGTTAACATTAGCATGTCAGTGACGCGATGACACGATGACCTGAACCCACGAGATATTCCCCTACCATAAATCGCTCATAAAAATTTAATGGTAGGCTCTGAAGAATTAAACAATTTTTTTGTATACCCCGTCATGTAACATACAATTAAACAACATAATATAATTTTACAACAATTTTAATACGTACACGCTACTCTATTGTAGATAAATATTATGCTACCGTGGCCTTTTTGTAGATAATTTTAATGTACACAATTAATTCCTACTTCATGATAATAGAGCTCAGACAAATAAACCGATAAATCGTCCACTGTGAAAGTCGATCGCCAGAGTTCTAATTACTTGACATAATGAATGTTCAGAAAAATCATAGATTTCTCACTGACTGACATCCCGTTATCAAAACTACACCGAGATGGGTCCGTTTCCATATGGGGACCTCCGAAACTATAGGAGATAGCAAAATGTGTTCTAAGGAACCATCTTATAACCATTACACCCTGTATTGTATACGATCTAAATCCACAGCGCCATGTTGTGTTGTTTGTAAATAAATATAACTGTTCTGGTAAAACCATTTATTTCTAGTCACCATCTTTAAGTCTGTACCTTTTGTTGTCTATCTTCTTAGGCCAAAGCCTCACTACATTCAGCCACAGGTTGGCTCTAAGATAATATATAACAACTGACCAAGGAATATACTTTGTTCTTAATCTATATCTATAACCTTTACTTTTTATACTTCATATATTTAAGGGACTAATTATAAAAAGTGCACGAAATGTATGAAACGGATTACCTACTCACATTATCAAGAGCTTGCGGTATGATTTCCCCCGGTATAGATATATGCTGCCGCGAACTTTTTGTAGATGATTTTATTCCACGCATTTCTTTCCTACATCATTGATTGAATTGTTATATATCTGACGGATTAGACAGCATACGCCATGAACACTTTTCCCCGATTTGATGCACTAAATACTGTTATTGCTCAGCTCCTAAACATGCTAGGTCCATGTTTAATACACAAAAAACCACATCAAAATTCGTTCAGTAGTGAAAAGGTCACAGACAGACAGACGCGGTGGGAGTATTTGTTTTATAATATTATGTGAAGATATTGAAGTTCTTGAACCCTGATTTGACTATATGACATCACGCTTAGACTTAAAGGGGCGAAGCAGTAACCATTAACGCGTGTGCAACCACAAGGCACATCTAGTCATGTATAAGA
This sequence comes from Nemapogon koenigi, assembly GCA_963924495.1. NCBI lineage: Eukaryota > Metazoa > Arthropoda > Insecta > Lepidoptera > Tineidae > Nemapogon > Nemapogon koenigi. Next base: position 25,407,802 of record OZ004629.1, read on the forward strand.
AGAATAAAAGTGAAGAATTGTCCAACCCTTTAAACTATTCTCACAAAAAAATTACGTTATAAGTAAAAAGAGAGATAATAACAATAATTTATTCTTCGCCTGTTTTTATAAAGTCGGCCTCGCGCACGAAGGATTCCGTACCATTATCTATAAAAACAGCAAAAAAAACACGTTTCTTGTATGGGAGCCTCCCTTAAATATGTTAAATTTTAATTTAATTATTTATTTTTAAAGTGTATATCTAAATATTCTGTGAATATTTCAAGCGTCTACCTGTTGCCGTTATCAATATCGAGCAAAAACGAGCAAAAAAATCACGATTGTTGTATAGGAGCCCCCTTAAATATTTATTTTATTCTGTTATTTAGTATTTGTTGTTATAGCGGCAACAGAAATACATCATCTGTGAAAATTTCAACTGTCTAACTATCACGGTTCATGAGATACAGCCTGGTGACAGACGGACCGACAGTCAAACAGACAGACCGGAGTCTTAGTAATAGAGTTTCCGTTTTTACCCTTTGGGTACGGAATCCTAAAAATGTATTGAGTGGTTCAGCCGTGAAAGCGTAACAGACAGGCAGATAGGTAAATTAAACTTCTGAATTATTTATCTTTATAGTTTAATTCGATCAAAGAGTAATGACTCGAAGAATATCAAATTGATTAATTACAAAAATCGATTATTGTGGTACTCGTAGGTATTGGAAGGTGAACAACCCTTGTGAGAACTGCCAAATCTACCTAAACTATTAAATTTCTCAGTCTACCATTTACAACAGTTACTTAATGTCGGCCAGCTCTGTTGAGGTATAGATGGAAAAGCCTCTTTGTACGGTTTGTCGGATAATGTACATACATTATTTATTACAAGGTCGGATGTGGGGATCGAACCCGCGACTTCTCAGTTGTGAGCCGATGTTTTACCCACTCGACCACCGACGCCCCTAAATGTTTTCTAGTGCATCATGTGACATATCAAATGAAAGGTCTCGTTATAAGGAATTTCTTTTTTATAATTTTATAATGAATAGTTTAAATTATATAAAATTTTCCGTTTAATTAATTAAAAAAATAAGAAAAAATTATATTCTTTCTTACAGTTTACAGGAAAACCTAAACGAAATTCCTGTCTCAAGGAGACGCCTCGTAACTTTTGTACCATACAAATTACATGCTTCACGACTTTTTCAATTAATATATTCTAATATATAAAATTCTCCTGTCACAATGTTCGTTCCCATACTCCTCCGAAACGGCTTGACCGATCCTTATGAAATTTTGTATGCATATCCGTTAGGGTTGAGAATCGGACAACATCTATTTTTCATCCCCCTAAATGTTAAGGGTGGTCCACCCCTATTTTTTTTTATATAGGGTTAGGGGTAGGGGTAGGGTAGGGGTAGGAGTAGGGGTAGGGATAGTGCGGGCAAGTCAACGTTTGGGCAGGACAACGTCTGCCGGGTCCGCTAGTATAACTATATATTTCAGTTTCTGAATTTAAATAAATTTCGAAAGATTAATTTAACATATTTTACACAGTATGAATTTAAAAAAATATGAAAATAAGTTACACCCAATTTTTATGAAGCCCTGAAAATCATCAATTTCACTCGATTTTGTGACTCGAGTTCTCTTAATATATTTACTAATGTACCATTTTCTCGTATTAATCCTATTGATAATTTCACATATTTTATGAATACATTAACTACAACTTGCTTATTCTAATAGTTTTTGTATAATACTGGAGGAGCATTATGTCCGTTTTGTATATTTTCGCAAGACCGTTTTTTTTGTGAAATCGTTGTTTATCATATTTCTGATACGTGGAGCTTGGCCTATCTTATTTTATCGTTGGTTATTTTATCAATTCTTGTATCTCCCTAACAACTTTTTAAAGAGATATCGACAAAATAAGCCGCGCGGTTTAATGAGTTCATTGCGCTAACAAGCTTGCTTTTAAAGTCCTGACCGAAAAAATGGTACTCTCAATTTAGTATTAATTGAGTTATTACATTTTTTTAAACATTGGAAAAATAAAAGTTGTGCTTTAATGCACAAGACTTATGGTAACTTCAGAGACATTTGTGTACGTGCCATGATTGCTTAATTTAAATTAAATATTTATAATTTCAGTTGGATAGGTCGTTCAGAACAAGCCCAACAAACGGATATACATTATAGAAGTTTAACTGGAATTGGCAACTTTAACTGGCGTATGATCTTTAAATTTAACTATCAGCATGCACAAAGAAAGGTAATTCGTGATATTTATTGTATATTTGTTTCTGTATGTCTGTCCGTCTGGGTTTTCACGCAAATACTACTGATCCGGGTCGGGGCGGGGGTCCCTAGTAATATATATATATTGCATTATTTATATAGCCCGTTCGTTTAGGAAGGTTATAGACTGTAATAACATCACGCTTTGACCCAAAGGAGTAGAGCAGTGACCATAAACGTCAATAAATCAAACATTTTTAAGGGAGAAGTCGGAGCGTAAAGCTATGTGTTTATATAAAACAAAATAATAAAACACTTAGAGGATTTTCTATCTAAATATACCTCAACAGAACTGGCCACTCGTTAGGTATAGTCTCACAAATGCCATCGGCTAAAAGAGGAAGACTTGGTCTTCCGCTGGGTACCCTGGGACTGTACAAGGTTTCGGGAGCTGTAAAGCAACACTTCAAGAAAAAAAAGATATTGAGTGTGTCTGTTATCTCAAAATTTATGTAAATATCTGAGTGGGATATGCCATTTACACATTACTGAATTACTAAACAAGTTGTCTCACTCAATGTGTATACCGAATAAGCTCCGAAACGGCTGATTGGATTTTGATGAATCTGACAGAGATCATAGTAGGTAATTAAAGTGACATAACAAAATTCTACGCGCAAAACCTTAGCAGTAAGCTAGTATATAATCATAATATAAAAATAATTGGAAGCTAATTTTCCTTCTTGACAACATAATCATTTATATCTATTATACACATGTATCGTAAAGTTAATATTACAAAATTAGAATATGACATTTTTGTTATATTCGTCTCAAATATGTCAAAACTATGATTTACCCAGTTGCATGAGTTTAGATAAAATTGAAACTGCTAAAATATCCGTGTTTACTTTCATACAAACATTGAGCGGAGAAATTTTATCAAAATCCATTTCTAACTTGCTGTATATTTTTCTGTAGCTACTAACAAAGTTTAAATATTATTTAAAAAACCACAGGAACGCCATGAGTAGCTCTCTAATCATGAATATGTAGTGATACATACTCATAAGTAGAAAACCTTCTCGAAATCACTGTCCTGCGGTAAAGTGCCAAGAAGGCTAGCAGCGTTTCCTAATCCGTTCCGTTAGCTAATACGTTGCCCTAGGTATGCTCCAGCCCTCTTGTCACCTGAAATGTCGATATAATTTATTTGCTTCGAGGCCCCACAAAACCATGGGTTAACCCCCAAACGGCGCAAATAAGTAATCTTGTGCAATGGATGCGTACTTACGCCGTGTGAGGTTTTCAGCATAGTTTTTCTATAGATTCTGTTGAAATAGTTTTAAGTGAATTTATAATTCCTTGTTTTCCTCGTAGATAATATAGCTAGTATAAAGTATTATGTATCACTCGGGAGAAAAGGCGATTCCCAACTTGAGTGGGAACTACACGCTCGTTGGTAATAAGCCACTTAACAAGCAATCTACTATTTAATTACAGATGGTTGTGAAAGATACATCCGTATTCACAGAGGTTGAAGAGTTACTGCCCCCGTTTATATTTATTCAAGTTTTGGATAGCGACATGATATCCGCTGACGACTTTTTGGGTATTTTTTATCTTGTGCTTTTATTTCTATTTAATCCTTACGAACATTGGAGGTCGTATATAATATATTTACTGATATAAAGTTTAAATAACAAATTCATCTTCAAATTCTTTATACGTAAAATAAGAATCACGAATTCAAAGGAATTTGATAAACATGTCCACGCGTTTCAAATAAGATTATATGTTACTAATAATATAAATAACTTAGTAGACAAATTAAAGCAAGTTATTCAGAACTTGCGAACTATTCAATTTTGCCGGTTTATATAGGTAATAGGTAATAATGTACAATCCGACGCACATAAAAAGAGCTCCGGCCGCCATATGTTTGCGCATGGGTCTCCTACATTATCTCTAAAATGTTTTGATATAATTTTAGAATATATAGGTATATCTATATATATAAAAATGAAAAGGGTAGGGTAGGGTAGGGTAGGGTAGGGTAGGGTAGGGTAGGGGTAGAGGTAGGGTAGGGGTAGGGGTAGGGGTAGGGGTAGTGCAGGTAAGCCAACGTTTGGGCAGGACGACGTCTGCCGGGTCCGCTAGTATATATATAAAAATGAAACCCGTTTTCCGTTGTCACGACATAACATGAAAACGGCTTGACCGATTTGGCTAATTCTTTTTTTGTTTTGTTCGTTACAACACAGGGGTGGTTTTAGAAGAAAAAAAATTGGAAAAACCTTAAAGTTCAGCTGAAAAATAAAAAATAATAAATAGGTAATTTTGTATGGAAATCGCAGGAGTAGAATTGTAGGAGTAGAGGTAGGGGTAGTGGTAGTGGTAAAGGTAGGGGTAGGGGTAGGGGTAGGGGTAGGGGTAGGGGTAGGGGTAGGGGTAGGGGTAGGGGTAGGGGTAGGGGTAGGGGTAGGGGTAGGGGTAGGGGTAAGGGTAGGGGTAAGGGTAGGGGTAGGGGTAGGGGTAGAGGTAGCGGTAGGAGTAGTTGTTTTCCACGGACGAAGGAAAGTAAATAGCAGGCAAGCCAACGTTTGGGCAGGACAACGTCTGCCGAGTCCGCTAGTAAGATATAAAATTACGTTCTATAATTATTCATTTGCTATAATTTTTTTTAAACCTAAAATCGATTTCTGTAATTTTCAAAATCACTATTATCAAAATATATAAAATTACATAATTATTTATTTGCTATAATTTTTCTTTTGTCTAAAATCGATATCCGTAATTTTCAAAATCACTATTATCAAAATATATAACATTAAATGATCTAATAATTAATTTGCTATAATTTTCGTTTTATCTAAAATTGTTTTCTATAATTTTGAAGATATCTAAAATTTCAAAAGGTACAACATTTAATATTATCTTTTGATTAATTTGCTTTAATTCTTTTCCAATTTATTTGCGAAATATTATTACTTATATAAAATCTTCCTTCCTTATTATAAATGCGAAAATGTGTCTGTATGTCCTTCTTTCAAGTCAAAACAGAGCAACTGATAGATGTTTTTTTTGCACAGATATAGTCTGAGTGTTAACATAAGCTTTTTCCAAAGAGGTATCATATCCGTTATCAACAAGTGATGATTGTTTTTGAGTTTCTGGCGCTTCGCCGTCCGCTGCCGCGGAACGCTCCCTTCGCTCGCTCGGCTCGCGCTCTGTTTTAGCTCTATTCGAACCACGCTCGTCGCTTCGCTCCTCGCTAACCTATTTTTATTTACAAATTAGGGGAATAGGAATCGTAAATTACTGCAACAGGTTAAGATTAACAAAAACTACTGTAAATTTCAATATTTGTAAATGTAACTTATAAAAATATAGTGAGTACAATTATTTTAATAATCCATTAGAGCAACTGATATTATAGATTAATAAATTTATAGAAAATGAATTTATATATTTAGAAAATTATAATAGCTGCAATTATAGAAAAGTAGCCATTAGTGCAATTGTAATTAGAGATTATAAAAATTATAAGATTTGAGATTATATATTTTCAAAATTATAGTAACAGCAATTATAGAAAAGTAGCCATTAGTGCAATTGAAAATAGAGATTATAAAAATTACAGGACTTGAAATTATATATTTTCAAAATTATAGTAACAGCAATTATAGAAAAGTAGCCATTAGTGCAATTGAAAATAGAGATTATAAAAATTACAGGACTTGAAATTATAGATTTTGAAAATTATGGGAACTGCAATTATAGAAAACAATACGTTATAGGAATTAATATTAGAGATTTAAAAAATTATATCAAACACATTTATAGATTTTTAAAATTACAGGATCTAAATTTATAGAAAATGAATATTTATAGCAACTAAAATTATAGCTTCTGAAATTATATATTTTATTTTAGAGCATTTGAGAGGATACCTTTGCGCATGGGGTATAGTCGCGCACATTTCTCTTTCAAATAAAAAAAAATTCAACGTGAGCAAATGCCAACTAACGAACCAATCGCAGGCCGGCAAAGTTCCTTCCGTCGCGCCGCACGTCATACCACCAATTTATTGGTCACTGCGCAGGTAGGTCGCCCGGAGCTCTTTTTACGGGCGTCGATTTGTACGTGAAATTGTAAATTTGACAGAAGTTGTAAATTTGAATTTCATGTTCTTTGTTACGTTCTATATTGAAACAAAAATGAATGGCCTTCAATGTTTCATCTGAATGTTTGTTTATACAATGTCTATCTTCTCCTGGAGATCACTTTAACAAGCTTGTTGCTGCACTTAATTGACTATTTTTTATACGTCTTATATAGCCCTCCGAAGCCTTAAAGTTGATTATATCATATATTCTTAAAGCAAATTTACGTTATCGACTCCTTTTTATAAATGTATATTTAGACATTCATTATATTATTCACTCGCAGAATTCGTTTCACAAAAACTCACTATTCAAATCTCGGTCACACCACAACCAAACCCCCTTTTCTCGCGTTAACTTTATATACGAGCCTGTTCAGACGGCCTGCATTTGAACTGCAATTTAGCTGCAAAATTGAAGTTCAAATGTAGTTTATGTGCAGTTGACATAACTGCATCCACACTGCAATTTTGCAGCTTGATTGCAGTTCAAATGCACACCGTTTGATATTTTGTCACGTGCTTCTGGATGTATCTCTCTAAATCTGACAATAGTGACAAGCATTATGTCACACAATAATGAACTTTACAGCTAACAACTTAGAGTCCCTTTTTAGGGTTTTATGTAGTATATATAGAGACTGTGATTTCGTTGGTTTGTTAAATAAACTCACAACAGTGGGGTTAGCTAGCGCCTAGCATACTTAAGACTGTGTCCAACACTAGAATGTCCGAGCAAATTGCTAAAAGACAGTGCACGGATTCCTTGACTGGCCATTGGTTTTTGACCTTAGCTAGAGTCCGAAAGAAGTATGTTAACCACACTTAACCGATTTGTAAAATAATTTCTTTGTTAAAAAAATGTAGGGTTCCGTGAGACATATTTTAGTTAATGATATTTATGTTTGATTAAAGGGTCATTAACATTGAACTTGAACTCGATGCCTCGTGGTTCTAAAACTGCTAAACTTGCAACAACGGACACTCATAATCGTAACAAGAATATAAATTTGTTTTCTACGTACTCAATAAGAGGATGGTGGCCGTTGAAGCCTCAAGTTGTGAGCGAAAAGAATAATAAAACAGCTGCTGTTAGTATAATTATTTTCTTATTAACTTTCCGCCCCGTGAACATTTTTATGCACTTCTGAACTGATTCCTTAACAATATCTTCCCTTTAAGACGTCGAGATAAAACAACAAGCATGTCTAACCATATTCCTATTACAATGATCAAAAATAAAAAGGAATAAGAAGCATGAAAGTAAGATAAATGCAGTGGAAATGCGGTTTACGTAAAATGTGTGATGTAAGGCGTATTGACCGCATACGGAAAGATGTCATTAGAGAAGAATGTGGAGTAAAAGATGATGTTCTGACTAAAATGAAGAGTAAACGCTGGTTTGGACACCTCGAAAGAATAAACGATGAAAGATTGACTAAAATGGTTTCGGAAATGCTGGACGACCTATGTGTGTTGAAAGTGCATACAATGTATGAAAGGTATGATGAATATAAAAGAAGCGAAAGTGGTATGCCAGGATCGTAGCAAATAACATTCGATAGATTTCGAAACTTTTGATACAATTTTCAGGGTTCCTAGTGGATATTTGCACTTCTTTTAAATAGCTCCAAACAATGTCTGTGTTCATGCGATCTGGACAGCAGTGACATAAAAAGATGGGGCGCAAAGCTAGTCTAAAATACTTCCAACTTTTTTGGACTAACTTTTTTATAACTTCATGGGGACAAAAAAGGCACATACGCCTGCATTCGGCGAGCCAGGACAAAACATGTCGGTGAAGTAAGCATTGCATATTACCTGATTGAAGTACAATTTTTATTTTTCCAATATCAATTAAATGTGGTGTGGCCAACTTCACAGACATGTTTCGCACTGGCTCGCTGATTTTGTGGTTGCACCCTAATGGACCGAAGTTCTGGACTAAACTTTATTCTATTTTTCAGGGTGTTATTGATCTGGAATTAACCCTGTTACCTAAAGAGAGAGCTTTACTAATGCCAGTGGGACTTGGAAGAGATGCACCACATCCCTTACCACCCCCTAAGTATGATTATAATTCTTTATAGTCAGCATGTAATTTCCAAGATACTAAATGGCATGTGTAATATAAAATTCCCGTGCCACAAGTTAGTGGCCATATACTCCTCCGAAACGGCTTAACCGATATTTATGATTTTTTTGTGTATATTTGGTAGGGCCTACGATCGGTCGTAATATATTTTTCATACCCCTAAGTGATAAGGGTAGGGGTAGGGGTAGGGGTCGGTGTAGGGGTAGGAGTAGGGGTAGGAGTAGGCGCTAAGATTCTGCTAAACTCCAGCCAAGTTCACAAAGGAAACGGATACCGGCTTATGTGGCTTACATTTATATGAACCATTTCGAGTCATATTTTACTTTAGTATTTCTTACTTAATGCGAACTATTTTCAGCTGTTTTAAACGACTTCAAAAAATAAGACGTTACTCAATTCGACCGTACATTTTTTTTTTTATGTGTGTTCGCGGATAACTTCGTCGTTTATGAACTGATTTTAATGATTTCTTTTTTAATCGACAGATAATTCTTCCGGATTGGTCCCATTTTTATGTCATAAAAAATGGTTCACTAGTTTGTCAGTAATTTAAAAAAAAACTGACTTTTATGTCAATTATCAGTATCTCGATGAAATATGTACCGATTTTGACGACTTATTTTTTAAGGATATAATAATTTCTCGACATTATCTCACAGACATATAACGAAAATCGGTTCAGTAGTTTTTCAGAAATTCAGTAATTTGTCTCTGTTTACGGCTGAAAATTATGTATCAGAGAAAAGCCTTAGCAACGGTTGCTATTGACACGAAGTTGTAAATTTTTGCATCGACGGTGGTCTAAAGGTTAAAGGTATGGTATGGTATGGTGCAGCTCAGGATGCAAATGGTTCAAATCCCATCCACAGCAGTTTTTATTTTTTATTTGCGTTATTATTTGTCTCTCAGGGCAGCAAAATCACTTAAAAGGGAAAAATAAATGACCTTTTAAAAAAAAGTGTACCGCCTTCAAAATTTGCACTGAAAAGTAAGAAATAATAAATATTTCGTCGTAGAATTTGAAGACGGTTGGTGCCAAATTAAAAACAACTTACTTCCCAAATTCACTAATCTAGACAATTCATTAGGAACCTACGATCATCAGTACAAACATATATAATATTGAACAGATATTTATCTTCTTAGATGTTTACTTAATTTTGTATCCTAATTTGGCACCAACCGTCTTCAAATTCTACGACGAAATATTTATTATTTGTTACTTTTCAGTACAAATTTTGAAGGCGGTACACTTTTTTTTAAAAGTTAAAGTAGCTCAGTGCTCTACGTAGCGCTTTTGTGGTTAAGTGATACTTACTTCCGCAGCCTAGTGCTACACATGCTATGCTTCTGTATTACAGTTCTACGTAATATGCTACGATTTTGTGATTAAGTGCTACGCTTTTTGTATTAAAGTTTTACGTATTAAATGTCTTATTGATCAAGCGCTACGCATTTGAGCTTCAATGGAAGTTACTTCTGTAGCTCAATACTACGCATGCAATGCTTTTGTATTACAGTTCTATGTATGTTCCGCTTTTATAGTTCAGTAATACTCATTTGAGTTTCTATGCTACTCACTTCTGCTCTCGGTGCTACGCATGGCTTTGCTTTTGTATTACAGTTCTACGCGATTGTGGTTTAGTGCTACGCATTGTGATGATACGACCTTATTTTCCTGGCCGCTTACAAGCTGGCCATCATATATAGCATTTATTTTAATTTTAGAACACGATATTGTTCATTTTAATTCAATAGAACATTGTATGTTATTTTCAAATATCCGATGTGTGGAACCTAAATTAAAATTTTACTCATTCCTTCACAAACTGTTGACTTAGGCAGTACTCTGCCAATTGTAAAATTTATTATATTTCTATTTTATCAACTAAGTAAATAACTATATAAAATGTATTGAATCAATATTCAAGAACTAATATCTATGTTAATATAAAAGGAGCGCAAATAAGTATTGTAAGTATTTTTATCATACTTTGTATTGTGTTACTTCAATTGCTTAACGCCCTGTAGTAATGTGTAGTTCATTTTTATTACAGTGCGCTCCTTTCTCCTTTGACGGCTCCTTTCTCCTTTCTCCTTGGCTCCTTACGGATCCTTTTTCCTGGTTGTTCTTTTGCTGCTCCTGCTTGTTCCTTCCTTGTTAATTCGACCAATAAACGAATGGTGAAAGTTTACTACGAGTTTTCCTGCTATACCTACCCATCGACCCATCCTGGCTACCCCACACCCGACAGCATTTGTAGGTAATGCTAGTCACTTCCGTAGCTCAGTGCTACACATGCTATGCTTTTGTATTACAGTTCTACGTATTAAATAAATTTTTGGCATTTGAGATTGAATGGAAATTACTTCTGTAGCTCAAAGCTTTTCTATTACAGATCTACGTATGCTATGCTTTTATATTTAAGTAGTACGTATTTGAGCTCACTTCTGTGGCTCAGTGCTACGCATGTTATGCTTTTGTATAACAGTTCTACGCGTTTGTGGTTTATTGCTAGTCATTTCCGTAGCTAAGTGCAACGCATGCTACGCTTTTGTATTACACTTCGACGTGTTAAATGCTATTTTGATCAAGTGCTATGCATTTGAGTTTCAATTTCAAACTGTTCATGCTACGCCTTTGCTATTCTATGCTACAACATATTGTAGCACATTTCTACGCACGCTACGCATGTGCTATTCTATGCTACACCATATTGTAGAACATTGCTACGCATGCTACGCCTTTGATATTCTTTGCAACACCATAATGTAGCGCTTTGCTATGCACGCTACGCCTTTGCTATTCTGTGCTACACCATATTGTAGCCCATTGCTATGCACGCTACGCCTTTGCCATTCTGTGCTACACCATATTGTAGCACATTGCTATGCACGCTACGCCTTTGCTATTCTGTGCTACACCATATTGTAGCACATTGCTATGCTATATGCTATAACACCTTTGTATTGTAGTACAGTGCTATGACGGTACGAATAAAGTATGTTAGGATTGTGGTGAGGATAACTTTTGTCTCTGCGTGAGATGTATCTGCCTTTAATGATAAATTCTTTATAGTTCAGTACTATGCCAATTTATAATTTGGTATTTTAGTTCTACAATTACCCTTTTATAACACCTATTATAATTCATTTATATGCAGCACCTCAACGTTAAGCCAACATAATATGTAAAAAGAGCTATTTTTATATTAATATTTTAACGACTGGGTTTTTATATATGAATTCCAATATTATATATTGGTAATTCAAATAGTACCACGGAGCGGAAAGATTCCTTTATCAACATGTTTGACGTCTTTAAATGTAGTCAGACGGCAATTGCTTTAAATAACACAATATTTAAAATAAGAATATAAAAAATACCTAAAATAACCTTTACATACCAATTTACCTGTGTACCCTGGAGCCAATGGCCACCCAAGGAATTTCCGGACCGAGAATGTCCAACACTAGAATACTGAGCAAATTGCTGGGTCGGGCAAATATAATACACAAATAATGTCGCGGTCCTAAGTATTCTAAACCCACTGGGAGCCAGTCCGTGAAGATTTAAATAAAATATATAATAAAAAAATCTAACAGTTCATCTTCTCTAATCTCCGCTATCAATTTGACTTCCTGGTACGACATGACATTCACTTTTTCTTTCTTTAAGTTGTTTTCGTTTTTCTTCTTCACGGGTTGTCTTACAGCTCCCGAAACTGTGTTACGGTCCCAGGGTACCCAGCGGAAGACCAAGTCTCCCTCATTTAGCCGATGGTATTTGTGAAGATATACCTAACGAGTGGTTAGTTCTGTTGAGGTAATGTTTAGATGGAAAAGCCGTGGTTTATAATATATTTGATATAAAATTATCCTGCATGTGTATGTATAGAAACTCTAGAAGGAATAGAGGAAAATTTGAACGAATCTGCTTTTACATTAACTCTGCTAATTTTTCTTTGCAGTCGACCAGACACATCGTATAGTTTATTCAGAAATCCATTACCAGTTCTGAAGGCACTATTTCGGAAGAGAGGATATAAAGTAGTGCTAGTTGTGACGCTGGTATTTTTAATTGGCGGATTTATTCTTGTCTTATATTTTGATTTGCCTGGAGTACTTCTGCAAAGATGGCTTGGCCAAAAGTAATTAATTATTAATGTTCGTTACCTATTTTAAATGTTTTCTATTATTTTATCAAAGTAGCGTATTTACCCAATAATTAAAGTACCGTTAATATTGATTATCGGGAATCATCTAGTAAATATAAACGAAGAAACTTTCATAATATATACAAACTAGTGACCTGCCCCTGACTTTGTATATCAAAAATTCATATTTCCCGGCAGAATGAGATGTTTATTTATGGCCAAAAATTATCTTATGTCACTCTCCGGCCCTGGGAATGCAAAAGTGAGTTTGTTTGTTTTGTTCTTCTTTCACGTCAAAACGGAGCAATGGATTGACGACGTGTCAGAGATAGTTGGAAGGCCGGAGAGTGACACAGGTTACTTTTATCCCGGAAATCTGAGTTACATTATATCAAAACTATGAACGAGCGAATCTAAGTATATGTGTATGTATAAGTATTTTTTTAGAGATGACGGGTGGTTCATATTCATGAAGTATTCACGCATACTTTGTTTAAGAATTACGTCGATTGTGTGCGAGTGTGCAAGATTTATGTGAGAGAAAGTTATATTGCAGTACCTATAAGAATATATGGCGATGGGCTACGCATAGAGAATACGGTGCTATAGTCTCTGCTCGGCTGCTCCAATATATCACAGAATGTTTCAATAATAAAAATTAACTTAATTCTAAACTTTACATGAAGGGGAAGTAAAGAAAATAAAATCAAACTTACGTAATAAACAATACAATTTTCATCTCTAACACGAGTGTAATATCATATACAAATAGGTGAGTCGGTGCCCGAGTGGTTAAGACGTCTGGTATTAACTAGGCAGACCACGGATCCAGGATCCCGGCCATGTACCAATGGGTTTTTAATTAACAACCACACTTGGAGACTTTTATTAGAAATATAACTCAACAGAATTGGCCACTCGTTAGGTATAGCCTCACAAATACATCGGCTAAACGAGGGATACTTGCTTTTCCGCTGAGTACCCTGGAACCGTAAAACGGTTTCGGGAGCTGAAAGGCAACCCGTGAAGAATGAAAAAATAGGTATGTACCAAATAAGACCGATACCCTTTCATACATTTTTGGATCCAGGTGAAAACAATATGTAACAATATGAAAGTAGTGTATTTGTAAAGAAGGCATATTATAAAAAAAATTAAATATATCTTCACAGGTTGCCTTACATCTCCCGGGAACCGTTGCCGGCCTTAGGGTATCCATTAAGCCGAAAATTTTTTTGATGCTCTATACCTAACGAGTGGCCAGCTCTGTTGAGGTATATAGGTTATAAGCCTCTTTGTACGGTTTGTCGGATACTGTACATAGATTTTCTATTATAAAAAATCCATTGGTACATGGTCAGATGTGGGGTTCGAACCCGTGACTTCTCAGTTGTGAGCCGACGTTTTACCCACTCCACCCCGACGCCACTATAAAATAATTGCTGATAATTCAGAGAAATTTGGCAACCTAGGAAGGATAAAGTAAAAGTGAGGTTATGTATCATCATACTTCCAAACAGTTGATTAGTGACTTGTAATTGGTCGATTACTTTGAATCGATTAATTGCTAGTATCACTTCTTTAAATTTTTCTAGTTTCCTAAATTGTAAATTTGTCAATTTTTTGTAATAAGAAAAACAACCCTTTTTTATTGCAACTTGTTACAAATGTTACATTTCAAATGACCAAGACCACAAAAATACCTTTTTATTATATTCTATTTGAAGCTGTGGACACTGTGATGCTGACAAAATGGGATGGGTGAACGCATGGACTAAATGACCTTATAAGGGTTATTTGTTTTATTACGGAACCCTTATATGTATGTGTGATCAGTGATCTTAGTGTTAATTTTTAAGAGACTAAAGAGAAGCTCAGTTCAATTGTAATGACATTTTGATGCAAGTTCTTGTTCACGCCCTATTTCGTCAATTATGAACCCATTCGCATACTTTCTAGTTTGATCAATAGATAATTTTCCGAATCAAAATTGGTTAAGTACTTGTTCAGTATTATTTTTGTTACAGGGCTCCAAAGGAGAAGAGGTCACTCAAAATGACGACATGAAATTTTATTATTAGTTATCAAAATCTTTCTAGATAGTTTCAGATGTTATATTATTTATTATAATTTGATGGTGTCCCATAAGTAGTGGTCCAAACGGATTTTGATGATAGAAGTCCCAATGAAGGAAAACTAACTCCTGGCGTTATTCCTGACGTTTAAAAGATAAAATGACATTTAATTTTTTCCTCAAAATCTAAATAATGTATAATACATACAAATATTCTCTTTATGTTAGAATACAGTAAAATAATTTTAACCTCAAAAAATTTCAAGCCCAATGAAGGAACACTAATTTAATTTTATTTTCCTATTTTTTATAGAAATATCGTTGGATTACCTCACTACAATTTTTTGAGGTTAAAATTATTTTACTGTATTCTAACATAAAGAGAATATTTGTATGTATTATACATTATTTAGATTTTGAGGAAAAAATTAAATGTCATTTTATCTTTTAAACGTCAGGAATAACGCCAGGAGTTAGTTTTCCTTCATTGGGACTTCTATCATCAAAATTCGTTTAGACCGCTACTTACGGGACACCTGTATATTAGTCAGTAGCAAGTTAATTAAGCTATCTCAAATAAAATATTAACATGTAATTAGTTTTGTATTATTTTAACCATTTTTAGGACAAGATCCTTTGTCTCGGGAATGGCTTAGAAACGTTAATCTTAAGTGCTAACTAAGAAAAATTCATAGTCATCAGGTCAGGATCTAATGATGGGATCCTGGAGAAATCGAAAACTCTTCAAATTTTATAGGCACACTTGAAGCAATTTGGGTATTGTTTTTTAAAGTGACTTGTGCATTTGCTTTCGGAAAGCACACTTATCAGTGCATAATTTTTGAAGTCGGTACACTTTTTTTTAAAAGGCAATTATTATACAAAGTACTGTATGGATTCCTACCAAAGGAAAAGGAACAAGTTAAAATAAATTTCAAAAAAGGGTTACATTTTTCTAATGTAAAATACCAATAATTAGACCAATCTAATGAAAATAAATGAACCTAGCGATTAATCTATTCAAATTCGATTTATGTGTTTGATTGAATCGCTTCACGTTAGAAATTATATGAAATATAACATAATTAGGCAAAACAATAATTCACACTCGTATTCGATTTTGTTACATCTTGATTATATAAAAGAATGTATAAACAGGTTAGTGGTGGTCGTTAATTTATATATCGTTAAATCTAACGTGATAACTAAAAATATTATTTTTCTTGTTGACTGCCTATTGAACCCACCCGTATTTAGCAGTGGAAACTCGAGTACTTGGAAATCCTATTGGACCCACCGTAGTGGAACCTACAGTCCGAAGCGTAATTTTTATACAAGAAGCAGATATAAAAGCAAGGTATGCTGTTTTAAGCATTTGACGGCGAAACTGTATATATATATATATATGTCGGAATTGCCGGTTCTCCGGGGATGGATCTGTCTTCGACGTCCTCGTTCTCCATTTATAAGTAAAACAAAAACCACTATGATTAACTTTTATTTTCTTTTCACAATCCTTGCAACGTGCTTCGCTATCTATCTCATCTACCACTCCCCCCGCTTGAGGACGCCGCAAGCGCCCCCCCCCTCAAAATGAAACCACTCTTTATAACGAATGTTTTACAACTCACAAAATCTTCGTCAATTTATAATCATATAAATAAATCTAACTTTAATTAGAGCCTCTAACATGTTTAATTAACTATTTTCATAACCTTGTATTATTGCTGTGTCCCGGAAGCGTTCCACCCGATGACAGACAACCGGAAACAGTTCATGATAACTTTATCATTAAATTAACTTGTTATTCGACTTTATAATTATGAATAGACTGAAATTAGTGATTAAAATACAATCAAAATTATTATAAAAATAATAATCACATTGCCACCGGTGCCATCTCACGGCTCATGATCAAATTAATAATATTTAGTTTCACCCCTTCAGCAACAGATGGCGCGGTGGATTTAAATTAGCAATATGAAAACTTGTTATTTGAGTTAACTAAAATAATTCTAAGTAATTGGATTAATTCTAAAAGCTAACATAACACTTCGAAGAGCGCCACTCTTGCTCTAGGCGACATATATATATAATTATATATAATTATGTTTATCACTTGCTGTGCTCACAACGGAACTCACCGCAAAATTAAAATTTTTAACCGACTTCCAAAAACAGGAGAAGGTTCTCAATTCGGCCCGTATTTTTTTATGTATGTATGAGCATCGATTACTCCGACAGTTGTGAACTGATTTTGATGATGTCTTTTTTAATCGACAGATAATTGTTCCGGATGTGTCCCATTTTTATATCATAGAAATTGGTTGATTAGTAGTTCAGAAATTTTGAAAAAACTAATTTACATGTAAATTTTTCTTAATATCTCGATGAAATATATGTACCGATTTTGACGACTTATTTTTAATGATATAATGATTTCTCGACATTACCTCACAGACATATGAACAAAATCGGTTCAGTAGTTTTCAGAAATTCATTAATTTGCCTCTGTTTACGGCTGAAAATAATTATATATCAGAAAAAAACCTTAGCAACGGTTGCTATTGACACGAACTTGCAATTTTCGTATCGACGGGGTGCAGGATGCACATGGTTCAAATCCCATCCACAGGAGTATTTTTTTATTGTTTCATCAAATTTGTTTTATTGCGTTATTATTTGTCCCATTATAAACCCCATACCTTTAACCGCTAGGTCGATACGAAAATTGACAACTTCGTATCATTAGCAACCGTTGCTAAGGCTTTTCTCTGATATATTTTTGTATTAATTGATCTGAGGATATATTACATGACCTCGCAGCCTACTCCCACTTCCCACTGACGACATGTCCTCCCGTGCCCGGCCCGCCGATGACGACAGCTCATTCTCCCATATCACGACATGTGATTCCGCACTGCAGTCCACCACACAGTCCATCACCGCTGACAACGCTACATGGATGTTGGTTTCATACTGTATTGACCTCTGTGTTCTGGGAAGGGAGTCGTTGGATTGTTGTATGTAGCCATTTCTATAAATTATTAAAATAAATTTGTTGTTGTTTTAACTTTGGTTCTTTTATTTACCTACCTATTGCATGTGTTTAGATAAAGTAGTGTATGAAACTGCACATAACTAGGTAATAAAACTTTCATTTGATATACTATTAAAAACCTCGTGTGCGCTCGATTCAACTCAAACTTGCATTTTATTACCCCTCACAGAGCAAGTAAATTACCCCTTAGTTCATAAACTACTATTACTTGTGGGTCCCCCTCTGCTTCTCCTTGCTTATATACTGTGTTACACGCCCTACAGATTAGCGTGAAATAATGACATTGCGTTTTGTATTTGGCAAGTTGTATGTTCAAGAGGAAATGGTATTCCTAGTGACCAATTTGGAATATATCTGACCGTACCATTGGAAAGATCTCGTCGTTCGGGGAGTCCAAACACGCTACGACCTGCCGTTCTGCTTCTGAAGGGGTCGACGTCCATTTTGGTCAAGCGCGATTCGATTCATATCGATTTGTCGGTTTTGGAGCTGTGGTGTCGGGTGGGGGCTCATTTTGTTCGGGCTTCTATCCTGAGTTCAACGGTGGTACGCGTCGGGCGATTCGGGGATCGGTTCATCGCGGGACCTGTTTAGGAGATTTTCCTGGATTTATGTCCGGCGCGAGAGTTGTAACTTGGCGGATTTTGACCTAACCTGGCCGTGTTTGGGCTCATTTGACTCGGCTTGGCGTCAGCAGTCCATAGAGATAAATACGTTTGTATGTAAAATTTTATTTCCTGCGTGAATCAACTTGAAACTTGGTTAATTCTACAAAACAAATACATATAATAAAATACATATTTTTCGATTTTTAAAAACAACCCTTAAGCCAAAATTTGTATCCTTAAAGTAGGGTAAGGTTGCTTAAGTCGTACCCCCTAAGGAAATAATACTGTAATATTCAGTGCAATTGAAATAAAACAAAATCTTCTGCATCTACTGAATCTTTATTTAATTGCCTTTTAATTAACTCTCATAGAAATTTAAAAATATTTTATCAAAATAGGTATTTTAACATTTTTCAAAAATATGCCTTCGGTACGATTAAGGCGCCTAGTCGCCTAATTTGTACCACCTATAGCCTTAGTCGTACCTACTCAGAAAATAGACTTTAGTGAACATAATAAACTATATAGAAAAAAATGTACTTAATAACCTGAGATCACATGAACAACTAAAAAATTACAAACAATTATCAGTCTGAGATCAACTTAAATCATTTTTCTTTGGTTATTAGTTACAAAGTCAGATCTAATTACTAAACAATTAACAATTATAAAATAAAAATACAATCTCTTAAAAACAAAGTAATGCTTAGAAAATTATTGAGATTGAACACAGATATCACAAATATATTTCTTTATTTTACTTTTAACGCCAGCACATAGGTCATGTATCCAACCTTTACATTTTATACACTGGATCATGCTTTCTTCACCTAAGTCGTACCGGTACGAGTAAGGAATTTTGCACAGGTACGACTTAAGCAACTGGGTCTTCTAAGTTTAAAACTAAATTCACTGATATAACCTATAAGAGTTCTACCGTTTGAGTATGCCTAAACAATTGCCAAATAAGTATTACAAGTAGATGTTAACAAAGAAAAAATGTAAGGATCACATTCCTGCCATAAAAAGCTTACAAATGAGTCAAAAATTTTAATGAAAACTGTATAAAAACTTACTTTTTAATTATTTTTGCTTTAAGAAGTCGGCCGGCCATCCACTTGTTTACGTTTGCTCACTGGACTAAATAGTTCAGGTTGACGGCACTAGATGGTGCAATTTATAAATATCAGACGAGATATTACCGGTGTACGACTAAGGCCGTGGTACGACTTAAGCAACCTTACCCTATGTGAAATTATATTTACTCTAAATGTTAAAAAATATACATTAGTTAATATAAATATATGAAGAGAATTCGAGTCGCAAAGTCGGTTGAAAAATGAAATTTAGTTGATATTGACATATTTTTTTACATTTAGAATAAGTATAGATAATTTCACATACTTTAAGGGTCCATTAATTATAACTTGCTATTTTAATGAGTTTTATGCAATACTTGATTTGCTGAAGTACGATTTTGTATGGGACAAAAATTAGAGGCTCTTCTTAAGGTTTAATTATATTGATGGTATGATCTCATACTCTGGGTGGGTCGGTATTTTGTATAATAGAGAAGAAGGAATAGGTAAGGTCTTGTGAACTCCTTATTGTAAAATCGGTACAATACGGTTACAAAAGTAATGTTTATACGTAGGCACCTCCAGCCGGCTCCTGCATTGTGTTCATTTAATTTAAAAAATACATCATTTGCCATCTACCTAATTGTTAATATGCTTCCGGCATTTATTACTTCCTAGGTATAAATATAAGCACCATAGCAACATCCAACCCTCTTAGGGTGATGATAGGGGACGCATTGCCAAATTATAAAGGGGAATACAAATCTGTGTTCTTTAAGAGGCTACCTTCATATTAAATCATATTTTTCAAATCGTTTTGAGTGAAACCTAAAGCTCTTACAAATACAGAAAAATTACATGTTATAATTGATCATATTTCATATTAATCTGTTAATCATATAACATGTTTTAAGAAACTTTGCTCGATTGAAAAAAATTGCAATGTAGCCTCTGTAAATAGTCTCCTTTCCAAATTTCTCAGTAGTACATGAAGTATTGTTTATTAAGTTAAGTTCAAATGTGTATCATCTATTTAGTAAGTAAGATGTTAATTTAGATTTTCAATAAAGCTACTCCTTTAATTTAAATAAATTATTTTTGGTTTGTCACTTAGGACGTTTGTTCCAAGCACCTTCCGTGCGCCTCTTCTCTTTCGTTTCTATTCAATGCGAAAGAGAGAGATTCAGCGGAGAGACCAATCGATCACGTAGCGCTAGGGTAGCGCTAGAGTATCGTATGCAGCTAGGCCACGCCCCTCAAACTATGATTTTATTTGAATGTATCGTCTTAAGGGTCCATATCCATAATTTGTATGGGGGATAAACTATTCCCAATTTCTCTGTAAATAATCTACCTGTGTCACTGTAATTTAGAATATATTCACTATATCTAAGTGAAATAGACGTTATTTTTTAATTGGTTTTATTGAATAAGAAATATCGGTGGTAGAATAAAGGCTTATTTTGTCCCTGTTTTCTCTTTCATAATCTATCACAAAACTCTAAATTAATGACCCTTTCATTATATACCGCGTTTTTTTGTAGCTTATTAAAAATTCTAAATAAAAAATATTTTATGATTTATTAATTGGTAAAAAAAATACAAAAAAAACGCGATGCTAATTGAAGGGTAATGGGTATAACAGCCTTTAAAAAAATTAAGAGCTTCGTGATAGATTATATAAATTAACTTTTAAAAAAAGTGTACCGACTTCAAAAATTTGCACTGAAAAGTAAGAAATAATAAATATTTCGTAGTAGAATTTGAAGGCGGTTGGTGCCAAATTAGGATACAAAGTAACAAACATCTAAGAAGATAAAGATCTGTTCAATATTATCTATGTTCTATGTGTCCTAATGAATTGTCTAGATTAGTGAATTTGGGAACTAAGTTGTTTCTAATTTGGCACCAACCGTCTTCAAATTCTACGACGAAATATTTATTATTACTCACTTTTATTTTTTCCCTTTTAAGTGATTTTGCTGCCCTGAGAGACAAATAATAACGCAAATAAAATAAAAAATATGGAAAAATAAAAACTATGGGATTTGAGCCATTTCCATCCTGTGCTGCACCCTATACCTTTAGCCGTTAGACCACCGTCGATACAAATATTGACAACTTCGTGTCAATAGCAACCGTTGCTAAGGCTTTTCTTTGATATAATTTTCAGCCGTAAACAGAGACAAATTACTGAATTTCTGAAAAACTACTGAACCGATTTTCGTTATATATCTGTAAGATAATGTCCAGAAATTAGTATATGCTTAAAAAAATAAGTCGTCAAAATGGGTACATATTTCATCGAGATTTTAAGAAAAATCTATATATATAAAAATGAAACCCGTTTTCCGTTGTCACGACATAACATGAAAACGGCTGAACCGAATTGGCTGATTTTAGTCTTAAAATATTCCTAGATATCCAGGGAAGGTTTAAAAGGTGAGACAATTCGAATAATTGCCGAAAAACCCCTAAAAACAGCCCTTTTCTTTTTCCCATTATAACAGAGTCAATTTGAACCTTATTGCTATTCAATAAAGTTCATTTTAAATTAAAAGCACTCATTGTTGTCTATGCAATGTAGATGTGTTCCTAATGTCACCGCACAAAGTTAAAATTCGCGTGCGTGTTGGAGAATCTAATGTCGCGTTCCGACACTCAACAAAAGTGATAATATCGCGAACGCGACCAAATTGAATAGTCACAAAATATAATTTAAGTAATTTAATAGATCATTAGTAGTACTGATTTTCAGTTTGGTCGGCTTCGCGAAACTTAATTTTGCCTAGGAGTAGGGGTAGGAGTAGAGGTAGGAGTAGGGGTAGGTGTAGTGGTAGGGTAGGGTAGGGTTAGGGGTAGGGGTAGGGGTAGGGGTAGGGGTAGGGTAGGGGTAGGGGTAGGGGTAGGGGTAGGAGTAGGGGTAGGAGTAGGGGTAGGGGTAGGGGTAGGAGTAGGGGTAGGAGTAGGGGTAGGTGTAGGGGTAGGGTAGGGTAGGGTAGGGTAGGGTAGGGTAGGGTAGGGTAGGGTAGGGTAGGGTAGGGTAGGGTAGGGTAGGGTAGGGTAGGGTAGGGTAGGGTAGGGGTAGGGTAGGGTAGGGTAGGGTAGGGTAGGGGTAGGGTAGGGTAGGGGTAGGGTAGTGCAGGCAAGCCAACGTTTGGGCAGGACAACGTCTGCCGGGTCCGCTAGTGTACTTATAAAATCAGTTTTTTTCAAAGTTTCTAAAAAACTACGGAACCAATTTTTATTAAAAAAAAACAGGACCACTTGTGAAGTATACCCTTTCAAACAAAAAACAAAATTCCAAATCGGTCCAGGCGTCTTCAAGTAATCGGGGAACATACATAAAAAAAAAGATTCCGACGAATTGAGAACCACCTCCTTCTGTTTTGAAATTCGGTTTGGTTAAAAAGAGAAAACGGGGGCAAAGTTTAATCTCCCATATTTCCTATTAAATAAAACCCATTGAAAAAATCACAGCTATTTCACTTAGATATATTGAATATTACAGTAACACAGGTGGATTACTTAAAGAGAAAAGTTTATCCCAGAAAAATAATGTTTATAGGAGCCTTAAACGTGTTCACCCGTATTATATTGATATCAGTACCTACTCACATTTTTTAACATCGTTTCATCTTGTTTGATGTCGACCCTCCACGTTCGTATGCGTCAGTATCCGTCAGTATTCTCTGTCCTTCACTGTCAGCGTGTTCACTGCTGTGCCTGCTCCATATCAGTATTTTCAATATATTTATATTAAAAATGAAGCCCCGAGCCAGAAATTCGAACGTAAGTAAGAAAGGCAATTTTTTTGATATAGTGAAGATGTATGTCAAGATCGTAGTAAATGGCATTTCATTGCCTCTGTCTACCCCTCTTCGGATAAAAGGCGTGATAATAGATTGATAGTGAAGTGATATCGTAGACATAATTTATACAATTACTTAGCGTTTTTTTAATGGACGACATGGCTACGGCTCGCCACAAAAGTATATGAAGTTGCAAATGGAAAAGGCTCCAATTCATCCACTTTTACATTAGGCAATAGGCATGTCGTCGCCATATTATTCAAAATACATATTAGCAAATTCTCACGGGATTATTTTAAATAATTGTAAATAAAGCATAATAAGAATTGATGTTAGGATGAAAGATTAGATTCCCATTATATAGGTACCTACGAGTAGGTACTAACGGAAATCTTATATTTAATTCAAGTAGAATAATGAAACAAGTTTTTTTTACATTTATTAGAGCTTGTGTCACATCTGGAACTATTTTACACTTCTTTGTATGGGCGCAGCTGTATAGAGGGGAGAAACACAATGAGACATTTCATTTGAGTATTAAGACCTCATTCAAAAAGATTTAAATATTATAGGTATTATTCATTGCTTAATAGTGACGGGTTAGCATGACCGTGATATATTTTGTTTCAACTCGAAGGTCAAAAACGACGGTTCCGCACCCATTCGAGTACCCGACCCAGCAATTTGCTTAGCATTCTAGTGTTGAACCTGAGTCCTGACTCCCCGGCCCGCTTTCGCGGTATAAAAAGTAGTATACCTACCCCTAAACTACCACTATGCAAAAAATCATGTCGATCCCGTGAAAAACAAAAACAAATCTATCCCACGGGAACCATACTTTTTCCGGGATTAAAAGTAGCCTATGTGTTATTCCAGACTATAATCTATCTCTTTGCCAAATTTCATCCAGATCCGTTAAGTAGTTTTTGCGTGAAAGAGTAACAAACTTTCGCGCTTATAATATTAGTAGGATTGTTGTGTTTGTAAATAATAATACTTATAATAACATTTATAGGGTGGAAGAGATTTTATGTGGAGGGTTATCCTTCATTTTGCAGTTTTCAAACAAGTTCGTGATACAGTTTAATTTATACACAAATATTTATAAACACGTCACAGTTCCACAAGTTAAGCTCATATGAAAAACGGTATACTCCGACCGTATAGGGCTCCGATCCCGGCCGGAAGGCCCTAATAACGTCGCATCCTTTTGAGTGCTCAAAGATAAGTTACTCTATGGCTCAAAGTCAACATCAGGCTGGCGCAACTTAGAACAAAAATATGAGCCAATATTAATGGCGTCGTATCGCCATCTCTTTCACGACATGATGCAAGGGATAGCAAATATTTCTATATCAATCCACAGTACGATATTGTTAGGTTGGTAGATGTCGTCGCGAGCGCCGGTCACGTGACATCCAAAAACGCTCTCGATTACGCTCCCGATAGAAGGTTTCCCAAGGTTTCCCCGCCAATCAAGAGAAAATAACGGTAAAACATAGGGGCGTGTATCGGGTGCGTTCAGGAAAGAAATATTTCCTACATATTATAAATTTTTAATTCATTTGTTAAATTTCCCGTAAAAAATAAAAATCAGTTTGTTACTCCTTATTTGTAGTTGGGCTCTAATAATAAAAATAAATCTAATAAATTCGTAAATTTTTTTTTGTCTGTCTGTGCTTTTGGGCACACCAATCTCAACAATGGCTGAACCAATTTGGATGTGGTTTTCAGTGAGATAATGTTGGACAAAAGCCCAATGTACATTACAAAGTCACACCATCACCGCCTTTTAACAGTGTAAACTTTTTAGCCACCTTAGACAATGTACGAACGCTAGTATTCTATTTTTGCGGAACGCTAATTATAATATTTAAGAAACTTATAACCGACTAGCAATCCGCCCCGGCTTCGCACGGGTACAATATGGGTTGGGTCCTCACTATTAGAGATAGATATATGATACGACGAACTTTTTTGTAGATCATTTTTAACGACTTAAAAAAAAAAGGCGTTTCTCAATTCGACCGTAGTACCTATATATTTTGTTTTATGTATGTTCGCGGATAACTTCGTCGTTTATGAACCGATTTTGATGATATTTTTTTTAATCGAAAGATAATTTTTCCGTATTGGTCCCATTTTTATCTCATAAAAATTGGTTCATTAGTTTTTCAGTAATTTTGAAAAAACTGACTTTATAAGTCAATTAAATCAGTATCTCGATGAAATATGTACCACCAATTTTGACAATTTTCGTATCGAAGATGGTCTAGCGGTTAAACGTATGGAGTGCAGGGCAGGTTGCACATGGTTCAAATCCCATCCACAGCAGTTTTTATTTGTCCATCAATTTTTTTTATGTGCGTTATTATTTGTCTCTCAGGGCAGCAAAATCACTCAATCAATAAAATATTTACAATTTATTACTTTTCAGTGTAAATTTTTGAAGTCGGTACACTTTTTTTAAAGTCAATTTATATTCTACACAAATCCTTCATAATTTTGTTATGTCTCTGACGGATTAGACAGCATACGCCATGAAAACACGCAGGGACTAACTTTTCTTTCGACTTGATTCACCAATATTGATAATGCTGGTGAAGGGTTATACTAAAATTTGGCAATGTACTAAAATTATACTAATATAATTCTGCAGTGTCTCAAATATACTAATTTAGTACTGAAAATACCAAAAACGGTCACACTGATAAGAGCGCGCGTGCTTAAAACATACGGTTGCGTGAACTGAATGAAACAGTGTAGGTAGTATCCATTTACTTGCTCTGTGTGTATCCATACGACCACAGAGCAAGTCATACGACGAAAAATGCGAGTAACGAAATGCATTTGTTTGTAACGTTTCGTTACTCGGTACTAGATGGCGCACCCGTTACTCAGTACCGAATATACGGTTCGCTACAGCCTAAGATTTTATAAGACGATGCGTGGCCCGCCTCTACTAGATGTGTTCCGCTCACTATAAGATCGTGCCAGAGAGTTGTCTTCTAAGACAACTATACGCGTCAGTCTGCATTGTCGTCTGACGTTTGCACGCTATCTAAAACTTTACTGTAAAAATTGATTTTCTTTAATAATATTGCCGTACTGTTCTATTATTACGTGTAGACATCATAGAGGGACAATTAATTTATCAAATTATGGTGTGTCACAAGTAAGTAATTTTAAATATTTGTTTTTATTTATGTAGATTTCACGCACGCCATTTCGGCCGTAGTGCTGTTAGTCGCCATACGAAAAAATGTTCAGAAATATTCACTTTAAAGTATTAATTACTTTGAGGAATAATAGAATTGGTTTTCATAAAAAAACAGCACAATTTGCTTCAAACATTTTTAAGAACAACTATATTTACTAGGAAAAAATCGTCGAATACTTCATGGTGCAAAGTAATCTAAACATTAATTTACATTTACACTTAAATAGTTTGAGTTAAAATATTTTTCTATACGTTAAATTGATTGACCACTTTACAGGTCACCCCTCAAGAAACCCCAGCATTATGCACTACACCTACAACTGGCATAAACTTAGAAAATAAACTAGATGACACACCTAAAAAAAGGAAATTACGTGCATACCTTTTTAAATATAAAGAAGCGAAAGAGGTTTGTCAGAATCGTAATAAATAGCATTCGATTGTATCTGCCTGTCCCTCTTGGGATAAAAGGCATGATGATAGATAGATATATGTTATTAAAAAGCAAAAACTTTCCGTTAAGAAACTTCGTGAGATAAGTAGACGAGATTCGAAGAAAATTGCACTATTCAGTGAAAAAATATAGTTTGCAAGATGAAGAAATGTCTGTTTTAAAGAGTACAAAAATAAAGAAAACCATTTATATATTAATACTTAAAGATAAAAGAAATGTAAGCAAATCCGGACAATAGCCCCCTGAAGTTAGGTCCTTTGCTTTAACACTTCATTTTTTATTCACCAAAAACATACAATTATAATATTAGAAAACAATTTGATACATTGTATGTGTGCCACACCCCAGGACTCTATAAAAATAGTACTCTAGTATTGATGCAGAGGCTGGATTTACTGAAGAAGTTTTAAAAGCAATAATAGTTATTACCTACCGCTAAAGTATTTGTTATTATTTTGACAAATAAATAATAAATATGTATGTACATCTATTTGCATTTATTTCCTACCTAAAATGTTTAGTAAAAAATAACTATGACAAATAACATAAAAATGTTATCGATATTAATTTTTATTGATAGTGTCAATGCCTAGTGTATGATTGCAAATTAAAGTTGTGTGCGTGCGTGACAAAGTGACACGTTTGTTTGTTCTAAACAACACATCTATAGTAGTTGCGCTGTAGCATGGTGCGGGTGACAGCTCATGACGGCTGTCAGTTTGACTTTACTAGTGTGGTGATATTGTACAAACCAATTATTAAAAAGTCGATAAAAATATCGATGATCATGAATTTAAAATTATGATTTATTCCAAATAATTGTTCATGTAACTAAGTACAATATTATTGCCGTACAATAATATTTAAAATCCCTACAGTTATAGGTTAATGCAAAATATGACTTCTAAAACA
This sequence comes from Nemapogon koenigi, assembly GCA_963924495.1. Taxonomy (NCBI): domain Eukaryota; kingdom Metazoa; phylum Arthropoda; class Insecta; order Lepidoptera; family Tineidae; genus Nemapogon; species Nemapogon koenigi. The sequence continues at coordinate 25,435,665 of OZ004629.1, forward strand.
TATACAAATAAAAATATATAAATTAACAAGTCACACAAGCGGTTTTAAATAAAAATTAAATGACGTGATGTACGTTATTTTACCCTATTATAAAATAAATATCGACATATCCATCATCCTATGACATCCCATCACTAATCGAGACTGTTACGTTTCGTTACACGCATAAAACTTTTTTTTTTTTTTTTTTTATTTTATAATATAATATATTATATATAATAATAAAGCATTTCTGTCATCGTGTCATAGTTGCGATGCCCTATTTCAAATGATTATTAATCAATGTTTAAATACCACTGAAATTGCAAACCTTGCTGAGGCCAAAAGCGAGTGGAATATACTTTGCGGTGATCAAACCCCTTTATTAATGCACTCACAACGAGCATGGGACGAACTGATATGCAAGAGACTACAAAGAGATCTCATGTCCTCATGTCATGACATATCAGAGCGCGCTCGACTCTTGGCAGCATTCGAAGAGGAGTCGGGATTATGGTTGAATGCCCTGCCATCAGCAAACCTTGGCACCTTATTAGACAACTGCACTCTATCCTTAGCAGTGGGGCTACGCCTAGGCACTGTGACCGTCCAGCCTCATCGTTGTAGATGTGGCACCACTGTCAATGAGCTCGGCCATCACGGCTTGTCCTGTCAGAAGAGTGCTGGCCGCATGTCTCGCCATGCCACATTAAATGATGTGATCCGAAGAGCCCTTGCCTCAGCGAATGTTCCGGCAATATTAGAACCACACGGAATCATTCGCTCGGATGGCAAGAGGCCCGACGGATCGACACTCATTCCTTGGAAACAAGGTAAATGTTTGGTATGGGACGTGACATGCGTTGACACTCTGGCCCCATCACACATAACGGTCACCTCTAGTCAAGCCGGAGGTGCTGCTTCGGGTGCTGAAACCCTAAAGAAAAAAAAAATATAGATATTCTCGGAAGCTACATTTTCACGCCAGTTGGCTTTGAGACCTTGGGCCCATGGGGCCCAAGTGCTAAATCATTTCTGAAAGTCGTCGAGGCCACCGGTGACAAAAGAGCTGGCAGCTTTCTGGCACAAAGAATCAGCCTAGCTATCCAGAGAGGAAATGCTGCTAGCTTGCTAGGCACCGTGCCTCGAGGGGACACACTGGAGGACATTTTTTATTTATAATGTTGTAGTTATTTATTACGTAATTTATTTAGTATTTTCTTTTAGCTTATTTACTTATGTTAAGTTTTATTATTATTTTAGTTTTACTTATTAATTTTAATGTTAGTCATTTATTTCATAATAATTATCTAAATTATATGTTCAATTAAAGACTGATATATAATTACATCATAAGATATAAAACTATGTTCTTAATAAGATAAAACTAAAGAGCTTGTGCAAAAAAAAAAAAAAAACTTATAATTTATTTTTTAAAATAATAACATAAATTTCATTGTGGTAGGTTAAGTTTATTTGATTTAATACAGTTAATAATTTTTTAAGTTTATTTTGATTTTATACTGATATTTATAGATAGCAGTAACTTTCACACGTGAAACGGAACGGTTAGTCAAACGTCACCCGCACCATGCTTCAATAGAGGCGTCGTCTTGCAAAATCTTAGGCTACAGCTCTACTCGTGACAGTCGATTCATAGAGTAACTTATAGTCGATTGTTCTGAGACCATTGAGCCACTGAGCAACTGAATTAATTTGGCTGTATGGGTTAGCCCCTTTGCCTTTCATCGAAATTGATTCGGATAATAAAATAATAATGCTTTGTTTGTTGCATTTTTCCTCATTTTTCTTACGTATTTGAGTCCGCATAAGACCAGCCATGGATTTCCCGGCCCGAGAATGCCGGGCAGGAATTGGTGTACAGGCTTCCATTTGTTGGGCCGGGCATTTTTGGCTGAGCAATCTCGGGCCGGCAATTCTCGTTCCGGACCGTAAAAGGCCGACCCAAGAATTAGAAGCCATTTCATATGTCACGGATTCCTGGCCTGGGCATTCTTGGTGTGGGCATTTTGGGTTGAACAAAAATGGTCCGGGACAAGAATCCGTGTACATTGGAAGAGAGTTATTGGCTATATTGGCCGATCGTGATGTTGGTCCAAATTCCAGTAGTTCCGGTTGTGTCTATGGCTAATGTTTTTTTTTTATTTTTTCGAGGGACGGTTTATTCGGTTCGCTTTGGATAAAAAATCACGATTAAATCTATACTAATACTATAAAGAGGAAAGATTTGTATTTTTGTGTGTGTGTATGTACATGTTCAAACGTAATGAATAAACTAAAAAACTACTGTGCCGATTTCAAAAATTCTTTTACCATTGGAAAACTACATTCACCCTGAGTGACATAGGCTATATTCTATTTTCAAAAAATTAGGGATCCTTACTAAAACTACAATAATGTAACCCAAAGTGTAAAAAAATGCCCTAAAAAATTCCTTACATTGCGTGTGCTGCTAAAACTATTGATAATATAGAGGTAGTGGTAGTGGTAGGGCGTAGGAGTAGAAGTAGGGGTAGGGATAAGGGTAGGGTATATTTTATTTTGTTCGTAAATATCCACGGGCGAAGCCGTGGGCGGAATGCTAGTAATAAATAAAATTGAATACTAGCTTTGACCCCTTACATGTTTAAAAATTTTTAAAAACAATTAAATAAATTAATACAATATCATTTAAGGGGCGGTGGTCAAGGTCATCTTGTATCTGTCAAAAATATATCTGTGACATCTGACATCATCACAATAACGTCATAATATAGACATCCGGTAGTAGTTAAAGACAATAGAAGTTGGGCCAACAATCATTGGCTTTGGCTTCCATTTCTCGGGTCGGGCATTCCACCCTGAGCAATTTTGTTCCTCGCCGAGAATGCCCAGGCCAAGAACGCCCGGCCAAGGAATCCGTGTACATTGGCTTCGGAATCCTGCCCGGGCATAATATGTTCGATGTGGAAAGCCCGAACCAAGAATGCTCAGGCCGAGAATGCCCACCCCAGGATTTCAACACCATGTACACGGATTCCTGGGCCGGGCATTCTCGGCCTGAGCATTCTTGGGCCGGGCATTGTTGGCACCCATGTATTTCATTTAATTTATTTTGATGGTTTTGATGTACCATGTATGTTGTATGAATTGTGAATCATAATTACTTAGAGAAAGAGTTTATTCTTCCTCTAAGATTATTTAATTAAAATTTGATTAGTTTTATCTTTTTATATTTCAACCAATTATTGAAAATTATCAACGAAATATCATAACGAAAATTTAATGAAATTTACAATAAGTAAGTGTTATAATTATTTTATTTCATATTTATATTTGCAATAAATAAGCAAGTAGTTCTTTCCGCTCTTAAAACATGTCCAATATAATATTATTATCATGTACTTATTTCGTAAGTTATAAACAAATATTGAAGTGAGGTTATGTTAAGAAAATGGATACCTAATAAGAATTATTACTATTGCCGGTTATTTTATCGCCGAGCATGTATGAAAGGTATGCTGAATATAAAAGAAACGAAAGAGGTAGGTACCTATGTCAGGATCAAAACAAATGAAATTTGATTGTCGCTGCCTACCCCTTTTAGGACTTTCTACATACCTTTTTTTTTTACGTGGGGAAAAAGCCTTCTCTAGTATTTTCCATTCTCTTCTATCTTTTGCCTTCCTCATCCACAGTGGCCCGGCTACTTCTTTGACGTAATCACACCATTGTTTATATTGTCTTCCTTTATTTCAGTTACAATTCCTTGGGTACCATTCTGTTATGGCTTTGGTCCACTTATTATCATTGTTCCTCACCATATGCCCTGCCCATCTCCACTTTAATTGTTTTACTTTCACGCATATATCTTCTAATTTAGTAATCTCTCTTAGGTCAACATTTTTATTTCTGTCTGTTTTCTTAATACTTAACATTGATCTCTTCTGGCTCTTTGACAAACAGCTAATTTTTCCATTTTAGATTTTTTAGTGACCAAGTTTGACATCCGTAACTTAAAATTGGTAGTATGCACATAACATATAACAATAACATTCTCTTCACTTTTGTCTGTTTGTTCTTGAAAATTTCTTTCAATGATCAGAATCTTTTCCATTAATTCCTGATTCTTGCTTCAACTTCTTTTGATGAAATGTCTCGAGGTGATATGATTTGTCCCAGATATTTGTATTCCGTCACATATTCTATTACATCTTTACCAATTGTAATTTCTATTTTAGCTCTATTAGTGAGTAATTTTGTTTTATCCAAATTCTTTGTTGGTCCAACCTTTTCACTTTCTGCAGATCACTAACTGTCTTAACATTGTTGTCGTAACATAACTTCAATTCTCGAAAACTCAATTGGAACACATTAATGGTCAATATCTACATCATCTAAGATTTGCAGATGACATTGTCTTACTGGAAGAATCTCCAGATAGATAAATGTAGCCTAACCCTGCTTTTTGTTGTTATTTTAGATATTGTACCTCTATAAAATTATGGAAACTCACAATTTTGAAGGTTGTGGCCGGGAAGGACCCATAAGATGCATATTTGTAGCTGAATTTCATCCTGTCGCTGGACCAAGAATTGCTTGTCAGGTATATATACTAATATTATAAAAAGGTAAATTTTGTTTTCCTTGAAAGCCTAAGTAATGCTACATCTTTTCTAAAGCCAGAGGCGGAAAGCTTCTTCTTCATATATTATAATGGTTCCATCAATGTTAATTGAAGATTCGCCAATGTCAAGTATTATGGACGTCACAGTAACAATAGCCAGTAAAAGGGTAGCTAGGATGTTCCCGCCGACTCTGGTATGTCTTATTAATCAACGACTAATCACAACTATCACAGCGCGGACGGGATTAATCTGGATTCCCCATCGCGTCTCGGCGGGCAAGCCTGTTTCTGCAATTAATCGACCTAGATGTGTCAATTTTATAAAACTCAATATGTTGAATATTTCAGTGTCCTGAAGACTACATGTCCAAAGAAATGTTTGACACTATAAGTGCTTATATAATACCAAAACCACAGATGTGTCTACATAAATGTACTATGACCATGTAAGTATATGCTATATTCTGGGTCAATGAGGTTCAAATGCTAAATAGCTTATTAAAAATAATATCTCATGACAGCCGTGTGAGCATGACACTTCTCTTTGTTTGTCTATGCTTGATTCACCCCAAATCTACTGAACAGATTTTGTTGCAGTTTTAACGATTAGATTTATTGATTCAAGGGGAAAGTTACAAGTTACAAACATGGACCTGTCACATTTAGGAGCTGAGAATTTACAGTATGAGTAAATCAAGTTAGGGGGTAAAGTAAGAGTTAGCACAGTGTCATCTAATCCATCAGAGATACAATTGAATGCTTTAGAAAAGAACTGTGTAGAATTAAACAATCTAGTATTGTGTAGGTATTCAAACTAGTTTTCTTTAATTTAATGATAATTTTGAATGTCTGTTACAGAAATGCATTGGGTCACAAGTTCATAGGTTATCCAATACGTTTAGACAACACTAGATATGAAAGGAATGCATATTTGTTCAACTTATGTTTTGTATGTGACAGCTGGTCAAAAACAGTACAGTATGAGCCGGTTGTTAAGAAACTTGGTGAACACTTGGTTAGTATCTTAACTAGTATTATAAATGTGAAAGTGACGTGGATAATTTTATTTTTGTCAGACAGATTTTTGCAGATGCTTGTGGGCAGGCTTGAGATTTGTTCCTGGGTCGTTAACTCTGTCATTGTGATATCCTAATATATCAGATGCTAAAGTATGTGTGGTTTTTGTCCTATGTTAAAATTAAACAACGGATTGATGTGATTTTTTTGTGGGTGATATTTGGGTTGCAATAAAACACCTTCTAAATATTTCAAAGTTAACTTAGCTGTTAACAAGCTATCATTCAAATTTGATTTTATCAGACAAAATTTCCACTCCTTTAATGCTATAATTGGTCGCATTACTTGCGGCGCCACATGCTCATTGAAATGCATCGTCGATAGCATGGCGTCAAAACATTATTATTGTAAATAAATGCAACTCATGAAGTTTTTTCAAACTATTATTTATCTTTTAACTAGATTAAGTCATTCTGCATACTTTAATGTACTATTTCAACACACTTGCTCGTAATGTGACAGTTATTTCACCGTTTTCTGATACACAAAGTAGCATATAAAACACATGGGCTTTTTACATTACCATTACGCACTAGGGCTTTTTACTTTACATATTTTTTTTTTATTTAGCAAAGAGTTTTTAGATGTTTGTAATACAAGGGTGGTAAGTAGGATATTTTTTTTTTTTTTTTTTTTTTTCTCGTTTATATTGCAATCTGTTATTATGAAACATTCGGCAATAGTTTAAGTAAGTGTGAGAATTGGCTCGTGTGGTAGGTGTCCAGTGACATCTCCACATAATGTCATTTATCTTCCTACTAAATGATATTTATTTATTTAAGAAGATCTTGGGTACACTTTCGTTTCAGTCTAGTAAAGACTATTCTGTCATCCATGAGTGTATAAGCCAGCTTATACAGCTTATACAGCTTGGTGATGCTGTATCCTTTTTTTATATGCCATAGTTTTGAGCTTAATTTCTTGTTTGACTGTTGGGACACCCAGATCCTTGTGTATCCGGTCATTTGTCACATACCAGGGGGCATCTGTTATGATCCTCAGTGTTTTTGATTGGAATCTTTGTAATATCTCTATGTTGGAGTTAGATGAAGTTCCTCAAAGTTGAATACCATATGTCCAGATTGGCTTCAGGATGCAGTTGTATAATAACAACTTGTTTTCAAGAGACAGTTGGGACTTCCTGTTCAACAACCAATACATGTTACGGAACCTAAGTCCTAAGGCTTTGCGTTTGGTGAAAATATGTTTTCGCCATGTGAGTCGTCTATCTAGGTATAATCCTAAGTACTTAGCCTCATCAGCTTGTGGAATGGTGACCCCATTCAGTTGTACAGGTGGACATGTATCACGCCTAGTTGTAAATGTGACTTGCACTGATTTGCTTTCATTAGCTTTAATTCTCCAATCCTTTAGCCAACCCGATATCATGTTCAAGCTATTCTGTAGTTTAGAGGATGCCTGTAGTGGGTTTTCATCAATAGCTAATACTGCAGTATCATCAGCAAAGGTACCCGTCACCACCTCATCAGCGACAGGCAGGTCTGCGGTGTACAACAGGTACAAGATTGGTCCCAAAACACTGCCCTGCGGCACACCAGCCTGTATACTATGTAGGCCTGAGGTTTCATCTCCATATTTAACAAAGAAGTGTCTTTCACTAAGGTATGATTTTATAATTATATAATAGTTGATGGGAAGATATGTTCTGATTTTCGCCAATAATCCTTTATGCCACACTCGGTCAAAGGCTTGTGATATGTCAAGGAAAACAGCTGTGCAGTATTTTTTTTTATTGAATGTGGTATATATTCTTTCAACCAAACGATGGACCTGTTCAATTGTGCTATGTTGTCTCCTAAAGCCAAACTGATGGTCAGGTATGATTTTATTTTTATGGACAATAGGATCTAGTCTTCGCAGGAGCAGTATCTCCATCACTTTTGAGGGTATTGGTAGTAGGCTGATTGGGCGGTAGGAGGAAACATCATCCGCATTTTTCCCGGGTTTTCCACTGAACTGGAATGATACCCCTGCAGAGAACACCATTATATATTTGTGTAAGATAGGCGATGCCCTCGTCTGGTAGGTGTCTGAGTATCTTAGCAGTAATAAGATCATATCCTGGAGACTTATGCTGATTTAAAGTTTTGCAGATACTATAAACTTCACGCTTTGTACATTTCTTAATCGGTAGGTCCAACTGATATGTTTGGTCTATAATTCTCTGCACTTCATGGGTCTTTGTTGATCCCACGTCAGGGTTTGGTACAAACACCTTCCCCAAATGCTGTGCAAATGTTTCGGATTTATCAGCAGGACTATTTGACCAACCTCCATCAGGTTTGCGGATAGGAGGATCATGTTGCATAGGCCGCTTAAGGTATTTCACTGCCTTCCATATGGAGTAATCGGAAGCTGCAGTATTGTCCAAGTTCTGGAGATAGTGCTGGACATTATTGTTTTTATCCTCAAGGTAATTATAATGTTTTTTGTCCTTTGGATGCTTAGTTTTTTGCCAGGTTTTCCTTGCCATCCTTTTTTTAGCTAGCAGTTGCCTTATCTCGTCAGAGTTGGTACAATTATTTACAGTAGGATATTGACGAGTTGACAGTGCCGCGAGTTTGAGAATAATTGAAATATAATTGAGAATAACCTTAACACCCGTGTATCATACGACGTTTTTCAATACATTTGTGAGAAAAATAGGAAGAAAAAAAAGTGTAATTAATAGTAAGTAACTAATTATTTTAAGTTTATAGTTATATTAGAGCAATTATTAAAATTTAGTGAAATATGGTTCTTCGGAAGTGTTATTGTTCACGTTTTTTTTCACATGGTTCATTGCTTTCATATAAGGACGACGCGGCGACGTAGCGGGACGTTGTTGACGGAAAAACAAAAATCTCCTAAAATGGCACGTTTTTACTTTTTTGTAACTTGGTACGCAATATGCATGCGTAAATTTGTTTTTAATTGTTACAAAATAAGAGGCAAAGAAAGTGGACGTTCAGCTTTTACGATTTTTTTTGATAAATAAACGATTTAACATTTAAAATCTTACAATAATGTTTATAATTTATTGATTAGTTTTTAAATTTATTATTTTTTCTATATATAAGTCGACATAACTTTCACGTTAAAAAACTTCTTGCTTGCAAACCTTTACATTGGACTTGTAGAAATAAAAAAAAATTGTAATGAAATCGCCCTAGGGCGTAATAATCAACTTATGAGCCATGTTTACTGACATTGAAAGTTCACTTTTCGAGCAAGTGTATTGAAAAATATATTACATTACAAAAAAAATAAATGTTACAGACCCGATTGGAAGAAGAAACAAGATTTGTGTCATGCGGAGCTACTAAACTGCCCACCATGTTGGCTCTCTTACTTCATGATCTTAACACACACCGCCAAGCAACCTTAGTTGGTAAATATTGATGTTATGGTTACCGCTATGCTTCTTAGTATTATAGCATGATGTTATAACCTATAGCCTTCCTCAATTAACGGGCTATTTAATGCGAGAAGAGTTTTTTTAAATCGGACTGGTAGTTTCTGAAATTAGCGCGTCCAAACATAGGTGAACTTGTAAGTTTGTATGTAGGAGGTAATCTCCGAAACTACTCATCAGATTTCACTAATTCTTTCACCAATATTTAGAATGGAGTTTCAGGGTGGACATTATCCCCAAGTTAGTATGGGCCCCACGGGCGATAGTATTGATAACATTTTATTGTTTTAATGAAAAATATATTTAAAAAATGACCAAGGGTGAGTCGAACTCGCGTGGAGAGGGTTTAGTTCCATTTTTTTCCGTGAGAACATTAAGACAGGATTTTCGTTTAGGTTTTCCTATATTTTCCTTTTTTTAGTATATTTTCTTTAATATAATTGATACTATGCATTTTGAAATGATAAAAAAAATATTTGTATTTCTTATGAGGAGCCCTTTCATTTAATGTCACATCTTTTATAATGTTTATCGAAAATAAATTCGTCCGTAATTGGCTCATCAAAATATTTTATATATGTAGATACAAAATTTCAACTTTCGTCGTCCAGTAGATTCGGAGAAAATAAGCTGTGACAGACGGACAGACAGAAACAAGAGTAATCCTATAAGGGTTCCGTTTATTCATCGAATGTGCGAAACCCTAAAAATGCGAGACACGTATATTTTTTTATTTATTTTAGTAGTATGTCTAATTCAATTTTATATATATTACTAGCGGACCCGGCAGACGTTGTCCTGCCCAAACGTTGACTTGCCCGCACTACCCCTACCCCTACCTCTACCTCTATCCCTACCCCTACCCCCACCCCCACCCCTACCCCTACTCCTACCCCTACCTATAAAAATTTTTTAAAAAATTTAGGGGTGGACCACCCTTAACATTTATGGGGATGAAAAATAGATGTTGTCCGATTCTCAACCCTAACGGATATGCACACTAAAATTCACGAAAATCGGTCGAGCCGTATCAGAGGAGTTCAATTACGTACACCGTGACACGAGAATTTTATATATAAGAAGATGTAATTTGAAATGTCTGTCTTTCTGTCTGTGATCTTTTCACGCATAAACTACGGACGGATTTTGTTGCTGTTTTCACTATTAGACAGGTTGATTCACGAGGAACGTTTACGAGTATAAATATGGACTTATCATGTTTAGGAGCTGAGCATTAACAGTATAAGTGAATCAATTAGGGGAAAATTAGCTTCAGCGCGTTTTCATGACGTACAGATATATACCAAAATGTTGTTGGAAAGAATTGTAGAATAAAATGATCTACAAAAAAGTCCGCGGTAGAATTTATCTATCTCTATTAGATGTAGTAATAAGTGCGATTCGAACTGGCGCACGAAGGGTTCCGTACCATTACCTATAAAAACGGCAAAAAAAAAAAACGTTTGTTGTATAGGAGCCCCTCTTAAATATTAATTTTATTTTAATTTAATTATTTATTTTTAAATAGGATATATATATCTAAATATTCTGTTGCCGTTATCAATATCTAGCAAAAAAATCACGTATGGGAGGCCCCTTAAATATTTATTTTATTCTGTTCTTTAGTATTTGTTGTTATAGCGGCAACAGAAATACATCATCTGTGAACATTTCAACTGTCTAACTATCACGGTTCATGAGATACAGCCAGGTGACAGACAGACGATAAGTTATATTATATGATATTTGTTTTTATTTCCAGAAGGCGACACAGTGATGCATTTCCAAGTGGTGCAAATACGGACCGAGCCACCACAAGTTCACGACCACGACGTGCCAATAATGTTAACTAGTGTAGGTCTACCAAAACCCACCCGGACAGGGCAGACCGCGTGCGACGAGTCCATATATGAAGTGTCGGAAATGATCCCGGAATGTAACGACGAAGTGGTCATTGACATCGATGCGGATTGGGATTTGACGACACGGCAGGTGGGGATATGTATATTATTTATGATGAAATTGGTAGAGCAAGGCGGTCGACTTGAAGCCGGGTGTTCAAATCTCGAAAATATGTGCTTTAATGTGCTTTTCGAGTGTCGGAGGGCACGGAAAGCCGATGCAGGCGCTTCTTCTAAAAATAACAGTCTTAAAGAAGTGATACATTTAGGTTAGGTCCAGTATGTGCAACAACTGCAAGTGTTATCTGTTCTGTTTAATAAGGGTAATACGCTAAAATTGGACACTGTTACTGTTGTCTCTGGCCACACTCCTAATGGCCGTAAAGATGCGTTTTTTGTTCGGTGTCTAAAAGGCTTGGCAAATTTATTCTTCTTTTATTATGGCTTCACTAATGTTATTCGATGATTTGCCAATGTCAAGTATTGTCGATTAATTGGTATTTAATGTTCCCGCCGACCGTGATATACTCAAATAATCACTAATCACAACTATCACAGCGCGGACCATCATGTCACGGCAACACGCGCGTTGGTCGCCATGATGTCAAAAATCATGCATTTTGATGTATTTGACAACTGATTTTTTTTCTTAATGGGTTGCCTTACAGCTCCCGAAACCGTGTTACGGTTGCAGGGTACCCAGTGGAAGACCAAGTCTACCTCGTTTAGCCGATGGTATTTGTGAGGCTATACCTAACGAGTGGCTAGTTCTGTTGAGATATATTTAGATGGAAAAGCCTCTTAAGTGTGGTTTGTCGGATTATGTACATAAGTTTTTAATTAAATCCAGGATAGAACCCGTGGTCTGCTTAGTTAATACCAGACGTCTTAACAACTCAGCCACCGAATGTTTGCTAACCACAGATTTTGATCAATATCTTTCAGTAACTAGAGGTGCCCGCGTATTTTCCGTGACGCATGGTCTAGCACGTAACTAGCCACTCTCAATATTCTATAGACATGTATAAAGCAACACTCATTATCTTGACGTGGCATCGGTATGTCGATGTCCGTGCCACATGCACTAGCGATAGCGCCGCCACTCCAATGGAATGTCGCGGTTCGTATCGCTTTGAAGACATCCTCCCTACTCCTCGCGCCCCGTGTCGCGCGTCTCTTGACATGATTCATACATTAATTGTATCTGTCACAATCGCTGCTACCGACTCGATCGAGTTTACATGGTAATACGTAACAAGAAACTTGTAGCAACCAACCTCTATACGTAATATAGTCACGTCTGTGCCACGTCACAAAAAAACTATTTGTTTTGGCGTGAATGAAGGACAAACAAAGAAACACACTTTTGCATTTATAATTAAACTAGCGACCCCACCCCCGGCTTCGTTAGGATACAATATCGGTTTATAAAAACTTTAATACCCACACAAATACGCTTATTACTACTTATCTATTAAATATGAATATATGCTACAGCAGACTTTTTTGTAGATTATTTTATTCTACACATTTCTTTCGTACGTCATTTTGTTACATCTCTGACGGATTAGACAGTGCACGCCATGAAAACGCGCTGGAGCTAACGTTTTCCCCGACTTGATTCACTTATACTTTTAATGTTCAGCTCCTAAACATGATAGGTCCATATTTAATAATCGTAAATCTTCTTTGTAAATAAATCTATCTAGTTGTGAAAAGAGCATCAAAATGCGTTCGGTAGTTTTTACGTGAAAAGGTCACAGACAGACAGAAGCGGCTGGGGACTTTTTTTATAATATATATTGATTAGGTATGGTCTTATTTAAAGTGTATACTTATAAATATTTCAGCTGTTGCCATACATAAACGGTTACAACCATATTTCAAAAATTGCTATGCTCACCAATGTGGAGAAGACCCTGATCAAGTCGTGTATACAAAATCTCATTTATTACGGAGTGGTATGTCTATACTATATACTTTTATAAATCAACAAAAATATGCCATTTTTGAAGACTTGCTTGTCCAGAATAGGCTCCGCGACATCTCAATGGTATTTGATGATATTCTCGTATTTATTATTATTATTCGTACTTACACATATAAACATCGTTTTGTTTAATCTCGACATTTTTAGCTGGGGCGAAAAGCGGGACCTGATGATGGACTCTAAAGTTATATCTGGACCTTATTATATATATAGATAAATGCGCATAATAGTCATTATACGTTAATGCGTTGTACTAAAAATTGAAAATCTGTTTTTTAATGACAGATTTACTTTTTCGCATTACTCGGACCTCAATTGCAGTGGTAATGGGCCACTTTCTTAGCTTATTGCACAATCTACTAAAAATATTGTTATTCAGATTTCATTAATTTTTTTCAGGTGACCCTTATACCTATACTGAAATTTAGCAATATGTACCGAGCGACACCTTCTATAAAGCGAATATTCAGCGATAAACAACTGCAGAAGTCCTGTTTGAACTTTATTGTAGGAAATATGGAAGATGGATGCAAGGTACGTGTTTGATTAAATCAAATCTAATATTGTTCTGCTTTCACGCCACAACAGAGCAACGGGTTGCTACGCAGAGGTTGGGTTGCCTTACAGCTCCCGAAATCGTATTGCGGTTCCAGGGTACCCAGCGGAAGATCAAGTCTTGTGTGGTTTGTCGCATTACGTACATAAGTTTTTAATCAAGAAAACCCATTGGTACATGGCCGGGATCCGGGTTCGAACCCGTGGTCTGCCTAGTTAATACCAGACGTTTTAACTACTCGGCCACCGACACACTTTTTTAGGCTACTTTTTATCTCGGAAATCCTTCACAAGCAAAAAACTAGTAATTTATATTTGTCAATAGCCTAATCGGTAGAGCATTGGACTTGAAATCCTGGGACTTGGAATATGCTAAGCACCATTTTTCTTTAATAATATGTGCTTTAATCGACTTCTCTAAAAATAACAGATATGTTAGGTCCATTAAGGTGTCACTGGTTGTCTTAAAGGAAACGGGCGCTTCCCCTACATCACTTATCTTGTTCGAAAATGATTTCAGAGCCCATCATTGCCTCACATTCAGCGTATATTGTGTTCTCTTCAACAAGGCACAACTTTGCACGCTGTGTGTGACAAATATGTAGCCGGGCGCGGTGTACATTTCGATATACATCGTTTAATTACCTTTGCTTTGCTGCACGGACTGATCACGCCATTGTCTAAGTGAGTATTGTATTTCTTATTGTATTGTATGCCAGTGACATAGAGCAAATGCTAGTAAATATTATTGGACTGAGATACCTACCAAAAATATATTATTGGACAAGAAAAGTTATTGGTTAAATCTGTTGTTGCCGCGTGGGTTTGTATAAATCAATGTTGAGTTATTTTATATACAAAAGAATAGAGTTCGCATTAACAGTGACATCCCGCCTTAAAAATCGACGATAACGATAACCATTCAGTTCGAGGGCGTGGTCGCTGCTTAGACGTTCACAGGCGACGATAAATACCAGCTCGACATAGAGCAAATTGTCGACATATCGATCTGGCCGCCGGAGAGAAATTAATATGAAACGCTCAAGTAACTACTTTTAACCGTATACGAGGAAAGTGAGACCCGACAGGTCCACAAGCTCGCAGCCACAGATTGCGAAGAACTCGCCACGGTGGCTGACAAGGTTACGGAGGCCACTGTAAGACCCCAAATTGCAGAGATAAAGAAAGAATGGCGAAATTACAGCGCTAATTGCCGAGGTACGCACACTAACGATCCGCCTCGACAACGTTCGGGCGCATTTCGGCGTCGTAGCAGCAGTCGAACTGGGAACCGTGGGACTCGGGCAGGTCGGACTGGTTGTGCCACCGTTATTACAGATTCCGAAGCAGAGCACGAAGATGCAAAAAGTACGGGGCCTGGGAGTCTCGCCTTTGTGTGACAGACGCGAGCGGACTTCGTTTTTGAGTGGATATACAAATAAATATAAATACAAATGTTTCACTGTTGCCGGCAAAAAAGCAAACAAACATAACAAACGGGCGGCAAACTGAACAGAAATAAAAACATACGGACGGCGCTCGTTAATTTCCGTGGACCTTTATTTAGATTTTTTAGGACATTATAAATTGTCGATATAATCAAGTGCATTGATAAGGTGCTTTCTCGCCACAGCTCCCTCAATGATGCCATCAAAAGGGCTCTTGCGTCAATAGAAGTCTCTGATCTCCTAGAGCCAACGGGAATAATCCGGGAAGACGGCAAGAGATTCGATGGAATGACTCTGATTCCATGGGAGCGAGGTCTGGCCTTGTATGAGATGCTACGTGCGTGGACACATTTGCCCCATTTCATCTCAGATAAACAGTAATCAAAGCGGGAGCTGCGGCGGAGTCTAACAAACGGCGCAAATATATTTCAATTATTGAAAACTACAAATTAGTACAGTTTGGTGTAGAAACTCTAGGTCCGTGGGGTTCAAATGCCAAAAAGTTTATTAAAGATATATCCCCTCGACTGATCATCTCTTCTGGTGACAAGAGGGCTGGCTCCTTCCTCGCTCAACGAATCAGCACCGCGATTCACCGGGGAAATGCAGCCAGTATTCTTGTCATTATTCCACGCGGACCTGGTTAATTTAGTTATTTTTAATGTTTAGATTAAATAGTTTTTATATTGTTGTGTAAATAGTTAAATAAAAACTAAAATGAACATTGGTTTGAGCTGACTCTTTAGTTGTATATAATAATATATCCCAGAACCATAACTCAAGGTTAATGTTATTTTGGAACATTTTATAGAAAAATAATACATTATTGCAAAGGCGGTGAAATAGGCAATTGCAGGTCGAGTATGAGTTTATTTAGACTAATACGAGACAGGCAATTGCCATTTCCGCCGAGGCATGTGTAGTGCTTTTCTTAAAATTATGCAGGGAAATGAAAAAAAGGGTTTTTATAATAAATTTATTTTTTCTCGTTTTTCCAGGTCATGGAATTTTCATATATTTTTATGTATTTGTCCTTTGACTTCGCTGGAAGCAGGTTTTCCATCGTTAATTTGTCTTCCGGTCTTAGATCTGGTGGAGTGCAGTCAATATTCATTTCACTTTCGGAACTGTCGGAACTCATTTAAATTTTTATATTTATTAACAAAATCAATTTTTGTTTTACCGCCATTTTTTTCTAATTTACCGTCAGTGCCGAAAGGTAAACACATCTGTGGCTATACAGCCACCTGAACGCAATTGTACCCCTGCAATGAATTTCCATACGTAAATTTCAGATACCCCGTGTACGTCAATCAAGGCCGGGTGAATGGTGTGGCTCGTAAAGAATTATCTGAAGTTCAAAGAATGTGCGACGGAGAACATTGTATTGACGAGATATGTGCCACTGGTATTATAGATCTATCTAGCTTGGAGAAAATGATTGAGGACGATGTTAATATTGCTATTATTTGGAAGTAATTTTACTTTTTTAATAAGTTTGTAGCTACACCGTCCAATTAGTTGTCTACTAATTTGTATCGTCTTGTAGATAGATAGATAGATAGCACAACTTTTTTCTTTTTTTTCTTCACGGGTTGCCTTTACAGCTCCCGAAACCGTGTTACGATGGTATTTGTGAGGCTATACCAAACGAGTGGCTAGTTCTGTTGAGATATATTTTAGATGGAAAAGCCTCTAAGTTTGTCGGATTATGTAGGTACATAAGTTTTTAATTAAAAAAACCCTAGTTAATACCAGACGTTTGCTGCTCCACTTGCAAAGCAAAATTTACACTAGTGAACTGTTCGCGACACTATTTTATATAATCCGAAACTCTCGCAACACTTCACTCACGGCATCGCGGCAGCAGTTTACGGACACGCGAGTACTTGATGTGTGTAGGGCTGCGCGACATAGTTCACGCCGGTACTTTTTAGCGGCGGTACTTCCCGGACACGCGGCGATTGCGTCTACGGTATTTCCGGGAAACGCGATATCACGTCGGGTCACCAGTTATAGCGCGTGTCGAGAGATTTTAATTAAAAGAGAACGTTATGTTTAACGTGTGTAATTTGAGGTACCGTTTAAGGTCTTCAGGGTTTTATTTATGTTCTTCTTCTTCTTCTTCATCTTCTTTTATTATGGCTCCACCAATGTTCATCGGTGATTTGCCAACGTCAAGTATTATAGTCTTTATAGTGTTTATAGCCTATTAATCGGTATTCAAGATAATCCCGCCGACCGCGATATGTCTTATTATTCATTGACTAATCACAACCATCACAGCACGAACAGGATTAAACTGGATTCCCCATCACGTCTTCGCGGGCGTGTGCGCTTTACACCAAGGCGTGACGTGGAAACTTTATTTATGTTGTTACATATTAGAATAATCATTGACAAGTGACAGATTCTATTATCATAACCAAACGTCAAACGCCGGATGTTCCTAAACCGGAAACACCTTATGGGGAAGTCAGTCATTAAAATCCAATTTTTAATCAATTTTTTCAGAAATCCTAAAAGCTTTATTTATCAAATTTTATGGCTATAATATAGATGGTATCATTACAAAAATTAACATGAATATTTTTTTGATATTTATCTATATATTTTCATTGTAAAATGATTTCTATGTTTTATAAGATTTTATTTAAATTGCGTTTTTTTGAATCTTTTACTGCTTCTATTCTGCTCGCGTGCGCGCGATTCTAGATAAATGCATTCTGCTTTTTCATCACTTATTTTCCCATCGACTTCACCTTAAGATGCGTTTACTACAACATATGTGCTGGTAACGAGGTCCTGAAACGAATGAAGGGAGCGCATCGGTTATGTTCTGACTAACGCTCATCGCCAGTGATTCATATGGCAGGTGCCGAAAAAACAAAGAACTTTATATAAGGCGATGTACCGTCTCTCGACGTGTGAAGTCCAATTAAACGTCACCGAACTTGACATTCAGAAATTAATCATTGCTTCAGAAATTACTCATGCCAAACCACCACATTCCCACTGTGTATTTTACGAGTCGCCGTATATTTTATTATTTCCTTTGAA
The DNA here is from genome assembly GCA_963924495.1 of Nemapogon koenigi. Classification (NCBI taxonomy): domain Eukaryota; kingdom Metazoa; phylum Arthropoda; class Insecta; order Lepidoptera; family Tineidae; genus Nemapogon; species Nemapogon koenigi. The sequence continues at coordinate 25,453,717 of OZ004629.1, forward strand.
AATGAGAGATACGCTTGAACTTATTTATGCGTTAAATAGCCCGTTTATCGAGTACGGTTATAGGCTATATAACATCACGCTATGGCCCAAAGGAGCGTAGCAGTAGGTAATCATAACGTCAACCAATCGGAAGTTTATACAGGCGCAGCTAGGGCGGAAAGCTAGTCCTTTTATAATAATTTCCTCGTTTATTTGGGCTCAATACAACCGTGAATCATGTCTCTAATATATAAAGCGAGAATACAGGGAGAGTTTTCTTGGTGAGTTACTCGAACTTCTGCATTTTTCCAATGCACTATTATGTTTGCGATAAAGCAGTGTATGGTTTTATGTCGCCACTGACATAACACTGGCGTGGCGCTCCATACTCTCTGCCTACCTCTTTGGGAAACAGGCGTGAAAGTATGTATGTATGTTGTATACTAAAAATAACTAATTGTACTGGGTGGCTGAAGGGTTTTACACAGTTATTATTATTTCCGTTCAAATACTTTGTTTAATCAGAACAAATTATAGTTACAAAATCAATCATCATCAAAATCTCAGAACAGATTACCATTATTATACTATATATATATATTAGTCATTAAACCTCTTCAGATTTTTGGATTCGCGACATGCTCTCGGCACATATGCCTGGGTCGGGCATTTTTGGCTGCGCATTTCTGACCGGCAAATCACAACATTTAATCTTTTTGGAGATCTTCTTTTGCTTAACGCGATAACACATTTAAAATTTTTTTATTCAGTAGTTTAAGAGATATTTTGAAAAAACTACATGTGTAAGGAGTACGGCTCAAAGCTACTATACTCTCTGGCTCCAAAGGTACCTGGCAATAAAAAGTATTAATTGTAGTTGTAGAATCAAAACAGGATACAAGGGGACTCCTGATGGAGCCATAACACGAAAAAATAAAATAAAATAGATACAAGGGGATCTAATTTACGTGCTTCTCTACCCATCTTCGTTGATGAAAGTGAATAAAAATTTAATTTTAAATCAATAAACTCAAAAATAAACAATTAATGAAACAAAAGAACCATGAACGAATGAAACGAACGAACGCACACAGCTCATGTCCTTTCTTTATTTTTAATACAGAATACGCATAGACACCTGATACTTTTAGCCGTTATCGGCTTTTTCTAATAATCCAGTATTTAAAAATTAAAGAGTGTTAAAGTTAAAATTTTAGAATAGCAAAAAATACGGGTACCTTAGTTTTTCACCTACTTTCATATAGGCTAATAAAATTAGGGTGTTAAAATTTTAAAATGTGGATTCTTCGGCAGATATTTTTTTAATTGAAAACTTATTTATTATACTTATATATTTATTTCAAAGATTAAGTTATTTATAAACCTAATTAGAATTTTGTTTTGCTTTCTATGTAATTTTATTTTATAAGCGCGCGCTAGATACGGTCTACCTGTCTGTCTATGCAACTGGATCGCCGGCTTCTTGCAAGGGCGTGGCATCCGCGTACTTATTAATGGAAGCGTGTCTGCGCACATGTCGGTCAATTCTGGCGTCCCCCAGGGATCCGTGCTGTCGCCAACTTTGTTTCTTCTGCATATAAATGATATGCTCACATTGGGTAACATTTATTGCTATGCTGACGACAGCACGGTTCACGCTGGGTTTGTCGGTCGACCTTCTACAGGCCTTCAGCAACTGGAAGAAGTAAGGGTGTTGTCCGTGAGCTGGACGGGACGTTGGATCGCATTGCGGTCTGGGGTTCCGAGAACCTCGTTCAGTTCAATGCCTCAAAAGCCCAGGCGTGTGCATTCACAGGCAAAAGACCCCCTTCATTCCCGCCGCCACTCTTCAGAACACTCCCTTGATGTTGCGAAACAGTGTCTCATTACTAGGAGTGGCAATCCGCTCTGACCTCAATCACAGAGACTACATTGAGGGCATCAGCAAAACAGCTTCTAAAAAACTGCTCGATGGTTCCGCTCAGTATCTCCTCGATGCTCTCAACGGTTTGCAAAAAAGAGCGATTCGCATCATCTATGACCCAAAGGCCACACGAAATCTCGAGCCTCTACAGTTACGCAGAGACATAGCCTCTCTTAGCGTCTTCTATCGACTGTATTATGGGGAGTGTTCAGAAGAACTCCATGGCCTCGTCCCTCCATCCCCTTTTCGCACCCGCACTGCTCGCACAGGATACAGTTTTCATCCTCACACCGTCGACACGTTCTGCATACGAACGAAAAAATTCAGTGACTCGTTCCTGTGTCGTACAGCCAAAAAGTGGAATGAACTTCCGGAGTCGGGTCTTTCCTCCTTTCTACAACCTTGGGTCCTTTAAGCGAAGCGTAAAAAAGCATCTCTACGGGCCGGCATAGTGGGCGCGACTGGCGGACTGTATTACGATCTGCCAGTGGCGCGCATTCATGGACCAGCCACCTATGCTTAATAAAATCAGGCGGTGGCAAGGTCACATGTCGTCTTCTCTATTAAAAAAAAAGATGGAGTTAATTTTAAGTTAATACTTTATTCATATAGTTTTAAGATTACATTTCTGTCGGTCGTTCCCATGACTTCCAATGCATAAATAACTTCTACTATTTTTATCTGTTCTGAGATTTTATGTATGGTTTCTATTTTTTTCTCAACAAATAATATTTATATCAAATCATGTCATAAATCTAAATATTATACACACAAAAGTACGGAAAAACTAAATACCTTGACATGACATGATCACGACGTAATCTCTCTTGTATATTTATTTGCTTCTTATTTGAAAAATTAAAAGTGCTGTGTATGCCATAGTGATTTATATATTGGGTCCAAATGTCTATTTAGAAATAAGAGTATTTATAGTCTGATTTTTAATTAGATGGACTAAAATGACATTTGGTGGGTTGCCACTTTATCGTAATATAAAAATAGTGAACGACAAATAATCGAGTGAGTCAAACTTTTTTATAACAAATTCTTATAATATAACTGTGAATTTGCGTTGTACATTTAATTGTTTTTACAAGCTTTTATTTAACTTGCAATGTATGTATGTATGTTTGGGTCAAATCTTGCAAGTGAATTTTGACCCACTTCCCGACATTCAATTGAACTGAAATTTAACAGTTTTAGTTTAGGAGTCCCTGTGGCCACCTTTCAGCTCCATCATTAGAACCTTGGCAGCACCTACGATCAGAGTACTTGTCAAGATAAACGAGCCAAACTCGATGGGGTTGCATTGTTTTATTACAAAGTTTCTGTGGCCATTTTCCGGCTTCATCGTCAGACCCTGAATACCATCTACGATCAGAGTACTCGTCAAGACATATTAAATAAGCCCAAACTCGATGGGATTGCAGTGTTTTATTACAGAGTTCCTGTGGCCACCTTCCAGCTCCATCATCAGATCAGCTCAATGACAGCACAATATTGCATTGTCATCCGACTTACATACATATTTAATTTCAGTTCAATTGAACATCGGGAACATACATAGGTACATAGTTTCAAAATACATACTTACATATTACATGCATACATTGCAAGTTAAATAAAAGCTTGTAATAATAAAAATTATACTATCGAGAATTCATATCACAACGCGAACGGTTTAATCAATCACTAAGTGACTCATTCATTAATCTTAAAGTGGCAACATTAAAAAAAAAAGGTCGATTGCAGCTGTCATTTTAGTCCATCTAATGAATAATCAGAGTTTATATATCTGAAACGCATTTTGTTTTCTATTTCCAGCCAAGATCTGTATATTATACTACATATATAGAATGAAAATAACTAGCTAGAGTCTGTCTAATGAATCGTGTCATTTGGTTATTTTTAAAGTTTTAGTATGACAACATTTATACTGTCACTTTTATAGTTACATACTCTTTATACGAGGAATTATTAGGTTTGATACTTTCGTTGATTTTGGTAAATCCTATAATTCTGTTTAAGAACCTGTAATGTATGTATTAAACATTCACCTGTCTGTATGTTTGTGTATTGTAATTTGTTATGCAGATTTATGAAGTTTGTTCAGTCTGTCAGACAATTATACCGTTTACAGTTTTGAAACGAATTTAAATAAATTTGGTCATTCTGTAGAGTAAATATGATATAATAATAATCCTTTTGTCAGAAAATGTTAACGTACCTTACATATATTCAATACCTCAACAGAGCTGGCCACTCGTTAGGTATAGCCTCAAAAAACATTGGCTAAATGAGGAAGACTTTGTCTTCCACTGGGTACCCTGGGGCCGAAAACGGTTCCCAGGAGCTGTATGGCAACCCGTGAATAAATAAATAAATTTTAAATAAAAAATATATTCAATATTTTTTAACTCCAATCAATCGAAAAAAATAGGCTAAAAAATATGGTCTATGGCATTTATATGTTGGCCTGTGGTTGACTGGCAAGCTAAGTTGTCTTTGTATGGTCTCTATTGTATTCTTATATTATTTTAATCAAGTATCATCATAAAAAATTAAAGTATCAAGTCTAGCAATTCAGTGAAAGACAGTGTTTACAGCTTAAGATTTTTTAAATTTGCCGTTGTTTTGAAATGACACGATTCACTGGACAGACTATAACAACATTTTTTCCATTTAATTATTGTAGTTTAAAAATTAGAGGGGAGGATGGGAGACACAGTTAATGAATATCGCTACACCTCAAAATATTCACCTAAATATAGTATCTTGTGAACCTCTAAAGCATAATTATATTCAATATTTTTTATGTAAGGAGAGCATATTATATCTCTCTCAGTAATAATTATTTGAAAAAATTATTAAATCAGGTAGCATTCGCTCAATTATCAAATTATTGTTATTTTATTTTCGTCCAAATGTATTTTTTTTTGTTATTACTTCCAATAATTTAATTTAATTTTAATTAAAGAGACATTTAAGAAATAAATATTGTGGATTATGCAGTACAAATCTAAAATAGCATACATACATAGATTAACAAAATGTTTTGTCAGATCTGATGTATTAACTATATTTCAGTATTATACTTTAGTTTATATCAATTAAAAGTAGTAAAATGTGACAGGCTCTTTGTAATTGGCGAATTAACAAAAATTAACTTAGATTTTTTTTCACGTGTTGCCTTACGGCTCCCGAAACCGTGTTATCGATCCCAGGATACCCAGCTAAAGACAAAGTCTTCCTCTTTTATTCGATGGTATTTGTGACGCTATACGTAACGAGTGGCCAGTTTTGTTGAGGTAAGTATATTTAGATGGAAAAGCCTAAATGTGGTTTGTTGGATTATGTACATATATGTACACATTGGTTTTATATATTTAAACCCATATATATTTTTGATAGATAACTCAAAGTAATCAGAGCATAAGGGACTTCACTTTTGTACTAGATCGATACTGTATTAGCACATTAGTATGTATTCAATATTTGAAAGTGAATAACAGTACCTAGTTATTTTTTTTGTATTTGATCCAAAACTTTGCCGTCTAACTTCACAGTGACGTCATCGTCTAGCTAGTTAAAATCATATTTCTGACTAATTTTTGAACTGAACTAATTCATCCTCTGTGTCTGAAGGTTTGGCAAACTTAATTAGGGGTTTTCATACATTTTTACTTATTTTGAATTAACTTTTAATTGCACAGATAATTTAGATTTACTTCTGTTATCATGAAGATTGCCAATATGTTTTTTAATAGCTAAGGGAGCTTAGGTATTAAACACAGAAGTTTGTTTAATAAAACTCTTTGAGACTTTTCCATCTAAATATACCTCAACAGAACCGAACACTCGTTAGATTATCCTCTTAAATACCATCAGCTAAAAGAGGGAGACAACTGTCAGGCAACCCGTTAAGAAGATGAAGAATAACTATAGTAACAAAATTAATACTTCTCGATTTATAACTAATCGAAATTAATAAAAGTACAATTTAAAATTATAAAATTAAACTAAAACCTTGCAGATTAGTTTTTATTAAATATATATTAGAGTAAACTAAATATATTTTTATACAATGTTTTTGCTTTAATGTTAAAACCTGTCGTCAATGTGAATTAAGTATAAGTATCGTTGAAGCAATAAACAGGGCCTTGATATCCGTAAAATTAAATTTCGTCTGAAGTAATAATCAGGAGATTGTACAAATTTTGTAAACAGGTTCGTTCCAATTTTATATGTTACCAGTAATATTTATTGATTTCTATGACGAGCTACAAATATCAGTTGAAACTCAAAGCTGTAAATATTGTCTCGGCGTCTTGTTACGTAAGCGATCTTGACGCGAACGCGATTATGATGCGATCGAGGCGGTGACACGCGAATTAAATGCGAGGCGATGCGACGCGGCGGCTTTGTCCTACGTGCATGCGAAATTGCAAATCATTCAGCACCACCGCCGTCATACAACAAAACAAAAACGACGGTCCAGTTCGCGCGAAGATATCAAGTCAACTGATCGCGTTCACTTCGATTCGCCCCGCGTGCTCTTGGTCACGTAGGACACATTATATAGGTATCGACTGTTTGTTATTTACGCACCGCGCCGCGCCGCTTCGCGTTCGTGTCAAGATCGCTCACATAAGACGCCGCGTTAGTATTTCAAGGGATCGCGTGAATAATTGGTTTCTTGTATTTATTTGTAGTGATTTTGTTCAAAATATTCTATTAATAAGATAATCGATAAATTGTGCTGTGATTGACAAGGTAGATTCATGATGTAGTTGTGTGATATGTCTAAAAAAACTATGCAATGATTTAAAAATATTAATTAATGATTTTAATTATTTATACTAATTCATTTATTATGAAAAGCTTTTGATCCAAACTTAATATCTTTGCGCTAAATTCACCGCAATGCCTTATTTAAGTATTATATACCTAAAGACAATATTAATATTTAATTCATGTTATATTGTAATGTAGGACATACGTTTCCTTTGTATACCTTATTTTCACCGTTTTAATGTATGTGGTCTGTTTTGTCTCAAACAGAAATTATTGTGTAAGAAGTTATAATAGGAAGTGTTCTAAATTTTTGCGATTCCTTTTTATAGACTTTCTGTATCAAATATAATATATAATTATAACTATTTTATAGTTTCATTACACCTGAAAAGAAATATCTATACCTAAACAAACAAGTTTTTAAAAGACAAACTTAGGAAAATTTAGGTTCTAATGTTTGTATTTTCACTATTTTATAATCGTTCTGATGCATAGTACAAATCACTACATATTATAAAACAATACCTTGTTTGTTGATTGTTTCCTCAAACCGAATCATTGTACCGACTTTTATTGTAGGCGATTTGTGAATTTGTTGATCTTGGTGAGACTTGTTAACTTCCTGATATAAAAATTAAAGATTTTCAAAAAAATGGCTAATGGATATTAAGAAATGTTATTATGATTCATTGAATCTCCACTAGATGGCGCTATCATATATGTCACGTTACTTGTGAATATAGATTGGTGCCCAATTATTATAATTATACAGTGTACTAGATTTCCGCCCCAGCTTCGCGATTTAGAGACTATGTAGGTTTGTCAGCATCAGGCGCATTCATAGTTTCGACATTGAAATAAAGCTAGAAGCTTACACGACACATTTGTTATATAACTACTCGAACCTTACGTCTTTCGTAACTACCAACCAACCGTGTTACCGGCCCCGCGGTGCACAGCTGAAGACAATTTTAATTCCGAGGATATAGCTAATGAGCGGTTGAGATGTAAAATAATACAAATAAAGAAAATTAAAATGACTGATTTCAAAATTAATGCCATTTACACGAGACTGAAGCATACATGTTTATGCTCCGAATCTGCGTAATGGATTTTTGTGAAACTTTCAGGGGTCATAGAGGGAGTAATAGACAATGTTTTTATTTAAATAAATATTTGGTAACATAAGTGAGTATTTTTAATAAAATAAGTTAAGTTTCTAAACAACACAAAGACAATCTTCATTTTAATGAACTAACTTATGATGATTTATAAAAAAATATAATATACTAATTTAACTAATTAAGTAGTTATATATTGTCAAAAAGATTGGTCTGCGTAGTAGGTATGGTGGCAAAAATGTCGACTACATTTTCCTCACTGTTGTATAGCTATGTCACCAGTGGCCACGACGATTTTTGAAGTTATGAGTATGTCAAGAACTGTCTCTATTTTGTGCCAAGACTGCAAATGGCTATCATCTATGTGGCTACACTACATCTTTACTAATTAACATAAATTGATAATCAACATAAAAAAATAATAAGGTATCTCACTATTGTATTATTAACATAATATAAATTATTAATTACTAATTAACATAAATTGATAATCAACATAAAAAAAAAATAAGGTATCTATCTCACTATTGTAATAACATAAATTATTAATTACTAATTAACATAAATTGATAACTAACATAAAAAATAATAAGGTATCTCACTATTGTATTATTAACATAATATAATTTATTAATTACTAATTAACATAAATTGATGGCTATCATCTATGTGGCAACACTACATCTTTACTAATTAACATAAATTGATAATTAACATAAAAAATAATAAGGTATCTCACTATTGTATTAAGTTAACATAATATAAATTATTAATTACTAATTAACATAAATTGATAATTAACATAAAAATAATAAGGTATCTCACTATTGTATTATTAACATAATATAAATTATTAATTACTAATTAACATAAATTGATAATCAACATAAAAAAATAATAAGGTATCTATCTCACTATTGTAATAACATAAATTATTAATTACTAATTAACATAAATTGATAATTAACATAAAAAATAATAAGGTATCTCACTTTTGTTTTAACATAACATAAATTATTAATTACTAATTAACATAAATTGATAATCAACATAAAAATTAAGATTAAAAGTAAGATTAACTTAAAATTGCTTAATATTTGAAAAAAATATATAAAAATTGTTCCTTGCTTTTATTATATTATTTTACTTACTTATATTTATTTTTACTTTTAAGATTTTAAAATTGTAATTCAGCTGGTGCTCAGGCCTTCTTAATCTGATGAAGAACTGCCTGTAAATAGAATATTATAAGGTGTCATGTGAAATAATAACAAAGCTATAAAGAGATTTAAAAGGGTCTACTTTTATAGACTTTTGACCCTCATTTTCGCCCTTGAATACAATTAATTTAAACCTTACATGAAACTGGATCGATTAATGAAAATTGTTTAATACCCACTTGACGAAAAAGCAAAGTGCCTATAACAATGTTAGTTTAAGACAAAAAGAGCCGAGACGTCTCTTTTAGAAATGTAAGCTGTAATAGAGTCCCTCATTAATGAGATAATAATATTAGTCCAGTCTGTCTATTTTGAGTTCTATGTAAATTTTCCGTTACCATTATACAGCAATCGAAGATATGTAAATAGAATTCAATGCAATATTTTTAAACAACTGACATTAGGGGGTCTTATAGAAAATTGCGGCCAGAGTTGGTGAAAAACACTATATTTCGTTAAAAAAAATAGGCTTTGTATTAAAAAAAGTTTTGCACAAAAGTTGTGGAACTATTTATTTCGGATCGGTCTAGCTCGGTCCGATGTCAATAAATTGTAATAGTAGATTACTGACCCGAGCAGAAAAATTTTATTTTTCAAAGAGATACGGGCGTTTCAAATTGTTCGATTTTTTACAGTTTTTTTAAATAAATAAATATATTTTACAATTTATTGACATCGGAGCGGGCTTGATCGATCCGAAATAAATAGTTTCACAACTTTTGTACGAAATTTTTTTTAATACAAAGCCTATTTTTTTTAAAACGAAATAAAGTGTTTTCACCAATTTGGCCGCCATTTTCTATAAGACCCCCTAATGTCAGTGTTTTAAAAAGATTGCATTGAAGTCTATTTTTTACATATCTTCATTTGCTGTATATTGGTTTTGATCCAAAAAAAGTACACTTAATATAAAGATGTGTCTAACTTGAGAGGGAACTGCTGACATTGTTTGGAGATGGTGAGCTCGATCCGTTGCTTTGTTGTGGTGTGAAAGAAAGAGAAACAAACAAACACACTTTCGCATTTATAATATTAGTTAGGATTATTACTAATTATGTAAGACTTTATACTCACTTCCTGTGGTTGCCTGCACAATTTGAGACTGTTCCCCTCCTATAACAGGCCGTAGCACCTTCATTATATATTTGTTGAGCTAGAAATTCAAAGAAGTTACGAAATTAGTGTTTTGGGTTAAATGTCAATTAAATATTTAAATTTGTTACTCACTTATTTAAAATAAGACAAGACTAGAAAACCAAACCTAGTCATCAACATTAAATAATGATGAAAAGGTAACAGAAAAATGTAAATTTAAGGTATTTTTAGAGACTACTTTGCAATTCGGTATGTAAAGTAAATGAAAATAAAGGCCTAAAATAAAAAAATCTATCGAGTGAAGTTTGTGAAATCTTATTTTGAAAATAGCCATCGTCAGATATACAATCATAAATAACTTTATTTTTTTTACAATGATATGAACTATATTTAACTCAAAACGGTCCTCATTCAGCTCAATTTGGCTTCATTAAGCCTTATAACCATTTATCTACTTTTAGGTCTATAAGTTGAAACTTTCAAATATCTTATTAAGTAGGAATGTAATTAAGTAAAGTACGAGATCTTACTTCAAGTAGTCTCCTGTTGTTTTTTTCAAGGCTCTTTATGATATTGGATTTCTGGAATAAAACAGACTTTATTATAAACTACTGTACGTTGTGTACCACCTATCTACTGTATTAAACCTAGGTTATATGAAAATAGTCTATATAAAAACACAGAGTGTCCCAAAACCATTCGAGGCCAGTTCTTGACTCACCAGAAAACCTAAATATTACCTTAGGTTTCGGGATATTGGCATCTTAGATTGTAGTCATATTTAAATACTAGTGACCCTAATTGAATAGATACTAGAAATAAAAAAGTATACCGACTTCAAATATTGTTCACAGGACAGCAAGAAATAATTAAATGTTTCGTATAACCGTTGAATTTTAAGTCGGTTGGTGCCAAATTAGGCTACAAAATTAAAACAGAAACAAAATTTTATCAATGTTAATAATTGTCTTGATAAGTGAAATTTAAAGCTTGGCACCAATCGTCTTAAAATTCAACGGCGAAACGAAATATTTAATTATTTTTTGCTTTTGAGTGAACAATCTTTTTTTTATAAATAATATATTTTACAATTTATTGACATCGGACCGGGCTTGATCGATCCGAAATAAATAGTCGCACAACTTTTGAACGATTTTTTTTTAATACAAAGCCTATTTTTGAAGTTATACTTCTTTAGGCATGTTATGAAAAAAATATTATGAGAGTGAAATTATACGATGTAAGAAAAAAGTTACAGTATGAAGTTGCCGAGAGTGAAATTTTGATAGGATGAAGTTGCCGATACTGAAATGAAAAAAGCTACCAACAAAATAGAAATAGAACCTCTATTAGCCTCTGATCACTGTTTTCATATTTATCCACATGTTTCTAGTTTCTACATTCACAATACGTGTTTTAGTTTCATACAAGTGCGAATTATATATGTGCTAATTATATTATATTCAGTAGTGATTTAAATTTAATATTTTGATTAATTTTATTTACTATTCGTAAGTCATTACCGGAAGATGCTATGGCAGTGGACATAATTTAAAAATAACATTCGAATAATGAGAGAATTTATGTTACACTTAATGTAAGAAAATAAATTATTTATCTAATTTTTCCTTTGAGTATATAACACAGGAGACGTGAAGCGTTTAAATCACCGAACAATTTTTTCTGCCACTTTTGGCGGGAGGGGAGGTAAACGTCTAGTACTAGCCCCTGTACCACTGTATTTTTCTGTCGTTTTATTGTCGCAACGGATTTTACGTTATATGATGATTATGTTAAAATACAAACATAATAATTATAATTAATGATTGGAAACACTAAGTTTGACGCCCTAGATCGCCTTTCCCGTTTAAATCATCACAATTAACTATTTTACTAGAGCTATGTCTCGCGACACAAAACGATACCAACGAAATCTAAGGTAACTTATTACTGCGCACCTGGTCAGTATAACTGGTCAAAGGGGGAAAAATTGGCGAAAGGGGGAGCCCGTCTATGGCCCCTCCATAGGCTTAGTGCTCTATGAATTTTTCAAATTTAAACTGAACTTTATTGACTATGTTGACTATCCTTTTCCAGTTTCCCCTTTATTGTAATTAATAAAAACTATTTTTTAATGATGCCAAAGAAGTATAACTTCTCACGCGTTTTTTTTATCAATTTGGCCGCCATTTTCTATAAGACCCCCTAATGTCAGTTGTTTTAAAAATATTTAATTGAATTCTACGAAAAAATATATCTATATAGCGACACTTAAGGGACTGTGCATTTTATGGCGTTATTGAGAGTTATGGAGAGAACAAAAATCGATATTATTTTACTATTATAATATGTATTTACTAAAAAAGTAAAAAAATACAAACAACAAACATTAATATTGATACAAATAACAGTGCTTATTGCGTATAGTCTGTTATCTTCGTCTAACATTTTTTGCTGCCGAAAGTCGAGGTAAACACGTGCTAGACAATAAAGCAACAAAAGAACGTACACAGCTGCAGTTCTTATTAATTTCGTCAACTTAGAAAGTACTGTTTATTGCTCAATAATGACCTACTGTTGACGTTATTTAGAGTGGGTGTGATGCTACATAGAGTGTATCATTGCATGGATAACAAGGTAAACCAACCAAAGTCAAGTAATTTCGTCGTTTTAGGGAGTTTGTCGTTAAATCGAGTGACGTTAAATGAAGTTTACACTGTATCTTCGTTTGCTGTATAATGGTTTTCCTCAAAAAAAATGTACACAGACTGGCCTACTTAGGTATATAAGATGTGTCTAACTTGAGAGGGAACTGCCGACATTGTTTGGAGATGGTGAGCTCGATCCGTTGCTTTGTTGTGGTGTGAAAGAAAGAGACACAAACAAACACACTTTCGCATTTATAATATTAGTTAGGATTATTACTAATTATGTAGACTTTATACTCACTTCCTGTGGTTGTCTGCATTGCTGCACAGATGATTGCTCAGACTTCTTTATTATAGCCTTGTTAAGCTAGAAATTCAAAGAGGTTACGCAATTAGTGTTTTATACCTACCTTAGTTCAATATAATTTCCATTTTTAATATTAGCAGGTAACAGACGTGACAGGATCTAGCCCTGTGACAGGCGGACGGACTCTTTGGGCACGGAACCCTTAAAATAAATACTTATTATACGAATATTTATTATACCGAGTTTTGGACTTGATTACATTTTGAGATAGATAAAAAGTGATCGTGTAGTTTACTAGTTATTTAGCAAAAACATGTTTCCATACACACACATACGGATGTCCACCTGAAATGGGTTGGAATAGTTTCTGTTACATTTGAATAGCGGGAACTTTTGAAAACCGAGTACCTAACTAAGAAATAAAGAAATAAAATTTATTCAGCACTTCAGTAAACTAAATTACTTACTTATATAAATATCGAAAGTATAATGTACTGAAAGGGCCCCATAGACTGCACGTAATGTGCAGCCATGATGCTGGTTTTCTGTGGAGCCTATAATAATAATAGTGCGGCACACCACTGCGCAACAAACATTGGGAAAACTATAGGTACCTAAACTAAATCTAGTTCATATCTATATAATAAAACTAAACTATATCGTGGTATATACTTATAACTATTAAATATTTATTCGACATGCACACACAATCCAATCCGCACATTAGAAAAAGAGAAGCCTTGCAAACTTATTATATTTGATTGAGCTCTACAAAACAAAACAAAATACTCAAGACAATTCCTTCTGTATATCCATAATAAGGTAAGCCCTATAATTAGCTTTAAAGGAAATACACCACGAGAATTTCTGATTGGTGGAGGAATATTGTTCCAGCACTTCGTGGCAGCATATCGGAACTGCCACGAAAAGCCGCCGTGTAGTGCCTCGGACAAAGCAATCGGGTGGCCATCCTTACGTGTCTCTGCGAAAAGTTAAGCTTATCAAAGAGATATGGTGGGGTCTGAGTCGTCACAATGCCGAAAAGAAGGCTTCCGAAATGCAACGCGCGTCGGGATTTCATATTTAGAAGATTACCGCTATTAAGGTATGGAGTTACATGACATCGAGGTGGAATGTGAAAACAGAAGCGAGCACATGCATTCTGAACGCGTTGAATCATGTTTTTCATTCGGGCCAGTAGACGATCACCCACAACTGTATCGGCGTAGTTTAGCTTTGACAGTATCAACGATTCACACAGGTAAATACGTAGATCTACGCTAAGGTGTTGACGGATACGGAACAGTACTTTTAATCAACAAAAGCAGCCACTAACATTTTCGGTTACGTGTCTCTCAAACCTCAGACATTCATCCATTGTAACACCCAGGTTCTGAGCCTCAGTAACCTGCTCGATCAAACTGCCCCCAACCTTACGTCCGGTTTCTGATTCTTTATTTGTTCTAGTTGATGCTTAGAGCTCAAGATCAAAATCCTAGATTTATATGGACCTAACTGTTTTAATCACATAAGATAAATAAATTGTAACTTATTACGTCAATTTTGTTAGACTAGTCTTATTTGGTAAACGAACTTTGCGCGTATTTTTATTGTAATTTTTTTTAGTAACAGTTAAAAAAATATAATTATTACGAAAATGGGTTAAAATGTTAATTAAATATGTAAATTTGTTACTTACTTATTTAAAAAAGGAAAGTACAAATTTTTACCAAATAAGACAAGACTAGAAAAACAAATCTTAGTCATCAACATTAAATAATGATGAAAAGGTAACAGAAAAATGTAAATTTAAGGTATTTTCAGATACTACTTTGCAATTCAGTATGTAAAATAAAATTTATGGAATCTTATTTTGATAATAGCCATCGTCAGAAATACGATCAAAAGTACCAACTTTTTTTTTACAATGATATGAACTATAAGTTTCACTCAAAACGGTCCTCATTCAGCTCAATTTGGCTTCATTAAGCCTTATAACCATTTATCTACTTTTAGGTCTATAAGTTAAAACTTTCAAATATCTTATTAAGTAGGAATTATAAGTAAAGTACGAGATCTTACTCCCAGCATTCCGATGTTTACAGTCCTTAGTCTTTTGAGGACGGCACTGCTGCATTCCTGGAATAAAACAGATTTTATTATAAACTACTGTACATTGTGTACCACCTATCTAATACTGTATTAAACCTAGGTTATATGAAAATAGTCTATATAAAAACACAGAGTGTCCCAAAACCATTCGAGGCCAGTTCTTGACTCACCAGAAAACCTAAATATTACCTTAGGTTTCGGGATATTGGCATCTTAGATTGTAGTCATATTTAAATACTAGTGACCCTAATTGAATAGATACTAGAAATAAAAAAGTATACCGACTTCAAATATTGTTCACAGGACAGCAAGAAATAATTAAATGTTTCGTATAACCGTTGAATTTTAAGTCGGTTGGTGTTAGGGTTCTGTCCGAATTATGAATTCGGGACGTACTAATCCATGGGCGAGTTAATTGGGAACATACAATAGACCTACAATTCCTTAGATAAATGAATTTATATCATCTGTATAGCACTATACTTGTGAATAATTATTGATGGAATATAGAAAGGAAGGAGTACGTACCAATTACCCCTGTCTTCTCACTTCAGCCAGCTGGCTATATATTTGTGTGTACAATCTGCCGTGGAGCCTTCTTGCACGTTAGATTACACTTTGTATTTAGTTAATTTATTTGTTTTAAATTCGCGGACAACCTCTCGACGCGACACGAAATCAGTAGTACAGGAGTGGGTAGGTGGAAAACGGACCGAAAGGTATATTCACCAATAAGTATCATACAGTTGGTGCCAAATTAGGCTACAAAATTAAAAACTTAAAAACTATTAATTCTTTCACCGAGTTTTGGACTTATTAGTTCATATCTCTCCTCTTACTCAAACAAACAAACATATTTTCGAATTTATAATATTAGTAAGAATTATTACCAATTATGTAAGACTTTATTTTATACTCACGTCACCCGACGTCCTTCTCTTCCTACGAAGAGGAGGTGAAGGCATGACTCCCTGTAAATATAAATAAGATGTCATGTGAAACACAATAACACAAAGGTATAAAGTGATTTAAGAGGGGCCAGTCTACTTTTATAGACTTCTGACCCTCATTTTTTCCCCTTCAATACAATGTATTTTATTCTTATATGAAACTGGATCAATTAATGAAAGTTTTTATATTAGCAGGTAACAGACATACAGGATACAGCCCTGTGACAGGCGGACGGACCCTTTGGATACGGAACCCTTAAAACTATTAATTCTTTCACCGAGTTTTGGACTTATTAGTTCTTATCTCTCCTCTTACTTAAACAAACACACTTTCGCATTTATAATATTAGTTAGGATTATTATCAACTATGAAAGACTTTATACTCACTTCCTGTGGTTTCCTGCATTGCTGCACAGATGATTGCACTGACGCCTTCTTGAACTAGAAATTCAAAGAGATTACGCAATTAGTGTTTTATACCTACCTTAGTTCAATATAATTTCCATTTTTTATATTAGCAGGTAACAGACATACAGGATGCAGCCCTATGACAGGCGGACGGACCCTTTGGAAACGGAGCGCTAAAAATATTAATTCTTTCACCGAGTTTTGGACTTATTAGTTCTTATCTCTCCTCTTACTTAAACAAACACACTTTCGCATTTATAATATTAGTTAGGATTATTGCCAATTATGAAAGACTTTATACTCACTTCCTGTGGTTTCCTGCATTGCTGCACAGATGATTGCACTGACGCCTTGAACTAGAAATTCAAAGAGATTACGCAATTAGTGCTTTATACCTACCTTAGTTCAATATAATTTCCATTTTTTATATTAGCAGGTAACAGACATACAGGATACAGCCCTGTGACAGGCGGACGGACCCTTTGGATACGGAACGCTAAAAATATTAATTCTTTCACCGAGTTTTGGACTTATTAGTTCTTATCTCTCCTCTTACTTAAACAAACACACTTTCGCATTTATAATATTAGTTAGGATTATTATCAACTATGAAAGACTTTATACTCACTTCCTGTGGTTTCCTGCATTGCTGCACAGATGATTGCACTGACGCCTTGAACTAGAAATTTAAAGAGATTACGCAATTAGTGCTTTATACCTACCTTAGTTCAATATAATTTCCATTTTTTATATTAGCAGGTAACAGACATACAGGATACAGCCCTGTGACAGGCGGACGGACCCTTTGGATACGGAACGCTAAAAATATTAATTCTTTCACCGAGTTTTGGACTTATTAGTTCTTATCTCTCCTCTTACTTAAACAAACACACTTTCGCATTTATAATATTAGTTAGGATTATTATCAACTATGAAAGACTTTATACTCACTTCCTGTGGTTTCCTGCATTGCTGCACAGATGATTGCACTGACGCCTTGAACTAGAAATTTAAAGAGATTACGCAATTAATACAATGAATTTAAACCTTACATGAAACTGGATTGATTAATGAAAATTGATTTATGCCCACTTGACGAAATAGCAAAGTATACCAATGTTAGTTTAAGACAAAAAGAGCCGACGTCTCTTTTTAGAAAAGTCAGCTGCCATAGAGTCCGTTGTTAATGAGATAACATGTGCTGACATTGTTTGGAGATGCTGAGCGCGATTCGTTTCTCTGTTCTGGCGTGAAAGAAAGGCAAACATTTCTACATACCATATTAGATTTTAATACTGGAGAACTTTCCCGTGCTTCATCATCATCGTGTTGCTCTATTTCCTTCATCATATGCGAGATGAGCTAGAAATTCAAAGAGGTTACGGAATTAGTGTTTTCTACCGACCTTAGTTCAATATTATTTACATTTTTATATTAGCAGGTAACAGACTTGTGACAGGCGGACGGACCCATTGGGTACGGAACCCTAAAAATTATTAATTCTTTCACCGAGTTTTGGACTTATTAGTTCTTATCTCTCCTCTTACTCAAACAAACAAACAAACATACTTTCGAATTTATAATATTAGTTAGGATTATTATCAACTATGAAAGACTTTATACTCACTTCCTGTGGTTTCCTGCATTGCTGCACAGATGATTGCACTGACGCCTTCTTGAACTAGAAATTCAAAGAGATTACGCAATTAGTGTTTTATACCTACCTTAGTTCAATATAATTTCCATTTTTTATATTAGCAGGTAACAGACATACAGGATGCAGCCCTATGACAGGCGGACGGACCCTTTGGAAACGGAGCGCTAAAAATATTAATTCTTTCACCGAGTTTTGGACTTATTAGTTCTTATCTCTCCTCTTACTTAAACAAACACACTTTCGCATTTATAATATTAGTTAGGATTATTGCCAATTATGAAAGACTTTATACTCACTTCCTGTGGTTTCCTGCATTGCTGCACAAATGATTGCACTGACGCCTTGAACTAGAAATTCAAAGAGATTACGCAATTAGTGCTTTATACCTACCTTAGTTCAATATAATTTCCATTTTTTATATTAGCAGGTAACAGACATACAGGATACAGCCCTGTGACAGGCGGACGGACCCTTTGGATACGGAACGCTAAAAATATTAATTCTTTCACCGAGTTTTGGACTTATTAGTTCTTATCTCTCCTCTTACTTAAACAAACACACTTTCGCATTTATAATATTAGTTAGGATTATTATCAACTATGAAAGACTTTATACTCACTTCCTGTGGTTTCCTGCATTGCTGCACAGATGATTGCACTGACGCCTTGAACTAGAAATTTAAAGAGATTACGCAATTAGTGCTTTATACCTACCTTAGTTCAATATAATTTCCATTTTTTATATTAGCAGGTAACAGACATACAGGATACAGCCCTGTGACAGGCGGACGGACCCTTTGGATACGGAACGCTAAAAATATTAATTCTTTCACCGAGTTTTGGACTTATTAGTTCTTATCTCTCCTCTTACTTAAACAAACACACTTTCGCATTTATAATATTAGTTAGGATTATTATCAACTATGAAAGACTTTATACTCACTTCCTGTGGTTTCCTGCATTGCTGCACAGATGATTGCACTGACGCCTTGAACTAGAAATTTAAAGAGATTACGCAATTAGTGCTTTATACCTACCTTAGTTCAATATAATTTCCATTTTTTATATTAGCAGGTAACAGACATACAGGATACAGCCCTGTGACAGGCGGACGGACCCTTTGGATACGGAACGCTAAAATCTAAATTATATTAGCGGTTTATTAGCAACGTTTTTGTTAAAATATGTTTTGTCACTCTCTAACAAACCTGTCTTTACTAATAATAGAAAGAAACAAAACACATTTTAACAAAAACGTTGCTAATAAACGTTTATGAATAAGGAGGTTAGACTTTATTTTATACTCACGTCACCCAACGGCCTTTGTTCCCCAGATGGACCAGGCATGACGGCCTGTAAATATAAATAAGGTGTCATGTGAAATATACCTACACAATAACATAAAGCTATAAAGAGATTTAAGAGGGTACAGTCTACTTTTATAGACTTATGACCCTCATTTTCCCCCCTTCAATACAATGAATTTAAACCTTACATGAAACTGGATTGATTAATGAAAATTGATTTATGCCCACTTGACGAAATAGCAAAGTATACCAATGTTAGTTTAAGACAAAAAGAGCCGACGTCTCTTTTTAGAAAAGTCAGCTGCCATAGAGTCCGTTGTTAATGAGATAACATGTGCTGACATTGTTTGGAGATGCTGAGCGCGATTCGTTTCTCTGTTCTGGCGTGAAAGAAAGGCAAACATTTCTACATACCATATTAGATTTTAATACTGGAGAACTTTCCCGTGCTTCATCATCATCGTGTTGCTCTATTTCCTTCATCATATGCGAGATGAGCTAGAAATTCAAAGAGGTTACGGAATTAGTGTTTTCTACCGACCTTAGGTCAATATTATTTACATTTTTTATATTAGCAGGTAACAGACTTGTGACAGGCGGACGGACCCATTGGGTACGGAACCCTAAAAACTATTAATTCTTTCACCGAGTTTTGGACTTATTAGTTCTTATCTCTCCTCTTACTCAAACAAACAAACATACTTTCGAATTTATAATATTAGTAAGAATTATTACCAATTATGTAAGACTTTATTTTATACTCACGTCACCCAACGGCCTTTGTTCCCCAGATGGACCAGGCATGACGGCCTGTAAATATAAATAAGGTGTCATGTGAAATATACCTACACAATAACATAAAGCTATAAAGAGATTTAAGAGGGTACAGTCTACTTTTATAGACTTATGACCCTCATTTTCCCCCCTTCAATACAATGAATTTAAACCTTACATGAAACTGGATTGATTAATGAAAATTGATTTATGCCCACTTGACGAAATAGCAAAGTATACCAATGTTAGTTTAAGACAAAAAGAGCCGACGTCTCTTTTTAGAAAAGTCAGCTGCCATAGAGTCCGTTGTTAATGAGATAACATGTGCTGACATTGTTTGGAGATGCTGAGCGCGATTCGTTTCTCTGTTCTGGCGTGAAAGAAAGGCAAACATTTCTACATACCATATTGGATTTTAATACTGGAGAACTTTCCCGTGCTTCATCATCATCGTGTTGCTCTATTTCCTTCATCATATGCGAGTTGAGCTAGAAATTCAAAGAGGTTACGGAATTAGTGTTTTCTACCGACCTTAGTTCAATATTATTTACATTTTTTATATTAGCAGGTAACAGACTTGTGACAGGCGGACGGACCCATTGGGTACGGAACCCTAAAAACTATTAATTCTTTCACCGAATTTTGGACTTATTAGTTCTTATCTCTCCTCTTACTCAAACAAACAAACATACTTTCGAATTTATAATATTTGTAAGAATTATTACCAATTATGTAAGACTTTATTTTATACTCACGTCACCCAACGGCCTTTGTTCCCCAGATGGACCAGGCATGACGGCCTGTAAATATAAATAAGGTGTCATGTGAAATATACCTACACAATAACATAAAGCTATAAAGAGATTTAAGAGGGTACAGTCTACTTTTATAGACTTATGACCCTCATTTTCCCCCCTTCAATACAATGAATTTAAACCTTACATGAAACTGGATTGATTAATGAAAATTGATTTATGCCCACTTGACGAAATAGCAAAGTATACCAATGTTAGTTTAAGACAAAAAGAGCCGACGTCTCTTTTTAGAAAAGTCAGCTGCCATAGAGTCCGTTGTTAATGAGATAACATGTGCTGACATTGTTTGGAGATGCTGAGCGCGATTCGTTTCTCTGTTCTGGCGTGAAAGAAAGGCAAACATTTCTACATACCATATTGGATTTTAATATTGGAGAACTTTCCCGTGCTTCATCATCATCGTGTTGCTCTATTTCCTTCATCATATGCGAGTTGAGCTAGAAATTCAAAGAGGTTACGGAATTAGTGTTTTCTACCGACCTTAGTTCAATATTATTTACATTTTTTATATTAGCAGGTAACAGACTTGTGACAGGCGGACGGACCCATTGGGTACGGAACCCTAAAAACTATTAATTCTTTCACCGAATTTTGGACTTATTAGTTCTTATCTCTCCTCTTACTCAAACAAACAAACATACTTTCGAATTTATAATATTTGTAAGAATTATTACCAATTATGTAAGACTTTATTTTATACTCACGTCACCCAACGGCCTTTGTTCCCCAGATGGACCAGGCATGACGGCCTGTAAATATAAATAAGGTGTCATGTGAAATATACCTACACAATAACATAAAGCTATAAAGAGATTTAAGAGGGTACAGTCTACTTTTATAGACTTATGACCCTCATTTTCCCCCCTTCAATACAATGAATTTAAACCTTACATGAAACTGGATTGATTAATGAAAATTGATTTATGCCCACTTGACGAAATAGCAAAGTATACCAATGTTAGTTTAAGACAAAAAGAGCCGACGTCTCTTTTTAGAAAAGTCAGCTGCCATAGAGTCCGTTGTTAATGAGATAACATGTGCTGACATTGTTTGGAGATGCTGAGCGCGATTCGTTTCTCTGTTCTGGCGTGAAAGAAAGGCAAACATTTCTACATACCATATTAGATTTTAATACTGGAGAACTTTCCCGTGCTTCATCATCATCGTGTTGCTCTATTTCCTTCATCATATGCGAGATGAGCTAGAAATTCAAAGAGGTTACGGAATTAGTGTTTTCTACCGACCTTAGGTCAATATTATTTACATTTTTTATATTAGCAGGTAACAGACTTGTGACAGGCGGACGGACCCATTGGGTACGGAACCCTAAAAACTATTAATTCTTTCACCGAGTTTTGGACTTATTAGTTCTTATCTCTCCTCTTACTCAAACAAACAAACATACTTTCGAATTTATAATATTAGTAAGAATTATTACCAATTATGTAAGACTTTATTTTATACTCACGTCACCCAACGGCCTTTGTTCCCCAGATGGACCAGGCATGACGGCCTGTAAATATAAATAAGGTGTCATGTGAAATATACCTACACAATAACATAAAGCTATAAAGAGATTTAAGAGGGTACAGTCTACTTTTATAGACTTATGACCCTCATTTTCCCCCCTTCAATACAATGAATTTAAACCTTACATGAAACTGGATTGATTAATGAAAATTGATTTATGCCCACTTGACGAAATAGCAAAGTATACCAATGTTAGTTTAAGACAAAAAGAGCCGACGTCTCTTTTTAGAAAAGTCAGCTGCCATAGAGTCCGTTGTTAATGAGATAACATGTGCTGACATTGTTTGGAGATGCTGAGCGCGATTCGTTTCTCTGTTCTGGCGTGAAAGAAAGGCAAACATTTCTACATACCATATTGGATTTTAATATTGGAGAACTTTCCCGTGCTTCATCATCATCGTGTTGCTCTATTTCCTTCATCATATGCGAGTTGAGCTAGAAATTCAAAGAGGTTACGGAATTAGTGTTTTCTACCGACCTTAGTTCAATATTATTTACATTTTTTATATTAGCAGGTAACAGACTTGTGACAGGCGGACGGACCCATTGGGTACGGAACCCTAAAAACTATTAATTCTTTCACCGAATTTTGGACTTATTAGTTCTTATCTCTCCTCTTACTCAAACAAACAAACATACTTTCGAATTTATAATATTTGTAAGAATTATTACCAATTATGTAAGACTTTATTTTATACTCACGTCACCCAACGGCCTTTGTTCCCCAGATGGACCAGGCATGACGGCCTGTAAATATAAATAAGGTGTCATGTGAAATATACCTACACAATAACATAAAGCTATAAAGAGATTTAAGAGGGTACAGTCTACTTTTATAGACTTATGACCCTCATTTTCCCCCCTTCAATACAATGAATTTAAACCTTACATGAAACTGGATTGATTAATGAAAATTGATTTATGCCCACTTGACGAAATAGCAAAGTATACCAATGTTAGTTTAAGACAAAAAGAGCCGACGTCTCTTTTTAGAAAAGTCAGCTGCCATAGAGTCCGTTGTTAATGAGATAACATGTGCTGACATTGTTTGGAGATGCTGAGCGCGATTCGTTTCTCTGTTCTGGCGTGAAAGAAAGGCAAACATTTCTACATACCATATTAGATTTTAATACTGGAGAACTTTCGCGTGCTTCATCATCATCGTGTTGCTCTATTTCCTTCATCATATGCGAGATGAGCTAGAAATTCAAAGAGGTTACGGAATTAGTGTTTTCTACCGACCTTAGTTCAATATTATTTACATTTTTTATATTAGCAGGTAACAGACTTGTGACAGGCGGACGGGCCCTTTGGGTACGGAACCCTAAAAACTAATAATTCTTTCACCGAGTTTTGGACTTATTAGTTCTTATCTCTCCTCTTACCCAAACAAACAAACATACTTTCGAATTTATAATATTTGTTTGGTACACTTTAGCGGTATATTTTCGTATGGCAACCGTGACCGGCTAAATTTGCATTATTTCCCAACTACCCTTTTTTCATGTCCACTATTTTCTATTGTCTCCTACCTGTTGTGCTCTGTGCAATATCACTCTCTCCCGAAACTAACGGGATTACGGGACACTCCCACAAGAACCAGGACTCAAGATCAGAAAATAAACGCGTGGTACCACTGCAGGAAGAAGAAGAGAGATCAACCAGAACAGTCCACTAATATCAGGTCAGAGATTCCCATTATCTTACTCCCATCTCGTGCGTCATACAGCAAGCCTCTAATCCGGGCCCTGTATCGCACAATATTAGTAAGAATTATTACCAATTATGAGGGACTTTATTTTATACTCACGTCACGCAACGGCCTTCGCTTGGCAGGTGGATCGGTTGGAGGCTTGATGGCCTGTAAATATATATAAGGTGTCATGTGAAATATACCTACACAATAACACAAAGCTATAAAGTGATTTAAGAGGGGACAGTCTACTTTTATAGACTTCTGACCCTCATTTTTTCCCCTTTAATACAATTAATTTAATTCTTCTATGAAACTGGATCAATTAATGAAAGTTTAGTTCAATAAAATTTTCATTCTTTATATTAGCAGGTAACAGACATACAGGATAGGTACAGCCCTGTGACAGGCGGACGGACCCTTTGGGTACGGAACCCTGAAACCTAATAATTTTTTCATCGAGTTTTGGTCTTGATTACATTTTGAGACAAAGTAATCGTGTAGTTTACGAGTTATGTCATCAAAATGGGTTGGAATAGTTTCTGTTAAATTTTAATAAAGGGAACTTTTGAAAATCCAAATCGGATACGTAACTGTTTTAATCACGTAAGATTCATAAATTGTAACTTAGAAAGTGAATTTTGTTAGACTTGTCTTATTTAGTAAACGAACTTTGCGTGTATTTTAATTGTAAATTTTTAGTAAGTTTAAAAAATATGATTATTACGAAAATGGGTTAAAATGTTAATTAAATATGTAAATTTGTTACTTAATTATTTATAAAAAGACAGCACAAATTGTTTACCAAATAAGACAAGACTAGAAAAACAAATCTTATTATAGTCTGATGACTTAAATAATAACGAAAAGGTAACAGAAAAATGTAAATTTAAGGTATTTTCAGATACTACTTTGCAATTCAGTATGTAAAATAAAAAAATCTATCGAGTAAAGTTTGTGGAATCTTATTTTGATAATAGCCATCTTGGACCCACCGATGGAACCATGTAGTGGAACCAACAGTCCGAAGCCAGAAATACAATCAAAAGTTAATTTTTTTTTTTACAATGATATGAACTATAAGTTTCACTCAAAACGGTCCTCATTCAGCTCAATTTGGCTTCATTAAGCCATTTATCTACTTTTAGGTCTATAAGTTAAAACTTTCAAATATCTTATTAAGTAGGAATGTAATTAAGTAAAGTACGAGATCTTACATCAAGGAGTCTCTGGTTTATGGTTTTCAATCTTTTCATCTCTTTAGTTATATTGAATTCCTGGAATAAAACAGATTTGATTAAAAACTACTGTACATTGTGTACCACCTATCTACTGTATTAAAACTAGGTTATATGAAAACAACAGTCTATGTAAAACACAGAATTGTCCTTTGGTTTTTGAACCATTCGAGGCCAGTTCTTGACTCACCAGAAAACCTAAATATTACCTTAGGTTTCGGGATATTGGCATCTTAGATTGTAGTCATATTTAAATACTAGTGACCCTAATTGAAAAGATACTAGAAAAAAAAGTATGCCGACTTCAAATATTGTTCACAGGACAGCAAGAAATAATTAAATGTTTCGTATAACCGTTGAATTTTAAGTCGGTTGGTGCCAAATTAGGCTACAAAATTAAAATAGTTTCAAAATTTTATCAATGTTATTAATTGTCTTGATAAGTGAAATTTAGACTATAGAAAATTTTAAGCACATAGACTATTATAAAAAACCATTTGTTAATGATTTATTGGAATTTAAAAAATTGTTTTTCGAAAAAAATGATTTATGCAAAATCTTTTTTAATATTTTTCAAATTAGCAAATACTCTATTTTTTTGGCTTGTCAAGGGCTACATTTTTACCATATTTCGTTTAAAAAAATATTTTTCGAAGAGATATGGGCGTTTCAAATTATTCTATTTTTTACGGTTTTTTTTAAATAAATAATATATTTTACAATTTATTGACTTCGGACCGGACTTGATTGATCCGAAATAAATAGTTCCACAACTTTGTACGACATTTTTTTAATACAAAGCCTATTTTTTTTAACCGAAATAAAGTGTTTTTATCAATTTGGCCGCCATTTTCAATAAGACCCCCTAATGTCAGTTGTTTTAAAAATATTGCACTGAATTCTAATTTTCTAAATATCTTCGTTTGCTGTATAATGGTTTTGCTCCAGAAAATGTACACAGACTGGCCTACTTAGGTATATAAGATGTGTCTAATTTGAGAGGGAACTGCCGACATTGTTTGGAGATGGTGAGCTCGATCCGTTGCTTTGTTGTGGTGTGAAAGAAAGAGACACAAACAAACACACTTTCGCATTTATAATATTAGTTAGGATTATTACTACATAATTATGTAGACTTTATACTCACTTCCTGTGGTTGCCATCGGTGTACAGGTGATTTGTAACATAAAATTGGAGGTTCATCGCTGTCACTGTCAGGCACTGACGCCTTCATTATAGATTTCTTGAGCTAGAAATTCAAAAAAGTTACACAATTAGTGTTTTATACGTACCTTAGTTCAATATAATAATATAAATTCCATTTTTAATATTAGAAGGTAACAGATATGACAAGATACAGCCCTGTGACAGGCGGACGGACCCTTTGGTACGGAACACTAAAAACTATTAATTTTTTCACACAGTTTTGGACTTGATTACATTTTGAGATAAAGTGATCGTGTAGTTTACTAGTTATTTAACAAATACATGTTTACATACACACACATACGGATTTCCACCTAAAATGGGTTGGAATAGTTTCTGTTAAATTTTAATAGCGGGAACGTTTGTAAAGCGATATCGGGTACCTAACGGTTTTAATCACATAAGATACATAAATTGTAACTTATTCAGTCAATTTTGTTAGACTTGTCTTATTTGGTAAACGAACTTTGCGCGTATTTTAATTGTAAATTTTTAGTAACAGTTTAAAAAATATGATTATTACGAAAATGGGTTAAAATGTTAATTAAATATGTAAATTTGTTACTTACTTATTTAAAAAAGGAAAGTACAAATTTTTACCAAATAAGACAAGACTAGAAAAACAAATCTTAGTCATCAACATTAAATAATGATGAAAAGGTAACAGAAAAATGTAAATTTAAGGTATTTTCAGATACTACTTTGCAATTCAGTATGTAAAATAAAATTTATGGAATCTTATTTTGATAATAGCCATCGTCAGAAATACGATCAAAAGTACCAACTTTTTTTTTACAATGATATGAACTATAAGTTTCACTCAAAACGGTCCTCATTCAGCTCAATTTGGCTTCATTAAGCCTTATAACCATTTATCTACTTTTAGGTCTATAAGTTAAAACTTTCAAATATCTTATTAAGTAGGAATTATAAGTAAAGTACGAGATCTTACTTTTAGGAGTCTCCTGTTGTTTTTTTCAAGTCTCTTTATTTTCTTACTGATATTGGATTCCTGGAATAAAACAGATTTGATTACAAACTACTGTACGTTGTGTACCACCTATCTAATACTGTATTAAACCTAGGTTATATGAAAACAACAGTCTATATAAAAACACAGAGTGTCCCAAAACCATTCGAGGCCAGTTCTTGACTCGCCAGAAAACCTAAATATTACCTTAGGTTTCGGGATATTGGCATCTTAGATTGTAGTCATATTTAAA
The DNA here is from genome assembly GCA_963924495.1 of Nemapogon koenigi. Taxonomy (NCBI): domain Eukaryota; kingdom Metazoa; phylum Arthropoda; class Insecta; order Lepidoptera; family Tineidae; genus Nemapogon; species Nemapogon koenigi. The sequence goes on from OZ004629.1 coordinate 25,481,718, forward strand.
TACTAGTGACCCTAATTGAATAGATACTAGAAATAAAAAGTATATCGACTTTAAATATTGTTCACAGGACAGCAAGAAATAATTAAATGTTTCGAAGTCGGTTGGTGCCAAATTAGACTACAAAATTAAAATAGATTCAAAATTGTATCAATGTTTGTAAATAATTGTCTGGATAAGTGAAATTTAGAGCTAGGTAGTTTCTTATTTGGCACCAATGGTTTTACGGCGAAACGAAATGTTTATTTATTTTTTGCTTTTCAGTGAACAATGTTTGAAGTTGGTGGTATACTTACTTTAAAAAAATAATTTATTTTCCCTTTTATATGATTTTGCTGTTACTGACATCATAATATAATTCTAATACTAATCAGATAATGAAGCGCGCAATACTCGCACATGTTACGGCAACTATTAATGAAAATTTTAAGCACAGAGACTATTATAAAAAGCCACGAGTTAATGATTTATTGGAATTTTAAAAATCGAAAAAAAATTCGAAATTTGTAAAAATGTTTTTTACAAAATCTTTTCAATATTGTTCAAATTTGCAAATACTCTCTTTTTTGGCTTGTCAAGGGCTACATTTTCACCATATTTCGTTTAAAAAAAATTTTTCAAAGAGATACGGCGTTTCAAATTATTCTATTTTTTACGGTTTTTTTTAAATAAATAATATATTTTATAATTTATTGACATCGGACCGGGCTTGATCGATCCAAAATAAATAGTTCCACAACTTTTGTACGATTTTTTTTAATACAAAGCCTATTTTTTTTAAAACGAAATAAAGTGTTTTTTATCAATTTGGCCGCCATTTTCTATAAGACCCCCTAATGTCAGTGTTTTAAAAAGATTACATTGAATTCTATTTTGTACATAATAATATCTTCATTTGCTGTATATTGGTTTTGCTCCAAAAAAAGTACACAGACTGGCCTATATAAAGATGTGTCTAACTTGAGAGGGAACTGCTGACATTGTTTGGAGATGGTGAGCTCGATCCGTTGCTTTGTTGTGGTGTGAAAGAAAGAGAAACAAACAAACACACTTTCGCATTTATAATATTAGTTAGGATTATTACTAATTATGTAAGACTTTATACTCACTTCCTGTGGTTGCCTGCATTGTTCCTCAGGTGATTCGTAACGTAAAATTTGAGACTGTTCACCTTCTATAACAGGCCGTGGCACCTTCATTATTTCTTGAGCTAGAAATTCAAAGAGGTTAGGTTACACAATTAGTGTTTTATACCTACCTTAGTTCAATATAATAATATAATTTCCATTTTTAACCGAACTTCAAAAAAGAAGGAGGAGGTTCTCAATTCGTTGGTATCTTTATTTTTTATGCATGTTCCCCGATTACTTGAAGACGCCTGGACCGATTTGGAATTATTTTTTTGAAAGGGTATATTTCAGACCTCTGAAATATACCCTTCCCTGACCACCTGTCCCATGGTCATCAGGTCAGGATCTGATGATGGGATTCTGTAGAAATCGAGAACTCTTCAAATTTTTAAGGGACACTTGAAGTGATTTGGGTATTGTTTTATAGTGAATTGTGCATTTGCTTTCGGAAAGCATACTTTGCAGGTGCATAATTTTTGAAGCCGACTTCACTACACTTCTTTTTAAAAGCCAAATTATTAATATTAGCAGATAACAGACATGACAGGATACAGCCCTGTGACAGGCGGACGGACCGTTTGGTACGGAACCCTAAAAACTATAAATTTTTTCACCGAGTTTTTGTCTGGATTACATTTTGAGATAAAGTAATCCTGTAGTTTACAAGTTATTTCATAAGAACATACATTACATTTTGAGATAAAGTAATCCTGTAGTTTACAAGTTATTTCATAAAAACATACGGACGTCCATCCAAAATGGGTTGGAATAGTTTCTGTTAAATTTAAAGCTTATGCTGAAGAGTTCAAACTCGCGCTAATCTTGGGAACTACCAGTCCGACAAACCAAAATTAAAAACTTTCTAGTGTGACGGATCCCAAAACCTTGTATTAATATATTAATGAAAGTATAAAATATAATAATGATGATATGATAAGTAGAGAACTATATAAAATAAAAATAGTATAGTACACGGATAATAAGGCTTCCAACCACACAAAAATACTACCCAATTGCTTAGCAACTTCACTGACAGTATTAACAAACACCTAAATGATAAAAACATGTTCTCGTGGCATTCATTTGCCTACAGCAGGGCATTTGACACCACCTCCTCCTCCTCCTCCATTGCCTCCATTTCCCGAAAGTGTCTACTTGTCGCTGTAAATCTATAGATATAATAGACCACCAAAAATATCTAGGACTCACAATTGACAGTAGATTGAATTGGAAGGAGCATATCACGAATTATGTAATAAAAACCTCATAATAAACTAAAATTTAAATTCCTTTTAGTACCTATTCGTTCGCCTTTCTCTTTACAACGCTCTGTGAATATCATTAGTCTCCTCTGGTCCAAGTAGTTCAGATATACCAATTAGAATACTTAAAGTAATTGTAGCCACTAAGATCAGAAAGAAATGCAAAGATAATTATTCCGATCTGTTTTCCTATTGTGGAGTGATGCCAATTCATGCAAATATAAAATACACACTTTGCACCTTTGCAGGAACAATTATTCAAAAACTTCAACAGAAACCCGTATAACATTAAAAATTCAAGAACCCGATTTTAATAATAACACGCAAAATAGGCGCCTTTAGACGTCGAGTTGCGGAAAACGAGCCGATCACCAAGTACCAAGTACCCGATTTTAATAATTCCTAAATACATATAGAAATGTGGGCAGGTTGGCAAAAAAAGCGTAGGTACTGAGAATGGCACCACTTATATATAACCACTAGCTTTTGCCCGCGACTTTGTTCGCGTAGAATTAGGAATAATGACGTAATTTATGTAAATACGCAGGGATTTCTCTTAATTTTATCTTTTACCCCCGTACGTTCCCCGTCAGTCAGAATTTCAAAAAAAAGTATAAAATCGGCTCTTTTATTCATAATTTTTCTGGGATAAACTATTCCCAATTTCTCTGTAAATAATCCACCTGTGTCACTGTAATTTAGCAAATAGATACTTATTGAATATATCTAAGTGAAATAACTGTTATTTTTACAATGGGTTTTTTTAAATAGGAAAATTGTAACCTTTTAAACTTGAATGGGTTCACCTCGAACACAGCCAGTAATACGATTATGGGTATACGATTTCCCTATACAAACTTCTACACCCCGTAGCACACCTCCGTGAAGGTCGTTTTTTAAAATCCAAAAATACGTGTTATTATTTGTTTTGAAGAATATTTGTACCAAGTTTCAAGTTGATACACGTAGGTAATACGATTTCTCTATACAAACTTCTACACCCCGTTGCTCCCCTCCTTAAGGGTTATTTTTAATAATTCAAAAATACGTGTTTTATTATTTGTTTTGAAAAATATTTGTACCAAGTTTCAAGTTTATACACGCAGGTAATACGATTTCTCTATACATACTTGTACGCCCCGTTGCTCCCCTCCTTAAGGGTCAATTTTTAAAATCCAAAAATACGTATTTTACTTTGTTGTGAAGAATATTTGAACTAAGTTTCAAGTTGATTCACGCGGGAAATAAGATTTTCCATACAAACGTATTATTTACCCCATTTGACCACCTTAGGGGTTGAATATCGAAATGTGCTTCCTTATTCCTTGTCTACATAATAAGGGGAACCTCGGCTGGGCGTTGATGAGTCAGTGAATCGGAACTTCTCTTTTTTATATATACAGATGTAGCCGCCAAATGGTTAAATCAGCCACTCAATTGGATGGCTCGCCATTTCATTAAATGGCTAGTCAAATTATTGTTGAAAGAAACGTTTAACATAAGGGCTGAATGTTGCAGCCTCTTGATTAAATAAAATTGTGATGTGTTAGCCTGACTATTTTATTCGAACTGATGTTGTTAAAATTTAGTAGAATGTATATTTAGATATGGCTTGAAAATAAAATACCTCTATATTAAAGAAAAAAAGTACCTACTTTAAAATTAAGTAAAACAGTATTTTTAAAGTAATAAAACATAGGTTGTTCTAGTTCTATTTAAAAAATAATTACTATGACATTTATTTATTCTCTCAGACTTAATAAATCAATTGAATTAATTTTAAATGACCTGGCGGCTTTTGGTTCAGCCGTTTCTAAAGAGCTAGCTTTCAATTCAACCAGCCAAGACATTGAACGTTTAGATTTATCATAATTCGTTTAACGAACGGCCTAGCCATTCAATTGAATGCCGCCATTTAATGAAATGCCTAGCCATCCAATTGAGTAGCTGTTTTAACCATTTGGCGGCGACATATCTACAGATATTCCAGATGATTTAAAACTCTAATCTATCTAAAATTGAATTATGGACTTTTTAAAAAAGATTTAATTTAATTTTGTTCAATCTATGTTTATTTCATTATGTTTGTTTGTAATAGATGTAGGTAGGTATTTTTAAAATAGATCATATTTTTTTACAGTTTTATTTTTTAGGCTGGGTTATTTGATCGAGAGTTAAATTTAACAAAATTTAAAATAACTAGTAGTTACTAAACTAAAGTTAAGGCGTAAACTAGTAGTTAGCTACCGATAACTTTTTTCAATTAATAATTTAACAATAGTTAATTATGTTGCCATTTGGATTGAATGTGGGGAATTTTGCATGGGAATAGTTTTTGCTTTTGTTTGTTTTTTTTCTTAACTGTCAGTGCCCTAACTGCCATATTTGCGTCAGTCTGACGTCTGTCGTAACATAAACAAACAGACAGTGATTAGATTATCTTTGAAGTCTCTGACAGAAACGTCGTGCGCATGACATTTTACGCAACATTCGTTATCAAAATTTTCAAATATTGTAAGCAAAAAATGGATAATAAAGTTTTTTAATTATTATTTTTACAGAGAAAGCAGCATCGATTTTACAAACTCGAAGTTGATGAATTTAAGAAAGTTGATTGAAATGAATAAAAATATAATAATAGTTATGAACTTTATAACTCAGGACAACTCCAAAGTCAGATCGCTTTATATAATAAAGTATCCAATTCATATAGTTACCTAAATAATACAGTAAAATTAAAATTGCTATTAAAAACATAGACCACAGATTAGCATACTAGTGTCAATATTCACTTTTTTGTTTTGTTTTCTCAAAAAATAAAACGTAAAGAACACCCCGAGCGAAGTATATAGTTATTAATAAATTCGCCGTCTTCATCTGATGAAGTTTTGCTATCACCAAAGTATCTCACAATATCCAAATTCATTTTTAAAGAATAGTAAAGAAATATGACGTAAAATAGACACTTGTCTCGATCCTAAACTAGTTAAGACTAACTAGCCATCAGATGAGTACCTAGGTAGTTAAATATTTGTTAACTATTGTTAAGTTTTTAAATTTTGATTAGCCTAACTAACAATCAAAATACTCATATCTGTCATTTTAAACTAATAGTTAGTTTAACTAGCGAAACTTAACTACTGATAAAAAAAACTCAGCCTAATCTAGTATACTTAAGTAGGTACAATTTAACCTTTTTTGACCAAGGAATATATTTTAATTTGTGTTTTATAATTTTTATCTTGACATTGTAAGTTATTATTGAGAGTATTTGAATTATTCAATCTTCAATGAATGAGTTAAAACGTTAGAACAAAGACCGCCACATGGAACAATACCAATGTTCTCAGGTACGGAGACTCTAGAAACCACAGGCAAATAATACGGCATTGTATTTTAAAAACTGGCTTACTAAATTGAATATATATATGTGCTAACGATCTGGAGGGATAATCTATGCTAGAAAGGTAGCCATTTTTCATCACTTCTTCCTCTGAAGCATTAAATATATATTAATTTAACTTGGACCTAGACAGAATCACGTATACATAAGGAATTAATAGAGAAATTTGAGGATTATTTTTCTAAAAATTAATATAACAATGGAAAGGCACAAAAGAATAGGTCACCGTTTCTATTCCCGAACCAAGTCAAACCAGCAAACTGTCCAAAATGTGGTCAGCTATTTAAATGTCCATCCCCAAGGATTTCAATGCAGAAATTGCGGCAAATACAACCATTACTTCAGGATGTGTTGAAGTCCCGAGTCAGTCAACCAGGTAACATGTTTCACGGAAAATAATAAAAACTTCTTAGGTGGTATTTATATTGTCAATTCAGAGCAGAAATCTTGGACTAATAACTTGTCAACAAATAATAATAACTTTTATGATAGATACTGGTGCAGATTCCAACATTATTTCACTGCCTACTTTATACATTATCGCATAATTCTTTGAAGCTTAGTAAACATAAATTATCTCTTTTCAATAGTGAAGTCGCAATGTAAGATAAATGTCAAAAAACAATCATAGTTGATCTGAATTCTCAAAATATATTTGGTCATAAAACTTGTCAAATACTAAAGCTCGTCAAGCGCATAGATACAGTACAATTTGATTGCATAAAAAATTTTTAATGTCATTTACAATTAAAACCTGATGCTGTCCCTAGAATAACCTTTAAAAGAAGAACTTCAATATTTAGTAGATAATAACATAATAAAGAAAGAAGAAGAACCAACACACCTATTGTCATTACAACTAGAAAAAAATGAAAACTTAGACTTTGCATTCATCCTCGTAAACTGAATGAATGTATTATGAGATTCCATTTTCCATTACCTAAAAATAAAACAAAAAAAATAGAATTAGAATTATTTTCAATGCTAGATGCAAATAAATGTTTTTATATGGTAATGTTAAAGAAGTCTTCATGTAAACTATGTACTTATATAAACCCACAAGGCAGATTTCGTTTTCTCAGACTACCATTTGACATTAACGCAGCACCTAACATTTTTCACAGAGATGATAAACACGATCAGCGCTTAGAACAAGTGTTTAGGAAAGGTCAGTTATATGTTAAATTTTTGATAAACACGGAGTCCAAGTTCATCAGTCAAAAGTCGAAGCAATATGTGAAATGCCAAAGTCCAAAAATGTTACGGAGCTACAAAGGTTCAGTCCGTTTATCAAGGGCATGTCTTGTCAATCGTCACACATACGGTCTTTATTGTCAATAAACGCAGCATGGCTATAGACGGAACAACATAAAGCCAAGCTTAACAAATAGAAAAAGAACTGCTATCTCTTTGGTTGCGTCTAGTTTCACCAATATGTATACAGTAAGAAAACTTAATCAAAGTAATACCTTTTACGGATCATAAACCTATTGTTATTCTATTCAAAAGCTAGACTATGCTAGACTCCAAAGAATAATGCTAACAGCCATATGAGTTGGTAGTTACATATAAGCCAGGTACATATCTTTACATACCGCCTAGCGGACACATAATAAATTGTCATAAATTGACAGAGCATTAGATTTACAGGTCAATTTAGTCTTGTCAAAATTGTCTGTCAGTAAACAAAAACTTAGTCTAATTAGAGTTCTCTAACAAACATACCTCTGAAGAGATCAAACCATACTTTACATATATTATTTAAGTCTGATATTGTCAATACCTAATCCTCACAATTTACATTTCTTAAAACTTGAACATGAAGGGCACAATCAAAACAAAAATGTGCTTTCCGAAAGCAAATGCACAAGTCACTATAAAAAAATACCCAAATCGCTTCAAGTGTGCCTATGAAATTTGAAGACCTCGATTTTTCCAGGATCCCATCATCAAATCCTGACCTGATGACAATGGGACCACCTAAAAAGTATACCCTTACAAACAAAAAAAAACCAAATCGATCCAGATAAAAAGTAATCGGGGAACATACATAAAAAAACATAAAAGATTCCGACGAATTGAGAACCTTCCTTCCTCCTCCACGCATGCTGTTTACCTAGATACAATTATACAACGAACTACACATGTGCCAGTCAGTTCAGAATAAATATACTAAACAACTGTAAAGTTTTAATAAAACTTCACAAACCTATTTTCCGAGTATTGTATTACCTACCACCAATACCACATGTGTATAGGTAGGTATGTTTCATTTGATAGTGTTTGACTATATGGTGTAATTGTACTTTGTATGAAATGTATAAGACAAATACCAGTGTACATATACCTGAAGATATCATAATTATATTTTATTTGTAATAAGTAGTTGTTGTAATTAATTTATTTACTTATAGTATAGTTGGAGAGCTGGCCATACAGCCATACTGACTGGTATGGCTATATGGCCATCTCTCTAACTATAAGTAAATAAATTAATTAATCTAATCGCTTCCACTTAACTGCTTATTATAAATTAAAATCCGGGCGTCTAAATATCAAATACCACAAATATCATTGGCTAAATGAGCGAGACGTGCTAAAGAAAGAAATATATTCCAAGTTTCATATAGAAACTTACATTTATTGAAGGCTCTGGTCTTTCTTCTGGATATTTCTTTATTCACCAAGTCTCGCTCATTTAGCCAATGGTTATATTTGTGGTATTTGATATTTAGATGGAGAAGCCTCTAATATTTTATGTCCTAGGTTATTAATTAGACAACTTTTTATCTTAGAAAACATGTCAGATATTGATAAGTAAATAAAAAATTTAAGATTTTGGAAACAATTGGTACAGTAACTAAAAACTACTAAAATGTAAAAAATGTGATTTTTTTAAATTCATTATCAAGTTCATAACTTCATATGTTTGAATGAAGGGGGTAATCTCTGAAACTACAAACTACATACCTACAACTATCCCCGAGTGCTATGTATAAGCTGATTAATTGTTATCTAAGATGATCCCTGCTGATCTAGATGATATATCTACCCTATTAATCACTGACTAATCACAACTATCACAACGCGGACAGGATTTAACTGGATTCATGTCACAGCGGGGCATAATATTAGGGCAGACCGGGGATGGTAGGCTAATTTTTCGGTAATTATTTTTTTAAGCAAAATATATTATTTGGACAATAACGAAAACTACTGTAAATGATGGGAAATTTCATTGTCAATGAAAATGAAATTTTCTTATACGGTAAATGTAAAGAGAAGTACTATTTTTTTCAGTTTCTGTAAACCTCTCCACGTTGGTCGACCTGCCCCATGTCTGGGGTAGGTTGACTAGTAGCCTGGGGTAGGTAGACTTGAATCTAGTGCTAATAACTATACATACATTAAAAGAAGTTTTTGGCCAATATCACAAACTATTATTGTTCATCTATAAACTTATACATAAAATATAGCATTTAATTTATTTTATTTAAAAACAAAAATTAAATAACAATTGTTAGAAATATATAGGGCTTTCTAATTTTATAGGAACACAAGTGTAAGAACTAAAGCAAAGGAATTGTAAAAAAAATAAAGATTTCTTCCTAAGTAGTAGATACAAGATGCGTGTTGCACGTACTAAGCTTTATTATCTGTTCTGTACCAAAGTAAATTAGTGACCGGTACAGGTTGACATAGTCGACCAGCCCCTAGTCTGTAATGGCCTACCAACCCCTCACGGAGTTTTTGCATTCGGAAATTCGCTACATTGGAATGCTTTGATTGATCGACTCAATAAGACCCTATACACCTTTAACGATAACTACTTAATGATATAAACATAAGTTGATATTCATTCGTATCAAAACAATAGCGTCAGAAATAAAAAAGTACTCAGTGTAAAATTTACTTATGTGTAACAATTATGGGTAAACCGCTCTCATTCGCAGGGACATGGCCACACGCTAATCTTGTTTGGATGTAATGATTGGTTACTCGATGGACTCTCTTTAGACCGCAATGTAGTTCGTTCACTCACACATGAACGAAGTTATGAGCCGTTAGTCTACCTACCCCTATGCGCTACCAGCCCCGGTCTGCCCTACAATAGGAAGCTACATACATTATCCCAGAGTACTATCTATAGGCTATATCTTACTTTGTTAGAAAATATCCACGGGCGAAGCAGAGTGTCATAAAATTAAAACTTGCACATTCATAAAAAAAATTAGGTTGTGCTCAATCTGGCTCTATTTATCTGGCGCGCATTATACTGAAGTGGAATTCTTATTTATTTTAGTAACTTCCTACGACTTTACATTATTTTACTAGCTACACACCTAAGTAAATCTGTAATAAAAATAATGGTACTTACATATGTTTAAGGCACGTAGACGAAGGAAGGTAGGAACACCAAACGAAGTTCTTCCTGCAACTGCAATATCCTCTTGTAGGGTTCTTATATGACAAAAGGCGACGCTTTCAGGAACTGAGAAGCCTAGAAAGAATAAAAAATATATTTAAGAGCAGTATAAACAGTGCACAATTAACTTAATTAAGGTTAAGGTTCCTAAAATTTTAATTATCTTGGTTGGCGTCATCGATGTTGAATGCTCGTCACGTCGTCGCATATATTTTCTGATTTTATATTATTCCTATCTATTTTTCAAAGTTAAAACATTTATAATTATATTCAGAGAACAATTCTTACCTGTCCGCACGAAAGCAATCGAAGAATGTTTTTTTTTAATATCAAATTTAGAAGTGACTGCAAATGCGTGTGGGTAGTGACGAAAATTTTGGAAACAATTGGTACAGTAGGTAACTAAAAACTACTAAAATGTAAAAACTATTTTTTTTATTCATTATCAAGTTCATAACTTCATATGTTTGAATGAAGGGGGTAATCTCTGAAACTACAAACTACATACCTACAACTATCCCCGAGTGCTATGTATAAGCTGATTAATTGTTATCTAAGATGATCCCTGCTGATCTAGATGATATATCTACCCTATTAATCACTGACTAATCACAACTATCACAACGCGGACAGGATTTAACTGGATTCATGTCACAGCGGGGCATAATATTACAATAGGAAGCTACATACATTATCCAAGAGTACTATCTATAGGCTATATCTTACTTTGTTAGAAAATATCCACGGGCGAAGCAGAGTGTCATAAAATTAAAACTTGCACATTCATAAAAAAATTAGGTTGTGCTCAATCTGGCTCTATTTATCTGGCGCGCATTATACTGAAGTGGAATTCTTATTTATTTTAGTAACTTCCTACGACTTTACATTATTTTACTAGCTACACACCTAAGTAAATCTGTAATAAAAATAATGGTACTTACATATGTTTAAGGCACGTAGACGAAGGAAGGTAGGAACACCAAACGAAGTTCTTCCTGCAACTGCAATATCCTCTTGTAGGGTTCTTATATGACAAAAGGTGACGTTTTCAGGAACTGAGAAGCCTAGAAAGAATAAAAAATATATTAATATAGAGCAGTATAAAGAGTACACAATTAACAAGTTAAAACATTTATAATTATATTCAGAGAAAAATTCTTACCTGTCCGCACGAAAGCAAACGAAGAATGAATTTTTTTCGTAAATCAAATTTAGAACTGACTGCAAATGCGAGTGGGTAGTGACGAAAAACCGGAAAAGCACCGAGTACACTATACTATGGCCCAGCGTGGGCCAATGGCCAATCTCTGCTACCAACTTTTCGAGGTCAAAGTGATGACGTTGGCCCATGCATACAGTTTCGCCAGAAAGTACCAATATATACGGATTTCCGTACTATTTGACCCATTCTTACCTAGATTTACTAAAACTAATCTACTAATATTATAGAGGTAAAGTTTGTGAGGTTGTAGAGGGTAATCTCTGGATCTACTGAATCGATTTTGAAAATTATTTTACCAATAGAAAGCTACGATACCACCTGAGTGACATAGGCTATATTTTATTTTGTTCGAAAATATCCACGGGCGAAGCCGGGGTTGGAAGGCTAGTTAGATGATACATTTAGTTTTTCATATTTATAACATTGTGTTCTCTTTGTTCTTAAGTGTGCGTGACAAGTGACACGCTCGAATGTTCTATCATGCCATATCTCGCAGCGGGCGGGGCGCGCGCGCGTATTCCTGGCGGGTACAGATCTGCGAAATGTAACATTCTAGACAGCTGTTAAAGAAGTGACAAATCTAGGCGCGCGCGCGCGCCTGCCCGCTACGAGATATGACATGCTAGAACATTTGAGCGTGTCACGAATGTCTAGTTGTACAAATTCGCTTTGCGTTTTCGGCGCCTACTGAGAAAAGTACCTCTCGGTTTAGTTCCATAATAATTACAAATATGACTTATTGTTCGGTTTTGTCGTGCAGAAACCACAGTGGAAAAACAAATGTATCAAACTCCGGTATTTCGTATCACAAGTAATCGGATGCCATTGTGTGCTCGTTGTTCTTAAGTGTGCGTGACAAGTGACACGCTCGAATGTTCTATCATGCCATATCTCGTAGAGGGCGGGGCGCGCGCGCGTATTCCTGGCGGGTACAGATCTGCGAAATGTAACATTCTAGACAGCTGTTAAAGAAGTGACAAATCTAGGCGCGCGCGCGCGCCTGCCCGCTACGAGATATGACATGCTAGAACATTTGAGCGTGTCACGAATTTGTCTAGTTGTACAAATTCGCTTTGCGTTTTCGGCGCCTGCTGAGAAAAGTATCTCTCAGTTTAGTTCCATAATAATTACAAATATGCCTTATTGTTCGGTTTTGTCGTGCAGAAACCACAGTGGAAAAACAAATGTATTGTGTGCTCTTTGTTCTTAAGTGTGCGTGACAAGTGACACGCTCGAATGTTCTATCATGCCATATCTCGTAGCGGGCGGGGCGCGCGGGCGTATTCCTGGCGGGTACAGATCTGCGAAATGTAACATGCAATGTAACATGAAAGGAGCATTTCATAAATGTAGACACAGCGCGCGCACGAACCGAGCATGTACCTTCTCGCATCTGTTTCCGGCATGCGCGCGGCGAACATAGCTCAGTCTGCCGAGAACACACTTCCTCCAATGTTCGCGCGCGTTTCGCAGTACAGACACACACAACCCGTCCACACTGGCGCTCCGTGCACACTGCACGCCCCTTTGTGTTCGGCAAAAAAACCGACAAATGGTGGTACGCGGCGAGCACGAGTTGAAATGCTCTGTTCGTGCGCGCAAGCCGTCCACACTATGGGAATTCTGTTACATTGCATGATACATTGCGACAATGTGGACGGCAAATTCTTTCATTGCGTGTAACAACATTGCATGCTACATTTCGCAGATATGTACCCGCCATAAGATCTATGGTGTGGGTGGAGGTGTGGTGTTAAGAAACAGAACAATTATTACATAGAACATAAATTCATTTAAAACTTCATACAATTTTAAAATTAGCAGTACTTTTTACATTATTATAACTTAAATTAATTATAAACAGGTATGCAAGTAAGCAATCACCACATTATAATATTTACCCCGAGTGAATAATTTGCATAGTTGTCAATAGATGGAGCTTTTTACAATTTTATTTTTCGACAAGGCGTTAAGGTAATTTTCAAAATAATAGCTCAATCATTGCTTTTGATGAAGTATTAAGGGAGATATGGCTTACCGACAAAAAACACCCCTAAGAAATAATATATATATACCTACCCTAAAAATCCAGAAATATAAATTAAAAATTAATATACATGGCTAAGGGCCGAAGTGCGGTTACACCTAGGTTTAGCCGGCTACAACTTGGTTCGGCCGGTTTCAGTTATATAAACTTAGGTGCCGGTTTAATACGGCTAAAACTAGGCTACAAAAAGATATAGTATGTCCCTGGTGGCTAGAATTAGGGGTGGAATCTAAATGACGTCCAATATTAAGGGTACATCCGCTCCTATAACACCATAGAAGAGGTTTACAATATATCCTATTTTGAACAACTTATCTAGTGAATAGATAAATGAAAATACATTGAGTGTCATTTTCCCAGTGCCACCATACAACATTTATAATCACACCGGCGCCCGGCGGGACTATACCACGAGCACCACCGGCAAGACAACTATAATAATATAAATATTTTATACTTATAATTGTTGCCTTAATTTACCACAAATATACTCGCCAAAGGCTCCGCTGTCTATCTGTCCGTCCGTCTGTCACAGGGCTGTAACGGCCGATTTGAACTGTAATAGGTAGACGCTTGAAATTTTCACAGTGTGTATTGCTATGGCCGATATAAATGTAAAAAGAATATTAAAGGGGTCCCCATACAAGAAACGTGTGTTATTCAGCGTTTTTGCTCGATCTTAAGCATATTAATCTTTAAGCAGCAATGGAAAACAACAAATAATAATAATAACAGGCCAAGTGTGAGTCAGACTCGCGCTAATTTGTTCGTGCGCCATACAGCGGCGTCAAACTTGTCTGACCTTAGTGCTTATAAGTAAAGTACGGAACCCTTCGTGTGGGAAGCCGACTAGCACTTGGCCGGTTTTTTATATTATTAAGTTTTTTTTTAATTCTGAGGCTATAACGTGCAAACATGCAGTTCAGCATATTTATTTTAATACATTAAGGCATAATAATTTAGATCTTACCGATGTTGCTCATGGCACTAAGAAGGAGCCCTGCGCCGTTAATTTGTAATCAAATGTTGTATGGTGTCAGTGGGAGAATGATACGACATATTTTACACGATGCAATACATGTTCATCACGTCACGTTACTTTAGGTCTTGTGACAAAGGTTGTTAAAATAGGTTACCCTACCCTTACAGGATTTGTTTTATACAATTTTAATGGTGGCACATTACTAAGCAGTTGCACTACGTCTGCAGGTTGGTAATAGAAGAAACCACATTATGGCCGTTGGTCAATGTCATCTTATAAAAAGTTGAGTTTCCAGAATTAACTGAGATTTGCCATATTTTTGACAGATACAATATGACTGAGAGCAACGGTGCTAAGGGGGCGCGTCTAATTCATAGCTACCAACTAGTGTCGTATTTTAGGTTTTGAGTTTTTTATCCGTAATTTAATTAATGTAATCAAACTAAATTTACCACATCGCAGACAATTTATAATGGTAATGTAATATACAATATATAATTTTATTCGTGAATTCGTTAGTAACATTAAAAAATAAGTAAAATAATAAAAATGTGAACAAAAGAAAACAACCATTATGTTACTAAGATTTCTCAAAGGTGCTTTTGTCGTTATCAACTATCTCCCTTAATACTTTATCAAATTTAATGTTTGATACGCCATTTGAAGATTATATTTCCCTCTAATAACAAAAAATAAACAAACATAAAAATTAAATGTTTATTCTTAAAAATTAGACTGTTTTTTTTAAAGACGCCATCTATTGGAGTTCAGTTGAACTATGACAATAACCCCACTAACGGTGCGAAGTATTCGCACGTGTTAACTAGTACTGTATATTAAATTACCATTATAAATCTTCTGCGATATGGTAAACTTCTAACACGTTGATTCCTTAAATTACGCGCAGAAAGTAAAAAAAAAACAAAAATACGACACTAAATTGTCAGTTAGGACAAAGACGTTCAGCCTTAATAAAAAACTTTAATTAATCTTTTTTTTTCTAATCGTTGACTGGCGATATATATGTGCACGACAACAAGACCTTGCGTTATTTCTAATACCAAATTTCAAAGTTACATAGTTTTCGAGAAAACTTCTGACAGACGGACGACTGAATGTCGTAGTAGCCAATAGTATGTCAATTAGGTAGATTTGCCACCTTACATTTCTTACAATATAATACTTAAATTACTTGCGACTCAATATACACGTTGTACCATTAAGAAGTATGGTTAACTCTGAAACTATAATATCTGTGGAAACTGTAATAGGCTATATACCATGTTCATATTATTGTTAAAAATTTAAATTAGTTCCTGTAAGTTTTCCTAAAATACCTACATAAATAAATAAATATGTGTTCTCTAAGGACTCATGTCGTCGATTTTAAACATAAGAAAAACTGCATTCATAGATTTTCAAGAATAAAATATCAAAACGGAATTGCATAAAATAAATTAAACACAGCATTTTCTTTTAACCGCAGCACCATTTTTTTATAAGTTGCGGAAGTTGTAGATGATTGCGGTGTCAAAAAGTTTGTATTGACGATGTCTACAATATAAAGAAATCCTTGTGTGCCCTACATTTAGTCTCGATGAGATCTTCATTTCGGATGACAGCTGTCAAAATATACATACAATGTTTGTGTTCTATTTTTAATAGGTATGTACCGAAGTTAATTTCCAATTGTTTACTTATGTTTAAAATTCAGAACATATTTCCCTATCCTTATAGTTTCAGAGTTGAATATTATAGAACTTACAATTTCTTACGGGTCCTGGCGGTCGGGGAATAATTGTCCGATTAATAATATCGAAAGTAAAACAATTTATTTTCTATTAATATATAAGGACACACGGCCTATGATCAATGAACAATGCCTAAAGATCAAATAGTAAATACGTACTATCGCGATCTTTAATTTCTGACCCATTTCACAAAAACTTGTTTGAATGTCAAATGAATACAGTTTAAACCAAATGATAGGAAATTAATCTATTACGAAATCAATGCATGTATTTTTTTGTAAAAAGAGGTTTTGTACGGGATTTCTCATAATATTAATATTGTGAAACATGAAGAAAAGTGTAATCATCTTTTCATTCATCAGATTACTGAAATGTTTGGTGTTCCACCAATAACAATGACCAAAGACATTTGCATGCAATTAATCTTCACAATCGTCGCGTAGATTTATTTCAATATATTATTCTATCTATTATACTATTTCCTGTCTTTGAATTATTGTCCTTTAATAACCAACTATGTCGGTTTTGAAACCACACTGGATTGCTACATCTCATTTGTCAAAACTTCTGCTTATAGTCAATTATATACATTATTTGAATTTTGTAAACATCAACCGATGCGTCACTGTCAACAAAATTGGCATAGGAATATTTAAATGGGTCTAAAATTTAAGATCGCGATAGTACCTCGCCCCTTCCTACCGCCACGGACGTGCTCCCCTATCTATACTTATACCGTATTCTACTGTAGACAGTAATGCCTTTAATCCACGACGTTACTCAAAAGTGACAGAACGGAAGACATTAGAGTTACAAAGTAATTGTGACTGACCGGCCTTCAAATATATGTGCTATTGATGATCTAAGTTTGTTTTGAGTAGCGTCGTGTACGAATGACCTTACGGACTCGCGTCACTCCCGGGTGTCTATATCATGTTGTGTCGTGCCGCGAGCCTGTGCCGCAGCGCGAATGTCGCGAGCACGGCAGCAACATCGTACGGGCTATCTTCGTGGACGGCGTGCCCGCACCTCGGCAACACCTTCATCTCAAACTTGCCTGAAATACATACGGGAACATTTTAAGTCATATGGAAATGGTCTACAATTACTATGAGTCAGTCAGTTAAAAGTTGTGATTTTCAGATGACAATATCTCAAGAATGGCAAGAGGTTCAATCATGAAAATTGAGATTGTTTGTAACTGGGGGGCTCTTACTAGACACGCAAAATCGCAAGGGTTTAGGACAAATACATTTTAAGATATGCGTAATATTTTTTTTTATTTCTCGGGCGAAGCCGGTGCAGAAAGCTAGCTAAAAATCCTAAGTTAATTGTGTTTATCTAATATTATCTATATTATATTATAAATCCCATCAAAAACATCTAAATCGATGTAAGAAATGTAACCAAGCCTAATGTTCCCTAAATGTTAACCATAAAAAGTGATGAGATCTAAATAATGATACACCAATCACTGCAAACTTTGCTAATTATAGTCTAAAATTGATTGTTTCGAAGTATCCTGTAAACTATTTCTTATACTTATTGGTGTATTCAATATAGGGTTCCTGTGTAAAAAATCTGTTAAAATACGTAAATAATAATTCTGCGCGTAATAATATGTAATAAGTTACCTTGCATCTGCCCCACAGTGAGATCCCGGTCCAGCCCGTCAATGGAAGCAAGCAGCAGCAGACGCGGCGCGCGGGTGGTCAGGAAGGCCTGTGACAGACCACGGAACCAGCCAGACCAGTGGCACTCCGTGGCCGACAGGTCTATACGCCACTTGTACCTGGAAATGGTTAAGAAGAACTACAAATAAAGGCAGCGCTAGACGTAGGTACGTTTAAATACATCATCGAAGCGGGGTATACGGGGCGAAGGGTGTGAATTTAGAACAAAGTGTTTCGTTGGTCAGTATTTTTTGGAATTAGAACATTTTGGCGTTAAGAGGAGTATTATAAATACTATTTGGCTTCAAAAGTGCACCTTTTAGGTGTAGTTGTGGTAAGGGTCTATCTATATGTGTATATATAACATTACTAATTCAATGAAAACAAGACTCTAAACACGTGAGTGTGTGCGCGTCCGGGTACAGCGCGGGCGCAGCGGGAAGACAAGGGCGCTCTAGTTAGCAGCACCGGAGTGCGAACGTCGACGCCAGAGCTACAGCAGACGCAACGGGCAGCCCGCGGCGATCGCCTACGCCGCGCGCGCCGCCCAGCTTGCGATACCCGCATCGATATGCCGGGACTTGCCGGCGTTCTCCGATGTATACAGCGAGTGGCTGCCATACACTGCGGCCTGTGATGAGTCAGCGCAGGCCCTCGATGAGGCGAGGATCATGCAGAACGACGCGGAGGACAACGAGAGAGCCGACGCGTCAACAAGGTCCCGGTCGACTTCGAGTTACGCGGCGTGCTCGGCGGCTGGGACAAAGCGGTCCCCTGGCTGCGGTCGGTGATCACGTGTTCTGGCGTTGTTGGCTGGCTGGAGTGCTCGAGTAGGCCGCCTGTATTGCCACGGAGCGGGTTGAAAGGCGACACAGCCCGAAGGGGAGCATCACGGCACGGCTCTGGCTGCAACACTGGCATCTCGTCCCCGTCGGCGCGTGTCGGTACGCCGTCCTCCAACCCGTCCTCGGCCCTCTGTAACAATTCGGCGTGGGTGTATAATACGGACTCTGCGTAGGTGAGCGTGGCTGGATCGCGTCGTTGTGCGTCGCGGCTGTCTCGGTGTTGGGCCCCAGCGCAAGTGTGTGTGGCTGTAGCGGAACGCAGTGTGTGCGCGTCCGGGTACAGCGCGGGCGCAGCGGGAAGACAAGGGCGCTCCAGTTAGCAGCACCGGCGTGCGAACGTCGACGACAGAGCTACAGCAGAGGCAACGGGCAGCCCGCGGCGATCGCCTACGCCGCGCGCGCCGCCCAGCTTGCGATACCCGCATCGATATGCCGGGACTTGCCGGCGTTCTCCGATGTATACAGCGAGTGGCTGCCATACACGGCGGCCTGTGGTGAGTCAGCGCAGGTCCTCGACGAGCCGAGGATCATGCAGAACGACGCGGAGGACAACGAGGGAGCCGACGCGTCAACAAGAGGTAAGCTGACAACACATCCGGTCCGCGACGACGTGCTGGCGCTGACGATGGGGCCGCACCATGAAAACGAGGGCGCTCCAGTCGACGTATCCTCGGCCCGGGCTAGCGCCTGTCGGGCCATCTTCATCTCTACCTCGAGGATCTTCATCTCGGCGGCGTAGATGTTTCCTTTTTGGCGCGCGACTTGGTCGACCTCTTGCTGCGTGGTACGCTTGGTGGTCGAGGCGCCGGTGATCGCCGACTCTGCTCCGCGGTCGCTGGGTTCGACGTTGAGCACGTCGCGGATGTGTCGCTACTGGTGGCGGCCTCCGTCTTGGCGGTCCGCGCCCCCGAGCGCACCGT
This sequence comes from Nemapogon koenigi, assembly GCA_963924495.1. Taxonomy (NCBI): domain Eukaryota; kingdom Metazoa; phylum Arthropoda; class Insecta; order Lepidoptera; family Tineidae; genus Nemapogon; species Nemapogon koenigi. The sequence continues at coordinate 25,501,376 of OZ004629.1, forward strand.
CCCTGCACCTCCTGCAGCCGACGCAACGCGGTCGACTTCGAGTTGCGCGGCGTGCTCGGCGGCTGGGACAAAGCGGTCCCCTGGCTGCGGTCGGTGATCACGTTTTCTGGCGTCGTTGGCTGGCTGGAGTGCTCGAGTAGGCCGCCTGTGTTGCCACGGAGCGGGTAGAAAGGCGACACAGCCCGACGGGGAGCGTCGCGGCACGGCTCTGGCTGCAACACTGGCATCTCGTCCCCGTCGGCGCGTGTCGGTAGGCCGTCCTCCAACCCGTCCTCGGCCCTCTGTAACAATTCGGCGTGGGTGTATAATACCGGACTCTGCATAGGTGAGCGTGGCTGGAGCGCGTCGTTGTGCGTCGCGGCTATCTCGGGGTTGGGCCCCAGCGCAAGTGTATGTGACTGGAGCGCGTCGCGTCGGTGTGCGTAGCGGCTGTAGCGGAACGCAGTGTGTGCGCGTCCGGGTACAGCGCGGGCGCAGCGGGAAGACAAGGGCGCTCCAGTTAGCAGCACCGGCGTGCGAACGTCGACGACAGAGCTACAGCAGAGGCAACGGGCAGCCCGCGGCGATCGCCTACGCCGCGCGCGCCGCCCAGCTTGCGATACCCGCATCGATATGCCGGGACTTGCCGGCGTTCTCCGATGTATACAGCGAGTGGCTGCCATACACGGCGGCCTGTGGTGAGTCAGCGCAGGTCCTCGACGAGCCGAGGATCATGCAGAACGACGCGGAGGACAACGAGGGAGCCGACGCGTCAACAAGAGGTAAGCTGACAACACATCCGGTCCGCGACGACGTGCTGGCGCTGACGATGGGGCCGCACCATGAAAACGAGGGCGCTCCAGTCGACGTATCCTCGGCCCGGGCTAGCGCCTGTCGGGCCATCTTCATCTCTACCTCGAGGATCTTCATCTCGGCGGCGTAGATGTTTCCTTTTTGGCGCGCGACTTGGTCGACCTCTTGCTGCGTGGTACGCTTGGTGGTCGAGGCGCCGGTGATCGCCGACTCTGCTCCGCGGTCGCTGGGTTCGACGTTGAGCACGTCGCGGATGTGTCGCTACTGGTGGCGGCCTCCGTCTTGGCGGTCCGCGCCCCCGAGCGCACCGTCCCTGCACCTCCTGCAGCCGACGCAACGCGGTCGACTTCGAGTTGCGCGGCGTGCTCGGCGGCTGGGACAAAGTGGGCCGAGGACGGGTTGGAGGACGGCGTACCGACACGCGCCGACGGGGACGAGATGCCAGTGTTGCAGCCAGAGCCGGGCCGCGACGCTCCCCGTCGGCGCGTGTCGGTACGCCGTCCTCCAACCCGTCCTCGGTCTTCTGTAACAATTCGGCGTGGGTGTATAATACCGGACTCTGCGTAGGTGAGCGTGGCTGGAGCGCGTCGTTGTGCGTCGCGGCTGTCTCGGTGTTGGGCCCCAGCGCAAGTGTGTGTGGCTGTAGCGGAACGCAGCGTGTGCGCGTCCGGGTACAGCGCGGGCACAGCGGGAAGACAAGGGCGCTCCAGTCAGCAGCACCGGCGTGCGAACGACGACGCCAGAGCTACAGCAGACGCAACGGGCAGCCCGCGGCGATCGCCTACGCCGCGCGCGCCGCCCAGCTTGCGATATCCGCATATGCCGCGGGACTTGCCGGCGTTCTCCGATGTATACAGCGAGTGGCTGCCATACACGGAGGCCTGTGGTGAGTCAGCGCAGGTCCTCGACGAGCCGAGGATCATCCAGAACGACGCGAAGGACAACGAGGGAGCCGACGCGTCAACAAGAGGTAAGCTGACAACACATCCGGTCCGCGACGACGTGCTGGCGCTGACGATGGGGCCGCACCATGAAAACGAGGGCGCTCCAGTCGACGTATCCTCGGCCCGGGCTAGCGCCTGTCGGGCCATCTTCATCTCTACCTCGAGGATCTTCATCTCGGCGGCGTAGATGTTTTCCTTTTTGGCGCGCGACTTGGTCGACCTCTTGCTGCGTGGTACGCTTGGTGGTCGAGGCGCCGGTGATCGCCGACTCTGCTCCGCGGTCGCTGGGTTCGACGTTGAGCACGTCGCGGATGTGTCGCTACTGGTGGCGGCCTCCGTCTTGGCGGACCGCGCCCCCGAGCGCACCGTCCCTGCGCCTCCTGCAGCCGACGCAACGCGGTCGACTTCGAGTTGCGCGGCGTGCTCGGCGGCTGGGACAAAGCGGTCCCCTGGCTGCGGTCGGTGATCACGTGTTCTGGCGTCGTTGGCTGGCTGGAGTGCTCGAGTAGGCCGCCTGTGTTGCCACGGAGCGGGTAGAAAGGCGACACAGCCCGACGGGGAGCGTCGCGGCACGGCTCTGGCTGCAACACTGGCATCTCGTCCCCGTCGGCGCGTGTCGGTAGGCCGTCCTCCAACCCGTCCTCGGCCCTCTGTAACAATTCGGCGTGGGTGTATAATACCGGACTCTGCGTAGGTGAGCGTGGCTGGAGCGCGTCGTTGTGCGTCGCGGCTATCTCGGGGTTGGGCCCCAGCGCAAGTGTATGTGACTGGAGCGCGTCGCGTCGGTGTGCGTAGCGGCTGTAGCGGAACGCAGTGTGTGCGCGTCCGGGTACAGCGCGGGCGCAGCGGGAAGACAAGGGCGCTCCAGTTAGCAGCACCGGCGTGCGAACGTCGACGACAGAGCTACAGCAGAGGCAACGGGCAGCCCGCGGCGATCGCCTACGCCGCGCGCGCCGCCCAGCTTGCGATACCCGCATCGATATGCCGGGACTTGCCGGCGTTCTCCGATGTATACAGCGAGTGGCTGCCATACACGGCGGCCTGTGGTGAGTCAGCGCAGGTCCTCGACGAGCCGAGGATCATGCAGAACGACGCGGAGGACAACGAGGGAGCCGACGCGTCAACAAGAGGTAAGCTGACAACACATCCGGTCCGCGACGACGTGCTGGCGCTGACGATGGGGCCGCACCATGAAAACGAGGGCGCTCCAGTCGACGTATCCTCGGCCCGGGCTAGCGCCTGTCGGGCCATCTTCATCTCTACCTCGAGGATCTTCATCTCGGCGGCGTAGATGTTTCCTTTTTGGCGCGCGACTTGGTCGACCTCTTGCTGCGTGGTACGCTTGGTGGTCGAGGCGCCGGTGATCGCCGACTCTGCTCCGCGGTCGCTGGGTTCGACGTTGAGCACGTCGCGGATGTGTCGCTACTGGTGGCGGCCTCCGTCTTGGCGGTCCGCGCCCCCGAGCGCACCGTCCCTGCACCTCCTGCAGCCGACGCAACGCGGTCGACTTCGAGTTGCGCGGCGTGCTCGGCGGCTGGGACAAAGCGGTCCCCTGGCTGCGGTCGGTGATCACGTTTTCTGGCGTCGTTGGCTGGCTGGAGTGCTCGAGTAGGCCGCCTGTGTTGCCACGGAGCGGGTAGAAAGGCGACACAGCCCGACGGGGAGCGTCGCGGCACGGCTCTGGCTGCAACACTGGCATCTCGTCCCCGTCGGCGCGTGTCGGTAGGCCGTCCTCCAACCCGTCCTCGGCCCTCTGTAACAATTCGGCGTGGGTGTATAATACCGGACTCTGCATAGGTGAGCGTGGCTGGAGCGCGTCGTTGTGCGTCGCGGCTATCTCGGGGTTGGGCCCCAGCGCAAGTGTATGTGACTGGAGCGCGTCGCGTCGGTGTGCGTAGCGGCTGTAGCGGAACGCAGTGTGTGCGCGTCCGGGTACAGCGCGGGCGCAGCGGGAAGACAAGGGCGCTCCAGTTAGCAGCACCGGCGTGCGAACGTCGACGACAGAGCTACAGCAGAGGCAACGGGCAGCCCGCGGCGATCGCCTACGCCGCGCGCGCCGCCCAGCTTGCGATACCCGCATCGATATGCCGGGACTTGCCGGCGTTCTCCGATGTATACAGCGAGTGGCTGCCATACACGGCGGCCTGTGGTGAGTCAGCGCAGGTCCTCGACGAGCCGAGGATCATGCAGAACGACGCGGAGGACAACGAGGGAGCCGACGCGTCAACAAGAGGTAAGCTGACAACACATCCGGTCCGCGACGACGTGCTGGCGCTGACGATGGGGCCGCACCATGAAAACGAGGGCGCTCCAGTCGACGTATCCTCGGCCCGGGCTAGCGCCTGTCGGGCCATCTTCATCTCTACCTCGAGGATCTTCATCTCGGCGGCGTAGATGTTTTCCTTTTTGGCGCGCGACTTGGTCGACCTCTTGCTGCGTGGTACGCTTGGTGGTCGAGGCGCCGGTGATCGCCGACTCTGCTCCGCGGTCGCTGGGTTCGACGTTGAGCACGTCGCGGATGTGTCGCTACTGGTGGCGGCCTCCGTCTTGGCGGACCGCGCCCCCGAGCGCACCGTCCCTGCGCCTCCTGCAGCCGACGCAACGCGGTCGACTTCGAGTTGCGCGGCGTGCTCGGCGGCTGGGACAAAGCGGTCCCCTGGCTGCGGTCGGTGATCACGTGTTCTGGCGTCGTTGGCTGGCTGGAGTGCTCGAGTAGGCCGCCTGTGTTGCCACGGAGCGGGTAGAAAGGCGACACAGCCCGACGGGGAGCGTCGCGGCACGGCTCTGGCTGCAACACTGGCATCTCGTCCCCGTCGGCGCGTGTCGGTAGGCCGTCCTCCAACCCGTCCTCGGCCCTCTGTAACAATTCGGCGTGGGTGTATAATACCGGACTCTGCGTAGGTGAGCGTGGCTGGAGCGCGTCGTTGTGCGTCGCGGCTATCTCGGGGTTGGGCCCCAGCGCAAGTGTATGTGACTGGAGCGCGTCGCGTCGGTGTGCGTAGCGGCTGTAGCGGAACGCAGTGTGTGCGCGTCCGGGTACAGCGCGGGCGCAGCGGGAAGACAAGGGCGCTCCAGTTAGCAGCACCGGCGTGCGAACGTCGACGACAGAGCTACAGCAGAGGCAACGGGCAGCCCGCGGCGATCGCCTACGCCGCGCGCGCCGCCCAGCTTGCGATACCCGCATCGATATGCCGGGACTTGCCGGCGTTCTCCGATGTATACAGCGAGTGGCTGCCATACACGGCGGCCTGTGGTGAGTCAGCGCAGGTCCTCGACGAGCCGAGGATCATGCAGAACGACGCGGAGGACAACGAGGGAGCCGACGCGTCAACAAGAGGTAAGCTGACAACACATCCGGTCCGCGACGACGTGCTGGCGCTGACGATGGGGCCGCACCATGAAAACGAGGGCGCTCCAGTCGACGTATCCTCGGCCCGGGCTAGCGCCTGTCGGCCCATCTTCATCTCTACCTCGAGGATCTTCATCTCGGCGGCGTAATGTTTTTTTTTTGGGGCGCGACTTGGTCGACCTCTTGCTGCGTGGTACGCTTGGTGGTCGAGGCGCCGGTGATCGCCGACTCTGCTCCGCGATCGCTGGGTTCGACGTTGAGCACGTCGCGGATGTGTCGCTACTGGTGGCGGCCTCCGTCTTGGCGGTCCGCGCCCCCGAGCGCACCGTCCCTGCACCTCCTGCAGCCGACGCAACGCGGTCGACTTCGAGTTGCGCGGCGTGCTCGGCGGCTGGGACAAAGTGGGCCGAGGACGGGTTGGAGGACGGCGTACCGACACGCGCCGACGGGGACGAGATGCCAGTGTTGCAGCCAGAGCCGGGCCGCGACGCTCCCCGTCGGCGCGTGTCGGTACGCCGTCCTCCAACCCGTCCTCGGTCTTCTGTAACAATTCGGCGTGGGTGTATAATACCGGACTCTGCGTAGGTGAGCGTGGCTGGAGCGCGTCGTTGTGCGTCGCGGCTGTCTCGGTGTTGGGCCCCAGCGCAAGTGTGTGTGGCTGTAGCGGAACGCAGCGTGTGCGCGTCCGGGTACAGCGCGGGCACAGCGGGAAGACAAGGGCGCTCCAGTCAGCAGCACCGGCGTGCGAACGTCGACGCCAGAGCTACAGCAGACGCAACGGGCAGCCCGCGGCGATCGCCTACGCCGCGCGCGCCGCCCAGCTTGCGATATCCGCATATGCCGCGGGACTTGCCGGCGTTCTCCGATGTATACAGCGAGTGGCTGCCATACACGGAGGCCTGTGGTGAGTCAGCGCAGGTCCTCGACGAGCCGAGGATCATCCAGAACGACGCGAAGGACAACGAGGGAGCCGACGCGTCAACAAGAGGTAAGCTGACAACACATCCGGTCCGCGACGACGTGCTGGCGCTGACGATGGGGCCGCACCATGAAAACGAGGGCGCTCCAGTCGACGTATCCTCGGCCCGGGCTAGCGCCTGTCGGGCCATCTTCATCTCTACCTCGAGGATCTTCATCTCGGCGGCGTAGATGTTTTCCTTTTTGGCGCGCGACTTGGTCGACCTCTTGCTGCGTGGTACGCTTGGTGGTCGAGGCGCCGGTGATCGCCGACTCTGCTCCGCGGTCGCTGGGTTCGACGTTGAGCACGTCGCGGATGTGTCGCTACTGGTGGCGGCCTCCGTCTTGGCGGACCGCGCCCCCGAGCGCACCGTCCCTGCGCCTCCTGCAGCCGACGCAACGCGGTCGACTTCGAGTTGCGCGGCGTGCTCGGCGGCTGGGACAAAGCGGTCCCCTGGCTGCGGTCGGTGATCACGTGTTCTGGCGTCGTTGGCTGGCTGGAGTGCTCGAGTAGGCCGCCTGTGTTGCCACGGAGCGGGTAGAAAGGCGACACAGCCCGACGGGGAGCGTCGCGGCACGGCTCTGGCTGCAACACTGGCATCTCGTCCCCGTCGGCGCGTGTCGGTAGGCCGTCCTCCAACCCGTCCTCGGCCCTCTGTAACAATTCGGCGTGGGTGTATAATACCGGACTCTGCGTAGGTGAGCGTGGCTGGAGCGCGTCGTTGTGCGTCGCGGCTATCTCGGGGTTGGGCCCCAGCGCAAGTGTATGTGACTGGAGCGCGTCGCGTCGGTGTGCGTAGCGGCTGTAGCGGAACGCAGTGTGTGCGCGTCCGGGTACAGCGCGGGCGCAGCGGGAAGACAAGGGCGCTCCAGTTAGCAGCACCGGCGTGCGAACGTCGACGACAGAGCTACAGCAGAGGCAACGGGCAGCCCGCGGCGATCGCCTACGCCGCGCGCGCCGCCCAGCTTGCGATACCCGCATCGATATGCCGGGACTTGCCGGCGTTCTCCGATGTATACAGCGAGTGGCTGCCATACACGGCGGCCTGTGGTGAGTCAGCGCAGGTCCTCGACGAGCCGAGGATCATGCAGAACGACGCGGAGGACAACGAGGGAGCCGACGCGTCAACAAGAGGTAAGCTGACAACACATCCGGTCCGCGACGACGTGCTGGCGCTGACGATGGGGCCGCACCATGAAAACGAGGGCGCTCCAGTCGACGTATCCTCGGCCCGGGCTAGCGCCTGTCGGGCCATCTTCATCTCTACCTCGAGGATCTTCATCTCGGCGGCGTAGATGTTTCCTTTTTGGCGCGCGACTTGGTCGACCTCTTGCTGCGTGGTACGCTTGGTGGTCGAGGCGCCGGTGATCGCCGACTCTGCTCCGCGGTCGCTGGGTTCGACGTTGAGCACGTCGCGGATGTGTCGCTACTGGTGGCGGCCTCCGTCTTGGCGGTCCGCGCCCCCGAGCGCACCGTCCCTGCACCTCCTGCAGCCGACGCAACGCGGTCGACTTCGAGTTGCGCGGCGTGCTCGGCGGCTGGGACAAAGCGGTCCCCTGGCTGCGGTCGGTGATCACGTTTTCTGGCGTCGTTGGCTGGCTGGAGTGCTCGAGTAGGCCGCCTGTGTTGCCACGGAGCGGGTAGAAAGGCGACACAGCCCGACGGGGAGCGTCGCGGCACGGCTCTGGCTGCAACACTGGCATCTCGTCCCCGTCGGCGCGTGTCGGTAGGCCGTCCTCCAACCCGTCCTCGGCCCTCTGTAACAATTCGGCGTGGGTGTATAATACCGGACTCTGCATAGGTGAGCGTGGCTGGAGCGCGTCGTTGTGCGTCGCGGCTGTCTCGGTGTTGGGCCCCAGCGCAAGTGTGTGTGGCTGTAGCGGAACGCAGCGTGTGCGCGTCCGGGTACAGCGCGGGCGCAGCGGGAAGACAAGGGCGCTCCAGTTAGCAGCACCGGCGTGCGAACGTCGACGCCAGAGCTACAGCAGACGCAACGGGCAGCCCGCGGCGATCGCCTACGCCGCGCGCGCCGCCCAGCTTGCGATATCCGCATATGCCGCGGGACTTGCCGGCGTTCTCCGATGTATACAGCGAGTGGCTGCCATACACGGCGGCCTGTGAAGAGTCAGCGCAGGTTCTCGACGAGCCGAGGATCATGCAGAACGACGCGGAGGACAACGAGGGAGCCGACGCGTCAACAAGTTCCCGGTCGACTTCGAGTTACGCGACGTGCTCGGCGGCTGGGACAAAGCGGTCCCCTGGCTGCGGTCGGTGATCACGTGTTCTGGCGTCGTTGCTGGCTGGAGTGCTCGAGTAGGCCGCCTGTGTTGCCACGGAGCGGGTTGAAAGGCGACACAGCCCGACGGGGAGCGTCGCGGCACGGCTCTGGCTGCAACACTGGCATCTCGTCCCCGTCGGCGCGTGTCGGTACGCCGTCCTCCAACCTGTCCTCGGCCCTCTGTAACAATTCGGCGTGGGTGTACAATACCGGACTCTGCGTAGGTGAGCGTGGCTGGAGCGCGTCGTTGTGCGTCGCGGCTGTCTCGGTGTTGGTGTGCGTAGCGGCTGTAGCGGAACGCAGCGTGTGCGCGTCCGGGTACAGCGCGGGCGCAGCGGGAAGCGGCGCGGGCACTTCCGGCGGGATGGCAGCACGCGACGCGGCCGTCTCGACGCATGGAGCAGCGACGTAGATGGTAGCACGCGGGGGCGATTCGATGTGCGGCTTCTCTTCTTTCCGGATCGTGACATCTTCTTGACGCTTGACCAGGACGACCGACCAAATAACCAAAGTATTCGGCTTCTCGAAGGACCAAAATGTGAGCCACCTTCGACACTGGCTCACTCGAGTAGAAGATGTTGCTTGCCGGTTCGGTTAAGTGGTCGGGATCCTAATTAAGCGGGTGTTAAATAAAAGACGCGGTTTTAGAAGATGCCGTTCAGAGTCGGCGCCTGGGCGGCGCGTGCACACCCCACGGTGACTGTTGACGGACTGCGACGCGGCAACGGCAGACGCACCCCTGCTGACGGGGTGCGCGGGGGATGGGGAGTGCGGTACCGCGGGTAAGGCGGGGTGTGAAGCGGGCAACGGGACGTGCGGGGCGAGGAAGACCGTAGGCAGGATGGCCTTTCTGGGAATTTCGCCCGGGCTAGGGCGGCTAAATGCACCCCAGATGCTCAGGCTACCGACTCTGTTGGTAATTTATTAAATTTACAATAATACAAGTACACACACAATATATAGAAAATTCGGAGAACCTAAGCTATCCGCGAACTAGGTATATGCGGGTCAATTTAGGGGCAAGTCGGGAACATCATGTTTATGTAAATCTTATATTGTGGGTTCCAAACTGTGGAGTTATATTCTAGTATAGGTCTAACCAGTGCATTAAAAAGTACCATAATGGTATTATGAGTCATTTCCGTCGCCGTATCTAAAATATCGGGCGGAGTCAAATTTTCTTGACTTTCACTGATCTCAGACATTTTTGAACAAGAATGAAAATTATCCACGAAATTCTGTAACTACAACAAAACGTATTCAATCAGTGGTGCCAAAACCTAGCAGATCACCGCGCATGCGTTAAAGCGGGCGCTGTCATAGACAAGTAAAAATTGCAATGAAAACTTTTTGTAATGCTAAAAAATGGAACTGCATGTGCGTTTCATTAGAAAAAAAAATTGATGGAACCTCGTTGGTGATCAACTTTTTGGATTTACCTGTATCGTAATGGTAACAAAAAAAACTTTTTAACATTATTTTGAGAGAAAAAGTGTTATAAAGTGTTTATTTCAAAGTATGTCAATATAAATTCGTTTTGAAGTTTATAATTCGAATTTTAGGATATGAGAGTAGATAAAAAGCATTTACAGTTGATTGTACTTTAGTTGAAAGTTGAAATACCTACGACCGACTTTGTTCATAATCAAAATTTTATTGCAGGCATTATAGTGTAACATTGTTAAGGGTCCTATATCCATGATTTGTACGGGAGATAAACTATTCCCAAGTTCTCTGTAAATAATCCACCTGTGTCACAGTAATTTAGCATATAGTTACTTATTCAATATATCTAAGTGAAATAGCCGTTATTTTTTCAATTGGTTTTATTGAATGGGTGGTAGAATAAAGGATTATTTTGCCCCTGCTTACTCCTTCATAATCTATCACAAAGTTCTATTGTTTTAAAGCGCTGTTATGCTGTTACCTATCTATATGCTAAATTGCAGTGACACAGGTGAATTATTTACAGAGAAATAGGGAATACAACTAACTTTGTTCATAATAAAAATTTAATTGCAAGCGTTATAGTGCAACATCGTTAAGTTACATGTATCTAAAATAGAACATTAAAACTAAAACTTAAGATCAAATCAAAATATTTATGATTGTCCAGTAGTTTTTGCGTGAAAACCTCACAGACAAACAGACAGATGTGGTGGGGGACTTGGTTTATAATATGTAGTGAGTATGGTACTTCCGTAATAGAAAAAAACAATGTTAATAAAGTGGTATTAGTTATTCCTTACCTCATATCAGTGACTTCAGCAGACGAGGTGGTCGGCTCTTTAAAACACACATCTTCCTGGCTATCCGGCTCCTCCATAATAACATCATGTGAGGGTAGAGGATCTCGCCGGGAGACTGACGCTTCCTCCACGGGCATGTAGCCTTCTACTTCGTGTGTGGCTAGCAGATCCGTTTCGCAACTGGAATTTAGTTGTAATACACGCTATACTATGATCAAATGCATTAGGCCGTTTAGTTAGAACTTCACGTGTTACCGACCCTAGGGTATACAGCGGAAAATGGGTATTTTTTCCCTTAGCCGCTACGATGCTATTTATGAGGATATACCAAATTCTAAACAAACAGTAGTTTTTTTTAATACACATAATATCTTGAATACCTTGAATCTAATCTAAACATAAAAAATAACTAAATAAACCAGGTCCGCGTGGAATAGTGGCAAGAATACTGGCTGAATCGCGATGCTTATTCGTTGAGCGAGGAAGGAGCCAGCCCTCTTGTCACCAGAAGAGAGGATCAGTCGAGGGGTAAACTTTTTGGCATTTGAACTCCACGGCCTAGATTTTCTACAACAAACGGCACAAAGTAGTTTTCAACAATTGAACTATATTTGCGAAGTTTTGTAAGTACTTTGTTTAACATTTTTTTTGTTCTATACCTAACTTTTAAAATGTACATGTCTTGTTTGAATATGTGTACCTAAGTTTAAACAATATTTTTGAATAACGTCACTGTTTGATTGTTATTTTTTAAATATGTATGTATATGGTAGTTATCTTTGTTGTATAGTTGTTTGTTGTTCTAAATAAAATATCTAACGAATGGAGAGTTCTAATCAGGTATATTTAGCAGTACTTTCATAGAAGCCTAAAAGTGCCAGAGTTTTGGTCTAAACGATAAAACCAATACGAATTTATATTATTGTTTACATTTTCGCATGTTGACCAATCAATCTCCTTTCTCGATCAACTGCATAAACTCGAATTATTTGTTGCAACATAATTTTTTGGTCTTCTAGTTCTTTCTCACTTCTTATTTCTGTATGGGCCCGTCCAGTGCGCCCCGCAAATTTACTTGTGGTTTCATACCTAAATTGCGGAGTGCGCCAGGCCTGGCTATATCGAATATTTACCTCATTTATGTTAGTTGAGAATTGTTTTAATTGCTTATAGAAGTGGCAATGCACAACAATCCAACAACTCAGAGTAAAAGCGTCTATATGTATGTAATGTATTGAATATTTTCACTTGTGTCATCTATCGACGACCCGCCCATCTTCACACGGGTATAAAAGTTGTTACCTATGAAAAACTACATTTGGGAATGAAATATTGTATTGGGATAAAAACTAGCTTATTAGATGTCACTCTGCTTCTAACAACAAAAAGGACAAACAATCACACTTTAGCATTTATAATATCAGTTAGGATAAATTACTTACTTGACAATCTGACTGGGCATAGACACTCTGGCTGACTCCACGTTCCTCACCTGACCACTACGAACGCTAAAACAATAAAATACATACTATTTTAGTATCATTTCAATATCAATATACAGAAATAACTGTTTTTAGATGTTAGCAATGTTTGTGCAGAAACTGTAGGGTTAGCATATTTAGGACCACATCTATTTGCCCGGGCATTGTTGGGTTGGACATTCTAAGTATGTTAACACCACGGAGCCGAAACGGCTGAACGATATCGATGAAACTGTCAGGTATCATTAGACTTTATGTTTGTGATTAATTAAATGAGTTCATTACTTACCACCATTCTATAGCATGCTCTATACTTTTGAAATGTGTAGGTCTACCACGGAGGAAACTCTGCATACTGGCTAGCGACTCCATGGCAGTGCCTGAAACATTTTAAATCACTATTCAGGAATTTATCATACTTAGATAATAAATATGGACAAAGTATGTCAAAAAGGGTCTGTTTTAGACATATTATCTTAATAATAAATAAATTCGGACAACAATGATCCCTTCAGTCAAACTCTAGAACCTCTCATGGAACCCTGTACCGGGCCTCTGGAACAAGTAACCCAGTCCAGTGCTCCAGGAAGCCCGAGTCATTCAATACCCCTCCACGAAACCTGGATAGCGACGATGCGGCTTTTTGAGCATAACTGCATTAAAGTCATAGATGTGTGCATTCGCGAACATGCCAGAAGCGAGGCAGCCGCAGGACGCAGCCGCGAAGTGCAGTTTGCTTGGACAGAGTAATTTTGACTGCATTCATACACTTTGCAAACCTACATGCTATAGTATAGCCAATAAAAGCTTTGTTTGAAATGTCTTAAGAATAGAGATAAATAGTAGCTAATATTAGACCCTCCAACTATCTTTGTGCAAATAAAATCACCTTGATCTGATGCTCTGTTTTGATGTTTATAATATTAGTAGGAACAAGTTATCTATGTACATATTGAGATGAAACAGAAAGTTCCCTACTCTAAATACAAACTATGATATCTGAAAATTTCATCAAAATACATTCAGCCGTTTCTGACAAACACTACACTACGAGAGATCAGCTAAACGAGGGAGACTTGATCTTCAGCTGGGTACCCTGGAACCGTAACATGGTTTCGGGAGCTGTAAGGCAACCCGTGAAGAAAGAAAAAAAAATCTATACTTACAGCTTTGCATTGTTTACAATATTATAGTCGATTCAAAAAAAAAAGGTGTCTAAAGTAGCAAATAAAAAAAAATGTTTTGTCAGAAATTAAATACTTAGTCAATCTAAAATACAATTATACCCCTCCGGCCGTTTTCGCAACTGCGATTCTCAACCAGTTGCGAAACAATATGTCCAAAATAGTCAATTAAATATTTTTTTTATAATATTATGTCACTAAAGTACAATTACAATTAAAAAAAAACAAATCAAAACTGACAGTAAAAAAAAAATTAGAAGGATCACCAGCTATGCCCATGGATGCTTATCATCCAAGTAATCTGATATCCTATAATAATTTTTGTTAACTAATTTAATATTGAATCTGTTAAATGGTAGGTTTTGTATATCAGAGGGGATCTTATTATAAAATTGGATATATATAACCCCTTAAAAGAATTATTGATTTTGTGGAGTCGACTCACACAACCCACAAGTTTATCTTTATTTCTGGTATTGATGTTGTGTATGTCTCTATTTCTCTTAAAATGAATCATTAAATTTTCAAATATATAGTGTGAAGGAAAGGTGAGAATTATCTCTACACTCTTGGTTTCAATTGGTAAATAGAATGCACAGCTCTTTTTTGCAAATCAACCAACCAACCATCTCTTCTGAGACCATTCCACTTCCCTCGTTTTTCTTCTGGGTTTCCACATGACTTTATGTGTCAGACAGACAAGAAAATGATAATAATAAAAAAGGTGACACCTTCAACAACATCGATGACTGCCAACCCCTGAACATAGTTCACCAATAGGGGATGATGGGCCGCGTGGACTGCTACCGCTCCACCCATGGAGTGTCCGATGAGCAGTAGGGGCGGTGCAACCATACCCCACAATCTCGACACGACCGCCTGCACATCACTGGGGGTAAAGAAACAGAGGTCTTTGTAAGGGAGATTATCAAAAGTATATAAGTATGGTGTTAGTTTGAAATTGCGTTTCCTAAATTATATTGTCACTATCACACATGACGACAATCTTGTAAAAGCTAAGAAAAATAAACAATCGAAATATCTTAACTTGGCTCACGAGATTTTCGACATGTGGGATGTGAAGTCGTATAATTCCGGCAATTAACTTGAACATATGTCACCTACTGCGCAGTACAAATACCTATTTATTTTAAGATTTTGTACTGCGCACTAGGTGACAGATGATCTAGTTAATTGCCGGTATCTATACCAATAGTTGTGATGGTCAAAAGTCTGTTTGCCAAGAGTTTGTTGACTGTCACCTTACGAGCCTTGAGGCCTGCAGTCAGCATGGCACATATTGTGAGGAGGTTCCTGTCTCTGCAACCCCAACCACATATCTGAAAGTGCTTTTTGTATGAACTCAAGAACATATAATTTCTGACACATGAAACAGCTTGCTGGGGCTAACTTTTCCCCCGGCTTGATTCACTTATACTATTAATGGTTTAAGGTCCATGTTTAATAATCATAAACCTTCTTGGTGAATCAACCTATCTAATAGTGAAAACTGCAACAAAATCTGTTAAGTAGTCTTAATGTGGCAGATGTTTGTTTTATAATATGAATTATAATATAATGATATGGCTAAAGTTAATATTGAAGCAACTTACTTAGCCAGAGTTTCAGCACTTAGATCATTAGGATTTCCGGCTTTGGTCTCCCCGTGGCCACGAATATCCATCGACACAACTTGGCATTCGATCAGTTTGGTCACTTCATGCTGAAAATGTTATACAACTTGAGTTAGTCATTTTGATATAACATCAAGGCCATATACAGGGGGGAGGGTACAATTGTTATTGTCATTCTAGTGCAAGTCAATTACTTACTTAGTCCATTTGATATATATATAACTATAGATGTTGTGTGAATTGTCCATAATGTATTTATTAATAATGACTAAACCTTTAATATAAAACATGAAATATAAATGAAGAAAGCTACCTATACAAATAAAACTAATGAAATGTCTGTCTGTGATTTTAAAATTAGTACCAAATATCTAAGTGGGATTTAGGGGATATGATTTATGCTATATAATAGATATCTAAGCATATTATAATTATAACTATTGTATGTCTATGTATGTCCAAATAGTTTTAAAACACCATAATGGATTTGGTCAACATTTTACATACCTACCTGTAAAATGTGTCCTGAAATGAAAATAAAATATAGAGTAGGTACAGGTGATGGAGAAGGCTAGTCACGGAAGCAATATTTTTTGTTTTCATTACAACATAGGTACATATTATATCATTGAATAACATAGAACATTTTGATTCTCTCACTTTTTAATAACAACATTTATAAAAAGAGATATTTAGAGGAATATATTTAAAAGGAGGATTCCTAGTTTTTATTTAATGACTGCAAGACTTTCCAAAAACGAATTTGTGTTATAGTCCTTTACACATTTTTAAGTGTTAAGTGCAAGAGAGACATTCAGTCAAAATGACACGTGACATAATTTTTGTTTGTGTGTTAATAAGTTTTAATTTTATATATAAAATTGGGGAAAACTACAAAATTACTAAATTTTACAAAAATAAAATTGTCTGTAGGGTTTAGTGTAATCCCATCAAAGAAACTTTCATCTGTGTAGTTTTTGCATGAAAGAGCAGACAAACAGATTAGGTTGTCTCCCTTAGATTGGCAACACTTTTCTCAATAACTTACAGTAAAAAGTGCCCAGCTGAGTCCCGAATATCCACCACCGTGCAGCGTCAATATCCTTAACTGATCAAGGTGCTCCGGCTCTTTAGTTAAGTACACTCTGAAAGATCCACTATCTGTTTCTATATCCAATGCACGATCAAAGTACAACTTCCACGATGCTGGTGTGTAGTCTCTCTGACGGGATGCTCCAAATGGTGCTAACCTAAAATTAACAAGTGTAAGATAAAAATAGTGGGATTTCAAAGCAGAGCAAGCTGTTTTTTTTGTTACCTAGATATCAAAGTTTGTTCACTCAAAAATCTGTTTGGTTTGTTGCTTTAGTCAGTTGTATGCATAAACATAAAACAAATAGGTACCTACTACTTAACAACCAAATCAATATGTCATTCAATCAAATTGGATCCCCTCTTAGGTAGACCAATTGAATTGGAATCAAAATTTAAGTAAAATACCAAACAAAAACATGAAGTATGTAATCAAATATGAAGTGGAACCATACATTTCTATGTTCCCATTCCTAACCAAGTTCACTATGAAAGCACAGCTTAATGCTCCATACATTATAGGATGCAAACAATAGTTACATTATATCTAAATAGTGTATTTACATAGGTTAGAACAAGACAGATATATTCTATTCTATTTGTTTTCCTGATGCCTCCATCAGGGTTTTGATGATTCTGCCAATGTCAAGTTTTGTATCCGTTATAGTATCAATATGACGATTAATTGGTAGCTAAGATGATCCCACACGACAGAACGCCATGACATGATATAAAATCAAGACTAATATAATTATGTGCAAAAAACCCCATTGCAAACCCACAAATTTGATCGAGACAAATACAGAGGCCTCAACCTCACTGACTAATCAACCACCACTGGATAAAAATATTTTGACACAAGATACCAAGTTAAGTCCCAAAACCTGGTACTGGCCATGGTTACCCCAAGTGTTCCTCATTTAACCCGTTTTTGAGGTTTTGAGTACTCTTTGAGTGGCCAGGTCAAGTAATATTCAAATTATATATCAAAATTTTAGTTAAACACAAGTGGTAAAGTTTTATTTATGTGTTTTTTTGACTTGATTGAATTGTTGCACTGCTTTATTACATACTTTAACAATTCAGAAGAGTCAGAGAAGTCTAACATGGACATTCGGTAAATGTTTAGATTATCAAAACCTTTATATTTTATTTTTAAACATGAGATTTTGAGGTTAAGTTTTTCAATGTCAATTTTCTTATAAACTTGTGAACACCGGGGAAAAGTGGTACCTTACCAAGACTTCAAAATAGTTAAAATATGTAATAAAACAGTGCAGCAGTTTAATAAAGTCGAAAAAACACGAAAAGCTCAGGATTAGATAATCTAAACCTTTACCGGACATTCTTATCATTTGATCCCTTGTTTTGATAGTTATTGATACAAATTTTAATAATAATGCTGCACTGATTTACCCAAGATTTACCTACATTATTTGTGATTTGAAATGGTTAACGGTAATTTAATGGCAAAGAGAATTTATAATCACACACTAACAACAAAAAAAGATAGGTATGTACTTACTTTCCTGAGGAACTTGGAGCGCGTGGTGGCAGTTTCGATTTTAACATACTCTTTTGGAGCTCCGACATATTGAACTTGATGCTTATTAATCAATTATTAACAAAAACAAACCACTAAAACTGTATATTGTACAAAGCAAAATAATAATGCAATATATGTATTTGCCGGCTCTCACTGTCACAGACACGTCACAGAGCATAGTATTTTTTTTTTTATGGCAATCGTTCACTTATGAACATTTATGTCAGTGTCACGTCAGTGTATTTAGCATAGAGCTTTTATTTTTTTTGGTTAATTTGTTCCTTTTCAGGATCAGGCAAAGGAACTGAGTCCATACAGCACAAGTCATCATTTTTTTTTCCTTCTTTAGTCTTTATTTAAATAGTAGTCCCCGTCATATATAGTAGTCTGTGATAGTAGTCTGTAGGCTTGGGTAAAAAATATCGATATATCAAAATATCGATATTAATTCAATAAATAATCGATAATTATCGTCGATATTTTAAATCTCGATATATCAATAATCGATATTTTTCCGCATATCAAATTCGATTTTTTATGAGCTCCCGTTCGACTTCTTCTCGATGATTAGGGCCGCATTCGCAAACCAAGTTAATTATTACCTGACAGTAGTCTGTTTCAGTCACTCATTAATGTTTTGCATAAAGCTATCCTTCACTTTACACTTTACCGAGGGAATTTAACTTGTTTGCGAACGCGGCCTAGAAAGAAAGCAATGAATTAATGAGTAAATCGGCTGTATGGGGTCTTCTCCCTTTGCCTAAAACATAAATAACATATATTTCGATATATCAAACGATAAATCAAATTTTTACACGATATATATCGATAGCTTTGAATAATATCGATACAATATATATCGATATTTTTTTTTCATTTACCTAGGGATGCTTAGTAGTCTGTGAGTAAAAGCTCACATTGACTTCACAAATAAAAGCAGAAAAGCTCACTGATGTAACTTTATGAACTATAATTATTATTATACTCTTTGTATGAACTTGACATAATGGCATTGACAGATGAATGATGGCGGCGGTTTTTTTTATCTTAATTTTCGGAACTTTGGTATTCTGAGTTTGGTATAGTTAGTACTATATAGACATTATTCGAAAAACCATTGTTTATTGCTATTTTGCAAATCATAGACATAATAATGTGCGGTAACTGAGATTTTCGTGTTATTTCGACTTTATTAAGTTGCTAAGGTAAGGTAAGGTATAAGTTTTAGCAGGACGTCATAGGTTTTTGCAAAATTAAGGTTGGAATGATGGAGAAAACTGGACACTAAGAAAAAAAATTAACCGTTTTATACGGATCAGTGACCATGATTTAAACCGATTTCGACGTATTTGGGCTCATTCGACGGAGCTAACGATGGAGATGATAGCTCTTAATTTTGAGCGTTAGCTTCTTAATAGTTTTTAAATTATTTAAAAAAACAATAAAAAACTAAGCGTCCGGACGCTAATCATTGGAGCTGGTTTCCAGCGTCCAAAAGCCTTTTAACCAAGGAATATACTACTCTCTTTCCTTTTAACCTTTGATATGCCTAAGCACCACGGAATTCTATTCCGTGCTAAGCACAGAGATGTGCTCCCTACCTCCACAGCCTAAGCACATATGGGTCATATGGTACTACCACAGAGAACCACAGGCAATAACCATAGAGTTATTTTTTATTAAGTAACCGAATAGCGAAAACGCACTTAGTATTTTTAACTACTTTATGTACTTATATAATACTTGTCTGTCTACTACTGTTATTTCTCCTTAATAAATTAATTAATAAATAAATAAACCGAATAATTAAAATAATTTTAATTTAATTATTTATTTTTTAATTATTAAATGCGAAAACGCACTGATCCATAGACTGAGATGGACTATGTGTGCTCTATGACATGTTACGTGTGTTGGTATTTCGGTTGTTTGTGTGTTATGTTGGTGTCCTGTTGTTTCTCCTGTTATGTTGTACAAACATTGTACCTACGCGCCATATATCAGTTTTTTTGTTTTTTTTTTTTATTTTATTGATTGGCAATTGTACTAAGATAAGTACATTTCTGCCAGTGTCACGTCGTTATTCAGTTACATATAACTGTCGAAATTTAGTATTGATACCTAGCATAGAGTAACTTATAATCGCCACCCTGATATCTGTGCCCCATACCCTTCGGTTTTTATTTATGGAATTTTGAATATTAAAACGTATGGAACAGAGTTGAAAATCGTTTAATAACAATCCTAATGAACTGATTGATCAAAGACAA
Organism: Nemapogon koenigi; assembly: GCA_963924495.1. Classification (NCBI taxonomy): domain Eukaryota; kingdom Metazoa; phylum Arthropoda; class Insecta; order Lepidoptera; family Tineidae; genus Nemapogon; species Nemapogon koenigi. The sequence continues at coordinate 25,521,153 of OZ004629.1, forward strand.
TATAAACATCATTCATCCCATGGTCTCGTTCAAGGCCGTTCACCTTCTAAAGTTGTTAGAAGTCGTATGGCGGATTTTGGATTTCATTTTCATTTTTCAAAATTAGATTTAGAGCCTAATCTTCCTCAGTTACATGAATATTTTCACATAAGAAGCTTGTTCAGATATTTAGGTTTGTCAAATAACAATGCAATAGTAAAACATATTTGATTATTACAGAAAATGACGTCATTTTCTACAATAGGTACGGGATGTCTCATGTTGAGTTTAACTGCCTGTGAATATAGTCTTGAAGGATTTTAGCTATAAAAAAAGCATTCAATTCTTTATTTTCATTTTAATTTACGTATTTACAAACCATAATAAAGGAAATATTACAATATTAAACGAGACCGCGCGCCGGCCGCCATTCGCGTAAAATTTTGGCAGATAGCGGGTACGACCTAGAGATGGGTAGTTCATGTATGAAGGACAAAAAAGAACTACTTCACCTACACAGAAGCAATATATCTTTAGTTCACTTTAGTACATTCTATGGCCTTTATTCGTAAACGTTTATTAGCAACGTTTTTGTTAAAATATGTTTTGTCACTCTCTAACAAACCTGTCTTTACTAATAATAGAAAGAAACAAAACACATTTTAACAAAAACGTTGCTAATAAACGTTTATGAATAAGGCCGTATATCTTTTAGTTCTTTACTTCACTATAGTACCTACACTCTAGCTGAACGATTGAAGGAATGTATCTTTATAAATGAAGAAGCGAAATACATGCACGACATAAGCATGACAGGTCAATAGGAGACGCGCGTATTTGGTGCCAAAGTAAACGTTATCATATTTTAAAATAAAGTACAAATTATGCTTGACTACAAAAAGTTTGTACTTACCAAATTGTTTTAAATAAAAAAAAATATTATAGACAAATGTACAATAGGTACAATGAATAGGGCAGAATTTTTAACTTGTACTTTGTCGTTTTTTGATTGCTTATTTCTATGTTTATTTTTACTAAAGAGAAATATAATAATCACGTAAATGACCAAATACTTTTATGGTATGATTAGTTTCCGTGATCTAGTGAACTAAATGAACTAAAGAACTAAATAAAGGATATAGTTCTTTGTACGACAATTTCTCAATTTTATAACTTTTGTTGAGATAAGTTAGAATGCAATACATAACGCCTACCAAAATACTTGCTATCTTGTATGTTTCTTTTATATCAGGCGTTATAAACTATGCGCTGTTCATTTTCGTTCCATATACCTAGCCACTTACATTTTGTCATTACGTTTTTCATCTTTAAATTAATTAAACATAATATTTGCATAAAGCCTCGTTTCATTTTATCACTTTTATAAGAAAGAGCCTGGAAATCTCGAGCTCGCGCAGCCATATTGATATACCCTAGGTATATACCTACCTACATTGATTCGATATATTTTTTTCATGTGTATAGAAACACACATGTTAACGAGCAGAAAAAAAACACGGAGCTGAAAGGAACTCGTGAAGAAAAACAAATGTATTTACTAATAAAACAATAATTATTATGTTTTAATATTATTATATTATTTTCCATTTATTTATAACTAGCTTTCTGCCCCGGCTTCGCGCGCGAAATTTTTGTCTCTGTCGATCCGTTGCTCCGTTTTGATGTGAAGTAAGGACAACAAACACTTTCGCATTTATAATATTAGTAAGGATCGTCATATAATGAACATATTACGAGTTAACTCAATAAGTTAGAAAAGTCTTTAAATAAATTTTGTTCAGCAATGTTATTAGTAGTTTGTTTGAATAATATATTATCTGAAAGTGTAAAATAAAATACATACATATTCATAATTAATTACATTTATTGTTCATAATTGAAACTTAAAAGACTACCGTTTTACAGCGTAACTTATCGTGTACACAAGATCGATGCAATCACAAAATTAATAGTAGGTAGGTACATTTTACTCTCTAATCTTCTTATCAAATATAAGTTCACAGACACCTTAAGGACCCCTAGAGCCTTAGAGGTCCCAAAAAGGGGTACAACATCACAATTCATTCCTCACTATATCACCACAGTATAATAATGAAATACCCTGCTGCCCCTTTAATGGTAATTATTACTTATATTTCGTAGGCCGTTCGTTGGCCATTTCTTAATATGGCCACCTAAAGTCTGCGCCTTATCGTTGAATTCATAAAAAAGTTGCTAAATTATTATTTGATGATATTTTAGATATTAGTTCATGAAATGGCTGAATCGTAGAGATCGGAAGTTTACAAGAAATGTGGGCAGGGAGTTTTAATACTGTATGTAGAATCATTATTATACTATGCTATCACAGACTTCCAGTCTACCCGTTCACGATAGAACTCAAATATACACCGTGTCGAAAGCGATTCTAAGATAAAGGAAGCAGTGCACGAAAATTAAATTTTGTTTTTACTAATATTTTTGAACATAAAATAAAATATTTACCATGATAAGCATAACGTTTCTGAGGCGGGTGGCGTTCTTTGATAGCAGCGGCATGTACCGCGGCAGTAAATTACAGTATTTAACACATTTAAATATATATATAAACACCGGATGTTATTAACACGGTGTATTAGTTGGAGTTTTACAGGCAAACATTCTAAAATATTTCGCTCAAACTTTAAATGCCTGCGTGGCTGGAGCGCGTCGTTGTGCGTCGCGGCTGTCTCGGTGTTGGGCCCCAGCGCAAGTGTGTGTGGCTGGAGCGCGTCGGTGTGCGTAGCGGCTGTAGCGGAACGCAGTGTGTGCGCGTCCGGGTACAGCGCGGGCGCAGCGGGAAGACAAGGGCGCTCCAGTCGACGTATCCTCGGCCCGGGCTAGCGCCTGTCGGGCCATCTTCATCTCTACCTCGAGGATCTTCATCTCGGCGGCGTAGATGTTTTCCTTTTTGGCGCGCGACTTGGTCGACCTCTTGCTGCGTGGTACGCTTGGTGGTCGAGGCGCCGGAGATCGCCGACTCTGCTCCGCGGTCGCTGGGTTCGACGTTGAGCACGTCGCGGATGTGTCGCTACTGGTGGCGGCCTCCGTCTTGGCGGTCCGCGCCCCCGAGCGCACCGTCCCTGCACCTCCTGCAGCCGACGCAACGCGGTCGACGTCGAGTTGCGCGGCGTGCTCGGCGGCTGGGACAAAGCGGTCCCCTGGCTGCGGTCGGTGATCACGTGTTCTGGCGTCGTTGGCTGGCTGGAGAGCTCGAGTAGGCCGCCTGTGTTGCCACGGAGCGGGTCGAAAGGCGACACAGCCCGACGGGGAGCGTCGCGGCACGGCTCTGGCTGCAACACTGGCATCTCGTCCCCGTCGGCGCGTGTCGGTACGCCGTCCTCGGCCCCTCTGCGTCGCCTCTGTAACAATTCGGCGTGGGCGTGTGCGCGTCCGGGTACAGCGCGGGCGCAGCAGGAAGCAGCGCGGGCACTTCCGGCGGGATGGAAGCACGCTGTTTCTTGAACATCGATCACATACGGGGCACATGCGCGTTGTCGTCGACGTTCCGAGTTTGGCACTCACGATGAACGCCTTTACTGCTCGCCGTGCTTGTTGCTCCCGCCGGTCTTCAACTAGTATGACTTCCCTGGATGCGAAGCTACTGCAGCGGTCCGCGAACCCGGTCATCGTCACCCAGTCCGGCTGGTCCGCTGTCCGCTCCGCCACGAAGCCGTTGTCTTGTATGCGCGTCGCGACGACACTAATGTCGTGCGACTGCGCCTGTAGTGGGTCCCGCGTTGATGTACACGTGCTGGCGGCGCCGTCGACTGGAGCGCCCTCGTTTTCATGGTGCGGCCCCATCGTCAGCGCCAGCACGTCGTCGCGGACCGGATGTGTTGTCAGCTTACCTCTTGTTGACGCGTCGGCTCCCTCTTTGTCCTCCGCGTCGTTCTGCATGATAACGAGGGCGCTCCAGTCGACGTATCCTCGGCCCGGGCTAGCGCCTGTCGGGCCATCTTCATCTCTACCTCGAGGATCTTCATCTCGGCGGCGTAGATGTTTTCCTTTTTGGCGCGCGACTTGGTCGACCTCTTGCTGCGTGGTACGCTTGGTGGTCGAGGCGCCGGTGATCGCCGACTCTGCTCCGCGGTCACTGGGTTCGACGTTGAGCACGTCGCGGATGTGTCGCTACTGGTGGCGGCCTCCGTCTTGGCGGTCCGCGCCCCCGAGCGCACCGTCCCTGCACCTCCTGCAGCCGACGCAACGCGGTCGACTTCGAGTTGCGCGGCGTGCTCGGCTGCTGGGACAAAGCGGTCCCCTGGCTGCGGTCGGTGATCACGTGTTCTGGCGTCGTTGGCTGGCTGGAGTGCTCGAGTAGGCCGCCTGCGTTGCCACGGAGCGGGTTGAAAGGCGACACAGCCCGACGGGGAGCGTCGCGGCACGGCTCTGGCTGCAACACTGGCATCTCGTCCCCGTCGGCGCGTGTCGGTACGCCGTCCTGCAACCCGTCCTCGGCCCTCTGTAACAATTCGGCGTGGGTGTATAATACCGGACTCTGCGTAGGTGAGCGTGGCTGGAGCGCCTCGTTGTGCGTCGCGGCTGTCTCGGTGTTGGGCCCCAGCGCAAGTGTGTGGCTGGAGCGCGTCGGTGTGCGTAGCGGAACGCAGTGTGTGCGCGTCCGGGTACAGCGCGGGCGCAACGGGAAGACAAGGGCGCTCTAGTTAGCAGCACCGGCGTGCGAACGTCGACGACAGAGCTACAGCAGACGCAACGGGCAGCCCGCGGCGATCGCCTACGCCGCGCGCGCCGCCCAGCTTGCGATACCCACATCGATATGCCGGGACTTGCCGGCGTTCTCCGATGTATACAGCGAGTGGCTGCCATACACGGCGGCCTGTGATGAGTCAGCGCAGGTCCTCGACGAGCCGAGGATCATGCAGAACGACGCGGAGGACAACGAGGGAGCCGACGCGTCAACAAGTTCCCGGTCGACTTCGAGTTACACGGCGTGCTCGGCGGCTGGGACAAAGCGGTCCCCTGGCTGCGGTCGGTGATCACGTGTTCTGGCGTCGTTGGCTGGCTGGAGTGCTCGAGTAGGCCGCCTGTATTGCCACGGAGCGGGTTGAAAGGCGACACAGCCCGAAGGGGAGCATCACGGCACGGCTCTGGCTGCAACACTGGCATCTCGTCCCCGTCGGCGCATGTCGGTACGCCGTCCTCCAACCCGTCCTCGGCCCTCTGTAACAATTCGGCGTGGGTGTATAATACCGGACTCTGCGTAGGTGAGCGTGGCTGGAGCGCGTCGTTGTGCTTCGCGGCTGTATCGGTGTTGGGCCCCAGCGCAAGTGTGTGTGGCTGTAGCGGAACGCAGCGTGTGCGCGTCCGGGTACAGCGCGGGCACAGCGGGAAGACAAGGGCGCTCCAGTCAGCAGCACCGGCGTGCGAACGACGACGCCAGAGCTACAGCAGACGCAACGGGCAGCCCGCGGCGATCGCCTACGCCGCGCGCGCCGCCCAGCTTGCGATACCCGCATCGATATGCCGGGACTTGCCGGCGTTCTCCGATGTATACAGCGAGTGGCTGCCATACACGGCGGCCTGTGATGAGTCAGCGCAGGTCCTCGACGAGGCGAGGATCATGCAGAACGACGCGGAGGACAACGAGGGAGCCGACGCGTCAACAAGAGGTAAGCTGACAACACATCCGGTCCGCGACGACGTGCTGGCGCTGACGATGGGGCCGCACCATGAAAACGAGGGCGCTCCAGTCGACGTATCCTCGGCCCGGGCTAGCGCCTGTCGGGCCATCTTCATCTCTACCTCGAGGATCTTCATCTCGGCGGCGTAGATGTTTTCCTTTTTGGCGCGCGACTTGGTCGACCTCTTGCTGCGTGGTACGCTTGGTGGTCGAGGCGCCGGTGATCGCCGACTCTGCTCCGCGGTCGCTGGGTTCGACGTTGAGCACGTCGCGGATGTGTCGCTACTGGTGGCGGCCTCCGTCTTGGCGGACCGCGCCCCCGAGCGCACCGTCCCTGCGCCTCCTGCAGCCGACGCAACGCGGTCGACTTCGAGTTGCGCGGCGTGCTCGGCGGCTGGGACAAAGCGGTCCCCTGGCTGCGGTCGGTGATCACGTGTTCTGGCGTCGTTGGCTGGCTGGAGTGCTCGAGTAGGCCGCCTGTGTTGCCACGGAGCGGGTAGAAAGGCGACACAGCCCGACGGGGAGCGTCGCGGCACGGCTCTGGCTGCAACACTGGCATCTCGTCCCCGTCGGCGCGTGTCGGTAGGCCGTCCTCCAACCCGTCCTCGGCCCTCTGTAACAATTCGGCGTGGGTGTATAATACCGGACTCTGCGTAGGTGAGCGTGGCTGGAGCGCGTCGTTGTGCGTCGCGGCTATCTCGGGGTTGGGCCCCAGCGCAAGTGTGTGTGGCTGTAGCGGAACGCAGCGTGTGCGCGTCCGGGTACAGCGCGGGCGCAGCGGGAAGACAAGGGCGCTCCAGTTAGCAGCACCGGCGTGCGAACGTCGACGCCAGAGCTACAGCAGACGCAACGGGCAGCCCGCGGCGATCGCCTACGCCGCGCGCGCCGCCCAGCTTGCGATATCCGCATATGCCGCGGGACTTGCCGGCGTTCTCCGATGTATACAGCGAGTGGCTGCCATACACGGCGGCCTGTGAAGAGTCAGCGCAGGTTCTCGACGAGCCGAGGATCATGCAGAACGACGCGGAGGACAACGAGGGAGCCGACGCGTCAACAAGTTCCCGGTCGACTTCGAGTTACGCGACGTGCTCGGCGGCTGGGACAAAGCGGTCCCCTGGCTGCGGTCGGTGATCACGTGTTCTGGCGTCGTTGCTGGCTGGAGTGCTCGAGTAGGCCGCCTGTGTTGCCACGGAGCGGGTTGAAAGGCGACACAGCCCGACGGGGAGCGTCGCGGCACGGCTCTGGCTGCAACACTGGCATCTCGTCCCCGTCGGCGCGTGTCGGTACGCCGTCCTCCAACCTGTCCTCGGCCCTCTGTAACAATTCGGCGTGGGTGTACAATACCGGACTCTGCGTAGGTGAGCGTGGCTGGAGCGCGTCGTTGTGCGTCGCGGCTGTCTCGGTGTTGGTGTGCGTAGCGGCTGTAGCGGAACGCAGCGTGTGCGCGTCCGGGTACAGCGCGGGCGCAGCGGGAAGCGGCGCGGGCACTTCCGGCGGGATGGCAGCACGCGACGCGGCCGTCTCGACGCATGGAGCAGCGACGTAGATGGTAGCACGCGGGGGCGATTCGATGTGCGGCTTCTCTTCTTTCCGGATCGTGACATCTTCTTGACGCTTGACCAGGACGACCGACCAAATAACCAAAGTATTCGGCTTCTCTTCTTTCCGGATCGTGACATCTTCTTGACGCTTGACCAGGACGACCGACCAAATAACCAAAGTATTCGGCTTCTCGAAGGACCAAAATGTGAGCCACCTTCGACACTGGCTCACTCGAGTAGAAGATGTTGCTTGCCGGTTCGGTTAAGTGGTCGGGATCCTAATTAAGCGGGTGTTAAATAAAAGACGCGGTTTTAGAAGATGCCGTTCAGAGTCGGCGCCTGGGCGGCGCGTGCACACCCCACGGTGACTGTTGACGGACTGCGACGCGGCAACGGCAGACGCACCCCTGCTGACGGGGTGCGCGGGGGATGGGGAGTGCGGTACCGCGGGTAAGGCGGGGTGTGAAGCGGGCAACGGGACGTGCGGGGCGAGGAAGACCGTAGGCAGGATGGCCTTTCTGGGAATTTCGCCCGGGCTAGGGCGGCTAAATGCACCCCAGATGCTCAGGCTACCGACTCTGTTGGTAATTTATTAAATTTACAATAATACAAGTACACACACAATATATAGAAAATTCGGAGAACCTAAGCTATCCGCGAACTAGGTATATGCGGGTCAATTTAGGGGCAAGTCGGGAACATCATGTTTATGTAAATCTTATATTGTGGGTTCCAAACTGTGGAGTTATATTCTAGTATAGGTCTAACCAGTGCATTAAAAAGTACCATAATGGTATTATGAGTCATTTCCGTCGCCGTATCTAAAATATCGGGCGGAGTCAAATTTTCTTGACTTTCACTGATCTCAGACATTTTTGAACAAGAATGAAAATTATCCACGAAATTCTGTAACTACAACAAAACGTATTCAATCAGTGGTGCCAAAACCTAGCAGATCACCGCGCATGCGTTAAAGCGGGCGCTGTCATAGACAAGTAAAAATTGCAATGAAAACTTTTTGTAATGCTAAAAAATGGAACTGCATGTGCGTTTCATTAGAAAAAAAAATTGATGGAACCTCGTTGGTGATCAACTTTTTGGATTTACCTGTATCGTAATGGTAACAAAAAAAACTTTTTAACATTATTTTGAGAGAAAAAGTGTTATAAAGTGTTTATTTCAAAGTATGTCAATATAAATTCGTTTTGAAGTTTATAATTCGAATTTTAGGATATGAGAGTAGATAAAAAGCATTTACAGTTGATTGTACTTTAGTTGAAAGTTGAAATACCTACGACCGACTTTGTTCATAATCAAAATTTTATTGCAGGCATTATAGTGTAACATTGTTAAGGGTCCTATATCCATGATTTGTACGGGAGATAAACTATTCCCAAGTTCTCTGTAAATAATCCACCTGTGTCACAGTAATTTAGCATATAGTTACTTATTCAATATATCTAAGTGAAATAGCCGTTATTTTTTCAATTGGTTTTATTGAATGGGTGGTAGAATAAAGGATTATTTTGCCCCTGCTTACTCCTTCATAATCTATCACAAAGTTCTATTGTTTTAAAGCGCTGTTATGCTGTTACCTATCTATATGCTAAATTGCAGTGACACAGGTGAATTATTTACAGAGAAATAGGGAATACAACTAACTTTGTTCATAATAAAAATTTAATTGCAAGCGTTATAGTGCAACATCGTTAAGTTACATGTATCTAAAATAGAACATTAAAACTAAAACTTATGATCAAATCAAAATATTTATGATTGTCCAGTAGTTTTTGCGTGAAAACCTCACAGACAAACAGACAGATGTGGTGGGGGACTTGGTTTATAATATGTAGTGAGTATGGTACTTCCGTAATAGAAAAAAACAATATTAATAAAGTGGTATTAGTTATTCCTTACCTCATATCAGTGACTTCAGCAGACGAGGTGGTCGGCTCTTTAAAACACACATCTTCCTGGCTATCCGGCTCCTCCATAATAACATCATGTGAGGGTAGAGGATCTCGCCGGGAGACTGACGCTTCCTCCACGGGCATGTAGCCTTCTACTTCGTGTGTGGCTAGCAGATCCGTTTCGCAACTGGAATTTAGTTGTAATACACGCTATACTATGATCAAATGCATTAGGCCGTTTAGTTAGAACTTCACGTGTTACCGACCCTAGGGTATACAGCGGAAAATGGGTATTTTTTCCCTTAGCCGCTACGATGATATTTATGAGGATATACCAAATTCTAAACAAACAGTAGTTTTTTTTAATACACATAATATCTTGAATACCTTGAATCTAATCTAAACATAAAAAATAACTAAATAAACCAGGTCCGCGTGGAATAGTGGCAAGAATACTGGCTGAATCGCGATGCTTATTCGTTGAGCGAGGAAGGAGCCAGCCCTCTTGTCACCAGAAGAGAGGATCAGTCGAGGGGTAAACTTTTTGGCATTTGAACTCCACGGCCTAGATTTTCTACAACAAACGGCACAAAGTAGTTTTCAACAATTGAACTATATTTGCGAAGTTTTGTAAGTACTTTGTTTAACATTTTTTTTGTTCTATACCTAACTTTTAAAATGTACATGTCTTGTTTGAATATGTGTACCTAAGTTTAAACAATATTTTTGAATAACGTCACTGTTTGATTGTTATTTTTTAAATATGTATGTATATGGTAGTTATCTTTGTTGTATAGTTGTTTGTTGTTCTAAATAAAATATCTAACGAATGGAGAGTTCTAATCAGGTATATTTAGCAGTACTTTCATAGAAGCCTAAAAGTGCCAGAGTTTTGGTCTAAACGATAAAACCAATACGAATTTATATTATTGTTTACATTTTCGCATGTTGACCAATCAATCTCCTTTCTCGATCAACTGCATAAACTCGAATTATTTGTTGCAACATAATTTTTTGGTCTTCTAGTTCTTTCTCACTTCTTATTTCTACTGTATGGGCCCGTCCAGTGCGCCCCGCAAATTTACTTGTGGTTTCATACCTAAATTGCGGAGTGCGCCAGGCCTGGCTATATCGACTATTTACCTCATTTATGTTAGTTGAGAATTGTTTTAATTGCTTATAGAAGTGGCAATGCACAACAATCCAAGAACTCAGAGTAAAAGCGTCTATATGTATGTAATGTATTGAATATTTTCACTTGTGTCATCTATCGACGACCCGCCCATCTTCACACGGGTATAAAAGTTGTTACCTATGAAAAACTACATTTAGGAAAGAAATATTGTATTGGGATAAAAACTAACTTATTAGATGTCACTCTGCTTCTAACAACAAAAAGGACAAACAATCACACTTTAGCATTTATAATATCAGTTAGGATAAATTACTTACTTGACAATCTGACTGGGCATAGACACTCTGGCTGACTCCACGTTCCTCACCTGACCACTACGAACGCTAAAACAATAAAATACATACTATTTTAGTATCATTTCAATATCAATATACAGAAATAACTGTTTTTAGATGTTAGCAATGTTTGTGCAGAAACTGTAGGGTTAGCATATTTAGGACCACATCTATTTGCCCGGGCATTGTTGGGTTGGACATTCTAAGTATGTTAACACCACGGAGCCGAAACGGCTGAACGATATCGATGAAACTGTCAGGTATCATTAGACTATATGTTTGTGATTAATTAAATGAGTTCATTACTTACCACCACTCTATAGCATGCTCTATACTTTTGAAATGTGTAGGTCTACCACGGAGGAAACTCTGCATACTGGCTAGCGACTCCATTGCAGTGCCTGAAACATTTTAAATCACTATTCAGGAATTTATCATACTTAGATAATAAATATGGACAAAGTATGTTGACATAAAGGGTCTGTTTTAGACATATTATCTTAATAATAAATAAATTCGGACAACAATGATCCCTTCAGTCAAACTCTAGAACCTCTCACGGAACCCTGTACCGGGCCTCTGGAACAAGTAACCCAGTCCAGTGCTCCAGGAAGCCTGAGTCATTCAATACCCCTCCACGAAACCTGGATAGCGACGATGCGGCTTTTTGAGCATAACTGCATTAAAGTCATAGATGTGTGCATTCGCGAACATGCCAGAAGCGAGGCAGCCGCAGGACGCAGCCGCGAAGTGCAGTTTGCTTGGACAGAGTAATTTTGACTGCATTCATACACTTTGCAAACCTACATGCTTTAGTATAGCCAATAAAAGCTTTGTTTGAAATGTCTTAAGAATAGAGATAAATAGTAGCTAATATTAGACCCTCCAACTATCTTTGTGCAAATAAAATCACCTTGATCTGATGCTCTGTTTTGATGTTTATAATATTAGTAGGAACAAGTTATCTATGTACATATTGAGATGAAACAGAAAGTTCCCTACTCTAAATACAAACTATGATATCTGAAAATTTCATCAAAATACATTCAGCCGTTTCTGACAAACACTACACTACGAGAGATCAGCTAAACGAGGGAGACTTGATCTTCAGCTGGGTACCCTGGAACCGTAACATGGTTTCGGGAGCTGTAAGGCAACCCGTGAAGAAAGAAAAAAAATCTATACTTACAGCTTTGCATTGTTTACAATATTATAGTCGATTCAAAAAAAAGGTGTCTAAAGTAGTAAATAAAAAAAAATTTTTGTCAGAAATTAAATACTTAGTCAATCTAAAATACAATTTATACCCCTCCGGCCGTTTTCGCAACTGCGATTCACAACCAGTTGCGAAACATATGTCTAAAATAGTCAATCAAACATTTTTTTTATAATATTATGTGACTAAAGTACAATTACAATTAAAAAATACAAATCAAAACTGACAGTAAAAAAAAATTTAGAAGGATCACTATGCCCATGGATGCTTATCATCCAAGTAATCTGATATCCTATAATAATTTTTGTTAATTAATTTAACTTTGAATCTATTAAATGGTAGGTTTTGTATATCAGAGGGGATCTTATTATAAAATTGGATATATATAACCCCTTAAAAGAATTATTGATTTTGTGGAGTCGACTCACACAACCCACAAGTTTATCTTTATTTCTGGTATTGATGTTGTGTATTCTATTTCTCTTAAAATGAATCATTAAATTTTCAAATATATACTGTGAAGGAAAGGTGAGAATTATCTCTACACTCCTGGTTTCAATTGGTAAATAGAATGCACAGCTCTTTTTTGCAAATCAACCAAACAACCATCTCTTTATATGTCAGACAGACAAGAAAATGATAATAATAAAAAAGGTGACACCTTCAACAACATCGATGACTGCCAACCCCTGAACATAGTTCACCAATAGGGGATGATGGGCCGCGTGGACTGCTACCGCTCCACCCATGGAGTGTCCGATGAGCAGTAGGGGCGGTGCAACCATACCCCACAATCTCGACACGACCGCCTGCACATCACTGGGGGTAAAGAAACAGAGGTCTTTGTAAGGGAGATTATCAAAAGTATATAAGTATGGTGTTAGTTTGAAATTGCGTTTCCTAAATTATATTGTCACTATCACACATGACGACAATCTTGTAAAAGCTAAGAAAAATAAACAATCGAAATATCTTAACTTGGCTCACGAGATTTTCGACATGTGGGATGTGAAGTCGTATAATTCCGGCAATTAACTTGAACATATGTCACCTACTGCGCAGTACAAATACCTATTTATTTTAAGATTTTGTACTGCGCACTAGGTGACAGATGATCTAGTTAATTGCCGGTATCTATACCAATAGTTGTGATGGTCAAAAGTCTGTTTGCCAAGAGTTTGTTGACTGTCACCTTACGAGCCTTGAGGCCTGCAGTCAGCATGGCACATATTGTGAGGAGGTTCCTGTCTCTGCAACCCCAACCACATATCTGAAAGTGCTTTTTGTATGAACTCAAGAACATATAATTTCTGACACATGAAACAGCTTGCTGGGGCTAACTTTTCCCCCAGCTTGATTCACTTATACTATTAATGCTCAGCTCCTAAACATGATAAGTCCATGTTTAATAATCATAAACCTTCTCGGTGAATCAACCTATCTAATAGTGAACACTGCAACAAAATCTGTTAAGTAGTCTTAATGTGGCAGATGTTTGTTTTATAATATGAATTATAATATAATGATATGGCTAAAGTTAATATTGAAGCAACTTACTTAGCTAGAGTTTCAGCACTTAGATCATTAGGATTTCCGGCTTTGGTCTCCCCGTGGCCACGAATATCCATCGACACAACTTGGCATTCGATCAGTTTGGTCACTTCATGCTGAAAATGTTATACAACTTGAGTTAGTCATTTTGATATAACATCAAGGCCATATACAGTGGGGAGGGTACAATTGTTATTGTCATTCTAGTGCAAGTCAATTACTTACTTAGTCCATTTGATATATATATAACTATCAGAGGCGAAGCCTCGGTACAAGCCGATTCCTTTCGGCTTCCCTTTTAGAAATTTGTCAAAGTATGGATCAACGACATTTCATACTATTTTATTTTAACAATCCAAACATACCTACTCCAGAAGCCAACTTTCTTTGAACTAACTTAACCAAGGAATATACTACTCTCTAATACTGATTGTCCATATAAGCCGGTCGCCAGCCGGCTTTTTCGACCATACAAAAATATTTCATACTAAGCATCTGTCTCTTTCATTTGTATTAAAAAAGTTCACTCTCCGTCTCTTTTTATCACGCGCCAATAGACGTCCATGAAAGCCGAGAAATCTCGAGTTATGACTGAATAAGATAATCGAACTGTAAAGGAGTTGAAACGAGACAGTTAGATCGGTATAATGCTTCTTATGTGAAGAGTATTGTCGCAGGAACTAAAACAGCGAGTGTGTAACATTTTTTATTTTGAAGGATATTTCTTATCAGTTTCCTAAGAACAATGACATCAGTTTTCTTCGATGCTTGATTTTTTTTAAAATATTTATTTTATTTTTGTTGTAAATACTGTGATTGATGTATAATATAGATATATAGGCATTGATGAATTTTAGTTGTGACTTTTTGTGTTTTCTGTTTTTGTTTCTGACAAGATTTCTTGATTGTTGTTTGACCGATTTCTTAATTCGCATTGATTTCCAAACTTGGTTTTTTGTCGATTTGTTGGTGTGATTATAGTTACGAAGCAAGTATGGATTCCGCACACGACTGAAGCATAAATAAAAACTCAGTAGGTACTTGGATAGATGACCACTGCATGGCCATACTGTGGCCGGTGACGTGACATTGGCTTTTTGTTACAATTTAGAATATTTTTTAAATCTTGTTATTGTAACAGAGTTGCACTCATTGCAAATATATTGCTGCTTTGTTGCCAACGTCATAGATAACGTCCATAGCATGTTGAATACACCGGTTCTCGTCCGATCGCCGAAGTTAAGCGACATCGGTCGCCGTCAGTATTTGGATGGGTGACCGCCTGGGAACTGCAGCATTTTGTTGTGTCAGGTTTTTTTTTGGAACGGCTTCCCTTCTGAAAATATTCAGCCTTCGCTACTGATAACTATAGATATTGTGTGAATTGTCCATAATGTATTTATTAATAATGACTAAACCTTTAATAGTCCCTTCTCTTAGCTTCAAAAAAGGCCGAAATAGTTCACTTTGTGATACCAGCACCAACTTTTAGTATGTTATTAAACATGTTATTTTTTCTACAAAACCGTCGGGACACAAGCTATAAAGTGATTGGTTCCGCAGGTATGACGTCATCAAAATGGCGGCCGCCGCATTTTAAAAACTGCAAATTGTTTTGAAACTATGAGACCTATATACATGTGTGGGGTGTCAAATGAGAGGTAATTAAGTGTTCTGCAATATTGTTCTTACATAAAACCACGTGAGTAGTACAGTTATAAAAATATTTAAAATTTTGTAAAAAAAATATTTTTTGATACTCTGTATTTTGATTATAGTGTCTAAAATATTAATTTGATACCAAAACTGTGTATGACAAAAATAATCAAAAATTTATCACCTCTTCAATAAAAAAAACCGTAAATTGATCGGATTGAAAATGCTTTAGTGAAGCCACTTTTAGCAAGACTTGTCCGCACGGACGGCGGGGGTGGTATCGCATCGCACGCGTAGTCTGCCGCTTCGTGCGGTCGCACCATCACTCGCCTACACGGTGTAGGCAATTTTTTCGAATTAGAATCCCGTCAGAGATAGTTATTAAGTACCTACTTATTGGCATTTTATAAACAAATATAAATAACAAAGATTAAATTACGAATGTATTATTATTGTTAATTGTTTTTCCTATAACTGAATATTAATTGCACTCAAACGCGTAGCCAGGTTTTAGTTTTGGAGTTCTGTTTTTTTTTAATTATTAGCCGAAACGGAAAAAATGTTAGAAATTAAATTTTTGAGTAATAGGCATCGACGTGGTTATAGGCGGATTATTGGAATCGCTTCGTTTATCGTTTCATAATTAACAATTAGTACAAAAAAAGTCTTTTATTTCCTATCTCCTTTAATATCTTTTAGTGTAACATAAATGTATTTTAAAAGTTGTTCGTTATGAAAATGTCTAAAAATGAGCACTGACAGATGTCGCTAGATACAATTGTTAACTTGCAAATAGTCTCTTAAGCTTAAAAAACACGTTTTTTCACTATTTTTTTCACTATTTTTTTACTCAAAACCTACTACTAGGGGGCTGGTGATGGTGTCTATGTTATTCCGATAATGTACAAAAATTTCAGCAAGATAGGTTTATTACATTTTGAGTAATGGACGATAAAATTGTTTTTTTATGCTTAATTAACAATAGTGCCATTTTTTTGTAAATAATCCAAACCAGGTTAGAAAATTAAAAAAACTATAAAACAACGATATCCTGTTGAAATTTTTGAAAAAAAATCAATTCTAACCGATTTTATAACGATTTCTTTAGCGATATTATTTTTAGACAGACGTAAAACCATACGTCTAAAGAAATCGTTATAAAATCGGTTAAAAAAATGGCACTATTGGTAATTAAACAATTACTCAAAATGTAATGAACCAATCTTGCTGAAATTTTTTGTACATTATCAAAACTCCACCATTTAGCTTAGGTATATATTATATCCACTACTTCATTAGCATTAAGTAAGTAAGGTATGGTAGCCAAAATTTGTAGCAATGTGTAAATATTTTGATATAGTTTTTGATCGCTCTTATCTTAGGCATCCCGAAGCGGATTTTGGACTAGTGGAGGTGCTTGTCATCACTGCTTTCGTCACTTCAAGTTCTGTTTTGACCACAGATGTATTTAAATGTGTAAAATTGGACCCGATATTCATCGCTATGCGGTACTGCTACGAGATGAAACACTTATGAAAAAGTTACATTCTACAGATCTAGTTGCCATGGAGGCTAAGTATCACAAACTGTGTTATGTGAGACTTCTGAATAAAGTGCGGAGCGTGACGAATAGAGAATCATCTGAACCAGATAGTTCAACAAATCAAACGGCATATGATTCCAGCGTGAACACAGCACAGAAGAGCATATACCACCGACGCAAGATGCACTTCTACAGCAGAGCTACAGACTTCTTAGAAGAGCAGTGCTACAGACCAATCTGGGTTAAGAGCGCAAGTTCGGACCTAGTAGCAGCTATCGTAAAGTTCGACACTCATATAGTTTTTGCAAACACTTAAATTGTATATTGTATTTTGCTCGCATTTGTATTGTATTTCACATGTAACTTGTGTTTGCCAAATTGTGATATTTTGGTTCGATAATAAATTATATTTCTTATAATTGAATTGTTCATTTACGGTGTTTCACTGAGTGGTTGGCTCTGATTGGTCGAACTCGTTGCCATAGGCTCCGGTCTGGCCGCAGATCGGTCATATAATAGAGGTCGGTCGGGTGCCTGTCACAGCCATGTTCACTATGTTCACTATGGGCAGGCTCAATGTCTTGGTGGGCAGGAACAGTAAAATATCCCTGCGCAACAAGTTACATCTTTATAAACTCTGCATACGGCCCATCATTACCTATGCCTCCCCCGTATTCGCCCATGCGGCACCCAACAGCATCAAACGGCTACAAAGAGTTCAAAACTCCTTTCTTCGCAGGGCTGCAAATGCACTCTGGTTCGTCCGAAACAAGGATCTTCACAAAGATACGGACCTCCCTTCGATTACCCAATTCCTCAAAGGCTAGCCTCCATCCATCACTTCGCCTCTTCATCCATCCATCCAAACCCGTTGGTAACCGATATGGTCTCCTATACGATAAAACCCTTCTGGCGCTATCGTAGGCCGAAAAACGTACTGACAGACACTGACGACATCCTCACCTCCCACCTAAAATCAGCCTTAGCCTTGAAAAAGACTAGGCTCAAACCTAGTCACCATCCAACAACACTTTAACACAACTCAACACATCCGCGTCGCGGACACTCGTGCACACTCTATCCTTCGGGTGAGTCCTTCTGACTCCGCCCCTCTCACTACACAGAGGGACGGACCCGAGTCCGTTCCTCGCTCGCTCACCACAGGCCCTAAGCCGAGGTGACCGCCAGTGGTCCCCTTAGGCGCATTGGTTCTCGGCCAAAGCCGCAAGGTGGAAGCCAAACGTGCCTGGTGACGCATGAATGGCCGCAAGGTTACATGTAGGGAGGGGTTTTAGTCAGTATGAATCTGACACTACCCACGTTCGTACGTGGGTCAAGTTTGACATAATGGACTTTATAATATAATACTTTATATAATATCTATACCTAAATAAAAGTTATTTAATTACTCGATATCGCGCGCGACACCGTGCGGAAAAGCGGCATAATTGAGGCATTTTCAATCCGATCGATTTACGGTTTTTGTTATTAAAAAGGTGATAAATTTCTCATAATTTATGTCATACAGAGTTTTGGTCTAAAATGAATAGCTTAGACACTATAATGAAAATACAGGCTATTTCTAAATAAAATTTTCACAAATTTAAAAATATTTCTGTAACTATACGACTCACATGATCTTATGCAAGAACAATATTGTAGAACACTTAATTACCTCTCGTTTGATACCCCACACATGTATATAGATCTCATAGTTTCAAAATAATTTGCAGTTTTCAAAATGCGGCGGCCGTCATTTTGATGACGTCATACCTGCGGAACCAATCACTTTACAGCTTGTGTCCTGACGGTTTTGTACATAAAATAACATGGTTAATAACATACTAAAAGTTGGTGCTGGTTGTACTAGTTGTCAGTGGGTGCTGATAAACAACATTACACTGGTATCACAAAGTGAACCATTTTCATGCTAAGAGAAGGGACTATAATATAAAACATGAAATATAAATGAAAAAAGCTACCTATACAAATAAAACTAATGAAATGTCTGTCTGTGATTTTAAAATTAGTACCAAATATCTAAGTGGGATTTAGGGGATATGATTTATGCTATATAATAGATATCTAAGCATATTATAATTATAACTATTGTATGTCTATGTATGTCCAAATAGTTTTAAAACACCATAATGGATTTGGTCAACATTTTACATACCTACCTGTAAAATGTGTCCTGAAATGAAAATAAAATATAGAGTAGGTACAGGTGATGGAGAAGGCTAGTCACGGAAGCAATATTTTTTGTTTTCATTACAACATAGGTACATGTTATATCATTGAATAACATAGAACATTTTGATTCTCTCACTTTTTAATAACAACATTTATAAAAAGAGATATTTAGAGGAATATATTTAAAAGGAGGATTCCTAGTTTTTATTTAATGACTGCAAGACTTTCCAAAAACGAATTTGTGTTATAGTCCTTTACACATTTTTAAGTGTTAAGTGCAAGAGAGACATTCAGTCAAAATGACACGTGACATAATTTTTGTTTGTGTGTTAATAAGTTTTAATTTTATATATAAAATTGGGGAAAACTACAAAATTACTAAATTTTACAAAAATAAAATTGTCTGTAGGGTTTAGTGTAATCCCACCAAAGAAACTTTCATCTGTGTAGTTTTTGCATGAAAGAGCACAGACAGACAGATTAGGTTGTCTCCCTTAGATTGGCAACACTTTTCTCAATAACTTACAGTAAAAAGTGCCCAGCTGAGTCCCGAATATCCACCACCGTGCAGCGTCAATATCCTTAACTGATCAAGGTGCTCCGGCTCTTTAGTTAAGTACACTCTGAAAGATCCACTATCTGTTTCTATATCCAATGCACGATCAAAGTACAACTTCCATGATGCTGGTGTGTAGTCTCTCTGACGGGATGCTCCAAATGGTGCTAACCTAAAATTAACAAGTGTAAGATAAAAACAGTGGGATTTCAAAGCAGAGCAAGCTGTTTTTTTTGTTACCTAGATATCAAAGTTTGTTCACTCAAAAATCTGTTTGGTTTGTTGCTTTAGTCAGTTGTATGCATAAACATAAAACAAATAGGTACCTACTACTTAACAACCAAATCAATATGTCATTCAATCAAATTGGATCCCCTCTTAGGTAGACCAATTGAATTGGAATCAAAATTTAAGTAAAATACCAAACAAAAACATGAAGTATGTAATCAAATATGAAGTGGAACCATACATTTCTATGTTCCCATTCCTAACCAAGTTCACTATGAAAGCACAGCTTAATGCTCCATACATTATAGGATGCAAACAATAGTTACATTATATCTAAATAGTGTATTTACATAGGTTAGAACAAGACAGATATATTCTATTCTATTTGTTCTCCTGATGCCTCCATCAGGGTTTTGATGATCTTGCCAATGTCAAGTTTTGTATCCGTTATAGTATCAATATGACGATTAATTGGTATCCCACATGACAGAACGCCATGACATTATATAAAATCAAGACTAATATAATTATGTGCAAAAAACCCCATTGCAAACCCACAAATTTGATCGAGACAAATACAGAGGCCTCAACCTCACTGACTAATCAACCACCACTGGATAAAAATATTTTGACACAAGATACCAAGTTAAGTCCCAAAACCTGGTACTGGTCATGGTTACCCCAAGTGTTCCTCATTTAACCCGTTTTTGAGGTTTTGAGTACTCTTTGAGTGGCCAGGTCAAGTAATATTCAAATTATATATCAAAATTTTAGTTAAACACAAGTGGTAAAGTTTTATTTATGTGTTTTTTTGACTTGATTGAATTGTTGCACTGCTTTATTACATACTTTAACAATTCAGAAGAGTCAGAGAAGTCTAACATGGACATTCGGTAAATGTTTAGATTATCAAAACCTTTATATTTTATTTTTAAACATGAGATTTTGAGGTTAAGTTTTTCAATGTCAATTTTCTTATAAACTTGTGAACACCGGGGAAAAGTGGTACCTTACCAAGACTTCAAAATAGTTAAAATATGTAATAAAACAGTGCAGCAGTTTAATAAAGTCGAAAAAACACGAAAAGCTCAGGATTAGATAATCTAAACCTTTACCGGACATTCTTATCATTTGATCCCTTGTTTTGATAGTTATTGATACAAATTTTAATAATAATGCTGCACTGATTTACCCAAGATTTACCTACATTATTTGTGATTTGAAATGGTTAACGGTAATTTAATGGCAAAGAGAATTTATAATCACACACTAACAACAAAAAAAGATAGGTATGTACTTACTTTCCTGAGGAACTTGGAGCGCGTGGTGGCAGTTTCGATTTTAACATACTCTTTTGTGTTAAAGTGTTCGTTCTACCGTTAGATAAGAATAATATACTAGAAATATACTTAGAAGGAATTTATTAATCGGGTTTCTAACAAAGTCTATTTATAAAACACCATAGCAACCTATAGTGAAGAATAGTAGCAAAGGTGAAAGCATTATAATGCCAAGCATACTTTAACATCTTCTCTTCTTTTTAAAATTTCACCTTTGTCCAAAATCCATCCCAATGCCTTTACACATTTGCATCAGTCTTGGCTTAAATAATGGCTTTGTCAACATATCTGCCAATTGCTTCTCTGAAGATACTTTCTTGACAGTAAGCACATGATTAGCAACAGCTTCTTTAACAAAAAGGTTACGAATCCTGATATGTTTTGTTCTTTGATGTAATTCATAAGAAGGGTTATAAGCAAGTTTAATAGCTGACTCATTATCAATATGCAATTCTGGAATATTTGCTAATGGCTCGATATTCTTAATGAGTCTTGACAGCCAAATGATTTCTCTTGCTGTTTCACTTGCTGCCACCACTTCTGCTTCAGTGCTTGATATAGCAATAGACCCTTGTCTATTACTTTTCCAAGATATAATTCCACCATTATACATGCAGACCATTCCTGTTGTAGAACGTCCTGTCTCTCGATCGCCTCCATGATCCGCATCACTGTAGCAAACAGTTCTTAACTGAAGCTTGTACAGACCACCTTGTCTAGGCCTTCTTCCAATTAGTAACACTTTAACATGGTAGCAGAGCGTGGTTCCAGTAGTTTTCGTGTTTCAGGAAAAACAAGATAAGTAATACATACAATTGAAGTAAAAGTGTCAAGTTTTTATTTCTATGATCAAATAATATTTTATGTTGAAAAGTTGGAAAAGATGGAGAAATCTAGGTCCATACTTGATGCAACAAAGATGCAGATTGGTCTTTTGAATGATAAAAACTGGGCAACGTGGAAATATAAAGTAAGCATAGCTCTTAGAGGGTTGGGCGTGCTAGATGTTGTAGAAGGAAAAGTTACCAAATGTGAAGAGAAAAAGGATGCTACTGCGGATGATAAATTGAAGCTACAGAGCTATTTAAAGGCAGATAGTACAGCATTATTGGTAATTACGACTAATTTATCTGAGGAATGTCTACAAAAAGTTTTAAGATTTTCTAACGCGAGAGATGTCTGGTTGGAGTTGCATAGGCTGTATGATGGTATTTCAGAGGACCGGGCATATGATTTATGTATGAAGTTTTTTGGATACAAGAAAATGTCAGGTGACGATATGGCCACTCATTTGTCGAAAATCAAGAATATCTGGTTTGAGTTAACGCTGGAAATGTTAAAAACTGAAGGAAAAGAATTGCCAGAAATGTTCATAATATGTAAGATTTTAGAGACACTGCCTGATGAATATTTTTCTTATAAGTCAAGTTTGTTATTAATGACAAAGAAAGATAGTTCAATTGAAAACCTAACTAGTACATTGTGTGCATATGAGAGAGCCTTATCAGCAAAGAATAGTGTCAAATGTCAAAAGCTCAAATTAGTGTTAGCTGAAATGGAAACAGCAGGACACAAAGTAAAATGTATAATGAGTGATAATGGAGGAGAATTTGATAATCATGAGGTGAGAAAGATACTAAATGATAAAGGAATAATACAGAGATTTACAATGCCGTATACACCTCAACAGAACAGTTGTGAAAGACACAATAGGACTGTAGTTGAAGCGACTAGAACAATAATGCATGCGATGAATTTACCGCAGGGTTTATGGGCTGAAATTGTAAATACTTCTGTATATATTTGATGATTATGTAATGGCAGTTATGGACGATTTATGTGATTTAAAGGAACCTCAAAATTATAAAGAAGCTATCCGAAGTAATGATTCTGAGAAATGGAAAGAAGCTATGGATGATGAGATTAAGTCATTAAATGTAAATAAAACCTTATGCCATTGCCAAAGAATAGAAAAGCCATTGCCCGTAAATGGATATATAAATTGAAAATTAATCCAGATGGGATTACTGATGCAAATGTGTAAAGGCATTGGGATGGATTTTGGACAAAGGTGAAATTTTAAAAAGAAGAGAAGATGTTAAAGTATGCTTGGCATTATAATGCTTTCACCTTTGCTACTATTCTTCACTATAGGTTGCTATGGTGTTTTATAATGCCAAGCATACTTTAACATTTTGGAGCTCCGACATATTGAACTTGATGCTTATTAATCAATTATTAACAAAAACAAACCACTAAAACTGTATATTGTATAAAGCAAAATAATAATGCAATATATGTATTTGCCGGCTCTCACTGTCACAGCACAGAGCAAGTAAAAGAAGAGTTGGGAGGTTGGGACTGCCATACAACCAATGAAATCAAATTTTGATCACTTTAGGTACAATGTTTGTACAACATAACAGGAGAAACAACAGGACACCAACATAACACAAACAGCACGTCAAACAGCAAATACCAACATAACACAAACAATCCTTCAAGAAACAGGGATACCAACATAACATATAAAATTTAGCGCGCTTTTCGCTTTTCATTCTAACTTTTTACAGAATTGTTATGATGCCGAAGAATCATAAATAAGAGAGTGATTGGAAACAAATTATTAATTTTATATATTTCAGTGATCATTTACCTTATTGGCAATGTACAATAGAATAAATAAAATTAATAATACCTACCCTCCAATCACTCTCTTATTTATATTCTTCGGCATCCATACCAGTGGTAGTTAGGGTCGATTCGACTCCACATTTATAAGCCTAAAGTTGTACATTATGTATAACATGTATAACGGGTGGAGATGGTTCTAATACAACTTTAGACTTAAAGGTGGACCTGAATCAAAGTAAGAAACTTTTTCTGTAAAACTCTTTTATTAAAAACATTGTTACAATTAAACAGTACGGATTCGAAACATCAAAAAACTATATAAAAATAGATAGGTACCTAGTCCTGATGCTTTATAAACATGAAATGGAAACTCATTCAAAATTTCATCAGGAATCCACTTCCTGAGTTTCAAGATTGCCTTTAGATTTTTTGAAGGAACTGCAGACTTCTTGAGACGACTTCTTTTCAATGGGAACATTATATTAAGTCATCTTTCCCTACAGCTTTAAAACCATTGCTTGCATCTGGAAAACACCCATTCCATAAATAAGTTTTAAAAATACAATCTATATAAATAAAAATCAATTG
The DNA here is from genome assembly GCA_963924495.1 of Nemapogon koenigi. Classification (NCBI taxonomy): domain Eukaryota; kingdom Metazoa; phylum Arthropoda; class Insecta; order Lepidoptera; family Tineidae; genus Nemapogon; species Nemapogon koenigi. The sequence goes on from OZ004629.1 coordinate 25,545,238, forward strand.
CAGCATGTATGAAAGCTATTTTTTCTTGTTGTGTTCGTAATTATCAGGGCAAGGTTTATAGGGTAAGAAAAATTTGAGAAGATTCCTGGATAATTCGGGAAAAACTGAAAGTGCTTTTTTCTATGCGATTCTTGTATGAACTCAGACTATAATTGAAGATGCAAGTTAATATGGGCTACATGGGCGAAACCGGGACGGAAAGTTAGTAGTACAATGTATACAATTTGAAAGGACTTTCCAAACAAAGCATTTTCTAATCAAGTTTATGACCCCCTTATCCTAGGTAGGTATTGAACAAAATAACAAAAAATATAATAGAATCCCAAGTTTGGTTTAAAGATAGAATGCTGTTAAACATTAAATGAAACTCAGCTGTGACCTAATAATATGCAATAAAATGCTAACCTGGCCTCATCTAAGGAAATTTTGCAATAAATATCCTTTTTCCTGAGCATGGCAACTGTCTTGAGTGGCTCGCCCGTCACAAATTTCGCAGGATATGCAGCAGGAGCGTGGCATTTTCAGTCTTGTACAATATAATTGAAATTAAACTAAAAACAAAAACAACACGAACACAAAAATTTTTTCACATGTTACAATTATGCGTAATGCGTTTTTGAGGTGGCATTTCAGTCTCACACACAGAACACTTTATATCCCTTTATATACTATAATTTAAATTGACAAGGAAACAAAAAATAAATAAAAATAAACACAAAATAAATAACATAAACAAATGAAAAAAAATCTAAAGATGGCCGACTTCTGCAGTAACTAACCAAAGGCAATAACCATAGAGTTATTTTTTATTAAGTAACCGAATAGCGAAAACGCACTAAGTATTTTTAACTACTTTATGTACTTATATAATACTTGTCTGTCTACTACTGTTATTTCTCCTTAATAAATTAATTAATAAATAAACCGAATAATTAAAATTAAATGCGAAAACGCACTGATCCATAGACTGAGATGGACTTGTGTGCTCTATGACATGTTACGTGTGTTGGTATTTCGGTTGTTTGTGTGCGTACGTGTTGTACAAACATCAGGGTTTTTTTTTTTTGTTCCTAGTTTCGCCACCCTGTGTCACAGAGCATAGTATTTTTTTTTTTTTATGGCAATCGTTCACTTATGAACATTTATGTCAGTGTCACGTCAGTGTATTTAGCATAGAGCATAGTAGTCCCCGTCATATATAGTAGTCTGTGATAGTAGTCTGTAGGCTTGGGTAAAAAATATCGTTATATCAAAATATCGATATTAATTCAATAAATAATCGATAATTATCGTCGATATTTTAAATCTCGATATATCAATAATCGATATTTTTTCCGGATATCAAATTCGATTTTTATGAGCTCCCGTTCGACTTCTTCTCGATGATTAGGGCCGCATTCGCAAACCAAGTTAATTATTACCTGACAGTAGTCTGTTTCAGTCACACATTAATGTTTTGCATAAAGCTATCCTTCACTTTACACTTTACCGAGGGAATTTAACTTGTTTGCGAACGCGGCCTAGAAAGAAAGCAATGAATGAATGAGTAAATCGGCTGTATGGGTCTGCTCCCTTTGCCTAAAACATAAATAACATATATTTCGATATATCAAACGGTATAAATCAAATTTTTACACGATATATATCGATAGCTTTGAATAATATCGATACAATATATATCGATATTTTTTTTTCATTTACCTAGGGATGCCTAGTAGTCTGTGAGTAAAAGCTCACATTGACTTCACAAATAAAAGCAGAAAAGCTCACTGATGTCTGATTCGAGCGAAACTTTATGAACTATAATTATTATTATACTCTTTGTATGAACTTGACATAATGACATTGACAGATGAATTATGGCTGCGGTTTTTTTTATCTTAATTTTCGGAACATTGGCATAGTTGTACTATATAGACATTATTCGAAAAACCATTGTTTATTGCTATTTTGCAAATCATAGACATAATAATGTGCGGTAACTGAGATTTTCGTGTTATTTCGACTTTATTAAGTTGCTAAGGTAAGGTAAGGTATAAGTTTTAGCAGGACGTCATAGGTTTTTGCAAAATTAAGGTTGGAATAATGGAGGAAACTGGACACTAAGAAAAAAAATTAACCGTTTTATACGGATCAGTGACCATGATTTAAACCGATTTGGACATATTTGGGCTAATTCGACGGAGCTAACGATGGAGATGATAGCTCTTAATTTTGAGCGTTAGCTTCTTAATAGTTTTTAAATTATTTAAAAAAACAATAAAAAACTAAGCGTCCGGACGCTAATCATTGGAGCTGGTTTCCAGCGTCCAAAAGCCTTTTAACCAAGGAATATACTACTCTCTTTCCTTTTAACCTTTGATATGCCTAAGCACCACGGAATTCTATTCCGTGCTAAGCACAGAGATGTGCTCCCTACCTCCACAGCCTAAGCACATATGGTACTACCACAGAGAACCACAGGCAATAACCATAGAGTTATTTTTTATTAAGTAACCGAATAGCGAAAACGCACTTAGTATTTTTAACTACTTTATGTACTTATATAATACTTGTCTGTCTACTACTGTTATTTCTCCTTAATAAATTAATTAATAAATAAACCGAATAATTAAAATAATTTTAATTTAATTATTTATTTTTTAATTATTAAATGCGAAAACGCACTGATCCATAGACTGAGATGGACTATGTGTGCTCTATGACATGTTACGTGTGTTGGTATTTCGCTAACTAGGTATTTCGGTTGTTTGTGTGTTATGTTGGTGTCCTGTTGTTTCTCCTGTTATGTTGTACAAACATTGTACCTACGCGCCATATATCAGTTTTTTTGTTTTTTTTTTTTTATTTTATTGATTGGCAATGGACAACATTTCATTTTTTTAATCACCCATTTTTATTACTTTAATTAAAAATATATTAAAAAATAAGTAACACGTATTTTTGTATTTTATTTTTGGTTGAGTTTTTATATTTTTAATTTAATTATGAATTTTTATAAATTCTGAGGACTTATAAACTAAAAACCTTAGCTAGGACTAAAATTAAGAAATATAAACTGTCACCCAAAGAAAGTGACTGATAGTGTCAGTCAAGCCACAGAGTAAACGTTATAGAAATGCAAAGAGTATAATATACCGTGTTCCAAATAGGTGTTGCCGTAGCCGGAACTCAAATCGCCCACAACATTATTCATAATGTATATAATAATACTAGCTTTTGTCCGCGGTTTCACTCGTAAATATATTTCCTGTGATAGCCTATTCGAAACTAGCAAAACTTCCAAAAAATATTATATAAAAGAAGTATTTTTATAATATTATTTAAAGAATAATTATTAATTTAACTTCAAATGGAATAAAAATGGGTAAAATTAATAGAAGGCAACACCTGAGTTCAATAACTAACAACTCTGCCAACAGACATTAGTATTTTTAAATTAGAGGGTTAGCACAGATTAGGGCACCTATTAATCCTCATTTTTCAATATTTCAGTATTTTTAAAATAACTCGAAAATTAAAGGATATAAAAATAAAAAAAATGAAAAATAAGCTTTCTAGCATGTAATCTCCAAACGGTTTTCGAATTTTGGTACCTTACGAAAAATGAAATGTTGTCCATTGTACTAAGATAAGTACATTTCTGCCAGTGTCACGTCGTTATTCAGTTACATATAACCAAGGGGGCTCAACTTCCTTATAAAAAAGTGGTAACGGAAATACTCATGGGTGTGTTGCTATTTCATATATACTTAATTAGTTAAATAGGTCTGAAAACGAGATTTTTTAGCCAGACAAATTTTTAGTTTTGATTTTCTTGTTATACTATTACAATATCTGTTATAAACAAATATTAGTGATTACTGACTAGCTTTTATGAATAAATTAAGCATTCATATGGCTAATTTTAAGAAATTTTAAAATTAGTAATCTATAATGAACGAGTGATATGAGCGGAAATTACTTATTACTGACCGGCCGAGTGAACGATAAACCGGCACGCAAACAAAAATGGCCGTCGTTTGTAGCGTCTGCGCAGTGTTAATTTTTATTTTCTTTCCATTTTCATATTTATTTTACCAGTTTTGTTGCTATTTCTTAGTAATTTTTTTGTTTATTTGTTAATTTTCCATTTCGCGTTGGTATCGCGTGTGCTTAATACTTGTGTGATAAAAAAGTGCGTAGTTGTAAAGTTATAAATTATAGTGTTTTGTTTCGCAAGTTTTTGTACTATAATTAGTGTATTTTATAGACAGTGGCCCTTATTTCTCGAGTATTTTACATAATGTGTCCTAAACAGTAACTTCGTCTTAATGTTTTAAGTAGGCTAGGTAGGTACATACCTACTAGATCCGTAGGAATTAGTTTGGAATTTGTGTAACAGCTATTTTATTTTGTTTTTTCTTATTGTAATGTAAATGTAAATAATGTCCTTTTATGATTAATAAAAACAAATCTTTCATTTTTAATAATTTATGATTTTTATTTTTCCTCAATCTTACCTAGGTAGGTACTTTTCCACATTTTATAAGTTTAAAAGGGAATGTTACTTATATTTATTTGAAGGTAAATTAAAGTTACCTTCAAATAAATATAAGTAACATTCTCTTTAGAAAGAAAACTATAATTATAGGCGACCTTTTTGTAATTGCCGCCACTTTTAGTTCATATGCGATTACACCGACGCGCTGCTGCAGCGTGTGTGTTAGTGTGAGTGTGCGCCAAATTTTTTGTATGGAGTTGGCGTTCTTCTCTCGGTAGAGAGTAGTATATTCCTTGCATATAACTGTCGAAATTTAGTATTGATACCTAGCATAGAGTAACTTATAATCGCCACCCTGATATCTGTGCCCCATACCCTTCGGTTTTTATTTATGGAATTTTGAATATTAAAACGTATGGAACAGAGTTGAAAATCGTTTAATAACAATCCTAATGAACTGATTGATCAAAGACAATATAAACATCATTCATTCCATGGTCTCGTTCAAGGCCGTTCACCTTCTAAAGTTGTTAGAAGTTGTATGGCGGATTTTGGATTCCATTTTCATTTTTCAAAATTAGATTTAGAGCCTAATCTTCCTCAGTTACATGAATATTTTCACATAAGAAGCTTGTTCAGATATTTAGGTTTGTCAAATAACAATGCAATAGTAAAACATATTTGATTATTACAGAAAATGACGTCATTTTCTACAATAGGTACGGGTGTCTCATGTTGAGTTTAACTGCCTGTGAATATAGTCTTGAAGGATTTTAGCTATAAAAAAAGCATACAATCATTGCATACAATATTCAATTCTTTATTTTCATTTTAATTTACGTATTTACAAACCATAATAAAGGAAATATTACAATATTAAACGAGACCGCGCGCCGGCCGCCATTCGCGTAAAACATTGGCAGATAGCGGGTACGACCACGGACCCCTTGTGGCGTATCAAAGGTTAAAAAAGTAAATAATAGAACATGACAATGTTGTTTTTGATTGCTTCGTCAACAATTTCTCAATTTTATAACTTTTGTTGAGATAAGTTAGAATGCAATACATAACGCCTACCAAAATACTTGCTATCTTGTATGTTTCTTTTATATCAGGCGTTATAAACTATGCGCTGTTCATTTTCGTTCCATATACCTAGCCACTTACATTTTGTCATTACGTTTTTCATCTTTAAATTAATTAAACATAATATTTGCATAAAGCCTCGTTTCATTTTATCACTTTTATAAGAAAGAGTCTGGTTATCTCGAGCTCGCGCAGCCATATCGATATACCCTAGGTATATACCTACCTACATTGATTCGATATATTTTTTTCATGTGTATAGAAACACACATGTTAACGAGCAGAAAAAAAACACGGAGCTGAAAGGAACTCGTGAAGAAAAACAAATGTATTTACTAATAAAACAATAATTATTAGGTTTTATTATTATATTATTTTCCATTTATTTAAAACTAGCTTTCTGCCCCGGCTTCGCGCGCGAAATTTTTGTCTCTGTCGATCCGTTGCTCCGTTTTGATATGAAATAAGGACAACAAACACTTTCGCATTTATAATATTACTTACTAATCGTCATATAATGAACATATTACAACGAGTTAACTCTGCTGATTGATTAAAGTTAGAAAAGTCTTTAAATAAATTTTGTTCAGCAATGTTATTAGTAGTTTGTTTGAATAATATATTATCTGAAAGTGTAAAATAAAATACATACATATTCATAATTAATTACATTTATTGTTCATAATTGAAACTTAAAAGACTACCGTTTTACATCGTAACTTATCGTGTACACAAGATCGATGCAATCACAAAATTAATATTAGGTAGGTACATTTTACTCTCTAATCTTCTTATCAAATACAAGTTCACAGACACCTTAAGGACCCCTAGAGCCTTAGAGGTTCCAAAAAGGGGTACATCACAATTCATTCCTCACTATATCACCACAGTATAATAATGAAATACCCTGCTGCCCTTTTTATGGTAATTATTACTTATATTTCGTAGGCCGTTCGTTGGCCATTTCTTAATATGGCCACCTAAAGTCTGCGCCTTATCGTTGAATTCATAAAAAAGTTGCTAAATTATTATTTGATGATATTTTAGATATTAGTTCATGAAATGGCTGAATCGTAGAGATCGGAAGTTTACAAGAAATGTGGGCAGGGAGTTTTAATACTGTATGTAGAATCATTATTATACTATGCTATCACAGACTTCCAGTCTACCCGTTCACGATAGAACTCAAATATACACCGTGTCGAAAGCGATTCTAAGATAAAGGAAGCAGTGCACGAAAATTAAATTTTGTTTTTACTAATATTTTTGAACATAAAATAAAATATTTACCATGATAAGCATAACGTTTCTGAGGCGGGTGGCGTTCTTTGATAGCAGCGGCATGTACCGCGGCAGTAAATTACAGTATTTAACACATTTAAATATATATATATAAACACCGGATGTTATTAACACAGTGTATTAGTTGGAGTTTTACAGGCAAACATTCTAAAATATTTCGCTCAAACTTTAAATGCCTGCGTGGCTGGAGCGCGTCGTTGTGCGTCGCGGCTGTCTCGGTGTTGGGCCCCAGCGCAAGTGTGTGTGGCTGGAGCGCGTCGGTGTGCGTAGCGGCTGTAGCGGAACGCAGTGTGTGCGCGTCCGGGTACAGCGCGGGCACAGCGGGAAGACAAGGGCGCTCCAGTCAGCAGCACCGGCGTGCGAACGTCGACGCCAGAGCTACAGCAGACGCAACGGGCAGCCCGCGGCGATCGCCTACGCCGCGCGCGCCGCGCAGCTTGCGATACCCGCATCGATATGCCGGGACTTGCCGGCGTTCTCCGATGTATACAACGAGTGGCTGCCATACACGGCGGCCTGTGAAGAGTCAGCGCAGGTCCTCGACGAGCCGCGGATCATGCAGAACGACGCGGAGGACAACGAGGGAGCCGACGCGTCAACAAGAGGTAAGCTGACAACACATCCGGTCCGCGACGACGTGCTGGCGCTGACGATGGGGCCGCACCATGAAAACGAGGGCGCTCCAGTCGACGTATCCTCGGCCCGGGCTAGCGCCTGTCGGGCCATCTTAATCTCTACCTCGAGGATCTTCATCTCGGCGGCGTAGATGTTTTCCGTTTTGGCGCGCGACTTGGTCGACCTCTTGCTGCGTGGTACGCTTGGTGGTCGAGGCGACGGTGATCGCCGACTCTGCTCCGCGGTCGCTGGGTTCGACGTCGTGCACGTCGCGGATGTGTCGCTACTGGTGGCGGCCTCCGTCTTGGCGGTCCGCGCCCCCGAGCGCACCGTCCCTGCTCCTCCTGCAGCCGACGCAACGCGGTCGACTTCGAATTACGCGGCGTGCTCGGCGGCTGGGACAAAGCGGTCCCTTGGCTGCGGTCGGTGATCACGTGTTCTGGCGTCGTTGGCTGGCTGGACTGCTCGAGTAGGCCGCCTGTGTTGCCACGGAGCGGGTTGAAAGGCGACACAGCCCGACGGGGAGCGTCGCGGCACGGCTTTGGATGCAACACTGGCATCTCGTCCCCGTCGGCGCGTGTCGGTACGCCGTCCTCGGCCCCTCTGCGTCGCCTCTGTAAAAATTCGGCGTGGGCGTGTGCGCGTCCGGGTACAGCGCGGGCGCAGCAGGAAGCGGCGCGGGCACTTCCGGCTGGATGGAAGCACGCTGTTTCTTGAACATCGATCACTCAGGCGCTCGGTGCCCCTCTCGATCACATACGGGGCACGTGCGCGTTGTCGTCGACGTTCCGGGTTTGGCACTCACGATGAACTCCTTACTGCTCGCCGTGCTTGTTGCTCCCGCCGGTCTTCAACTAGTATGACTTCCCTGGATGCGAAGCTACTGCAGCGGTCCGCGAACCCGGTCATCGTCACCCAGTCCGGCTGGTCCGCTGTGTGCTCCGCCACGAAGTCATTCTCTTGTATGCGCGTCGCGACGACACTAATGTCGTGCGACTGCGCCTGTAGTGGGTCCCGCGTTGATGTACACGTGCTGGCGGCGCCGTCGACTGGAGCGCCCTCGTTTTCATGGTGCGGCCCCATCGTCAGCGCCAGCAAGTCGTCGCGTGTCGGTACGCCGTCCTCCAACCCGTCCTCGGCCCTCTGTAACAATTCGGCGTGGGTGTATAATACCGGACTCTGCGTAGGTGAGCGTGGCTGGAGCGCTCGAGTAGGCCGCCTGTGTTGCCACGGAGCGGGTTGAAAGACGACACAGCCCGACGGGGAGCGTCGCGGCACGGCTCTGGCTGCAACACTGGCATCTCGTCCCCGTCGGCGCGTGTCGGTACGCCGTCCTCCAACCCGTCCTCGGCCCTCTGTAACAATTCGACGTGGGTGTATAATACGGACTCTGCGTAGGTGAGCGTGGCTGGAGCGTGTCGTTGTGCGTCGCGGCTGTCTCGGTGTTGGGCCCCAGCGCAAGTGTGTGTGGCTGGAGCGCGTCGGTGTGCGTAGCGGCTGTAGCGGAAAGCAGCGTGTGCGCGCCCGGGTACAGCGCGGGCGCAGCGGGAAGACAAGGGCGCTCTAGTTAGCAGCACCGGCGTGCGAACGTCGACGCCAGAGCTACAGCAGACGCAACGGGCAGCCCGCGGCGATCGCCTACGACGCGCGCGCCGCCCAGCTTGCGATACCCGCATCGATATGCCGGGACTTGCCGGCGTTCTCCGATGTATACAGCGAGTGGCTGCCATACACGGCGGCCTGTGATGAGTCAGCGCAGGTCCTCGACGAGCCGAGGATCATGCAGAACGACGCGGAGGACAACGAGGGAGCCGACGCGTCAACAAGTTCCCGGTCGACTTCGAGTTACGCGGCGTGCTCGGCGGCTGGGACAAAGCGGTCCCCTGGCTGCGGTCGGTGATCACGTGTTCTGGCGTCGTTGGCTGGAGTGCTCGAGTAGGCCGCCTGTGTTGCCACGGAGCGGGTTGAAAGGCGACACAGCCCGACGGGGAGCGTCGCGGCACAGCTCTGGCTGCAACACTGGCATCTCGTCCCCGTCGGCGCGTGTCGGTACGCCGTCCTCGGCCCCTCTGCGTCGCCTCTGTAACAATTCGGCGTGGGCGTGTGCGCGTCCGGGTACAGCGCGGGCGCAGCAGGAAGCGGCGCGGGCACTTCCGGCGGGATGGAAGCACGCTGTTTCTTGAACATCGATCACTCAGGCGCTCGGTGCCCCTCTCCATCACATACGGGGCACGTGCGCGTTGTCGTCGACGTTCCGGGTTTGGCACTCACGATGAACGCCTTTACTGCTCGCCGTGCTTGTTGCTCCCGCCGGTCTTCAACTAGTATGACTTCCCTGGATGCGAAGCTACTGCAGCGGTCCGCGAACCCGGTCATCGTCACCCAGTCCGGCTGGTCCGCTGTCCGCTCCGCCACGAAGTCGTTGTCTTGTATGCGCGCCGCGACTACACTAATGTCGTGCGACTGCGCCTGTAGTGGGTCCCGCGTTGATGTACACGTGCTGGCGGCGCCGTCGACTGGAGCGCCCTCGTTTTCATGGTGCGGCCCCATCGTCAGCGCCAGCACGTCGTCGCGGACCGGATGTGTTGTCAGCTTACCTCTTGTTGACGCGTCGGCTCCCTCTTTGTCCTCCGCGTCGTTCTGCATGATAAGGAGGGCGCTCCAGTCGACGTATCCTCGGCCCGGGCTAGCGTCTGTCGGGCCATCTTCATCTCTACCTCGAGGATCTTCATCTCGGCGGCGTAGATGTTTTCCGTTTTGGCGCGCGACTTGGTCGACCTCTTGCTGCGTGGTACGCTTGGTGGTCGAGGCGCCGGTGATCGCCGACTCTGCTCCGCGGTCGCTGGGTTCGACGTCGTGCACGTCGCGGATGTGTCGCTACTGGTGGCGGCCTCCGTCTTGGCGGTCCGCGCCCCCGCAGCGCACCGTCCCTGCTCCTCCTGCAGCCGACGCAACGCGGTCGACTTCGAGTTACGCGGCGTGCTCGGCGGCTGGGACAAAGCGGTCCCTTGGCTGCGGTCGGTGATCACGTGTTCTGGCGTCGTTGGCTGGCTGGAGTGCTCGAGTAGGCCGCCTGTGTTGCCACGGAGCGGGTTGAAAGGCGACACAGCCCGACGGGGAGCGTCGCGGCACGGCTTTGGATGCAACACTGGCATCTCGTCCCCGTCGGCGCGTGTCGGTACGCCGTCCTCGGCCCCTCTGCGTCGCCTCTGTAACAATTCGGCGTGGGCGTGTGCGCGTCCGGGTACAGCGCGGGCGCAGCAGAAAGCGGCGCGGGCACTTCCGGCTGGATGGAAGCACGCTGTTTCTTGAACATCGATCACTCAGGCGCTCGGTGCCCCTCTCGATCACATACGGGGCACGTGCGCGTTGTCGTCGACGTTCCGGGTTTGGCACTCACGATGAACTCCTTACTGCTCGCCGTGCTTGTTGCTCCCGCTGGTCTTCAACTAGTATGACTTCCCTGGATGCGAAGCTACTGCAGCGGTCCGCGAACCCGGTCATCGTCACCCAGTCCGGCTGGTCCGCTGTCCGCTCCGCCACGAAGTCGTTCTCTTGTATGCGCGTCGCGATGACACTAATGTCGTGCGACTGCGCCTGTAGTGGGTCCCGCGTTGATGTACACGTGCTGGCGGCGCCGTCGACTGGAGCGCCCTCGTTTTCATGGTGCGGCCCCATCGTCAGCGCCAGCACGTCGTCGCGGACCGGATGTGTTGTCAGCTTACCTCTTGTTGACGCGTCGGCTCCCTCTTTGTCCTCCGCGTCGTTCTGCATGATAACGTGGGCGCTCCAGTCGACGTATCCTCGGCCCGGGCTAGCGCCTGTCGGGCCATCTTCATCTCTACCTCGAGGATCTTCATCTCGGCGGCGTAGATGTTTTCCTTTTTGGCGCGCGACTTGGTCGACCTCTTGCTGCGTGGTACGCTTGGTGGTCGAGGCGCCGGTGATCGCCGACTCTGCTCCGCGGCCGCTGGGTTCGCGGATGTGTCGCTACTGGTGGCGGCCTCTGTCTTGGCGGTCCGCGCCCCCGAGCGCACCGTCCCTGCACCTCCTGCAGCCGACGCAACGCGGTCGACGTCGAGTTGCGCGGCGTGCTCGGCGGCTGGGACAAAACAGCCCGACGGGGAGCGTCGCGGCACGGCTCTGGCTGCAACACTGGCAATTCGTCCCCGTCGGCGCGTGTCGGTACGCCGTGCTCCAACCCGTCCTCGGCCCTCTGTAACAATTCGGCGTGGGTGTATAATACCGGACTCTGCGTAGGTGAGCGTGGCTGGAGCGCTCGAGCAAGCCGCCTGTGTTGCCACGGAGCGGGTTGAAAGACGACACAGCCCGACGGGGAGCGTCGCGGCACGGCTCTGGCTGCAACACTGGCATCTCGTCCCCGTCGGCGCGTGTCGGTACGCCGTCCTCCAACCCGTCCTCGGCCCTCTGTAACAATTCGGCGTGGGTGTATAATACCGGACTCTGCGTAGGTGAGCGTGGCTGGAGCGCGTCGTTGTGCGTCGCGGCTGTCTCGGTGTTGGTGTGCGTAGCGGCTGTAGCGGAACGCAGCGTGTGCGCGTCCGGGTACAGCGCGGGCGCAGCGGGAAGCGGCGCGGGCACTTCCGGCGGGATGGCAGCACGCGACGCGGCCGTCTCGACGCATGGAGCAGCGACGTAGCTGGTAGCACGCGGGGGCGATTCGATGTGCGGCTTCTCTTCTTTCCGGATCGTGACATTTTCTTGACGCTTGACCAGGACGACCGACCAAATAACCAAAGTATTCGGCTTCTCTTCTTTCCGGATCGTGACATCTTCTTGACGCTTGACCAGGACGACCGACCAAATAACCAAAGTATTCGGCTTCTCGAAGGACCAAAATGTGAGCCACCTTCGACACTGGCTCACTCGAGTAGAAGATGTTGCTTGCCGGTTCGGTTAAGTGGTCGGGATCCTAATTAAGCGGGTGTTAAATAAAAGACGCGGTTTTAGAAGATGCCGTTCAGAGTCGGCGCCTGGGCGGCGCGTGCACACCCCACGGTGACTGTTGACGGACTGCGACGCGGCAACGGCAGACGCACCCCTGCTGACGGGGTGCGCGGGGATGGGGAGTGCGAGGAAGACCGTAGGCAGGATGGCCTTTCTGGGAATTTCGCCCGGGCTAGGGCGGCTAAATGCACCCCAGATGCTCAGGCTACCGACTCTGTTGGTAATTTATTAAATTTACAATAATACAAGTACACACACAATATATAGAAAATTCGGAGAACCTAAGCTATCCGCGAACTAGGTATATGCGGGTCAATTTAGGGGCAAGTCGGGAACATCATGTTTATGTAAATCTTATATTGTGGGTTCCAAACTGTGGAGTTATATTCTAGTATAGGTCTAACCAGTGCATTAAAAAGTACCATAATGGTATTATGAGTCATTTCCGTCGCCGTATCTAAAATATCGGGCGGAGTCAAATTTTCTTGACTTTCACTGATCTCAGACATTTTTGAACAAGAATGAAAATTATCCACGAAATTCTGTAACTACAACAAAACGTATTCAATCAGTGGTGCCAAAACCTAGCAGATCACCGCGCATGCGTTAAAACGGGCGCTGTCATAGACAAGTAAAAATTGCAATGAAAACATTTTGTAATGCTAAAAAATGGAACTGCATGTGCGTTTCATTAGAAAAAAAAATTGATGGAACCTCGTTGGTGATCAACTTTTTGGATTTACCTGTATCGTAATGGTAACAAAAAAACTTTTTAACATTATTTTGAGAGAAAAAGTGTTATAAAGTGTTTATTTCAAAGTATGTCAATATAAATTCGTTTTGAAGTTTATAATTCGAAGTTTTGGTGTGTAGGTACTAGAGATTGATGCCAGTGAGCAAGGATTCGCATGCATCAATAGACAAAGAAATCAACCAAGCACGAAGTTCCCTCTTGAGTTCAGTGGCTGTCATCTGGCCAATTGGAAAGATTTTGTTTATTTTATTGTATGTATGAGGGCCCATGAATCTACAGTGCCTGCGTGCCAGTTGAGTTCTAGTTGGGACCAAGTCAAAGTTGTCAGTATGATGCATCCCACGCCTGGGTCGATCAGAAGGTGCCGGACAGAGTCGTGAACCCAAGTAGGTATGTTGGTGCATTACCAAGTAGTGTATGTACTGCCTCCGAATTGAGAGCAACCCCCATTCCCTATACAGGTCCGAAGTGGGGTATCTCCGAGGCAGCCCAGCCATGACCTTAAGCAAAGCACGCTGAGCTCGTTCCGCCCTCATTAAGTAAGTTCTTGTTGCGGATCCCCATGCGAGGATGCAGTAACTGACCAATGAGTGACCCAAGGCACTGTACACCTGTCTCAGGAGATCCAAATCAGCCACCTTTCTCAAGTGTCGGAAAACAGGCATAAGTTTACGAATTCGGCCTGAAAGTGTATTGATGTGGCTCTCCCAAGACAGATTCCTGTCTATAGTGACCCCCAGGTATTTTATAGTAGATACCTGTTCCAAGCCAGGGCAGTCACAACTAGTAGTCGAGTCACAGTTTCTCTTGTGGAGTCTTAGTTGAAAGTCAATTGGTGGGTTAGTCTTGGCAGTGATAGAAAAAAGCATAGTCTTGGTCTTGTCACTATTCAGAGTCAGCAGGTTATTTTCAAGCCAGCGGCTAACCACACTTAAGCCCCCCTCGGCCCTCTGTTTCACCTCCAGCCACGAGTCCCCTTGAAACAGGACTGCGGTATCATCAGCAAATGACACCACACTTGCGCCGAATGGCTCCAGTCTACACAATCCATCTATGTAAACTAGAAACAGTTTGGGACCCAGGATGCTTCCTTGCGGTACACCAAATGTCATGGGTTGTACATCACTAATGAGATTATCTATCTTGACTCGTTGTGTGCGGTTAGTAAGGTAGCTTTTAAACCATGAGAGAGCCAATCCTCTGATACCAATGTGGGACAGTTTCTGTAGTAGGATCGGAATACACACAGTGTCGAATGCCTTTGCCAAGTCAAGGAATGCCACCATGCATCGCTTTCCTCTGTCTAAAGTTTAGGTTATATCATCTGTTATTTTTTGTACAGCGTTGGCAGTAGACCGTCTGGAGCGGAACCCATATTGATTGTCGGCCAGTAATGCGTTATCCTCTAGGAATTTAGTGAGTCTGGTGTTCATGGCCTTTTCCATAATTTTAGAGGTGACACTTAAAAGAGAGATTGGCCTATAATTAGCCACCCCATCCTTGTTCCCAGACTTATATAATGGACTAACATGAGCTTCCTTAAAGATGGTGGGGTATATGCCAGTTTGGTAGCCTTTGTTACATATGTGGGCCAGAATTGGCGAAATATCCTCCTTGACCACCTTTAACATTCTGGCACCCACACCGTCCGGTCCCGCAGCACTATTAACTTTAAGTTGGTCTATGTATTTCACTATTTCGATAGGTGTGACTGGTGTAAGGAAGAACGAATCTTTCATTCCGGCTGAATTAGGGACCGCTCGTGCAAGAGACTCCTGTGTCTCTTTTATATCATTAAGTATCTTATTAGCCAAAATCTTGCCAACGGATGCGAAGTAGTTATTAGTAAAGTTGAGTGAGTCTGAAACAGTGTTGCATGTATTTAGTAAGTCTGAGGGAGTCTCAGATACACTTCTAGAGTGTATGTTACACTGCTTTTTAATTGTAGTCCATGTCATTTTTGAGTTACCCAAGTGTTGACGTAGTTCATGTCTCTGGTATTCGATTTTTGTAATTTTAAGTAGTCTATTACATTTGTTCCTATATGCCAAGTATTGTACTGTAATGTTGGGATCATTTGAATGTTTTTTTACTTTTTTATGGAGTTTGTCTCTTGTCCTGATCGATTTTAAAATTCCTGGTGTTATCCAACCTTTTCTAATTGTCTTGGAATTTTTTTGAAAAATTATAGTGCTACATTTGTCTTTTAAATCAACCAACAATGACATAAGAGTTTCAGAGGCCAAATTAGCATCGTCCAGTGTGGTTACCTTGTTCCAATTTGTTACATGGGATAGCAAGCTTAGTTTGTTATAGTCTATTTTGGTCATGGGTCTTAAATTGCTATTAGAAGTCAGGTTAGTATCAATGTCAAGGTCAATTCGCAGCATAATGGCACGGTGGTCGGTTATGGCACTATCATACACCGCAGCCATGGCTCTCTGTCGCGTCTTCACCATGAAGTGATCAAGACAATTCTTCTCACGAGTGGGCACTGTAATATAAGGGATTAGACCATGTGTAGCAGCAACATCAAGGTAAGAACTCGCTCTTCTATCGGCAGAAGTGTCCCCAATATTTATGTTTATATCTCCAGTTAAAATTACTGTTTCTTTTTGGTTGTTTTCTAGTAGAGTATCAAGAGAATTTAGGAATCTTTCAGTGTCATGGACACTCGGCGATCGGTAGATACCCAGTATGGTAAATTTATTGTCTACTGAGGCCAAGAGACTGCTACAATCGGTGAGATTTGGTTCAATAACTGTGGCATTTAAATTGGTTTTAATAAACATAACCACTCCATCTGACTTGTTGCAATGTTTAGTGGTAGCGTAACTGGTGTAACCTAAGAGCGTGGGGATAAGGGGGGACATGCCCAGTCCACATTCCGTTAGTGTTGGGGTCGCTACTTGAGCTGGTGTAAATTATAGACGTGGACTGTATTATGCTGGTTTATATTATTATAAATGTACAAATTAACTTATTCAGTAAGCCGGTGTCGCGTGTCCGCTTCTTAGTTGCAATGGCGGCGTGGCGGGCCCGCCGAGCTCACAGTTTTCAGTTTAGTGATGTTCGCGCGCACCGCTAGTGATGTGAAGCGATCGTGCGCGAACAGTTAGTATAATGAAGTCGAAGTCAAGTTTTAGTCGTGAAAGAAGAACCTCGATGTCTACGAAGTGCTTTCCAATACTTACTATATTTTGAGTTAGAATTTTAAATCCGCCGGCACTTTGTAGCACCTTAGAGCATGTTTCAGGATTATCAATGTGCATGCAGATCGGTGTATTAGACCTGTCCAAGTCGTCTATGTAGTCATTTACGATTACGCCTGTAATAATTATTTTTGATGTATTGGTTATGTAGTAGTGAGTTGGCCATGAGCATGCAATGTGACACGATGCTACATGTGTATAGATTTGTTAAGATGATGTATACTATTGTGACTGTGCTGAGTTCCCTGGTATCAGTGCAAAACACAGCAACCGATACGTTACACATTGTTTGGGTTAAATTCAATAAGTAAACATATACAGACAACAATGACAACACAAATAAAGGTAGGCTAAATAAGACCAAATTGTTATAATTTAGTCATGGTGTATGTGGCTTCCCGAGACCCGACTCCACAACATTACCACTATTAAGGGACATCTCTAAGTCAGACAGTGTGTCAGCGTCCCTGACATATATTGGAACACTGTCATCATCATCATTTGCCTTCATGTAGATTTTACCACTGGAAGTCCAACAGTATCGGTAATTATGTTTTTTACTAAATTGTCTAGCTTTATAGAAGGTGTTTTTAGCTTTATTTGTTAGTAATTCTGATATAAATATATAATCTTTTTTACCAGGAAGTCCGAGATGCTCCATACTCAACCTGTTTTCCTTGTTTAGTGAATTAAACAATTTTAAACTCTTAAGTAATTTGTGCTTCAATCCCATGTTTTTTAGTTGGACGATGACATGCTGGTTGTTTTCGGACTTGTGTGGTTTTCTAAAAATATCAAGAATACCAGTCGGCTCCAGATTCGCGTTTATGGTAGCACACAACTTCTTAAACACTCCGATCAGGTCCTCCTCCCGGTGTGGTGGCATGTTTCTTATTTCGATGCTCTTTTGTGTTTGTTGTCTCAATGTTTCTTCCACGTAATCTTCCAATTCATTGATTCTATTGTTCAGCTTGAGGTTTTCTTGTTGGAGTGACTTTAGTTGTTTTGAGCCATTCTCTAGCTTATCTGTTCTCTCTAATATGCTGTCAAATTTTTCACTTAAAAATGTCATAGAGTTTTCGATAACGTTGTACTTTTCCTTTATTATTTGTTGTTCTTGTGTTATTTCCTTGAGTCTGTTTTCCTGTTCTAGCCTTAGTTTGTTTATTTCCGATACAATATCAGATTTTACTATGTCCAATTTTAATTCCAACATTATCTGGATTCGGTTGATTAGATCATCATCTTGCCTATTTAAGCTTGTTGAAGTTGTCAATGACGGTGACTTATTAGTGGCGTTGTTTGTGACTTCGTCTGTATAGTCACTCTTGACTGGAGTGTCAGAGTTGTTCCCTTTTTTAGCTTTTGTTTTACATGCCGGACACTTCCATGAATTTTTATAAGTTGATGAATATTTGTTGAAGTTTTCCTTCGAGACATTCAAGCATTGTATGTGATAAGCCGATGAGCAATGTAGGCATTTCATAAATTCATCATTCCTTATACTCTGTGTGCATGCGCTGCATTTAATTGCCATTTTAATATTATGTAGATTTTTTATTATTTATTATTATTTAAAATTTACCGCTCAATTTGTCCAGTTTATGCCGCCTCCTGAGATTCGATCCATACAATTTATTCCGAGTCCAGTTTATGCCGCCTTCGACGTTTGAATTAGTTGTCGGTACAATGAGAAAAAAACCAACAACAAAATCAATCACTGTTTACTGTTGTTTCCATAAACTTGTGCACTTGTGATTTCAAAATAATACACTTGTAAATGACCTCAGGTATTGCTGTTAAGTTGATTTTAGACCTATGTACAATTTATAAGATTTTATTAACTGTACTTTGAATGAACCGATGCGACGCGTACTCATATAGTTACTTATTCAATATATCTAGGTGAAATAGCCGTTATTTTTTCAATTGGTTTTATTGGATGTGTGGTAGAATAAAGGATTATTTTGCCCCTGCTTACTCCTTCATAATCTATCACAAAGTTCTATTTTTTTAAAGCGCTGTTATGCTGTTACCTATCTATATGCTAAATTGCAGTGACACAGGTGAATTATTTACAGAGAAATAGGGAATACAACTAACTTTGTTCATAATAAAAATTTAATTGCAAGCGTTATAGTGCAACATCGTTAAGTTACATGTATCTAAAATAGAACATTAAAACTAAAACTTATGATCAAATCAAAATATTTATGATTGTCCAGTAGTTTTTGCGTGAAAACCTCACAGACAAACAGACAGATGTGGTGGGGGACTTGGTTTATAATATGTAGTGAGTATGGTACTTCCGTAATAGAAAAAAACAATATTAATAAAGTGGTATTAGTTATTCCTTACCTCATATCAGTGACTTCAGCAGACGAGGTGGTCGGCTCTTTAAAACACACATCTTCCTGGCTATCCGGCTCCTCCATAATAACATCATGTGAGGGTAGAGGATCTCGCCGGGAGACTGACGCTTCCTCCACGGGCATGTAGCCTTCTACTTCGTGTGTGGCTAGCAGATCCGTTTCGCAACTGGAATTTAGTTGTAATACACGCTATACTATGATCAAATGCATTAGGCCGTTTAGTTAGAACTTCACGTGTTACCGACCCTAGGGTATACAGCGGAAAATGGGTATTTTTTCCCTTAGCCGCTACGATGATATTTATGAGGATATACCAAATTCTAAACAAACAGTAGTTTTTTTTAATACACATAATATCTTGAATACCTTGAATCTAATCTAAACATAAAAAATAACTAAATAAACCAGGTCCGCGTGGAATAGTGGCAAGAATACTGGCTGAATCGCGATGCTTATTCGTTGAGCGAGGAAGGAGCCAGCCCTCTTGTCACCAGAAGAGAGGATCAGTCGAGGGGTAAACTTTTTGGCATTTGAACTCCACGGCCTAGATTTTCTACAACAAACGGCACAAAGTAGTTTTCAACAATTGAACTATATTTGCGAAGTTTTGTAAGTACTTTGTTTAACATTTTTTTTGTTCTATACCTAACTTTTAAAATGTACATGTCTTGTTTGAATATGTGTACCTAAGTTTAAACAATATTTTTGAATAACGTCACTGTTTGATTGTTATTTTTTAAATATGTATGTATATGGTAGTTATCTTTGTTGTATAGTTGTTTGTTGTTCTAAATAAAATATCTAACGAATGGAGAGTTCTAATCAGGTATATTTAGCAGTACTTTCATAGAAGCCTAAAAGTGCCAGAGTTTTGGTCTAAACGATAAAACCAATACGAATTTATATTATTGTTTACATTTTCGCATGTTGACCAATCAATCTCCTTTCTCGATCAACTGCATAAACTCGAATTATTTGTTGCAACATAATTTTTTGGTCTTCTAGTTCTTTCTCACTTCTTATTTCTACTGTATGGGCCCGTCCAGTGCGCCCCGCAAATTTACTTGTGGTTTCATACCTAAATTGCGGAGTGCGCCAGGCCTGGCTATATCGACTATTTACCTCATTTATGTTAGTTGAGAATTGTTTTAATTGCTTATAGAAGTGGCAATGCACAACAATCCAAGAACTCAGAGTAAAAGCGTCTATATGTATGTAATGTATTGAATATTTTCACTTGTGTCATCTATCGACGACCCGCCCATCTTCACACGGGTATAAAAGTTGTTACCTATGAAAAACTACATTTAGGAAAGAAATATTGTATTGGGATAAAAACTAACTTATTAGATGTCACTCTGCTTCTAACAACAAAAAGGACAAACAATCACACTTTAGCATTTATAATATCAGTTAGGATAAATTACTTACTTGACAATCTGACTGGGCATAGACACTCTGGCTGACTCCACGTTCCTCACCTGACCACTACGAACGCTAAAACAATAAAATACATACTATTTTAGTATCATTTCAATATCAATATACAGAAATAACTGTTTTTAGATGTTAGCAATGTTTGTGCAGAAACTGTAGGGTTAGCATATTTAGGACCACATCTATTTGCCCGGGCATTGTTGGGTTGGACATTCTAAGTATGTTAACACCACGGAGCCGAAACGGCTGAACGATATCGATGAAACTGTCAGGTATCATTAGACTATATGTTTGTGATTAATTAAATGAGTTCATTACTTACCACCACTCTATAGCATGCTCTATACTTTTGAAATGTGTAGGTCTACCACGGAGGAAACTCTGCATACTGGCTAGCGACTCCATTGCAGTGCCTGAAACATTTTAAATCACTATTCAGGAATTTATCATACTTAGATAATAAATATGGACAAAGTATGTTGACATAAAGGGTCTGTTTTAGACATATTATCTTAATAATAAATAAATTCGGACAACAATGATCCCTTCAGTCAAACTCTAGAACCTCTCACGGAACCCTGTACCGGGCCTCTGGAACAAGTAACCCAGTCCAGTGCTCCAGGAAGCCTGAGTCATTCAATACCCCTCCACGAAACCTGGATAGCGACGATGCGGCTTTTTGAGCATAACTGCATTAAAGTCATAGATGTGTGCATTCGCGAACATGCCAGAAGCGAGGCAGCCGCAGGACGCAGCCGCGAAGTGCAGTTTGCTTGGACAGAGTAATTTTGACTGCATTCATACACTTTGCAAACCTACATGCTTTAGTATAGCCAATAAAAGCTTTGTTTGAAATGTCTTAAGAATAGAGATAAATAGTAGCTAATATTAGACCCTCCAACTATCTTTGTGCAAATAAAATCACCTTGATCTGATGCTCTGTTTTGATGTTTATAATATTAGTAGGAACAAGTTATCTATGTACATATTGAGATGAAACAGAAAGTTCCCTACTCTAAATACAAACTATGATATCTGAAAATTTCATCAAAATACATTCAGCCGTTTCTGACAAACACTACACTACGAGAGATCAGCTAAACGAGGGAGACTTGATCTTCAGCTGGGTACCCTGGAACCGTAACATGGTTTCGGGAGCTGTAAGGCAACCCGTGAAGAAAGAAAAAAAATCTATACTTACAGCTTTGCATTGTTTACAATATTATAGTCGATTCAAAAAAAAGGTGTCTAAAGTAGTAAATAAAAAAAAATTTTTGTCAGAAATTAAATACTTAGTCAATCTAAAATACAATTTATACCCCTCCGGCCGTTTTCGCAACTGCGATTCACAACCAGTTGCGAAACATATGTCTAAAATAGTCAATCAAACATTTTTTTTATAATATTATGTGACTAAAGTACAATTACAATTAAAAAATACAAATCAAAACTGACAGTAAAAAAAAATTTAGAAGGATCACTATGCCCATGGATGCTTATCATCCAAGTAATCTGATATCCTATAATAATTTTTGTTAATTAATTTAACTTTGAATCTATTAAATGGTAGGTTTTGTATATCAGAGGGGATCTTATTATAAAATTGGATATATATAACCCCTTAAAAGAATTATTGATTTTGTGGAGTCGACTCACACAACCCACAAGTTTATCTTTATTTCTGGTATTGATGTTGTGTATTCTATTTCTCTTAAAATGAATCATTAAATTTTCAAATATATACTGTGAAGGAAAGGTGAGAATTATCTCTACACTCCTGGTTTCAATTGGTAAATAGAATGCACAGCTCTTTTTTGCAAATCAACCAAACAACCATCTCTTTATATGTCAGACAGACAAGAAAATGATAATAATAAAAAAGGTGACACCTTCAACAACATCGATGACTGCCAACCCCTGAACATAGTTCACCAATAGGGGATGATGGGCCGCGTGGACTGCTACCGCTCCACCCATGGAGTGTCCGATGAGCAGTAGGGGCGGTGCAACCATACCCCACAATCTCGACACGACCGCCTGCACATCACTGGGGGTAAAGAAACAGAGGTCTTTGTAAGGGAGATTATCAAAAGTATATAAGTATGGTGTTAGTTTGCAATTGCGTTTCCTAAATTATATTGTCACTATCACACATGACGACAATCTCGTAAAAGCTAAGAAAAATAAACAATCGAAATATCTTGACTTGGCTCACGAGATTTTCGACATGTGGGATGTGAAGTCGTATAATTCCGGCAATTAACTTGAACATATGTCACCTACTGCGCAGTACAAATACCTATTTATTTTAAGATTTTTTATTTATTAAGATTTAAGATACCAATACTTGTGATAGTCAAAAGTCTGTTTGCCAAGAGTTTGTTGACTGTCACCTTATGAGCCTTGAGGTTGGCAGTTGGGTCAATAGCCAATACCAGAAGGTCAGTACCTGCAGTCAGCATGGCACATATTGTGAGGAGGTTCCTGTCTCTGCAACCCCAACCACATATCTGAAAGTGCTTTTTGTATGAACTCAAGAACATATATATTTCTGACACATAAAACAGCTTGCTGGGGCTAACTTTTCCCCCGGGCTTGATTCACATATACATTAATGCTCAGCTCCTAAACATGATAGGTCCATGTTTAATAATCATAAACCTTCTCGGTGAATCAACCTATCTAATAGTGAAAACTGCAACAAAATCTGTTAAGTAGTCTTAATGTGGCAGATGTTTGTTTTATAATATGAATTATAATATAATGATATGGCTAAAGTTAATATTGAAGCAACTTACTTAGCCAGAGTTTCAGCACTTAGATCATTAGGATTTCCGGCTTTGGTCTCCCCGTGGCCACGAATATCCATCGACACAACTTGGCATTCAATCAGTTTTGTCACTTCATGCTGAAAATGTTATACAACTTGAGTTAGTCATTTTGATATAACATCAAGGCCATATACAGGGGGGAGGGTACAATTGTTATTGACATTCTAGTGCAAGTCAATTACTTACTTAGTCCATTTGATATGAAATTATAACTATAGATATTGTGTGAATTGTCCATAATGTATTTATTAATAATGACTAAACCTTTAATATAAAACATGAAATAAAAATTAGAAGTTACGGAAGAAAGCTACCTATACAAATAAAACTAATGAAATGTCTGTCTGTGATTTGAAAATTAGTACCAAGTATCTAAGTGGGATTTAGGGGATATGATTTATGCTATATAATAGATATCTAAGCATATTATAATTATAACTATTGTATGTCTATATATGTCCAAATAGTTTTAAAACACCATAATGGATTTGGTCAACATTTTACATACCTACCTGTAAAATGTGTCCTGAAATGAAAATAAAATATAGAGTAGGTACAGGTGATGGAGAAGGCTAGTCACGGAAGCAATATTTTTTGTTTTCATTACAACATAGGTACATGTTATATCATTGAATAACATAGAACATTTTGATTCTCTCACTTTTTAATAACAACATTTATAAACAGAGATATTTAGAGGAATAGTATAATACCAAGGCACACTAGTCTTAATGATGTCATTCGTAGGGCCCTTGCCACTGTCCACGTGCCAGCTATATTAGAGCCGACTGGTATAGCACGTGATGATGGAAAGAGGCCCGACAGTATGACACTCGTTTCCCCGGACGCAGGGAAGACCGTTAGTGTGGGACGCTACCTGTGTGATACATTGGCGGCTTCTCACGTCCAGGCTACGTCTAATAATGCTGGTGCAGCAGCAACAAAAGCTGAAAACCCCAAACGGCGTAAGTACGCAAACCTTGCACAAGATATACCTTGGACAACGTATTAGCATAGCTATACAGCGAGGAAACGCTGCTAGCCTTCTTGGCACTTTACCGCAGCACAGTGATTTCGAGAAAGTTTTCTACTTATGAGTATGTATCCTACATATTCATGATTAGAGAGCCACTCATGGGGTTCCCTGTGTTTAATTTTTATTATATTTAAACTTTGTATGTAGATATATATTATTTAATATTGTTTTAATAAAGTATTGTAAATACTCATAATTTAGAGGAATATATTTAAAAGGAGGATTCCTAGTTTTTATTTAATGACTGCAAGACTTTCCAAAAACGAATTTGTGTTATAGTCCTTTACACATTTTTAAGTGTTAAGTGCAAGAGAGACATTCAGTCAAAATGACACGTGACATAATTTTTGTTTGTGTGTTAATAAGTTTTAATTTTATATATAAAACTAGTATGTTGTGTAGTGCGCGAGTTGCAAGCAACTTGCGTGTTTGCTGTGAAGGAACAACTGCTGCCCACACCAAAGAAGACATGCTACAAGTCAGCGATAAGCCCGCCACCTATAAACTATTCCTACTCGTACCACAACTACTCCCACTACCCCTACTCCTACTCCAACCCCTACCACTACCCCTACTCCAACCCATACCACTACGTCTACCCCTACTGCAATCCCTACCCCTACTCCAACCCCTACCCCTACTCCTACCCCTTTCCACCCCTACCCCTATTACTACCACTACCCCTACCCTACCCTAACCCTACTCCTACCACTACCACTAAAATCGCGATAACTGACGCTTCTCCGGCCGCGGCATCGCTCGCTTCGCTCGCGAATTTAGAAAAATTAGTATGGGGGGGGGGTACGGGGAAAGTGGAAAGAGGTAGAAATCAAATCCCAGTCCATAGGAAAAAAAAAGAAAAAATGTATGAAAATTTGTATGGGATTTTTTTTGTATGGGAGAATTTTTTTTTAACAGATTCGCTAATAGGAACAGATCCTGAACAATAATAATTTCGGCACGTACCCCCTCCGATTTGTAGTTTCTGAGATAATAAACAAAAAAAATGTATGGGAGTTTTTTTTTGTATGGAAGATTTTTTTTTTATGGATTCACTAATAGGAACAGATCCTAAACATTATTAGTTTCGGCACTTTCCCTCTCGGATTTATAGTTTCCGAGATAAAAAACAAAAAAAAAAAAGGGGGGCGAAAAAGGGGGGTTTCGGATTTTTCTGGTACTCACCGGGACCCCCTCTATACGATCCCACCAAAAGTTACCCCCCATCACAACTCTTTCTGGGAGAACAATTCTGTCAGTGAGTGAGTCAGTGGTAATCGAGCTTTATATAGTATAATAATTGGGGAAAACTACAAAATTTTACAAAAATAAAATTGTCTGTAGGGTTTAGTGTAATCCCATCAAAGAAACTTTCATCTGTGTAGTTTTTGCATGAAAGAGCACAGACAGACAGATTAGGTTGTCTCCCTTAGATTGGCAACACTTTTCTCAATAACTTACAGTAAAAAGTGCCCAGCTGAGTCCTGAATATCCACCACCGTGCAGCGTCAATATCCTTAACTGATCAAGGTGCTCCGGCTCTTTAGTTAAGTACACTCTGAAAGATCCACTATCTGTTTCTATATCCAATGCACGATCAAAGTACAACTTCCACGATGCTGGTGTATAGTCTCTCTGACGGGATGCTCCAAATGGTGCTAACCTAAAATTAACAAGTGTAAGATAAAAACAGTAGGATTTCAAAGCAGAGCAAGCTGTTTTTTTGGTTACCTAGATATCAAAGTTTGTTCACTCAAAAATCTGTTTGGTTTGTTGCTTTAGTCAGTTGTATGCATAAACATAAAACAAATAGGTACCTACTACTTAACAACCAAATCAATATGTCATTCAATCAAATTGGATCCCCTCTTAGGTAGACCAATTGAATTGGAATCAAAATTTAAGTAAAATACCAAACAAAAACATGAAGTATGTAATCAAATATTAAGTGGAACCATACATTTCTATGTTCCCAATCCTAACCAAGACACTATGAAAACACAGCTTAATGCTCCATACATTATAGGATGCAAACAATAGTTACATATATCTAAATAGTGTATTTACATAGGTTAGAACAAGACAGATATATTCTATTTGTTTTCCTGATGCCTCCATCAGGGTTTTGATGATTCTGCCAATGTCAAGTTTTGTATCCGTTATAGTATCAATATGACGATTAATTGGTAGCTAAGATGATCCCACACGACAGAACGCCATGACATGAAATCAAGACTAATATAATTATGTGCAAAAAACCCCATTGCGAACCCACAAATTTGATCGAGACAAATACAGAGGCCTCAACCTCACTGACTAATCAACCACCACTGGATAAAAATATTTTGACACAAGATACCAAGTTAAGTCCCAAAACCTGGTACTGGCCATGGTTACCCCAAGTGTTCCTCATTTAACCCGTTTTTGAGGTTTTGAGTACTCTTTGAGTGGCCAGGTCAAGTAATATTCAAATTATATATCAAAATTTTAGTTAAACACAAGTGGTAAAGTTTTATTTATGTGTTTTTTTGACTTGATTGAATTGTTGCACTGCTTTATTACATACTTTAACAATTCAGAAGAGTCAGAGAAGTCTAACATGGACATTCGGTAAATGTTTAGATTATCAAAACCTTTATATTTTATTTTTAAACATGAGATTTTGAGGTTAAGTTTTTCAATGTCAATTTTCTTATAAACTTGTGAACACCGGGGAAAAGTGGTACCTTACCAAGACTTCAAAATAGTTAAAATATGTAATAAAACAGTGCAGCAGTTTAATAAAGTCGAAAAAACACGAAAAGCTCAGGATTAGATAATCTAAACCTTTACCGGACATTCTTATCATTTGATCCCTTGTTTTGATAGTTATTGATACAAATTTTAATAATAATGCTGCACTGATTTACCCAAGATTTACCTACATTATTTGTGATTTGAAATGGTTAACGGTAATTTAATAGCAAAGAGAATTTATAATCACACACTAACAACAAAAAAAGATAGGTATGTACTTACTTTCCTGAGGAACTTGGAGCGCGTGGTGGCAGTTTCGATTTTAACATACTCTTTTGGAGCTCCGACATATTGAACTTGATGCTTATTAATCAATTATTAACAAAAACAAACCACTAAAACTGTATATTGTACAAAGCAAAATAATAATGCAATATATGTATTTGCCGGCTCTCACTGTCACAGACACGTCACAGAGCATAGTATTTTTTTTTTTTTTATGGCAATCGTTCACTTATGAACATTTATGTCAGTGTCACGTCAGTGTATTTAGCATAGAGCTTTTATTTTTTTTGGTTAATTTGTTCCTTTTCAGGATCAGGCAAAGGAACTGAGTCCATACAGCACAAGTCATCATTTTTTTTTCCTTCTTTAGTCTTTATTTAAATAGTAGTCCCCGTCATATATAGTAGTCTGTGATAGTAGTCTGTAGGCTTGGGTAAAAAATATCGATATATCAAAATATCGATATTAATTCAATAAATAATCGATAATTATCGTCGATATTTTAAATCTCGATATATCAATAATCGATATTTTTCCGCATATCAAATTCGATTTTTTATGAGCTCCCGTTCGACTTCTTCTCGATGATTAGGGCCGCATTCGCAAACCAAGTTAATTATTACCTGACAGTAGTCTGTTTCAGTCACTCATTAATGTTTTGCATAAAGCTATCCTTCACTTTACACTTTACCGAGGGAATTTAACTTGTTTGCGAACGCGGCCTAGAAAGAAAGCAATGAATTAATGAGTAAATCGGCTGTATGGTGTCTTCTCCCTTTGCCTAAAACATAAATAACATATATTTCGATATATCAAACGATATAAATCAAATTTTTACACGATATATATCGATAGCTTTGAATAATATCGATACAATATATATCGATATTTTTTTTTCATTTACCTAGGGATGCTTAGTAGTCTGTGAGTAAAAGCTCACATTGACTTCACAAATAAAAGCAGAAAAGCTCACTGATGTAACTTTATGAACTATAATTATTATTATACTCTTTGTATGAACTTGACATAATGGCATTGACAGATGAATGATGGCGGCGGTTTTTTTTATCTTAATTTTCGGAACTTTGGTATTCTGAGTTTGGTATAGTTAGTACTATATAGACATTATTCGAAAAACCATTGTTTATTGCTATTTTGCAAATCATAGACATAATAATGTGCGGTAACTGAGATTTTCGTGTTATTTCGACTTTATTAAGTTGCTAAGGTAAGGTAAGGTATAAGTTTTAGCAGGACGTCATAGGTTTTTGCAAAATTAAGGTTGGAATGATGGAGAAAACTGGACACTAAGAAAAAAAATTAACCGTTTTATACGGATCAGTGACCATGATTTAAACCGATTTCGACGTATTTGGGCTCATTCGACGGAGCTAACGATGGAGATGATAGCTCTTAATTTTGAGCGTTAGCTTCTTAATAGTTTTTAAATTATTTAAAAAAACAATAAAAAACTAAGCGTCCGGACGCTAATCATTGGAGCTGGTTTCCAGCGTCCAAAAGCCTTTTAACCAAGGAATATACTACTCTCTTTCCTTTTAACCTTTGATATGCCTAAGCACCACGGAATTCATATGGTACTACCACAGAGAACCACAGGCAATAACCATAGAGTTATTTTTTATTAAGTAACCGAATAGCGAAAACGCACTTAGTATTTTTAACTACTTTATGTACTTATATAATACTTGTCTGTCTACTACTGTTATTTCTCCTTAATAAATTAATTAATAAATAAATAAACCGAATAATTAAAATAATTTTAATTTAATTATTTATTTTTTAATTATTAAATGCGAAAACGCACTGATCCATAGACTGAGATGGACTATGTGTGCTCTATGACATGTTACGTGTGTTGGTATTTCGGTTGTTTGTGTGTTATGTTGGTGTCCTGTTGTTTCTCCTGTTATGTTGTACAAACATTGTACCTACGCGCCATATATCAGCTGGGTTAGCATATATTTTGACAGCGACACTTTCGTTTCGGTCGAATGGCCTTGAACAGGCCAAAACGTTCATGTCCAACAAGGACCGGCCAGAGATAGCCCGGGGCCGAGAGGTCCGGCCCAACAATTTGCTATGCCGGGTAAAGACAAGTACACAGAATTTGCCCGCACATTGTTGGGCCGGATATTCTCGGACCGGGCATGTCCTGCACAAGAATGCCGAGCAATTTGCTTGGCCGGACAAAGACAAGTACACAAAATTTTCCCGCACATTGTTGGGCCGGACCTCTCGGCCCCGGGCTATCTCTGGCCGGTCCTTGTTGGACATGAATGTTTTGGCCTGTTCAAGGCCATTCGACCGAAACGAAAGTGTCGCTGTCAAAATATATGCTAACCCCGCAGTTTTTTTGTTTTTTTTTTTTTTATTTTATTGATTGGCAATTGTACTAAGATAAGTACATTTCTGCCAGTGTCACGTCGTTATTCAGTTACATATAACTGTCGAAATTTAGTATTGATACCTAGCATAGAGTAACTTATAATCGCCACCCTGATATCTGTGCCCCATACCCTTCGGTTTTTATTTATGGAATTTTGAATATTAAAACGTATGGAACAGAGTTGAAAATCGTTTAATAACAATCCTAATGAACTGATTGATCAAAGACAATATAAACATCATTCATCCCATGGTCTCGTTCAAGGCCGTTCACCTTCTAAAGTTGTTAGAAGTCGTATGGCGGATTTTGGATTTCATTTTCATTTTTCAAAATTAGATTTAGAGCCTAATCTTCCTCAGTTACATGAATATTTTCACATAAGAAGCTTGTTCAGATATTTAGGTTTGTCAAATAACAATGCAATAGTAAAACATATTTGATTATTACAGAAAATGACGTCATTTTCTACAATAGGTACGGGATGTCTCATGTTGAGTTTAACTGCCTGTGAATATAGTCTTGAAGGATTTTAGCTATAAAAAAAGCATTCAATTCTTTATTTTCATTTTAATTTACGTATTTACAAACCATAATAAAGGAAATATTACAATATTAAACGAGACCGCGCGCCGGCCGCCATTCGCGTAAAATTTTGGCAGATAGCGGGTACGACCTAGAGATGGGTAGTTCATGTATGAAGGACAAAAAAGAACTACTTCACCTACACAGAAGCAATATATCTTTAGTTCACTTTAGTACATTCTATGGCCTTTATTCGTAAACGTTTATTAGCAACGTTTTTGTTAAAATATGTTTTGTCACTCTCTAACAAACCTGTCTTTACTAATAATAGAAAGAAACAAAACACATTTTAACAAAAACGTTGCTAATAAACGTTTATGAATAAGGCCGTATATCTTTTAGTTCTTTACTTCACTATAGTACCTACACTCTAGCTGAACGATTGAAGGAATGTATCTTTATAAATGAAGAAGCGAAATACATGCACGACATAAGCATGACAGGTCAATAGGAGACGCGCGTATTTGGTGCCAAAGTAAACGTTATCATATTTTAAAATAAAGTACAAATTATGCTTGACTACAAAAAGTTTGTACTTACCAAATTGTTTTAAATAAAAAAAAATATTATAGACAAATGTACAATAGGTACAATGTATAGGGCAGAATTTTTAACTTGTACTTTGTCGTTTTTTGATTGCTTATTTCTATGTTTATTTTTACTAAAGAGAAATATAATAATCACGTAAATGACCAAATACTTTTATGGTATGATTAGTTTCCGTGATCTAGTGAACTAAATGAACTAAAGAACTAAATAAAGGATATAGTTCTTTGTACGACAATTTCTCAATTTTATAACTTTTGTTGAGATAAGTTAGAATGCAATACATAACGCCTACCAAAATACTTGCTATCTTGTATGTTTCTTTTATATCAGGCGTTATAAACTATGCGCTGTTCATTTTCGTTCCATATACCTAGCCACTTACATTTTGTCATTACGTTTTTCATCTTTAAATTAATTAAACATAATATTTGCATAAAGCCTCGTTTCATTTTATCACTTTTATAAGAAAGAGCCTGGAAATCTCGAGCTCGCGCAGCCATATTGATATACCCTAGGTATATACCTACCTACATTGATTCGATATATTTTTTTCATGTGTATAGAAACACACATGTTAACGAGCAGAAAAAAAACACGGAGCTGAAAGGAACTCGTGAAGAAAAACAAATGTATTTACTAATAAAACAATAATTATTATGTTTTATTATTATTATATTATTTTCCATTTATTTATAACTAGCTTTCTGCCCCGGCTTCGCGCGCGAAATTTTTGTCTCTGTCGATCCGTTGCTCCGTTTTGATGTGAAGTAAGGACAACAAACACTTTCGCATTTATAATATTAGTAAGGATCGTCATATAATGAACATATTACGAGTTAACTCAATAAGTTAGAAAAGTCTTTAAATAAATTTTGTTCAGCAATGTTATTAGTAGTTTGTTTGAATAATATATTATCTGAAAGTGTAAAATAAAATACATACATATTCATAATTAATTACATTTATTGTTCATAATTGAAACTTAAGACTACCGTTTTACAGCGTAACTTATCGTGTACACAAGATCGATGCAATCACAAAATTAATAGTAGGTAGGTACATTTTACTCTCTAATCTTCTTATCAAATATAAGTTCACAGACACCTTAAGGACCCCTAGAGCCTTAGAGGTTCCAAAAAGGGGTACATCACAATTCATTCCTCACTATATCACCACAGTATAATAATGAAATACCCTGCTGCCCTTTTTATGGTAATTATTACTTATATTTCGTAGGCCGTTCGTTGGCCATTTCTTAATATGGCCACCTAAAGTCTGCGCCTTATCGTTGAATTCATAAAAAAGTTGCTAAATTATTATTTGATGATATTTTAGATATTAGTTCATGAAATGGCTGAATCGTAGAGATCGGAAGTTTACAAGAAATGTGGGCAGGGAGTTTTAATACTGTATGTAGAATCATTATTATACTATGCTATCACAGACTTCCAGTCTACCCGTTCACGATAGAACTCAAATATACACCGTGTCGAAAGCGATTCTAAGATAAAGGAAGCAGTGCACGAAAATTAAATTTTGTTTTTACTAATATTTTTGAACATAAAATAAAATATTTACCATGATAAGCATAACGTTTCTGAGGCGGGTGGCGTTCTTTGATAGCAGCGGCATGTACCGCGGCAGTAAATTACAGTATTTAACACATTTAAATATATATATAAACACCGGATGTTATTAACACGGTGTATTAGTTGGAGTTTTACAGGCAAACATTCTAAAATATTTCGCTCAAACTTTAAATGCCTGCGTGGCTGGAGCGCGTCGTTGTGCGTCGCGGCTGTCTCGGTGTTGGGCCCCAGCGCAAGTGTGTGTGGCTGGAGCGCGTCGGTGTGCGTAGCGGCTGTAGCGGAACGCAGTGTGTGCGCGTCCGGGTACAGCGCGGGCGCAGCGGGAAGACAAGGGCGCTCCAGTCGACGTATCCTCGCGGCACGGCTCTGGCTGCAACACTGGCATCTCGTCCCCGTCGGCGCGTGTCGGTACGCCGTCCTCGGCCCCTCTGCGTCGCCTCTGTAACAATTCGGCGTGGGCGTGTGCGCGTCCGGGTACAGCGCGGGCGCAGCAGGAAGCAGCGCGGGCACTTCCGGCGGGATGGAAGCACGCTGTTTCTTGAACATCGATCACATACGGGGCACATGCGCGTTGTCGTCGACGTTCCGAGTTTGGCACTCACGATGAACGCCTTTACTGCTCGCCGTGCTTGTTGCTCCCGCCGGTCTTCAACTAGTATGACTTCCCTGGATGCGAAGCTACTGCAGCGGTCCGCGAACCCGGTCATCGTCACCCAGTCCGGCTGGTCCGCTGTCCGCTCCGCCACGAAGCCGTTGTCTTGTATGCGCGTCGGTCGGTGATCACGTGTTCTGGCGTCGTTGGCTGGCTGGAGTGCTCGAGTAGGCCGCCTGCGTTGCCACGGAGCGGGTTGAAAGGCGACACAGCCCGACGGGGAGCGTCGCGGCACGGCTCTGGCTGCAACACTGGCATCTCGTCCCCGTCGGCGCGTGTCGGTACGCCGTCCTGCAACCCGTCCTCGGCCCTCTGTAACAATTCGGCGTGGGTGTATAATACCGGACTCTGCGTAGGTGAGCGTGGCTGGAGCGCCTCGTTGTGCGTCGCGGCTGTCTCGGTGTTGGGCCCCAGCGCAAGTGTGTGGCTGGAGCGCGTCGGTGTGCGTAGCGGAACGCAGTGTGTGCGCGTCCGGGTACAGCGCGGGCGCAACGGGAAGACAAGGGCGCTCTAGTTAGCAGCACCGGCGTGCGAACGTCGACGACAGAGCTACAGCAGACGCAACGGGCAGCCCGCGGCGATCGCCTACGCCGCGCGCGCCGCCCAGCTTGCGATACCCACATCGATATGCCGGGACTTGCCGGCGTTCTCCGATGTATACAGCGAGTGGCTGCCATACACGGCGGCCTGTGATGAGTCAGCGCAGGTCCTCGACGAGCCGAGGATCATGCAGAACGACGCGGAGGACAACGAGGGAGCCGACGCGTCAACAAGTTCCCGGTCGACTTCGAGTTACACGGCGTGCTCGGCGGCTGGGACAAAGCGGTCCCCTGGCTGCGGTCGGTGATCACGTGTTCTGGCGTCGTTGGCTGGCTGGAGTGCTCGAGTAGGCCGCCTGTATTGCCACGGAGCGGGTTGAAAGGCGACACAGCCCGAAGGGGAGCATCACGGCACGGCTCTGGCTGCAACACTGGCATCTCGTCCCCGTCGGCGCAAGTCGGTACGCCGTCCTCCAACCCGTCCTCGGCCCTCTGTAACAATTCGGCGTGGGTGTATAATACCGGACTCTGCGTAGGTGAGCGTGGCTGGAGCGCCTCGTTGTGCGTCGCGGCTGTCTCGGTGTTGGGCCCCAGCGCAAGTGTGTGGCTGGAGCGCGTCGGTGTGCGTAGCGGAACGCAGTGTGTGCGCGTCCGGGTACAGCGCGGGCGCAACGGGAAGACAAGGGCGCTCTAGTTAGCAGCACCGGCGTGCGAACGTCGACGACAGAGCTACAGCAGACGCAACGGGCAGCCCGCGGCGATCGCCTACGCCGCGCGCGCCGCCCAGCTTGCGATACCCGCATCGATATGCCGGGACTTGCCGGCGTTCTCCGATGTATACAGCGAGTGGCTGCCATACACGGCGGCCTGTGATGAGTCAGCGCAGGTCCTCGACGAGGCGAGGATCATGCAGAACGACGCGGAGGACAACGAGGGAGCCGACGCGTCAACAAGAGGTAAGCTGACAACACATCCGGTCCGCGACGACGTGCTGGCGCTGACGATGGGGCCGCACCATGAAACCGAGGGCGCTCCAGTCGACGTATCCTCGGCCCGGGCTAGCGCCTGTCGGCCCATCTTCATCTCTACCTCGAGGATCTTCATCTCGGCGGCGTAATGTTTTTTTTTTGGGGCGCGACTTGGTCGACCTCTTGCTGCGTGGTACGCTTGGTGGTCGAGGCGCCGGTGATCGCCGACTCTGCTCCGCGATCGCTGGGTTCGACGTTGAGCACGTCGCGGATGTGTCGCTACTGGTGGCGGCCTCCGTCTTGGCGGTCCGCGCCCCCGAGCGCACCGTCCCTGCACCTCCTGCAGCCGACGCAACGCGGTCGACTTCGAGTTGCGCGGCGTGCTCGGCGGCTGGGACAAAGCGGTCCCCTGGCTGCGGTCGGTGATCACGTTTTCTGGCGTCGTTGGCTGGCTGGAGTGCTCGAGTAGGCCGCCTGTGTTGCCACGGAGCGGGTAGAAAGGCGACACAGCCCGACGGGGAGCGTCGCGGCACGGCTCTGGCTGCAACACTGGCATCTCGTCCCCGTCGGCGCGTGTCGGTAGGCCGTCCTCCAACCCGTCCTCGGCCCTCTGTAACAATTCGGCGTGGGTGTATAATACCGGACTCTGCATAGGTGAGCGTGGCTGGAGCGCGTCGTTGTGCGTCGCGGCTGTCTCGGTGTTGGGCCCCAGCGCAAGTGTGTGTGGCTGTAGCGGAACGCAGCGTGTGCGCGTCCGGGTACAGCGCGGGCGCAGCGGGAAGACAAGGGCGCTCCAGTTAGCAGCACCGGCGTGCGAACGTCGACGCCAGAGCTACAGCAGACGCAACGGGCAGCCCGCGGCGATCGCCTACGCCGCGCGCGCCGCCCAGCTTGCGATATCCGCATATGCCGCGGGACTTGCCGGCGTTCTCCGATGTATACAGCGAGTGGCTGCCATACACGGCGGCCTGTGAAGAGTCAGCGCAGGTTCTCGACGAGCCGAGGATCATGCAGAACGACGCGGAGGACAACGAGGGAGCCGACGCGTCAACAAGTTCCCGGTCGACTTCGAGTTACGCGACGTGCTCGGCGGCTGGGACAAAGCGGTCCCCTGGCTGCGGTCGGTGATTACGTGTTCTGGCGTCGTTGCTGGCTGGAGTGCTCGAGTAGGCCGCCTGTGTGCACACCCCACGGTGACTGTTGACGGACTGCGACGCGGCAACGGCAGACGCACCCCTGCTGACGGGGTGCGCGGGGGATGGGGAGTGCGGTACCGCGGGTAAGGCGGGGTGTGAAGCGGGCAACGGGACGTGCGGGGCGAGGAAGACCGTAGGCAGGATGGCCTTTCTGGGAATTTCGCCCGGGCTAGGGCGGCTAAATGCACCCCAGATGCTCAGGCTACCGACTCTGTTGGTAATTTATTAAATTTACAATAATACAAGTACACACACAATATATAGAAAATTCGGAGAACCTAAGCTATCCGCGAACTAGGTATATGCGGGTCAATTTAGGGGCAAGTCGGGAACATCATGTTTATGTAAATCTTATATTGTGGGTTCCAAACTGTGGAGTTATATTCTAGTATAGGTCTAACCAGTGCATTAAAAAGTACCATAATGGTATTATGAGTCATTTCCGTCGCCGTATCTAAAATATCGGGCGGAGTCAAATTTTCTTGACTTTCACTGATCTCAGACATTTTTGAACAAGAATGAAAATTATCCACGAAATTCTGTAACTACAACAAAACGTATTCAATCAGTGGTGCCAAAACCTAGCAGATCACCGCGCATGCGTTAAAGCGGGCGCTGTCATAGACAAGTAAAAATTGCAATGAAAACTTTTTGTAATGCTAAAAAATGGAACTGCATGTGCGTTTCATTAGAAAAAAAAATTGATGGAACCTCGTTGGTGATCAACTTTTTGGATTTACCTGTATCGTAATGGTAACAAAAAAAACTTTTTAACATTATTTTGAGAGAAAAAGTGTTATAAAGTGTTTATTTCAAAGTATGTCAATATAAATTCGTTTTGAAGTTTATAATTCGAATTTTAGGATATGAGAGTAGATAAAAAGCATTTACAGTTGATTGTACTTTAGTTGAAAGTTGAAATACCTACGACCGACTTTGTTCATAATCAAAATTTTATTGCAGGCATTATAGTGTAACATTGTTAAGGGTCCTATATCCATGATTTGTACGGGAGATAAACTATTCCCAAGTTCTCTGTAAATAATCCACCTGTGTCACAGTAATTTAGCATATAGTTACTTATTCAATATATCTAAGTGAAATAGCCGTTATTTTTTCAATTGGTTTTATTGAATGGGTGGTAGAATAAAGGATTATTTTGCCCCTGCTTACTCCTTCATAATCTATCACAAAGTTCTATTGTTTTAAAGCGCTGTTATGCTGTTACCTATCTATATGCTAAATTGCAGTGACACAGGTGAATTATTTACAGAGAAATAGGGAATACAACTAACTTTGTTCATAATAAAAATTTAATTGCAAGCGTTATAGTGCAACATCGTTAAGTTACATGTATCTAAAATAGAACATTAAAACTAAAACTTAAGATCAAATCAAAATATTTATGATTGTCCAGTAGTTTTTGCGTGAAAACCTCACAGACAAACAGACAGATGTGGTGGGGGACTTGGTTTATAATATGTAGTGAGTATGGTACTTCCGTAATAGAAAAAAACAATGTTAATAAAGTGGTATTAGTTATTCCTTACCTCATATCAGTGACTTCAGCAGACGAGGTGGTCGGCTCTTTAAAACACACATCTTCCTGGCTATCCGGCTCCTCCATAATAACATCATGTGAGGGTAGAGGATCTCGCCGGGAGACTGACGCTTCCTCCACGGGCATGTAGCCTTCTACTTCGTGTGTGGCTAGCAGATCCGTTTCGCAACTGGAATTTAGTTGTAATACACGCTATACTATGATCAAATGCATTAGGCCGTTTAGTTAGAACTTCACGTGTTACCGACCCTAGGGTATACAGCGGAAAATGGGTATTTTTTCCCTTAGCCGCTACGATGCTATTTATGAGGATATACCAAATTCTAAACAAACAGTAGTTTTTTTTAATACACATAATATCTTGAATACCTTGAATCTAATCTAAACATAAAAAATAACTAAATAAACCAGGTCCGCGTGGAATAGTGGCAAGAATACTGGCTGAATCGCGATGCTTATTCGTTGAGCGAGGAAGGAGCCAGCCCTCTTGTCACCAGAAGAGAGGATCAGTCGAGGGGTAAACTTTTTGGCATTTGAACTCCACGGCCTAGATTTTCTACAACAAACGGCACAAAGTAGTTTTCAACAATTGAACTATATTTGCGAAGTTTTGTAAGTACTTTGTTTAACATTTTTTTTGTTCTATACCTAACTTTTAAAATGTACATGTCTTGTTTGAATATGTGTACCTAAGTTTAAACAATATTTTTGAATAACGTCACTGTTTGATTGTTATTTTTTAAATATGTATGTATATGGTAGTTATCTTTGTTGTATAGTTGTTTGTTGTTCTAAATAAAATATCTAACGAATGGAGAGTTCTAATCAGGTATATTTAGCAGTACTTTCATAGAAGCCTAAAAGTGCCAGAGTTTTGGTCTAAACGATAAAACCAATACGAATTTATATTATTGTTTACATTTTCGCATGTTGACCAATCAATCTCCTTTCTCGATCAACTGCATAAACTCGAATTATTTGTTGCAACATAATTTTTTGGTCTTCTAGTTCTTTCTCACTTCTTATTTCTGTATGGGCCCGTCCAGTGCGCCCCGCAAATTTACTTGTGGTTTCATACCTAAATTGCGGAGTGCGCCAGGCCTGGCTATATCGAATATTTACCTCATTTATGTTAGTTGAGAATTGTTTTAATTGCTTATAGAAGTGGCAATGCACAACAATCCAACAACTCAGAGTAAAAGCGTCTATATGTATGTAATGTATTGAATATTTTCACTTGTGTCATCTATCGACGACCCGCCCATCTTCACACGGGTATAAAAGTTGTTACCTATGAAAAACTACATTTGGGAATGAAATATTGTATTGGGATAAAAACTAGCTTATTAGATGTCACTCTGCTTCTAACAACAAAAAGGACAAACAATCACACTTTAGCATTTATAATATCAGTTAGGATAAATTACTTACTTGACAATCTGACTGGGCATAGACACTCTGGCTGACTCCACGTTCCTCACCTGACCACTACGAACGCTAAAACAATAAAATACATACTATTTTAGTATCATTTCAATATCAATATACAGAAATAACTGTTTTTAGATGTTAGCAATGTTTGTGCAGAAACTGTAGGGTTAGCATATTTAGGACCACATCTATTTGCCCGGGCATTGTTGGGTTGGACATTCTGATTTCGATGAAACTGTCAGGTATCATTAGACTATATGTTTGTGATTAATTAAATGAGTTCATTACTTACCACCACTCTATAGCATGCTCTATACTTTTGAAATGTGTAGGTCTACCACGGAGGAAACTCTGCATACTGGCTAGCGACTCCATTGCAGTGCCTGAAACATTTTAAATCACCATTCAGGAATTTATCATACTTAGATAATAAATATGGACAAAGTATGTTGACATAAAGGGTCTGTTTTAGACATATTATCTTAATAATAAATAAATTCGGACAACAATGATCCCTTCAGTCAAACTCTAGAACCTCTCACGGAACCCTGTACCGGGCCTCTGGAACAAGTAACCCAGTCCAGTGCTCCAGGAAGCCCGAGTCATTCAATACCCCTCCACGAAACCTGGATAGCGACGATGCGGCTTTTTGAGCATAACTGCATTAAAGTCATAGATGTGTGCATTCGCGAACATGCCAGAAGCGAGGCAGCCGCAGGACGCAGCCGCGAAGTGCAGTTTGCTTGGACAGAGTAATTTTGACTGCATTCATACACTTTGCAAACCTACATGCTTTAGTATAGCCAATAAAAGCTTTGTTTGAAATGTCTTAAGAATAGAGATAAATAGTAGCTAATATTAGACCCTCCAACTATCTTTGTGCAAATAAAATCACCTTGATCTGATGCTCTGTTTTGATGTTTATAATATTAGTAGGAACAAGTTATCTATGTACATATTGAGATGAAACAGAAAGTTCCCTACTCTAAATACAAACTATGATATCTGAAAATTTCATCAAAATACATTCAGCCGTTTCTGACAAACACTACACTACGAGAGATCAGCTAAACGAGGGAGACTTGATCTTCAGCTGGGTACCCTGGAACCGTAACATGGTTTCGGGAGCTGTAAGGCAACCCGTGAAGAAAGAAAAAAAATCTATACTTACAGCTTTGCATTGTTTACAATATTATAGTCGATTCAAAAAAAAGGTGTCTAAAGTAGTAAATAAAAAAAAATTTTTGTCAGAAATTAAATACTTAGTCAATCTAAAATACAATTTATACCCCTCCGGCCGTTTTCGCAACTGCGATTCACAACCAGTTGCGAAACAATATGTCTAAAATAGTCAATCAAACATTTTTTTTATAATATTATGTGACTAAAGTACAATTACAATTAAAAAATACAAATCAAAACTGACAGTAAAAAAAAATTTAGAAGGATCACTATGCCCATGGATGCTTATCATCCAAGTAATCTGATATCCTATAATAATTTTTGTTAATTAATTTAACTTTGAATCTATTAAATGGTAGGTTTTGTATATCAGAGGGGATCTTATTATAAAATTGGATATATATAACCCCTTAAAAGAATTATTGATTTTGTGGAGTCGACTCACACAACCCACAAGTTTATCTTTATTTCTGGTATTGATGTTGTGTATTCTATTTCTCTTAAAATGAATCATTAAATTTTCAAATATATACTGTGAAGGAAAGGTGAGAATTATCTCTACACTCCTGGTTTCAATTGGTAAATAGAATGCACAGCTCTTTTTTGCAAATCAACCAACCAACCATCTCTTTATATGTCAGACAGACAAGAAAATGATAATAATAAAAAAGGTGACACCTTCAACAACATCGATGACTGCCAACCCCTGAACATAGTTCACCAATAGGGGATGATGGGCCGCGTGGACTGCTACCGCTCCACCCATGGAGTGTCCGATGAGCAGTAGGGGCGGTGCAACCATACCCCACAATCTCGACACGACCGCCTGCACATCACTGGGGGTAAAGAAACAGAGGTCTTTGTAAGGGAGATTATCAAAAGTATATAAGTATGGTGTTAGTTTGCAATTGCGTTTCCTAAATTATATTGTCACTATCACACATGACGACAATCTCGTAAAAGCTAAGAAAAATAAACAATCGAAATATCTTGACTTGGCTCACGAGATTTTCGACATGTGGGATGTGAAGTCGTATAATTCCGGCAATTAACTTGAACATATGTCACCTACTGCGCAGTACAAATACCTATTTATTTTAAGATTTTTTATTTATTAAGATTTAAGATACCAATACTTGTGATAGTCAAAAGTCTGTTTGCCAAGAGTTTGTTGACTGTCACCTTATGAGCCTTGAGGTTGGCAGTTGGGTCAATAGCCAATACCAGAAGGTCAGTACCTGCAGTCAGCATGGCACATATTGTGAGGAGGTTCCTGTCTCTGCAACCCCAACCACATATCTGAAAGTGCTTTTTGTATGAACTCAAGAACATATATATTTCTGACACATAAAACAGCTTGCTGGGGCTAACTTTTCCCCCGGGCTTGATTCACATATACATTAATGCTCAGCTCCTAAACATGATAGGTCCATGTTTAATAATCATAAACCTTCTCGGTGAATCAACCTATCTAATAGTGAAAACTGCAACAAAATCTGTTAAGTAGTCTTAATGTGGCAGATGTTTGTTTTATAATATGAATTATAATATAATGATATGGCTAAAGTTAATATTGAAGCAACTTACTTAGCCAGAGTTTCAGCACTTAGATCATTAGGATTTCCGGCTTTGGTCTCCCCGTGGCCACGAATATCCATCGACACAACTTGGCATTCAATCAGTTTTGTCACTTCATGCTGAAAATGTTATACAACTTGAGTTAGTCATTTTGATATAACATCAAGGCCATATACAGGGGGGAGGGTACAATTGTTATTGACATTCTAGTGCAAGTCAATTACTTACTTAGTCCATTTGATATGAAATTATAACTATAGATATTGTGTGAATTGTCCATAATGTATTTATTAATAATGACTAAACCTTTAATATAAAACATGAAATAAAAATTAGAAGTTACGGAAGAAAGCTACCTATACAAATAAAACTAATGAAATGTCTGTCTGTGATTTGAAAATTAGTACCAAGTATCTAAGTGGGATTTAGGGGATATGATTTATGCTATATAATAGATATCTAAGCATATTATAATTATAACTATTGTATGTCTATATATGTCCAAATAGTTTTAAAACACCATAATGGATTTGGTCAACATTTTACATACCTACCTGTAAAATGTGTCCTGAAATGAAAATAAAATATAGAGTAGGTACAGGTGATGGAGAAGGCTAGTCACGGAAGCAATATTTTTTGTTTTCATTACAACATAGGTACATGTTATATCATTGAATAACATAGAACATTTTGATTCTCTCACTTTTTAATAACAACATTTATAAACAGAGATATTTAGAGGAATAGTATAATACCAAGGCACACTAGTCTTAATGATGTCATTCGTAGGGCCCTTGCCACTGTCCACGTGCCAGCTATATTAGAGCCGACTGGTATAGCACGTGATGATGGAAAGAGGCCCGACAGTATGACACTCGTTTCCCCGGACGCAGGGAAGACCGTTAGTGTGGGACGCTACCTGTGTGATACATTGGCGGCTTCTCACGTCCAGGCTACGTCTAATAATGCTGGTGCAGCAGCAACAAAAGCTGAAAACCCCAAACGGCGTAAGTACGCAAACCTTGCACAAGATATACCTTGGACAACGTATTAGCATAGCTATACAGCGAGGAAACGCTGCTAGCCTTCTTGGCACTTTACCGCAGCACAGTGATTTCGAGAAAGTTTTCTACTTATGAGTATGTATCCTACATATTCATGATTAGAGAGCCACTCATGGGGTTCCCTGTGTTTAATTTTTATTATATTTAAACTTTGTATGTAGATATATATTATTTAATATTGTTTTAATAAAGTATTGTAAATACTCATAATTTAGAGGAATATATTTAAAAGGAGGATTCCTAGTTTTTATTTAATGACTGCAAGACTTTCCAAAAACGAATTTGTGTTATAGTCCTTTACACATTTTTAAGTGTTAAGTGCAAGAGAGACATTCAGTCA
This sequence comes from Nemapogon koenigi, assembly GCA_963924495.1. Lineage (NCBI taxonomy): Eukaryota > Metazoa > Arthropoda > Insecta > Lepidoptera > Tineidae > Nemapogon > Nemapogon koenigi. The sequence goes on from OZ004629.1 coordinate 25,587,993, forward strand.
AAATGACACGTGACATAATTTTTGTTTGTGTGTTAATAAGTTTTAATTTTATATATAAAACTAGTATGTTGTGTAGTGCGCGAGTTGCAAGCAACTTGCGTGTTTGCTGTGAAGGAACAACTGCTGCCCACACCAAAGAAGACATGCTACAAGTCAGCGATAAGCCCGCCACCTATAAACTATTCCTACTCGTACCACAACTACTCCCACTACCCCTACTCCTACTCCAACCCCTACCACTACCCCTACTCCAACCCATACCACTACGTCTACCCCTACTGCAATCCCTACCCCTACTCCAACCCCTACCCCTACTCCTACCCCTTTCCACCCCTACCCCTATTACTACCACTACCCCTACCCTACCCTAACCCTACTCCTACCACTACCACTAAAATCGCGATAACTGACGCTTCTCCGGCCGCGGCATCGCTCGCTTCGCTCGCGAATTTAGAAAAATTAGTATGGGGGGGGGGGTACGGGGAAAGTGGAAAGAGGTAGAAATCAAATCCCAGTCCATAGGAAAAAAAAAGAAAAAATGTATGAAAATTTGTATGGGATTTTTTTTGTATGGGAGAATTTTTTTTTAACAGATTCGCTAATAGGAACAGATCCTGAACAATAATAATTTCGGCACGTACCCCCTCCGATTTGTAGTTTCTGAGATAATAAACAAAAAAAATGTATGGGAGTTTTTTTTTGTATGGAAGATTTTTTTTTTATGGATTCACTAATAGGAACAGATCCTAAACATTATTAGTTTCGGCACTTTCCCTCTCGGATTTATAGTTTCCGAGATAAAAAACAAAAAAAAAAAAGGGGGGCGAAAAAGGGGGGTTTCGGATTTTTCTGGTACTCACCGGGACCCCCTCTATACGATCCCACCAAAAGTTACCCCCCATCACAACTCTTTCTGGGAGAACAATTCTGTCAGTGAGTGAGTCAGTGGTAATCGAGCTTTATATAGTATAATAATTGGGGAAAACTACAAAATTTTACAAAAATAAAATTGTCTGTAGGGTTTAGTGTAATCCCATCAAAGAAACTTTCATCTGTGTAGTTTTTGCATGAAAGAGCTGTCGGATTGAGGGGTAGCCAGGCCGGGTAGGTATTGCAGGAAAACTCGTAGTAAACTTTTCACCATTCGTTTATTGGTCGAATTAACAAGGAAGAACAAACAGCAAAAGAACAACCAGTAAAAGCATCCGTAAGGAGCCAAGGAGGAAGCCGTCAAAGGAGAAGGAGCCGTCAAAGGAGAAGGAGCCGTAAGGAGAAGGAGCCGTAAGGAGAAGGAGCGCACTGTAATAAAAATGAACTACACATTACTACAGGGCGTTAAGCTATTGAAGTAACACAATACAAAGTATGATAAAATTACTTACAATACTTATTTGCGCTCCTTTTATATAAACATAGATATTAGTTCTTGAATACTGATTCAATACATTTTATATAGTTATTTACTTAGTTGATAAAATAGAAATATAATAAATTTTACAATTGGCAGAGTACTGCCTAAGTCAACAGTTTGTGAAGGAATGAGTAAAATTTTAATTTAGGTTCCACACATCGGATATTTGAAAATAACATACAATGTTCTATTGAATTAAAATGAACAATATCGTGTTCTAAAATCAAAATAAATGCTATTTATGATGGCCAGCTTGTAAGCGGCCAGGAAAATAAGGTCGTATCATCACAGAGCACAGACAGACAGATTAGGTTGTCTCCCTTAGATTGGCAACACTTTTCTCAATAACTTACAGTAAAAAGTGCCCAGCTGAGTCCTGAATATCCACCACCGTGCAGCGTCAATATCCTTAACTGATCAAGGTGCTCCGGCTCTTTAGTTAAGTACACTCTGAAAGATCCACTATCTGTTTCTATATCCAATGCACGATCAAAGTACAACTTCCACGATGCTGGTGTATAGTCTCTCTGACGGGATGCTCCAAATGGTGCTAACCTAAAATTAACAAGTGTAAGATAAAAACAGTAGGATTTCAAAGCAGAGCAAGCTGTTTTTTTGGTTACCTAGATATCAAAGTTTGTTCACTCAAAAATCTGTTTGGTTTGTTGCTTTAGTCAGTTGTATGCATAAACATAAAACAAATAGGTACCTACTACTTAACAACCAAATCAATATGTCATTCAATCAAATTGGATCCCCTCTTAGGTAGACCAATTGAATTGGAATCAAAATTTAAGTAAAATACCAAACAAAAACATGAAGTATGTAATCAAATATTAAGTGGAACCATACATTTCTATGTTCCCAATCCTAACCAAGACACTATGAAAACACAGCTTAATGCTCCATACATTATAGGATGCAAACAATAGTTACATATATCTAAATAGTGTATTTACATAGGTTAGAACAAGACAGATATATTCTATTTGTTTTCCTGATGCCTCCATCAGGGTTTTGATGATTCTGCCAATGTCAAGTTTTGTATCCGTTATAGTATCAATATGACGATTAATTGGTAGCTAAGATGATCCCACACGACAGAACGCCATGACATGAAATCAAGACTAATATAATTATGTGCAAAAAACCCCATTGCGAACCCACAAATTTGATCGAGACAAATACAGAGGCCTCAACCTCACTGACTAATCAACCACCACTGGATAAAAATATTTGGACACAAGTTACCAAGTTAAGTCCCAAAACCTGGTACTGGCCATGGTTACCCCAAGTGTTCCTCATTTAGCCCGTTTTTGAGGTTTTGAGTACTCTTTGAGTGGCCAGGTCAAGTTATATTCAAATTATATACTTTAATATCAAAATTTTAGTTAAACACAAGAGGTAAAGTTTTATTTTATGTGTTTTTTTGACTTGATTGAATTGTTGCACTGCTTTATTACATACTTTAACAATTCAGAAGAGTCAGAGAAGTCTAACATGGACATTCGGTAAATGTTTAGATTATCAAAACCTTTATATTTTATTTTAAACATGAGTTTTTGAGGTTAAGTTTTTCAATGTCAATTTTCTTATAAACTTGTGAACACCGGGGAAAATTGGTACCTTACCAAGACTTCAGAGTATGTAATAAAACAGTGCAGCAGTTTAATAAAGTCGAAAAAACACGAAAGTTCAGGATTAGATAATCTAAACCTTTACTGGACATTCTTATCTAAATCAAAGCACTAAATGTTTGCATTTGATCCCTTGTTTTGATAGTTATTGATACAAATTTTAATAATAATGCTGCACTGATTTACCCAAGATTTACCTACATTATTTGTGAGTTGAAATGGTTAACGGTAATATAATGGCAAAGAGAATTTATAATCACACACTAACAACAAAAAAAGATAGGTATGTACTTACTTTCCTGAGGAACTTGGAGCGCGTGGTGGCAGTTTCGATTTTAACATACTCTTTTGGAGCTCCGACATATTGAACTTGATGCTTATTAATCAATTATTAACAAAAATAAACCACTAAAACTGTATATTGTACAAAGCAAAATAATAATGCAATTTATATATTTGCCGGCTCTCACTGTCACAGAGCAAGTAAAAGACTCACTGTCACAGAGCATAGTAATAGAGTCCCCGTCATAATATATAGTAGTCTGTGATAGTAGTCTGTAGTTACTTGCTCTGTGGTCTGTAGGCTTCGTAGGCTTGGGTAAAAAATATCGATATATCAAAATATCGATATTAATTCAATAAATAATCGATAATTATCGTCGATATTTTAAATCTCGATATATCAATAATCGATTTTTTTTTTCGACTTCTTCTCGATGATTATGGCCGCATTCGCAAACCAAGTTAATTATTACCTGACAGTAGTCTGTTTCAGTCACACATTAATGTTTTGCATAAAGCTATCCTTCACTTTACACTTTACCGAGGGAATTTAACTTGTTTGCGAACGCGGCCTAGAAAGAAAGCAATGAATGAATGAGTAAATCGGCTGTATGGGCTCTGCTCCCTTTGCCTAAAACATAAATAACATTTCGATATATCAAACGATATAAATCAAATTTTTACACGATATATATCGATAGCTTTGAATAATATCGATACAATATATATCGATTTTTTTTTTCATTTGCCCAACCCTAGTAGTCTGTGAGTAAAAGCTCACATTGACTTCACAAATAAAAGCAGAAAAGCTCACTGATGTCTGAGCGAAACTTTATGAACTATAATTATTATTATACTCTTTGTATGAACTTGACATAATGACATTGACAGATGAATGATGGCGGCGGTTTTTTTATCTTAATTTTCGGAACTTTGGTATAGTTAGTACTATACAGACATTATTCGAAAAACCATTGTTTATTGCTATTTTGCAAATCATGACATAATAATGTGCGGTAACTGAGATTTTCGTGTTATTTCGACTTTATTAAGGTAAGGTTGCTAAGGTAAGGTAAGGTATAAGTTTTAGCAGGACGTCATAGGTTTTTGCAAAATTAAGGTTGGAACATAGAGTACTAAGCCTATGGTGGGGCCATAGACGGGCTTCCCCTTTCGCCAATTTTTCCCCCTTTGACCAGTTATACTGACCAGCAGCCTAATTGCGTAACTTTGATAGTGATCCAATCACTATCATTTTTTACAGATAAAGGTCGAATTTAGCCCCGCACTTTTCGAAATGTGTATTTTCGTTAATTGTGCTACATTGTGCTGCGTTTGTGCCGTACTGTGCCGCAAAAATTTGCTCAATATCTCAAACAGTTTTTGAGAAAAAAAATAAAAACAATTAAAAACGTGAAATTTTCGTTTACCTCTCCCCCCGCCAAAAGTGGCAGAAAAATTTGTTCGATGATTTATACCCTTCACGTCTCCTTTGGTAAATACTCAAAGGGTTGGAATGATGGAGGAAACGGGACACTAAGAAAAAAAATAACCGTTTTATACGGATCAGTGACCATGATTTAAACCGATTTGGACGTATTTGGGCTCATTCGACGGAGCTAACGATGGAGATGATAGCTCTTAATTTTGAGCGTTAGCTTCTTAATAGTTTTTAAATAATCAATAAAAAACTATGCGTCCGGACGCTAATCATTGGAGCTGGTTTCCAGCGTCCAAAAGCCTTTTAAAAAAGTAAATAATAGAACATGACAATGTTGTTTTTGATTGCTCCGTCAACAATTTCTCAATTTTATAACTTTTGTTGAGATAAGTTAGAATGCAATACATAACGCCTACCAAAATGCTTGCTATCTTGTATGTTTCTTTTATATCAGGCGTTATAAACTATGCGCTGTTCATTTTCGTTCCATATACCTAGCCACTTACATTTTGTCATTACGTTTTTCATCTTTAAATTAATTAAACATAATATTTGCATAAAGCCTCGTTTCATTTTATCACTTTTATAAGAAAGAGTCAGGAAATCTCTAGCTCGCGCAGCCATATCGATATACCCTAGGTATATACCTACCTACATTGATTCGATATATTTTTTTCATGTGTATAGAAACACACATGTTAACGAGCAGAAAAAAAAACACAGAGCTGAAAGGAACTCGTGAAGAAAAACAAATGTATTTACTAATAAAACAATAATTATTAGGTTTTATTATTATTATATTATTTTCCATTTATTTATAACTAGCTTTCTGCCCCGGCTTCGCGCGCGAAATTTTTGTCTCTGTCGATCCGTTGCTCCGTTTTGATGTGAAAGAAGGACAACAAACACTTTCGCATTTATAATATTAGGTAGTAAGAATCAGTCATATCGTCATTAATGAACATAATATTACAACGAGTTAACTCTGCTGATTGATTAAAGTTAGAAAAGTCTTTAAATAAATTTTGTTCAGCAATGTTATTAGTAGTTTGTTTGAATAATATATTATCTGAAAGTGTAAAATAAAATACATACATATTCATAATTAATTACATTTATTGTTCATAATTGAAACTTAAAAGACTACCGTTTTACAGCGTAACTTATCGTGTACACAAGATCGATGCAATCACAAAATTAATAGTAGGTAGGTACATTTTACCTCTAATCTTCTTATCAAATACAATTAGCCTTTAGAACCCCAGAGCCTTAGAGGTCCCAAAAAGGGGTACAACATCACAATTCATTCCTCACTATATCACCACAGTATAATAATGAAATACCCTGCTGCCCTTTTTATGGTAATTAGTACTTATATTTCGTAGGCCGTTCGTTGGCCATTTCTTAATATGGCCACCTAAAGTCTGCGCCTTATCGTTGAATTCATAAAAAAGTTGCTAAATTATTATTTGATGATATTTTAGATATTAGTTCATAAAATGGCTGAATTCTACGATCGGAAGTTTACAAGAAATGTGGGCAGGGAGTTTTAATACTGTATGTAGAATCATTATTATACTATGCTATCACAGACTTCCAGTCTACCCGTTCACGATAGAACTCAAATATACACCGTGTCGAAAGCGATTCTAAGATAAAGGAAGCAGTGCACGAAAATTAAATTTTGTTTTTACTAATATTTTTGAACATAAAATAAAATATTTACCATGATAAGCATAACGTTTCTGAGGCGGGTGGCGTTCTTTGATAGCAGCGGCATGTACCGCGGCAGTAAATTACAGTATTTAACACATTTAAATATATATATAAACACCGGATGTTATTAACACAGTGTATTAGTTGGAGTTTTACAGGCAAACATTCTAAAATATTTCGCTCAAACTTTAAATGCCTGCGAGGAAAAGGTATAGTTAAAACTAAAATGAAAACGTAGACCTACAAATATAATTTGTACTTTGAAATCGTCATGGACAAAATTTAGCTTCGGAATGGTTCTTGGATTTTTTATTTGGCAACTTTACTAAGATTTACAACAATATACAATTAGACAACATTTTAATGAAAAATATGGGACAAGTATTTTTGTTTTATTTTTTATTTAATACCAATTTTATATACTTCGAATATGATAGGCAATATATTATGTGGCCAATCCTTTTTTATTTTAATTGTCCCAAAGTCATGTCAAAAAAACGTGTTATCACTTTTAGCTAATAACTTTGACCTCATTATTCATAATTTTAGTCGAAACTTTGCCCTCATTATTCATAATTTTAGTCGATTGTCGTATATTTCAAATAAATTTAAATATCTATATTTGTAACAAATAATTTATATACGGGTCCGTCCCAAAAATTAAATGTTGTCAATTGAGATATGGTAGGTAATGTATTTTTTCAATTAAAACGAATGTTGTAACCTTGTCTACGCTAATCTTATAGTACTAAGTTATAAAACTAGGAAACAAAGATAAATACTAAATTATATTTTTGACTAAAGAACTACTTAAATGTGATAGTGGAATGTTTCAATCAGATCTAATGACCAATGAATGTATGAACAGATTATATTTAGACCGGCGCATGCTGTCTATATGTATGACTGCGCTAATCTCGAAAACCACTAAACTAATTTTAATAATTCCACTATTCGAATGTGAATTTGTCGAAGGTTTGTGAACAATTTTATAGACTTAATAGTATTTGAAACAAGTAGAGAAAAAAATAGATCATGCTACATAATTCGTTTGATATATTATATAACAACATTATGTAGGAAAATTTTCAGTATACATTATCCGACAAACCGTACAAAGAGGCTTTTCCACCTATATACCTCAACAGAGCTGGTCACTCGTTAGGTATAGCCTCAAAAAAATCTTCAGCTAAGTGAGGAAGACTTATTGTCTTCCGCTGGGTACCCTGGGGCCGGCAACGGTTTCCCGGGAGCTGTAAAGCAAATAAATAATAATATCATGAACATCGAGAATGGTCAGTTTGGGGAATTATGAAACTGTAAAGCTCTAGGCTGGTTGGTTTCCTATGGTTCGCAAGGGCAATGTTGTCATATATATTTAACAATACACGTAACTCCCTACGTGTCACGAAACATATTGGATTAAACTCACTAGTGCTTCGAATCCATCTACTTAATACATAAAATTCAGATATAAAATAACATTATATCTATCGCCTAAAAACTACACAATAGGTAACGGGTAACTTTTCATTTGGTTTAATTATGGGATAAAGCAAGATATTTTACTTGGGTCCTATACTGGGATTTTTTCTGGGATAAACATTCCCAATTTCTCTGTAAATAATCCACCTGTGTCACTTTAATTTAGCATATAGTTACTTATTGAATATATCTAAGTGAAATAGCTCTTATTTTTTCAATGGGTTTTATTTAATAGGAAATATGGGTGGTTTAACTTCGTCTTCCACTGGGTACCCTGGAGCCGGCACCGGTTCCTAGAGCTGTAAGCTTTGAGATACTCAAAGGCTGTAAGGCAATCCGTGAAGAATAAAAAAAAAAAAAAAAATGGGTAGTTTAACTTTGCCCCTGCTGTCTCTTTCATAATCTATCACAAAACTCTAATTTTTTTTAAAGCGCTGTTATACCATTACCTTTCAATTATATATATCGAAATTTTTGGTAGCTTATTGAAAATTTATAATAATATTTTTTTTATTATTTTTGCCAAATAAAAAATCATATTTTTTTTTTGAATTTTCAATTAGCTACAAAAAAGCGATATATATAATTGAAGAATAATAGTATAAGAGCGCTTTAAAAAAATTAAGAGTTTTGTGATAGATTATGAAAGAGACAGCAGGGGCAGAATAATCTTTTATTCGACCATCCATATTTCCTATTAAATAAAACCAATAAAAAAAAATAACGACTATTTCACTTAGATATATTGAATAAGTAACACCTATATCTATGCTAAATTACAGTGACACAGGTGGAGTATTTACAGAAGGGAATAGTAATATCTTCATACAAAAGGGCCCTTAAGGTAATAACAAGAAAGTCTACACTACAAGCGTTCATACACAGCTACGGATACACTATCTGTAATATGTGCGAAAAAAGAACCGTCATAGGAATTTAGCATACTTATTTTTTGTGTCTTTCTACTCATCAACAGTTAATAATTACTAATATAGTTCACTGCGTACCTACATGCTACAACAATATTTAATTATTTATTACATCTAAGTTTATCAAAAAAAATAACAAGTTTTATATATGTAGTTTTTGCCTACGATCTGTATGCATTAGAAATAAACAAATTATTCGAAATAAAATTTTGTATGATAAATATATAGCTGTCAAAAATCAAAAATATCTCAGAACAGAATAATAGTAAAAGTAATATGACTATGATAACTCGAGATAGGCATCAATCAGGTCATCAATTCGCGACGGCAATGTGTTCATACTTTATTGTATATAATTAATACAGTTCAGTATCCGATTTACATAGCATCTGTTCTGAGATCTAAACATCTTAATAATAAACACTATATTAAATTAAAATACAATTTATTTATTATATTTGACAGCGGTTTAATTTTTATTTTATTATATTATTTATTCCTGTGTTCTAAATTTAATGATATAAAATCGAACACACATATAATTACCGGCAATTATAACTTGTAAACATTGTACAAATACCTTCTTATTTTAAAATTTTGTACTGCGCGATAGGTGACAGATGTTCTAGTTAATTGCCGGTATCTATACCTACATTATAATCTATGATTTTAAATAACAGTTTCATTAAGAATGTGTTTAAAAATTTTACCAAATATATTTCATTTTGACATTTGCTGACAGCTGTAATTTCAAAGAGAACATACTATAATATCTTAACTTTAATTAAAAATAGTAAAAATTTACAAAACACTTATTAAGGGCTGATTTAAATTTGTATTAGTTAACTTGCAAGTTAAGAATTAAAGACGAGTTAAGCCGTTGAATTGTTAAATGTCAAGGAGACAGACGCCTCTTTACTTTTGTCAGCAATTCAAGTATTGTACAAAATAGCAAGTTCTAGTTAATTGATCCTTAAAGTATATGAAATTATCTATACCTGCTCAATATGTAAAAAATATGTCAATATCAGCTACACGTAGGTTTTATGAACCCCTGAAATCATCAATTTCACCCATATTTTCAACCGACTTTGTGACTCTAGTTCTCTTAATATATTTTTACTAATGTATATTTTTTTTACATATCAAGTAATAATAATTTCACACAATTTATTGATCCATTAACTAGAAATTGCTATTTCCAATATTTTTTGTACAATACTTGAATTTCTATAGTCCGTTTTGTGTATTTTATTGTACCGATTTTGTTTTGAAATATTCTTTCTCTTTTTATTTCTTTCGCTCGTATATTGAGTGAAAGAGATGCAAATTTAACACGTGCGTTTTTTAGTTGATTTCGCGACCAAGAGAGCTCTTAGGCCGGCCGCACATTATAAGAAATTTCTAATAGAAAAATTTTCACGTGCGCCGGAAGGCACTCCGTGCATACATTTTGTACTAGCTCCCGCACACCGTAAGAAATTTCTCGCGACAACCGTTCGGTTCCGATGCGCGCCGGATTGCACATCAACCGGAGAGGCCCAGTGAACCCAATATCGACGTTTTTTTTTCTTTACACTAAACAATAGTGCCAATAACAATAACGTGTCGTCATCCATAATATCGCTGTGCGTGCGTAGAAACACGGAGAGGTGTGTCGTGGCGGAGCAGTCTGACGCCGAATCGCCGAACCTGATAGTGTGCGTGGTGGCTGACGGTCCGTCCGGCGCGCGTGAGAATTTTTCTATTAGAAATTTCTTATAATGTGCGGCCCGTGCGTGTGCGCGTATAGTACAGTACATAAACGCTACGAACGCAAAGAAAGCAGGTTTCCTAACACATAAAATAGCTATACCAGTCATATCTATAAACTCGTGGAACATGTGAACAGAACTCCCAATATTTATGAACAACACAATTATTATTATTCTCCTAGCAAAATGTCCCATTCTCACAGTAGAGGTACCTACTGAACTAATACGGACATTTGGTTTTTTAAGATATGTTTTTGAAGTTTTTATTTCAAAGATTAAGTTATTTTAGGATAGTAATTTAAATACTTTCGTTTTCTATGCGGTAGTTTTATTATAATAAGCCATTCTGTCCCATTTCTCAACTAATTTGCTGGTTGTACCACGGGGCACGCAAGGGCTGTGGTACTACTTTTATCACAAACGAGTAGTACCACGGAACAGAAACGCTACTTTACCTAAATTATGACGTCACTTCGCCAATAGGCAAATCTTTGAAAATTTATTATACAAAAACTACTCCATGGTAATAAAAAATACTTATTAAAATTGCTTTTTTAAAATAATTAAAGCAATCTAATTTTTACTCTACATACCGAATTGGTAAGTACCTACCTACTCTCATAGTGTCCGCCGATGAACAATTAACATTTTTTGTCCAAATTTTAGCGGCCGACTCGTGGTCTCCCGTTTTGTCACACTGGTGCAACTACGATGATTTTTTTATTTCTGCATTATCCGAACCACGCTCGTCGCTACGATTTTCGCTAACCTATTAACTCACCGAACTTACAAATAAGTTAAAAATAGGTTAGCGAGGAGCGTGGTTCGGATAGTGTGATAAAAACGGTGTAACCATGAGTTCGCACTGCAAATTTTGTCGTCTATACGTTCGCTAAGTGTTGTTCTTGAATACGGGTGTTAAGTAATCAAAATGAAAATCAGCCCTTAAGAAATTATCCTTAATGTTCGAATTACTGTTTAGGAGCTCGTATAATTGATACAATACTTTCATATGTGCCCGTTAAAAAAATAAACATGCCGAGCATAATAATTAGGATGTTTTTGGTGATTGTCCATATTGAACAACCGCTTTTCTCTTGCGAAGTAACAATCAACTCTATAAGTGGCGGAAATATGAGGGCCAAAGCGGTGCTACTTATAGCACCAACGAATGATATAACCAAGCCTAGGTGTGGTATGGATTCAGCGAGAACAACTGAAAAAAAAAAAGAAATTTATTAAGGTTTTCCTTCGTCTTACAAGCCTTATTTTTTTTATAAATATGCTTACCACGTTTTAAAACGGACTAAAACGTAAAAAATAATTTCTTCTAGCCGAAAATCGTGGAGCGCATACACATACCTATGTTGCAAAAATTACAAAAATGAGTACGAGTCGGCCAAGTACGAGTAGGCCAAGTACGAGTCGGACTATTGACGCCCCTGTATGGCGCAGGAATAAATTAGCGCGAGTCCGGCTCATACTTGGCCGGCATTTATTATTTGTTGTTTTACTTTAGAATATGTATTATAGTTATACTAGTTAGACGTTTGTATGTATTGCCATTATTGTCATTATTAAGATCGAACAAAAATCGCCGAATGAAAATGTTTAATTTATTACTTTATTTTATTTTTATTATTTGATGTCATAGCAGCCATAGTAATACACACCCTGTGAATATTTCAAGTGTCTACCTATTACTGTTCAAAAGATACAGATTCTCTGTGACAGTAAAAAAAACACGTTTTTTGTATGGAGACCCCCTTTAATTTTTAACTTTATTTTATTTTTATTATTTGATGTCATAGCAGCCATAGTAATACACACTCTGTGAATATTTCAAGTGTCTACCTATTACTGTTCAAAAGATACAGATTCGCTGTGACAGTAAAAAAACACGTTTTTTGTATGGAGACCCCCTTTAATTTTTAACTTTATTTTATTTTTATTATTTGATGTCATAGCAGCCATAGTAATACACACTCTGTGAATATTTCAAGTGTCTACCTATTACTGTTCAAAAGATACAGATTCGATGTGACAGTAAAAAAAACACGTTTTTTGTATGGAGACCCCCTTTAATTTTTAACTTTGTTTCATTTTTATTATTTGATGTTATAGCAACCATAGTTGTACATACTCTGTGAAAATTTCAAGTGTCTACCTATTACGGTTCATAAGATACAGCCCTGTGATAGACGGACAGACGGACGGACAGCTGAGCCTTAATAATAGGGTTTCCGTTGTCACCCTATGGGTACGGAACCCTAAAATCGTATACGCGTAAGAAGTGAAACTTTTTAGGCTTAAAAAATAAATAAATATATTTTTTTATTGTATTTTTTCTCTACCCTGCCTATAAAAGTTTAACTTTAAAAACGTGTTGAGATACTTACAGGTCAGTAAGACCAATGAGATTCTGTACAACAGCTCAGTTATAACAGGATGTTTCGATGGGTACTTCTTCTTCAAATATGGCCAGGTTATATCGATCGGTACATAAAACTGCAGCGGGTAAGTGAACAGCATCGCCACAGCAATCGATCCTTGAACGAGGGTACTAGTCCTGTGAAGAGAAAAAATATGTATTAATTCTTTTTTTGGCATTTTTACTTGCGGGTTGTCTTACAACTCCCGGTCCCAGGGTCCCAGCGGAAAACAAAGTCCATCCTCTTTTAGCCGATGGTATTTGTGAGGCTATAGATACCTATTGAGTGGCCAGCTCTGAGAAAACAAACACGTAATCATGGCCTTTAAAACATGTGGGGCGGCCATATCAAGCAGTAAAAGTGTCCTGCACTTTTGCCAATAAAACTGAACAGTGATGGCAAGTCTCTTGGTAAACTTAATGGAGATGTGTCTTTTCTTTAACAGACGTATCTGTTATTTTTAGAAGGAGCGCCAACGTCGGCTTTACATTCACTCCGAAGCACGCGAAATCGATTAAGGAAGTTTGCACGAGTGAGAGTCCCCGGTCAATACTCAATTGTTTGGACACGTTGAAAGAATGAAGGATGAAAGATTGACTAAAAAGATTTATATGGCTGAAGTGAAAGGAAATGCTGGCAAAAGGTGTACCTACTTTTTATTAAACATATAAAAAATATATTGATCGATGGCAATATTAAAAGTACACACAATCGCCGAGCATGTATGAAAGGTATGATGAATATAAAAGAAGCGAAAGAGATATGTCAGGATCGTAACAAATGGGGTTCGATTGTCTCTGCCTACCCTTCTTGGGATAAATGGCGTGATGACAGGTAGATAGATTTTACTTGCAAATATCGCTTATATATAAAAATCTTACGGAACTTTAACTTATAAAAATATTGAATGAAGTTACAGTCAGAATTTTTCAATTTTATATCTACTAATATTATAAAAAATACTCATTTTTTATAATGTTAGTAGATATACACATTCACGACCACCAGTAACAGTGGCCACTTTTAGCCAGTTATCCATATTGAACAGAACAGGTGGCAATTTAAGCCCGTTGCTGTATTTAAATGGACCTATTTTATGAAGAGAGGCAATCATGATAAAAAGTATAAACTTGCCATTCACCAGATTCCAAGTTCAAGGTCAGACTCCCCTGAACTTGGTCTCCCCACTTCAAGTAACCCAGGAAACCGACAGTTATAATGATGGTTCCCACAATCACCATCCCAACATTTAGCACTCCGAATGGTTTTTGAAATTGTTCAGGATTTCTCATCTCACTTTTCAAAGGCAGCACCTGAAGTTCGCAAAACATTGTTTTTTAAAATCTTTTACACGAAATTGATCAAAATTTGATGAAAAGGCTGCTTTTTTTAATCCCCAAAGGGAGTATAATAGGTGAAGAAAGTTTGTATGGGCACAGATAGTAACAACCTTCCTCGTAAATAAACCTAATTAAAAGTGGAAAATTCAGTAGTTTCACAGTCAATGTGCACAGACAGACAAACACGCGGCGGGAGTAATTATTTAGTGAGCTTACTCTTGATATAAATTTCAATTTAAATCCTGAATTTAATTTCGTTGCGATGTAAACAAGAGTTAAGACCGTTAAGGGCCGTTGGGCAAGGTCATCTTATAACTGTCAAAAATAACTGCCATAGTTTTCAAAACGTAAAAGCAATGCTCGTTTTGAAAACTACGGATATTTAGAACCCTTAATAATAAAAATATGGCTCAATCCAATTTAAAATAATCTATCAACTGGTGTGATAAGGAAATGTTGTATAAATAAACTCAATTTTCCAGGATTAACTGAGATTTACCATATTTTTGACAGATACAAGATGACCGAGAGCAACAGTCCTTAAACCGTAGGATACTTTTTTTAATCAACTTCCCTAAGGAGGTATAATAGGGGATGAAAGTAGATAGTAAAAAAAATATTTCTTACCAATCCAATCCCCTCAAAAGCGAAGATTACAGTAGCAAAGTAAAGAGGCAATTGTTCATACGACGCTATGTAGTCCCTTGTATTAATAGGTGGGATATCATGTGCAGCTTTGAATATGACTACGCCAACTCCTAGCACCATCAAACAATTTGCTAGAGTAGAAAACGGCGTCAAGTATTTCAAATTTCTCACCATACAAGATAACTGAACGGGAATTAATAAAATTGCCATGTGGACTGATAAATCCAAGTTTATACCGAATTGACTGAAAATCTGAAAATAAAATACATATACAATATATGCGTCGGTGGCCGAGTGGTAAAGACGTCTGATAATAACTAGGCAGACTTCGGCCATGTACATTAGGGTTTTTTAATTAAAAACTTCGTAATCCGACAAGAGGCTTTCCATCAAAATATACCTCAACAGAACTGGCCACTCGTTAGGTATATCCTCACAAATACCATCGGCTAAATGAGGGAGATTTTATCTTTAGCTGGGTACCCTGGAACACCCAACACGGTTTCGGGATCTGTAAGGCAACCCAAAGGCATATACACATTTTATATTATATAGATTTTTGCTTCCGGCTTCGCCCATAACAACTGATCCGATTCGGAAAATTATTTCACTAATAGGAAGCTACATTATCCCTGAGTGCTATAGCCTATATTTTATTTTGTTCGAAAATATTTACAGGCGAAACCGGGTCTGAAACCTAGTATATTATAAACTGGATATCTACATCACTGCTTATCCGGCAAATCATTCATCATCATCATCATCATCATCAACCTTTTTAAGATCCACTGCTGGATCATTGGTCTCCCTCTAGCGCATCATTATTAGTAGTGGTGCTAATTGAGAGGAATTGCCATAGTCACCACGCTTGGCAGGTGGGTTGGTGACCGGACGCCGGTTTTACGTGCCCTCCGAAGCACGAGGAGTCGATTTAAGCACATATTCTGGTGCTTAGCATTTTGGCAGCGAGTAGGACTCAAACCCGGGACCTCCGGTTTCAAGTTCACAGTCCTATCAATTAGGCTATCGACTACCTTATTCATCATTCATCATTATTTTTCATCTAACTAATCATTATTCATATATTGCCTTCCTCCAACTTTGCTGCTCCAAAGTCTTCCTCATTTAGCCAATGATTTTTGAACCTTCCGATGAAGAAACGGAAACATTTATAGTATCACTATTGTGTCTGTCGGTATGTCTGTCCGTCTGTCACAACTCTAACTCTGTCGAATCTACTCGACGGAAAATTTGGTACATTTATGTAGAGTTTGATGAAAGAAAATATGTGAAAATTGAGCGTTCCTCCTCCTAAACTACTGAGTCTAAAATTTAAAAAAATATATGGAATGTAGGGCGTACCTAAACGAAGATCCTGACCGGAAACGGAATGGTACGGAACCCTGAGCGCGCGAGTCGTACCTACTCGCAACTTGGCCAATTATTTTTTAAATGTGCTTAATTGTATTGCTATGTTCAGTATAAACTTACCACTTTAAAGTTAGTTGCTATAAAAACAACATAAACACAACAAAATCCCAACTGCGTTACGCATAAGAAAACATTTACTAGTCGTTGCATAGTTGTTGCCAATATTCTAAGACGAGGCGGGCCTACCTCGAAGCTCAAGCCCACAGTTTCTGCAAAATTTGGTGCCTTTTTTTTCTTATATCTGCGGTGAAGATCATTAGAGCAGTTCAACTGAAAATAATATTATAGGTAATTTATATAGGAATTTAAAATAATAATTGTTGTTCAATAAACCTTTTAAAAAAAAGTGCACCGACTTCAAAAATTTGCACTGAAAAGTAAGAAATAATAAAAATTTCGTCGTAGAATTTGAAGACGGTTGGTGCCAAATTAGGATACAAAATTAAGTAGGTAAACATCTAAGAACATAAATATCTGTTCAATATTATATATTATGTTTGTACTGATGATCGTAGGTTCCTAATAAATTATCTAGATTAGTTAATTTGGGTACCTACTAAATTATTTCTAATTTGGCACCAACCGTCTTCAAATTCTACGACGAAATTTTTTTATTTCTTACTTTTCAGTGCAAATTTTTGAAGTCGGTGCACTTTTTTTTAAAAGGTTTATTTTACCCTTTTAAGTGATTTTGCTGCCTTGAGAGACAAATAATAACGCAACTAAAAAAATATTGATGGAAAATAAAAAAAATACCCCTGTGGATGTGATTGGAACCATGTAATGTGCTTGTGCATCCTATGCAGCCATTATGCAGCCCATTACATTTAAACGCTAGACCATCGTCACGAAAATTGACAACTTCGTGTCAATAGCAACCGTTGCTAAGGCTTTTTCTGATACATAATTTCAGCCGTAAACAGAAATTAATTACTGAATTTCTGAAAAACTACTGAACCGATTTTCGTCATATGTCTGTGAGATAATGTCGAGAAATTATTATGTCTTGAAAAAAATAAGTTGTCAAAAACGGTACATATTTTATCGAGATATCAAGAAAAAAAGTCAGTTTTTTCAAAATTTCTGAAAAACTAATGAACCAATTTTTATGAGATAAAAATGGGACCAATCCGGAAGAATTATCTGTCGATTAAAAAAGAAACCATCAAAATCGGTTCACAATTGGCGGAGTTATCGATGTACATACATACATAAAAAAAATAAAAAATAATACGGTCCGAATTGAGAACTTTCTCCTTCTTTTTTTGGAAGTCGGTTAATAATATAATGATTAAGGAAAACTGTGATCAAACTGCATTCAAAGATTTATCTATCTATAATTGCGACTTCTATCATAAGAGGTAGGCAGAGACAATCAATTAAAACTGCATTCAAAGATTTTTTATTTGAAAATAAGAGAAACAGCGACCATCAGACTAATTAAATCCTATATTTAGATTTCATGGATTTGAATGCAGTTTTACTCAATGTTTTAAATAATGAAATGTTTCCTTTACATAATTTGAAGGTACATACTTTCCCTACGCCTTTAAACTCCACTCTGTATAAAGCTGAAGAATTTGTAATTTTGTATGTGTGTATGTTTAAAAGCGCTCATAGTTTCTGAACTACCAGCCCGATTTGAAAAATACTATGGCTTGTTTATTGAAGACGGTTATAGGCTATATATCATCACGCTATATGATGCAGAATCAGAGCAGTAATTTTAGCAATCAATCTAAAATATCCACAGGTGAATTCGGGGCGGAATTAATAAATAAAATGGATGAGCATTCCATTAACACATATCGTTCGTTGTATGAGGAATATTACCATTTTTGATTACAGACTGCTCGGTTCCCAAGAGACGTAGTGTAATGTTTTATTCGCCTAAATTACCCGCGTGAATCAGTCTATCTGCAGTGAAAACCGTATCAAAATTGGCCCACTAGTTTTTGAGTCTATATAGAACAAACAAACAAAATAAATAGCGGAGAAAGAGCGTGGCAAGAGACACTTAGCCAGTTACCTAATAAGCTTACCTCCCTAATGGATTGTGAATTGTGGATCTCTGCACTTCCTACTAAATACCCTTTGAACAAAGAATTTTAAATTACAAGGCGACTTGGACAATTTTTGTCTTTGAAGCACGAAAAGTTCCTTATTTATGTAATTAAATATTAGAAATTTCCTTTGTAAAGTCCGTCCTAGCGTTTTCCGACACTATAATATTTTTAGTTGCATATTAGAATGATAACTCTTCCTCAATTAGCCATTAAATGGAGATCGAAAGACTTATTACCTTGCGGTGTGACCTGAAACACCAGTGTCTACTTTTTTCAGTTGTCCATTTAAGCAAGCCTTTGACCTAGATGTGTCACTTCTTTAACAAACCTAAATATTTTTACAGGTCCTTTGATGCACGACAATTCGATTATTGTGCATTAGGTTTGTAGTCCAACGTCCTACCAATTAGGCCATCATCGACGACTTTTCGAGTGCATCTTTATTTGTATAAAGTGCCACTATTAAAAAAATTTTTGTGGACTCCCGCCATGAATATTTTCAAGAACGCGGTGAAGGTATTCAGAGGCAAACTAGGGCTAAAATAATTAATTTATTAGGTATACCAACCTCCTTATCGTAAATATATTTATATAAGTTTTAGGAGGTAACTATTCATCCAATTTAAAAAAATGTTTTACCAATATTTTAAATGAACCTTCAAGGTAGACATAGGCAGTATTATTATCCTGTTAAAATAAAAGGGTTTTTTATGACGTAATAAAGCGCCTACTAAATATCATATAGCAACATCACCAACCATTGCCATTTTCTTTCTCAGGCGTTACGGGCTATTCTAATTCCACGCGGGTGAAACCGAGGGCACAAGCTAGTAATATTATAAAGAGGTGAAGTTTGTTTGTAAGTTTGGATGTAGGGTGTAACATTTAACATTACTGATCTGATTCTGAAATTTTTTTTGGACATAGGCTGTATATTATATATAGGGGATGTAATATAGGATGAAGTTAGTATCGGCCCACGACCGAACACATAATCTGCCTGATGACATTAAATTACTGCATGGAAATAAATTTAAATTAAAATCAACAAAATGGCTCCGAACTTGCTTTTCTTCTTCTTCTTTTGATATATGGCAACAGTGCTGACTCATCGTCGCAATTCTGCCAATGTTCAGTGTTTAATCTTGTGCAATAGTATATGCCGATAAATCGGTAGCTAAGATTATCCCGCCGACTGTGATATGTCTTATTAATCGCTGACTAATCACAACCATCACAGCGCGGAGGGGATTAAACCGGATTCATCACACCATGAATACCTGTACATACATATATATACCTACTCACCAGAATTTTAAGACCTATTCTGTATTCTTGCAAATATTATATCATTTGAATTTAATTTATTTTTATCTTTTACTTACAAGAATGTGTTGAGCATGGACGCTGATTAGTCCAAGTATGACAGTCATTATTGGAGAAAAAATAATGCCGCCATTCTTAAACGCGTCTCCCATGGCCAACAATCCAGAGCCGATGTTACCTTTGAATAGATGCAGCAAAGTTTGAGCATACCTGCAAACGAAAAGTATCCGGTTGAACTGTTGTAGTTTATTCTTTATACAAACAAACAAACACATCTACACGTTATTGCGATGTGGCCATGTGTCTACTTAACGCCAGTTGGCCATATTAAATAGAAAAAGTAGCAAGCCTGTTGCTGCATTTAATGAACTTCTGTAACAGACTTACCTATCTGTTATTTTAAGAAGAAGCTTTAGGTGCTAGTCAATAGTAATAATACTAAATTTGTTAATAATAAATTAAAATTAAAGATTTAGAGAAGGTGTTATTTCTACTACAAAAAGTATTGACTGTAAAGCAAGAAATAATTTTAAATATTTCGAACTTCAATCGACCGTCGTGATCCGTCTATCTTTTTTGTTGGTCTAAGTAAATCGCAGTCACAAACGGCGTAGAAACTGGGTCCGTGGATGTTCCGACTGATCATCTCCTCTGGTGATAAGAAGGCTGGCCTCCCTCGCTCAACGAAATGCAGCCAGTACCTATTCTTGCCACTATTCCACGCGGACCTGGTTTATTTAGTTATTTTTAAATGAAATAATAGAATGGACAACATTTCATTTTTCGTAAGGTACCAAAATTCGAAAACCGTTTGAAGATTACATGCTAGAAAGCTTATTTTTCATTTTTTTTATTTTTTATATCCTTTAATTTTCGAGTTATTTTAAAAATACTGAAATATCGAAAAATAAGGATTAATAGGTGCTCTAATCTGTGCTAACCCTCTAATTTAAAAATACTAATGTCTGTTGGCAGAGTTGTTAGTTATTGAACTCAGGTGTTGCCTTCTATTTATTTTACCCATTTTTATTCCATTTGAAGCTAAATTAATAATTATTCTTTAAATATAATTATAAAAATACTTCTTTTATATAATATTTTTTTGGAAGTTTTGCTATCACAGGAAATATATTTACGAATGAAACCGCAGACAAAAGCTAGTACTATTATATACATTATGAATAATGTAGTAAGCGATTTGAGTTCCGGCTACGGCAACACCTATTTATATATTATACTCTTTGCGTTATAGACGTATACTCTGTGGCTTGACTGACACTATCTGTCACTTTCTTTGGGTGACAGTTTATATTTCTTAATTTTAGTCCTAGCTAAGGTTTTTGGTTTATAAGTCCTCAGAATTTATAAAAATTCATAATTAAATTAAAAATATAAAAACTCAACCTAAAATAAAATATAAAAATACGTGTAACTTATTTTTTAATATATTTTTAATTAAAGTAATAAAAATGGGTGATTAAAAAAATGAAATGTTGTCCATTGTATTTTATCTAAAGATTATATTATATACTCACGATGTAGGGTGTGTCACTTCATTAGTTTTACTTTGCTGAACAATCTCTTTCCCTTTCTCAAGATCCAGTCCATGTTCTTTAGAGCTCGTTTCAGAGTCCATTATAGTATATATAGATGGGTTTATAACTTGTTCACTGTTGTTGCTGGAACAAAATATTCACAATTAAATATTAATACTTATCATCACTGCATATTATTAAACAAAGTCCCCCGTTCACACAAAAACCGCTAAACGGATTTGATTGCACGATTAGATAGGTTGATCCAGGAGGAAGGTTTACAAGTATTAGACATGGACTTATCATGTTTAGGAGCTGAGCATTAACCGTATTAGTGAATCAAGTCGTAGAAATAATTAGCTCCTGCTTTTTTTCATGGCATATTATGCTGTCTCATAATAAAATGATATTGTAAATAATTGTGTAAAATTATTATGAAATAAATGACTAACATTAAAATTAATAAGTAAAACTAAAATAATTGTGTAAAATAAAATTATCTCAAGAAAAAGTTCATGGTAGTAATTTATCTAGGTATCTGTAATATAATATATTACATCTATATTATGTAGTTATAAGCGTATTTGTGTAGGCGCCTATTCAAATTGTTGTAAATCGTAAATTTTAAAATTTACATAAAAGGTTTATCTGACTAAAATTATGAATATAAAAGTGGCAAAAGATAGTAGGTATGTCAAATATTATTGTCTCCCTTGTCTCTTGGGAAAAAGGTGTGATGACAGAAAAATTAATGTAACAAAAAATTAAAAATAAAACTTTTTTACTTCACGGATTGTTTTAATAGCTCCCTTCCCCTTTTAGCCGATGGTATTAGTGAGGCTATACCTAACGAGTGGTCGATGTTGAGGTATATTTAGATGAAAAATCCTCTAAGTGTGGTTTGTCGGATTATGTACAACATAAGTTTTTAATTATAATAACACCCATTAGTACATGCCAGCATTACTTAGACCGCATTTAGATTTGAAAATTTTCTTGCTATGCAATTTACCGCAAAATTTAACTTTAATCCGCTCGATTTCTATTTCTATGATTTAATCGCAGAGCGAAGCTAGTGTCGCGCCACTTAAGGGGGAACCTCTTACCTAACTCTCAATTTGATGAAGCTAATATCGTATTTACTGTTTTTAGGGTTCCGTAGGGTTTCAAAGTGAAAGAATAACAAACATACTTTTGCATCTACATATCTTTATCTATATATATAAAAATGAAACCCGTTTTTCGTTGTCACGACATAACATGAAAACGGCTGAACCGATTTAGCTGAAAATTGGCAGGGAGGTAGCTTAGAGCCAGGAGAAGGACATAGGGTAGTGGTAGGAGTTGGAGTAGGGGTAGTTAAAATTATAAATTTTAATTGTGAATATATGGCGTCATCTTGAGTTTTATATGTGTACTAAAATGTATTTGCAAACGTCAATAGATGGCGCTGTATTTTACTTTCTACCACGGAAATGTGTTAATTCCAGAGTCGGTAGGCCAGGTAGGTTAGTTAGGTTATTTATAACTCAAAAACGGCTGTACCGATTTGGCTGAAAATTGGTGGGAGGTAGCTTAGAGCCAGGAGACGGACATATGATAGTAGTGGTTGGAGTAGGGGTAGGGGTAGGGGTAGGGGTAGGGGTAGGGGTAGGGGTAGGGGTAGGGGTAGGGGTAGGGGTAGGGGTAGGGGTAGGGGTAGGGGTAGGGGTAGGGGTAGGGGTAGGGGTAGGGATAGGGGTAGGGTAGGGGTAGGGGTAGGGTAGGGGTAGGGGTAGGGTAGGGGTAGGGTAGTGCAGGCAAGCCAACGTTTGGGCAGGACAACGTCTGCCGAGTCCGCTAGTATATGTATAATTATTCTGTACGTGTCTATGTCACTAAACTCCAACTAAATGGCTGGACCGATTTTGATGAAATTTTGTATGTGTGTTTGAGTGGTTCTCAGGATGGTTTTTATTCACAACTGCTCCCGGTAATTGCATATACTTATTGCAAACAAGTTCTAAGATTTATTTAAAATTTTAACTTTATTCGATAATATCCGGTGGAAAGCAAGGTGTCGGAAAACTAGTATTTAAATCAAATCAATTCTTGTGTTCGTAATTATCAGGATAGGGTTTTGTAGGAAACACATTTAAAAAGTTGCCCGGAAAATGAGAAAATTCGGGAAAACTAAAAGTGCTTTTTTCTATTGGATTTTTCCATATGTTAAGGGGATGGTACCTAGTCGATAGCCTAATTGGTAGGACGGTGGACTTGAAACCGGAGGTCTCGGGTTCGATTCCTACTCGCTTCCAAAATTCTAAGCACCAATTTTCTTTAAGAATATGTGCTTAATCGACTCCTCGTGCTTCGGAGGTCACGTAAAGCCGGCGTCCGGTCACCAACCCGGACTATGGCAATTCCTCTCATTGAGCACCACTAAAATAGTGCGCTAGAGGGAGACCATGATCCAGCAGTAGATCTTAAAAGGTTGATGATGATGAAGTCATCAAAATCCAATTTAAAATTTTTCAGAAAACCTGATCTATTTACGAAACTGAAAAATAATAGTATTGATTTCAAGGATACGCGCCCATTTTTTGTTATCTTGACTTACTTTCAACAAAATTTCATTTCTTGGCAGGTATATCTTTTAACGCTGTGCGTTAAAATTAAAACTCAGTAATACATATAACAAAAAATATATTCTACGGAACCCACGTAACGCTTCAAATATATCAGAGCCATAGAGTACTAAGCCTATGGAGGGGCCATAGACGGGCTCCCCCTTTCGCCTATTTTTTCCCCTTTGACCAGTTATACTGACCAGGTGCGCAGTATT
Source organism: Nemapogon koenigi (assembly GCA_963924495.1). Taxonomy (NCBI): domain Eukaryota; kingdom Metazoa; phylum Arthropoda; class Insecta; order Lepidoptera; family Tineidae; genus Nemapogon; species Nemapogon koenigi. The sequence continues at coordinate 25,612,250 of OZ004629.1, forward strand.
AAGTTACCTTAGATTTCGTTGGTATCGTTTTGTGTCGCGAGACAGAGCTCTAGGAAAATAGTTAATTGTGATGTTTTAAACGGGAAAGGCGATCTAGGGCGTCAAACTTAGTGTTTCCAATCATTAATTATAATTATTATGTTTGTTATTTTAACATAATCATCATATAACGTAAAATCCGTTGCGACATAAAACGACAGAAAAATACAGTGGTACAGGGGCTAGTACTAGACGTTTACCCCCCCCCCCCCCCGCCAAAAGTGGCAGAAAAAATTGTTCGGTTATTTACACCCTTCAAGTCTCCTTTGGTAAATACTCAAAGATCAGAGGTAATTTTAGAATTTATATATTCTCATTTCTACCACCGGACGGTTATTCCGCTCAACCATAATAATATATCAACAGTTGAGCTAATAGTTAATATTATTTAAATTGTCACTAAATTACTTTAAGTATATTATTTTTTACTAATAAATATTCAAAACTAAGTGAAGATGAAACCCCATAATCATTGGCTAAGTTGTGCATTTACTGATTTTATTGTAAGTTGTATACTTAACCATAGCATGGACAAATCCGTATAATCTATGTATATTATTTACTTGCTTACGCTCATTGGCTTTGTTAACAGTAATTTCGCGTATAGCTATATGCCTAATCACTTAGCTTACTATATTTATCTATTTCTATTTCTGTTACCATCTAAACTATTTAATACAAGCTTCTGTCCGCAGTTTCCCCCGCCTGGAAATAGATCCAAAAAGAATAATCCCGTGACTGTAATTTGCCCCTCCCCCGCCCGTTTTCGCGGTATAAAAAGTAGGTAGTATATGTAATTATCTGGCACCTAAATTACCACTATGCAAAAAATCATGTCGATCCCGTGAAAAACAAAAACAAATCTATCCCACTATGTAGGTAGATACTATTCCAGACTAAAATCTATCTCTGTGCCAAATTTCATCCAGATCCGTTCAGCCGTTCTGGCGTGATTGAGTAACAAACATACATACATCCATACAAACTTTCGCGTTTATAATATTAGTGGGATGTACCTAATACCTATCTTTGCTAAAAGTCCATCTGCTTAAAATCTGTTTTGCACCTAGATTGTCACATCATGACTAGCTAATTCAAGTATCTCATACCCTTATTGTTTGGCTCACTCGAGTTGATGTTGCAGTCAAGTTGCGCAATTGGACAGGTAAATTAAATTCCAGGGTTCCAGTATACGGCTACACAATCAGCCTGCCACCGCTAGCTACTAAACTACGGAAAATACCCCCGGCGAATAACAATGTGCGGTATATTAGTGCAGGCGTAGGTATACTGACTACCTATACGTATCATTTTATTATTAAACCTTGTATTGTTTGCTATTTAATATATCTTTTGTTATTTAACTTTATCTTTTATTTAAATCTTTTGAACATCCGTGGTGCCTACTCGCCCCGGATCTGACAATCTATCTATCGACGCCAAATGGTTAAAACAGCCACTCAATTGAATGGCTGGTTGAAAGCTAGCTCTTTAGAAACGGCTGAACCAAAAGCGGCCAGGTCATTTAAATCCTTATTTTGCTACTATAGCGCTAGCAAATATAGGGTCAACAGCTGATTATTTGTGTGTTTGTTTTATTGTAAAGTGCTTATGTTTTAAATTAAAATAGACAGTATAATAATAAAACCGCGCACGAAGGGTTTCGTACCATTATCTACAAAAACGGCAAAAAAATCACGTTTGTTGTATGGGAGCCCCCCATAAATATTTTAATTATTTATTCTTAAAGTTAATAATATAACCGCAGCCCTACATGCCGAGAACACAAAAAAGAGCAAATACTCATTCCTCTCAGCGGACCATTTTGAATTCCTGGCGTTTGCGGTGGAGACTCTGGGTGCGTGGTCACCGGACGCTATAGTTTTTGCAAATAAAATCGGGAAAATACTTCTAACGGAGACCGGCGATCCACGCTCCAAAGCCTTTTTCATACAACGCTATATATGTCATGTTTGTACTCAAACTTCATGCCCCGACGAGATCTATGTCATGACATGACCAGATTCTTAAAAGCTTATATCTCCGCAACCGAAAGTGCTGATATAAGTCATGTTTTAACACAAACTTCATCTCATAGGTATCTCATGACATATATCTCGTCGGGGCATGAAGTTTGAGTACAAACATGACATATCTAGCACTTATAGTTGCGGATATATAAGCTTTTAAGAATCTCGTCATGTCATGACATATATCTCGTCGGGGCATGAAGTTTGAGTACAAACATGACATATCTAGCACTTATAGTTGCGGATATATAAGCTTTTAAGAATCTGGTCATGTCATGACATATATCTCGTCGGGGCATGAAGTTTGAGTACAAACATGACATATATCTAGCACTTATAGTTGCGGATATATAAGATTTTAAGAATCTCGTCATGTCATGACATATATCTCGTCGGGGCATGAAGTTTGAGTACAAACATGACATATCTAGCACTTATAGTTGCGGATATATAAGCTTTTAAGAATCTGGTCATGTCATGACATATATCTCGTCGGGGCATGAAGTTTGAGTACAAACATGACATATATCTAGCACTTATAGTTGCGGATATATAAGATTTTAAGAATCTCGTCATGTCATGACATATATCTCGTCGGGGCATGAAGTTTGAGTACAAACATGACATATCTAGCACTTATAGTTGCGGATATATAAGCTTTTAAGAATCTCGTCATGTCATGACATATATCTCGTCGGGGCATGAAGTATGAGTACAAACATGACATATCTAGCACTTATAGTTGCGGATATATAAGCTTTTAAAGATCTGGTCATTACATGCTTGACGAGATCTATGTCTTGACATGACCAGATCTTCAAAAGCTTATATCTTCGCAACCGTAAATGCTAGATAAAACGACACTTGTATAGCTAACCTAACTTAACCTAACCTAACCTAACTATTCTCCAATTTAAAAAATCACTAAAATAGGATGAAGTGCTCGTATTGCAGGGTGTATAGTGTCGTTTTGTTCGCAAGTACTTGATTTAGATACGTCTATCATTAAGTATTTGCACCGAAAGCTAACCTAACTTAACCTAACCTAACCTAACGTAACGTAACCTACCTACTCTCTAAGTGCAAATACTTAAATATAGACGTATCTAGATCACGTCTTTGCGCACAAAACGACACTATACACCCCGCAATACGAGCACTTTATCCTATTTTAGTGATTTTTTTAATTGGAGAGTTGTTAGGTTAGGTTAGTTTAGCTTCCGGTGCAAATACTTAAATATAGACGTATCTAGATCACGTCTTTGCGAACAAAACGACACTATAAACCCCGCAATATGAGCACTTTATCCTATTTTAGTGATTTTTTTTAATTGGAGAGTAGTTAGGTTAGGTTAGGTTAAGTTAGGTTAGCTTCTGGTGCAAATACTTAATTATAGACGTATCTAGATCATGTCTTTGCGCACAAAACGACACTATACACCCCGCAATACGAGCACTTTATCCTATATAAGTGATTTTTTTAATTGGAGAGTAGTTAGGTTAGGTTAGGTTAGGTTAGGTTAGGTTAGGTTAAGTTATATTAGTTTCCGGTGCAAATACTTAATAACAGACGTATAGATCACGTCTTTGCGCATAAAACGACACTATACACCCCGCAATACGAGCACTTTATCCTATTTTAGTATTTTTTTTAATTGGAGAGTAGTTAGGTTAGGTTAGGTTAGGTTAGTTTAGCTTCCGGTGCAAATACTTAAATGTAGACGTATCTAGATCACGTCTTTGCGCACAAAACGACACTATACACCCCGCAATACGAGCACTTTATCCTATATAAGTGATTTTTTTAATTGGAGAGTAGTTAGGTTAGGTTAGGTTAGGTTAGGTTAGGTTAGGTTAGGTTAGGTTAGGTTAGGTTAGGTTAGGTTAAGTTATATTAGTTTCCGGTGCAAATACTTAATAACAGACGTATAGATCACGTCTTTGCGCATAAAACGACACATTTTTTTAATTGGAGAGTTGTTAGGTTAGGTTAGGTTAGTTTAGCTTCCGGTGCAAATACTTAAATATAGACGTATCTAGATCACGTCTTTGCGAACAAAACGACACTATAAACCCCGCAATATGAGCACTTTATACTATTTTAGTGATTTTTTTTAATTGGAGAGTAGTTAGGTTAGGTTAGGTTAAGTTAGGTTTGCTTCTGGTGCAAATACTTAATTATAGACGTATCACGATCACGCCTTTGCGCACAAAACGACACTATACACCCCGCAATACGAGCACTTTATCCTATATAAGTAATTTTTTTTATTGGAGAGTAGTTAGGTTAGGTTAGGTTAGGTTAAGTTATATTAGTTTCCGGTGCAAATACTTAATAACAGACGTATAGATCACGTCTTTGCGCATAAAACGACACTATACACCCCGCAATACGAGCACTTTATCCTATTTTAGTAATTTTTTTAATTGGTGAGTAGTTAGGTTAGGTTAGGTTAGTTTAGCTTCCGGTGCAAATACTTAAATATAGACGTATCTAGATCACGTCTTTGCGCACAAAACGACACTATAGACCCCGCAATATGAGCACTTTATCCTATTTTAGTGATTTTTTCAATTGGAGAGTAGTTAGGTTAGGTTAAGTTAGGTTAGCTTCCGGTGCAAATACTTAACGATAGACGTATCTAGATCACATTTTTGCGCATAAAACGACACTATACACCCCGCAATACGAGCACTTTATCCTATTTTAGTAATTTTTTTAATTGGTGAGTAGTTAGGTTAGGTTAGGTTAGTTTAGCTTCCGGTGCAAATACTTAACGATAGACGTATCTAGATCACATTTTTGCGCACAAAACGACACAATACACCCCGCAATACGATCACTTTATCCTATTTTAGTGATTTTTTAATTTGAGAGTAGTTAGGTTAGGTTAGGTTAGGTTAGGTTAAGTTATATTAGTTTCCGGTGCAAATACTTAATAACAGACGTATAGATCACGTCTTTGCGCATAAAACGACACTATACACCCCGCAATACGAGCACTTTATCCTATTTTAGTAATTTTTTTAATTGGAGAGTTGTTAGGTTAGGTTAGGTTAGTTTAGCTTCCGGTGCAAATACTTAAATATAGACGTATCTAGATCACGTCTTTGCGAACAAAACGACACTATAAACCCCGCAATATGAGCACTTTATCCTATTTTAGTGTTTTTTTTTAATTGGAGAGTAGTTAGGTTAGGTTAGGTTAAGTTAGGTTTGCTTCTGGTGCAAATACTTAATTATAGACGTATCTAGATCACGCCTTTGCGCACAAAACGACACTATACACCCCGCAATACGAGCACTTTATCCTATATAAGTAATTTTTTTTATTGGAGAGTAGTTAGGTTAGGTTAGGTTAGGTTAGGTTAGGTTAAGTTATATTAGTTTCCGGTGCAAATACTTAATAACAGACGTATAGATCACGTCTTTGCGCATAAAACGACACTATACACCCTGCAATACGAGCACTTTATCCTATTTTAGTAATTTTTTTAATTGGTGAGTAGTTAGGTTAGGTTAGGTTAGGTTAGTTTAGCTTCCGGTGCAAATACTTAAATGTAGACGTATCTAGATCACGTCTTTGCGCACAAAACGACACTATACACCCCGCAATACGAGCACTTTATCCTATATAAGTGATTTTTTTAATTGGAGAGTAGTTAGGTTAGGTTAGGTTAGGTTAGGTTAGGTTAGGTTAGGTTAGGTTAGGTTAGGTTAGGTTAGGTTAAGTTATATTAGTTTCCGGTGCAAATACTTAATAACAGACGTATAGATCACGTCTTTGCGCATAAAACGACACATTTTTTTAATTGGAGAGTTGTTAGGTTAGGTTAGGTTAGTTTAGCTTCCGGTGCAAATACTTAAATATAGACGTATCTAGATCACGTCTTTGCGAACAAAACGACACTATAAACCCCGCAATATGAGCACTTTATACTATTTTAGTGATTTTTTTTAATTGGAGAGTAGTTAGGTTAGGTTAGGTTAAGTTAGGTTTGCTTCTGGTGCAAATACTTAATTATAGACGTATCACGATCACGCCTTTGCGCACAAAACGACACTATACACCCCGCAATACGAGCACTTTATCCTATATAAGTAATTTTTTTTATTGGAGAGTAGTTAGGTTAGGTTAGGTTAGGTTAAGTTATATTAGTTTCCGGTGCAAATACTTAATAACAGACGTATAGATCACGTCTTTGCGCATAAAACGACACTATACACCCCGCAATACGAGCACTTTATCCTATTTTAGTGATTTTTTTAATTGGAGAGTAGTTAGGTTAGGTTAGGTTAGGTTAGGTTAGGTTAGGTTAGGTTAGGTTAGGTTAGGTTAGGTTAGGTTAAGTTATATTAGTTTCCGGTGCAAATACTTAATAACAGACGTATAGATCACGTCTTTGCGCATAAAACGACACATTTTTTTAATTGGAGAGTTGTTAGGTTAGGTTAGGTTAGTTTAGCTTCCGGTGCAAATACTTAAATATAGACGTATCTAGATCACGTCTTTGCGAACAAAACGACACTATAAACCCCGCAATATGAGCACTTTATACTATTTTAGTGATTTTTTTTAATTGGAGAGTAGTTAGGTTAGGTTAGGTTAAGTTAGGTTTGCTTCTGGTGCAAATACTTAATTATAGACGTATCACGATCACGCCTTTGCGCACAAAACGACACTATACACCCCGCAATACGAGCACTTTATCCTATATAAGTAATTTTTTTTATTGGAGAGTAGTTAGGTTAGGTTAGGTTAGGTTAAGTTATATTAGTTTCCGGTGCAAATACTTAATAACAGACGTATAGATCACGTCTTTGCGCATAAAACGACACTATACACCCCGCAATACGAGCACTTTATCCTATTTTAGTAATTTTTTTAATTGGTGAGTAGTTAGGTTAGGTTAGGTTAGTTTAGCTTCCGGTGCAAATACTTAAATATAGACGTATCTAGATCACGTCTTTGCGCACAAAACGACACTATAGACCCCGCAATATGAGCACTTTATCCTATTTTAGTGATTTTTTCAATTGGAGAGTAGTTAGGTTAGGTTAAGTTAGGTTAGCTTCCGGTGCAAATACTTAACGATAGACGTATCTAGATCACATTTTTGCGCATAAAACGACACTATACACCCCGCAATACGAGCACTTTATCCTATTTTAGTAATTTTTTTAATTGGTGAGTAGTTAGGTTAGGTTAGGTTAGTTTAGCTTCCGGTGCAAATACTTAACGATAGACGTATCTAGATCACATTTTTGCGCACAAAACGACACAATACACCCCGCAATACGATCACTTTATCCTATTTTAGTGATTTTTTAATTTGAGAGTAGTTAGGTTAGGTTAGGTTAGGTTAGGTTAAGTTATATTAGTTTCCGGTGCAAATACTTAATAACAGACGTATAGATCACGTCTTTGCGCATAAAACGACACTATACACCCCGCAATACGAGCACTTTATCCTATTTTAGTAATTTTTTTAATTGGAGAGTTGTTAGGTTAGGTTAGGTTAGTTTAGCTTCCGGTGCAAATACTTAAATATAGACGTATCTAGATCACGTCTTTGCGAACAAAACGACACTATAAACCCCGCAATATGAGCACTTTATCCTATTTTAGTGTTTTTTTTTAATTGGAGAGTAGTTAGGTTAGGTTAGGTTAAGTTAGGTTTGCTTCTGGTGCAAATACTTAATTATAGACGTATCTAGATCACGCCTTTGCGCACAAAACGACACTATACACCCCGCAATACGAGCACTTTATCCTATATAAGTAATTTTTTTTATTGGAGAGTAGTTAGGTTAGGTTAGGTTAGGTTAGGTTAGGTTAAGTTATATTAGTTTCCGGTGCAAATACTTAATAACAGACGTATAGATCACGTCTTTGCGCATAAAACGACACTATACACCCTGCAATACGAGCACTTTATCCTATTTTAGTAATTTTTTTAATTGGTGAGTAGTTAGGTTAGGTTAGGTTAGTTTAGCTTCCGGTGCAAATACTTAAATATAGACGTATCTAGATCACGTCTTTGCGCACAAAACGACACTATACACCCCGCAATACGAGCACTTTATCCTATTTTAGTGATTTTTTCAATTGGAGAGTAGTTAGGTTAGGTTAAGTTAGGTTAGCTTCCGGTGCAAATACTTAACGATAGACGTATCTAGATCACATTTTTGCGCATAAAACGACACTATACACCCCGCAATACGAGCACTTTATCCTATTTTAGTAATTTTTTTAATTGGAGAGTTGTTAGGTTAGGTTAGGTTAGTTTAGCTTCCGGTGCAAATACTTAAATATAGACGTATCTAGATCACGTCTTTGCGAACAAAACGACACTATAAACCCCGCAATATGAGCACTTTATCCTATTTTAGTGATTTTTTTTAATTGGAGAGTAGTTAGGTTAGGTTAGGTTAAGTTAGGTTTGCTTCTGGTGCAAATACTTAATTATAGACGTATCTAGATCACGCCTTTGCGCACAAAACGACACTATACACCCCGCAATACGAGCACTTTATCCTATTTTAGTGATTTTTTCAATTGGAGAGTAGTTAGGTTAGGTTAAGTTAGGTTAGCTTCCGGTGCAAATACTTAACGATAGACGTATCTAGATCACATTTTTGCGCATAAAACGACACTATACACCCCGCAATACGAGCACTTTATCCTATTTTAGTAATTTTTTTAATTGGTGAGTAGTTAGGTTAGGTTAGGTTAGTTTAGCTTCCGGTGCAAATACTTAACGATAGACGTATCTAGATCACATTTTTGCGCACAAAACGACACAATACACCCCGCAATACGATCACTTTATCCTATTTTAGTGATTTTTTAATTGGAGAGTAGTTAGGTTAGGTTAGGTTAGGTTAGGTTAAGTTATATTAGTTTCCGGTGCAAATACTTAATAACAGACGTATAGATCACGTTTTGCGCATAAAACGACACTATACACCCCGCAATACGAGCACTTTATCCTATTTTAGTGATTTTTTAATTGGAGAGTAGTTAGGTTAGGTTAGGTTAGGTTAGGTTAAGTTATATTAGTTTCCGGTGCAAATACTTAATAACAGACGTATAGATCACGTTTTGCGCATAAAACGACACTATACACCCCGCAATACGAGCACTTTATCCTATTTTAGTATTTTTTTTAATTGGTGAGTAGTTAGGTTAGATTAGGTTAGTTTAGCTTCCGGTGCAAATACTTAAATATAGACGTATCTAGATCACATTTTTGCGCACAAAACGACACAATACACCCCGCAATACGATCACTTTATCCTATTTTAGTGATTTTTTAATTGGAGAGTAGTTAGGTTAGGTTAGGTTAGGTTAGGTTAAGTTATATTAGTTTCCGGTGCAAATACTTAATAACAGACGTATAGATCACGTTTTGCGCATAAAACGACACTATACACCCCGCAATACGAGCACTTTATCCTATTTTAGTATTTTTTTTAATTGGTGAGTAGTTAGGTTAGATTAGGTTAGTTTAGCTTCCGGTGCAAATACTTAAATATAGACGTATCTAGATCACATTTTTGCGCACAAAACGACACAATACACCCCGCAATACGATCACTTTATCCTATTTTAGTGATTTTTTAATTGGAGAGTAGTTAGGTTAGGTTAGGTTAGGTTAGGTTAGGTTAGGTTAGGTTAAGTTATATTAGTTTCCGGTGCAAATACTTAATAACAGACGTATAGATCACATTTTGCGCATAAAACGACACTATACACCCCGCAATACGAGCACTTTATCCTATTTTTGTAATTTTTTTAATTGGTGAGTAGTTAGGTTAGGTTAGGTTAGGTTAGTTTAGCTTCCGGTGCAAATACTTAAATATAGACGTATCTCGATCACGTCTTTGCGCACAAAACGACACTATACACCCCGCAATACGAGCACTTTATCCTATTTTAGTGATTTTTTCAATTGGAGAGTAGTTAGGTTAGGTTAAGTTAGGTTAGCTTCCGGTGCAAATACTTAACGATAGACGTATCTAGATCACATTTTTGCGCATAAAACGACACTATACACCCCGCAATACGATCACTTTATCCTATTTTAGTGATTTTTTAATTGGAGAGTAGTTAGGTTAGGTTAGGTTAGGTTAGGTTAAGTTATATTAGTTTCCGGTGCAAATACTTAATAACAGACGTATAGATCACGTCTTTGCGCATAAAACGACACTATACACCCCGCAATACGAGCACTTTATCCTATTTTAGTAATTTTTTTAATTGGAGAGTTGTTAGGTTAGGTTAGGTTAGTTTAGCTTCCGGTGCAAATACTTAAATATAGACGTATCTAGATCACGTCTTTGCGAACAAAACGACACTATAAACCCCGTAATATGAGCACTTTATCCTATTTTAGTGATTTTTTTTAATTGGAGAGTAGTTAGGTTAGGTTAGGTTAAGTTAGGTTTGCTTCTGGTGCAAATACTTAATTATAGACGTATCTAGATCACGCCTTTGCGCACAAAACGACACTATACACCCCGCAATACGAGCACTTTATCCTATTTTAGTGATTTTTTCAATTGGAGAGTAGTTAGGTTAGGTTAAGTTAGGTTAGCTTCCGGTGCAAATACTTAACGATAGACGTATCTAGATCACATTTTTGCGCATAAAACGACACTATACACCCCGCAATACGAGCACTTTATCCTATTTTAGTAATTTTTTTAATTGGTGAGTAGTTAGGTTAGGTTAGGTTAGTTTAGCTTCCGGTGCAAATACTTAACGATAGACGTATCTAGATCACATTTTTGCGCACAAAACGACACAATACACCCCGCAATACGATCACTTTATCCTATTTTAGTGATTTTTTAATTGGAGAGTAGTTAGGTTAGGTTAGGTTAGGTTAGGTTAAGTTATATTAGTTTCCGGTGCAAATACTTAATAACAGACGTATAGATCACGTTTTGCGCATAAAACGACACTATACACCCCGCAATACGAGCACTTTATCCTATTTTAGTATTTTTTTTAATTGGTGAGTAGTTAGGTTAGGTTAGGTTAGTTTAGCTTCCGGTGCAAATACTTAAATATAGACGTATCTAGATCACATTTTTGCGCACAAAACGACACAATACACCCCGCAATACGATCACTTTATCCTATTTTAGTGATTTTTTAATTGGAGAGTAGTTAGGTTAGGTTAGGTTAGGTTAGGTTAAGTTATATTAGTTTCCGGTGCAAATACTTAATAACAGACGTATAGATCACGTTTTGCGCATAAAACGACACTATACACCCCGCAATACGAGCACTTTATCCTATTTTAGTATTTTTTTTAATTGGTGAGTAGTTAGGTTAGGTTAGGTTAGTTTAGCTTCCGGTGCAAATACTTAAATATAGACGTATCTAGATCACATTTTTGCGCACAAAACGACACAATACACCCCGCAATACGATCACTTTATCCTATTTTAGTGATTTTTTAATTGGAGAGTAGTTAGGTTAGGTTAGGTTAGGTTAGGTTAGGTTAGGTTAGGTTAGGTTAAGTTATATTAGTTTCCGGTGCAAATACTTAATAACAGACGTATAGATCACGTTTTGCGCATAAAACGACACTATACACCCCGCAATACGAGCACTTTATCCTATTTTTGTAATTTTTTTAATTGGTGAGTAGTTAGGTTAGGTTAGGTTAGGTTAGTTTAGCTTCCGGTGCAAATACTTAATGATAGACGTATCTAGATCACATTTTTGCGCACAAAACGACACAATACACCCCGCAATACGATCACTTTATCCTATTTTAGTGATTTTTTAATTGGAGAGTAGTTAGGTTAGGTTAGGTTAGGTTAAGTTATATTAGTTTCCGGTGCAAATACTTAATAACAGACGTATAGATCACGTCTTTGCGCATAAAACGACACTATACACCCCGCAATACGAGCACTTTATCCTATTTTAGTAATTTTTTTAATTGGAGAGTTGTTAGGTTAGGTTAGGTTAGTTTAGCTTCCGGTGCAAATACTTAAATATAGACGTATCTAGATCACGTCTTTGCGAACAAAACGACACTATAAACCCCGCAATATGAGCACTTTATCCTATTTTAGTGATTTTTTTTAATTGGAGAGTAGTTAGGTTAGGTTAGGTTAAGTTAGGTTTGCTTCTGGTGCAAATACTTAATTATAGACGTATCTAGATCACGCCTTTGCGCACAAAACGACACTATACACCCCGCAATACGAGCACTTTATCCTATTTTAGTGATTTTTTCAATTGGAGAGTAGTTAGGTTAGGTTAAGTTAGGTTAGCTTCCGGTGCAAATACTTAACGATAGACGTATCTAGATCACATTTTTGCGCATAAAACGACACTATACACCCCGCAATACGAGCACTTTATCCTATTTTAGTAATTTTTTTAATTGGTGAGTAGTTAGGTTAGGTTAGGTTAGTTTAGCTTCCGGTGCAAATACTTAACGATAGACGTATGTAGATCACATTTTTGCGCACAAAACGACACAATACACCCCGCAATACGATCACTTTATCCTATTTTAGTGATTTTTTAATTGGAGAGTAGTTAGGTTAGGTTAGGTTAGGTTAGGTTAGGTTAAGTTATATTAGTTTCCGGTGCAAATACTTAATAACAGACGTATAGATCACGTTTTGCGCATAAAACGACACTATACACCCCGCAATACGAGCACTTTATCCTATTTTAGTATTTTTTTTAATTGGTGAGTAGTTAGGTTAGGTTAGGTTAGTTTAGCTTCCGGTGCAAATACTTAAATATAGACGTATCTAGATCACATTTTTGCGCACAAAACGACACAATACACCCCGCAATACGATCACTTTATCCTATTTTAGTGATTTTTTAATTGGAGAGTAGTTAGGTTAGGTTAGGTTAGGTTAGGTTAAGTTATATTAGTTTCCGGTGCAAATACTTAATAACAGACGTATAGATCACGTTTTGCGCATAAAACGACACTATACACCCCGCAATACGAGCACTTTATCCTATTTTAGTATTTTTTTTAATTGGTGAGTAGTTAGGTTAGGTTAGGTTAGTTTAGCTTCCGGTGCAAATACTTAAATATAGACGTATCTAGATCACATTTTTGCGCACAAAACGACACAATACACCCCGCAATACGATCACTTTATCCTATTTTAGTGATTTTTTAATTGGAGAGTAGTTAGGTTAGGTTAGGTTAGGTTAGGTTAGGTTAGGTTAGGTTAAGTTATATTAGTTTCCGGTGCAAATACTTAATAACAGACGTATAGATCACGTTTTGCGCATAAAACGACACTATACACCCCGCAATACGAGCACTTTATCCTATTTTTGTAATTTTTTTAATTGGTGAGTAGTTAGGTTAGGTTAGGTTAGGTTAGTTTAGCTTCCGGTGCAAATACTTAAATATAGACGTATCTCGATCACGTCTTTGCGCACAAAACGACACTATACACCCCGCAATACGAGCACTTTATCCTATTTTAGTGATTTTTTCAATTGGAGAGTAGTTAGGTTAGGTTAAGTTAGGTTAGCTTCCGGTGCAAATACTTAACGATAGACGTATCTAGATCACATTTTTGCGCATAAAACGACACTATACACCCCGCAATACGAGCACTTTATCCTATTTTAGTAATTTTTTTAATTGGTGAGTAGTTAGGTTAGGTTAGGTTAGTTTAGCTTCCGGTGCAAATACTTAACGATAGACGTATCTAGATCACATTTTTGCGCACAAAACGACACTATAAACCCAGCAATATGAGCACTTTATACTATTTTAGTGATTTTTTTTAATTGGAGAGTAGTTAGGTTAGGTTAGGTTAAGTTAGGTTTGCTTCTGGTGCAAATACTTAATAACAGACGTATAGATCACGTCTTTGCGCATAAAACGACACTATACACCCCGCAATACGAGCACTTTATCCTATTTTAGTAATTTTTTTAATTGGTGAGTAGTTAGGTTAGGTTAGGTTAGTTTAGCTTCCGGTGCAAATACTTAAATATAGACGTATCTAGATCACGTCTTTGCGCACAAAACGACACTATAGACCCCGCAATATGAGCACTTTATCCTATTTTAGTGATTTTTTCAATTGGAGAGTAGTTAGGTTAGGTTAAGTTAGGTTAGCTTCCGGTGCAAATACTTAACGATAGACGTATCTAGATCACATTTTTGCGCATAAAACGACACTATACACCCCGCAATACGAGCACTTTATCCTATTTTAGTAATTTTTTTAATTGGTGAGTAGTTAGGTTAGGTTAGGTTAGTTTAGCTTCCGGTGCAAATACTTAACGATAGACGTATCTAGATCACGTCTTTGCGCACAAAACGACACTATAGACCCCGCAATATGAGCACTTTATCCTATTTTAGTGATTTTTTAATTGGAGAGTAGTTAGGTTAGGTTAGGTTAGGTTAGGTTAAGTTATATTAGTTTCCGGTGCAAATACTTAATAACAGACGTATAGATCACGTCTTTGCGCATAAAACGACACTATACACCCCGCAATACGAGCACTTTATCCTATTTTAGTAATTTTTTTAATTGGAGAGTTGTTAGGTTAGGTTAGGTTAGTTTAGCTTCCGGTGCAAATACTTAAATATAGACGTATCTAGATCACGTCTTTGCGAACAAAACGACACTATAAACCCCGCAATATGAGCACTTTATCCTATTTTAGTGATTTTTTTTAATTGGAGAGTAGTTAGGTTAGGTTAGGTTAAGTTAGGTTTGCTTCTGGTGCAAATACTTAATTATAGACGTATCTAGATCACGCCTTTGCGCACAAAACGACACTATACACCCCGCAATACGAGCACTTTATCCTATATAAGTAATTTTTTTTATTGGAGAGTAGTTAGGTTAGGTTAGGTTAGGTTAGGTTAGGTTAGGTTAAGTTATATTAGTTTCCGGTGCAAATACTTAATAACAGACGTATAGATCACGTCTTTGCGCATAAAACGACACTATACACCCCGCAATACGAGCACTTTATCCTATTTTAGTAATTTTTTTAATTGGTGAGTAGTTAGGTTAGGTTAGGTTAGTTTAGCTTCCGGTGCAAATACTTAAATATAGACGTATCTAGATCACGTCTTTGCGCACAAAACGACACTATACACCCCGCAATACGAGCACTTTATCCTATTTTAGTGATTTTTTCAATTGGAGAGTAGTTAGGTTAGGTTAAGTTAGGTTAGCTTCCGGTGCAAATACTTAACGATAGACGTATCTAGATCACATTTTTGCGCATAAAACGACACTATACACCCCGCAATACGAGCACTTTATCCTATTTTAGTAATTTTTTTAATTGGTGAGTAGTTAGGTTAGGTTAGGTTAGTTTAGCTTCCGGTGCAAATACTTAACGATAGACGTATCTAGATCACATTTTTGCGCACAAAACGACACAATACACCCCGCAATACGATCACTTTATCCTATTTTAGTGATTTTTTAATTGGAGAGTAGTTAGGTTAGGTTAGGTTAGGTTAGGTTAAGTTATATTAGTTTCCGGTGCAAATACTTAATAACAGACGTATAGATCACGTTTTGCGCATAAAACGACACTATACACCCCGCAATACGAGCACTTTATCCTATTTTAGTATTTTTTGTAATTGGTGAGTAGTTAGGTTAGGTTAGGTTAGTTTAGCTTCCGGTGCAAATACTTAAATATAGACGTATCTAGATCACATTTTTGCGCACAAAACGACACAATACACCCCGCAATACGATCACTTTATCCTATTTTAGTGATTTTTTAATTGGAGAGTAGTTAGGTTAGGTTAGGTTAGGTTAGGTTAGGTTAAGTTATATTAGTTTCCGGTGCAAATACTTAATAACAGACGTATAGATCACGTTTTGCGCATAAAACGACACTATACACCCCGCAATACGAGCACTTTATCCTATTTTTGTAATTTTTTTAATTGGTGAGTAGTTAGGTTAGGTTAGGTTAGGTTAGTTTAGCTTCCGGTGCAAATACTTAAATATAGACGTATCTCGATCACGTCTTTGCGCACAAAACGACACTATACACCCCGCAATACGAGCACTTTATCCTATTTTAGTGATTTTTTCAATTGGAGAGTAGTTAGGTTAGGTTAAGTTAGGTTAGCTTCCGGTGCAAATACTTAACGATAGACGTATCTAGATCACATTTTTGCGCATAAAACGACACTATACACCCCGCAATACGAGCACTTTATCCTATTTTAGTAATTTTTTTAATTGGTGAGTAGTTAGGTTAGGTTAGGTTAGTTTAGCTTCCGGTGCAAATACTTAACGATAGACGTATCTAGATCACATTTTTGCGCACAAAACGACACAATACACCCCGCAATACGATCACTTTATCCTATTTTAGTGATTTTTTAATTGGAGAGTAGTTAGGTTAGGTTAGGTTAGGTTAGGTTAAGTTATATTAGTTTCCGGTGCAAATACTTAATAACAGACGTATAGATCACGTCTTTGCGCATATATACACCCCGCAATACGAGCACTTTATCCTATTTTTGTAATTTTTTTAATTGGTGAGTAGTTAGGTTAGGTTAGGTTAGGTTAGTTTAGCTTCCGGTGCAAATACTTAAATATAGACGTATCTCGATCACGTCTTTGCGCACAAAACGACACTATACACCCCGCAATACGAGCACTTTATCCTATTTTAGTAATTTTTTTAATTGGAGAGTTGTTAGGTTAGGTTAGGTTAGTTTAGCTTCCGGTGCAAATACTTAAATATAGACGTATCTAGATCACGTCTTTGCGAACAAAACGACACTATAAACCCCGCAATATGAGCACTTTATCCTATTTTAGTGATTTTTTTTAATTGGAGAGTAGTTAGGTTAGGTTAGGTTAGGTTAGGTTAGGTTAGGTTAGGTTAAGTTATATTAGTTTCCGGTGCAAATACTTAATAACAGACGTATAGATCACGTCTTTGCGCATAAAACGACACTATACACCCCGCAATACGAGCACTTTATCCTATTTTAGTAATTTTTTTAATTGGTGAGTAGTTAGGTTAGGTTAGGTTAGTTTAGCTTCCGGTGCAAATACTTAAATATAGACGTATCTAGATCACGTCTTTGCGCACAAAACGACACTATACACCCCGCAATACGAGCACTTTATCCTATTTTAGTGATTTTTTCAATTGGAGAGTAGTTAGGTTAGGTTAAGTTAGGTTAGCTTCCGGTGCAAATACTTAACGATAGACGTATTTAGATCACATTTTTGCGCATAAAACGACACTATACACCCCGCAATACGAGCACTTTATCCTATTTTAGTAATTTTTTTAATTGGTGAGTAGTTAGGTTAGGTTAGGTTAGTTTAGCTTCCGGTGCAAATACTTAACGATAGACGTATCTAGATCACATTTTTGCGCACAAAACGACACAATACACCCCGCAATACGATCACTTTATCCTATTTTAGTGATTTTTTAATTGGAGAGTAGTTAGGTTAGGTTAGGTTAGGTTAGGTTAAGTTATATTAGTTTCCGGTGCAAATACTTAATAACAGACGTATAGATCACGTTTTGCGCATAAAACGACACTATACACCCCGCAATACGAGCACTTTATCCTATTTTTGTAATTTTTTTAATTGGTGAGTAGTTAGGTTAGGTTAGGTTAGGTTAGTTTAGCTTCCGGTGCAAATACTTAAATATAGACGTATCTCGATCACGTCTTTGCGCACAAAACGACACTATACACCCCGCAATACGAGCACTTTATCCTATTTTAGTGATTTTTTCAATTGGAGAGTAGTTAGGTTAGGTTAAGTTAGGTTAGCTTCCGGTGCAAATACTTAACGATAGACGTATCTAGATCACATTTTTGCGCATAAAACGACACTATACACCCCGCAATACGAGCACTTTATCCTATTTTAGTAATTTTTTTAATTGGTGAGTAGTTAGGTTAGGTTAGGTTAGTTTAGCTTCCGGTGCAAATACTTAACGATAGACGTATCTAGATCACATTTTTGCGCACAAAACGACACAATACATCCCGCAATACGATCACTTTATCCTATTTTAGTGATTTTTTAATTGGAGAGTAGTTAGGTTAGGTTAGGTTAGGTTAGGTTAAGTTATATTAGTTTCCGGTGCAAATACTTAATAACAGACGTATAGATCACGTCTTTGCGCATAAAACGACACTATACACCCCGCAATACGAGCACTTTATCCTAATTTAGTAATTTTTTTAATTGGAGAGTTGTTAGGTTAGGTTAGGTTAGTTTAGCTTCCGGTGCAAATACTTAAATATAGACGTATCTAGATCACGTCTTTGCGAACAAAACGACACTATAAACCCCGCAATATGAGCACTTTATCCTATTTTAGTGATTTTTTTTAATTGGAGAGTAGTTAGGTTAGGTTAGGTTAGGTTAAGTTAGGTTTGCTTCTGGTGCAAATACTTAATTATAGACGTATCTAGATCACGCCTTTGCGCACAAAACGACACTATACACCCCGCAATACGAGCACTTTATCCTATATAAGTAATTTTTTTTATTGGAGAGTAGTTAGGTTAGGTTAGGTTAGGTTAAGTTATATTAGTTTCCGGTGCAAATACTTAATAACAGACGTATAGATCACGTCTTTGCGCATAAAACGACACTATACACCCCGCAATACGAGCACTTTATCCTATTTTAGTAATTTTTTTAATTGGTGAGTAGTTAGGTTAGGTTAGGTTAGTTTAGCTTCCGGTGCAAATACTTAAATATAGACGTATCTAGATCACGTCTTTGCGCACAAAACGACACTATACACCCCGCAATACGAGCACTTTATCCTATTTTAGTGATTTTTTCAATTGGAGAGTAGTTAGGTTAGGTTAAGTTAGGTTAGCTTCCGGTGCAAATACTTAACGATAGACGTATCTAGATCACATTTTTGCGCATAAAACGACACTATACACCCCGCAATACGAGCACTTTATCCTATTTTAGTAATTTTTTTAATTGGTGAGTAGTTAGGTTAGGTTAGGTTAGTTTAGCTTCCGGTGCAAATACTTAACGATAGACGTATCTAGATCACATTTTTGCGCACAAAACGACACAATACACCCCGCAATACGATCACTTTATCCTATTTTAGTGATTTTTTAATTGGAGAGTAGTTAGGTTAGGTTAGGTTAGGTTAGGTTAAGTTATATTAGTTTCCGGTGCAAATACTTAATAACAGACGTATAGATCACGTTTTGCGCATAAAACGACACTATACACCCCGCAATACGAGCACTTTATCCTATTTTTGTAATTTTTTTAATTGGTGAGTAGTTAGGTTAGGTTAGGTTAGGTTAGTTTAGCTTCCGGTGCAAATACTTAACGATAGACGTATCTAGATCACATTTTTGCGCACAAAACGACACAATACACCCCGCAATACGATCACTTTATCCTATTTTAGTGATTTTTTAATTGGAGAGTAGTTAGGTTAGGTTAGGTTAGGTTAGGTTAGGTTAGTTTAGCTTCCGGTGCAAATACTTAAATATAGACGTATCTAGATCACGTCTTCGCGCACAAAACGACACTATACACCCCGCAATACGAGCACTTTATCCTATTTTAGTGATTTTTTCAATTGGAGAGTAGTAAGGTTAGGTTAAGTTAGGTTAGCTTCCGGTGCAAATACTTAACGATAGACGTATCTAGATCACATTTTTGCGGACAAAACGACACAATACACCCCGCAATACGAGCACATTATAATATTTTAGTAATTTTTTCAATAGGAGAATAGTTAGGTTACGTTAGGTTAGGTTAAGTTAGGTTAGCTTTCGGTGCAAATACCTAATGATAGACGTATCTAGATCAAGTCTTTGCGAACAAAACGACACTATACACCCCGCAATACGAGCACTTTATCCTATTTTAGTAATTTTTTTAATTGGTGAGTAGTTAGGTTAGGTTAGGTTAGTTTAGCTTCCGGTGCAAATACTTAACGATAGACGTATCTAGATCACATTTTTGCGCACAAAACGACACAATACACCCCGCAATACGATCACTTTATCCTATTTTAGTGATTTTTTAATTGGAGAGTAGTTAGGTTAGGTTAGGTTAGGTTAGGTTAAGTTATATTAGTTTCCGGTGCAAATACTTAATAACAGACGTATAGATCACGTTTTGCGCATAAAACGACACTATACACCCCGCAATACGAGCACTTTATCCTATTTTAGTGATTTTTTAATTGGAGAGTAGTTAGGTTAGGTTAGGTTAGGTTAGGTTAGGTTAAGTTATATTAGTTTCCGGTGCAAATACTTAATAACAGACGTATAGATCACGTTTTGCGCATAAAACGACACTATACACCCCGCAATACGAGCACTTTATCCTATTTTAGTATTTTTTTTAATTGGTGAGTAGTTAGGTTAGGTTAGGTTAGTTTAGCTTCCGGTGCAAATACTTAAATATAGACGTATCTAGATCACATTTTTGCGCACAAAACGACACAATACACCCCGCAATACGATCACTTTATCCTATTTTAGTGATTTTTTTAATTGGAGAGTAGTTAGGTTAGGTTAGGTTAGGTTAGGTTAGGTTAAGTTATATTAGTTTCCGGTGCAAATACTTAATAACAGACGTATAGATCACGTTTTGCGCATAAAACGACACTATACACCCCGCAATACGAGCACTTTATCCTATTTTTGTAATTTTTTTAATTGGTGAGTAGTTAGGTTAGGTTAGGTTAGTTTAGCTTCCGGTGCAAATACTTAAATATAGACGTATCTCGATCACGTCTTTGCGCACAAAACGACACTATACACCCCGCAATACGAGCACTTTATCCTATTTTAGTGATTTTTTCAATTGGAGAGTAGTTAGGTTAGGTTAAGTTAGGTTAGCTTCCGGTGCAAATACTTAACGATAGACGTATCTAGATCACATTTTTGCGCATAAAACGACACTATACACCCCGCAATACGAGCACTTTATCCTATTTTAGTATTTTTTTTAATTGGTGAGTAGTTAGGTTAGGTTAGGTTAGTTTAGCTTCCGGTGCAAATACTTAACGATAGACGTATCTAGATCACATTTTTGCGCACAAAACGACACAATACACCCCGCAATACGATCACTTTATCCTATTTTAGTGATTTTTTAATTGGAGAGTAGTTAGGTTAGGTTAGGTTAGGTTAGGTTAGGTTAGTTTAGCTTCCGGTGCAAATACTTAAATATAGACGTATCTAGATCACGTCTTCGCGCACAAAACGACACTATACACCCCGCAATACGAGCACTTTATCCTATTTTAGTGATTTTTTCAATTGGAGAGTAGTAAGGTTAGGTTAAGTTAGGTTAGCTTCCGGTGCAAATACTTAACGATAGACGTATCTAGATCACATTTTTGCGCACAAAACGACACAATACACCCCGCAATACGAGCACATTATAATATTTTAGTAATTTTTTCAATAGGAGAATAGTTAGGTTACGTTAGGTTAGGTTAAGTTAGGTTAGCTTTCGGTGCAAATACCTAATGATAGACGTATCTAGATCAAGTCTTTGCGAACAAAACGACACTATACACCCCGCAATACGAGCACTTTATCCTATTTTAGTAATTTTTTTAATTGGTGAGTAGTTAGGTTAGG
This sequence comes from Nemapogon koenigi, assembly GCA_963924495.1. NCBI lineage: Eukaryota > Metazoa > Arthropoda > Insecta > Lepidoptera > Tineidae > Nemapogon > Nemapogon koenigi. Next base: position 25,633,960 of record OZ004629.1, read on the forward strand.
TTAGGTTAGTTTAGCTTCCGGTGCAAATACTTAAATATAGACGTATCTAGATCACGTCTTCGCGCACAAAACGACACTATACACCCCGCAATACGAGCACTTTATCCTATTTTAGTAATTTTTTCAATTGGAGAGTAGTTAGGTTAGGTTAAGTTAGGTTAGCTTCCGGTGCAAATACTTAACGATAGACGTATCTAGATCACATTTTTGCGCACAAAACGACACAATACACCCCGCAATACGAGCACATTATAATATTTTAGTAATTTTTTCAAAAGGAGAGTAGTTAGGTTACGTTAGGTTAGGTTAAGTTAGGTTAGCTTTCGGTGCAAATACCTAATGATAGACGTATCTAGATCACGTCTCTGCGCGTAAAACGACACTATACACCCCGCAATACGAGCACTTTATCCTATTTTAGTGATTTTTTTTATTGTAGAGTAGTTAGGTTAGGTTAGGTTAGGTTAGTTTAGCTTCCGGTGCAAATACTTAAATATAGACGTATCTAGATCACGTCTTCGCGCACAAAACGACACTATACACCCCGCAATACGAGCACTTTATCCTATTTTAGTGATTTTTTCAATTGGAGAGTAGTAAGGTTAGGTTAAGTTAGGTTAGCTTCCGGTGCAAATACTTAACGATAGACGTATCTAGATCACATTTTTGCGCACAAAACGACACAATACACCCCGCAATACGAGCACATTATAATATTTTAGTAATTTTTTCAATAGGAGAGTAGTTAGGTTACGTTAGGTTAGGTTAAGTTAGGTTAGCTTTCGGTGCAAATACCTAATGATAGACGTATCTAGATCAAGTCTTTGCGAACAAAACGACACTATACACCCCGCAATACGAGCACTTTATCCTATTTTAGTGATTTTTTTAATTGTAGAGTAGTAGGTTAGGTTAGGTTAGGTTAGTTTAGCTTCCGGTGCAAATACTTAAATATAGACGTATCTAGATCACGTCTTTGCGCACAAAACGACACTATACACCCCGCAATACGAGCACTTTATCCTATTTTAGTGATTTTTTCAATTGGAGAGTAGTTAGGTTAGGTTAAGTTAGGTTAGCTTCCGGTGCAAATACTTAACGATAGACGTATCTAGATCACATTTTTGCGCATAAAACGACACTATACACCCCGCAATACGAGCACTTTATCCTATTTTAGTATTTTTTTTAATTGGTGAGTAGTTAGGTTAGGTTAGGTTAGTTTAGCTTCCGGTGCAAATACTTAACGATAGACGTATCTAGATCACATTTTTGCGCACAAAACGACACAATACACCCCGCAATACGATCACTTTATCCTATTTTAGTGATTTTTTAATTGGAGAGTAGTTAGGTTAGGTTAGGTTAGGTTAGGTTAGGTTAGTTTAGCTTCCGGTGCAAATACTTAAATATAGACGTATCTAGATCACGTCTTCGCGCACAAAACGACACTATACACCCCGCAATACGAGCACTTTATCCTATTTTAGTGATTTTTTCAATTGGAGAGTAGTAAGGTTAGGTTAAGTTAGGTTAGCTTCCGGTGCAAATACTTAACGATAGACGTATCTAGATCACATTTTTGCGCACAAAACGACACAATACACCCCGCAATACGAGCACATTATAATATTTTAGTAATTTTTTCAATAGGAGAATAGTTAGGTTACGTTAGGTTAGGTTAAGTTAGGTTAGCTTTCGGTGCAAATACCTAATGATAGACGTATCTAGATCAAGTCTTTGCGAACAAAACGACACTATACACCCCGCAATACGAGCACTTTATCCTATTTTAGTAATTTTTTTAATTGGTGAGTAGTTAGGTTAGGTTAGGTTAGTTTAGCTTCCGGTGCAAATACTTAAATATAGACGTATCTAGATCACGTCTTCGCGCACAAAACGACACTATACACCCCGCAATACGAGCACTTTATCCTATTTTAGTAATTTTTTCAATTGGAGAGTAGTTAGGTTAGGTTAAGTTAGGTTAGCTTCCGGTGCAAATACTTAACGATAGACGTATCTAGATCACATTTTTGCGCACAAAACGACACAATACACCCCGCAATACGAGCACATTATAATATTTTAGTAATTTTTTCAAAAGGAGAGTAGTTAGGTTACGTTAGGTTAGGTTAAGTTAGGTTAGCTTTCGGTGCAAATACCTAATGATAGACGTATCTAGATCACGTCTCTGCGCGTAAAACGACACTATACACCCCGCAATACGAGCACTTTATCCTATTTTAGTGATTTTTTTTATTGTAGAGTAGTTAGGTTAGGTTAGGTTAGGTTAGTTTAGCTTCCGGTGCAAATACTTAAATATAGACGTATCTAGATCACGTCTTCGCGCACAAAACGACACTATACACCCCGCAATACGAGCACTTTATCCTATTTTAGTGATTTTTTCAATTGGAGAGTAGTAAGGTTAGGTTAAGTTAGGTTAGCTTCCGGTGCAAATACTTAACGATAGACGTATCTAGATCACATTTTTGCGCACAAAACGACACAATACACCCCGCAATACGAGCACATTATAATATTTTAGTAATTTTTTCAATAGGAGAGTAGTTAGGTTACGTTAGGTTAGGTTAAGTTAGGTTAGCTTTCGGTGCAAATACCTAATGATAGACGTATCTAGATCAAGTCTTTGCGAACAAAACGACACTATACACCCCGCAATACGAGCACTTTATCCTATTTTAGTGATTTTTTTAATTGTAGAGTAGTAGGTTAGGTTAGGTTAGGTTAGTTTAGCTTCCGGTGCAAATACTTAAATATAGACGTATCTAGATCACGTCTTTGCGCACAAAACGACACTATACACCCCGCAATACGAGCACTTTATCCTATTTTAGTGATTTTTTCAATTGAAGAGTAGTTAGGTTAGGTTAAGTTATGTTAGCTTCCGGTGCAAATACTTAACGATAGACGTATCTAGATCACATTTTTGCGCACAAAACGACACAATACACCCCGCAATACGAGCACATTATTATATTTTAGTAATTTTTTTAATAAGAGAGTAGTTAGGTTAGGTTAGGTTAGGTTAGGTTAAGTTAGGTTAGCTTTCGGTGCAAATACCTAATGATAGACGTATCTAGATCATGTCTTTGCGAACAAAACGACACTATACACCCCGCAATACGAGCACTTTATCCTATTTTAGTGATTTTTTTAATTGTAGAGTAGTTAGGTTAGGTTAGGTTAGGTTAGTTTAGCTTCCGGTGCAAATACTTAAATATAGACGTATCTAGATCACGTCTTTGCGCATAAAACGACACTATACACCCCGCAATACGAGCACTTTATCCTATTTTAGTAATTTTTTTAATTGGTGAGTAGTTAGGTTAGGTTAGGTTAGTTTAGCTTCCGGTGCAAATACTTAAATATAGACGTATCTAGATCACGTCTTCGCGCACAAAACGACACTATACACCCCGCAATACGAGCACTTTATCCTATTTTAGTGATTTTTTTAATTGTAGAGTAGTTAGGTTAGGTTAGGTTAGGTTAGTTTAGCTTCCGGTGCAAATACTTAAATATAGACTTATCTAGATCACGTCTTTGCGCATAAAACGACACTATACACCCCGCAATACGAGCACTTTATCCTATTTTTGTAATTTTTTTAATTGGTGAGTAGTTAGGTTAGGTTAGTTTAGTTTAGCTTCCGGTGCAAATACTTAAATATAGACGTATCTAGATCACGTCTTCGCGCACAAAACGACACTATACACCCCGCAATACGAGCACTTTATCCTATTTTAGTAATTTTTTCAATAGGAGAGTAGTTAGGTTAGGTTAAGTTAGGTTAGCTTCCGGTGCAAATACTTAACGATAGACGTATCTAGATCACATTTTTGCGCACAAAACGACACAATACACCTCGCAATACGAGCACATTATAATATTTTAGTAATTTTTTCAATAGGAGAGTAGTTAGGTTACGTTAGGTTAGGTTAAGTTAGGTTAGCTTTCGGTGCAAATACCTAATGATAGACGTATCTAGATCACGTCTCTGCGCGTAAAACGACACTATACACCCCGCAATACGAGCACTTTATCCTATTTTAGTGATTTTTTCAATTGGAGAGTAGTTAGGTTAGGTTAAGTTAGGTTAGCTTCCGGTGCAAATACTTAACGATAGACGTATCTAGATCACATTTTTGCGCACAAAACGACACAATACACCCCGCAATACGAGCACATTATAATATTTTAGTAATTTTTTCAATAGGAGAGTAGTTAGGTTAGGTTAAGTTAGGTTAGCTTCCGGTGCAAATACTTAACGATAGACGTATCTAGATCACATTTTTGCGCACAAAACGACACTATACACCCCGCAATACGAGCACTTTATCCTATTTTAGTGATTTTTTTAATTGTAGAGTAGTAGGTTAGGTTAGGTTAGGTTAGTTTAGCTTCCGGTGCAAATACTTAACGATAGACGTATCTAGATCACATTTTTGCGCACAAAACGACACAATACACCCCGCAATACGATCACTTTATCCTATTTTAGTGATTTTTTAATTGGAGAGTAGTTAGGTTAGGTTAGGTTAGGTTAGGTTAAGTTATATTAGTTTCCGGTGCAAATACTTAATAACAGACGTATAGATCACGTTTTGCGCATAAAACGACACTATACACCCCGCAATACGAGCACTTTATCCTATTTTTGTAATTTTTTTAATTGGTGAGTAGTTAGGTTAGGTTAGGTTAGGTTAGTTTAGCTTCCGGTGCAAATACTTAACGATAGACGTATCTAGATCACATTTTTGCGCACAAAACGACACAATACACCCCGCAATACGATCACTTTATCCTATTTTAGTGATTTTTTAATTGGAGAGTAGTTAGGTTAGGTTAGGTTAGGTTAGGTTAGGTTAGTTTAGCTTCCGGTGCAAATACTTAAATATAGACGTATCTAGATCACGTCTTCGCGCACAAAACGACACTATACACCCCGCAATACGAGCACTTTATCCTATTTTAGTGATTTTTTCAATTGGAGAGTAGTAAGGTTAGGTTAAGTTAGGTTAGCTTCCGGTGCAAATACTTAACGATAGACGTATCTAGATCACATTTTTGCGGACAAAACGACACAATACACCCCGCAATACGAGCACATTATAATATTTTAGTAATTTTTTCAATAGGAGAATAGTTAGGTTACGTTAGGTTAGGTTAAGTTAGGTTAGCTTTCGGTGCAAATACCTAATGATAGACGTATCTAGATCAAGTCTTTGCGAACAAAACGACACTATACACCCCGCAATACGAGCACTTTATCCTATTTTAGTAATTTTTTTAATTGGTGAGTAGTTAGGTTAGGTTAGGTTAGTTTAGCTTCCGGTGCAAATACTTAAATATAGACGTATCTAGATCACGTCTTCGCGCACAAAACGACACTATACACCCCGCAATACGAGCACTTTATCCTATTTTAGTAATTTTTTCAATTGGAGAGTAGTTAGGTTAGGTTAAGTTAGGTTAGCTTCCGGTGCAAATACTTAACGATAGACGTATCTAGATCACATTTTTGCGCACAAAACGACACAATACACCCCGCAATACGAGCACATTATAATATTTTAGTAATTTTTTCAATAGGAGAGTAGTTAGGTTACGTTAGGTTAGGTTAAGTTAGGTTAGCTTTCGGTGCAAATACCTAATGATAGACGTATCTAGATCAAGTCTTTGCGAACAAAACGACACTATACACCCCGCAATACGAGCACTTTATCCTATTTTAGTAATTTTTTCAATTGTAGAGTAGTTAGGTTAGGTTAGGTTAGGTTAGTTTAGCTTCCGGTGCAAATACTTAAATATAGACGTATCTAGATCACGTCTTCGCGCACAAAACGACACTATACACCCCGCAATACGAGCACTTTATCCTATTTTAGTGATTTTTTCAATTGGAGAGTAGTTAGGTTAGGTTAGGTTAGTTTAGCTTCCGGTGCAAATACTTAAATATAGACGTATCTAGATCACGTCTTTGCGCACAAAACGACACTATACACCCCGCAATACGAGCACTTTATCCTATTTTAGTGATTTTTTCAATTGGAGAGTAGTTAGGTTAGGTTAAGTTAGGTTAGCTTCCGGTGCAAATACTTAACGATAGACGTATCTAGATCACATTTTTGCGCATAAAACGACACTATACACCCCGCAATACGAGCACTTTATCCTATTTTAGTGATTTTTTCAATTGGAGAGTAGTTAGGTTAGGTTAGGTTAGTTTAGCTTCCGGTGCAAATACTTAAATATAGACGTATCTAGATCACGTCTTTGCGCACAAAACGACACTATACACCCCGCAATACGAGCACTTTATCCTATTTTAGTGATTTTTTAATTGGAGAGTAGTTAGGTTAGGTTAGGTTAGGTTAGGTTAGGTTAAGTTATATTAGTTTCCGGTGCAAATACTTAATAACAGACGTATAGATCACGTTTTGCGCATAAAACGACACTATACACCCCGCAATACGAGCACTTTATCCTATTTTAGTGATTTTTTTAATTGGTGAGTAGTTAGGTTAGGTTAGGTTAGTTTAGCTTCCGGTGCAAATACTTAAATATAGACGTATCTCGATCACGTCTTTGCGCACAAAACGACACTATACACCCCGCAATACGAGCACTTTATCCTATTTTAGTGATTTTTTCAATTGGAGAGTAGTTAGGTTAGGTTAAGTTAGGTTAGCTTCCGGTGCAAATACTTAACGATAGACGTATCTAGATCACATTTTTGCGCATAAAACGACACTATACACCCCGCAATACGAGCACTTTATCCTATTTTAGTAATTTTTTTAATTGGTGAGTAGTTAGGTTAGGTTAGGTTAGTTTAGCTTCCGGTGCAAATACTTAACGATAGACGTATCTAGATCACATTTTTGCGCACAAAACGACACAATACACCCCGCAATACGATCACTTTATCCTATTTTAGTGATTTTTTAATTGGAGAGTAGTTAGGTTAGGTTAGGTTAGGTTAGGTTAAGTTATATTAGTTTCCGGTGCAAATACTTAATAACAGACGTATAGATCACGTTTTGCGCATAAAACGACACTATACACCCCGCAATACGAGCACTTTATCCTATTTTAGTGATTTTTTAATTGGAGAGTAGTTAGGTTAGGTTAGGTTAGGTTAGGTTAGGTTAAGTTATATTAGTTTCCGGTGCAAATACTTAATAACAGACGTATAGATCACGTTTTGCGCATAAAACGACACTATACACCCCGCAATACGAGCACTTTATCCTATTTTAGTATTTTTTTTAATTGGTGAGTAGTTAGGTTAGGTTAGGTTAGTTTAGCTTCCGGTGCAAATACTTAAATATAGACGTATCTAGATCACATTTTTGCGCACAAAACGACACAATACACCCCGCAATACGATCACTTTATCCTATTTTAGTGATTTTTTTAATTGGAGAGTAGTTAGGTTAGGTTAGGTTAAGTTATATTAGTTTCCGGTGCAAATACTTAATAACAGACGTATAGATCACGTTTTGCGCATAAAACGACACTATACACCCCGCAATACGAGCACTTTATCCTATTTTTGTAATTTTTTTAATTGGTGAGTAGTTAGGTTAGGTTAGGTTAGTTTAGCTTCCGGTGCAAATACTTAAATATAGACGTATCTCGATCACGTCTTTGCGCACAAAACGACACTATACACCCCGCAATACGAGCACATTATAATATTTTAGTAATTTTTTCAATAGGAGAATAGTTAGGTTACGTTAGGTTAGGTTAAGTTAGGTTAGCTTTCGGTGCAAATACCTAATGATAGACGTATCTAGATCAAGTCTTTGCGAACAAAACGACACTATACACCCCGCAATACGAGCACTTTATCCTATTTTAGTAATTTTTTTAATTGGTGAGTAGTTAGGTTAGGTTAGGTTAGTTTAGCTTCCGGTGCAAATACTTAAATATAGACGTATCTAGATCACGTCTTCGCGCACAAAACGACACTATACACCCCGCAATACGAGCACTTTATCCTATTTTAGTAATTTTTTCAATTGGAGAGTAGTTAGGTTAGGTTAAGTTAGGTTAGCTTCCGGTGCAAATACTTACCGATAGACGTATCTAGATCACATTTTTGCGCACAAAACGACACAATACACCCCGCAATACGAGCACATTATAATATTTTAGTAATTTTTTCAATAGGAGAGTAGTTAGGTTACGTTAGGTTAGGTTAAGTTAGGTTAGCTTTCGGTGCAAATACCTAATGATAGACGTATCTAGATCAAGTCTTTGCGAACAAAACGACACTATACACCCCGCAATACGAGCACTTTATCCTATTTTAGTAATTTTTTCAATTGTAGAGTAGTTAGGTTAGGTTAGGTTAGGTTAGTTTAGCTTCCGGTGCAAATACTTAAATATAGACGTATCTAGATCACGTCTTCGCGCACAAAACGACACTATACACCCCGCAATACGAGCACTTTATCCTATTTTAGTGATTTTTTCAATTGGAGAGTAGTTAGGTTAGGTTAGGTTAGTTTAGCTTCCGGTGCAAATACTTAAATATAGACGTATCTAGATCACGTCTTTGCGCACAAAACGACACTATACACCCCGCAATACGAGCACTTTATCCTATTTTAGTGATTTTTTCAATTGGAGAGTAGTTAGGTTAGGTTAAGTTAGGTTAGCTTCCGGTGCAAATACTTAACGATAGACGTATCTAGATCACATTTTTGCGCATAAAACGACACTATACACCCCGCAATACGAGCACTTTATCCTATTTTAGTGATTTTTTCAATTGGAGAGTAGTTAGGTTAGGTTAGGTTAGTTTAGCTTCCGGTGCAAATACTTAAATATAGACGTATCTAGATCACGTCTTTGCGCACAAAACGACACTATACACCCCGCAATACGAGCACTTTATCCTATTTTAGTGATTTTTTAATTGGAGAGTAGTTAGGTTAGGTTAGGTTAGGTTAGGTTAGGTTAAGTTATATTAGTTTCCGGTGCAAATACTTAATAACAGACGTATAGATCACGTTTTGCGCATAAAACGACACTATACACCCCGCAATACGAGCACTTTATCCTATTTTAGTGATTTTTTTAATTGGTGAGTAGTTAGGTTAGGTTAGGTTAGTTTAGCTTCCGGTGCAAATACTTAAATATAGACGTATCTCGATCACGTCTTTGCGCACAAAACGACACTATACACCCCGCAATACGAGCACTTTATCCTATTTTAGTGATTTTTTCAATTGGAGAGTAGTTAGGTTAGGTTAAGTTAGGTTAGCTTCCGGTGCAAATACTTAACGATAGACGTATCTAGATCACATTTTTGCGCATAAAACGACACTATACACCCCGCAATACGAGCACTTTATCCTATTTTAGTAATTTTTTTAATTGGTGAGTAGTTAGGTTAGGTTAGGTTAGTTTAGCTTCCGGTGCAAATACTTAACGATAGACGTATCTAGATCACATTTTTGCGCACAAAACGACACAATACACCCCGCAATACGATCACTTTATCCTATTTTAGTGATTTTTTAATTGGAGAGTAGTTAGGTTAGGTTAGGTTAGGTTAGGTTAAGTTATATTAGTTTCCGGTGCAAATACTTAATAACAGACGTATAGATCACGTTTTGCGCATAAAACGACACTATACACCCCGCAATACGAGCACTTTATCCTATTTTAGTGATTTTTTAATTGGAGAGTAGTTAGGTTAGGTTAGGTTAGGTTAGGTTAGGTTAAGTTATATTAGTTTCCGGTGCAAATACTTAATAACAGACGTATAGATCACGTTTTGCGCATAAAACGACACTATACACCCCGCAATACGAGCACTTTATCCTATTTTAGTATTTTTTTTAATTGGTGAGTAGTTAGGTTAGGTTAGGTTAGTTTAGCTTCCGGTGCAAATACTTAACGATAGACGTATCTAGATCACATTTTTGCGCACAAAACGACACAATACACCCCGCAATACGATCACTTTATCCTATTTTAGTGATTTTTTAATTGGAGAGTAGTTAGGTTAGGTTAGGTTAGGTTAGGTTAGGTTAGTTTAGCTTCCGGTGCAAATACTTAAATATAGACGTATCTAGATCACGTCTTCGCGCACAAAACGACACTATACACCCCGCAATACGAGCACTTTATCCTATTTTAGTGATTTTTTCAATTGGAGAGTAGTAAGGTTAGGTTAAGTTAGGTTAGCTTCCGGTGCAAATACTTAACGATAGACGTATCTAGATCACATTTTTGCGCACAAAACGACACAATACACCCCGCAATACGAGCACATTATAATATTTTAGTAATTTTTTCAATAGGAGAATAGTTAGGTTACGTTAGGTTAGGTTAAGTTAGGTTAGCTTTCGGTGCAAATACCTAATGATAGACGTATCTAGATCAAGTCTTTGCGAACAAAACGACACTATACACCCCGCAATACGAGCACTTTATCCTATTTTAGTAATTTTTTTAATTGGTGAGTAGTTAGGTTAGGTTAGGTTAGTTTAGCTTCCGGTGCAAATACTTAAATATAGACGTATCTAGATCACGTCTTCGCGCACAAAACGACACTATACACCCCGCAATACGAGCACTTTATCCTATTTTAGTAATTTTTTCAATTGGAGAGTAGTTAGGTTAGGTTAAGTTAGGTTAGCTTCCGGTGCAAATACTTAACGATAGACGTATCTAGATCACATTTTTGCGCACAAAACGACACAATACACCCCGCAATACGAGCACATTATAATATTTTAGTAATTTTTTCAAAAGGAGAGTAGTTAGGTTACGTTAGGTTAGGTTAAGTTAGGTTAGCTTTCGGTGCAAATACCTAATGATAGACGTATCTAGATCACGTCTCTGCGCGTAAAACGACACTATACACCCCGCAATACGAGCACTTTATCCTATTTTAGTGATTTTTTTTATTGTAGAGTAGTTAGGTTAGGTTAGGTTAGGTTAGTTTAGCTTCCGGTGCAAATACTTAAATATAGACGTATCTAGATCACGTCTTCGCGCACAAAACGACACTATACACCCCGCAATACGAGCACTTTATCCTATTTTAGTGATTTTTTCAATTGGAGAGTAGTAAGGTTAGGTTAAGTTAGGTTAGCTTCCGGTGCAAATACTTAACGATAGACGTATCTAGATCACATTTTTGCGCACAAAACGACACAATACACCCCGCAATACGAGCACATTATAATATTTTAGTAATTTTTTCAATAGGAGAGTAGTTAGGTTACGTTAGGTTAGGTTAAGTTAGGTTAGCTTTCGGTGCAAATACCTAATGATAGACGTATCTAGATCAAGTCTTTGCGAACAAAACGACACTATACACCCCGCAATACGAGCACTTTATCCTATTTTAGTGATTTTTTTAATTGTAGAGTAGTAGGTTAGGTTAGGTTAGGTTAGTTTAGCTTCCGGTGCAAATACTTAAATATAGACGTATCTAGATCACGTCTTTGCGCACAAAACGACACTATACACCCCGCAATACGAGCACTTTATCCTATTTTAGTGATTTTTTCAATTGAAGAGTAGTTAGGTTAGGTTAAGTTATGTTAGCTTCCGGTGCAAATACTTAACGATAGACGTATCTAGATCACATTTTTGCGCACAAAACGACACAATACACCCCGCAATACGAGCACATTATTATATTTTAGTAATTTTTTTAATAAGAGAGTAGTTAGGTTAGGTTAGGTTAGGTTAGGTTAAGTTAGGTTAGCTTTCGGTGCAAATACCTAATGATAGACGTATCTAGATCATGTCTTTGCGAACAAAACGACACTATACACCCCGCAATACGAGCACTTTATCCTATTTTAGTGATTTTTTTAATTGTAGAGTAGTTAGGTTAGGTTAGGTTAGGTTAGTTTAGCTTCCGGTGCAAATACTTAAATATAGACGTATCTAGATCACGTCTTTGCGCATAAAACGACACTATACACCCCGCAATACGAGCACTTTATCCTATTTTAGTAATTTTTTTAATTGGTGAGTAGTTAGGTTAGGTTAGGTTAGTTTAGCTTCCGGTGCAAATACTTAAATATAGACGTATCTAGATCACGTCTTCGCGCACAAAACGACACTATACACCCCGCAATACGAGCACTTTATCCTATTTTAGTGATTTTTTTAATTGTAGAGTAGTTAGGTTAGGTTAGGTTAGGTTAGTTTAGCTTCCGGTGCAAATACTTAAATATAGACTTATCTAGATCACGTCTTTGCGCATAAAACGACACTATACACCCCGCAATACGAGCACTTTATCCTATTTTTGTAATTTTTTTAATTGGTGAGTAGTTAGGTTAGGTTAGTTTAGTTTAGCTTCCGGTGCAAATACTTAAATATAGACGTATCTAGATCACGTCTTCGCGCACAAAACGACACTATACACCCCGCAATACGAGCACTTTATCCTATTTTAGTAATTTTTTCAATAGGAGAGTAGTTAGGTTAGGTTAAGTTAGGTTAGCTTCCGGTGCAAATACTTAACGATAGACGTATCTAGATCACATTTTTGCGCACAAAACGACACAATACACCTCGCAATACGAGCACATTATAATATTTTAGTAATTTTTTCAATAGGAGAGTAGTTAGGTTACGTTAGGTTAGGTTAAGTTAGGTTAGCTTTCGGTGCAAATACCTAATGATAGACGTATCTAGATCACGTCTCTGCGCGTAAAACGACACTATACACCCCGCAATACGAGCACTTTATCCTATTTTAGTGATTTTTTCAATTGGAGAGTAGTTAGGTTAGGTTAAGTTAGGTTAGCTTCCGGTGCAAATACTTAACGATAGACGTATCTAGATCACATTTTTGCGCACAAAACGACACAATACACCCCGCAATACGAGCACATTATAATATTTTAGTAATTTTTTCAATAGGAGAGTAGTTAGGTTAGGTTAAGTTAGGTTAGCTTCCGGTGCAAATACTTAACGATAGACGTATCTAGATCACATTTTTGCGCACAAAACGACACTATACACCCCGCAATACGAGCACTTTATCCTATTTTAGTGATTTTTTTAATTGTAGAGTAGTAGGTTAGGTTAGGTTAGGTTAGTTTAGCTTCCGGTGCAAATACTTAAATATCGACGTATCTAGATAACGTCTCTGCGCGTAAAACGACACTATACACCCCGCAATACGATCACTTTATCCTATTTTAGTGATTTTTTTTAATTGGAGAGTAGTTAGGTTAGGTTAGGTTAGGTTAGGTTAAGTTATATTAGTTTCCGGTGCAAATACTTAATAACAGACGTATAGATCACGTTTTGCGCATAAAACGACACTATACACCCCGCAATACGAGCACTTTATCCTATTTTAGTATTTTTTTTAATTGGTGAGTAGTTAGGTTAGGTTAGGTTAGTTTAGCTTCCGGTGCAAATACTTAAATATAGACGTATCTAGATCACATTTTTGCGCACAAAACGACACAATACACCCCGCAATACGATCACTTTATCCTATTTTAGTGATTTTTTAATTGGAGAGTAGTTAGGTTAGGTTAGGTTAGGTTAGGTTAGGTTAAGTTATATTAGTTTCCGGTGCAAATACTTAATAACAGACGTATAGATCACGTTTTGCGCATAAAACGACACTATACACCCCGCAATACGAGCACTTTATCCTATTTTTGTAATTTTTTTAATTGGTGAGTAGTTAGGTTAGGTTAGGTTAGGTTAGGTTAGTTTAGCTTCCGGTGCAAATACTTAAATATAGACGTATCTCGATCACGTCTTTGCGCACAAAACGACACTATACACCCCGCAATACGAGCACTTTATCCTATTTTAGTGATTTTTTCAATTGGAGAGTAGTTAGGTTAGGTTAAGTTAGGTTAGCTTCCGGTGCAAATACTTAACGATAGACGTATCTAGATCACATTTTTGCGCATAAAACGACACTATACACCCCGCAATACGAGCACTTTATCCTATTTTAGTAATTTTTTTAATTGGTGAGTAGTTAGGTTAGGTTAGGTTAGTTTAGCTTCCGGTGCAAATACTTAACGATAGACGTATCTAGATCACATTTTTGCGCACAAAACGACACAATACACCCCGCAATACGATCACTTTATCCTATTTTAGTGATTTTTTAATTGGAGAGTAGTTAGGTTAGGTTAGGTTAGGTTAGGTTAAGTTATATTAGTTTCCGGTGCAAATACTTAATAACAGACGTATAGATCACGTCTTTGCGCATAAAACGACACTATACACCCCGCAATACGAGCACTTTATCCTATTTTAGTAATTTTTTTAATTGGAGAGTTGTTAGGTTAGGTTAGGTTAGTTTAGCTTCCGGTGCAAATACTTAAATATAGACGTATCTAGATCACGTCTTTGCGAACAAAACGACACTATAAACCCCGCAATATGAGCACTTTATCCTATTTTAGTGATTTTTTTTAATTGGAGAGTAGTTAGGTTAGGTTAGGTTAAGTTAGGTTTGCTTCTGGTGCAAATACTTAATTATAGACGTATCTAGATCACGCCTTTGCGCACAAAACGACACTATACACCCCGCAATACGAGCACTTTATCCTATTTTAGTGATTTTTTCAATTGGAGAGTAGTTAGGTTAGGTTAAGTTAGGTTAGCTTCCGGTGCAAATACTTAACGATAGACGTATCTAGATCACATTTTTGCGCATAAAACGACACTATACACCCCGCAATACGAGCACTTTATCCTATTTTAGTAATTTTTTTAATTGGTGAGTAGTTAGGTTAGGTTAGGTTAGTTTAGCTTCCGGTGCAAATACTTAACGATAGACGTATCTAGATCACATTTTTGCGCACAAAACGACACAATACACCCCGCAATACGATCACTTTATCCTATTTTAGTGATTTTTTAATTGGAGAGTAGTTAGGTTAGGTTAGGTTAGGTTAGGTTAAGTTATATTAGTTTCCGGTGCAAATACTTAATAACAGACGTATAGATCACGTTTTGCGCATAAAACGACACTATACACCCCGCAATACGAGCACTTTATCCTATTTTAGTATTTTTTTTAATTGGTGAGTAGTTAGGTTAGGTTAGGTTAGTTTAGCTTCCGGTGCAAATACTTAAATATAGACGTATCTAGATCACATTTTTGCGCACAAAACGACACAATACACCCCGCAATACGATCACTTTATCCTATTTTAGTGATTTTTTAATTGGAGAGTAGTTAGGTTAGGTTAGGTTAGGTTAGGTTAAGTTATATTAGTTTCCGGTGCAAATACTTAATAACAGACGTATAGATCACGTTTTGCGCATAAAACGACACTATACACCCCGCAATACGAGCACTTTATCCTATTTCAGTATTTTTTTTAATTGGTGAGTAGTTAGGTTAGGTTAGGTTAGTTTAGCTTCCGGTGCAAATACTTAAATATAGACGTATCTAGATCACATTTTTGCGCACAAAACGACACAATACACCCCGCAATACGATCACTTTATCCTATTTTAGTGATTTTTTAATTGGAGAGTAGTTAGGTTAGGTTAGGTTAGGTTAGGTTAGGTTAGGTTAGGTTAAGTTATATTAGTTTCCGGTGCAAATACTTAATAACAGACGTATAGATCACGTCTTTGCGCATAAAACGACACTATACACCCCGCAATACGAGCACTTTATCCTATTTTAGTAATTTTTTTAATTGGAGAGTTGTTAGGTTAGGTTAGGTTAGTTTAGCTTCCGGTGCAAATACTTAAATATAGACGTATCTAGATCACGTCTTTGCGAACAAAACGACACTATAAACCCCGCAATATGAGCACTTTATCCTATTTTAGTGATTTTTTTTAATTGGAGAGTAGTTAGGTTAGGTTAGGTTAAGTTAGGTTTGCTTCTGGTGCAAATACTTAATTATAGACGTATCTAGATCACGCCTTTGCGCACAAAACGACACTATACACCCCGCAATACGAGCACTTTATCCTATTTTAGTGATTTTTTCAATTGGAGAGTAGTTAGGTTAGGTTAAGTTAGGTTAGCTTCCGGTGCAAATACTTAACGATAGACGTATCTAGATCACATTTTTGCGCATAAAACGACACTATACACCCCGCAATACGAGCACTTTATCCTATTTTAGTAATTTTTTTAATTGGTGAGTAGTTAGGTTAGGTTAGGTTAGTTTAGCTTCCGGTGCAAATACTTAACGATAGACGTATCTAGATCACATTTTTGCGCACAAAACGACACAATACACCCCGCAATACGATCACTTTATCCTATTTTAGTGATTTTTTAATTGGAGAGTAGTTAGGTTAGGTTAGGTTAGGTTAGGTTAAGTTATATTAGTTTCCGGTGCAAATACTTAATAACAGACGTATAGATCACGTTTTGCGCATAAAACGACACTATACACCCCGCAATACGAGCACTTTATCCTATTTTAGTATTTTTTTTAATTGGTGAGTAGTTAGGTTAGGTTAGGTTAGTTTAGCTTCCGGTGCAAATACTTAAATATAGACGTATCTAGATCACATTTTTGCGCACAAAACGACACAATACACCCCGCAATACGATCACTTTATCCTATTTTAGTGATTTTTTAATTGGAGAGTAGTTAGGTTAGGTTAGGTTAGGTTAGGTTAAGTTATATTAGTTTCCGGTGCAAATACTTAATAACAGACGTATAGATCACGTTTTGCGCATAAAACGACACTATACACCCCGCAATACGAGCACTTTATCCTATTTTAGTGATTTTTTCAATTGGAGAGTAGTTAGGTTAGGTTAAGTTAGGTTAGCTTCCGGTGCAAATACTTAACGATAGACGTATCTAGATCACATTTTTGCGCACAAAACGACACAATACACCCCGCAATACGAGCACATTATAATATTTTAGTAATTTTTTCAATAGGAGAGTAGTTAGGTTAGGTTAAGTTAGGTTAGCTTCCGGTGCAAATACTTAACGATAGACGTATCTAGATCACATTTTTGCGCACAAAACGACACTATACACCCCGCAATACGAGCACTTTATCCTATTTTAGTGATTTTTTTAATTGTAGAGTAGTAGGTTAGGTTAGGTTAGGTTAGTTTAGCTTCCGGTGCAAATACTTAAATATCGACGTATCTAGATAACGTCTCTGCGCGTAAAACGACACTATACACCCCGCAATACGATCACTTTATCCTATTTTAGTGATTTTTTTTAATTGGAGAGTAGTTAGGTTAGGTTAGGTTAGGTTAGGTTAAGTTATATTAGTTTCCGGTGCAAATACTTAATAACAGACGTATAGATCACGTTTTGCGCATAAAACGACACTATACACCCCGCAATACGAGCACTTTATCCTATTTTAGTATTTTTTTTAATTGGTGAGTAGTTAGGTTAGGTTAGGTTAGTTTAGCTTCCGGTGCAAATACTTAAATATAGACGTATCTAGATCACATTTTTGCGCACAAAACGACACAATACACCCCGCAATACGAGCACTTTATCCTATTTTAGTAATTTTTTTAATTGGTGAGTAGTTAGGTTAGGTTAGGTTAGTTTAGCTTCCGGTGCAAATACTTAACGATAGACGTATCTAGATCACATTTTCGCGCACAAAACGACACAATACACCCCGCAATACGATCACTTTATCCTATTTTAGTGATTTTTTAATTGGAGAGTAGTTAGGTTAGGTTAGGTTAGGTTAGGTTAAGTTATATTAGTTTCCGGTGCAAATACTTAATAACAGACGTATAGATCACGTCTTTGCGCATAAAACGACACTATACACCCCGCAATACGAGCACTTTATCCTATTTTAGTAATTTTTTTAATTGGAGAGTTGTTAGGTTAGGTTAGGTTAGTTTAGCTTCCGGTGCAAATACTTAAATATAGACGTATCTAGATCACGTCTTTGCGCACAAAACGACACTATACACCCCGCAATACGAGCACTTTATCCTATATAAGTAATTTTTTTTATTGGAGAGTAGTTAGGTTAGGTTAGGTTAGGTTAAGTTATATTAGTTTCCGGTGCAAATACTTAATAACAGACGTATAGATCACGTCTTTGCGCATAAAACGACACTATACACCCCGCAATACGAGCACTTTATCCTATTTTAGTAATTTTTTTAATTGGTGAGTAGTTAGGTTAGGTTAGGTTAGTTTAGCTTCCGGTGCAAATACTTAAATATAGACGTATCTAGATCACGTCTTTGCGCACAAAACGACACTATACACCCCGCAATACGAGCACTTTATCCTATTTTAGTGATTTTTTCAATTGGAGAGTAGTTAGGTTAGGTTAAGTTAGGTTAGCTTCCGGTGCAAATACTTAACGATAGACGTATCTAGATCACATTTTTGCGCATAAAACGACACTATACACCCCGCAATACGAGCACTTTATCCTATTTTAGTAATTTTTTTAATTGGTGAGTAGTTAGGTTAGGTTAGGTTAGTTTAGCTTCCGGTGCAAATACTTAACGATAGACGTATCCAGATCACATTTTTGCGCACAAAACGACACAATGCACCCCGCAATACGATCACTTTATCCTATTTTAGTGATTTTTTAATTGGAGAGTAGTTAGGTTAGGTTAGGTTAGGTTAGGTTAAGTTACATTAGTTTCCGGTGCAAATACTTAATAACAGACGTATAGATCACGTTTTGCGCATAAAACGACACTATACACCCCGCAATACGAGCACTTTATCCTATTTCAGTATTTTTTTTAATTGGTGAGTAGTTAGGTTAGGTTAGGTTAGTTTAGCTTCCGGTGCAAATACTTAAATATAGACGTATCTAGATCACATTTTTGCGCACAAAACGACACAATACACCCCGCAATACGATCACTTTATCCTATTTTAGTGATTTTTTAATTGGAGAGTAGTTAGGTTAGGTTAGGTTAGGTTAGGTTAGGTTAGGTTAGGTTAAGTTATATTAGTTTCCGGTGCAAATACTTAATAACAGACGTATAGATCACGTCTTTGCGCATAAAACGACACTATACACCCCGCAATACGAGCACTTTATCCTATTTTAGTAATTTTTTTAATTGGAGAGTTGTTAGGTTAGGTTAGGTTAGTTTAGCTTCCGGTGCAAATACTTAAATATAGACGTATCTAGATCACGTCTTTGCGAACAAAACGACACTATAAACCCCGCAATATGAGCACTTTATCCTATTTTAGTGATTTTTTTTAATTGGAGAGTAGTTAGGTTAGGTTAGGTTAAGTTAGGTTTGCTTCTGGTGCAAATACTTAATTATAGACGTATCTAGATCACGCCTTTGCGCACAAAACGACACTATACACCCCGCAATACGAGCACTTTATCCTATTTTAGTGATTTTTTCAATTGGAGAGTAGTTAGGTTAGGTTAAGTTAGGTTAGCTTCCGGTGCAAATACTTAACGATAGACGTATCTAGATCACATTTTTGCGCATAAAACGACACTATACACCCCGCAATACGAGCACTTTATCCTATTTTAGTAATTTTTTTAATTGGTGAGTAGTTAGGTTAGGTTAGGTTAGTTTAGCTTCCGGTGCAAATACTTAACGATAGACGTATCTAGATCACATTTTTGCGCACAAAACGACACAATACACCCCGCAATACGATCACTTTATCCTATTTTAGTGATTTTTTAATTGGAGAGTAGTTAGGTTAGGTTAGGTTAGGTTAGGTTAAGTTATATTAGTTTCCGGTGCAAATACTTAATAACAGACGTATAGATCACGTTTTGCGCATAAAACGACACTATACACCCCGCAATACGAGCACTTTATCCTATTTTAGTATTTTTTTTAATTGGTGAGTAGTTAGGTTAGGTTAGGTTAGTTTAGCTTCCGGTGCAAATACTTAAATATAGACGTATCTAGATCACATTTTTGCGCACAAAACGACACAATACACCCCGCAATACGATCACTTTATCCTATTTTAGTGATTTTTTAATTGGAGAGTAGTTAGGTTAGGTTAGGTTAGGTTAGGTTAAGTTATATTAGTTTCCGGTGCAAATACTTAATAACAGACGTATAGATCACGTTTTGCGCATAAAACGACACTATACACCCCGCAATACGAGCACTTTATCCTATTTTAGTGATTTTTTCAATTGGAGAGTAGTTAGGTTAGGTTAAGTTAGGTTAGCTTCCGGTGCAAATACTTAACGATAGACGTATCTAGATCACATTTTTGCGCACAAAACGACACAATACACCCCGCAATACGAGCACATTATAATATTTTAGTAATTTTTTCAATAGGAGAGTAGTTAGGTTAGGTTAAGTTAGGTTAGCTTCCGGTGCAAATACTTAACGATAGACGTATCTAGATCACATTTTTGCGCACAAAACGACACTATACACCCCGCAATACGAGCACTTTATCCTATTTTAGTGATTTTTTTAATTGTAGAGTAGTAGGTTAGGTTAGGTTAGGTTAGTTTAGCTTCCGGTGCAAATACTTAAATATCGACGTATCTAGATAACGTCTCTGCGCGTAAAACGACACTATACACCCCGCAATACGATCACTTTATCCTATTTTAGTGATTTTTTTTAATTGGAGAGTAGTTAGGTTAGGTTAGGTTAGGTTAGGTTAAGTTATATTAGTTTCCGGTGCAAATACTTAATAACAGACGTATAGATCACGTTTTGCGCATAAAACGACACTATACACCCCGCAATACGAGCACTTTATCCTATTTTAGTATTTTTTTTAATTGGTGAGTAGTTAGGTTAGGTTAGGTTAGTTTAGCTTCCGGTGCAAATACTTAAATATAGACGTATCTAGATCACATTTTTGCGCACAAAACGACACAATACACCCCGCAATACGAGCACTTTATCCTATTTTAGTAATTTTTTTAATTGGTGAGTAGTTAGGTTAGGTTAGGTTAGTTTAGCTTCCGGTGCAAATACTTAACGATAGACGTATCTAGATCACATTTTCGCGCACAAAACGACACAATACACCCCGCAATACGATCACTTTATCCTATTTTAGTGATTTTTTAATTGGAGAGTAGTTAGGTTAGGTTAGGTTAGGTTAGGTTAAGTTATATTAGTTTCCGGTGCAAATACTTAATAACAGACGTATAGATCACGTCTTTGCGCATAAAACGACACTATACACCCCGCAATACGAGCACTTTATCCTATTTTAGTAATTTTTTTAATTGGAGAGTTGTTAGGTTAGGTTAGGTTAGTTTAGCTTCCGGTGCAAATACTTAAATATAGACGTATCTAGATCACGTCTTTGCGCACAAAACGACACTATACACCCCGCAATACGAGCACTTTATCCTATATAAGTAATTTTTTTTATTGGAGAGTAGTTAGGTTAGGTTAGGTTAGGTTAAGTTATATTAGTTTCCGGTGCAAATACTTAATAACAGACGTATAGATCACGTCTTTGCGCATAAAACGACACTATACACCCCGCAATACGAGCACTTTATCCTATTTTAGTAATTTTTTTAATTGGTGAGTAGTTAGGTTAGGTTAGGTTAGTTTAGCTTCCGGTGCAAATACTTAAATATAGACGTATCTAGATCACGTCTTTGCGCACAAAACGACACTATACACCCCGCAATACGAGCACTTTATCCTATTTTAGTGATTTTTTCAATTGGAGAGTAGTTAGGTTAGGTTAAGTTAGGTTAGCTTCCGGTGCAAATACTTAACGATAGACGTATCTAGATCACATTTTTGCGCATAAAACGACACTATACACCCCGCAATACGAGCACTTTATCCTATTTTAGTAATTTTTTTAATTGGTGAGTAGTTAGGTTAGGTTAGGTTAGTTTAGCTTCCGGTGCAAATACTTAACGATAGACGTATCCAGATCACATTTTTGCGCACAAAACGACACAATGCACCCCGCAATACGATCACTTTATCCTATTTTAGTGATTTTTTAATTGGAGAGTAGTTAGGTTAGGTTAGGTTAGGTTAGGTTAAGTTACATTAGTTTCCGGTGCAAATACTTAATAACAGACGTATAGATCACGTTTTGCGCATAAAACGACACTATACACCCCGCAATACGAGCACTTTATCCTATTTTTGTAATTTTTTTAATTGGTGAGTAGTTAGGTTAGGTTAGGTTAGGTTAGTTTAGCTTCCGGTGCAAATACTTAAATATAGACGTATCTCGATCACGTCTTTGCGCACAAAACGACACTATACACCCCGCTATACGAGCACTTTATCCTATTTTAGTGATTTTTTCAATTGGAGAGTAGTTAGGTTAGGTTAAGTTAGGTTAGCTTCCGGTGCAAATACTTAACGATAGACGTATCTAGATCACATTTTTGCGCATAAAACGACACTATACACCCCGCAATACGAGCACTTTATCCTATTTTAGTATTTTTTTTAATTGGTGAGTAGTTAGGTTAGGTTAGGTTAGTTTAGCTTCCGGTGCAAATACTTAACGATAGACGTATCTAGATCACATTTTTGCGCACAAAACGACACAATACACCCCGCAATACGATCACTTTATCCTATTTTAGTGATTTTTTAATTGGAGAGTAGTTAGGTTAGGTTAGGTTAGGTTAGGTTAGGTTAGTTTAGCTTCCGGTGCAAATACTTAAATATAGACGTATCTAGATCACGTCTTCGCGCACAAAACGACACTATACACCCCGCAATACGAGCACTTTATCCTATTTTAGTGATTTTTTCAATTGGAGAGTAGTAAGGTTAGGTTAAGTTAGGTTAGCTTCCGGTGCAAATACTTAACGATAGACGTATCTAGATCACATTTTTGCGGACAAAACGACACAATACACCCCGCAATACGAGCACATTATAATATTTTAGTAATTTTTTCAATAGGAGAATAGTTAGGTTACGTTAGGTTAGGTTAAGTTAGGTTAGCTTTCGGTGCAAATACCTAATGATAGACGTATCTAGATCAAGTCTTTGCGAACAAAACGACACTATACACCCCGCAATACGAGCACTTTATCCTATTTTAGTAATTTTTTTAATTGGTGAGTAGTTAGGTTAGGTTAGGTTAGTTTAGCTTCCGGTGCAAATACTTAAATATAGACGTATCTAGATCACGTCTTCGCGCACAAAACGACACTATACACCCCGCAATACGAGCACTTTATCCTATTTTAGTAATTTTTTCAATTGGAGAGTAGTTAGGTTAGGTTAAGTTAGGTTAGCTTCCGGTGCAAATACTTAACGATAGACGTATCTAGATCACATTTTTGCGCACAAAACGACACAATACACCCCGCAATACGAGCACATTATAATATTTTAGTATTTTTTTCAATAGGAGAGTAGTTAGGTTACGTTAGGTTAGGTTAAGTTAGGTTAGCTTTCGGTGCAAATACCTAATGATAGACGTATCTAGATCAAGTCTTTGCGAACAAAACGACACTATACACCCCGCAATACGAGCACTTTATCCTATTTTAGTAATTTTTTCAATTGTAGAGTAGTTAGGTTAGGTTAGGTTAGGTTAGTTTAGCTTCCGGTGCAAATACTTAAATATAGACGTATCTAGATCACGTCTTCGCGCACAAAACGACACTATACACCCCGCAATACGAGCACTTTATCCTATTTTAGTGATTTTTTCAATTGGAGAGTAGTTAGGTTAGGTTAGGTTAGTTTAGCTTCCGGTGCAAATACTTAAATATAGACGTATCTAGATCACGTCTTTGCGCACAAAACGACACTATACACCCCGCAATACGAGCACTTTATCCTATTTTAGTGATTTTTTCAATTGGAGAGTAGTTAGGTTAGGTTAAGTTAGGTTAGCTTCCGGTGCAAATACTTAACGATAGACGTATCTAGATCACATTTTTGCGCATAAAACGACACTATACACCCCGCAATACGAGCACTTTATCCTATTTTAGTATTTTTTTTAATTGGTGAGTAGTTAGGTTAGGTTAGGTTAGTTTAGCTTCCGGTGCAAATACTTAACGATAGACGTATCTAGATCACATTTTTGCGCACAAAACGACACAATACACCCCGCAATACGATCACTTTATCCTATTTTAGTGATTTTTTAATTGGAGAGTAGTTAGGTTAGGTTAGGTTAGGTTAGTTTAGCTTCCGGTGCAAATACTTAAATATAGACGTATCTAGATCACGTCTTCGCGCACAAAACGACACTATACACCCCGCAATACGAGCACTTTATCCTATTTTAGTGATTTTTTCAATTGGAGAGTAGTAAGGTTAGGTTAAGTTAGGTTAGCTTCCGGTGCAAATACTTAACGATAGACGTATCTAGATCACATTTTTGCGCACAAAACGACACAATACACCCCGCAATACGAGCACATTATAATATTTTAGTAATTTTTTCAATAGGAGAATAGTTAGGTTACGTTAGGTTAGGTTAAGTTAGGTTAGCTTTCGGTGCAAATACCTAATGATAGACGTATCTAGATCAAGTCTTTGCGAACAAAACGACACTATACACCCCGCAATACGAGCACTTTATCCTATTTTAGTAATTTTTTTAATTGGTGAGTAGTTAGGTTAGGTTAGGTTAGTTTAGCTTCCGGTGCAAATACTTAAATATAGACGTATCTAGATCACGTCTTCGCGCACAAAACGACACTATACACCCCGCAATACGAGCACTTTATCCTATTTTAGTAATTTTTTCAATTGGAGAGTAGTTAGGTTAGGTTAAGTTAGGTTAGCTTCCGGTGCAAATACTTAACGATAGACGTATCTAGATCACATTTTTGCGCACAAAACGACACAATACACCCCGCAATACGAGCACATTATAATATTTTAGTAATTTTTTCAATAGGAGAGTAGTTAGGTTACGTTAGGTTAGGTTAAGTTAGGTTAGCTTTCGGTGCAAATACCTAATGATAGACGTATCTAGATCACGTCTCTGCGCGTAAAACGACACTATACACCCCGCAATACGAGCACTTTATCCTATTTTAGTGATTTTTTTAATTGTAGAGTAGTTAGGTTAGGTTAGATTAGGTTAGTTTAGCTTCCGGTGCAAATACTTAAATATAGACGTATCTAGATCACGTCTTCGCGCACAAAACGACACTATACACCCCGCAATACGAGCACTTTATCCTATTTTAGTGATTTTTTCAATTGGAGAGTAGTAAGGTTAGGTTAAGTTAGGTTAGCTTCCGGTGCAAATACTTAACGATAGACGTATCTAGATCACATTTTTGCGCACAAAACGACACAATACACCCCGCAATACGAGCACATTATAATATTTTAGTAATTTTTTCAATAGGAGAGTAGTTAGGTTACGTTAGGTTAGGTTAAGTTAGGTTAGCTTTCGGTGCAAATACCTAATGATAGACGTATCTAGATCAAGTCTTTGCGAACAAAACGACACTATACACCCCGCAATACGAGCACTTTATCCTATTTTAGTGATTTTTTTAATTGTAGAGTAGTAGGTTAGGTTAGGTTAGGTTAGTTTAGCTTCCGGTGCAAATACTTAAATATAGACGTATCTAGATCACGTCTTTGCGCACAAAACGACACTATACACCCCGCAATACGAGCACTTTATCCTATTTTAGTGATTTTTTCAATTGAAGAGTAGTTAGGTTAGGTTAAGTTATGTTAGCTTCCGGTGCAAATACTTAACGATAGACGTATCTAGATCACATTTTTGCGCACAAAACGACACAATACACCCCGCAATACGAGCACATTATTATATTTTAGTAATTTTTTTAATAAGAGAGTAGTTAGGTTAGGTTAGGTTAGGTTAGGTTAAGTTAGGTTAGCTTTCGGTGCAAATACCTAATGATAGACGTATCTAGATCATGTCTTTGCGAACAAAACGACACTATACACCCCGCAATACGAGCACTTTATCCTATTTTAGTGATTTTTTTAATTGTAGAGTAGTTAGGTTAGGTTAGGTTAGGTTAGTTTAGCTTCCGGTGCAAATACTTAAATATAGACGTATCTAGATCACGTCTTTGCGCATAAAACGACACTATACACCCCGCAATACGAGCACTTTATCCTATTTTAGTAATTTTTTTAATTGGTGAGTAGTTAGGTTAGGTTAGGTTAGTTTAGCTTCCGGTGCAAATACTTAAATATAGACGTATCTAGATCACGTCTTCGCGCACAAAACGACACTATACACCCCGCAATACGAGCACTTTATCCTATTTTAGTGATTTTTTTAATTGTAGAGTAGTTAGGTTAGGTTAGGTTAGGTTAGTTTAGCTTCCGGTGCAAATACTTAAATATAGACTTATGTAGATCACGTCTTTGCGCATAAAACGACACTATACACCCCGCAATACGAGCACTTTATCCTATTTTTGTAATTTTCTTAATTGGTGAGTAGTTAGGTTAGGTTAGTTTAGTTTAGCTTCCGGTGCAAATACTTAAATATAGACGTATCTAGATCACGTCTTCGCGCACAAAACGACACTATACACCCCGCAATACGAGCACTTTATCCTATTTTAGTAATTTTTTCAATTGGAGAGTAGTTAGGTTAGGTTAAGTTAGGTTAGCTTCCGGTGCAAATACTTATCGATAGACGTATCTAGATCACATTTTTGCGCACAAAACGACACAATACACCTCGCAATACGAGCACATTATAATATTTTAGTAATTTTTTCAATAGGAGAGTAGTTAGGTTACGTTAGGTTAGGTTAAGTTAGGTTAGCTTTCGGTGCAAATACCTAATGATAGACGTATCTAGATCACGTCTCTGCGCGTAAAACGACACTATACACCCCGCAATACGAGCACTTTATCCTATTTTAGTGATTTTTTCAATTGGAGAGTAGTTAGGTTAGGTTAAGTTAGGTTAGCTTCCGGTGCAAATACTTAACGATAGACGTATCTAGATCACATTTTTGCGCACAAAACGACACAATACACCCCGCAATACGAGCACATTATAATATTTTAGTAATTTTTTCAATAGGAGAGTAGTTAGGTTAGGTTAAGTTAGGTTAGCTTCCGGTGCAAATACTTAACGATAGACGTATCTAGATCACATTTTTGCGCACAAAACGACACTATACACCCCGCAATACGAGCACTTTATCCTATTTTAGTGATTTTTTTAATTGTAGAGTAGTAGGTTAGGTTAGGTTAGGTTAGTTTAGCTTCCGGTGCAAATACTTAAATATCGACGTATCTAGATAACGTCTCTGCGCGTAAAACGACACTATACACCCCGCAATACGATCACTTTATCCTATTTTAGTGATTTTTTTTAATTGGAGAGTAGTTAGGTTAGGTTAGGTTATTCGTATGACAATGACAATATGGAGTTATTGTACCTGTTCTTAACTGTACCTACGTAATAATTATTAATATTTAATCAATGACTGTACCGCTGTTAAAAGCATGCACATCTCACCACCATTGATATACCCTTTGACCCTCCTTTTTGCTATTAGATATTAATATTGGACGTTGGCGAAGTCGTATTTAAATACCTACCTACACAAATACGCTTATAACTACTTATCTATTAGAGATAGATACTGGGGCTTACTTTTTCCCCGATTTGATTCACTTATACAGTTAATGCTCAGTTTCTAAACATGATAAGTCATGTTTAATCACGTTTAATTATTAAAATTAAAATTGTATTTTAAATGAATTTATATGATAGGTACCTACTAGTTGTTAACCCGTGGGGCCCATATTAACCTATTAAAGGGGTTGCATTAAAAAAAGTTGCTTATGTCCTTGCCTAAGGTTCAAGCTGTCTCCTTATCAAATTTTATCAAAATTCGTTTAGTGGTTTAGCCGTGAAAGCGTAACAGACAGACAGACATACAGAGTTACTGTCGCATTTATAATTATTAATATTGATTTTGAACATTACTCTAGAAGGGCCTGTGGGCAAAAGACCGTGACGAAGGTGAGGGGGGGGGACACCAGTAACAATGTTCACTTTACGCCAGTTGTCCATATTAAACAGAACAGGTGGCAAGCCCGTTGCTGCATTTAATGGACCTAGATGTGTTACTTCTTTAACAGACGTAAATATCTGTTATTTTTAGAAGAAATGCGGACGCCGGCTTTCCGTGCCCTTCGACGCACGAGGAGCTGATTAATGCAGAAATTGCAGTGCTTAGCATTTTTGGAACGAGTGGGAATTGAACCCGAGATCTCCCGGTTTCAAGACAACGCGCTACCGACTAGAATATTATTATCAGAACCCGATTGCAGCTAAACTATTCTAAACCATCGTGAGACCCGCTCAAATACACACAAAATAATTCATCAAGATCAGTCCAGCCGTTTAGCAGGATTTCAGTGACATACACACATACAGAATTATATATCTCTAGCTAGACTATCTCAGGCTTCTGATCATGAAACTGTCTGCTAAGACGATGATGAGACAGTCAGGACTTAACCTTTTAAATGTCATATAGATACGTAGATAGATATAGAAATGTGTGTTAGTATGTTTGTTTGTTTGTCTCTCATTTTAACCGACTTCAAAAAAAGTCGATTTTGAAATCTTTTTTTGTTTGAAAGTGTATACTTCCCAGGCGGTTCCATGGTCATCAGGTCAGGATCTGATGATGGGATCCTGGAGAAATCGAGAATCGGAAAGCACACTTTTCAGAGCATAATTTTTGAAGTCGGTACACTTTTTTAAAAGGCAATCTCACCTTAAAACATATCGATGAGATTTTTTACATTGAGATAGTTAGAAGGCCGGGAAAATTCTTAATGCAATATATATAAATAAAATGTATATACTATTGATATAAGCGCATCACTTGATAGCGTCTGGACTGGACAATCGAACGCTATTTGCTACGATCCTGGCATACCTCTTTCGCTTCTTTTATATTCATCATACCTTTCATACGGCATATGATGATATGTCAGGATCGTAGCAAATGACATTCGATTGTCTCTGCCTACCCCTCTTGGGATAAAAGGCGTGATGATAGATAGATAAAAATTTCCACAGGCAAAGGTCAGGACGGAAAGCTATTTCAGTTATAATCGAGATGACGTATTTGAGGTAGATATCTTATAGCAAGTGATTGGCGATCTCTGTTTACCTCATATTAAGGACCCACGCTGGCGCGTAAATAGCATCATTATAATAATACAATAAATAAAAAAAATCGCAAAGCAAGTTACTTCGTAAACTATGTTCTTGGAATATTATAATATAATTAACGCTAGCAAAATAAATAAAACAACAAATTTATTCTAAAATAGTATATTTTTTAGTAAATTAACTTAAAAATAAACTGTATTGACAAGTGATTCATAATGATGATAAAATTAACAAAATACTTATGTAGAAAACCACACTTAGAGACTTCCATCTAAATATACCTTTACAAAACTGGCCAATCGTTAGGAATATCCTCGCATCAGCTAAAAGAGGAAGACTTGGTCTTTCGCTGGGTACCGATAACACAGTTTCGAGAGCTGCAACGCAAATCGTGAAGTAAAATAAATTGGCCCGGGGTGAAAGAATTCCTCACGTAAAAAAGGTAGCGAACAAAGATTGAGAACAGAATGCATATTAGTCAAAGAAGAATCGATGCATTTATATACTAAGGTTTGTAAGATTTTAGATCTAAAACTGATCCGAGTCTGAAAATTATTTCACGAATTAGAAGCTAATAGTTACATGGGCGGAAAGCTAGTATGAATATTATATAACACGATATAGTATTAAATTATATGGACACTGCAGTCTCTGGCCACACCGCAAATTATAAAACCGTGATGAAGATGTGAATAAGTACAATCTAATTTTAAAAGCGAAAGTGAACGTCGAATCAATCTAGAACATAATATTGCAGCAGACATTAGTGACCTCAGAAACAACACAAGACTAAAAACAAAAACAAACACATCTTCACGGTCTTTATACTTTGAGGTGTGGCCAGAGACATTAAGCAACCACAGAACTTCTAAGCAACAATAGGTATCTACTCTAATTTGCCTGTTGTCCGTATTAAACAGAACAGGTGGCAAGCCTGTTGCTACACTTAATATGTCACTTCTTTAAGTATCTGTTATTTTTAGAAGAAGTGCTTACGCCGTGCCCTCCGTATCACCAGGAGTCGACTAAAGATTCTGTTTATCATTTTTGGTACGATTTAGGTTTGAATCCGGAACCTCCCGGTTTCAAGTCAACCCTCTACCAATTAGGCTATCGACTCCGTGCATAATGTTTATAATTGTGTTTACTGAATTTAATGACCCTAGCTTAGGGGTCAAAGCCCTCGGTATAAGAAAGGTTTTATTTAAGATTTTTACCTTTTTATTTAGCACTATGCAGGCTTCCATTGGTCGCGCGCAGGACAGGGGGGCTTGGAGGGCGCTGGTGAGGCGTGTTGTCCTAAGGTGTCACGACCCTCAGCCATGAGGAACGACTTAGAAGAAGAAGAAGACTTACTAACTGTTCGCCCCGACTTCGCCCGTGGAGTGCATATTAACTTTCATCCCCTATTATGGTCTTGAATTCATACAAAAATACAATATAAAAAGAAACTTTTTTTTCCCGACTTTTCCAATTTAGACTATTTTTATTACCATATTGCGAAGTGATTGGATTTGAAAAATCATACAATAATTCTAACTAATATTTGTAATGTTTTCACCGCAACGGATTGACGTGAATTTTTTTTTGCACTAAAGTAGGCCACCGGATGATCTAGGCGGACCGTTCGTTACAAGAATTGGACGAGTCTGTGGTCGGTTTCGGTGGACCGTACGGCGACGCGCCGGAGATTGGACGAATGTGTGGCCACCTTAAGGATGGTCGAAGGGTGACAGTGTACTTTACATCCTGGAGATATTTCAAAAAAATCCATAGGCGAATCCGGTTTCTAGCCGCTAATCGGATAGATAAAATAACTCAAATAAAAACATCTACTTACACAAAGATCTTTACACTTGTCGTTATTGTAAATAACTCACAATACAAAAATAATTAAAATAATTGATACAACGGTTTAAAAAGTTTATTCACTTGTCTATTAAATTGTTTATACACTTTCCTTGGTCGATTATTCCCAGAAATATAATCACCTAAAGCAGTGCCTAAGCCGGAAGCAGCTGCTGTTATTACGTTATTAAATGGCCTATTGACCTGTTGATACCCTTGACCCTGATATGGTACTTGGCCATATGGTTGGCCATATGGTCTTTGGCCAAAATTTCCTTGTCCATGATGATGATGATGATGATGACCACCAAATCCACCTTGAATTGGGATCTGAGGTTGCTGATGGACAGGAACTATAGGTATTGGCGGTGCTACTGGAACAGCGGCTACCCCGCATCCAAAGAAATAATTCATAACAGGAGCCGAAACGTATGTTAGATCAGGCTGATGTCCAAAATGTCCAAAAGTCTTTCCATAACCCCCATAGCCGCCACATGGTGAAGACTGAGGTCTTTGAGGTCTTTTCCTGCGATGTCTTCTCTCTAAGTCTTCGTTGTCTAAATCTTTGCCATTGTCCAAATCTTTCCCATTGTCCGCTAATTCCGCCCTCAACAACAATGCGTTCATGAAAAGTGATAGCAATATCACTACCCTCTGAAAAATAAATATATTTTTAATATAAAATTAAATATGTTTTTGTTCATAATTTGAAAATAACTATTTGAACATCATAAAATATAGGAAACATCATCTTTAGAGAAGACAATTTTATTTTATATTTATTGTGTTCTCAATGTACATTAGATAAAGAAAATAATGAACTCACCATTTTTTTCCAAATGCGGTTAACTCCACGGCCTGTATCTCACTAACTGAGCGACTTAAACTTAAAACTTAACTTATTCAATTTTGGGGGATTCCAATGTTGAAAGTGAAAGTGTGTTACTGATTCTCTATAAGTAACAATAAAATAACGTAATGTCGACTTGTATGGCGATTCATTCAAACCGCTAGAGCATGAGAGATTTTTGGTTGAGTAATTTTAAACTTAACTAATCTTTGCCAGCGACTCTGTGCGCGTTAACAAGGTAAAGTGCATTTTTTTCATCACGGGTTGCCTTTACAGCTCCGGAAACCGTGTTACGGTTCCAGGGTACCCAGCGGAAGACCAAGTCTCTCTCGTTTAGCCGATGGTATTTGTGAGGCTATACCTAACGAGTGGCTAGTTCTGTTGAGATATATTTAGATGGAAAATACTCTAGGTGTGGTTTGTCGGATTATGTAGGTACATAAGTTTTTAATTTAAAAAACCCATTGGTACATGGCCGAGATCCGGGATTGAACCACTCGGCCATGCATTTTTTTAGACTTGTATTGTTTGGTAAACGCACGAAAACCCTATATTAATAAAGTAAGCCACACATTTCCGATTCCGGCCGCCAGATCTAGGCGGGCCATTTGTTATAGGAATTGGACGAATCTGTGGTCAATTTCGGTGGATCGTACGGCAGCGCGCCGGTGATCGGACGAATGGGTGGGCACCTTAAGGCTCCGTCCGTCTGTCAGTATCTTTTAAACCGTAATAGGTAGACACTTGAAATTTTCACAGAGTGTGTATCATACCGCTATAACAATAAATAATATCAAGAAAGTTTTTTTGCTTGATCATACAAACGTCCAACTAGTAAAACTATAATGTATTATCTTAAGTAAAACCAAAAATAATAAAACAGGCCAAGTGTGAATCGGACTCGCAAAAATTTTTTTAATAAACGATAAAAAATGTACCCTTAAATATTGTACGGTGGTACGGAATCCTTCGTGTGAGAGTTGGACTCGTACTTGGCCGGTTTTATAAAATAAGTTGTTAAAAGATGTAACAATTTTACAAATAAATCTATTTTACATTTGCAGAACTAATATCATTATTTGTTTTAACTTTTATTTTAAATTTTAACAATAAAAAGACATACTTACAAAGTTTGTTTACCAAATGAGACATTCTAAAAAAAATCACTTTAAACTCAAATATGTACATTTTACGATAATTCGGTATCTATTATTATTTAAGTATTTTTTAAATATAAGTACTTGTAATACAGTAAATTGCCCGCGACTATGAAATCAGGGTGAGTTTCGGTGCAAATACATTCTTTCATACACTAGCTTACCGCCCCCGGCTTCACCCGTGGATACTTTCAAACAAATAATAAAGCCTATAGCACTCAGGGATAATGTAGCTTCCTATTAGTTAAAGAATTTTCGAAATCGGATCAGTAGTTTCAGAGATTACCCCCTACATCTAAACTTACATTTCTTTATATTTTTTTTATATTTATAATAATTATTAATTTAAATCTGCTATTAACTAGGCGGACCACCGTTTGATCCCGGCCATGTACCAATGGGTATTTTATAATTAAAAACTTATGTAATAATCCTACAAACTACTCTTACAGGCCATCTAAATATACCTCAACAGAACTGGCCACTCGTTAGGTATTAGCCTTATAAAAATACCATCGGCTAAAAGAGGTAGACTCGGTCTTCTGCTGGGTAGCCTAGGACAGATAACACGGTTTCGAGAGCTGTAAGGCAAAACCCGTGAAGAGAAAAAATAAAATAGCGAAATTGCTAAGTTGCGAGTACCATTTTTTCGATCAGAACTTTAAGAAAGGATTTTCGTTTAGGTTTTTCTGTAAACTATAGGAGAGGACTTATATAACCTATTTTTTTTTCAAAATTTTAGTAGGTACTAATAGTTTCGGAGATAAGGTCAATTTTCGTATATTTTCTTTAATATAATTTAAACTATGCATTTTAAAATTACAAATAAATATGTTTGTGTTTCTCTTAACGACCCCTTTCATTTGATATGTCACATGATGCACTTGAAAACATTTTTTAAATTTTAATTTATCCTCAAAAATCGCTTATTTTCGCAAATTTCAACCTTTTTCGTCTAGTAGTAAAATAATATGTGACAGACGGACAAACAGACAAGGTTTCCGGAGATATACGGAACCTTAAAAATAGTAAAATCCGCATTCAAATCCGTTTACACCAACTTAAATACCCATTTCCACGTTTGAAGACGCGGTCGAGTGGTAATTACGTTTTACGTAAAGAATTAATAGTACAACGACTTAGTTCACAGAATTCAAGGGCGTTCATTACATTATGTAACATTAAATTTTTATTGCATTGTGCGTTTTCTTAGGTTTTAATTGATAGCTAAAAATATCTATGGTTTTTGACATTGGATCGCTTCTGTAAGGGCCGATATCTCACGTCATATCATGGCGACCAACGCACGCGTCTCGTCGTGACGTGATGGGGAGTCAATGATTAATAAGACATATCACAGTCGGCGGGAACATCCTAGCTACCGATTAATCGGCTATTGCTAGTGTAATGTCTATAATACTTGACATTGGCAAATCATCGATTAACATTGATGGAGCCATTATAAAATTATAAGTAGAAGAGATCACTCTACAAATAACATTAATAGACAAGGTTAATTTTTTGAATGTTCCTCGTAGGTGTAGAATAAAATTGTATACCTTAATATTACTCGAGAGATAGTGCGATTCCCAACTTGTATTGTACAAACTTGTATGTATGAAACGATGTATGGATGTGGATGAAGCAAGAGAAGTCAGCAAAGATCGAGAGAAGTGGCACTCCATACTCTCTGCCTACCTCTTTGAGAAACAGACGTGAAGGTATGTATGTATTCAGTACTATTGTATGAGTCCTCTCCATTGATCCATTCATTGTGTTAAATAAGCAACAAGAAGCTATTTATGTCATTTTACGTCTTTATTGGATAATGTGTGGATAATTCTACTCGGGAGCAAGGAAACGATTTCAACATTTTTATCTTCCTTCAAACACACCTTGACGACCTTTATACATTGTTGTGTGACCAGAGACATCAGCAACAGTGTCCACAGATTTTTTATTATATAAAACCCATTGTAAATATTAAATATTTCGTTTCTCCATTGAATTTGAAGATGGCAAATCGGTTAACAAATGACGGAGTTCTGATGTAACAAACATAAAAAAAACCGGCCAAGTGCGAGTCGGACTCGCGCACGATGGGTTCTGTACCATTATCTATAAAAACGGCAAAAAAATCACGTTTGTTGTATGGGAGCCCCCCTTAAATATTAATTTTATTTGAATTTAATTAATTATTTATAAAGAGAATAATATAACTCAATATTCTATGAATATTTCAAGCATCTATCTGTTGCCGTTATCAATATCGAGCAAAAACGAGCAAAAAAATCACGTTTGTTGTATGGGAGCCCCCCTTAAATATTTGTTTTATTTTAATTTAATTATTTATTTTTAAAGTGAATATATAACTAAATATTCTGTGAATATTTCAAGCGGCTCCTGTTGCCGTTATCAATATCGAGGACAAACGAGCAAAAAAATCACGTTTGTTGTATGGGAGCCCCCCTTAAATATTTGTTTTATTTTAATTTAATTATTTATTTTTAAAGTGAATATATAACTAAATATTCTGTGAATATTTCAAGCGGCTCCTGTTGCCGTTATCAATATCGAGGAAAAAAGAGCAAAAAAAATCACGTGTGTTGTATAGGAGCCCCCTTAAATATTTATTTTGATTCTGTTTTTTAGTATTTGTTCTTATATCAGCAACAGAAATACATCATCTGTGAAAATATCAACTGTCTAACTACCACGGATCATGAGATACAGCCTGGTGACAGACGGACAGACAGACGGACTGCTAGTCTTCCTTTCTTTTCTTCCACATAAACCTGTTAGTCAATCTTTCATCCTTCATTGTTTCAATTTCAATTGTACTACTACTTTATTTCATTTTAGTCACAACATCATCTTTCACACGGCTTCACTCAGCATTCTTATCGTTCCGGATGCGGTCAATATGCTTTACAAGACACATTCTATATAAAGACAGCATTTACACTGCTTTCATCTTACTTTCATACTTCTTATTCCATACCCATAAGTAAGTGATGGAACTAAACCTTGTGTGTATTAATTAAAACTCTTACCTAAATATTAATTAAGAATTCATTGGAAATATATCAATCATCAATTTCAAATTATCAATTTCAAAATAATAAAAGTGTCACTCAAACTGAATCAGCAACCAATATGAAAATTGTTTAACTTAACCTAACCTGACCCAACTAACCTAACCTAACTTAACCTGACCTGACCTGACCTGACCTGACCTGACCTGAGGGGCTGTCGCTCTGAGTTCAGCGGTGGTGCGCGACGGGCGATTCGAGGAGTGGTTTTTTGCGGGACCGGTGCTACAAAGTTTTCTGGATTTTCGAAGGGTGCGGTTTGAACCCTGCGAGACTATCTGACCGTACCATTGGAAAGATCTCGTCGCGGCCGTTTCGGGGAGCCCAATCATGCCCACACTGCGACCTGCCGTTCTGCTTCTGACGGGGTCGATGCTCATTTTGTTCGGGCTTCTATCCTGAGTACAACGGTGGTACGCGGCGGGCGGTTCGGGAATCGGTTCATCACGGGACCTGTTTTGGAGGTTTTTCTTGATTTATGTCTGGCGCGAGGGTTCTAACTTGGCTGATTTTTTACCTAACCCGTGTTTGGGCTCGTTTGACTCGGCTTGGCGTCAGGACTCCATAGAGAAAGTCCAGACGCGCGGTTTGGGAGAGTCGACTCTACGTCGTTATTTTGCACTATAGTTATTGCATATAGGATCACAAACCCTATGGCAGTCAGCATAAGGGAAGCTGAGGGGGGTCTGATGTTGAGATTGTTCTGGCTAAGGACCCACTCTGGAATAGAGGGTAACGAGAAGGCAGACGAACTGGTTTCACAACAAACAAACATCTGCAACAAGTAGGCAGACGTCGCTTACTGTTTGGCAAAAAAGCTATACAGAAAATGCCACGGGGAAAACAACAAAGATGTTTTT
Organism: Nemapogon koenigi; assembly: GCA_963924495.1. Lineage (NCBI taxonomy): Eukaryota > Metazoa > Arthropoda > Insecta > Lepidoptera > Tineidae > Nemapogon > Nemapogon koenigi. The sequence continues at coordinate 25,670,851 of OZ004629.1, forward strand.
TCCCAACGTTACCAGTGCCTATAAAATACTTAGAGACACTAAAATCACAAATATAAGAACTCAAATATGGACTGGTCACGGCGGCTTTCTGTCTTATCTCTACAGATTCAAGTTAAGGACTTCCCCGGGGTGCATATGTGATCCAGAGGTGGAGGAAAGCGTATAACACGTGATATTCCACTGTCCGATCTATGGCCTGAGGATGAGAACTGCTGACACCGAGGCTGGGCAGAAGCTTGAAGAAGAACCAAGTCTCAGATATACTGGCGGAATCAAATGAGAGGGAGACCTTCATGCAGTTCTGCAAGGAGATATGTGTGAAGGTTTTAAATATCATATTACATAGAATATACAGATTGAACTGCTGAAAAATAAAAATCAGCAAGATATGAACGAGAGTGCCAAGGTGCCCACTCATTCGTCCAATCGCCGGCGCGCCGCCGTAAGGTCCACCGAAATCGACCACAGACTCGTCCAATTCTTATCACGCGGCCCACCATCCGTTTTCAAATTGTTATATTTGTGGTTGATTTCGATGACCGGAACGATCTGTCACACACACACACACACATCCACACGCCTTTGTTTAATCGAATCTTGTGTGTCTGTGTGGGTGAGTGAATTGCATGTGATCTAGATTGCTAATGTGTGGCCTGTCTTCAATCTCGATCATACGGCTGCCGGACTGAAAATTTTCTGTGAGATAACGGACCAGTGCGTACTTTAAAGGTGGCACAAAACCACCTAATCTAAGAGGCTATAGAAAAAAGTGATCAAACAATAATTTAAGATACATACATATAAAGACAAGTTTGAATAATATGATGACTAATATAAATATCTTTGGGATAGATATTAATTAAGGTATTGCAGATTAGTGACACATTTGACAGAACATATTGTTCACTTTTACTTTTAGTTTAAAGTTGCGTATTTCTATTTTTTTATTTCTTCACGGTTTGCCATACAGCTCCCGAAACCGTGTTACGGTTCCAGGGTACCTAACTGAAGACCAAGTCTCCCTCGTTTAGCCGATGGCATTGTGACAATATAACCCGATATTCTGTCCGTGTGAAGCCGCTAGTACTAACAACACAAAATGTGCTAACCATAAATTAAATTTCTAGTATATTTACTATTAAACAATGTTTACATGCAATATCTCGTAGGTATGATAATCAGTTAAAGTAATATTTTGGTTTAGCATTTAACCTACACCATTCGTTACTGTGCTTTCAACTCTTAGGTCTATCTATCTATCATCTCGCCTTTTATCACAAGAGGGGTAGGCAGAGACAATCGAATGCCATTTGATATGATCCTAACATATCTCTTTCGCTTCTTTTATATTAATCATACCTTTCATACGTCATGCTCGGCGATTGTGTGTAGTTTTAATATTGCCTTCGATCAATAATTTTTTTATATGTTCAATAAAAGTACACGTCGTCTTCTTCCAGCATGTCCTTTCAGTTCAGCCATATAAACCTTTTTAAACAATCTTTCATCCTTAGGTCTTTATATAAGTGCTAGACTTCCGATCTAGCTTCTCCTGTGAAAACTTTTGATTGGTTAAGATGTAGTGGTCGATGGGAAAATTAGTTTTCCACCGGACTAAGCAAGCAGAATGCATTTATCTAAAATCGAGCGCACGCGAACAAGGTAGAAACAGTACGTGAATCATATCGATTTCAACATGATCTGTTGAAAATGCAAATTAAAAAAATAATTTTACAACATAAAAATAATTTTACAATGAAAATACAATATTCGTGTAAATTTTTGTAATGTTTGAAAGTTTTCAGAGGTGTCTTTAGGATTTTTTCTATTGAGTAAAATGTTTCTAATCATATTTTCAATACAGTAAAAAGATTTGTTATATCCTTAAATATTTTTTTTTCAGTTTCGTAAATAAATCAGGTTGCCTGAAAAAAAAATATGTTGATTTGATAGTTACTGCTCCGTTCCTTTGGATTACAGCGTGATATAGCCTATAACCTTCCTCTATACACAAAGCATGTTCTATTAAGTACTTGGGCGTGGTCTTGGATGAGAGACTCAATTTCAAGGAGCACATAAGACTTTTAACTTGTAGGGTCCGTAAGCTTATCTTTGTCTTTAAAACCCTCAGACATGTGGAGGACACAAATATAACTAAAATTGTATATTTTGCACTGTGTCAGTCACTGCTTACGTACTGCATCACAGTGTGGGGTGGTGCTGCTAAAACGCATCTGCTTCCGCTGGAGAGAGCTCAAAGGGCAGTTCTCAAGGTTGGGGCATCTCTTCCTTTCCGCTTTCCCACTTTAGAACTGTACAACAGGTACAAAGTATTAACTGTGCGCCAGCTTTATATATTGAACACCATACTTAAGAAGCACTCCCAACTAGTGTATAATCCTGCAACTAACTTGTTTAGAAGAACTCCTTTACTAATATCTCCATCTATAAGGTTCAGTACAGCGTCAGTTCTGCTTTCTTGGTTTTTATTTATATAACTTGGCTAATAAAGACATTAATATATATAATTTAAATTATCATAACTGTAAACGTTTGGTGGTGGAGTGGCTGCAGAACAGAACTTATTATGAAACAGAGTCACTAATCAGTGTAGTAAAGTAACATTGTGATTGTATAATACCTAATAGCAGAATTTATTTGGAAACTATTTCCACAAATTTCACATTTCTTTGTTAATATAACCATAATAATAATAATAATAAGGGCGCAGGGCGGCTTGTGGCGAGCCGTGGGTGAGTAACGACACCGTCGAACCCGAGTGCTCCAGAGAGTAGGTTAAGGCAGGCGTCCCCACTGCCAGACCTGAGACTCTCGACCCTGGCTTGCCTTAATTGGTTGTCCAGGGTGGAGTCGTTAGAGTATAATATTATGTATTATGCTCGGGGGTGGAAGTGTCTAAAGGCGTAATAACGGGGAAGCTATATGTGAAACCGGTGTCACACCTCTCGACACCCCCAGCCGCTTACACCAATGTTGCCTGTCTTACTGCCGGCAGAAATGCTTAAAAATGGTGGTTGTTTTAGGAGGCCCATTTAGTAAACGGCGAGTCACCACCTGCCAAGTTTACGTTTCATGAGATGAATGATATATATGATCTGCAGGTGACCGTAGTCTCAACCAATAAACTTGATAAACCAATCCATTTAACATCTCAAAACAATAGCCCGAATTTAATTTAATTTTATCTCAGCAATAGTCCAGGCACCTGACGGGGCCTGTCTGTGAGCGCATTGTATTTGATGCATTCAGAGATAGGTCCCGACGGGTGCTAGTCACAACACTTTAGATTAAACACTCTAAAAGGGCCTCTACGTGTTGGACCTATGTCCCCATGCAAGCCTTACAAAGGACCGGGTATTATGCCTGTGAATTTAGAGTTACATAATAATAATAAATCTTTATTTGCAGAAAAATAGTTCACAGTAATATAAACTTTTTTTTTTTTCACCAGCATAGTTGGTATGCAAATTTTTTCAAAAGAGACATAATTATAATCAATCATGTCAAATCTTAAATATACACAATTACATTTCTTTCTTTTAGTACATTATAAATTAAATTAAATTAAATGTCATATTACATAATATTTAGTCAACACCATTAAATTACTTACATTACATTATATTAATTTACAAACATGAAATAAATGAAAAGAAAACAAGCAGCTGATACTAATAGGTACAATAATTAATATATGCCAATCATTAGATCAGGTGGTTAAATGTCAAATTACAAATTTTACTCTTGTCATCATGAAATAATTCTTCAATGCTATAAAAACATTTCTCTGCTAGCCACTTATGAAGAGCAGCACAGAACGGTCTATATGGTAGTTCTATCATGGATTTTGGTAGTGCATTATATATCTTAACTGACATATATGGACAGTTCCTTTTAAATACAGTTAATTTTGCTGAAGGCAATTCCAATGGTTTGTGAGTAACTGTTCTTTTATTAACATTATTTCTGGCATTATACAATTTAAAATTATTTTTTACAAATTTTGCAGTTTCAAAAATATATAGGCAGGGAACAGTCAGTAGTTTATATTTTTGAAATATGGGTTTACATGAGTCTCTCCAATTGATACCCCAGATAGCTCGTATACACTTTTTCTGTGCTATGAATACACGCATTATGTCAGTGGAGTTTCCCCATATCAATATTCCATACCGCAATATAGAACAGACATAACTGTGGTATACCATTATTGCTGTTTCAATGGAAGTTGTAAGTCTAATTTTCTTTAAGGCATATACACATTTATTTATCTTGTTGCTCACATTATCAATTTGTGCCTTCCAGTTTAGATGTTCATCTAAATTAAGACCCAAGAATAAAACTCTGTTTACCTGCTCTATTTTTGTATCATCTTGAAGAATATTTAATTCCACTACTTTCCCCTTGTAAGTTCTGAACTGCATTAGTTTAGTTTTTGACATATTTATCTTCAATTTATTCTCTTTTGTCCAACCTATAACTTTCTGTAATACATTATTTGTCTCATTACACATACTATCATAATTCTTTTCCTTTATTAGAATAGTGGTGTCATCCGCAAACAGTATGCTCTCGTGGTCCATACTATTAGGAAGGTCATTTATATACACCAAGAAAAGCAAGGGCCCCAAGACGCTGCCTTGTGGAACTCCATTTACATTTATTACAATTTGGGAATCATAGCTCTCAACGCTACTACTAGTGGTGGACATTTTGGTGATCCTGGTAAACTGTGTACGGTCACTTAAGTAACTTTTAAACCATATTAATGGTGTACCTCTGATGCCAATTCTCTCCATTTTATTTAGTAGTATATTGTGATTCACAAAGTCAAAGGCCTTGCTCAGGTCCAGAAACAGGGCAACAGTCAACATCTTATTGTCTATATTTCTAAGAATGTCTTGTATGAGCATATATGAAGCTAGTGTTGTAGATTTGTACTTTCTAAATCCAAATTGTCTAGCAGATAATACTTTAAATTTGTCAAGAAACGTTAATACTCTATTGTACATTATTTTTTCAAATACCTTAGACAATATAGGTACCAGCGTTATTGGTCGATAATTATTTCTATCTGTTCTGATGCCCTTTTTATACATTGGTTTGACAATGGAATGTTTCAATTTATCCGGATATACACCTTGCTCCAGTGAAATATTGATTATGTGAGTCAAAGGATAAACAATAGAATCTGCGACTGCTTTCCAAATAGATGTAGTTATTTTGTCCCATCCTGCAGCATTTGTATTTTTTAGTGTCAGAATAGTCTTGTATACCTCTTGTGGGTATGTTGGTTCAATAAAAATTGTATTGCTTAACTTGCTCACGAGTTCTAGGTTAGGTTCATGTAGCACACTGGAAGCCCCATCAACCTTTACAGTGTTAATAAAGAAATCATTAAATGAGTTTGCAATGTCACATCCAGAAGTTAACAATATACCTTCCTCATTTATTTCACTTATATAGTCCATAGACTCCAGCTTGCCAATACTGTTTTTCACAACATTCCATGTAGCTTTACACTTATTATTTGATTTCAGTAAGTATTCATAATTTTGCTTCCTTTGAGAGGCATTAATGCATTTTTTCAAAATTTTTGAATAAAGCCTGCAATTTATTTTATTTTTTTCAGTTTTATTGCTATAATATTTAAGTTTTAGATTTCTTTTTACTCTACAACATTTTTTTAAACCTTTTGTAAGCCATTTTGGTTTATTGGTACATTGTAAGTTTTGTCTAATTCAAATTTTTGGGAAACACAGATCCATTAACAAAACTATCCATTCATGGAAGCTATTGAACGACTCATTTACCACACTGCTAGCATATATATCACTGAAAGTTAGACTTTCTACATAATGTTTAAATTTTTCCATGTTGTCCTTACTGAAATCATATCTATATGTAATAATATAGTTTTTTTGTTTGATCTGATTCCCAATACTTGTTCTAAATTGTAGAGATATTACATACATAGATAGAGTAGAGATACATATATATGTAACCTAGTTTTTGTAATCTATAGTAATTATTATTTAATCTATGTCATTAGCTTATATGTATGACTTCGTATTGCAGACCGGAGAGGGAGCCTGGTGGCCTGAGATACAGGCTTTTTGTCCTACTACAGGCACCAGCTCTCACCTAGTAAATACTTTTAAGTGTCAATATATAAGTTTTAATTGATGTGAGAGAAATAAATTTATTATTTTTTATTTTTTTTAACAAACTAGCGACCCCATCTCTGGTTTCGCATTGGTACCATATGGGTTTACAACAACTTGAATACCTACGTAAATACGCTAATAACTAATTTTTTTGTCGTAAATTAATTAGATATTTTATAAAGTTTATAATATATTCACATAACAATATAAAAACCTTAAATATAATCCAAACATTAAAAATAACTAAATAAAGGTCCGCGTGGAATAATGGCAAGAATACTGGCTGCCCCCGCTGAATCGCGATGCCGATTCGTTGAGCGAGGAAGGAGCCAGAGAGATGATCAGTCGAGGGGATATATCTTTAATATATATGTAATTATATAATAATAATAACTACTTATCTATTAGATATATATATATATATATATATATATATATATATATGTTACCGCTGTAAGGTAACCCGTGCAGAATAAAAATAAAATGTTGCCGCGGATTTTTTGTAAATAATTTTATTCTACACAATTCTTTCCTACATCATTTTGTTATATCTCTGATTAGACAACATACTTCATGATAACTAGCTGAGGCTATAACTTTTTAACTAATACTATTTATGCTCATCCTCTAATTACGATAGGTCCATTTTTAATACTTGTAAACTTTCCCGGTGAATCAACATTCATTAAATTAATTTTGATTAGTTTATTTATTTTTCGTCATTAGATGAAAAAATAATCTTCAATATTGATACCAACAAAAAACACGTTTGAGAAATAATATATAGAGATTATATACTAGCTTTCCGCCCCCGGCTCCGCCCGTGGATATATTCAAACAAAATTAAATATAGCCTATATTACTCAGGAATATCACAGCTTTCTATTAGTGAAATAATGTTTATAATCGGTCCAGTAGTTTGAGAGATTACTTCTTCATTCTTCATGATTCAAACTTACAAACTTTACCTTTTATAGTATTAGTATAGTATAGATTATCATAAAAATACATTGAGTCGTCTTTGTATTGATTCTTGGGCTTTTTAATTAAAAACTTATATACATAATCCTACAAACCACACTCTTTTTCCATCTAAATATACATCAACAGAACTGGCCACTCGTTAGGTATAGCCTCACAATAGCCATCGGCTTAACGAGGGAGACTTGGTCTTCCGCTGGGTATCCTCGGTTTCGGGAGCTGTAAGGCAACCCGTGTAGAAAAAAAACGATAAGTACATTAATATTGTTTACTTTATAATACAACGGTAATGTAACCTTCAGACATCCAATTGAATGTCACATAAACAACTTTTTTCTGAGAAGCTCTGAGGTTGAAATTTGATATTAAAATAAGGATTCTGTTCCGGCAATTCCGTCTTATTCGTGGTAACTTAAATTACCTTTTTTATATATTTTGACATAAATTTGTGTCTCCCCTCTTGGCCAAAATACTATGACAGAAAATGCTTTGGCGTTATCCGTCACCTTGAATTTTGAGGGTGAAATTGTTTTTATCAATTTTTTTATAACAATATAAAAACTTAAAAATAACTAAATAAACCAGGTTCGCGTGGATTACTGACAATAATACTGGCTGCATTTCCCCGCTGAATCGCGATGCTGATTCGTTGAGCGAGGAAGGAGCCAGCCCTCTCGTCACCAGAAAAGATGATCAGTCGAGATTTTGTCAATTATCTCACTTGTTATCAATTTTCTATAGTAACTCTCAGGAGCAAATTTGCATAGTTACTAAACCGGCCTACATATTATAAAACAAAGTCCCCCCCGCCGCATCTGTCTGTCTCATTATTTTCATTAGGTTGATTCGGGAAGGTTTACGGGTAATAAATATGAACCTATCATGTTTAGGAACCGAACAATAACAGAATAAGTAAATCAAGCCTGGGAAAAAGTTAGCCCTCAGCGAGTTTTCATGGCGTATGCTGTTTAATCGGGCAGATATAAAACAAAATGATGTAGAAAAGAATTGTGTGTAGTAAAATGGTCTACAAAAAAGTGCGCAGTAGCATATATCTATATCTCTAATAGATAAGTAGTTATAAGCATATTTATGTAGGTATTCAAATTGTTGTAAATCCATATTGTATCTTTATGAAGCCAGGTAATATATAATTTTTTTTTAAAGTATACAGAATTCAAATAAATTTCAGTTTCGTCGTTGAATTTGAAGACGGTTGGTGGCAAATTAGGCTACAAAATTAAATAGATTCTAAAGAAGATCTGTTCAGTGTTATCTATGTTTGTATGTATTTCTAGATTAGTGAAATTTATAGCTAGCTAGTTTCTAATAGGCACTAACCGTTTTTAAATTCAACGATTAATTTACTTCTTGCTTTTCAGTGAACATTTTTTGAAGTCTGTATATTTATTTATAAAGTTTATTAATTGTGATTTTTCTGTAATAACATCATAATATAATATTATATAAAAATATATCGAAATCAGCATGCATTGAGTTATAACAACAAAAAAATGAGTTTTGTCAAAAATTTCCACCATAATAAAAATGGTACTAAACCGAAAGAATTATCTGTCGATAAAAAAGACACCTTTACAATTGGTGGAGAAATCGCGTAACATACACACACAAAAAAAATTAGACCAATTGAGAACCGGTTATAATTTTGAAGTCGGTTAAAAATAGGAGTATTCTATTGAATGTAACTCAACAACAAAAGGGGACCTAAGGGTCAGGATTAAGTAATATAAGGTAAAATTACCTTTATTTTTCGAAATTGGTCAGACTTAGGTAGCATTATTTTAGGATTCCGTAACCAAATAAACAATTTTGTAGTCAATTTATGAAAATAATAGCTTTCGACGCTTCGTCTGTGAATTTTTAATATAACATGAGAATTTTCCATGAAGGATTTTCGGGATACAATTAGCGTCTATGTAACTCTCCGCCATTCAATTATCTCTGTTCAAAAGTCCTTAAATGAAACTGCACCGATTAAAGTTTTAGTTTCAGAGAAAAAGAGCTGAAGTCCACAAATAAAGTATGTTTTTATCTCTTCTATAAAAGGAGAGCATTGAAATTAAAATCTTATTGAAATAAGTAAGTGTTATTTATTTCTGCGATTTTTCCAGCGCTTGTTTCATTTAATGTTTCTGCTAAATTTACATACAACAAATTATCATTTATTTTAAAATGTAAACGGGTCGTCTCTTAAAGATTATATAATATTACATATACATGAGTGATGTTGTGTTTTTTTAGTTTTTATTTACGAAAAATTATGATAATTTTGAAACTTAGGTAGGTACTCTAATTACCAGAAAGTCAAAAAATATCTTTGATAATTAAACACTATCACTCTTATTTATAAACTTGAAGTAGCGACGTAGTAACTAAACTGTATTTTGTCTCCGTCTCACAAATCTGCAATTCATTATGATAGACGGAGACGAAACACAGTTTAGTTACTACGTCGCTACTTCGAGTTTATTAATAAGAGTGTATACGACTAACTACACAGAGGCTTTTCCATCTAACAACAATAAACAAGGTTTAGTTAGCTGCAAGGCAACCCGTAAAGAGGGAGTAAGATGTCCAGTAAGTTTTCTATACAGTTCTTTGTTAGTAATAGCAAGTTCTAACAAAAATAATTATATGTTGAGCTTTTAGTTTTATGATAAGTATATTTTAGATGAAAAGGCTCTATGTATTATGTACATAAGATATTAATTATAAAAAACTTATTGGTCCGGGATCGAACCCGCGGTCTGTCGCCTAGTTAATTAATACCAGACGTTTTAACCACTCGGCTACCGACGCACCCGCAAACACAAACGCCTTTAACATATTCCGCAAATATCTGTTATTTCCTAACCGCGCCTTAATAAGGATGTGCTGTTATGTGTACAACTCATATGGCCGGATTTCATATGTAAATTACTTTGTATTGCTGCTGCTATAGTATGGTATATTTAACGAGGACAATAGGTCAAGAGTACATTTATACAAGCTTTCCGATTCGGATTCGCCCGTGGATAAAAAAGTTGGTGAAGAGTTGTGTATCCTGATGATTTCAAATGATGCTGCAGCATCAAGTCAAGGTTATAATAACATCATTGAAGTCACAGGATACTAAATTTCGAATCGATCAGACCAGTAGAAGTTGCTTACATGACTTCAACAACTAGAAAAGAGCTGATGATCTTTAAACAGCTGAACAGATTTTATTGAATCATAGCTAATAACACTCGCGATCAAACAAAAAAAACTAAATCTAAATCGGTCCATCCTTTTAGGTGCTACGATGACACAGACAGACACAGATACACACGTTAAACTTGCAATACCCCTCTTTTTGCGTCGGGGGTTAAAAAGTCGCTTATGTCACTCTCCTGCCCTCTAACTACTTTGATCCGTTGCTCCGTTTTAACAAACAAACACTTTTTTTCACAGGCTAATATTAAATGAGCCATCCTTTCATCGATTTTAAAAATAATGTTAGTAACACAGATCTCTGTGGTTAGTAAGATGTCTTGTGTGAGCGTCCGTAGGATTTTGTAGTCAAGTTATGAAAATAAAATGTTATAAGTAGGTATACGCGGTAGCTTTACATACATAGAACTAGAGAATAAAAGAAAATGATACAGAGGTCACGTTTCGACGGAACAAAACCCTCAAAGCGTGAGTAATACTCGCAACTTGGGTTTTTTTAATGTTTATAAACCAGACACAATTGAAAAAAAAATCTTACATGAACAAACCAAAATAAGTATGCGCTCTGAATAGTACAAAAAAGCATATTGTGTGTACTAATGACGCCAGCGTAGTATTTGTTTTTGGGTATGATTTTATCATTTACCTAATAAATGCATTTTCAGTGACCTAATAAATAATATTTGTTCCTAAAATAGTAGATCTGTCACCTAAATTGAATCACCAAATAATATTAAAACGCTTACCTAAATATAAATTACGAATTACTTGGAAATAACATCAATCATCAAATAATTATATTGGGTTTCAAAATAATAAAAGTGTCACTAAAACTGAATCACCAAACAAAATAAAAATTGTTTAACCTAACTTAACCTAACCTAACCAAAATTTGACAACTGGACCACGCGCCCTAAGACATAATATATATTTTTATAATTTTTTTTAAATTAATTTTGAAATTTTGAAATTAATTTTTAAATCATTTCAATTTAATTTAGTTTGTATAGATACTGCTCAATTGACTCCTACCTATATGTCGGTAATATTTAATTGATGAAAGAATGACTCAAAATGTTTCGATGGCAGACGAGAAAGGGAATGCTGACAGATACGCTATAAAAAATATTGCTTGAAAAACTCCGATGAAACCACTATCACTACATATTATAAAACCGCATCTGTCTGTGACCTTTTCACGCAAAATCACCTGAACGGATTTTGTTGCGGTTTTCACTATTAGATAGGTTGATTCACTGGAAAGGTATACTAGTATTAAACATGTACATTTCATGTTTAGGAGCTGATCATTAACAGTATAAGTGAATTAGGTCGGATAAAAAGGTAGCCCCAGCGAGTTTTCATGGCGTATGCTGTATAATCCGTCAGAGATATAACAGAATGATGTAGGAAAGAATTGTGCAGAATAAGATTGTCCACAAAATAGTTTACAGTAGCATATATCAATCTCTAATAGATATGTAGTTATAAGCATATTTATGTAGGTATTCAAAATGTACACGTATTATACCCGTGCGAAGTTTACTAATAAAACATTATTGTATATTATGTACTCTGCGGTCAAAATGTCGATTCTCTGGGACATCACGGACTATCATGTACGAAAAGTGCTGGTAGAATACCACGCCACGCCAGTCTTAATGATGTCATCCGTAGGGCCCTTGCCACTGTCCACGTGCCAGCTATATTAGAGCCGCCTGGTATGGCACGTGATGATGGAAAAAGGCCCGACGGTATGACACTCGTGCCCTGGACGCAGGGAAGACCGTTAGTGTGGGACGCTACCTGTGTGATACATTGGCGGCTTCTCACGTCCAGGCTACGTCTAATAATGCTGGTGCAGCAGCAACAACAGCTGAAAACCTCAAACGGCGTAAGTACGCAAACCTTGCACAAGATTACTTATTTGCACCGTTTGGGGTTGAAACCATGGGTCCGTGGGGCCTCGGAGCGAAGAAATTATTTATGGAACTATCATTTCGTCTAATCGACATTTCAGGTGACAAGAGGGTTGGAGCATACCTTGGGCAACGTATTAGCATAGCTATACAGCAAGGAAACGCTGCTAGCCTTCTTGGCACTTTACCGCAGGACAGTGATTTCGAGAAGGTTTTCTACTTATGAGTATTATGTGTTTAATTTCTATTATATTTAAAATTTGTATGTAGATATATATTATTTAATATTGTTTTAATAAATAAATTTTAAGGATTTATGCTTAAATATAGTCCCTTTGTTTGTATTAAACTTTTGAATGTACCATTATAGATAATTATAAATCGTCTGAGCCGTGCTAAATTTAGTTTTATTTGATTCATTAAATTAAATTTAAAAATAATTAATATTTTGGTAGCTAGGTGTGTGACGGTTTCCCTTCTTACCTCGCCATGATTTACAAATTTTGGTTGGGGTACTCTAATTTAGAGTATCTATTAGTTTTTTTGAAAAGCTTTTGCAGTGTTCTGAGTGTAGATTATAAAAATATATGTATGTATGTAGATTATAATATAAGTTTCAAGAGGTTGAATTTTGGAAAATCCTGTATAAAATTTATTGTGTTTGAGGTACTTACTGAATAATTTCATCAATACGTATTTCATCACTCGGCATCTTTTTCTGTAACAAAAAATAAAATATGTTAAATTATTGTACTTTATATCCTTTATTTAACAACAATTTTAATATCTACACAAATACACATAAAATTACTTATCTATTAGAGATATAATATATGCTACCGCTGAAATTTTGTAGACCATTTTTTCTACAAAATTCTCTCCTACATTTTTTTGTTATATTTCTGATGTATTAGACAACATGCGCCACGCGAGCCAACATTTTCCCCGATTTTATTCAGTTATACTGTTAATGCTCAGCTCCTAAACATGATAAGTCCATATTTATTACTCGTAACCCTTCCTCCTGAATCAACCTCCAAATCAGTAGCTTTTGCGTGAAAAGGTTTTATAATAAGTAGTGATAGTGACTTCATAGGAGTTTTTCAAGATATATTTTATATAGGGTAATACTACACCTAGGTCGCCCTCTGCCAGCATTCCCTTTCTCTTCTGCCATAGAAACCTTTTGAGTCATTCTTTCATCACTTAACCGACATAAGGGATCGAGTGAGCAGTAATCTATACAAACTAAATTAAATTGAAGTGATTTAAAAATTAATTTCAAAATTTCAAAATGAATTTTAAAATATTATAAAAAATATATGTCTTAGGGCGCGTGGTCCAGTTGTCAACCACAGATAACCTCCATAATCAAGTTGACAAATTTCCTCTTAGTATAGTCAACGGGACTTTAAATCTGGTACAATTATGCCATTTACACGATACTGAAGCATACGGCTTTTAAATACTGTTTGTCCAGAATAGGCACCGAAACTACTCAATACATTTTTAATCTGATCATATTTACTTATTTCTTCATTCTTTTTCCTTTTTCATTCTTTCTTCACGGGTTACCTTACTGCCCCCGGACACCGTTGTCGACCCAGAGTCGGAAGACAAAAATCCTCATTTAGCCGATGATTTTTTGAGGCTATAGGTACCTAACGAGTGGCCAGCTCTGTTGAGGTATGTCGATGGAAAAGCCTCTTTGTACGGTTTGTCGAATAATGTACTTAATTTTTTTATAATAAAAACCCATTGATACATGGTCGGATATGGGGGATCGGATCCGCGACTTAGATTCTGCTTTATGTTTCATTTCATAACGGTTTCCGTAGAAAAATAATAAGAGTGTCCATAATATGGATTGGGTAAGAATTGATATAAAACACGGGCGAAGCCGGGGCAGATAGGTAGTATCAAAATAATATAGTAGTTGCATTTAATTATATATACTTAAATGCTGGCAGAGGATAACCTAGGTGTACTTTTATTGAACATATAAAAAAATGTATTGATCGATGGAAATACTAAAAGTACACACAATAGACGAGCATGTATGAAAGGTATGATGAATATTTACAGAAGCGAAAGAGGTATGTCAGGATCGTAACCAATGGCATTCGATTATCTCTGCCTACCCCTCTTGGGTTGAAATGCGTAATGATTCCGTTCTTGAGACTGTTTCGTAACCAATTTTCTCTTATCAGAGGAAACATTCTTTTATCTTCACTTAGATATTTAGATACATTTTACATAATATATAAATTTAATTCTTATGTACTCACTTTAATCAGAGTTAATGTTTTTGCTAGATTATAAGTGGAATATTTAATACAAAGTAGAAATTTATCTGATATATGTAATTCCATGAATAGGGGCGTCGGTAGTCGAGTGGGAAAGACGTCGGCTCACAACTGAGAAGTCACGGCTTCGATTCCCACATCTATGTACATTATCCAACAAACCGTACAAAGAGTATTCCATCTACATACCACACGTTATGTATAGCCTAAAAAAATCATCGGGCTACCCTGGGGCTGGCAATGGTTCCCGGGAGCTGTAAGGTAACCTGTAAAGAAAGAAAAAAATCTGTGACCTTAGAAAGCTAATTTGTTTGTTTGTTTGCCCTTCTTTGAACCCTTCTTGTAACGGTTCGAGGTGATTTTAGGTAACCGGGCAATTAAAATTAAATTCAAATATTTCTAAAGTGCTCGCCAGGAGAAGGTAGAAACTTTTAAACAAACAATCAGTTTTTTGGCTGGACTAAGGCTATTTAAAAAAAAACAATACAAATCATTTCATTATTTTGAATTGTACAAATGTTGATAACTTCTTACTTAATTACTTATATAAATAATTTAGAATGTGTGATATAAAACGTATTGACCGCATCCGGAACGATGACATTAGAGAAGAATGCGGTGTAAAAGATGATGTTGTGACTAAAATGAAGAAAAGTAGTTTACGTTGAAAGAATGAAGGATGAAAGATTGACTAAAAAGGTTTATATGGCTGAAGTGAAAGGAAATGCTGGCAGAGGACGACCTAGATGTACTTTTATTGAACATATAAAAAATATGTTGATAGATGGAAATATTAAAAGTACACACAATCGCCGAGCATGTATGAAAGGTATGATGAATATAAAAGAAGCAAAAGATTTGTTACAAATGGCATTCGATTGTCTCTGCCTACCTCTCTTGGGATGAAAGGCGTGATGATAGATAGATAGATAAATACTTATATAAACTGGCTTAATTGAATAATTCGCAAGTTCTAAATTGTCTACTAAATTATTTAGCCATATTTATATTAGCCTATATCTATACAAATATTATGAAGAGGTAAAATTTGATTTTTTGTTTTTAATTAATAAACTCAAAAACTACAGAACCGATTCTAAAAATTATTTTACTGATAGAAAGCTGCGATATCCCTGAGTAACATAAGCTATATTTTATATTGTTCGAATATATCCACGGGCGGAGCCGGAGGCGGAAAGTCTGTATCTAATATTTTAGGTGCAAAGTTAACCAAAATCAATGGACCATCTCCATTAATTATTAATAATAATTATAATTATTGTCACATTACAAAATTTTAATTATTCGAAACGCATTGAGATAATATAAACCTTTAAAATGTATTAGAAGATTTTCAAACCTATTTATTTCCTCACTTCACCCTCAAACTTGGTTAACCAAAATCTGCAACTTCTTAGTTCTTAGTCCCTACATAGTAGCGAAGTTCTTAGAACATACATGCTCACGCCTTATTTCCCTTCGGGTAAGCAGAGACCAAAGATATCCACTTGCCACGACCTTAATAGCACATCTCTTTCGCTTCATTTCATATGTTAATATGCTTTTCGATTTCGAATGCTTTTTAATTCCCCTTTATTTAAAATGTCACTCACTTGATCAGTGAATTTATTTCTTCATATAAAAATTACACGGGTGAAGGTTCATGTAGTTTTAAATAATTGTCTTACAATTTCAATTTTCTATGATGAAGTTCCCAATATTCAACTCTAGAAGAGGAAAAGGGAAGAGTATGTATATGGGTCGTTTTCAATCATAGTTCAATTTATTATAGAAAACTACTTTGTGCTGTTTGGTGTACAAATTCTAGATCCGTGGGGGTTCAAATGACAAAAAGTTTATTAAAGAACTGATCATCTCCTCTGGTCTAGCACCTTTCTCGCTCAACGATTCAACATCGTGACTCAGAGGGGAAATGCAGGCAATATTCTTGCCACTATTCCACGCGAACTTGGATTATTTAGTTATTATTAATGTTTAGATATAATTTTAAGCTTTTATAATATATTGTTGTGTGTAAATCATCCACATCTATGATCGCCCTAGTCATTTCTTTTCATATTTGAAACTTTTCCACGAGCGAAGCCTGATTGGGTAACAAGTAGTATATAAAAGTGAGATTAGACATCTCATCCCATTCCATCCCATGGTGATATCAGTTTTAGATTGCATAGTACGGAACAAAATACCTCTAGAAAGTTACTAATTATGTTCATGTTGTTCGTGCCAATACGCTTGCCAGATCTTAGTTCTAGCTATAGGTATTTAGATCAACTATCACACATATACAATTTAGCTTCTTCGCCAGTGGAAAATTATAAATTCTGGTCTTTCTAATACTAACATTTAAAAAATCTGTTAATCCTGAAACTTAATGTGGCTTTAAAATACTATTGAGTCTTTATCAATGAAAATCTTGGTGGCCAACATTTTTATAATTATACCAATACGAAACTTATTTTTCCTCAAGACTTTCTTAATATAATAAATAATAAATTATTTCTTTTTTATAACTTTAAAACCACTCTACCGACGACTTCAAAAATTGTTCACTAAAAAGCAAGAAATAATTAAAGATTTCGTCATGGAAATATATATATAATCTATATGATTATATATATATTTCCATGATAATTAATTGTCTAGATTAGTGAGATTTAGAGCTAGGCAGTTTCTGATTTGTCACCAACCAGTTTTTTCAAATTCAAAAACGAAATATTTAATAATTTCCAGTTTACGAGTTTTTTTTATTAATTTTTTGGATGAAATGAAGTATTAAATGATATTAAACACTACAAACAAAGCCGTAGGTAGTACTTATAGTGCTAAATAAATAAAAGCCTAATATTCGAAGCAATATTTTTCGTCATAATTACACAAATTAAAATTACAGTGACTACAACAATGTTTCTCTTTGAAAAAATATTGTCACGTTCTCAATTACAGATAACCAGAAATTACGTAACTCCTAGCGAGCGAAAGAATTTTACAAAGATTTCAGTTAGATTTTTCCAGAATGATATAATTTTCCTGGAATATTGATATAGCTTATAGAACTTATAAGCTATCTCTGTGCCAAAAGAAATACGTTGCTTCGTTTTGACTTGAAGGAAGGGCAAATTAACAACACACTAGGTTGCGATGAAAAGTTACGACAGTGTTTTTTATTTTATTTTATTAGGTTTAGTATGGACAGCTGGCAAAAAGCGGACACTGTCACCAGCGCCTCTGACCATTTCGCAAGGTACAAAGGCCATGAAGATGTCTTTGGTTTTTTTTTCTGTTTATCTGTGTGGATTTATATTCAGAATTAGCTTGGAAATAGGGAAATAATTTTGGTAAAAAAAACAACGGGTTATTTATGTTTCAGTATTGTGTAAATAAGTTAAGTAATATAGCTCACAAACCGACACAATTTTAATTACATGTATTTAGTATTTAAGTACTTCCAACAAACATTCATACTTTAGATATATATATATATGCACTAAAATAAAAGGTGTTTTACCTTCACATACGGCAATTTGATTGCCTCACTGACAGCCTCTCATACGATAAGATAAGAGTCATTGACCACAATATTCGTCAAGCGTTCAGTTAAGAGTCGGGTTTTACATATCGAGCTTAAATAAATCAATCAAATAAATAAAGTGTATGCAGGCCCGGTTACAGGATTTCGTTTAAGGGGAGCAATTTATATGTGAAAATTTAAAATGTTATTACTTTTAATTCTTTATATACATACATACTTGTATTTGAATACAACTGTTTATCTTTTTTCTTTTTTTTACGGGTTGCCTTATTGCTTCCGAAACCGTGTTATTGGTACCAGAGTACCCAGTAGAAAACCAAGTCTCCCTCTTATAGCCGGTGGTATTTGTGAGGCTATACCTAACGAGTGACCAGTTCTGTTGAGGTAGGTATAATTAGATGAAAAAGTGTGATTTATCGGATTATGTACTAACTATCAAGTGCAGGATTGGAAGGACACTTTAAAGGCTATATTCACTTATACATTAAACTTTTATAACCAATCACATCAAATCTCAACAGACATCTTTTTTCCACTGTCATGTTTTGACACTGACGGAACGTCATAACTTGATAATTCAGTTACGAAAAATTAACCTTAACGTCATTAATTTTAGATTGAGTATTAAAATTAAATAAATAATATTTTAAAGATAAGTGTTGAAAACAATATTTATCTCTTTTTATCTGATACAATTTGAAAGAATAAGCAAATGGCAAATGCAGTCAAGTGTTGAGCGAATTTTTTTTAAGTGTATGCCCACTAATGCTCTTGATAGTACATATATTACATACATTACATATAGTACATATAGTACACATATTGATATACGGCCTTATTCATAAACGTTAATTAGCAACGTTTTTGTTAAAAATGTGTTTTGTTTCTTTCTATTATTAGTAAAGACAGGTTTGTTAGAGAGTGACAAAACATATTTTAACAAAAACGTTGCTAATAAACGTTTATGAATAAAGGCCATAGTTTTTAATTATTTGTATAAATATTCCAAAAACCGTAATTTATGCTCCAGTATCATATAAGTAGCATACTCTCGCTTAGATACTTATATTAATTTTGAATTCACATAAAGACACTTCAATTTTATTTATACAAAATAAGAAAGGTATTCTCATACATGCTTTGAGATCCGCGCCTTAATAATCCTTCAATGTTGTAGGACTACTTGACTAAGTTTTGCAATGCTACCTATTAGAAACAATCACACGGCCATCAATTAATTTAAGTACTTCGAAAAAATATGAACTGTCTCAATAATTGAGATTCGAACCGGTTTTTTTATGTATGAACATCGATTACTTCGCTTTCTTTTTATTTCACAGAGAATTCTTTCTGATTGGTTGCATTAATTTTTCCAAAAATATTGGTTCACTACTTTTTTACGGGTCCGACCCGAAGAACTGACTTTATAAGTAATTTTTTCTTAATATCTCGATCGACTATTTCAGTCCCAATTTTGACGATATTTTTAAGGATATAATAATTTCTCGACAACTATAAGTAGTTTTTTTTTTTTTTTTTTTTTTTTCTCTTTCTTCACGGGTTCAGCTCCCGAAACCATGTTACGGTTCCAGGGTACCCAGCGGAAGACCAAGTCTCCCTCTGTTAACAGTTAAAGTAGTTTTTTCAGTAATTCAGTAATTTGTATTATTTTTGTTCCATTTTTTTTTATTTGCGTTATTATTTGTCTCTTAGAGCAGCAAAATCACAAACATTGTGTTAAATAAAGGTTTGCTTTTGACTTCAAAAATTACGTCGTAGAATTTGAAGACGGTGCCAATTTAAAAACAACTTAGTTCCCAATTTCAATAATCTAGACAATTAATTAGGTACCTAAGATGATCAGTTCAAACATAGATAATATTGAACAGATCTTTATCTTCTATAATTTTGTATCCTAATTTGACACCAACCGTCTTCAAGTTCTACGTTCTATTAAATATTTCTTATAGGTATGCACATGTTTTTAATGAAATTCGTCATACAAAATTATTAAAATACGTCCCGGCTTGTCGGATTATATCACTGCTCAACCCACTGAACATTATAAAGTACAATAGAAGTAGCAAGCGAGCGTTCCCTATTGCGCTGCATCATATATTTGATATCCGCACATTATAAGAAATTCCCGAAAAAAAATATAAAAAAAAAATTTCAGTGCAAAAATGATAACCGCACAATTTGTCATCCATTCTCATCAGATTCTTCATGCATGCTTGTCGGTTTAGTGTATGTACTTCTGACCTGGCCTTTCTCGAGGATGCTTTCTATTTGATCTGCGTACGTCCGCCGAGCTCTTCCCTTTCAAATGTCCCTTTTATACTCGCCTCATATATTTCTTTCGTTAATATTGTTGCATGTTTACTTTCTGCAAGCCCAAATCTTAGCATTCTCTTTTCAATTTTAGTTACAACATCTTCCTTCACTCCACATTGCTCTCTTATCACACTATTTCTTATTTTATATTTCAAATACACAAACTTCTATGCTGTTCGTTAGTTGCCCGAATAATTGAAAAAATCGGTATATATAATTCGTTTTCTATGGGATTATTTATGAACACAAGACCATAATAGGGGATGAATGTTAATATGGGCTCCACGGGCGATGCCGGGGGAGAAACCTGGTTTATAATATACACATAATACAAGAAAAAGTTCACACTAATGTTTTAATAACTAATTTATGAACATATACAATATAGTCCGTCGTTCGTATTATTAAAGAAAAAATTACAACACTAAATAGGTACGTGTTGTGAACAAAGGGATTGTATATGTGAATGTCAACATAATATCTATTCAAAGAGGTATATTACCTACATTCCGTTACCTTACAATGTGTTGGACAACATTTCATTAACCACTCGTTTTAATAAAATAAATTGTTAAAAAATATGATCCGTATGTTTTTATTTAAATTTAGTACTAGATTTCTGCCCCGGTTTCGTCCGTGGAGCCCATATTAACTTTCATCCCCTATTATTGGTCTTGAGTTCATACAAAAACACATAGAAAAAAGTACTTTTGTTTTTCCTGAATTTTCCAATTTTCGGGGAAAATTTTCAAATATTTGTTCCCTAAAAACCTTATTCAGATTATTACGAACATTAATATTATGTTTTTATTTTATTGAACATTTAACAAATGTATTGATCGATGAAAATATTAAAAGTATACACACAATCCCCGAGCATATTTAATCAGACTGAAGAAAAAGTCTTTCTGATTTTCCGAAACTGCTACATAATTTGGATTAAACATCCAAGACCGATGCGGCGTGACCAGAGACTACACATAAAATAAAGTTTATTGTCTCTCAATGTGGCACTATATATACTAGGTGAGAGCTGGTGTCTAAAGTAGGACAAAAATCATGTAGGTATCTCAGGTCACCAGGCCATAAGAATAATAAATATATTCCTTATACTTATGACCGGTGTTCTATGACGGCTCCCCCTCCCGTCCAGAGTCCGGAGTCATACATATTTGCGATACAATCTACTAGCTTTAGCTTATTCGAACAAAATAAAATATAGTCTATATATAGCACTCGGTGATAATGTAGCTTCCTATTAGCCAACGAATGTTCAGAATCAGATTAGTAGTTTCAGAGATTACCCCCTACATTATCTAGAGACTGGTATCAATGTCCACATTTAGTGCGTTGCCGATGGCTAGCAGAGCTGTCAGTTCTGAAATATAAGTATCTAACATAAATAGAACAGAAGTTGACTTTACGCATGTAAGAAAGGTATGATGAATATAAAAGAAGCGAAAGAGGTACGTCAGTATTCTAGCAAATAGCATTCGATTGTCTCTGACTACCCTTCTTGGGATAAGACTAGATGTAGAAAAATTACCAATCAGACCATTTTTCAATAAACGACTAATTCACATTTTTTTTGTGTATTGTGGACCTCGTCAATACAAACAAAAACCTAAACCTTCCGGATATGTCGCCATTTTGCCTCCTACAGAAACGATTGAAAAACATTTCCAATTTTAAATAAATTTTCCCGGGACAAAAAGTAACCTATATCAATTTCCAGCCCTCTGTGCAAGAAATCACGTCGATCCGTTGCTCTGTTTTGACATTCAAGAAGGACATAAGAGACACTTTCGCATATAATATACAGACGTCTGTTATTGCATACGCTCTCCAGTTTTGTATTTTGTCACAAGTCTTTCCTGCATACATTTTTGTTTTCTTTCTTGACGGGTTACCTTACAGCTCCAGAAACCGTACCTCAGGGTACCTTTTATTGCCAAAAGTCTAAGTCTTAACGACGCAAGCTAATCTGCTTCAACAATGTTTGCTATTTAAAAATATGACTTTTTAAATTTGAATAGTCGAATTCGGCTCCCATTATTACATTTATGTTTTTGGTGGGATATTTATTTACATAATATATCCCACTTACGACGTAATATAATACCTAATATAAAAAACGGGGTTCAGTAAAACATATAAATATGTAATCACAGAAAAAATTGGTTCTTTCGATGTTTTGAGGATAACACCATCACAGTGGTGAGCAAACAGAAGTCAGAGTCAATGACCGATTGACCGATACGACTTTATTATGAGAGACATTTCTATAGGTTTTGTTATTCGTAGAAGGGATGCAATTACTTTTACAAGACGAGCTCACTGGATCGTACTACCTATGAGTATGTACTACTACCTTTGTTCAACATCCTACGGAATATAATAGGGAGGACATCCTCATAGGAACAACATTGTCTTCTTAATTAACGTTATTATTTATCAGATACATTTTATGACAGAATAAAGGTTTTGTTTTGAAGGAAATAATTAATTTAGATCGGCATTATGGAGGTGTGATGATTTAGGCATTTAAAAGTGCGACCTCACTTAGCGTATTCGTGTTCGAATTCTTGTTCTAATTAAAAAGTTTTGACAGTAACATACGTACGTATGGAAGTTAACTAGATTTTTTCACTGCAAAACGCCTGCTGAAATTCCTGAAGGAAATAGGTATCTGCAGTGAAATTTAACACTGAAAAAAGGGAGATCACAATAAGCCTATTTTGGCTGCAGTCATACAGCTCTGTATAAGACTGAAATAGCCCTAACCCCAAATAATAATAAATACCTGTCAAAATAGCAAATATGCGAAAACAAACAAATGTAAGAAATTTAAAAAATACAAGGAAATGAACGTAAATAAATTACTTTGGACAACATACCTGGAGGTATGTAACGGCCAGCCGCCAGGTATATTAATGAGTTACCTCCAAGTATAGAATGTGAGATACTAACTTACAAAATGTATATGTCTTAAGTTGATTTTCATTGAAAATAGTACGTAGTTAAGGGGCCACCATAAATTACGTCACAGATTTAGGGGGAGGGAGGGGGTTAACAAAGTGTGACAAGGGGAGGGAGCCCTCACATTTATAAATCAAAAATATTAAAACTCTGAATTTAAAATTGCAAAGTACGTGATGTCTAACGGGGGGGTCCAAAATCATTAAATTCGTATAACGTAATTTATGGCCCCTAAGTAGGTAGTTGAAAACGGGTAGTATTTAATTAACCTGAGTAAGTATATAATAATTATTATCGTAAGTATTGCACTACCACTACTATCCCTAAGTGAAAGGACGGTTCTTGAGCGCTCGACGAAAAAGTGGGGAAATGTTTGCGCATATGTAATTCGAGTGCAATATAACTTGTATATTTATTATAATTGATTTATTGGTGTTTGTTTTTACGATTGCTTTTACTGCTGGTAAAATTAAAATAACACCTCATACCTTCAAGCAGACCCAAAAATAGTGTTCTGCGCATCTAACGACCACCGCTCAAGAACCGTCCTGGTACCTATACTGGCTCTGCCCAGGGTGGGTTCATGTGCGGTTATAAAAAAAACCCAAACCTACCTCTACGTGCTAACAGGGTCGTATATTAAATTATTTGATGTGCAATATTAGTGTGCAATAAGTATTTTCTGATGTGCAATTAAAAATTTCCCGTTGAAAATATTGTATAGGTAAGTAAATTTTCTTATACTAGTTGCTAGTTTTAGTGTTTTGATTTTTAAAGTGTAGTACCTAATATATTTTTGTGTAAACTATATAGCCTCACAAATACCATCGACTAAACGAGGGAGACTTGGTCTTCCGCTGGATACCCTGGAACCATAAGACGGTTTCGGGAGCTGTAAGGCAGCCCGTGAAGAAAAAAAATAAAAATACCTATGTAAATTTTCTAATATAAGAGAGCATATCCGCCAACAAACTGTGCAGCAGTTTGGCGGAAAATTCAATTGTACAGTTATTTTTAAGAGAATAAATAAATAAAAATAACCTTCAAAATAATAGCAATATCTATGGTGCGACTTTACTTGGTGTTCATGTATATTTTGACAAAAAAACTCCATATGGTTCTGGGGAAAAAATTGAAATTAGACTGTTCATACGAACACGAATAGGCAAACCACACACACACACATATTCACGGCCTTTATACCTTGCGGTGTGATCAGGGAGCGCCAGTAACAGTGTCCACTTTTTGTCAGTTGTCCATATTTAACTTAATCACAAAAGATATTGGTTTAAAACTCTCTAGGGAAGCTGCAAAGCATGAAAACCGTGATGGTGTGTTTTGTTGCGATATTGCGAGTGCACAATAAAGCTGATTGCATTTATTAAGCTGTGGTTGCATACATGTGAATGATAAGCGAGAGAGGGTCATTTTGTAATCCTTTCTGAATGGGTTATGATAATTTTCTAAACCTGCGTAAATAACTTTCATGATTGCTTGCTGTGTTGATTTCCATTAAATAAGATCGTTTTCTTATAAAACTAGCTTTGCGAACAAAGTAAGATATAGCCAAGTATCTGCCTATCCCTCTTGGGATAAAAGGCGTGTTGATAGATAGATAGATAAAAAGTTAGAGTAATCCCGTAAAGTCCCGTCACGTCTGAGAAAGAAAAATGGAAAGGTGACATTGCTATATTTAATAGGTACTTTATCAAATACTAGCTTGTCGCCCCTGGCTTCGCCCGTAGATATTTTAAAACAAAATAAAATATATCCTATTGCACTCAGGGATAATGTAGGTTCCTATTAGTAAAATAATGTTTAGAATCGGATGAGTAGTTTCAGAAACTTACAAACTTTACCTTTTCAAAAACCTATCTTTTATCTATCATCACGCCTTTTGTCCCAAGAGGGGTAGGCAGAGACAATCAAGCGCCATTTGTTAAGATCTTGGCATACCTCTTTCGCTTCTTTTATTTTCATCACACCTTTCATAAATGTCCCTACAACTACTAGAAAAAAGCTAATGATCTTCAAATGATCAACAAAAAAAAACTAAATCAAAATCGGTTACTATGCCACAGACAGACACATATACGTTAAACTTATAGCACCTCTCTTTTTGCGTTTGGGGGTTAAAAATAGGATCTACTTTTTATTTGACATCTAAGATGAAGGAACTAAAATGAACTTTATGCATTTAACAACTAAGATTAAACTCGATTGCGCGCGCATTTGCTAATAAATTATCGACTCGGCAAACTGGAATGAACGGTTGGTGATTACTGTACTGAATGTGCACTGCGATAGGGTGTGTGTGTTGACCGCAACATCATTCGTATCCGACTGGTCGTCTCTTCGGTATTATTTTTAAGGAGCGCCTCATAACTTTTGTCCCATACAAAAACGCACTACAGCAATTCAAGTATTGTACAAAACTTATTAAAAATATCAAGTTCTAGTTAAGAAGACGCCTTATATCTTTTGTCCTATACAAAAACGGACAAGTATTGTACAAAACTTATTAAAAATATCAAGTTCTAGTTAAGGGTCCTATATTGGGAATTTTTCTGGGATAAACTATTCCCAATTTCTCTGTAAATAATCCACTTGTGTCACTGTAATTTAGCACATAGTTACTTATTGAATATATCTAAGTGAAATAGCTCTTATTTTTTCAATGGGTTTTACTGAATAGGAAATATGGGTAGTTTAACTTTGCCCCTGCTGTCTCTTTCATAATCTATCACAAAACTCAAATTTTTTTTAAAAGCACTGTTATACCATTACCCTTCAATTATATATGTCGAATTTTTTGGTAGCTTATTGAAAATTTAAAATAATAATTATTTTATTATTTTTGCCAAATTAAAAAAATCATAAAATATTTTTTTTTTGAATTTCCAATAAGCTACAAAAAAAAGCGATATATATAATTGAAGAATAATGGTATAAGAGCGCTTTAAAAAAAATTTAGAGTTTTGTGATAGATTATGAAAGAGACAGAAGGGGCAGAATAATCTTTTATTCTACCACCCATATTTCCTATTAAATAAAACCAATTGAAAAAATAACGACTATTTCACTTAGATATATTGAATAAGTAACTATATGCTAAATTACAGTGACACAGGTGGAGTATTTACAGAGAAATTGGGAATAGTAATATCTCCATACAAATTCCCAGTATAGGACCCTTAAGAAGACGCCTTATATCTTTTGTCCTATACAAAAACGGACAAGTATTGTACAAAACTTATTAAAAATATCAAGTTCTAGTTAAGAAGACGCCTTATATCTTTTGTCCTATACAAAAACGGACAAGTATTGTACAAAACTTATTAAAAATATCAAGTTCTAGTTAAGAAGACGCCTTATATCTTTTGTCCTATACAAAAACGGACAAGTATTGTACAAAACTTATTAAAAATATCAAGTTCTAGTTAAGAAGACGCCTTATATCTTTTGTCCTATACAAAAACGGACAAGTATTGTACAAAACTTATTAAAAATATCAAGTTCTAGTTAAGAAGACGCCTTATATCTTTTGTCCTATACAAAAACGGACAAGTATTGTACAACACTTATTAAAAATATCAAGTTCTAGTTAAGAAGACGCCTTATATCTTTTGTCCTATACAAAAACGGACAAGTATTGTACAAAACTTATTAAAAATATCAAGTTCTAGTTAAGAAGACGCCTTATATCTTTTGTCCTATACAAAAACGGACAAGTATTGTACAAAACTTATTAAAAATATCAAGTTCTAGTTAAGAAGACGCCTTATATCTTTTGTCCTATACAAAAACGGACAAGTATTGTACAAAACTTATTAAAAATATCAAGTTCTAGTTAAGAAGACGCCTTATATCTTTTGTCCTATACAAAAACGGACAAGTATTGTACAACACTTATTAAAAATATCAAGTTCTAGTTAAGAAGACGCCTTATATCTTTTGTCCTATACAAAAACGGACAAGTATTGTACAAAACTTATTAAAAATATCAAGTTCTAGTTAAGAAGACGCCTTATATCTTTTGTCCTATACAAAAACGGACAAGTATTGTACAACACTTATTAAAAATATCAAGTTCTAGTTAAGAAGACGCCTTATATCTTTTGTCCTATACAAAAACGGACAAGTATTGTACAAAACTTATTAAAAATATCAAGTTCTAGTTAAGAAGACGCCTTATATCTTTTGTCCTATACAAAAACGGACAAGTATTGTACAACACTTATTAAAAATATCAAGTTCTAGTTAAGAAGACGCCTTATATCTTTTGTCCTATACAAAAACGGACAAGTATTGTACAACACTTATTAAAAATATCAAGTTCTAGTTAAGAAGACGCCTTATATCTTTTGTCCTATACAAAAACGGACAAGTATTGTACAACACTTATTAAAAATAGCAAGTTCTAGTTAAGAAGACGCCTTATATCTTTTGTCCTATACAAAAACGGACAAGTATTGTACAAAACTTATTAAAAATAGCAAGTTCTAGTTAAGAAGACGCCTTATATCTTTTGTCCTATACAAAAACGGACAAGTATTGTACAAAACTTATTAAAAATAGCAAGTTCTAGTTAAATGATCTTTAAAGTACTTGAAATTATCTATACTTAATATGTAAAAAATATGTGAATATCATCTACACCTAGAATTCAAATTCAGGCATATTTACATATCGTGTAAAAAAATCACATACTTTATGGCTTCATTAACTAGAACTTGCTATTTTTAATATTTTTTGTACAATACTTAAATAAAATTGCTGAAGTCCGTTTTGTGTATTTTTAACCGAACTTCAAAAAAAGGAGGAGGTTTACAATACGTCGGAATCTTTTATGTTTTTTTTATGTATGTTCCCCGATTACTTGAAGACGCCTGGACCGATTTGAATTTTTTTTTGTTTGAAAGGGTATACTTTCCAGGTGGTCCCATCGTCATGAGGTCAGGTTCTGAAGATGGGATCCTGGAGAAATCAAGAACTCTTCAAATTTTATAGGCACTGGTTTGGTTTTGAAGGCGGTTTTTTTTTCTTCATCAGAAGTGGTTATATTGTACCGATTTTGTTTTGAAATGTTCTTTCTCTATTTATATCTTTCGCTCGGATATTGGGTGAGAAAGTTTTGAAATATATGTAAAAGCACAGTGAACAAGAACATCCTTTGTTCTGATTATTTAAAAAACCTACAAAACTCACACCTCACGGCCTTTATACCTTGCGGTGTGGCCAGAGACATCGGTAACAGTGTCCACTTTTTGCCAGTTGCGTCACTTCTTTGACAGACGTAAATATCTGTTATTTTTAGAAGAAGTGCGGATCCTCCGAAGTACGAGGAGTCGGTTAAAGCACATATTCTTAAATAACATTGGTGCTTAGCATTTTTCGCACGAGTGGGAATTGAACCTAGAGCCTACCAATTAGGCTATCGACTCCTATTTATAAATCAAAAGGTACTTTATAATAAATAGTTCAACCCCACGACTGATTATCTCTTCTGGTGACAAGAGGGCTGGCTCCTTCCTCGCCTGGTATTATTGCCAGGTATTATGACCTGGTTTAATTTTAAGGTTTTTTATATTGATTTGTGTAAATAATGTAATAAGAAATAATGGAATGGTACCTACTTAAATTTAATTTAGATATATGTCCATGAGGCTACTATAAATAAAACCGTGATGTAATGTTTAGCTTAGTTGCCTGCCGAATATAGAAAAACAATGGATATTTAGGTGCTTCTAAATTCGGCAATGGGATCGGAAATCTATAATTTTCCGCCCCAGTCTGCGCCCGTGGATATTCTTATATATTCTTCTTAGAACCCGATTGCAGCGCCACCTACCGAGTCCAATTGTAAATCTAAACCAACCAGGGACCCACTCAAACACAAACAAAAAAATTCATCAAAATCGTTCCAGATAATAATACCAGCGAACCGCCCCCGGCTTCGCACGGGTACAATATAAGTTTACAACAATTTGAACACCAACATAAATACGCTTATAACTACTTATATCTATTAGAGATAGATATATTTATATGCTACCGCGAACTTATTTCATTCTACACAATTATTTCCTACTTCGTTTTGTTATATATCTTACGTATAAGACAGCATCCTAAACTTTTTCCCCGAATTAATGCTCAGGCCCTAAACATAATAGGTACATGTTTAATACTCGTAAACTTGTCTAAAGGAATTAATCGTAAAAACAGCAACAAAATCAAGTAGTTTTTGCATGAAAAGGACACAAACCTTTGAGTATATAACAAAGGAGACGTGTAGCGTGTAAATAACCGAACAATTTTTTGGCTGAGTCCGTATATGGCCCCTCCATAGGCTTAGTACTCTATGACACAAACAGACAGACGGGACGGGGACTTTGTTTTATAAAATATAGCAACAGTGATATTATAAAACTTAACGTTAGTCTGTGTGTGATGGACACGGTGTCTCTGGCCACACTGAAAGGTATGATGGCCGTGAAGAAGAATATCCGCCGGGCGAAACAAGCACATACTAAATATAGCAAAATCCCCTTTTCATTTCTCATACGTGACGGGACTTTAACATCTACGGGATTACTCTAACGTTTTATCCATGCATCACGCCTTTTATCCCAAGAGGGGTAGGCAGAGACAATCAATTGTCATTTGCCACGGTCCTGACATACCTCTTTCGCTTCTTTTATGTATATTCATCATACCTTTCATACATGCTCGGCGATTGTCTATACTTTTAATAATTCCATCGATCAATACATTTTTATATGTTCAATAAAAGTAGGTACACTTAGGTCGTCCTCTGCCAGCATTTCTTTTCACCTCAGCAATATAAACCTTCTTAGTCAATCTTTCATCCTTCATTCTTTAAACGTGTCCAAACCAGTGTAAACTACTTTTCCTCATTTTAGTCATAACATCATCTTTCACTCCGCATTATTCTCTATAAAGATCGTTCCTGATGCGGTCAATACTCTTTATATTACACATTCTACGTAAAGACTGCATTTCCACTGCATTTATCATACTTTCATGCTTCTTATTCCATATCCAAGTCTCGCTTCCATAACTAATATAAAACTATGCAATAAATAGTAATGGTAAAATAAAGTTATGCGGAACATTCGGAATATGTAAAAATAGTAATTTAAAAAAAAAATATGTGGACTGTATAAGAACAGGTTTGTTTTTGTATACGAATGTTACAACAAAAAAAAAATTAAAAAAAAACAAAAAAAATAGAGATGTATCCCTTCGACTGATCATCTCTTATGGTGACAAGAGGGCTGGCTCCTTCCTCGCTCAACGAATCAGCATCGCGATTCAGCGGGGAAATGCAGCTAGTATTCTTGCCACTATTCCACGCGGACCTGGAAGAGGGCTGGGCTCTTGTCACCAGAAGAGATGATCAGTCGAAATGATCTTTAATAAACTTTTTGGCATTTGAACCCCTATAGTTTCCACACCAAACGGCAGATTTTGTAGTATTCAATTTACGCCGTTTGTTAGACTCTGCGATTTGCTGTTTCCCTGAGATGAGACGGGGCTAATGTATCTATCGCACATTACTAATCATGGTACACTACATGGATAGACTTTACAAAAAGAAATGAGAAATTAGTGAAAAATAGTTTAAAACTCTGCTATAATGTTATACAATTTACTATGTATGGTTTTTAAAACCTATCGACACTATGTAACCGCCTACACCTACATTGAAACCACCTCGAAACCACATCCCTAACTTTCGTGTCAAATTTAAAATCATAGTTTAAACAACAATTGTCGACTCGATAACCGCATCGACCCTATAACCACAATAAAACCATAGATAGAGAATAAAGCCGCCGATTAGTGACTCTGTTTCATAATATGTTCTGTTCTGCAGCCACTCCACCACCAAACGTCTACGGTTATGATAATTTAAATTATATATATAATATATAATTTTTTTCTTTATTCACGGATTGCCTTACAGCTCCCAAAACCGTGTTAAGGTTCCAGGGTACTCAGCGGAAGACCAAGTCTCCCTCGTTTAGCCGATGGTATTTGTGAGGCTATACTTAAAGAGTGGCTAGTTCTATTGAGGCATATTTAGATGGAAAAGCCTCTAAGAAAGCAGAACTATCGCTGAGCAAATTATAGATGGAGATATTAGTAAACAAGTTAGTGTTATAAGCTGTATATTTGTATAAGGAGTCGTTCAAATAGCGATGTTATTATATCCGATTTTGATTGAAAATTATAACGGACGCCAAGAGAAATAAACTTTCTGAAATAATAATTAATATTTTAAATGCAAAGGGGTGTTTGTTTATACTTCATTCACGTCAGAGAAACGAATCGATTTGCACAGAAATAGCTGGAAGGAAGTGACATCTGGGCTGTTCTTTATCCCGGAATTCCTTGGGGATTAAATTTTATGTCACATTTCAAAGTATTCTACGGGCTAAGCCAGGGCGGAATGCTAGTAAAAAAAACGAGAGGTTTCGTAGGACACCATCCCACTAATATTATAAACGCGAAAGTTTGTATCGATGTATGTATGTTTGTTACTCAATCACGCCAGAACGGCTGAAATTAGGCACAGAGATAGATTATAGTCTGGAATAGCACATAGGCTACTTTTTATCCCGGAAAAATGTATGGTTCCCGTGGGATAGATTTGTTTTTATTTTTCGCGGGATCGACATGATTTTTTGCATAGTGGTAGTTTAGGGGTCAGAGAAATGTCATTCTACTACTTTTTATACCGCGAAAGCGGGCGGGGAAGGGGCAGGAAGGGGCAAATTACAGCCACGGGATTATTTTTTTTTTGAATCTTTTACCACGCGGGTGAAACCCCGGACTGAAGCTTGTATGAAATAAATTAACAACGTTTGAGAGCAAATTAAATAAAAAAAAAAAAAATGGTAATAAAATTGTAATCAATTAATTAAGATATAACTGCATGGCTGTAACGTACTATAGCAAAAGTATTGTGACGGTCGAAGTCTTACACTTTTTTCGACCTAGCTCTTATTCGCCAAGTTTCTCGAGTGAAAAGTGCAATAAGGAACTTTGTTCCAATAAACAGTACCTATCTTAGGCTGGAGCATAGACTACGGAACCCTATTATCTATGCGTATCCCGAAACGCACTTAGCCGGTTTTTATAAAGTTAACCGTTTTCCGTGAGCCATACAAATAGCAAAAAAAAATTTTTTCCGTGAAGTACTGCAACTAAAATATTCTAGAGGAAGTCACGGTCAGACGGTCAAGTAGTTATTTCATTGAGTGCACTCGAGAGTAAAATCAAGGTTAATGCATTTTCCAAGGTTATATAGTAGTTATCATATAACCCGACAAATTTTATTGTACACAATGTTTTCTACATGATATTGTAATATTGTTCATAAGATTGTTCATAAAGTTAGAAATAAATGTTGACAACTCCTGTCATTCTTACAATAATTTATTTTGATTCAACGTCATGTCATGGCGACCAACGCACGCGTCCCGTCGTGACATTATGGGGAATCCAGTTTAATCCCGTCCGCGCTGTGATTAGTCTGTGATAAATAGGGCATATTATCACAGTCGGCGGGATCATCTTAATTTATCATCTATTCATCATATTAATCGGCATATACACTATAAAGGCTATAATTGACATTAGCAAATCATCGGCCACAACAAAAGAAGAAGAATAATTTATTTTTACATACTTAAATTCCGGTCAAATTAAATAGTTCGCAAGATCATAATTGACATTCTAACTAAAGTGTTTTTGTTTGTTTGTTTGTTTGTCTTTCTTTCACGTCAAAACAGAACAACGGAACGACGTGATTTTATGTACAGAGATAGTTACGTTTCTATATAAATTCTTACATTACCAAAAATAAAAAAATAAAAATTATCTTGGTCAAGTATTAATTTAAAATTTGTGACAATGTTTATGAGTTATAGGTATATGTGTATAAAACTGTCGTGTCGCTAATTGACTGACAAATCAACGCACAGCCTAAACCACTGAAAATATAAATATGAAAATTGGAAGATATTCCTTATTACTAGACGTGCCCTAAGAAAGGAAACTTGGTACAAATATTCTTCAAAACAAATAATATACGTGTTTTAGGATATTTTTAAAACAACCCTTTATGGGTGTTAAATTGTGTAGGGGCGGGAATATTAGGTACCAATACATTTTTGAACTTCTGACTCACGTAGAATATTCTTTGCGTATTTACATATATTATTCACTATGTTATGGGTTAAAAAGGTAAATATGCAATATCTATGCTATGTCACATTTCGATTAACAAGTACAAGCCGAAGTGGCTAGGTGGTAGGCACCGCCCTGCTAACCGCCGAGGTCGCCGGTTCGAATCCCAGACGTTGCGAATTTTATTTTTGTCTTGATTTATATTTTTACGTTTTGAATAAAATGCAGGTAATTTAAAATAAGCATTCACTATGGAATTTTGATGTGAGCAGCACATATTTATATGGAAATTATTGTAATTTATAAAGAAAGTCACTATTTTGTACTATTTTGTGCAATATTCATGTGTTATGAATGTTAAAGGAAAGGGGTAAGTGTCATACAGCTCACTAAGTAAAGTAACACAACTTTTAGTACCTAAGATTTAAAATTACTAATGTAATGTAATTTGGAAGTGGTACCTAATAATCATAGTCCTATTATTGTTCTAGCTTAATAGATGAGACACGCCCTTTCCTAATGAAGTAACAAGTAACCTTAAATTGAAGGAAGTACTATTACCTACTCATACGACTGAGCACGGCACTCATTGGGGTTGGCAGGGACCCGACAATTTTGTAGAATCCCTCCTGGCGCCCTCATAACTATGTACATATAAGATAAGTTTAGTTAAGAGTAGTTAGTTTTAGATTAATTATTTTATACCTAATATAGGCTAAAAGAAATTAGTTGTGTTTGAGTTTTAGCCATAATAACTATTCTTATACAACGCGTATGAAGTCGCCGGCAACTGCTTGTCACTCTATATTGCTCGCGAACAATGACCTTTTATATATTTCTGAGGCTCGCGAATGCTTGTTCTGTTACTTTGATAATGAAGAAATCATTGCGCTAAACTGAAAAACTATAGAGTGGATTCGGACGTGGTTTACATTAGATCTGCATATTTCTCGCAGCATTTTTATTCTGGATTAAAAAAAAGTCACGAGCAAAGTCAGGGCGGAAAGGTAGTCTATAATAATTCAGGTATATTATGACTTTGGAGTCCATCATCAGTTCTTCCCTAATATTTATCGTCAAAGGAAAATATTGAATACATTTCTATGGCAAACCTGCCACAGCTAACACTTTATATTTTAAGATGAGAATACAAGCACTTTATATAGTTACTAGCTTTTGCCTGCTGTTTTACCCGGTGGAAATATAATTAGAACAAAGAAAATCGCCGAGCATGTATGAAAGGTGTGTTGAATATAAAAGAAGCGAAAGAGGTATGTCAGGATCGTGGCAAATGGCTTGGGATAAAAGGTGTGATGATAGATAAAAAGTTAGAGTAATCCTGTAGCTTTTAAAGTCCCGTTACTTCTGAGAAAAAAATGGAAAGGTGACATTGTTATTTATTTAGTAGGTCTTTTATTAAATACTAACTTTTCGACGCCGGATTCTTGATGTATATTTAGATGGAACAGCCTCTGAGTGTGGTTTGTCGGATTATGTATATAAGTTTATAATTATAAAAACCCATTGGTACATGGCCGGGATGGCCGTGGTAGGCACTTTAAACATTGTTCACTGAAATGCAATAAATAATTAAATATTTCGTTTCGGCGTTTTTGAAGTCGGTTGGTGCCAAATTAGGCTACAAAATTATTAATTTTTCCCTTTTAAGTGATAAGAATTTTCCAAATCGGTTTATAAATGACGGAGTTCTGAACCGAATTGAGAACCTCCTCCTTTTTTTAGTCGGTTAAAATACTTTTGTCTTACTGCATTGATACTCTACTTCAGACATTTTCTTTTTGAAATCTAATTCATAAACAAAAATAATTCTCAAGATGTCCAAAAAAAGTTCTTTCATACGAATATACATTATCAAGAAATCTGCCACCAAAATATATTAAGTATTACTCCGAACATAACACAAATTACTTTTGTCTGTCGGTCTGTCTGTCTGTTACCTTGTTTTGAGCTGAGCATTAATCTTAAGTGAAACAAGTCGGGGGAAAAGTTAACCCCAGCGAGTTTTCATGGCGTATACTGTCTAATCCATCAGAGATATAACAAAATGATGTAGGTAAGAATTGTGTAGAATAAAATTATCTAGAAAAAAGTCTACCGTAGCATATATCTATCTCTAATAGATAAGTAGTTATAAGCATATTTCTGTAACTATTAAAATTGTACCCATGCGAAACCGGGGGCGGTTTGTTCGTTTGTTTGTTTGACCGCCTAAGCTCTGGAACTACCAGTCGGATTTGAAAAAATATTTTTGCATTTGATAGCCCAATTCTTGAGAAAGGTTATGTAATATCACGCTATGACCCAAAGGAGCGGAGCAGTAACTATTAACGCGGGTGCAACCGCGAGGCGTAGCTAGTGGCTTTATATAAGATTTAAACAATATTTTTAATACTAGCCATGTGGGCGTTTCCGTATATCCTACTAGTCCTACTACCCACACTTACCGAGAATAATTCTGTCTTTGAAGGAAGTCTGCGGTCGATGCCATGTCAATGAACGAATTACCAGTTTTATCCAGATTTTGCACGTGTTTATTACGAAATATATGTAACTTAAAGAGGAATTCAGAAATTAACATTTATTCAAAAGAGTGTCGGTTACGCTTAACTTAAGGTTATTTAAACTATAGCACACGAAAAGATCTTTTATATAGTTCAATGGAAAAATTAAATTAGTAACTACTACTAGCAACCAAGGTTTATTTATAAAGTTTGGTAACTATTATAAAACAAAATTTTGACCTTAGACGCAAAAACTACTGAACGGATTTTGTTGCTATTTTCACTATTAGTCCACTTAACATGGACCTATCATGTTAAAGAGCTGAGCATTAACAGTATAAGTGAATCATGTCGGGGGAAAAGTTAACCCCATCGAGTTTTCATGACGTATGCTGTCTAATAACAAAATGATGTAGGAGAGAATTGTGTAGAATAAAACGATCTACAAATAAGTCCGCGGTAGCATATATTTATCTCTAATAAATAGTTTTTCGGCACGGCATAAGAGTCGGTCCTACACCCAATGCGCGCCTGCAGATGTATTTCACATCAAGATTAGAGACATGCAAAGTTTGTTTACTAAATAGGTAATTAATAGTTTGTAAATGAGCCCCAACGCGATGGGGTTACATGGTTTTGTTACAGAGTTCCTGTGGCCACCTTCCGGCTTCACCATCAGGTCCTTGAACATCATCTAGGACCAGAGTACTTGTAAAGACAAATCAAACTAACCCAAACTCGATGGGGTTATGTCGTTTCTGAACCCTATTACTAAGACTCAGTTGTCTGTCACAAGGTTTCCTTGAAATTTTTACAGTATGTATTACTATAAAAGCAAATAATAAATATAAAAAAAAAATTAAGGGATACCCCATACAACTTAATAATGGTAATACATACAAACGTCTAACTAGTATAACTATAATGCATACTATTAAATTTTATAACAAATAATAAAAATAGTAATAAATAGTAATAAAAAAAATGTGAGTAGGACATGCGCTATTAAAAAAATGTAGTATTAATTATTGTACGGTGGTCCGACTCGCACTTGGCCGGTTTTTTAAGGTTACCAACTAATTTAGAAAATTATATTGTATACTAGCTGATTGCCCACTACTTCGTATGCTTTGTATTAGGAATACAATTCACCCTTTTGGGTAGGTCGCGTGATGTTAAATAATAACCTTCCTAATTGACCCATAAAATTCAAAAATATTTTTCAAATCGGTCCAGTCGTTTTTGAGTCTATTGAATACGAACAAACACATATTGATTTTTATATATTAGATTACATTACCATTATAAATTGTCTGCACTATGGTAAATTTTATTACATTTTATCAATGCATTTTATTCATAAAATTTTGCGCAAGAAATAAAAAACAGAGATTGATCTATTCGTGGCTTAGCTGTGAGACGCTTCACCGGATCGTATTATAATAATTTCCACGGGCGAAGCCGGGGCGGGAACCTAGTATAACTAAAATAAACATTAGTGCAAATGGAGAATTTAATGTTTTTTAGACCCAAACTGGTAATATTTTGAATTATTTTCCTTGCACGTGACATCAAGATGATCATTGTAATGCTCAAGGGCGATAGCCCAGGAATATTTATTCGCATCTCAGAACAGATAATGAAATAATTATTTTTCATACCTTCAGGGGTGATTTACGGTTTCCGAGAACCGCGTTACTGGCCCCCAGGGTACCACGTTACCGGCCCTAGGGAACGAAGCGGAAAATGACAAGATTGACGACTCTCTCACGTCTTTTCTATTTAGGCCTAATCTAACCTAACCTAACCTAACCTGACCTGACCTAACCTAACCTAACTTAACCTAACCTAACCTAACCTAACCTAACCTAACCTAACCCTAACCTAAGCTGACACTCGACACGTACTTGACTTAATTATTTATTTATCTATACTAATAATATTATAAGAGGTAAAATTTGAGTTTTTGTTTGTAATTAATTATACTCAAAAACTACTAAACCGATTCTAAAAATTCTTACACTAATTCCCTGAATGACATAGGCTATAATATATTATATTGTTCGAATATATCCACTGACGGAGATAGGGGCGGAAAGTCTAATTTATTATAAGCTACTACTACACACCGTATCTTTTTATTTAGACGATAACATAAGCAGACAATAAAATACCTTATTCCCAATTATTATTATGGATTGTACTTTTTACACTATCAGGTAGTAAAATATGGATGAATTCATGGGCAGCATCTAGTAAACAATAAACACAATCCCACTGCGAACTACTGACAGGAGACTTGTCTTAGATTTAGTGTGCTAAATATTGTGTTATTATCTGTTCTGTGGTTGGGAATCCCCTCAGAAGTCGTATTATTATTATTGTTTCACTTGTTTCTGAATAGGTCATCTATTGCATAATCAATACAAAAATATTTCTCGTAAAGTTACTCCTATATATTTTATTTGATATAAAAATCATTTAGTATAAAGTTAATTTTATATAATGGTCGTTTGGTATAAATTTTGCTCTATCTAATATTCTTTTATATCATGACTAGCTGTGCCCGAGGTACGCGGTCGCTCATGTATGTGACCAAAAGTAGTTAGATCTTAGGTTCCGATGGTGTTGAATATAAAGCGCGAGCCGAGCTAGCGAAGCGCAGAAACCTTTATGTTTTCTTGGTTCTTAAAAATCTTTTTTAACGACTTCAAAAAAAAAGACGTTACTCAATTCGACCGTATATATATATATATATATTTTTATGTGTGTTCACGGATAACTTCGTCGTTTATGAACCGATTTTCTTTTTTAATCGACAGATAATTCTTTCGGATTGGTCCCATTTTTATGTCATAAAAATTGGTTTATTAGTTTTTCAGTAATTTTGAAAAACTGACTTTTAAGACAATAATCAGTATCTCGATGAAATATGTACCGATTTTGACGACTTATTTTTTTTTAAATATAATAATTTCTCGACATTATCTCACAGACATATGACGAAAATCGGTTCAGTAGTTTTTCAGAAATTCAGTTATTTGTCTCTGTTTACGGCTGAAAATTATGTATCAGAGAAAAGCCTTAGCAACGGTTGCTATTGACACGAAGTTGTCAATTTTTGTATCGACGGTGGTATGGTATGGTATATTGCAGCTCAGGATGCAAATGGTTCAAATCCCATCCACAGCAGTATATTTTTTTTATTTTTCCAATTTTTTTATTTGCGTTATTATTTTGTCTCTCAAGGCAACAAAATCACTTAAAAGGGAAAAATAAATTAACTTTTAAAAAAAAGTGTACCAACTTCAAAAATTTGCACTGAAAAGTAAGATA
Source organism: Nemapogon koenigi (assembly GCA_963924495.1). Classification (NCBI taxonomy): domain Eukaryota; kingdom Metazoa; phylum Arthropoda; class Insecta; order Lepidoptera; family Tineidae; genus Nemapogon; species Nemapogon koenigi. Next base: position 25,710,397 of record OZ004629.1, read on the forward strand.
TAATAAATATTTCGTCGTAGAATTTGAAGACGGTTGGTGCCAAATTAAAACCAACTTATTCCCAAATTCACTAGTCTAGACAATTCATTAGGAACCTACGATCATCAGTACAAACATATATAATATTGAACAGATATTTATCTTCTTAGATGTTTACTTAATTTTGTATCCTAATTTGGCACCAACCGTCTAGTGCAAATTTTTGAAGTTGTTACACTTTTTTTTTAAAGTTAATTTTTTAAGGAGGTAGGTATTGGAAACAACTGCTATTATTACCACGTGAATATTCGATCAAATAATATTATGTCAAATGAAAACAAATAAAAATTGGACAAATGAAAATTAATTCTAACAGAATTATGTCAAATGAATGTTTATGTCAAATATTAGGTGAAATAAATGATTATGGCAATTGATTTTATACTAACTAAAATTATACGAAATGAAATTATATCAAAGGAGAACCAGATATATCGTATTTTTTCAATTTATTATTAAGTTAATAGTTAATCGTTAATAGTTAATCAAATTATTATTTTAAATTTTTAATAAGCTACAAAAAAAACGCAAGACGTTTATTTAATTGATGGGTAATTGTATAACCTTTGTGATAGATTATGAAAGAGAAAACGGGGCAAAGTTAACTACCCATATTTCCTATTCAAAACCCCCATTGAAAAAATAACAGCTATTTCACTTAGATATATTCAATAAGTAACTATATGCTAAATTACAGTGACACAGGTGGAATATATACAGAGAAATTGGGAATAGTTTATCCTAGAAAAATTATGGATATAGGAGAAAAGTAACTTTTTTCAGAAAACGATTTTATTTGTATACAGAACTATGGGTTTTTTTATTTAAATGAAAATGCTTTTGAAAATGAAAGGCTTTTATTATCTCTTACAAACTTAATAGAAATTAAAGTATTTTCAGAAATATTGAGATCACAAATCTTCAGAGTTTTTTTTAATTTTGATACATCTGCAGACGATATACCGCTTTGAGAAAAACGCCATACATATTTAGGTGTGTAAAGGTGGCAATAACTAGCAGTTATTTTGGCTAGGTTATATATTATATCGCAGGTTCTTCATCATCATAATTCCATCTAGCATGGTCCTCTTCAGGAGCAGAACCTTGCATTCTCCGTCATCCATGATTAATTTTAAAAGTGCGTGCTTTGTATTTGTATTTGTATCATTTTGAAAAAAACTAGACAATTTTGCAATAAAATTTGAGTGGTTTATGTATTGTTTAGTAAAAAATTAATCCTGCCAACATGTTTAGCTATTGGAAATGTGTTCGAAGCAGCAAAAAAAATAAAATTGCTTCGTGAAAACGCTCCTCAATTGTTGAGGAAGGTTATATGCTATATAACATCACGCTAAATGGGCAGAGCAGTAACCATCAACGCGGGTGCAACCGCAAGCTAGATTTTCACAAGTTTATTTACAAATAGAAATATAGTTATCAAAATTATCTTAAATAGGTTCTAAATTACAAATACAGAATAAAATTACAAATAAAAAATTTCATCTAAATCGCTATCTACTGGGAGAGTACCAAAAATTATAATAAAAATGAGTATTAAACTTACAGCTATGTTCTATTCTAAAAGGTACTATAACGTATACATGTATTTTTATGTGAGACTCTAGAATTTCTCACGGAACCCTGTACACAGGAATGAGTAACCCAGTCCTACCCTCAAGAGGCTGTTACCGCTTCCTCGAAACCTGGATAGCGACGATGCGGCTTTTTTCAGCATAATTGCATTAAAGTCATCGATGTGTACATTCGCAAACATGCCAAACGCTCTACAGAAGCGAGGCAGCCGCAACAGCGTCCTGATTACTTGCAGACCGCTGTAGCTTCTTTTAGTATTCTAATCCAGAAGACTGCGCTCTAGATAGGTTTTCCAGATGGTCGGCATTCGTCTCGATTGTCCCGACATTTCATATGATGTCCAGACTTCCGACAAAATACAAATACAAAATGGACATTTACGAATAAGGTCCGCCGAGGGCACGCAGTGCGTAGTAATATACGCGTGCGTACGGTCGGTCCAGCACTGTAAGATTTATGAATTTTCATATAAATGAAAAGCGCGACTGATGTACGCACCGACGGTCGTTGGAGCACTGTAACCGGCCTAACAATAAAAAATAATCAAAAGACGTCGGCTCACAACTGAGAAGTCCCGGGTTCGATCTCCACAGAGAGATTTAATCCTGAATATTGATCCTATCGATTATTTTTTTGAATTTCTAGCTGGTTCGATTCCCGGGTGAGGCAAGCGAATTTAAGAAAATCTTTGAATGGAGTTTTGTTTCTTTTTAAAAATAAAGGAATGTTTTCTTTAAGTAAAATAATCTATCTTAAGTTTTTAAAGTGGTTTCCCTTCAGGGCCCATTGATTTTTTCCACCCTGTATATTATAGTTTTCCCATCTGGCAACCCTAGCTTTAGACGATTTGTATGAGAGTCCTCCACAGTCTAGAGCTCAATTTATTTCAATTTATTTGGCAGCACCTGTGACATATTCGTAGGGCAGAACCTTACCTGATGACGTTTACTGATAATTATGTGGATCACGTCACAAATTGTAAATCATAATGAGATAATTTTACATAATATTGCCGAAAATGCGAATATAATAGCTAAATTACAAATATTATGTAATTACAGCAAAAAATGAGGAAGTTGACAATTTTAATATTGACATGCAAAATACAAAATACAAAATGGTGTATCATGTACATCAATATAAATCATCATCACTACGTTTTTGTATAACTAGCTTTCCTCCCCGGCTTCGCCCGTGGACATGTTTGAAATGTAACATAAAAATGTCCTCGAAGGATTTCCAACTATCTCTGTTTATATAATATACTCGTATGTCGCCGCCAAATGGTTAAAACAGCCCCTCAATTGGATGGTTAGGCATTTCATTAAAAGGCGGCATTCAATTGAATTTGTTAAATGAATTAGGCCGTTCGTTAAATGTTAACGTTCAATGTCTTGGCTGGTTGAAAGCTAGCTCTTTAGAAACGGCTGAACCTAAAGCCGCCAGGTCATTTAAAATTAATTTAATTGATTTATTAAGTCGGAGAGAATAAATAAATGTCATGTTTATTATTTTTTAAATTGAACTCGAACAACCTTTGTATTATTACTCTTAAAAACATTGTTTTTGTTGTCCTTTTTTTTTAAAAAAAGAGGTATTTTAATTTCAACCCATATCTAAATATACTTTCTACTACATTTTAACAACATCACTTTCTTAAATCACCAGATTCGAATAAAATAGCCCGGCTACCTAACGTTCTCATTGCATAGTCACCTTGATAATACACATTACACATTTAACCAAGAGGCTGCGACATTCAGCCCTTATGTAAAACGTTTCTTTCAACAATTTGGCTAAGCATCCTTTAGCCATTTGGCGGCGACATATATATAAATAACGTCGATCCGTTGATCAGTTCTGTGGTAGCGTGGTAGCGTAATGATATATACCTTCTAAAAGCTTCGTCAAGAATATGCTAAAATAATTTTTAAAGTTAGTTTTTCATACGGGAGAAGCCGGGGGCAAACAGCTAGTAATATTCTATTTAGAATAAATTTAATGGATTAGGCACAATATTTCGCGCTGACGGCAATCGTTTCTCCTTCTTGATTTAATAATGCTGCAACTAATGCAGGACAGTTGCTAGACGTGATAGGGCTCATTACACGCAAACCTTCCTAGTAGACCGTTTCACACCTAGCTGCCAATAAATTTTCGTTTAAGTATTTATTTCTTACGCGTAATTTTTTTTTGTCTCCCTATTTTAGCCGATGGTATTTGTAAGGCTGTGTGGTTTGTCGGATTATGTACATATTTTTTTTATTTTATTTAAGTAAACCCATTGGTATATGGCCGGGATCGAGCCGTGGTCCGCTTAGTTAATACCACACGACTTAACCACTAGGCCGCCGAAGCATTATTTAATGAATAAAAATATCATTAAATTTACCATAGCGCTTTTTTTTCAAGTTCATTATGTGACATGTCAAATGAAAGGGCTCGTTGTAAGAAATGCAAATACCCTCCTTGTCTCAGAAACTATTAAGTCAAACATTTTGAAAAAATATAGGGAATATAGGGCAACCTAAAAGAAAATATTTTCTTAAAGTTCTGCCCGAAAAAAATTCGTACGGAATCCTCAGCGCGCGAGTTGTATTCGCAATTTAGTAATCAATTGGCTTATTTAATGTTACTAAGTAATTTACGAATAAAACAATAATGTGTATTACATTAACATTATAAATTATTTGCGCTGTGGTAAATTTCGTTTGAATAACAAAATAAAACAATAAATACTTTCGGAGCCTATTCAATGCAAACAAACAAACAATCAAATCTTTCCTCTTTATAATATTAGTACAGATGTATTGATCGATGGAAATATTAAAAGTAAACACAATCGCTGAGCATGTATGAAAGGTATGATGAATATAAAAGAAGCGAAAGAGGTATGTCAGGATCGTAACAAATGGCATTCGATTGTCTCTGCCTACCTTGGGATGAAAGGCGTGATGATAGATAGATAGAATAGATAGATATAGGCAATATTTTATTTTGTTCGAGAATATGGAAGGCAACGCAGACGAAGTCGCGGAAAACAACTATCTATAGTTATATATAAATCTGTAGAATTGGTATGTTTTGTAGTTGACATAAAGGTTACTGCTTCACTCCTTTGGGGCATAGCGTGATGTTATATCGTCCCCATCCCTATCGGAACTGCAAAATAGCAACTTGCCGTTCAAAGTTACAAATGTGATTAAAATAGCTATTGGAAGTTGAAACTTAGGGGTCTTCACAAGACTATACACCATCGATACAAAGTAAGATCCGGTAGCAGTCTGACCTAGCTAACTGACCTGTCGTCCTAAATATGCGGACGAAGTGTGAAACTATAAATGAAATAAAAAATATATACACTATGTTGCAAAAAAACGAGCACTTAAAACTTAATTGGTTATCATTATATTTTGAAGTTAATAATGTTTCAATAATTATTATTTATGATGTAATCGAATTTCTACATTTTTTAATCATCACAAGTAGAAATCTGAGGTAAATTGAATAAAAAAATTAAAAACCATTTTATTAAGTAATTTTAATGAGTATGAAGTGACAAATTAAACTAAAATTATTTTTTTAATTAATCTTTTTTAAATGAACCTACACAAAAATCAAAATCGAGTATGACCACCTCTCGCAGTTATGACAGCTGCCATTCTTTTTCTCATACTCCCGATCAGGTTTCTTATGGTTTATTGTGGTATCAGTTCCCATTCAGCCTGAATCACAGTTTTTAACTCTGTGAGGTTTTGTGGAGCTGGAGTTACAGCTCGTACCCGGCGTTTTAGTACGTCCCATAGATGCTCTATAAGGTTGAGGTCGGGACTCCTCGCTGGCCAATCCAATCGAGGAATCCCAACCTCCTCCATATATGCGGATACTGCAACGGCACGATGAGGACGAGCATTATCATCCATTAAAATGGACCTGTCTCCCATAACAACCAATGCAGGTTGCACATGTGGAACGAGAATTTCTGAGATATAGCGATGTACATTAAGTGCCCCATTTGGCAAAAAACTAACTCTGTACGAGCTTCAGAAGTTATTCCTGCCTAGAACATTAAGAATCCCCCACCGTATGGTGTTACCTCTTCAAAGCAAACGTCGGCATAACGTTCACCTTGTCTTCTCAGTACTCTCCGACGTCTGTCTTCACCATGTAGACATATACGGGCCTCATCCCTACCCCAATCCTCAATTGTCCATAGTAACAAATTTTGCCCAAATCTTAGTCTTGCTACGCGATGCCCACGGAGTAATTTTGGTCCTCTAGCGGGTCTGTGAGAATGTATGTCTGCTTCGATAAGTCTCCTCCGTACAGTCCATTTACTAACTCTCACCAATCTCACTTATTGTAGGTGGTTTTTAGATAATTGTAAGATTGTCGTCGATTTCTAAGAGCTTGACTGACAAGGAATCGATCATCCCTCTGCTCCGTACATCTTTTTCTGCCAGAACCAGGCCTTCTACAGAGAGAATCAGTCTCTTGGAACCTCTTCCAAATCCATTGAACTTTAGAACGTGTAATTCCAAGCCGCCGTGCCACATAACATTAGTCTAAACCTTCATCGAGAAGAGTGACGACTTTACTAGCTAATATTGTGTTGTCCATATCGTAATGAAACTAGTGCACTTGTGCACTACTTCTATTCATCAATAAAGTCGTGAAACTAAGGAATATTTTGTTAATAATAACACAATTGACGATAATATTGAGAAAAAATCCCGCGTTTAGTTGGCGTTTTAAATACAAAATTAGAGAATATTTGTCATAAAACGTAGAAATTTAAATTTGGAATGTTCATTATTAGTGGCCAGCACGCGTAATTGAACATGGAACAACATTCAGAACATAGAATACATATCTATAAATTATTTAAATATATACTACAATATATCTTAAGTGCTCGTTTTTTTTGCAACATAGTGTATGTGAAAAAAAATACTTATTTGTTTTTATGGTTGTCATAATATCTTATCTTTTCACAAAACAACACGAAGTCACGAACTGTTATTAAGGAGACGCCTCATGATTTTTGTCCCATACAAATCAGATGTTTCGTTTTACCAATTTTACGCAATAACTGTATGTGCTAGGCTCGAAATTAAAATATCTTTTCAAAGATAAATTTATTCTAAAGTTTCTCATGGAAAGAAAATAACCAAAATGAGTTACACCTAAGTTTTATGAAGCATTGAAAATCCTCATTTTCACGCGTATTTCAGCCAAGTTTGCGACTCGAGTTTTCTTAATATATTTACTAATTTACAATTTTCTCGATAGATAATTTTACATACTTTAATAGTTTTTTGTAGAAACAGAAAAGCCGAAGAAGTCCTCTTAGTATTTTTCGTAATAATGATTTTATTTTATTTTATTTTATTCTGGACAACAAACAACCATACAACAAACATTACTACAACATAAATACATATTTAAAAAATAACAGATATATGGTCTGTGGCGTTTATTTAGAATGTTACAGATATTTTTCCTAAACACATACAAAGAATGAGAAAATATGTCCACTTCGCAAAACTGCTGGTTGTATCGTTGTTGTTGTATTTTGTTAAGAGGATCGTGTAGCTCAGCGTACGCAGTGAAATAGGTATTTAGAAAATCATATTCTATCTCAAGCGCGCTCTTCCCCCGGGCATCAGTGCGACAGAGAGCACTGCAGCTCGTGAGTGTTCGTAGGTATGTTCTTCGTTGAAAATTGCGTTTGGGCGAAAACGATTTACACCTACTAAACTATAACGAAACCTTATAATTTTGGTGTCAAACGTTTTAGCAGATTATAACCTACGTACGTACGTTTTGCTTTTTTTGAAATTTTGCTTTGTATCTCAAATACAGACGGTTTATTACGAGCAAGTTATGAACTAAAAAAACTGAGATTTGAGGGGCTTATAACTTTTGACCTATTACGAATTTTGAAAAAAGGAAAAAATACGTACGTAGGTCTTCACTATGTCAGTAACATATTACAAAATCGTTAAAATTAAATAATATTTAGGGGTAGTAAAACGTTTTCTCCGTTTGTATGGACATGGACGCGGTACACTACACTCTTAAGAAATCGTACTGTCTGGTACGTGAATATTAGTCTATCTTATCCCTATCGATTTTAATAGTAGTCCATCTCGCTCACATCTTTCTAAAGATATATGAACAACTGAGTTCGTTGCGCTGTGATGCGTCGCTTTAAATACTTTCTTATCCGAATGTCCGTCGAATAATATTTTATTAGATACGTTTCATTATAAGAACGTTTAGAAACTGAAGATCATATATTTTTTTTTCAATTAAAGCGAACGATGAAAATCAACGATTGTTATAACTACAAAACATTGTAAAGAAGGTAGAAGTGGCATATTTGTATGAAAACTGGTGTAACTTGCTACTTCTATTGTTCTATAATGTTCTGTGGTCATAACTTTACCTTTTATATAGATAGTAGTTTTGTTTGTCTCAATTTGGTGTAATATCCTATCCCAAGAGGGGTAGGAAGAGACAATCGAATGCCATTTGCTACGATCCTGACATACCTCTTTCGCTTCTTTTATATTCATCGTACCTTTCATACATGCTCGGCGATTGTGTGTAGTTACTTTTAATATTGCCATCCATACATATATATGTTAAACAAAAGTACACCTAGGTCGTCCTCTGCAAGCATTTCCTTTCACTTCTGCCATATAAACCTTTTTAGTTAATCTTTCATCCTTCATTCTTTCAACGTGTCCAAACCAGCGTAAACTACTTTTCTTCATTTTAGTTACAACATCATCTTTCACTGTAGGTATGTAATATTTTTTAATAAACGACGTTTATACCTTGCGGTGTAGCCAGAGGCGACTTCTTAAATAGGTGTAGGTACGTATCCATTCATTTATTTTAGAAAAAGTGCTGACCCATTACTTGCCCTCCGAAGCGTGAGAAGTCAATTAGATAACGTAGGTATTCTTAAAGAAAATAGGTACATAGTATTTTTCTCTCGAATAAGGTTTGAGCGTTCCAATTCAATTTAAGTTTTGTAAATACAATCAAGATGTCTAAAAATTTGAAACAACTTAGTTCCCAAATTCACTAATGTAGACAATTAATTAGGAACCTACGATCATCAGTACATACAAACATAGATAATATTGAACAGATCTTTAACTTCTTAGATATTTACTTAGTTTTGTATCTTAATTTGGCACCAAACGTCTTCAAATTCTACGACGAAATATTTATTATTTCTTACTTTTCAGTGCAAACTTTTGAAGTCGGTGCACTTTTTTTTAAAAGGTTTATTTTACCCTTTTAAGTGATTTTGCTGCCCTGAGAGACAAATAATAACGCAACTAAAAAAATTTTGATGCAAAATAAAAAAAAATACCGCTGTGGATGTGATTTGAACCATGTGCTTGTGTATCCTGCGCTGCACCCCATTACATTTAAACGCTAGACCATCGTCACGAAAATTGACAATCGTGTCAATAGCAACCGTTGCTAAGGCTTTTTCTGATACATAATTTTCAGCCGTAAACAGAAATTAATTACTGAATTTCTGAAAAACTACTGAACCGATTTTCATCATATGTCTGTGAGATAATGTCGAGAAATTATTGTCTTAAAAAAAATAAGTCGTCAAAATCGGTACATATTTTATCGAGATATCAAGAAAAATGTAAGTACTTATAAAGTCAGTTTTTTCAACATTTCTGAAAAACTAATGAACTAATTTTTATGAGATAAAAATGGGACCAATCCGGAAGAATTATCTGTCGATTAAAAAAGAAACCATCAAAATCGGTTCACAACTGGCGGAGTTATCGATATAAAAAAAAATACGGTCCGAATTGAGAACCTTCTCCTTCTTTTTTTGGAAGTCGGTTAAAAATAACAGGCGATTTCAGCTTACTTACTCGTAGTTCAAGGACATTATTATATTTGATTTTAAATTACACATAGGACGCCATCTCCTCTATCATTCAGTATAATGATTTTCCTTGGTATGTAAGCATTCGCATTGAGAAGTTAAATTAGTTTGAATTTTTTTTAAATGTGACATAAGAAATCCAGGATAAAAAGAAGCGTCAACGTCCGGGCAATTTTAACTAAGTACACCTAACCAATACAAAACGATGGGTTGGTTCATTAGAAGCCAAAATGAGTCTAATTGCATTCAGATAAGGCTCACTTAGCATTGATAGTTTAATCACATAACCTTAACGCTTTTACCGCTGAGTATAGGCAGTGCGGGAGATGAGCGGGGGGGAGGTCAATTTAGTGAAAAAATTTAAAGTGTGAAAGGCCTGATCTAAGTATAGGTAAATATCTTCTCTCTCAGGCTCTTACACAAAGACAGTAATCGACAATCGTATTAGATTAGTTAGATTGTATGATTTTACATAGATTTCCCTACGGGGGAAGGGTCAAGGCAGGTAGCCGACGTATATCACACCGACGAGTTCATCCGTGTAGAAATAATCTTACTACAACATAATCTACAAGCGATAGCATGACGTCCAGAGTCAAGAGCGTCGCCAAGGGGGGGGTCACAGACATGACAAAACTGACGCAACTGAGGACGTCCGTCTTGCTGCCTTTTGTAGATTTTGTCTAACCCTTGTATATTTTGTCTGCGCGGTCATGCTCGGACGACATGCCATTGCGTCTAGCCTCCGAGCACAGGGTAGGAGGGGGTGGGAGTGTAACAACTTCACCGCCACCACTGCATTAGCCGGGGACGGAAACCAAATACAAAGTTAGTCTGCAATCGGCGAGTCGGCGCGAAAATGTCGGTGAAAATAGCCATACCACTTTTTCCGCACATTACGCTTACTTCACCGACATTTGCCTCGCCGAATGCAGACAACCGGTTGCCATTGTGTTTGTTGCAGCCTACATGTAAATACATAATTTATAAAACAAAGTCTCCCGGCGCATCTGGTCTGTGCCCTTTTCACGCAAAAACTACTAAACTGATTTTGTTGCGGTTTTCACTATTAATTAATTGTACACTGACACAGCCTATTTTTGACTAACTTGCCCTTTCTTTTTAGATTTTTTCCGCATTTAATTACAAATTTATACGCGGTTTGTGTCCCGACCCGTGTTTGGGATTAGACGGCATCCTGTGGGATTCTGCGGACCCTAGGGAGATTATTAAAGTTAATAAAATTGAAATCGGTTCACTGGGACCGGAGATATTCCAGTTATAAATAAATTTATTGTTTTCTGTCCGCAGGGGGAGGGGGGCACCCTGAGAGAGTAGACGACCATCTCATCGGATAGATCTCGTCGCGGCCGTTTCGAGGAGCCAAAACACGCCCACACTGCGACCTGCCGTTCTGCTTCTGACGGGGTCGACGTCCACTTCCGACGGTTCGGGGATCGGTTCATCGCGGGACTTGTTTTGGTCCTTGATTTTCTCTGGCGCGGGCGTTGCAACTTGGCGGATTTTTGACCTAACCTGGCCGTGTTTGGGCTCGTTTGACTCGGCTTGGCGTCAGGAGTCCATATAAAGTGAGTTCTGACGCGCGGTTTTGGAGAGTCGACTCTACGTCGTTCTTTTGCACTAGTTATTACATTATTTTCAATTTCTCTACCAAATTGCAAGTCTTCCCCCCACAGGCAGCCCGCATGTGTAGAGTCGTGTAGAGGCGTGTAGAGTCGGCTCTATGGTAGATTCGTCTCCAACCGCATCCACGTGGGACCCGCTCTATGTAGAGTCGCCTCTACCTTGGAACCGCTTTATGTAGAGTCACCTCTAACCGCCTCCACGTGGGACCCGCTCTATGTAGAGTCGCCTCTAACCGCCTCCACGTGGGACCCACTGTATGTAGAGTCGCCTCTAACCGCCTCCACGTGGGACCCGCTCTATGTAAAGTCGACTCTATGTAGAGTCGCTTCCAACCGCCTCCACGCGGGACCCGCTCTATGTAGAGTCGACTCTATGTAGAGCCGCCTCTAACCGCCTCCACGTGGGACCCGCTCTATGTAGAGTCGCCTCTAACCGCCTCCACGTGGGACCCACTGTATGTAGAGTCGCCTCTAACCGCCTCCACGTGGGACCCGCTCTATGTAAAGTCGACTCTATGTAGAGTCGCTTCCAACCGCCTCCACGTGGGACCCGCTCTATGTAAAGTCGACTCTATGTAGAGTCGCTTCCAACCGCCTCCACGTGGGACCCGCTCTATGTAGAGTCGACTCTATGTAGAGCCGCCTCTAACCGCCTCCACGTGGGACCCACTGTATGTAGAGTCGCCTCTAACCGCCTCCACGTGGGACCCGCTCTATGTAAAGTCGACTCTATGTAGAGTCGCTTCCAACCGCCTCCATGTGGGACCCGCTCTATGTAGAGTCGCCTCTAACCGCCTCCACGTGGGACCCACTGTATGTAGAGTCGCCTCTAACCGCCTCCACGTGGGACCCGCTCTATGTAGAGTCGACTCTATGTAGAGCCGCCTCTAACCGCCTCCACGTGAGTCCAACTCTATGTAGAGTCGCCTCTAACCGCCTCCACGTGGGACCCGCTCTATGTAGAGTCGCCTCCACATGGCAAAAAATAGCAAAAAGGGGGGTCAAAATCGCTATATCAATGGTGGTAAGGTGTGCATGCTACCACCTCTGTTAACAGCAGTACAGTCATACATTAAATATTAATTAATTACAAAGTGTCATTCGTCATACGTCTAAGAATGTCATTGTCATACGTCTAAGAAGTGAGACTTTGAGCGGCTCCCACGAAACCGTTTTCTTATATAGCAGTGGACCCCCACAACAGAACTACTTTGAAAATTTGTTATATACTAAGCGAAATGAAAAAGTTGTTGACGCGATACAGGTGTCGGCATTCCTATTACTAAATTTGGGAGTAAAAGAGACGAAGGTTACTTACTTTTTGTATACGTTAGAAAGAGACAGTGGTGGTGTGATAACACTGATAACACCCGATATTAAAAAAAAATACCATTGGTACATGGCCGGGATCCGGGATCGAACCCGGGGCCTGCCTAGTTAATATATTTAATACCAGACGTCCTAACCCCTCGGCCACCGCACACGACATTATTATGTATTCTTAATTTTATCCTTAGATACTTACATTTTAAACTCGTGATATCTTTCGAATGGATTGTCCGAATTGAATAATTCAAAAAGGTATATATAGGTATTGAATCAGTCGTGAATATGAAGCAATTTATTTTGAAAAGGATTAATACCAAGGTACAAATAAAGAGCTTTTTCCAGCGGCTCCATTTGAATATTTTTTTTTTTTTAATAAAAGAACACTTATTGTGACATAACTATCATCTAAAGAACGCACTCGACCAAGATTTAGTCGTGGGTCGTAACGTGTTTTAAGCGTAACTGTAACATACGTAGTTTCGTGGATACGCGTAACTAGTTTCGAAACTGCGTATTTTTGTAAGTAGTTATTTCTGTATAGAAGCTGTATTTTCTATGTTACAACAAGGTCAACAAGTAATAAGGTATTATGAATTATGATTAACAATATTGTTATCAAATACTTAATATTTTTAAATATCTATTTCATGATAATGTTTTTTGTATATTTTATCAAATTTAACTTTCCTTCATATCAAAATTATTTAATTGAAGTTTTTACACTATGTATTTACTTTTACACTATTTACTTTGTCTACTTACTCTAACTATTAATATTTTGTTCACAAACAAATTTATTAAAAAAACTTTAGTGCAAACATAGAAAATAAAACAATCAACTTGAGATTCGTCAATCATGAACTAAACGAACAAAAAACCAAGACTAGATTGATTGTTGAACGAAACGAAACTGCTTACGTAGTTACGTATCGTGTATTCGGGTGTCAGTCGTTGCGCGACAGATAAAACTACTTACATAAAATAATCGTTACATTTTGTTCAACGAAACTACGTATACGATTATCAGCCTCGTAAGCAGTTTCAGAAACCGATTACGTTAAATAACGCCCACGACTACCAAGATTCACAAGTCGCACTCGCTCACGATCACGCAGTCACTCCAGATCCGGACCACGACAACCACCACACGACCATCCACATTGCTTCTACCACAATACTTTCGGCCCAAGAGCTACAAGTCGGAAATTCCCAGGGCGGTCGGCAGTAACGCCCCACGACTGCCCTTCATCAACAGGCCGTCTATTTCAACAGGGCGTCAACTGATCGCGCTACAAAAACGCAGTTCCTCGTGGACACTGGTTCAGACCCGTGTGTTTTTCCGCGGTCAGCTGTCAAGACGCCCTGCATCAAATCCAAGTATGACCTCGTTGCTGCCAACAATACTATCATTCATACTTACGGTCAAACGCAACTTAATGTAAACTTAGGTATCAGACGTGACTTCACTTGGAACTAAATATCAGACGTGACGATCCCCATCAATGGAGTGGACTTTCTAAGACACTACAACTTACTTGTCGATTGCCGAAATCAACGATTAGTCGATAATTTTACTACACTTTCAGTATCAGCTATTTATTCACTAACATCTGAAGACTGTATTTCATACTATATTAAAGGAATTGACATCTCTGCTGCTGACATCACCGAGTACACAACGCAGAAATATTTATTAAACAAATAAATAAACATTATTTTCTTTCACTGTCAACACACAGTCTAGAGTAAAACTGAAAGTGCTTTTTTTCTATGGAAATTCTTTATACTCAAGACCATAATAAGGGGATCAAATTTAATATGAGCTCCACGAGCGAACAGGTAGTAATTAATAAAATTTGTCACCCTCTATCATGAGATAAAATCATACACGTTTTTCCAATTCAGTAGGTACATTGCCTCGGAAGGCACGTAAAGCCGTACTTCTGGCTAAAAGTTAAAAGTAAAGTTTTCCCATTTCAACGCAGTCTCTAATATTTATATCTACACTAATATTATAAGTTTGTATGTATGAGGTAATCTCCGAAACAACTCATCCGATTTAAAAAATTCTTTCACCAAAATTTAGAATGGCCTTCAGGGTGGACCTAGGCGGTGTATATTAAACCTAAGGGAGTATAATAGAGGATGAAAGTTAGTATGTGCCCCATGAAGTAAAGCTAGTAGGTAATAACTTTTTCAACACACTTGCTCGTAACGTGAGTCTTATTACCTCACTTTTAGACCCATAATGCCATATATTAAACACGTGTGCTTTTTACTTTACATTACAATTTTTGTATTTGTATTCTGAGCACAAAAAAATATGGAAATAAAATAAAAATTAAAATAACAAAAAAACCCGACTACGCAAAATCGTTACTGAAAAGTATTTATTAAAAATTCACAGCAGAGCAAATTACGTAAATTGAACAACATAATATAATAACATTTGACCACAAAAGGATCTATTTTATTTAAGTAGGTAATTTAAAAAAAACTTATAAATTATTATTTTTTCTTTATCTGCACGGGTTGCCTTACAGCTCCCGGGAACCGTTGCCGGCCCCAGGGTACCCAGCGGAAGACAAAGTCTTACTTACTTAGCCGAAGATTATTTGAGGCTATACCTAACGAGTGGCCAGCTCTGTTGAGGTATGTAGATGGGAATGCCTCTTTGTATGGTTTGTCGGATAATGTACATACATTTTTTATTATAAAAAACCCATTGTCGGATGTGGGGATCGAACCCGCGACATAGGTAACAGTTGTGAGCCGATGTTTTAACCACCGACGACAAATAATCGTTTTCTTACTTTTTTTTTATTTAAGTACCTACATTTTGTCAATAATTTTAATTGATGTCTAGGTAGTTAGGTTTCTGAGTTACGCAGATGCTATTGACCTAAATACTGCATATCACGACTCTTCAACAATTTTCCGTAGATATTATCAATAATCTCAAATATTTGATACGCCGTAGGGAGCCATATCAACACCTTTATCTATGTATCTCTTCAAAGATTTTTTTTATATTATGTATTAGCAAACCCGCCTCGGTTTCGTGCGGGTACACTATGGGTTTAAATACCAACATAAATACGTTAAAAACTACTTATATTATAGAGATAAATATGGATATTTTTGTAGATCATTTTATTCTACACAATTCTTTCCTACATTATTTTGTTATATCTCTGACGGATTAGACAGCGTACGCCATGAAAACTCGCTGAAGCTAACTTTTTCCACGACTTGATTCACTTATACTGCTAATGCTCAGCTCCTAAACATGATAGGTCCATGTTTATACCCGTATACCTTCCTCTTGAATCAACCTATCTAATAGTGAAAACCGTATTAAAATCCGTATCAAAATTTATGCGTGAAAAAGTCACAGACAGGCAGACGCGGCGGGTGACTTGGTTTTATAATCTGTAGTTATGATAATATTCACCCATGATTGAAACCTCATTGCATTTATTATAGAACGAAGTCCATAAAGGTGGCGACGCATTCGTCTAATCCCCGGCACGTCGCCGTACGGTCCATTGAAACCGACCACAGATTCTTGTAACGAACGGTGCGCCTAGCTAGATCATCAGGCGGCCGGAATTGGAAATTTTCGGTGCGATGACGGACCAATTTGTGGCCTACGTTACCGTTCGTTACAAGAATTGGACGAATCTGTGGTCGGTTTCGGTGGACGGTACGGCGACGCGCCGGGGATTAGACGAATGTGTGGCTACCCATATAAGCAAAATCTACCATGATCTCTGGTTTGTATAAAAAAACTTTTAATAGCAATCTCCCAATTTATATAAGTAAAACTAAAATTAGCTTAAATTTACATTGGTTTTCATTATGTATGGTTTTGACAGTTGTTATTTAACTTTGATTACCTTTGATTTCAGAAATTAGGCGTTAGAGATCGCTATGAAAATTGTTTTTAAACGAATCAGAGATCGCATTCAAAACTTAGTTCCTAGATGTACATGCTGTGCACGGTTTTCTCCGAAACTACTGAACGGATTTTGAATGAAATTGTTAAATTTTTGTCTAAATTAATTGACCTACTTACCTATATTTTAAGGTCAACCTACATCTCAAAATTTAAGTGAAAAAAGTTTGTCCAAAACATAAATCAACGTGATTTTTATACATTTATAGAGATAACTGAGAGCATACTATATTCATCCCGAAGGAATTTTTATGTCACACTTTAAAAATTTTCACGGGCGAGGCCGGGGTGGAAATCTTATTACCTATAATTATAATATATTTATCTTTTTTTTTTTAAATCCCGTAAAATTGATTCAATCAAAAAAAATACATAAATCTAAAATATTCTACATAAAACATAAATTAATTAAAAGGGGTTATCTAATACCTACACACATTAAAATTATAAATAAAATATTTGTTCAAGGAACTCCGACGACTGGCCTAGAGTACCAAAAACACTGTTTGCGTTTATACCTCTTTGAATTTAGATCTGCGATCACCAGATGCATCGAGTAAAAGTTTTCCAATCCTTTCAGGAAATATCTTTACGTCCGGTGACCACACAGTCTCAACAGCAATGACCATGAACTGAAATTCGTCGAGAAGTCCTGAATATTCTTATTCTAAATATATACTTATATTATAAATTTTTTTTTTTTTTGAGAATAAAACAAGCGAGAATGATATTGCACAGTATCACAATAAAATATAATATACACATAAGCTGGACAAGAGAGCTCATCATTATTAATTACTAACATTCAATAATTATATAATTTAGATAATTATTATGAAATAAATGGCTAACATTAAAATTAATAAGTAAAACTAAAATAATAATAAAACTTAACATAAGTAAATAAGCTAAAAGAAAATACTAAATAAATTACGTAATAAATAACTACAACATTATAAATAAAAAATGTCCTCCAGTGTGTCCCCTCGAGGCACGGTGCCTAGCAAGCTAGCAGCATTTCCTCTCTGGATAGCTAGGCTGATTCTTTGTGCCAGAAAGCTGCCAGCTCTTTTGTCACCGGTGGCCTCGACGAGACGCACTGAAAAGGAAAGATAGGAAAAAAACATTTATTGGATTTTTTACATTTCCACTGTATAGTACTACATTCATACATTGTGATATGTGTGATACAAGTGTGTGAAGTTGGTAATTACAGTATACTCGAAAAGTAGGTTATTAAGCTAGAGTTTTACAAAGCCGAGACTGTAATTATAATCGCTCACGTGTTTAATACGACGTGAGGAAAATGTTTAAAAAAATTGATAATAAGTGCGTCGGTGGCCGAGTGGTTAAGACGTCTGGCAGACAAATTTTAATGCATTAATGGGCTTCGCTTTCCACGCTATCAATCGAAAATTGTTAATTAAAAATTAATACTTCCTTGCAATTCGATATGTAAAGTGGAAATTGAATTCAAAGGAAGCACGAACAAAGAAACACACTTTTGTATTTATAATTAGTCAGAAATATAACTGAAAAAGTGATTTATTATTTAAATAAACTAGATAGAGGCCCCGACTTCGCACGTTTCATTAGAAGTTAAATTAAGTTTTATCTTTAAAAAAAAACTACAGAATGCTGTTTATTTTCCACTAGCTTACCCCACCAGCTTCAGCCGTGGATATTTTCGATCTATCTATCATCACACCTTTTATTCCAAGAGGGGTAGGCAGAGACAATCGAATGTAATTTGCTACGATCCTGAAATACATCTTTCGCTTCTTTTATATTCATCATACCTTTCATACATGCTCGGCGATTTTTTGATCAATAATTTTTTTATGTTCAATAAAAGTAGGTACCCTAGGTCGTCCTCTGCCATCCTTTCCTATACCTTCTGCCATATAAACCTTTTTAGTAAATCATTCATCCTTCATTCTTTCAACGCGTCCAAACCAGCGTAAACTACTTTTCTTCATTTTACGTCACAACATGATCTTTCACTCCGCATTTTTCTCTAATGACATCATATCACATATTCTACGTAAAGACCGCATTTCCACTGCATTTATCTTACTTTCATGCTTCTTTTTAGATACCCAAGTATCGCTTCCATAAGTAAGTGATGGAACTAAAACAGCAAATGTATATTAATTTTACTTTTAGTGGTAAGTTGTGTATTTCTGTTCTACATTGTTTAGTCTACCAAATACCTTTCTTCCCACTTTCACTCTCCTTTCAATGTCCTTGTCTATCTTGATCACTTCTTGTGAACATTTTCGATCAAAATAAGTATTATAGTCTTAATAAGACTTAGACAAGGACATTGAAAGGATAATGTAGCTTCCTATTAGTGAAACAGATCAGCCCCTACATCCAAACTTACAAACTTTACGATATTTTCGAATGTTACAATTGGTTTTTTTTAATCTTAAAATAGAAACAATTACCAAAATATTAGATCCGCGTGGCATAGTGGCAAGAATACTGGCTACATTTTCCCCCTGAATCGCGATGCTGATTAGTTGAGCGAGGAAGGAGCCAGCCCTCTTTGTCACCAGAAGAGATGATTAATCGTGAGGATATATAGTTTTAATAAACTTGAACCCCCACGGACCTAGAGTTTCTACACCAGACGGCACCAATAATTATGTAATTTATTAACAAAATTATCCCTTTACCTTCTATATATTGTAGATACAGACACGTTAAAGAAAAGTTCAACGAATTCACATAAAATTATCAATATAATTTTGTAGTCTACTTACTATGAAATTCAACTTGGTTCAGTTCACTTCAAGTCATAGAACCCTTTTAACTAGAAATGAAAATGAATACACCAAGCTAAACGTGAGTAAAGAAAGGGTACTTATAGACAAATTGTAAAGTAAACATTAATGAAATAATAGGTTGTATGCATTGGTAGAGTTAGCAAAATAACAAAGAATTTCAACTGAAGATATAAATATGAAAATTGGAAGGTATATTTATAAGGGTTTAGAGGTGCACTAAGATATGATTTCTCCTAAGGGTTGAAATGGGGTATAAACGTTGTATTCCTAATGCAACGGGTATGAAGTCGCGGGCAACTGCTGAAAGACAAAGAACTTTCAGGACCTTACCATATATTTCAGTGCACACGGCACTCGACGTGTGGGGTCCCAACCTTAGACCTTCATTTATCGTTTCTTTTAAATACCTTTAAATTATAGCTGTAATAATATAATTAGAAAATTTTATATTTGTATTTTCATTTAAAAAATGTTTTTAATTTTATGATAACGTCACATCTTGCAAACCAACAAAATGCTGGTCACAGATTTGATAAAATAACAAAAAAAATTACTTAGTCAGTGACAGATTGTCAGACGGTTATTATTATGTAGTTAGAAGTCTGTAATTATTTACTTGACATTTAGATGAAAGTGACGTCACTTCCCGTATGTGGTCACGTGACGTATGAATTAAAATTTTTCATTTAGTTATTTAAAAAGAAATATTAATTAAACAAATTAATAAATATTATTTTCAGTGATGATACGTTATATACTGTATAAAAAATATTATTGTGTGTTTATTTTCTTTCACTGTCAACACCCCTATTATAAAATGTCTGCGCTATGGTAAATTTCGTTATCTCTATCTATCTATCTTATCTCTGGGACTGTAATTCCTGATATTACCCCCTTCAAACATACAAACTTTAAATATTATATATTAGTATAGATGTGCAAAAATAATTTATTTTTACTTTATTGTTTTATATTTTTGCCACGCTTTATATTAGTTTCACCTGTAATTATAAACTTTGTATGTAAACAAATCGAATTTCGAGTCGTATTTAATCAACTTCTAATTGTCGTATCGATTTGAGACTTTGCAAGTATATGTAATTCGGATGACAATACAATAATTTGGTACCATCGATCTGATCTGATGATGATGATCTGAGCTGATGATAGTGGAACTCTGTAACGAAACGACGTAATCCCATTGAGTTTGGGGCTCGTTTGGTTTGCACAAGTGTTTTTTGTTTTTTTTTTTATAAACTACTAGCGGACTCGGCAGACGTTGTACTGCCCAAACGTTGGCTTGCCTGCACTACCCCTACCCCTACCCTACCCCTACCCCTACCCTACCCCTACCCTACCCTACCCTACCCCTACCCTACCCCTACCCCTACCCCTACCCCTACCCCTACCCCTACCCCTACCCCTACCCTACCCTACCCTACCCTACCCTACTACTACACCTACCCCTACTCCTACCTCTACTCCTACCCCTACTCCTAGGCAAAATTAAGTTTCGCGAAGCCGACCAAACTGAAAATCAGTACTACTAATGATCTATTAAATTACTTAAATTACATTTTGTGACTATTCAATTTGGTCGCGTTCGCGATATTATCACTTTTGTTGAGTGTCGGAACGCGACATTAGATTCTCCAACACGCACTCGAATTTTAAATTTGTGCGGTGACATTAGGAACACATCTACATTGCATAGACAACAATGAGTGCTTAGTGAATAGCAATAAGGTTCAAATTGACTCTGTTATTATGGGAAAAAGAAAAGGGCTGTTTTAGGGGTTTTTCGGCAATTATTCCAATTTTTTTTTCTTCTAAAACCACCCCTGTGTTGTAACGAACAAAACAAAAAAATAATTAGCCAAATCGGTCAAGCCGTTTTCATGTTATGTCGTGACATCGGAAAACGGGTTTCATTTTTATATATATAGACTAGCGGACCCCGCAGATGTTGTCCTGCCTAAACGTTGGCTTGCTTACTATTTACTTTCTTTCGTCCGTGGAAAACAAATACCATTCCCACTACCCCTACCCCTACTCCAACCCCTACTTGAAGTTTTCATTTAAATTTTTAAAGGTCCCAAATACTGAATACTCCCAATTAGATCTAATTAAGTATAAAAATCTCGATAGCAATAAAATTGCTCGATTATTTATAAACCCATGTGCAGTCATTAACTTTATCATTTCATTTTGCACCTTCTATTAACGCTGTTAAAGTTGATTTTCGCTTATTATATTACATTTCTGGCAAGCTACAGCAACCGGAAATAACATGATTAAATCTAAGAGACAGTGATATGTATAACAAATGTCGACCTCGTCGCCCTTCATACATTTTAGAAATTATATTCTTTCGCCCAAAGTCCATACTTTATTGTTAATTTGTAAACTACTAAAATCTAAAAAACTACTGAATCGATTATGTTGGGATTTCACTATTAGATATTCATCGGAAAGATTTACGAGTATGTAACATTGACCTATCATGTTTAGGAGCTGAGAATTATAGTATAAGTAAATCAAGTCGGGGGGAAAGTTAGCCCCAGCCAGTTTTCATGGCGTATGCAGTCTAATCCGTCAGATATATAATAAAATGATATAGGAAGTAATTGTGTAGAATAAAATTAAAAATAACGAGCACTTAAGAGCACCAATGTTATGTGGCACGACGGCTTGGAATTACACGTTTTAAAGTTTAAAGGATTTGGAAGAGGTTCCAAGAGACTGATTCTCTATGTAGAAGGCCTGGTTCTGAAAGAAAAATAATATAAACTCGATGAAACGTACCCAGATTTCGATGATTTATTTTTGCTATGATGTTATTAACAGCAAAATTACTTAAAATACTGCGGGGTTTGAAAAGTTTATTTTTTCTAAACTTAAGCTAATGAACCCTATATTTTACATTAGGCTTTTGGCTCAATATAATTCGATTTTATTTTAAAAAATGTAGATATTTCAAAATAAAAAAAAAAGTTGACACGTAATGTCTCAAAAGAATCAACGAGAAATTGATGAAACACATAATATTCTTAAAGAAAATTGGTGCTTATAGCATAAGTGAGATTCGTACCTACTCTTTAATATTATTATTAATAATAATATTTAATATTATATTTAAGTAAATTTCTTTGTCGACCATCTAACGAAAGGTAGGTATATTTTAAAACTCCGCAACTATGATAGTCTATGCATATTTAAAGCATTTCACAAAGACCTTTCCTTCTCATGTCACTAAATTGAATGGTAATTTTCCAAATGCAACAGTGACCCCGTTAAACGAGTGACCTGGATACAGGCTTCTTTAAAATTTATAGGTTATAGGGCAATAGTATTGTGCATCTATTTTATAAATAAATAATTGGCTAAGAGGTATGGTTTTAATTTTTATTTAAAAGATTAAGTGTTTTTAACAAACAAATTTCAATTAGGTAAAAGAGTAATTCTGTATCATTTCTCAACTGATTTGTCTAACTGGTAGTACAAGGGCCGTGGTAAGACTTTTTTAACAAACTAGTAGTGCCAAATCATTGTCGCCTGTCGGCAAAACTTTGAAACTTTCAAATTAGTTTCTTATTATAGCTTAATCTTTTAAATAAAAACATATCAGCATACGTTAGTTTACATACAGAATTGATTTTGTAACTGACAGTATATTTCGCGTAATTAATTAACCTGTGTTAGTTCCTGAAGTATAACCTATTTATTAATCTGCACTATATGCTTCAGTTAGTTATCGTTCTTTATTTGATAAAGATTAGTACTATAAGGTCAAAAGACCTGCGACATTTACATTTAGAACCCTAGGACAACTATAACTATTAAAAAAGTAGGTACAGAACCAATTTTTATAAAAATACTAGCGGGCCCGGCAGACATTGTCCTGCCCAAACGTTGGCTTGCCTGCTATTTACTTTCCTTCGTCCGTGGAAAACAACTACCACTACCACTACTACTACCACTACCACTACACCTATGTCTACTCCCACCACTACCACTACCACTACCCCTACCACTACCGTTACCACTACCCCTACCACTACCGTTACTATCCTATGTCCGTCTCCTGGCTCTAAGCTACCTCCCCACCAATTTTCAGCCAAATCCGTTCTTTAGTTATAAATGGTGTAACTAACACGACTTTCTTTTATATATATGTAGAGATAAGAAAAGTATAATACAGCGCCATCTATTGACGTTTGCAAATACATTTTAGTACATATATAAAAATCAAGATGACGCCACATATTCACAATTATAAATTATAATTATTTAGCTACCCCTACTCCAACCCCTACCACTACCGCTACTATCCTATGTCCGTCTCCTGGCTCTAAGTTACCTCCCCACCAATTTTCAGCCAAATCGGTACAGCCGTTCTTGAGTTATAAATGGTGTAACTAACTGACTTTCTTTTATATATATAGATTAGGACCAATTCGGAAAAAAATATCTATTGATAAAATAAGCAGCGACATCGGTAGGTATACAATGCATAAAAAGTCTATATAACAAACAAAATAAACAACACACCTTCACGGCTTTTTTACCTTTCGGTGTGGCCAGAGACACCGGTAACAGTGTCCACTTGCAGCCAATTATCCATATTGAACAGAAAAGGTGGCAAGCCTGTTGCTTCACTTAATAGACTTAGATGTGTTACTTCTTTAACTGTTATTTTTAGTAGTTTAGTAGAAGTGATGAAGTCGGCTTTACGTGCTTCCGAAGTATGTTTTTAAGGAAAATTGGTGCTTAGCATTTTTGCCACGAGTGGGAATTGAACCCGATATCTCCCGGTTTCTACCTATCTAAGCTATCGCTATACAATTGAATTATGAAGCTGGTTTATATTTGGTCCAAGAATAAGTATCGCCATGGCAACGCAGCCAGCCTTATAGGCACTCTCCCAGACGGCAGCGATCTTGATGAAATATTTTATTTATAGAGCATAGTAGGTATATTTAATTGAATTTTATTCAGATTTTATTGTATTTTTCTAGTTATAGCTTAGGGAAATAAAATAGGGAGACTTAGTCTTCCGCTGGGTACCCTGGGACTGTAACACGGTTTCGGGAGCTGTAATACAACTTAGACATCCCGTGAAGAAAGAAAAAAAAGGAGTCTCCTCTCCTCTAAGCTTTTATTTAAAAAGAAATAAAAATACATGCAAACTGCTACAATACAATATCTTAAATAATTCTTAATCGTTTGTAAATTATTTATTTAACTTTTTTCTCAATCGCTAAACGCAACGTCGAATGTTCGTTAAATCAGTTCCGGGCAGTTATAATATTATTATGAAGTAAATTCTGGACATAATTGTAACAGACGTGGCATTCATAATAGCCGTAGTGTTTGAGTTTAAATAATATAATCGATACAATGGCTTATAAATCCATTCTTTTACAATTTTATTTAGAAAACTGTCTTATTTTTATACTGTTCCTTAGGTCCCTATCTAATACCTTTTTATCTATCTATCTATCATCACGCCTTGTATCCCAAGAGGGGTAGGCAATACTTTTTTAAACTATTATTTAAACTAAACAGTTTGTATGTTGTAAGAAAAGTAGTATTGGTTTGGACGGTTATCTTTTTTCTCTTGATATAATTTTGTTTCGTATAATTTTAGTTCGTATAAAATCAATTGCAATAATCATTTACTTCACCTAATACTCGTTTCGTTTTATTTGACATAAACATTAATTTGACATAATTCTGTTGGAACTAATTTTCATTTGTCCTTTTTCATTTGACATAATATTATTTAATCGAATATTCAAGTAGCAAAAATACCAGCAAAATACTTCATATTAATGATCTTTAAGAACCAAGAAAACATAAAGGTTCCTGCGCTTCGATAAGATAGGTTAATTCACGAGAAAGGGACTAATCATGGACCAACTGGTGAATTAAATCAGGTAAAAAGTAGCTCCCATTTTCATGGTATATGCTGTCTAATCTGTCAGAGATATAACAAAATGACGCATGAAAGAATTGTAAAGAATAAATGATCTACAAAAAAATCCGCAGTGGCATAAGCATATCAGATAAGTAGCTATAAGAGTATTTATGTAGGTATTCAAATCTCTGTCTTTATGTAGGTCTGTCTGTCTGTGCTCGTTTCACGACAAAACTACTGAACGGATTTTATCGCGGTTTTCATGATTAGATAATTTAAAAGGAAGATTTATGAATATTAACAGTAATAGTGAATTAAATCAAGGGAAAGGTAGCTCCAGCGCATTTTCATGGTGTATGCAGTCTAATACGTCAGAGACATAACAAAATGATGGAGAATAAATTGCTTAATAAAAAAGTGTGCGGTAGCATATAAGTATATATACTAATATTATAAAGAAGAAAAATTTGTAAGTTTGTTTGTAATGAATAGGCTCAGAAACTACTGGGCCGATTTTAAAAATTCTTTCACCATTAGAAAGCTACATTCTTCGTGAGTGACATAGGATACATTGCATTTGGTGTAAAAAAATGACTTAAGTAAGAAATTTCTTACATCACGTGCGCTGCGAAAACTATTGATGATATAGATAGAGGTAGTGGTAGAGGGTAGGTGGTAGGAGTAGGGGTAGGTATAGGGTATATTTTATTTTGTGCGTAAATATCCACGGGCGAAGCCGGGGGCGGAATGCTAGTATCTAATATATGAGTAGTTATAAGAGTATTCCTTATAGAGCTAGTATAATTTAACAATAATAATATAACTTAATAATTAAAAAATCTCAAAATTACAAATTAAAAATTTCTTCCAGAGAGTCCGAATCCGCTGCCATAGTGCCTAGAACACATAGCGCGTAACCCTTTTGAATATCTAGCGCTATGCGTTGTATGAAAAAGGCTTTGGAGCGTGGATCGCCGGTCTCCGTTAGAAGTATATTATTCGACAAAACTAAAAAATAAATTAAAAAAATACCATTGGCTAAAAGACTTGGTTTTCCGCTGGGCACCCTGGAACCGTAACACGGTTTTGGGAGCTGTAAGGCAACCCGTAAAGGAAAAAAATGTTAACAAAAAGTATGACATTGAGTTCTCTGAGGTAGTAGAGTCACTCTAGTAAAGTCAGAGTAGTAGATTCTTCACTTATTTAAAATTGTCCTCGCGTAATTGTCATGGATTTATTTTCCTCGTAATGATATACCTACTAGCTAATATTAGTTTTAAGTATATATATGCTACCGCGGACTTTTTTGTAGAACATTTTATTCTACACAATTCTGTCCTTCGTTATTTTATTATATCTCTGACGGATTAGACAGCATACTCATGAAAATGCACTACAGCTACTTTTTCACTTAATTCACTTATACTGGTTAATGCTCATCTTGAAAAGTACCTTCCTCGTGAACCTATCTTATAATAAAAACTGCATCATATAATATAATATGTAGTAACTAGATAACCCTTGCGAATAATATTCGCACCGTTAATTCAACAGATCTCCAGCAGATGGCGTTTTTTAAAAAATGAATAAATTAGTCTAATTTGAAAATTAGAAACATTTAATTTTGATTTGTTTTATTTATTTTTCATCATTAGAGGGGAAAATAATCTTCAAAATGGCGTATCAAACATTAGGGAGGTATTTGATATCGACAAAAAAACACCTTTGACAAATAATATATATAGATAGATAGTAATGACAAAGAAGCGAAAAACTGTTGAAAATATTTTATTCTAAATCCAATAAGTGGCGTTTGCGTGATGCGCGCACAAACGAACAAACAATCCGACAAACAGACAATATTTTCCTTATTTCTTGCGTCTTCCGGTACTTTTTTTGCAAAAATATTTAATGTACACACGGAGAGTCTACGATTTTTATTGTATGTATAGATTTAACAAGAAGAAAACAAGTTAGCGCTAAATTAGTTAGTGGTATTAAGGCTCCACACACACATTTTTACGGCCTTCATACCCTGCGGTGTGATCAGGGAGTACCTAACATGTCCATTTTTTAGCTATTGTCCATATTAAACAGAACAGGTGTCACTTCCTAAGTGCACAGTTATTATTCCCCTAATTTCAAGTCTAAAGGTGTTCACCGAAACCGACCACAGACTATTCCAATTCTTGTAACGAACGGTCCGCCTAAGTCAATTTTCGGCGCGATGCTGGACATTGGTATTGTGGCCTACATACTTAATGCACTACCTCATTTCCTGGTCATCCCAAATAATAGAACGCCGTGAATATTTGATTATTATCACTGAAACAATTTTCTAGATTACCCGATATATAAAGAATACAAGAATCAAGGTAACAGAGACCAGTTATCTACTTAAATGTAATGCGTGAGATACGTACATAAGTGTCTACAAGTATTTATTATATTTACAATATACTTATCTAGACATGTACTTCTATGCTAAGACGACATAGGTTCAGTGAACAATTTCTCATCCGCGCCATATAAAATGAGCTATCGAGTGCATGAAAATTTTTGTATGAAAAATGCAAAATATAAACTCTATCTATGTATCTTTTCATTAGATAATTTTAATTCTTTGAAATAGAACAAGATTTAAAATTTACGCTGCAAGTGGGGTCCCACTTACGGATTTTTTTAATTTAAATTAATAGTTTACAGGAAAACCTATACGAAAATCCTGTCTTAAATTTCTGACAGAAAAAATGGTACCCCTCTGCGCGAAAGTCGTACTCGTAACTTGGCCAATTACTTCTATATGGTAGCTGTATATGATATATATACATTTTGAAATATTTAGATGATTTTCAAATCTCAATATCGTAGCAAATTTGATTATTGTCGTTTAATTCGTTCATACAATTTCGTTCACAATACACGTTCAAGTGACGTAGTACGTAAATGTATTAAACGCCTATCTTGGCTGTTACTTCGATATTGCGTTTTAAAAACAGTTGAAATAGGGATAAAAATATGAAATGAAAAGTTTATGAACTTAATTCGTTTATGCAATATGAAAACTTATTTAATGTAATTTGAAATAGTGACTTTGGAGCTTAGTTTCTGATTCACCACCTTATTACTAGGTATTAAGAGTGATTTTTAACAAAACATCGACTAAGGACATAGTTTGAGTTGGCTACAGCGATTTTAGATCGCTGGTTGCCTACAATCTACGTGGATTGATAACTCTTTTTGATGTGTAATATATTTCCTTTCGCTTTCCTGCAATCTGTGCTAGTGATTTGGTGAAAAGGGATGGAAGTGTGTAACAGGAAGCCGGAGAAGCGCGCGCTATTTGATTTGACCAATCGGTGGTAGTTGGTGCTGTCAGCCAACAGTGTGCGCGTGTACCAAGATGAGATGTCAGATGTTACACATCATATGCAACTACTGTAATGTTTTTTTATTAATATAAAAACCTTAAATCAAATCTAAAGATTAAAAATAACTAAATAAACCAGGTCCGCGTGGAATAGTGGCAAGAATACTGGCTGCATTTCCCCGCTGAATCGCGATGCTGATTCGTTGAGCGAGGTAGGAGCCAGCCCTCTTGTCACTACTGTTAAGCTTCAATTTTTCAGAAGAAGTGCGGCCGCCTTTACGAATTCAGATTTGAAGCCAGATCCTCGGTTTCATATCTGTCTACAGTACATATAATCTACATTTTTGCATAAATTATTCTGCTCGACTTGGGGTTGTCGTTTAAATTAGGAGCAGCTACCTTAAATCAAAATGTTTATTTAAGGAGTGTCTATACGGGTGTTGAGGTTGGTATAACAATTTATAGGAAGATGCTTTAATTATATTTCATTATTGAAAGTTTTTGAAATGCTACTCTACTGCCCTCCAACTCTCTCTGTGCATAAAATCACAAGAAGAAGAACAAACAAAGTAAAACTTAAATTAACGTAAAGTGATTATTTAAATACCAGCTTTCCGCCTCGACTATATAAATACTACTAAATTAGTTCATTCGTGAGTAAAGTTTACCTATCTTGTTTTGTATCTGTGCAGTAACATTCAAGTCGCTGAAAAATATTTTGCATCTTCTTCTTTTAATGTACCTAACTCCACCAATGTTAATCGATGATTTACCAATGTCAAGTATTATAGCATTTATAGTAGGTGTATATATGCCGATTAATCGGTATTTAAGATGATCCCGCCGCCGACTGATAGTATTCACAGACTAATCAAAACTATCACTGCGCGGGCGGGATTAAACCGGATTCCCCAACATGTCACGACGGTATAACGTCATATAACGTCGATCGCTACGACATGACATAGAATCCCGAAAAATATTTTTCATGGTTCAAGATTTTCATCTCGTATACTGTCTAATCCACCGAGCTTTGAAATATGTGTGTATCCCTTTACAAGTTCGGTGGTCTAATCCGTCAGAAATATAACAAAATTAATAAGGCAATAATTGTGTAGAATAAAATTATCTACAAATAACTTTCAAGCATTGTTCACTAAAAAGCAAGAAATAATTAAATATTTCGTTTCGCCATTCAATTTTAAGGTTGGTGCCAAATTAGGCTACACACAATCGCCGAGCATATGAAAGGTATGATGAGAGAGTATGTCAGGATCGTAGCAAATCGTAGCATAGCATTCGATTGTCTCTGCCTACTCCTCTTGGGATTTATCCTTTTAAGGCGTGATGATAGATAGATTAGTTATTTTTGAAGATCTTTGAGGATATACCTAACGAGAGTAAGAAGTGGCCAGCTCTGTTGAGGTATGTAAATGGAAAAGCCTCTTTTGTACGGTTTGTCGGATACTGTACATAGGTTTTTTATTATAAATTTTTCTCAGTTGTGAGCCGACGTTTTACCCACTCGATCACCGTAATATTAGTAAGTAAGATATATAAATACTTCTTTTATTAATTGTTTTGTCTATTACATTGCTAATTGTTTTTAAGATTAAACAATTTAATGCCGCTATAAATCTACTTTATAGTTTTAGTTTTGTTTTAAATATTTAGTTCGTGGTCGAGCGAAAAACATGTGACTGACATAACATGAATAGGGTGATAGAGCGACATCATGTCTTATTGTATACAACATAACCGACCGTAATATTCAATGTCCTGTTTTATATGAACAATTGACAAAAAATAGACACTGTTACTGGTGTCTCTGCCCACACCGCAAGGTATAGAGACCATGATTATGTGAGATTGGGCGTTTTTTTAAAAGGATAAAGGATTTAGGTGTTCCTGTTTACTCTTGCCCCCGATTATTACATCATCTAAAAATATCTCCACATTAGGAATACTTCCTAATAAATTACACATAGTTCGCTGAAAAATACCCGCGCTAGATGCTAACCAGTACACTAATCTGTTGTATCGAAATAGTCCTCGATATGTATTGATAACAGTGTACTTTTTCGAATCGTCCAGTAGTATTTGATTATACGCTTGTGATAAATCTAAAATAATGTAATACGACTTTGCAGAACACATCATTATCTACAAAAAGTGTCGCGACAGCATATGTCTAACTATTATAGTTAAGTCAAAATAAGTGTTCTTTTATTTTAAAAATTTAATTTAAATGTTGCCGCCAGAAAAGGCTCTTTATTTGTACCTTGGTATTAAGCCTTATCAAAATAAATAACTTCATATTCACGTAGGGGTAGGGGTGGGGTACTGCAGGCAAGCCAACGTTTGGGCAGGACAACGTCTGCCAGGTCTGCTAGTTAAATATAAATAAACCGACAAATCGTCCACTGTGCAAGTCGACCGCCAGCGCTCTAATTATTTGACATAATTTTGAGTTGTATACAAAAGAATACGGCCATCCCCTTACCAAAAATATAATTGATGACAAAGAATATTCATATAAGTCTCATCTTGATTCCAAAGCGATCCCGCCCCCGGCTTCGCACGGGTACAATTTGAATACCAACATAAATACGCTTATACCTACTTATCTTTTAGAGATAGAGGTATATGGTACCGCGGACTTTATTGTACATCATTTAATTCTTCACAATTCTTTTCTACATAATTTTGTTATATCTCTGACG
Organism: Nemapogon koenigi; assembly: GCA_963924495.1. Classification (NCBI taxonomy): domain Eukaryota; kingdom Metazoa; phylum Arthropoda; class Insecta; order Lepidoptera; family Tineidae; genus Nemapogon; species Nemapogon koenigi. Next base: position 25,741,703 of record OZ004629.1, read on the forward strand.
GATTAGAGGTGAAAAATACCTTACTACGACCTATTGTCAGCCCTACCGAATATACACAAAGAAATTCATACAAATCGGTCAAGCCGTTTCGAAGGAGTTTGGTGACACTGTGAAACGAGAATTTTATATATTATATAGATTGAAAAATATAGTTAATATAACTGTGTTGACTTGGCCAATCCTGATCAGCATGACAATATAAAATTGGCCAAGTTTCGAGTACGACTCACGCGCTGAGGGTTCCGTTCCATCGAATCGAGGCCTCTATAACCCTCTGGAATCATAAATTAATATGTTAAAAAAATATTCTATGTATGGACACAAAACAATTATTTTCATAATTTGACTACTTACCGTAAATTATTTATAGATTCGATAACAGGATGGCATAGAAAAATATATAAAAATACATTTAAAAAGATGCCTATGCAGTCTGTGAACTGAAAATTGGGGGTTTCCTAAAAAGTTATTATTGGATTTTACTCAAAATATTTTTGTCAAAAATATGCATAGATACTGTAATCATTTATTAATATTTTTTTTATACATAATATAAAACCTTAAAATTAATCTAAACATTAAAAAGAACTACAGGGGTGGGAAAACTCTTACCCCCTTATTCATAAACGTTTATTAGCAACGTTTTTGTTAAAATGTGTTTTGTTTCTTTCTATTATTAGTAAAGACAGGTTTATTAGAGAGTGACAAAACATATTTTAACAAAAACGTTGCTAATAAACGTTTATGAATAAAGGCCTTAGTATTTCATCATCATCATCATCATTAGGTACATATTATATGTAACAAAGTCCCCGCCGCATTTCTGTCTGTCTGTGCGCTTTTCACGTAATAACTACTCATCAGATTTTATTGCGGTTTTCACTATTAGATAGGTATATTCACAGGGAATGTTTTCGACTATTAAACATGGACCTAACATGTTTAGGAAATAAGTGAATCAAGTCGGGGAAAAAGTTAGTCCCAGGGAGTTTTCATGGCGTATGCTCTTTTATCCGTCAGAGATATAACAAAATAATGTAGGAAATAATTGTGTAGAATAAAATTATCTACAAAAAAGTTTGCGATAGTATATAACCAACTCTAATAGATAAGTAGTTGTAAAAATATTTATGTAGGTATTCAAATTGTTGTAAACCCATATTGTACCCGTGAACAGTCCGGAGCGGGGTTACTAAATTTAATATACGTATTTTGTAGAATATAAACAAATCTAGCAGGTTCTGGACAAGTGGCATCAAGTGGACACTGTGTCTCTGGCCACACCGCGAGCGATAAAAGCCGTGAAGGTGTTTTTTATGCTATAGTATGTTATGGTAATAAATCGAATTTGTACTCATATTGTCGCGGGATACCCTGATGGAAATGAATCGTAAATTATTGTTAGCAAATATTTTATTCTTGGCTAAGATGGTAGGAATTTCTCGATCACGAGATTAAGTAGTGTTCACTATCGCATAAGTGAACGGAAATTTTATTGACTTCTAATGTTGTAAATTAGTAATTGATTTCTTAAAATTTTTAATTAAGTTTTATGATTAGGTATACACTCTAATCGCCTTATTTTATTAACGTATGGAGTCAAAGTTTGGACACGTCCAAAGATTCGTTTTTTTATTGGAAGTCAAATTAAATTCTGGTCTACTAAACACAAACAAACAAACACAGCTTCAAGGCCTTTATACTTTGAGTCCACTTTTTGGCAGTTGCTCATATTGAAGCCTGTTGCTGCACTTAATGGACCTAGATGTGTCACTTCTTTAACAAACATAAATATCTTTTATTTTTAGAAGAAGTACTATTATTGACTGTATAAAATAAATATTGAATCAATCGCCGAGCATGTACGAAAGGTATGATGAATACGAAAGAGGTATATCAAGCATTGTTTGTAAATTGCCTTTGATTGTCTCTGCTTAACCCTCATGTTATAAAAGGCGTTATGATAGATACTTATATGTACTTATCATTCTATATGACAGAGGGAGACTAAAATATATTATATGTCTAGCTTTCCGCCCCGTCTCGCCCCCGCTTCGCACGGGTAAAACAATTTGAATGCGCTTATACCGCAAATTTTTTTAAGGATCATTTTATTCTACACAATTCTTTAATACATTATTTTATTATATCTCTGACGAATTAGACAGCATACGCATCGAAAACGCGATGGAGAACTTTTTCTCGACTTGATTCATGACAGGTCCAAGTTTACTTTCACACACTGCAATACTAACATATAAATTTATTAAACTTAAATATGTATGTGTTTGTGTTCTAATTTTCAGCAAAGTATATAATTTTGTATGATGTTTTCGTTTGTCGTACAGATGTGTATTCTCACTACTAATATAAAACAAAGTCCCCCGCCGCGCCTGTCTGTCCTCGTTTCACACAAAAAATACTGCACCGATTTTGTCGCTGTTTGCACGATTACATAGATCGATTTACGAATACGATGGTGAAAGAAGCTGGGGCGAGTCTCTAGATTATTCTAAAGATGTTAAAGGTCGATACTACCTCAAATTGCTTCGCATAATCATTTGATGTATTGACAATACTGTACCATTATGTTTGTAATTAATCAATCTATCTATCATCAAGCTTTTTGTACTTTGTACATGTAATTAATACACAATATAATAGAGGATAGTATACTAAGCGTCATATGGATCAAAATACGCGATTCCATGATAATTTCTCAATAGAAAACTATCTTTACGGGTTGCCTTACAGCTCCCGGGAAGCCGTTGCCGGCCCCTAGGTACCCATTTTTTTTTGAGGCTATAGCTTTATTTTTCTTTTTAAAACTAATCCAAAGTTACCACGTATATTACAAATAAACCGCTGGCATTACGTAACACAGCATCACACAGTTTTAAATAATAACTAAATTACGTTTAGTTTGTTATATATGGTTTGGATTATAAAATACAATACAATAAAATTAAAACTCGGTATATTTTACCTGCACTTGAGGAACTAAAATAAACTTTATTTCTTTAAGAACTAAGATCAAACTCGTTTGCGCTTGCATTTGCTGACAACTAATCTACTCTAAAGCTAAAGCAATATTTTGGTGGAGCGTAATACTTGAAACTAAGGGACCTGGGTTCAAGCCTCACTCGTGCCAAAACTGCTAAACATCAATTTAGCAGAAAGCACTTCTTAAAATAACAGAAGTGACAAATTGTGCAGCAACTGGAAGCTTACTCTTGACTTAGATTACATTAATTTCGTCGCGAGGACGACAGCAGTGACAATTTTATTTAAATCGAGTAGCATATGAGACAACTTCTTCTCATAGTATTATTAAATACAGCAATATAATAAACCTTAAAATTAAATCTAAACAATAACTAAATAAACCTTGGAGTAGCATTTCCCTGCTGAATCGCGATGCTGATTTGTTGAGAGGAGATGTTCAGTCGTGGGGATATATTTTTTATTTAACTTTTTGACATTTGAACCCCACGGAGTTTCCACACAACACGACTTATATTTAAACACAATTCAATATCAATAACATTGTAGAAACGTAATGAAACTCAGGCTGGGGGTCAATAATTTGAAGATGTATTTGTTTTCTTTGCATAGATAAATGTTTTTATACGATTGATTTAATGTATATTGTTGGATAACCGAGCTCGTAGTTGACAGGATGGTGATTTGTGCAGCATTGAATATGTAATAGGAATAACCGTTATATAGTTTATGGATGCCTGATATAAATTCATACTGAATTGGATACAATTTAGTATAATAAGATAATCAAGGTCTTTATACTATAGCCACAGACAATGTTCACTTTATAAAGGATGCGTTTACTAAATGACACGCTTGCATACTAGATATTGAGACAACAACTACTAAAAGTACACAGCTTACTAAAACAACTGAGAAAATTATCAAAAAAAAATTATTAAATTATTTTTGAGGCTATACCTAACGAGTGGCTTTGTTGAGGGTAGATGGAAAAACTTCTTTGTACCGTTTTTCGGATAATGTACATAGATTTTTTATTATAAAAACCCATTGGTACATGGTCGGATGTGGGGATCGAACCCGCGACTTCTCAGTTGTGAGCTGACGTCATTTCCACTCGACCACCTTTGTTTGGTTTATTGTGATCTTTATTTCAAAAACAACAACGATGAATAAAACAATTATATTCATAAATAAACATTTAGAAACTACTTATAAATAGAAAACTCTCTGATCTTCAATCGCTGTCCTGTGGCAGAGTCCCCAAAACAATAGTTTCATTCCCTCTTTGTATCGCCAAGTTGATACGTTGACCTAGATGCGTACCAGTCTCGTATATTATGGCAGTGGAGTTAGGAATACAACGTTTACACTCCATTTCACCCCCTCATGGTAGGTAGCGTGATTTTAAATAGCCTATAACCTTCCTGAAGAATATTTTTTCACAGAGATTTTAGTAGAGTAGTTTCAGATATTAATGCGTTCAAACATACAAACTATTTATTATTAGTATAGATTATAATAACTTTATTATATTATAGTAACTTATAGTACATCTTTTCCCGTGCAATTTTTATAATGTGGCAAGATTTTATCCTGAAGGATTTTTGAGATAAAAGTAACCTATGTCACAGATTATCTAATAATTCTTAAGAACAAGGTCTATGGTCTTTTTCACGAAAGAAGTCCCGCGGCCATTAGCCGAACTAAATTTAAATAAGTAAAAATAACAAGTATTTTGATGTAGGTAAGTATATGATCATCATGTCTTCTTAAGAGTGCTGGCTCCTTCCTTGCTTCCGCGATTCAGCGGGGAAATGCAGCCAGTATTATTTCCAGTATTCCACGCAGCGCCGACTTCTGCGGGACTTCTTTCGTGAAAAGGACTCTCACGGCACTCTTCGATCCCGCAACTACATATGTGCATAAAGACCACCTCGATCCGTTGCTCTGTGTTGACGTGAAAGAAGGATAGATAGGATCTCCAATAGATGGTGTATTTTACAAAATACCTAAATTTTGATTTGGTTTTTTTTTGGGGGGGGGGAGGTTGAACGATAAAAACATATGTTAGTTAGTTAGCCATGTGGGTACCGCCAAAGGAGTTATCACTTTAAAAAAATCTCGGTCTGGAACGAGAATTGCCGGCTAGAAATGCCCGACCCGTGGAAGCCAGTACACGAATTCCTGCCCGGACATTCTCGGGTCTGGCAATCCATTGCGAAATTTGTGCAGATTTTCCCTACCAAAAATCGCTCAACGCGCCTAAAGAAGTTTTCACTTAAAAAGTTGGGGTTTCGGGGGATGAAGCCATTAGTAGAGGTATATTAATAAAATCAGGGCCAGACAAATGTAGGTACTAATATTATAAAGAGGTTTTGTAAGTAATATCTAAAACTTCTGATCCGATTTCAAAAATATTTAGAATTGACCTTCAGGGTGGACATAGGCTGTATATTATCCCTAAGGGGGTATAACAGGGGATGAAAGTTAGTATGGACCCCACGGACGAACAGCTTATACCATAATAAAATTATATCCCACCCGGTAACAATTTCCACCTTTAGCGAGTTGCCAATAGTAAACAGGAAAAGGTTCATGAATATATTATTTGCATATTTTTATGTCTTGTGTTTTTTTAAATTATGCACAAAATGTTGATGCACAAAATTAATATTTCCAATTTATAATTAATTAATTTTAATTTTAAGAAAAAAATATTTTTAATTAAAATTATATTATAACTTATATAAAAATAAATAAATTTTATTAAAGATGTATCCCCTCGACTTATCATCTCATCTGGTGACAAGAGGGCTGGCTCCTTTCTCGCTCAACGAATCAGTATCGCGATTCAGCGGGGAAATGCAGCCAGTATTCTTGCCACTATTCCACGCGGACCTGGTTTATTTAGTTATTTTAAATCTTTAGATTTAATTCGTTATTAATTATTAATTATATTATATTAAATTATAAAAATGTTAAAAAAAAACTTATTAATAAAATAATAGCCATAGTCAACGTTCGCTTGAAAACGCAATGAATAAAAAAATTACAATATACTAACTTGTTTAGGGTTCCGTCGCTGCTGAAAATGTTGATTCTCATTAGAGATCGCAACACTAACACGAAACACTACTGTTCATGCGCATCGGCTGAATAGCAAACCGAGACTAAAGTATGACTGGTGCATGCACCGGTCGAAAATACACGCGCGTAGTTCAATGTAAACCACTAAAGGTGTTTTTTTTATTACACCAGCTCATGTCCGCTACTTCGCCCGGGGGAAAGGTTTTATTTTTTTTACAAAGAAACCCTCTATATTTCCTGGATATAGTAGCCTATATCAAACCCTCTACCTACCTGCGAAAAACTCGTTAAAATCGGTTCCGCCGTTTTGAAGATTAGCCTGGATACACAAAAAGACAGATAAGAAATACACTTCATAAATAGTAACTACTTTTTCTCTTGGCTTGGTATATTTATATAAAATGAATGTTTGTTTGTCCCGTATCGAATCAAAAACTACTGTACCGATTTGTTATTAATAGCTTAGCGCTATCAAATAGATCGGTTCATGAGAAAGATAGGTGTATATAACTACGACTCTTGGGTGGCGAGCAGTAACCAATAATGGCAATGTTATTTATTCATATAAAAAGTATTGACCGCATCCGGAACTATGTGATTAGAGAAGAATGCGAAGTGAAAGATGTTGTTGAGGCTGAAGTGAAAGGAAATGCTTGCAGAGGACGACCTAGGTGCACTTTTATTGAACATATAAAAAATGTAGGAAATATTAAAAGTACACACAATCGCCGAGCATGTATGAAAGGTATGATGAATATAAAAGAATCGAAAGAGATATGTCAGGATTGTAGCAAACGGCATTGGTAGATATTAACGTAGGTTAATATCTGTTATTTATAGACGAAATGCGGGCGCCTACTTAACTTGCCCTCCGAAGCTTAAAGAAAATTGGCCCCCAGCATTTTTTTGATTGAAGCCCAGTCCCCATTATATTTATTTATTTTAATTCAGTTTTATACAATTCTAAAAATATAAGTAAAATAACTGAGTTGCATTGGTCACGTGAGAACTGGCCATCCGTTAGGTATAGCCTCACAGATACCATTGGCTAAACAACAGCATTGGAAATTAACTTCGGTATTAAAAGTAGAAAACGAACATCTATATTTTGGCAGCTGTCGTCCGAAATGTGGTTTTCATGGCAAACATTTTAATTGAAATTTCGCAAAACATCCAGACATATAGATTTAAAAAAACAGGTGCAGTTCAGGTCCGCGCTGTAGATTTTTTGTGAAAATGTTCCGTTCCGAAAAATTATCCATGGACGTAGGATGTCGCTGATGCTGTATGCCCGACGGGCCAGCTATTTAATCGATTTATGCTATTTTTTCATTTTCTTTTCGACACTGTCGTATCTCTCATATTTAGTCTGACCTGAATTTTTGAGGTTTCTTTGATTTCTTTTGACGCGAACTTTCTTCTGATTTGCGTATTTCTATGAGACGACATCTTTAATTATTTTTTTAATTTCAATTTAATATTGATCTTTACTTATATTCCGATGAATATCTCACTTTGAGTTCTAGTAGTGCTTCGTAAGCTCTTGAATCAAATTACTAGCTAAAAAACACGTTTTCATGCTACACTAATTTATATCTGCACACAACGATAATTTAAAACAATTTGCGAACATGCACTTTGGCCGAAGACGTCACTGACAAAACAAATGTATTATTCCGTTTATCCACCCTAAAACAGCCACTATAGACGTGATCTATCCGTTGGGGCTCAACCTGTTGTTAAAGCATCTCGTAGTTATTAACGATTCAAATCTGACGGTATTTTTTAACACAAGAAAGGACCGGATATCACATAATTACCTAGCGATTAGACGTTTTCACGTTAAATTATCATAATTTTGACTAGATGTAGGATACACAAGGTACTCCAAAAAAAATCTTTACGAGAAGCGTTGCCGGCCCCAGGGAGGACAAAGTCTAAGATGTAGATGGAAAAGGCTCTTTGTACGGTTTGTCGGTTAATGTACATAGATTTTTATTATAAAAACCCCATTGGTATATGGTCGGATGTGGGGATCGAACCCGCGACTACTTAGTTGTGAGCCGACGTTTTACCCACTCGACCACTGATGCCCGAGGTATTGCTTTATTGAAGTGATCACTTCTTTAGTCGCATTGAGCGATTTTTTGTAGGGGGAAATCTTATGGATTATTTACACGGTATGGCTCGACCCGAGAATCTCCGAGCAGGAATTCTTTGGTCATTGCTTCACATACATATATAATACTAGCGATTCGCCCCCGGCTTTGCATGGGTATAATATCGTTTTATGTTGTCGAATATCTGCACAATATGTAATTAATCATTTTTATTACTCACAGCAAAATAATCTATCTATCTATCATCACGCCTTTCATCCCAAGAGGGGTAGGCAGAGACAATCGAATGCCATTTGTAATTGTACTTTTAATATTTCCATCGATCAATACATTTTTATATGTTCAATATAGGTTAAATTCACGAGGAAGGTTTACGAGTATTAAACATGTACAATCATGTTTAGGAGCTGCGTTAATCAAGTCGGGAAAAATTTTGCTTCTGCGTGTTTTCATGGCGTGTGCTGTCTAAACCGTCAGAGATATAACAAAATGATGTAGGAAAGAATTGTGTAGAATAAAATTATCTACAAAAAAGTCCTTAGTAACATATATCTATCTCTAATATATAAGTAGTTATAAGTGTTTTTCAATATTCAAATTGCTATATCGCTGTACAATATAAGAAGCACTACGAGTTGATATCAATCATATAAAATTGTTTACCAGTACTGAAGCATTTACCGAGAATTGAGCCGCTCACAACAAGATTTATTCACAGAATATCATAATATAATTTTACAAATATAAACACATTTTCATGACCGTTACTTTGCACATAGTTTTCTTGCCACCTAGATACTTATCTTGACTTAAATTTCAAATGTAAATGCTGAAATCCTGAATTTAATTTCGTTGCTACCGGCTACGACGACAGCAGTGACAATTTCATTTATATCTAGTATCATATGAGACAACTTATTTAAACACAATTCAATTTCATTACAGTTGTCGCTACTTTTACCTCAAGAGTTACCCCCCTGTTCTGTTTAATATGGACAACTGACTAAAAGTGGACACTGTTACTGTTTTATCTGACCACACCGCAATGTATAAACGCCGTGATGGTGTGTTTGTAAAATAACTAACTGTCTGTTGACTGTGAACGTCTAACAGTGGCACGGTTTAGTTTATTTTTACGTATAGTGGTTATTCCTGACTTATATCACGTGCGTCTAGAGTTCGACCATTTTTAGTTCAACTACATATGTACCTATACTAGTTTTAACACATGGCTTTCGCTAAATTTATATAACTGGTTGTTGCCCGCGATTTTGCGTAGATATAGGAACATTGACAAAATTACATAATTTGTGTTAAGTTTGAAGTAAAAATCGTTGAAATTTTTATTTTTCCCATACAAACATTTGTGCCCTTCTTTACCCATTTAGACTTTAAATTTTGAAAACTGCTGAAACACGAGTTTTATTGTATGCAAAGATTGAATTAAATACCATCAAAAAATATTTTACATCTTTATTTCGTAAAATCCCGTCTAAAACTAAAAACACGCACACAGTAACGCACACTTGCGCAAACTCGATGGGGTTACGTCGTTTCGTTATAGAGTTCCTGTGGCCACCTCCCGGTTCTATCATCAGGACCCTGGACATCATCTAGAACCAGAGTACTTGTGAACTCGATAGGGATACAGAGTTCCTGTGGCCGCCTTAGCTCCATCATCAGATCAGATCGATGGTACCAAATTATTGTAGTGTCATCCGAATTACATACACTTGCAAAGCGCTTGGCTATTTAGCTATTATTTTATATGTATAGAAGACTAGCTGTTCGCCCCAGCTTCACCCGTGGGGTCCATGCTCACTCTATTATACTTCCCATACCCAGCACAAGACCAAGTCTCTCTCTTTTAGCCGATAATATTTGTGAGGCTATACCTAACGAGTGGTCAGTTCTGTTGAGGTATTTTAGTGTGGCTTGATAAGTTTTTAATTACTAAAAACCCATTGATACATGACCGGTATCGAACCGGGCCCGTCTAGTTAATACCAGACGTCTTAACCACTCGGCCACCCACGTACTGGATTATATGTATGTCCTGCAAATATTATTTCATGTTCATTCTACTTACTACATATTATAAAATATAGTTCCCTGTCGAGTCTATCTGTGCCCGATTCAAACAAACAAACAAACATATCTTCACGGTTTTTATATGTTGCAGTGTGGCCAGAGACACCAGTGTCGAATTCACTCTAAAACTACTAAACGGATTTTTATTCGGTTTTCACAATTAGGTACATTGATTCAGAAGGAAGGGAATATTAAACATGGACCTATCACGTTTAGGATCTGAGCAATTAGTGAATCAAGTCGGTGAAAAAGTTAACAGCAGCGCAATTTCATTGTACATGCTGTCTAACCTGACAATCTGTCTAAAGACTGCCTACTGGTCTACAATTATAAATATCAATAAGGAATAGGGTACATTTTTATGCTAGTACTAGCGGACTCGGCAGACGTTGTCCTGCCCAAACGTTGGCTTGCCTGCTATTTACTTTCCTTCGTCCGTGGAAAACAACTACTCCTACCCCTACCTCTACCCCTACCCCTACCCCTACCCCTACCCCTACCCCTACCCCTACCCCTACCCCTACCCCTACCCCTACCCCTACCCCTACCCCTACCCTACCCCTACCCCTACCTTTACCACTACCACTACCCCTACCTCTACTCCTACAATTCTACTCCTGCTATTTCCATACAAAATTACCTATTTATTATTTTTTATTTTTCAGCTGAACTTTAAGGTTTTTCCAATTTTTTTTTCTTATAAACCACCCCTGTGTTTTAACGAACAAAACAAAAAAAGAATTAGCCAAATCGGTCAAGCCGTTTTCATGTTATGTCGTGACAACGGAAAACGGGTTTCATTTTTATATATATAGATATGTTGGTCATTTGATCCCGCAAGCTGTGACTGCATTTGATTATAACCAAAATGTTTGTTTCTGAGGGCACGTAAAGCCTTTCTTAGCACTTCCTCTGAAAATAGTAGATCAGCGGCATTACAAAATCTTTTATGTCTATTTGCAGTCATAATTGAATGCCAGTTACTACGATCCAGACATACCTCTTTCACCTTATTCATCATCGCCGAGAATGTATTAAAGGTATGAGTAATATAAAAGAAGCGAAAGAGGTATGTCAGGACCGTAAGTGATACATAGATAGAATAGATTATATTCATCATACATTTCATACATGCTCAACGATTGTGTGTACTTTTAACATTGCCTTCAATCAATTATTTATTTATGTAAGTAATTAATCTATCTAATATTATAAAGAGGAAAGATTTGATTGTTTGTTTGTTTTTTTGTTTGTTTGTTTGCATTGAATAGGCTCCGAAACTACAGGACCGATTTGAAAAATTCTATCACCGTTGGGAAGCTACACTATCCCTGGGTGACATAGGCTATATTATATTTTCAAAAACTATAGGGATCCTTACTAAAACTCCAATAATGTAACCCAAGGTGTAAAAAATGACTTAAAAATTCCTTACATCGCGTGCGCTGCGAAAATTATTTATGATAGAATAAAATAATGTACTACGACTTTACAGAACACATCATTATCTACAAAAAGTGTCGCGAGAGCATAATGTCTAACTATTATAGTTAAGTCAAAATAAGTGTTCTTTTATTTTTAAAAAAAATTTAAAATGCCGCCCGCGCCGCTAGAAAAGTCTCTTTATTTGTACCTTGGTATTAATCCTTATCAAAATAAATTACTTTATATTCACGACTGCTTCAATACCTTTTTTAATTATTCAATTCGGACATTCCATTCGAAATATATCACGAGTTTAAAAATATAAGTATTTTTTTATCGCCATTTTAGTACTTATTTTTATATGAACAATATCCAAAGTTAGTGGTAGGGGGTAGGGGTAGAGGTAATTATAGGGGTAGGTGTAGAAGTAGGGGTATGGGTAGAAGTAGGGGTAGGAGTAGGTGTAGTGCAGGCAAGCCAACGTTTGGGCAGGACAATGTCTGCAGGGTCCGCTATTAATATTATAAAGAAAGGGTGCGAATTTTGTGAGTCTGTATGAATGTGGAGGGTAATCTCTGAAACTACATATCCTTGATTCATTTATACTGTGCTCAGCTCCTAAACATGATAGGTCCATGTTCAATACTAGTAAACCTTCCAGCTTCCTGGTGAAACAACTTATCTAATAGTGAATACCGCAACAAAATCCGTTCTGTAGTTTCTGAGTGAGGCGGTCACAGACAGACAGACGCGGCGGGGGACTTTGTTTTATAATATGTACGAGAATATCTGTCATATAGTATAGCATATTACTAGCTTTTCCCGCAGTTTCACTGGCGTAGAATAATTTAACACCTGCTTAAAGCAAAAGTTATTGACATTACCTACTATACAATATTTTGTAGGCGCTTTATTATATCAGCGTTTGAAATGTGGTGATGGAGATAAAATTTTGGGATATCTCGGACAGTCCAAGAACTTGGTAATCAGCGTCTCCTCTAACATATAAGCCCTCATTCTCACTTTAATAAAACAAATAAAAGAAAAATGATGAGACGTATGAGAAAAACGAGAGAGATCTTTAGAAGTTTTCGTTTTACACACACAGTTCGAAACCTTAAAAATATTAATAACGGTAGGAATACCTCGTAGCTAAAGGGCCTACTAATCAGCAACATTTGCTTTCACCACTCAGTTATTAAGTACCTATGTAATGTGATCTTTGCATTTAACACAAACATATTATTAGTTTTAAACAGACATCAAGAAGAAAAGTTCAAAAGGTACGGTGGCCGAGTGGTTAAGACGTCTGGTATTAACTAAGCAGACCACGGTATGATCCCGGCCATGTACTTGAGGTTTTTATTATTAAAAACTACCTAATATAATCCGACAAACAACACTTAGTTAGACACTTAATTCTTAGAAAAAACAACACTTTTCCATCTAAATATATCTCAACAGAACTGACCATCCGTTAGGTATTAATAGGTATAGCCTCACAAATACTATCGGTTAAAAGAGGATGACTTGGTCTTCCGCTGGGTACCCTGCAACCGATAACACCGTACAAAAATGGCTGAATACGCGTACGCCTTTGCCTACAGTTGGTGACACCGTATTTAAAACCAGCGTGTCAAACCAAAACCAACCAATCAATACAAGGCAATTTACGTCACCGGTCACTGTACCATTCCATTCTATTTTCATTTCAATTTGATTTGTTAATTTCGTTGTCGTTAAATTTTGTTTACAAATTAGCAACATTGCAAGTAATTAAGTTTTACGTAAAAGTGAAATAATCATAATGCCTGTAATAAATACAATTAAAGGCGAGGACGAGGCTGGCGACGCTCCACCGCCATTTCACCAGTGTTCAGAGTGTGAAATAACGCAGAAAACTGAAGATACAAATGCAGAACATATAATTGATATATCGCCCATAAAATCACTCATTGACTACATGGTCAATACATTCCGATCCATAAAAGGTTTATGGATCAAATCTGGCTTGGACCATCGTTTTTTCTACTTCATTTGTCTGATAATGTCTTCAAACATAATGTGCGGCTTGCTCATGATATTAGAAATGGTATTTCACGTACGTAGTCATATCCTGACTGAACAACATAATCCGATCGAGTCATACCGCAGCCCTCTTCACTCGGTGAGTGGGATTTTTTGCAAGAAATGCTATAACGCAGATTATAACGAAATGGATTATGAAGCCAACAACACTGAGTATGAAGCCAGTGACACAGATTCAAATAGCGACATCTAAGCAAGCTGTATTAAATAATATGCACTCGTATAGAAATAGAATTTAGAATGTAAAGTAAAAACTAAGGTATGTTTTTTATATTTTATTTCAAAGATAACATTTCTACCCCGTGGTACTACTTGTTTGTGATAAAAATAGTACCTACCAGTGTACCATCCACGACCCTTAAAATGCCCCAAGGCACTACTAGTAGTACAAATGAGTGTTGAGAAATGGGGCAAAATGGCTACTTACATAAACTTTATAAAAGTTTTTAATAAAAAACTGCTGCATAGAAAACAAAAATATTCAAATTAGTTTTTTTAAATAGCTTTATCTTTGAAAGACAAATATAAAAAACATACCTTAGTTTTTACTTTACATACCAAATTGTTGTTTGTTACATCTTCTGTATTTAGATTTAGTAAGTAGTTACTAGGAAATTAGCCCCAAAGATATTGTGTAAAGCTTTAGTGAGAGAAGTTAGATATTAGAATATGAATAGTTTTTTGAATTATTACTGTTTTAAATATGTTTGTCACTTGAAGTAGAAATTTGAAGATATCTGCTCAATATCAATATCTGAATTTAATTTTGTATTAATTTGTGATATAGAAAGTGCTCCTTATGATACTCAACTTTAGTGTAATGCTTCATGTTCACTGCCTAACTATGTGATATTTTATTGATAAATAAATGTATCTATTAGAATTTGCATTTCTTTATTTTACCTTCCTAAATATTTTGGCTTTTCTAGTGAAACTCACTGTATAAGTTATAGAGATCCCCAACTGATACAGTCCCTACAAAAATTTATTGGTAGTCTCACATATGTCACCTCACTATAATATGCTGTGCAAGCATCATCAACCTTTTAAGATCCACTGCTGGATCATGGTCTCCCTCTAGTGCACCATTTTTAGTGGTGCTCATTAAGAGGAATTGCCATAGTCACAACGCTTGGCAAGCGGGTAGGTGACCGGATGCTGGCTTTACATGCCCTCCGGAGCACGAGGAGTCGTTTTTTAAGCACATATTCTTAAGGGTCCTATATTGGGAATTTTTCTGGGATAAACTATTCCCAATTTCTCTGTAAATAATCCACCTGTGTCACTGTAATTTAGCATATAGTTACTTATTGAATATATCTAAGTGAAATAGCTCTTATTTTTTCAATGGGTTTTATTGAATAGGAAATATGGGTAGTTTAACTTTGCCCCTGCTGTCTCTTTCATAATTTATCACAAAACTCTAAATTTTTTTAAAAGCGCTGTTATACCATTACCCTTCAATTATATATGTCGAATTTTTTGGTAGCTTATTGAAAATTTAAAATAATAATTATTTTATTATTTTTATCAAATTAAAAAATCATAAAATATTTTTTTTTTATGAATTTTCAATAAGCTACAAAAAAAAGCGATATATATAATTGAAGACTAAAGGTATAAGAGCGCTTTAAAAAAAATTTAGAGTTTTGTGATAGATTATGAAAGAGACAGAAGGGGCAGAATAATCCTTTATTCTACCACCCATATTTCCTATTAAATAAAACCAATTGAAAAAATAACGACTATTTCACTTACATATATTGAATAAGTAACTATATGCTAAATTACAGTGACACAGGTGGAGTATTTACAGAGAAATTGGGAATAGTAATATCTCCATACAAATTCCCAGTATAGGACCCTTAAAGAAAATTGGTGCTTAGCATTTTGGCAGGGGGTAGGATTCGAACCCGGGCCCTCTGGTTTCAAGTCCACCGTCCTACCAATTAGGCTATCGACTACCTTAAGCATAACTATGTATAAATAATGTCTCTAAATATTTTGTCTTGTTTTATCTCTTCATAGAGATCCTCTCAGCATGGTCATGCTCTCACAGATAACTTCATGATAATATGTAGATATGAATGATTCCTGGGGGCTTAGAAAATGTACAACTAAACAAATAGATAACTTTAAATGTATGGGACGACTGAAATACAACCCAACGAAACTGTCCTTCACTCTGATGAAACCAAGTTTATTATACCTATACAAACTCCTTGTAGAAAACGAAGCGTAATTATGTCATTTTGTCTTCAATTAGCGTCTTTCGTGAAATTAAAGTTAGCGTCTGCCCATACCCTGTAGTTAACGCTGAAAAAATGGCGAACGTTTTGGTCGATCGGCTAATTTTTTGAGGTTATGCCCGGTTTTTGTTTTTCGGATTTTATTATTTATACTTTTCATCATGGACGTTTCATATACCTACCTAATTATTATATTAAATTCGGTTAAGTATAAGTTTTTGCATATACCTAATAATTATGTTTTAGCGTTCCGAGAGAATACAAAACCTACTAGCGTTCGTAAGTTCATTATCTAAGGGGGCTGCTCAGTGTACTTAATGCATCGATGACCTAATGAGGATCCCTCTGTTAAAGTTTGTTTGTCTAATCGAAATCACAAATATCAAATTTTAAGGTAAGCTGATTTTTTTAAACATTTTATCATATTAAAAGCCCCAACCTTTGTATCTTCTTCAAATCTTCCTTGATGCAAGTGGCCTGTAGTTTATTCATGACCTCTCGTATATCTATATACTTAAATACATTCATGCCTGTTTCCCAAAAGGGTAAGTAGAGAATGGAACTATTTCAACATTAAAATACTCGACATTAGCGTTGCCAGGTGTCCCGCTTTTGGCGGGACGTCCCGCGAAACAACCGATTTTTCAAATGTCCCGCCGGGACAGGTACGTGTCCCGCCGGGACAGGTACGTGTCCCGCTTTAATATTTTATCCGTTTGACAAAAAATAAAACAAAGAAACTATTACTTTTAACCAAATTTATGTTTTTATCTTACATTTTTTGCACGTATCGTATAGTTTAAATACCTACTCCCGCGGTGTTTGAAAGCACTCTGAATTTGAAGTGAGTGAACAAAAAACGAATTAAAAATAAAAAAATATTAATAAACCAATTCTTCAAATATACTTTCTTTTAATTTTATTCGCTTTTTTGTGTCCCGCGTCAAAATGCTTTGTCCCGATTTTTTAACTCAATTTAAGTACAAGTCCCGAATTTCTGAAAAAATACATGGCAACCCTATCGACATAGGCTTTTACACGTTGTGTCTCTTGAGAGCTTAGCTACGCAACTACGCAACGGTAAGCTTCTACGCCGTCATATATAGTAGGTAGTCTGTGCTTCTACGGCGTGCGCTTCGTCAATAATAAAAGTTGCATCAATTAATAATAATTAAAACTGAGAGTTGCACGAAGTATTGTAAAATTGTTCGTCTTGAAAGTTCTAAATAAAGTCCGCGACAGTCTATCTTCTAATAACTCGCAGTAGGACCTAACCATTTTTATAAATCAACCATCTTTTTTTTTAATCAAATAAAATGAATTATTTACGAAGCTGTTTTAATCAATATGGCGATTACGTCTATCTATACCAATGACCTTACAACTAACATCTATACTTACTAATATTATAAAGAGATGTAAAGGATAATCTTTTAAACTACTGTACCGATTCTAAAAATTTGAAAAAACCTGCAAGCTATACATAGGCTAAGTATATTTTATTTTGTTCGAAAATATTCACTGACTGGATTTTGATGAAACAAAGTGAGGATTAATTCTTAGTTAGAATCTACTGTTTATACCTAAGATTTTATAAGACGATGCGTGGCCCGCCTCTACTAGATGTGTTGCGCTCACTATAAGATCGTGCCAGAGAGTTGTCTTCTAAGACAACTATACGCGTCAGTCTGCATTGTCGTCTGACGTTTGCACGCTATCTAAAATTTTACTGTAAAAATTGTTTTTCTTTGATAATATTGCCGTACTGTTCTATTATTACGTGTAGACATCATAGAGGGACAATTAATTTATCAAATTATGGTGTGTCATACCACAAGTAAGTAATTTTAAAATTGTTTTATTTGTTTTTATTTATGTAGATTTCACGCACGCCATTTCGGCCGTAGTGCTGTTAGTCGCCATACGAATTTTATCGATATCGATTTCATGCGTTTATAAAAAAGTGTTTAGAAATATTCACTTTTAAAGTATTAATTACTTTGAGGTATAATAGAATTCATAGAATCATAAAAAAACAGCACAATTTGCTTCAAACATTTTGAAGAACAACTATATTTACCAGGAAAAAATCGTCGAATACTTCATGGTGCAAAGTAATCTAAACATTAATTTTTAATTTTCACTTAAATAGTTTGGGTTAAAATATTTTTCTATACGTTAAATTGATTGTCCACTTTACAGGTCACCCCTCAAGAAACTCCAGCATTATGCACTACACCTACAACTGGCATAAACCTAGAAAATAAACTAGATGACACACCTAAAAAAAGGAAATTACGTGCATACCTTTTTAAATAATATAAAGAAGCGAAAGAAGTTTGTCAGAATCGTAATAAATAGCATTCGATTGTATCTGCCTGTCCCTCTTGGGATAAAAGGCATGATAATAGATAGATATATATTATTAAAAAGCAAAACTTTCCGTTAAGAGACTTCGTGAGATAAGTAGACGAGATTCGAAGAAAATTGCACTATTCAGTGAAAAAATATAATTTGCAAGATGAAGAAATGTCTGTTTTAAAGAGTACAAAAATAAAGAAAACCATTTATATATTAATACTTAAAGATAAAAGAAATGTAAGCAAATCCGGACAATAGCCCCCTGAAGTTAGGTCCTTTGCTTCAACACTTCATTTTTTATTCACCAAAAACATACAATTATAATATTAGAAAACAATTTGATACATTGTATGTGTGCCACACCCATAGAGTACTAAGCCTATGGAGGGGCCATAGACGGGCTCCCCCTTTCGCCATTTTTTTCCCCTTTGACCAGTTATACTGACCAGGTGCGCAGTAATAAGTTACTTTAGATTTCCGTTGGTATCGTTTTGTGTCGCGAGACAGAGCTCTAGGAAAATAGTTAATTGTGATGTTTTAAACGGGAAAGGCGATCTAGGGCGTCAAACTTAGTGTTTCCAATCATTAATTATAATTATTATGTTTGTATTTTAACATAATCATCATATAACGTAAAATCCGTTGCGACAATAAAACGACAGAAAAATACAGTGGTACAGGGGCTAGTACTAGACGTTTACCTTCCCCCCCCCCCCCAAAAGTGGCAGAAAAAATTGTTCGGTCATTTATACCCTTCACGTCTCCTTTGGTAAATACTCAAAGGCCACACCCCAGGACTCTATAAAAATAGTACTCTAGTATTGATGCAGAGGCTGGATTTACTGAAGAAGCAATAATAGTTATTACCTACCGCTAAAGTATTTGTTATTATTTTGACAAATAAATAATAAATAAGTATGTATCTATTTGCATTTATTTCCTACCTAAAATGTTTAGTAAAAAATAACTATGACAAATGACATAAAAATGTTATCGATATTAATTTATATCGATAGTGTCAATGCCTAGTGTATAATTGCAAATTAAAGTTGTGTGCGTGTGTGACAAATGGACACGTTTGTTTGTTCTAAACAACACATCTAGTAGGGGCGTCGTCTTGCAAAATCTTAGGTTTATACCATCTCAATATCTTATAGGGTTTAACCATAGAGTACTAAGCCTATGGAGGGGCCATAGACGGGCTCCCCCTTTCGCCTATTTTTTCCCCTTTGACCAGTTATACTGACCATAAGTTACCTTAGATTTCGTTGGTATCGTTTTGTGTCGCGAGAAAAATAGTTAATTGTGATGTTTTAAACGGGAAAGGCGATCTAGGGCGTCAAACTTAGTGTTTCCAATCATTAATTATAATCATCATATAACGTAAAATCCGTTGCGACAATAAAACGACAGAAAAATACAGTGGTACAGGGGCTAGTACTAGGCGTTTACCCCCCCCCCCCCCCCCAAGTGTGGCATAAAAAATTGTTCGGTCATTTACACCCTTCACGTCTCCTTTGGTAAATACTCAAAGGGTGTGGAGGAAGTATTGCACTTGACCTTTGATTTTGGTATTAAAGCAAGCCACTCAGCACAGATGTTCCTTGAGTCATTCTAAGCCGATCTAGCTCGAGACTCATCGAGATATATGCTGCTGGTAGGGGTGGGGGAGGGTCAAAGTCGAGCGCCGCCTGTCATCATTTAAAAAATTCTAATTCTTTTTGTATAGCTACCATGGTATGTTTGGTATCATTTTCGTGTAAAACGAAGATGTAGAATTCTGGTATTACAATTTACCATTTTCATAGGAATTTCATGAAAAAAATGATAAAAATTGAAAATGTCCATGCGATTTTTTTCTTTGAGTTTTTATAACTTTTAAATAGTGCAAACATCTATAATGAAAAAAATACTTGCTTGAAGCGTATTTTATGCACATTCTAAAAATATAAATTTCAAGCGTCTGCTATTTTAAAAATATGGTGTAAAAAATTATTTTGTGTTGCGCGGACCCGCGGTTTCGCTGCGACAACACTCGCTCTATGAATGACTCGTAAGCATACTCTCCTATTGTCTTCTCTTATAATAATATAGGTATTTATTTGTTTATTTAAAATAGTAACATAGTTTAATATTTATTACTTACACACATATTACATGACTGTATTTTCTAATATACATACTTATTGATGTCTTTATATACCTACAGCTATAGTATAGAGATGGCTGAAAAAATATTCAAAAGAATGTACCTACTTTTTTTATTTTTATACAAATATTACTATAGCGATTTAAAAAAATATTTCACTAATAGAAAGCTACGAACTATTTCCCTGAGTGACATAGGCTATATTTTATTTTGTTCGACTATATCCACGGGCGGAGCCGGGGGCGGAAAGCTTGTCCTAGATAAACAGGTCACATTAGGTTTTCAAGCTACTATGCGAGAGATTAATGGTACCAGCAAATTATTCATTGCAACATGTAAACATCTGATCTGGATCTGGAGACCTGAATGTTTTTTTTTCTCTTGAAAATAATTCAACTCCACCAGCATTTTCTGTAGCGGGGACAATACGATCAAAAGCAAAATCGCATCTATTAAACTGCCTTATTAATGTACCCAGTGATAGTGTCATCAACACCCCACCCAAACCCTCCATCATCCGGCTATTGTGCATAAATCTTCAAACATCTCAAATAGGCTAGGCAAATTTCCTTCACGTAGATGCTAATAAAGAAGAGCTTTTTGATCTCCTATCGGTCCGATGTCACACACAAAATTTACCGGATGATAAAGAACTTAATGTTTAAACAAAGGTCACGAGAAAATTATGATTCGTACTGTAGATATGGATGTAGTAGTGGTAGCCGTTTCCTGTATTCAAAAGTTGCCTGCATGGAAGGAGCTATGGATTCACATGGGCACAGGCAAATAAATAAAATAAATAAATAAATAAATATTAAATTATGTTACTATTTTAAATAAACAAATAAATACCTATATTATTATAAGAGAAGACAATAGGAGAGTATGCTTACGAGTCATTCATAGAGCGAGTGTTGTCGCAGCGAAACCGCGGGTCCGCGCAACACAAAATAATTTTTACACCATATTTTTAAAATAGCAGACGCTTGAAATTTATATTTTTAGAATATGCATAAAATACGCTTCAAGCAAGTATTTTTTTCATTATAGACGTTTGCACTATTTAAAAGTTATAAGAACGCAAAGAAAAAAAAACGCATGGACATTTTCATTTTTTTCATGAAATTAATATGAAAATGGTAAAATGTAATACCAGAAATGAATTCTACATCTTCGTTTTACACGAAAATGATACCAAACATGCCATGATAGCTATACAAAAAGAATTAGAATTTTTTAAATGATGACAGGCGGCGCCCGACTTTGACCCTCCCCCACCCCTACCAGCAGCATATATCTCAATGAGTCTCGAGCTAGATCGGCTTAGAATGACTCAAGGAACATCTGTGCTGAATGGCTTGCTTTAATACCAAAATCAAAGGTTACGCCCCTTTTTGAGCAATACTTCCTCCACTAAGTAAAAAGACCGCGGCTAAGTGCATGTCGTGTCATGTAGGTATACTTAGAGATAATAGGGTTCTATAGTCTAAACTCCAACCCAGGATGTAGCAATATTGTTTAAATTTTTATTTCATCTATCTGCTTTTTATCCCAAGAGGTGTAGGCACGATTTGTTACGATCCTGACATACTTACCTCTTTCGCTCCTTTTATCATACATGCTTGGCGATTGTGTGTATATTTCCATCGATCAATACATTTTTTATATGTTTAATAAAAGTAGGTACACCTAGGTCGTCCTCTGCCAGCATTTCCTTTCACTTCAGCCATATACAACTTTTTAGTCAATCTTTCGTCTTTCATTATTTCAACGTGTCCAAACCAGGTAAACTACTTTTTTTTCACTTTAGTCACAACATCATTTTTCACTCCGCATTCTTCTCTAATAACATCGTTTCTGATGCGGTCATATTTTTATATACTTATGCTTTATATTATACATTTTACGTAAAGACTGATTTTAACTGCATTTATCTTAATTTGTTTTTTTTTTTATTTCAAAAAGTTTATTTATCTAGGTGCCGTTATAATTTTCATTAGAAGTATTTACCTACTAATTTACGAACGAACTGTCAAATTCTAAATTGCATTTGCAAGGGTCCAATTACATTCGTGTTTAATCGTAATTAATCGATGGCTAATTGGCTCGATTGGGGAATGTCCCTAATCGATCGGAACAACACCCCGCCCAGGAGACCCAATTAGTGCTTGATTTTCGTTTCGTTAACTATATCCGATCCATATGCATCAAACACGGTTCACATTTCGTATTATACCTATATATAAAAAACTATTTTTTACCTAGTACCTATAATTATCGTCAAATAAGTTAGTAACTTGACTAATTTTGACATTAGGTACAAACAGGTAGTACACCTATAATTAAGTATAGCTTAAAAAAAACTAAACAAAAACCCGCTAACGCCCACTTGCACAAACCAAATGAGCCCAAACTCGAGGGGTTTACTAGGAGCCATTATAAAGTTCCACTATCCACCTCCTGGCTCCATGATCAGATCAGCTCCATGGTACCAAATTATTGTATTGTTATTGCCAATTAGAAGTTGGTTGAATTCAACTTCCAAGATTTGTTAACAGGTGAAGCTAAAAGCGTGTTAAAAATGTTCTCGCTGAAACCTGTGCACTTATTTACGCAGAGATAGAAACAGTGTAAAGTGTGTGCGAGTAAGAGATACGACAATGTTTGTCTGCTTTCGACCCACCATGCATTTGAGCACATGTTATGTAATTTTTTTTCTTTTTTCACGGGTTGCCTTACAGCTCCCAAACCCGTGTTACGATCCAATGGTACCTAGCGGAAGACAAAGTCTCCCCTTTTAGCCGATGGTATTTGTGAGGCTATAACCAAACGAGTGGCCAGTTCTGTTGAAGTATATTTAGATGGAAAACGGATTATGTACAATAAGTTTTTAATTATAAAAACCCCATTGCTACATGGCCCGGATCCGGGATCGAACTGGTGGTCTGCCTAGTTAATATCAGACGTCTTAATCACTCGGCCATTGACCCACACACGGCAGGGCATATGATATAAGGCTTTGAGCTATATAGCATCAAGCTAGGACGTCGACCACGGGATACAGAAGAAAAGTGGTATTATATAAGCTTGGAAGTTTTTGAAATAAAAGATTTCCTATGTCATTCTCCGGCCCTCAAACCATATCTAATCTATCTGTGCAAAAAACCCCGTCGATCCGTAGCTCAGTTATAGCGTGAAAGAAGGACAAACAAACAAACAAATTTTCGTTTGCTAGTAGACTATATAGTGCACTCTGCACTGCAAAGGGAATACAAGTATTATCTACCTATTCTCGACGTTTCTGTTCATGAAGATGCATTGATTTGTTATTGAAATAGATTTTTGTTCTATTCTCAAACAAAATCAACTCTAACTTTTATACTATAAGAGTTACTTTCTAATAACTAAAGGCAGAGAGAAAGATAGGTACTTATACATATTTCAGTCATACAAAGTGAAATGTATGTTTTCCACCAAAACTACCTGTTGTCCGCGACTCTGTCCGCGTAGAATTAAGAACATTTTAAAGTTTTTAAAGTAAATGCTGTTTTAGTTCCATCACTTACTTATTCAAGCGAGACTTTTGGGTATGGAATAAGAAGCATGAAAGTAAGATAAATGCAGTGTAAATGCGGTCTTTATGTAGAATGTGTGATATAAAGCGTATTAATCGCATCCGGAACGATGTCATTAGAGAAGATCAGGGAAGTTAAAGATGATGTTATGTTACTAAAATTAAGAAAAGTACCTAGTTTACGCTGGTTTGGTACGTTGAAAGAATGGAAACTGAAAGATTAACTAAAAAGGTTTATATGGCTGAAGTGAAAGAAAATGCTGGCAGAGGACGACCTAGGTGTACTTTTATTGAACACATAACGAATGTATTGATGGATGGAAATATTAAAAGTTAAAAAAAAAATCGATGCGATGCCAGACTAATGTGTGGCCTACTTCTAAAACACAATAAAACTAAGACAAAATCTGTTTAGTAATTATATAGACTAATCCCAATTTCTCAGTAAATAAATAATCCACCTGTGTCACTGTAATTTTGCATAATATAGTTACTTATTTAATATATTATTATCTAAGTGAAATAGCTGTTATTTTTTCAATGGGTTTTATTGAATATGAAATATGAATGGTTAAACTTTGCCCCCGTTTTAATAATATATCACAAAGCTTTAATTTTTTTAAAGTGCTGTTATACCATTAGGTACCCTTCAATTGTATACATCGCGTTTTTTGTAGCCTATTTAAAATTCAAAATAATAATTATTTTATGATTTTTTTATTACCACTCATATTTCCCATTCATTAAAACCAATTGAAAAAATAATGGCTATTTCACTTAGATATATTGAATAAGTAACTATATGCTAAATTACAGTGACACAGGTGGATTATTTACAGAGAAATTGGGAATAGTTTATCCCCATACAAATTATGGATATACCTACTCTTAAAAATGCATTTTTATAAATTTTTAGGGATTCGCAGTCCAGTAATAGTGCCTACAGTTTTGAACCGAATTTGAAGAAATTGATCGCAATTTTGACGGAACAAAATATTATAAGATATTTTGAAATTACCTAATATGAGGTTTCATTACTTTCATTTACAATTTTTGATAACAAGTTTTATAGTGAACTGCAGTGTCCCAGACCCAGTAACTTTTCAAATAAAACTAATAAACAACAACACACCTTTACGGACTTTATACCTTGCGGTGCGGCCAGAAACACAAGTAACAGTGTCTACTTGCAGCAACAGGTGACTTAGATGTGTCACTTCTTATCTGGAATACGGGTGAAATTATCAAAAAAAAAAAAAATGAAACTATCAAACGGATAAAAAAATGCTAATATTAGGTACGTCTATAAGTAGGTACTAATATTATAAAGAGGTAGGTAATATTTCTAAGTTTGTAAGTTTGGATGTAGTAGGTAATCTCTGAAACTACTCATCCGATTCTGAATATTATTTCACTAGGGAAGCATTGGAAGCTAAATTATCCTTGTGTGCGATAGCCTATATTTTATTTTGTTCGAAAATATCCACGGGCGAAAAGTCATTTGATCTCAGGAACTACCTACTAGCCTGATTTGAAAATTTGTTTTTGCGTTAGATAACCTTTACTAAAGTTTAAAGAATTTTATTCTCATGCGAACACAAAAAAAAATTAGTGATTTTACACATATTGTAGATCAGTAGGTACTTAGTTGAAGACACATAAAACGGAACAAAACAAAACAAAACAACTGTACCAAAATAAGTTATTGACAACAATATGATCCTATAACAGTTTCTTGAAAACATTAAATGAATCTGTAGGTATCTTTAATATGTTTTGGGAAGATTGTTATTGTGCCGCACTCCATAATATTTTAGGGTTTTTCCCTAACTCTGTTCTAGGAAATAATGTTCGGATATGGAATATTTACTGACGAACTATATAAACCTTATTATTATTATATTTACTATCTATTTATCTATCATCACGCCTTTTATCCCAAGAGGGGTAGGCAGAGACAGTCGAATGCCATTTGTTACTATCACAGATCTTTTATACAAGTTCTGTGGTTACGATCCTAACATACCTCTTTCTTTTGCTTCTTTAATATTCACATAGCTTGCATACATGCTCGGCGATTGTGTGTACTTTTAATATTTCGATCGATTTAATAATAATATATATTTATTCGTGGTTTCTCATTCTCAAAGTGCATACATTAAAAACAAGCAACCCACCCATAAGGGTGTGTGTACACATATAAATCAAGCACATTAAATATTATTATATGGTCTTGAGTTCATACAAAAATGTCATACAAAAAAGCACATACAGTTTTTCCCGAATTTTCCAATTTTTCCAGTTTTTCTTTACGAACTTTACTCTAACTAATACGAATATTTAAAAAAAATTAGCCAAGTCGGTCCAGCCGTTCTCAAAGAACAGCATTTAAATTTTATTTATGTAGATAAGTAGTTAAGAAAAATTGTTCCTTTGATACCCGTAAAACCTGCAATTATGCTTTCCGATTGCCTGTGGACTTTATTGAAATTTTACCAGTAGCGTAGCGACGGGTGGGCCGTTGGGGGCCACGGCCCCGGGTGGCGACTTCATTGGGCGGAGTTTTGGGGATTAAAATTAAAATTTCTAGAATTTTTACCCTGGATATAATTGTCGATTGTTGGATATTTTGCCTAGTCTTCATGTTTTGGAATAAATTAATTTTAGAATAAAGTATATTTACCGCATCCGGAACGATGTCATTAGAGAAGAATGCGGCGTGAAAGATTATGTTGTGAATAAAATGAAGAAAATTAGTTTACGTTTGGTTTGGACGCGTTGAAAGGATGAAAGATTGACTAAAAAGGTTTATATGGCTGTAGTGAAAGGAAATTCACTGAATTGCACATATAAAAAATGTATTGATCAATATTAAAAGTACACACAATCGCCGAGCATGTATGATAGGTATGATGAAAATTAAAGAAGCGAAAGAGGTATGTCAGGACCGTAACAAATTACATTCGATTATCTCTGCCCACCCCTCTTGGGACAAAAGGCGTGATAAATAGATAGATAGATTTTTTTAGAACTCAATGTAAGTAATTTACGTTTATTTACGAATAGAATGAAGTATGAACTCCAAAAATTGAGTTGGCTAAATTACTCATGGAAATCCCCGCTACGCCACTGCCTAGGCCCTAGGCTACTCTCCGGCGTTCAAACTATCTCTTGCAAAAGAATAACAAACACACTTTCGCTTTTATAATATTAGTTAGGTTTAATCAATTATGAAACACTTAAATATGTACCTTACTTAAATAATTAAGCAATTAAAATTAAGTTATATGTACCTACGATACGAGTATATATACTTATAGATTCTAAGTTTTGTTCATTTTGTTTTGTTTGCTTGTTTGTAAGGAGGTAAACTCTTGAAAAAATATTTTAGTGTAGTTTTGTGTTAATATATTACTTGCGATCCGTCCCTCGTACAGGTAGGTAACAATTTTCCCATGAGTATCTATCTATCTATCTATTTATCTATCATCACGCCTTTATCCCAAGAGGGGTAGGCAGAGACTATCGAATGCCATTTGTTACGATCCTGACATACCTCTTTCGCTTCTTTTATATTCATCATACCTTTCATACATGCTCGGCGATTGTGTGTACCTACTTTTAATATTGCCGTCAATTTTTTTTTATTGACATAGGTCGTCCCATAGACTTAGGATTTCGGGTCGTCCTCTGCCAGCATTTCCTTTCACTTCAGCCATATAAACCTTTTTAGTCAATCTTTCATCCTTCATTCTTTCAACGTGTCCAAACCAGCGTAAACTACTTTACTTCATTTTAGTCACAACATGATCTTTCACTCCGCATTTTTCTCTAATGACATCGTTCCAGGAGTATTAATTAACTTTTTTTACGGGTTGCTTTACAGCTCCTGAAACCGTTTTATCGGTCCGAGTGTACTCAACGGAAAACAAAGTCTCTCTCTTTTAGCCGATGGCATTTGTGAGGCTATACCTAACGAGTGGTCAGTTCTGTTGAGGTATATTTAGATGGAAAGCGTCGGATTATGTACCTACATAAGTTTTAAATAATAAAAAACACATTTGTACATGGTGTGGATCGAACCTGGTCCGCCTAGAAATTAGCCTCCCTCCCTCCGGCCCTTCAACTATATCTCCCCTTCTAGATACGGCCATAATATTAGTATTCCGCCCCTGGCTTCGCCCGTGGATATATTCGAATAAAATGAAATATAAGGGATCGATATCTTTCTATTAGTGAAATAATTTTTAGAATCGGTTCAGTAGTTTAAGAGATTTTCCCATATCCAAACTTACATACTAATATTAGTATAGATTATTAATTTAGCCGTTTCGGTGTTTATTTTATACTAATACTTATCATAACTTATAGCTGTAGTTCTTGCTCCGCTCCTTTAGGCCGTAGCGTGATATTATAGCCTATAACCTTCCTCAAAAATATTTTTTCAAGTCCGACTTGTAGTTCTACGGCCTTATTCATAAACGCTTATTAGCAACGTTTTTGTTAAAATGTGTTTTGTTTCTTTCTATTATTAGTAAAGACAGGTTTGTTAGAGAGTGACAAAACATATTTTAACAAAAACGTTGCTAATAAACGTTTATGAATAAAGGCCCTATAGTTTAGCGTATTCAAACAATCACACTGCTCAGTTTTATTATTAGTAGGTATAGATAGATAGATTAGTAAGAGAGTACCTATATACATATGAGATTATATCGACGGGTGAAAGGCTATTTGTTTTAAGCGACATATTTTGCTATATTGAGTTATATAAATATTCGGAATCAGCGGATTTTTCTGCGTCGAATGAGCCGAGTTTCGTTTAGATATGAGAACGTTTGTGGTGCTTGAAACCATGCTAATTTGTGGAGCAAGCTTTAAAAGCATTGTATGAAACGACTCAACATTTGTGCAGTTTCAAATCAGGTGGACTTGAGCTATACAAAATTAAATTAATTTTCATTTAAGCTATTTATGCTTTCCTGACTTTACTGACAAATGTCGTTTAAGTAATTTATCCTGACATTACATTTCATATGCGATGCACATTAAAGCATTTTACCTTGCACAAGAAATATATAAGAGCGTCGCTTAAAACATATAGCCTTCATCTAAAAATATACACTGTGTCGCTTAAAACACTTTCATCTGCAACCCTTTTAAACACCTCGTGACACTTAAATCATTTTGCCTTAATCGGAAAGTGTATTTAGAAGTCGCTTCGCGACACTGATATCAAGGAAGAAATAGAAGGGGGAGAATAAAGATGTGAAGACTTATTTTTTACAATTTTTTTTTAAATCGCGATCTTTAAACCGCTCTCCTGTAAAGTTTCAAAAATGTCGTTTAAAACAAATAGCCTTTCACCCGTCGATATGCATATTTGAAGTAACTTTTGGTTTTTTTATGCATTGCAAATAGTTCCATAAGCGAAGCCGGGGCGGATTCAATATTTTTTTATAATAATTGTGTTTAATTTGTCTATCTATCTATTTATGATCACGCCTTTCATCCCTAGAGGGGTAGGCAGAGACAATCGAATGTCATTTGTTACGATCCTGACATATCTCATTCGCTTCTTTTATATTCATCATATCTTTCATACATGCGCGGCGATTGTGTGTATTTTTAATATCGATCAATACTTTTTTATATGTTTAATAAAAGTAGTTACACCTAGGTCGTCCTCTGCCAGCATTTCCTTTCACTTCAGCCATATAAACCTTTTTAGTCAATCTTTCATCCTTCATTCTTTCAAATTATCCAAACCAGCGTAAACTACTTTTCTTCATTTTAGTCACACACAATCTTTCACTCCGCATTCTTCTCTAATGACATCGTCATTTTTATTATTAGGCCCTCCAACAAGAACTTACTCTGTCCAAAAAATTACGTCGAGCAGTTGCCTTGATTTGACGTGAAAGAAAGACAAACAAACAAACAAACTTTCGTATTTATAATTTTTTGTTAGGAATTTATTAGATAATACCGGAATATTCTATTATTTAAATCATCAATTATTTAAATAATATTTATGCTTAATTTTACTTATTTGAATTAGTTTTTTGATGGTTTTAGTTTAATTTATTAATTATATAGGTGATTAAAGATGATTAAGTAATTAAAGTTGATGATAAATATTTAATTATAATTAATACTTATCTATCTATCTATCATCACGCCTTTCATCCCAAGAGGGGTAGGCAGAGACAATCGAATGCCATTTGTTACGATCCTGACATATTTCTTTTGCTTCTTTTATATTCATCATACATGCTCGGCGATTGTGTGTACTTTTAATATTTCCATCGATCAACATATTTATAATTTAACAGCATTTCCTATCACTTCAGCAATATAAACCTTTTTAGTCAATCTTTCATCTTTCATTCTTTCAACGTGTCCAAACCAACTACTTTTCTTCATGTTTGTCACAACATCATCTTTTAATAAAAAAATAATAAAATAAATAATTATAATTGTATCGGATCTTATTATATTACTTTGAGCGAGGATTTTTTATATGTTAAATGTATATACACACAATCGCCGACGATGTATGTAATGTACGATAAAAATAAAAGAAAATTGCATTCGATTGTCTCTGCCTATACCCCTCTAGCGACAAAAGGCGTAATGATAGATAGGTTTCTCGGAAACGGCTCTTATTTGACGCCCAGCAAGGCCGTATTCATGAATTATTTCAGGAGGGGGTTAAATAGTCCCCCTTACATAATATTTTACCTTCCAAGTTCATATAGGTAGATAAATAGGAGGAATTTACCTTCAACTTAAAAAATCATTGCTTAATATTGAATAAGACTAAGTACCTATGTAAGTACCTACCTACTAACTGATCTATAAAATAGACCAGTAAAAAATACACACAAAAAGACTGTCTCTGCCTACCCCTCTTGGGATAAAAGGCGTGATGATAGACAGGCAGACAACGGCTTCAAACTTATAACACATATCTTATTCGCATTTCGATTTAATAATAGTTATTTTTATTATATAATATGTGTAAATACAAAACCCTCAGTAACTAGTTCTTCTAATACGCTACAAAGATATACCTCACCCCGGCCTTCTCCATTTTCAGATCAGTTTTGTTAGAAAACACCCTCTGCGACTAATTGAAAGGGGAATATCACAGACTAAAATTGCTAATCCCAAGTCCGAGGGGCAACTCTGACGTAAATTTCAATCCAAATTCAAAAATCCTGAGTTTCATTTCGTTGCTATGGATTAAATAAAATTGTCACTGTTGTTGTCATCCAAATGAAATTAAATTCAGAATATTAAATTAGAAATTGAAGAGTCTGCTTTTATCTATTTTATCCTAAATTCACTGGACTATCACTCTGACATAAGAAAATAACGAATGAAATTAATTCACACAAACATAATTTAAAAAAAAGTAAGTTTAAAAAGTTGAGAGCTACGATGCAACAGACACAATATGTATCAAACTTAATAACACCTCTTTTTTGTAACTGGATCTTTTTCGTTGAACTCGCTATACAAGCTATATTAATATTATTTACTAGCTCTCCACCCCGGTTTCGTCTGTGGAGCCCATATTAACTTGTATCCCCTTTAATGGTCCTAAGTTCATACAAAAATCCCTTAAAATTTTTCCAATTTTTCATTATCTAAAATTATTCAGATTATTAGAAACATTTAAAAATATAGCAACCAACGAACAGCATCATTCCATTGGTACATCCGTGGTCCACCCACGAACATTAAATACTAGCTAATTGCCCGTTACTTTGTACGCGTTGTACAATTCACAATTCACCCCCTTGGGTAGGTAGCGTGATGTTAAACAACCTATAATTGGGCTATCAAATGCAAAAAATATTTTTTTCAAATCGGTCCAGTAGTTTTTAAGTCTATAGAATACTTACAAACAAACAAACAAAATATTGAAGATAAATAATGTAGGTACCTACCTATATTTATATTTACACATTAGTATACTTACTAAGATTTTTATTTACTTATTAGGGTACGCCCAAGGGTAAAAACGGGTAAAAACGGAAACCCTATTACTAAGGCTCCGCTGTCCGTCCATCCGTCCGTCCGTCCGTCTGTCCGTCTGTTTGTCACCAGGCTGTATCTCATGAACCGTGATAGTTAGACAGTTGATTGATAACGGCTACAGGTAGACGCTTTAAATATTCACATAATTTTTAGTAATATGTTCACTTTAAAAACAAATAATTAAATTAAAATAAAATTAATATTTAAGTGATTTTTTTGCCGTTTTTATAGATAATGATACGGAACCCTTCGTGCGCGAGTCCGACTCGCACTTGGCCGGTTTTTTTTTATTAATATACGTCCATGTCTGAGGGTGTCCTTATTTCTTCGCCACCATGCCTAACTACATAAAATATGTACCTAATCTGTAATGCGTAATGACTAACATTACAATTAATACGAATAATTAATATTGTTTATGCAGGCTGTGTGGCCAATGTTACCTTTGCTGTAAAACATTAAAAGTACCCCCACCCCTTCAATCGGGCTGAAGTCTGAGGTGTGCGGTACGAGGGGAAAGGGGAAGACCTACTAGTTGCCTAGATTTCACTCCTCGACCCTCGTTCATTGGCAAACGTTTTTTCATTGCGGCAGGTAGTTTGCTCTTTGGTGTCGAAGTTTATAATTAGGTATTGCATTTCGAATTTGGAACGCTGTTATATTTTAATTTAAATATTGTGTTTTTTATCGTAGAAAATGGAAGAACTGAAGAAAGGACAATATGCTATAGCGATAATTAATGGAAAATATTCAGAGATTCGAATAATGAAAATACGAAGAGATATGGGTATGTAATTTTTATTTTTCAACTCCCTACTTTTTTTACAATTAATTAATTTAAACTACGTACATTTCCCTCTATAACTTTCCAACCATGTAATTAATATAGCTAAAAAAATAAGATAGCACATATTTTTCTTACGAACTATTTTGAACAATGGTTTTTTTATATGTAGATAGGTAGGTAAGTTTTAAACAAGTTTTTTCAATTACCCAACTTGTCATTGAAATTAATGAAAACCACCTTCATTGAAACGAAATAATTAAAGGGAAATTTTATATATACCCTACATAAATAAGATTAATAATTTAAAATTTGGTACTACCTATGTTAAAATAATTACGTTGTATTTTCAGTTGTTTGTAGCTAAAGTTACTAGTATACTTAATATAACTTTTTGATGTAGGATTATATAATATATCTAGTTATCATTACGCCTTTTATCCCAAGAGTGGTAGGCAGAGACAATCAAATGCCAATTTTGCTACGATCCTGACATAACTCTTTAACTTCTTTTATATTCATCATACCTTTCATACATACATAGAATTCTCATATTGATATATAAATACAAATTAAATTAGAAATTAAAGTATAAAAATATTAATATTAATTAATCTTTGCCCTACGGTAATGAATATTAAAATTTAGCGCCCTACCGTGTTACCAACTACCCGGAAAAGATTTTACCCTATTCTGAAAGATTGATGCGCGGTTGATTTGATTTGAAGATTGATTTTATTAAAATACATCGTAGCTTTGTCCAACTTAGATATATTCCACTGAACATATGAGTCTCTTTTTCTAAGAAAAACAAGTTAGAAATATTATTTTTGAGACCAATTATAGAGGTAAAGTGAAATAAAACTTGACAACACTGGTGGTACTCTTTGATTAGTGGGTGGGACTGGTAATGCAGTGCTACCAACAGTCTGAATATAATTTTATTTCACAAACGTTTTTATTTGATTGATTTTGATTTTATATCACTGCAATTTTTTAAATATTAATTCTAATTTGTACTTATATTTACCTCAGATGTTTGAGCCAAGCGACTTGGCTTAAATAATTATCAATCAGTGTTCTTAGTGCGCCGCGTCTATTATTTGCTTAGACCCGCCCGCCTGCCAAATCTATAATTTTACCCAGAAAATAATACAGTTTGCTTACAAAAATGGAGTGGAAAGTTGGAGATTACGCGATCGCGAATTTATCAAAAAACAAATTTGAAAAAATTCGTATTATGAAACTGAACTACGAAACTAACAAAGGTACCTACTATCAAATTTATTTTAATTTTGTTTCTGTTAAATTTGGGCTCCTTATGACTCTTATTTAATACAAGCTTCTGTCCGCGGTTTCACCCGCGTGGAAATAGATCCAAAAAGAAATAATTCCGTGGCTGTCATTTGCCCCTCCCCCGCTCGCTTTCGCGGTATAAAAAGTAGTACTACATTCTCTAACCCCTAAACTACCACTGTGCAAAAAATCATGTCGATCCCGTGAAAAACAAAAACAAATATCTAGGTATCCCACGGGAACCAAACATTTTTCCGGGATAAAAAGTAGCCTATGTGCTATACCAGACTATAATCTATCTCTGTGCCTAATTTCATCCAGATCCGTTCAGCCGTTCTGGCGTAATTGAGTAACAAACCATACAAAGAGGCTTTTCCATCTAAATACCTCAACAGAGCTGGCCACTCATTAGGTATAGCCTCAAAAATCTTGGGCCAAGTGAGGAATACTTTGTTTTGCTGGGTACCCTGGTGCTGGCAAAGGTTCCCGGGAGCTGTAAGGCAACCCTTGAAGTTATTTCTTTTTCATTTCCTTCTGTAAAAAAGCAAAGCCATGTTCTTATACCCTGTATTATTTACAGCGGGCAAACGAATAACACATAAAATGTTGTATTATGTCTGTGTGTGTGATAAGAATAAGTATATGTGGCTGTCCAGTGACAAAATAGTAGAGAAGCAGCCTCGACCCAAGAGAACAAACAACAAACGTCGACGAGCTAGACATGTGAGTAAACTTTGTGATTCTTGTAAAATCAACATAATGTATCCTTCATAGACACCCTGCTATCACCCTGACATACATTCCTTCATTCACACTTATTTCCCAAGTCCTTGCATACTTGTGTTGCTTCATCCACATCCATACATGCAGTACTTACAGATCACATCAGTGATATGTGGCCCTAGCAAGTTGGAAACTTGAAAGTGACCCCTAGGCATCCAGAAAATGTTGGTAGGTACATAGTTAAAAGCAAATATGGGTTAGCATGGTTTCTTAGACATAAGAATTATATGTCTAGTACATTATTTGTGTAGTTTATATTATTAAGATTGAAATAGATATCACTTTTTGGATTAAAATTGCCAGACATTTACAGCACACTAACATCTAAGTATATATTTTGTAAGGCTTTTTTGGAAATATTGCTTTTAATTTTATAAAACTATACAAGTAAGAGTAAAATAAGGGAGTTTGCTGCATGTGGGTTTGATATAAGTACAAAGATATAACTATTATAAAATTTAAAATAGAGTTTAACAATAATTAGAAATTTAGCAGTTATTTAATATTTGTATAAGGGTTTATGGTTAACTCACTAAGTATTGACTACATAGTACTCTAGTTTTAGATTATTAAGGGTCCTATATTGGGAATTTTTCTGGGATAAACTATTCCCAATTTCTCTGTAAATAATAAACCTGTGTCACTGTAATTTAGCATATAGTTACTTATTGAATATATCTAAGTGAAATAGCTCATATTTTTTCAATGGGTTTTATTTAATAGGAAATATGGGTAGTTTAACTTTGCCCCTACTGTCTCTTTCATAATCTATCACAAAACTCTAAATTTTTTTAAAAGCGCTGTTATACCATTACCCTTCAATTATATATGTCGAATTTTTTGGTAGCTTATTGAAAATTTAAAATAATAATTATTTTATTATTTTGCCAAATTAAAAAATCATAAATTTTTTTTTTTAATTTTCAATAAGCTACAAAAAAACGATAGGTATATATAATTCAAGAATAATGGTATAAGAGTGCTTTAAAAAAAATTTAGAGTTTTGTGATAGATTATGAAAGAGACAGAAGGGGCAGAATAATTCTTTATTCTACCACCCATATTTCCTATTAAATAAAACCAATTGAAAAAATAACAACTATTTCACTTAGATATATTGAATAAGTAACTATATGCTAAATTACAGTGACACAGGTGGAGTATTTACAGAGAAATTGGGAATAGTAATATCTCCATACAATTTCCCAGTATAGGACCCTTAATAATATAATTATGAACTAAACAAATTTTATTTAT
Source organism: Nemapogon koenigi (assembly GCA_963924495.1). Taxonomy (NCBI): domain Eukaryota; kingdom Metazoa; phylum Arthropoda; class Insecta; order Lepidoptera; family Tineidae; genus Nemapogon; species Nemapogon koenigi. The sequence goes on from OZ004629.1 coordinate 25,778,022, forward strand.
TAAATTAAATATGTAATTATTATTATACTACCTGTTCGCCTAACTTTTATCCCCTATTAAATAGTGGATTTTAAAAAAAGTAGCCCATGTCCTTCCCTAAGATTCAAGCCAACTCCATATCAAATTTCATCTAAATCAGTTCAGTGGTGTAGCAGTAACAGACAGACAGAGTTACTTTTGCATTTATAAGTATGGATCTTACAGTTTTAATGATTGCCATTAATAAAGGAAAATAAGGATAATGTTAATTATTTTTTAGGTGGATCCTGGATGGAAAAATCCTCTCTCATACTACCTTGAACTTTTAAGCATTTTTTTTTAAAGTACTTCCAGTTGTCCTTTTACAGTAGATGGTGATGGCTGATAGAGTGGTGATCCTTTATTGTAGTGCCAAGTTGATGATTTTGGGTATACATAGTTGTAGGACACTTATATTTTGGCTCCATTCCTCTATGATACAAATTATGAATTACTTCTTCTTCAGTCTTTTTGGATAGAAATACAAAAATTGTGTTTGTATTCAAATTATAGTGAAAATTTTATTAAAAAAGACACAAATTTCACAGATTTCCAATGGTATTGTTCTAATTAGTCTTGATGCAGATTTTACATTTGTGAATTTCTCTAGGTATAATAGTTCAAGTAGAACCTTAAAGTCCATCATCAGATCTTCCAAGGACTCACATTGTCATTAGTATGTGTTCAATTATTTGAATAAGTTTCTGTGCAACATCTGCCAAAACTTTATACTTTGGGATATGGCAATCAGTTTATATATTATTATACTATATTTCGCCCCCTCTGCTTTAACACAAGAATTTATCCCCAAGGATGTGCAGGATATAAAGTATATACTTGTTATATATCACTCTTTGGTCCTCAAGCTATCTCTGAATCATGTCAATCCCTTGCTCTGTTTTGGCCTAAAAAAGGGACAAACAATCAAACAAACCAAAATAACCATAACAAGAAAATAAATGCAACATGCAAACTTCTAATATCATCTTCTGTCTATTTTTTTTTGTTTGTCTGATACATTTGATCAGTTTTTGACTTGCATTGAGTTTGTATGATGTAATCACTTAAATAAACATTAAATACTAGATTGTGGTCATGTCTTTACACCATTAATTAATTTATACTGGTCTATACTGTTATAAATAGCTGAAGACTTTGTTTGTATGTTCGAACTAACTAATCTCAGGAACTACCAGTAAATTATTTTTGTGTTAAATTGCCTGTTTATTGAGGAAGACTATATAACATCACTCCACAACACAAAGTAGTGAAGCAGTAACCATAACAATGTCACCCAATCAGAAAGAAAATAGCTGAAGTTCTATTCTATTCTTTATATTATGGCTCTATCAGGGTTTTGATGATTCCACCAATGTCAAGTATTATAGTATTCCCGCTGACTGATATGCCTTATTAATCATTGACTAATCACAACTATTAAATTGGATTCCCCATCATGTCACAATGCGTTGGTTGAATATAGAATCTAGCAAGTGTGTGCAGATGTTCCATACAAACTTAATAATATTATTTTCTGATGATGGTGAGTGTTGTGGAAAGTGGAGATTTGGAAGTTCTGATGATGGACTCTTAAGGTTCTAAAGTATTAAAGATAGATAAATGAGCAAACAGTGCAAAGTCTGCAGTGAGACTTTGGATTTTGTTCATAGGGTCAGCAAGTGTGTATATGTGCAGTTCCCAATCTTTTTTAAACTGGGACTCCCTTTACAGGCTGTAATTTTGTTGTGATGCCCTTCTAAAAAGATTCCTTTACTCCAATAGAATCTTAATTATTATTTTTTGTACAATCAATAAAGAAAGATGAGCTTGCTTTTAAATGCATTTTCTTTTTATTCGAATAAAGTTATCTATTTTACGATTAACGTAACGCCCTCAGGATTTCGTTTAGGGAAATCTTGTGCTATAGCATATATATGACAAGGTTCTGTCCGCGGTTTCACCCGCGTGGAAATAGATCCAAAAAGAAATAATCTCGTGGCTGTAATCCCGTAAAAAACAAAAACATATTTATATCCCACGGGAACCATATATTTTTCCGGGAATAAAAGTAGCCTATGTGCTATTCCAGACTATAATCTATCTCTGTGCCAAATGTCATTCAGATCCGTTAGCCGTTCTGGTGTGATTGAGTAACAAACATATGTATGTACCTACATCCATTCAAACTTTCGCGTTTATAATATTAGTAGGATTTCTGTAAAATAAACAGAAAAAATATCCCATAAAATTTGAAAAATACATATTGTGCTATATTTGAATGCAGAAATGATAACTGCACAAGGAATTTGTCTAAAGATAGCATAATCTATAGATTATTATTTCTATTATTTAATACTGTATCAAAGTTAATGTTTGATACGCAATTTTGAAGATTGTTTTTCCCTCTAATGACGAAAAATAAACAAATCAAAATTAAATGTTTCTTTTAAAATAAAACTAATTTATTTTGTAAAAGACGCCATCTATTGGAGATCTGTTGAACTATGAGAACAATATTGACACCACGAACAGGTCATCAGTGTACCATAGTTTTTCCTGCAGTTTTTCACAATATTCTCATTACAATTCAAACATTTATTTACACCGGTATTCATATATATAGCCTAACATGCTTTTTTATTATATGTGTTATTGATATCAGTGCTCACACAATTAACATAGCTGTATGTGGGTAATACATTATTTATGTTCAAAACATAATAATAATAATACATACATAGACTCACGCCCTATTTCCCTTAGGGTAAGCAGACTCCAAAGATTTCCACTTGCCACGACCCTGGCACACCTCTTTTACTTCATTCAAATCCATACATATTTGTTTTGGGTATTCCCTTTTTTAAATGTCATTAGTAATCATGGACGTAAAAAAGGTGAGGACGGATCGCCGCTACGACAAAAGTGAGTGCATGTGCATGTGTGCGTGCATTATCTCTAATATATTTTTAAATTGTTGAATAAGTGGTAAATTACTAACTTACCTATGAAATGTGATTCCTTGAGATTTATTATGAGTAATGGAGTTGTTTTTGCATAATTTTACTACACAAGACGGCATTGTTTTTTATTTTCTTAATGCGGGCTGATCAGCATAACCGAATGAGAATGTGTGCGTGAGGCTCGTATTTACAATGAAACTGGCATAACTTGGTTGCTTCACTTTTGTCTTAGCGGCGATCCGTCCTCTCCTTTTTTACGTCCATGTTAGTAATATTAAAATGATGTATATAAAACTAACTGTTCACCCATGGGGGCCATACTAATGTGTCTTTCCCTAGGGTTCAAGCTCTCTCCATATCTAAATTCATCAAAATCGGTTCAGTGATTATATTGTCTGTCCAGAATAGTTTTTAGATGAAACTATCAGGTATCATAGTGGGTATGTAGATGTATATATTATGTATGTTTTAAAGGTTTTTACATAATTTAATGTTATTTATTAGATATTTTCTTACAATTTCTATATATTTTTAATTAACATCTTACTTTAACATATTGTAAAGTAATTAATTATTAAATATTATTTTCTTGCTTGTTTAATGAGCTTTCATAATTAACACAGTAATAGTATTAAGTATATTAAATCAAAAATTTACTAATTATAAGACACTAAAATTATTTATTTATTTATTAAGGAGAAATAACAATAGTAGACATTTAATACTGATTTAAATATTTTGGTTTTCTAAGCAATAGATATTGTATAATAATTTTAACTTGATTGTGACATCACCATATAGGTAAAAAGAGCTTTTGTACCCATTTCTGAACTTATTGATGCTACTGGTAGTACCACGGTACCACATCATGAACAAACAAATATTACCACAGTACCACATCATGGACAAAAAATGGTATCACGGTGCATAAAGGCTCTTTTACCTAAATGATCTCACTATGTAGCTTGCTGAAAAAACTGAAAGTTATTACTATAAGGATGTAAAAAATACATTAAATTTAATTTAAATTAGAAAAAGTTACTGAATACTAAAAATACTATGAAAGCTTATTTGATAAAAAACATATGATAATATTATCTTGTACATATCTGTAGCCCCATTATATTAATCATGTATAATAGACGGCATTCTATTCATTACTTTCTCTACTAAATACTTTTATTGATAGATAATAAATATTATATACCTACAAGTTTGTTTATAATCTGGAAAACTACTGAACCAATTTTATAAAACTCTTTTATTTTTATAAAGTTACATTATTTTATTTTAAAAACTCTAAAGCTTATGTGCTAAAATGGTTATAATAAAAATAAAAAAAAATAAATAAAAAAAAATAATAAAAAAAAAAAAAATACTAAAGAAGAATATGTATTAGCAATTGATGGGTTGTGAATTTCCTTTCCCAAAGCACTTGACAAATAAATGAACAAAACCCTTTCAGGTCCTCGATGACGAAGAACATCTTCTTCCAATAGACACCCAACAAGCTTCTACATCCAAACCGGACCTCAATGTAAAGTTTCTCCAGAGCCATGCTGCCAAAGTTGAAACAGGACATGATATCTTAAATGAATACCTTCAATTTGCCATGAGAGCAAGAGACGCAATGTTTGCCGACCTATATAATCTAGCTGTGAGTAACATTATACCAAAAAGTTCTAACTTTATCGAAATAGATAAAGATGGTGTGTCGTTTGAAAAAAAATTAGAAATTCTCACGAAACCTGTTGTAACAAAGAATGAAATTACGGCCTATCTGAACCAAAATTGGAGATTTAATGTTGTTCATAACAGTGAGCACATGAGAAATGGTCTGCCCATTGATATTGTAAGTTTATATTATAATTATTATAAGTAATGAATTAAAGTTATGACAAATGGTAGTTCTGGCAATTTATCTAAAAAGTGATACTATATTTAAACTTAAGACTTTTTTAATATTTATATATTACAATAATATTGTATCATATTTAACTAAAAATATAGTTTAAAATATAGTTTATTTCTCTTACATCAACTTATATATTATCACTTAAAAAGTATTTACTAGGGTAAGAGATGATGCCTGTAGTAGGACAAAAAGCCTGTATCTCAGATCAGCAGGCTCCCTCTCCGGTCTGAACTAGATACATACATATGGATAGACTTTACAAAAGAAATTAGTGAAAATAGTTTAAAAAAAATTAGTTTAGTTTAAAAATTAGTTTAAGAAACTGTGAAATTTAAAGTAGTTTTTTCTATACTTAATCAATCAATCGTGTCTTTCTAATGCAAACTGACTTTATAGAGTTTGTGCACTAAGAGAACAAAACAATACATATAGCCAACATATTCTATTAATCTTAATTGATTAACATATGGAAATGTAACATAATTTAGAAGCTTTTCCATCTCCTTTTTCTTCTTCCATTTTCCACCTCAATAGAACTGCCATTCGTTAGATATAGCCTCACAAATACGTACCATCGGCTAAACGAGGGAGACTTAGTCTTCCGCTGGGTACCCTGGAACTGTAACACGGTTTCGGGAGCTGTAAGGCAACGTGTGAAGAAAGAGAGAATGTGTGACATGCTTGTAGATGTATCATAGAATTTATACTCTGAGTAGCGACCCCGCCCTCGGCTTCGCACTGGTACAATATAATTATGTAAAAAGTTTAATACCCACAGAAATACGCTAATTACTACTTACCTATTAGAGATAGATATGGACTTTTTTTGTAGACAATTTTATTCTACACTTTTCTTTCCTACATCATTTTATTATATCTCTGACGGATTAGACAGTGTTCGCCATGAAAACGCGCTGGAACTAACTTTTTCCTCGACTCGATTCTCTAATACTATAAATGCTCAGCTCCTAAACATGATAGATCCGTTGAGTAGTTTTTGCGTGAAAATTTCACAGACAGACAGACGCGGCGGGGGACTTTGTTTTATAAATATGTAGTGATGGTGGACATTAGTAAGAAAATAGCAAAAGTATTTCAATAACAATACAAAAACACGTTCAAAATGCTTGTAATAATGTTATTTGATTTCCAGCAATTAGTAGGCCCTCACGGTCAAACAAACACAAGTTCGCACATCACATGGTGCATCGTATGTGGAGATGTTGAAGACATTCAACAATGCGACAGTTGCCCGGCTTCATATCACCCCGATTGTGAATTAAAATGGATTATCAAGATGAAGAGTAAGTATTTTTTCTGTTTATTTATTTCAAGGTCGGGTTCAAGATTTCTTATAAAATTCCATCAAAATCGGTCAAGTAATTTAGCCGTGAAAGCGTAAAAGACAGTCTGATACAAGAAGTCCTTTCGCATTTATAATATTAGTATAGATTTTGTCTGAGACGACAAAGTGACTTTTTCATTTAAGTAAAAGAATTCTGTGCCATTTCTCAACACATTTGTTTTATTAGTAGTACCACGAGATTTGTTACAGAAACGCTACTTTACCTAACTGATGACGTCACTTTGTCGTCTGTCTGCAAATAAAACAAAAATATTCAAATTAGTTTCTTACAATCTTTGAAATAAAAGTATAAAAGGTAAAGTAAACAGCATAATCAATGAAAGCGTGCCGGCGTCAACTGATTCTGCGACTTTATTCACTAATATAATTAATGATCAGCTCCTATTCCTATAAGTACAGGATAATGTTTTGTATACCCACTAGATTCCGCCGATTAGATTTTTTTAAGTGTGCCACCCACTGGCTTTACCCACATCACTCTCCGGTCCTCCAATTATATCTGTGCAAAATATCACCCGTTATAAATATAAATATAATCCGTTGCTCCGTTTTGGCGTGAAAAGAGGGAGACTTGTTCTTCCGCTGAGTACCCTGAGACCATAACACGGTTCGGGAGCTGTAAGGCAACCCGTGAAGGAAAAAAACACTTTCGCGCGGATAACTCTTCCTCGTGAAAAAGTTAACAAAATCCGTTCAGCAGTTACGTTGAAAATTGGTCACAGACAAACAAATAGACGCGGCGGGTAAGTTTGTTTTATAATAAAATTAGCACTCCCGGCTTCGCATCGTCCCAATATGGGTTTACAACAATTTGAATAGGTACATACGTAAATACGCTTAGGAGTTGTCTGATGATGGAGGCAGAAGGCGTATAGTGGAACTCTGTAATGAAACGACATAACCTCATCGAATTTGGGCTCGTTTGATTTGTCTTCACAAGTACTCTGGTCCTGATGATAGAGCCGGAAGGTGGCCACAGGGACTCTGTGACGAAACGACGTAACCCTATCGAGTTTGGGCTCATTTCGTTTGCACACTGCGTTACTGACAAAAGCGTGTTTTTTATTATAAACCATTAATTATTATTTGTTTTCAATTACAGCTCGCGATAATAAAGATAAGGAGCCAGAAGATATCCAGATGCCTATCATAGAAGACTTAATTCAGAGTGCTACGACCTGCCCCAGCTGCATCTACGGCCCTGCTATCACCTACGGGGATATTGTGTGGAATAAGAACAGCATTTACCCTTGGTGGCCAGCAAAGATATTAAAGCCTGGTACCATACCACCATGCTTGCTGAAAAAATGTAACACTCAAGGACAATGGCCCATCAAGTATTACAGTAAGTAACAGTCCTTAATAATATCATAATATGTTTGTTTGTTCTTCTTTCACGTCAAAGCAGAGCAACAGATCGACGTAGTTTTATGGCCATATTCATAAACACATTTTAGAAGCGTTTTAGTTAAAATATGTTTTGTCACTCTCTAACAAACCTGTCTTTACTAATTACAGAAAGAAACAAAAAACATTTTAACAAAAACGTCGCTAAAATACGTTTATGAATAATGGCCATAGTCTACATTTTATCCCGGGATTATTTCTTATTTCACATAACTTTCCGCCCCGGGCTTCGTCCGTGTAGCCAATACCTACTAACTTTCATTAAAAAAATTAGCCCGTGTTATCCTTATAAAATTTTATCTTGTTTAGCCGTGAAAGCGTAACAGACAGACGGAGTTACTTTCGCGTTAATGTTAGTATGGATATTTAAATGTCTACGGGCTAAACCGGGGTGGATAGCTAGTACATACATAAAAATAAATTTAATTGCGTGGAAAGTAAACCTATGTGACGTTGCATTTAATTCCATATGTACTAATTCAAATTCTGATAAAGGAATTACTCATTTTCCCGTGATAAAAAGTAAATAAATCACTCCTACTTCTATGCAAAAAATCACATTAATCCGTTGCTCCGTTTCAATGTGAAAGGAAAACAAACAGAATAGAAACAAACACTCGCATTACTAATCTTTGCCCGTAGAATTCTAATATTACTACCTTATCCGATCCCATTAACCCCAGAATGAGGAACATTGACAATATTGGTTACTGCTCGCCCCAAACCCCCCTTGCATATATGGCCAGAAATAAAACACTGCCGATTTTGTGATAACGCAAAGTGAGTCTTATCTGATTGTCATTTGTATTTTCATTCTAATTTCAAATAAATGTCTTATAATGCTAAATCCAAGCATTTATTTTACTTTTGACAAATAGTACGAGTAATAGTCAATTAGTGATGTCCTAATGCATTAAATTTTATTTTTGCTCAACATTTTGTTTTTGTAAATATTTAATTTACGCTGCCACATTTTGAATAATCTGTAGGCTCAATAAATATCGATGCTGAAGAGCACGTCTATTGTAAAAAAAACAGCGTCCATGAAGTATTGCATTTTTTTTTGTTTATGGTTGCCTGTCAATAATCATGGAACTTCGTAGGCGTGTGCTTATGTCAAAAGTAAAATAAATGGTTGGATTTAGTACAAGAGAAACTTCTTTATGTTATTGTACTGTATTCCAGGGGTCACCAAATGACGGACCGCCGACCTATGTTGTGCGAACCTTACCAGAACAATACATTTTTTAAAGTACCAAATATTCTTACTTACTGTTCAAGACATCCCCGTACCAAACTCATCAAAATCGGTTTAGCCGTTTAGCCGTAAAACCCAAACAGATAGAGATCAGACTTACTTTCGCATTTATGCTATTAGTATGAATTTGACATTTTAAAACTTGGTCGCCAGTCATACCTACCTTCCAACCGGACCGCGACAGTCTTTTATATTTGGTGATCCCTGCTTATATGGAGGGGTGGGTGACACGTCAACTTGTTACGTTTCATTAAATTGCCATTATGAAAGAAATATAAATGAGTATTATATATAGGTTAATAAAAAAATTAATACTATTAAATTGTGAAACTCATCTCCACAGGAAAATCGTGGCATTATAATCCTTTAAATAAAGTGAAAAAATCATTAATATTTACGTTTCATTGCAGGCATAATTACGTGACACATTTGGGTTACTTAAATTATTAGTGATGCGACTATTGATAGTCAACAAAATTCGATTCGATAAAATAAATCGGACCTGTTTACATAAATAACTTTTGAGTTGCCTAAAATGGATTAATAAATAATAATTACCCGCCATTTGTTTCTAGCGTCCGTCGGGTGGCTTCAAATGAAAATGTATTTACGTAAAAATAAGAACAAAATACGTATTTTAAACATATAATTTGTTCTATGAAATAATAGATTATTGAATATAGCACTTTCGATTTACGCAGTAATAAAGTACAATTTTAGGATTCCGTACCCAAAGGGTAAAAACCGAAATCCTATTACTAAGACTCCGCTGTCCGTCTGTCTGTCTGTCCGTCTATCACTAGACTGTATCTCATGAACCGTGATAGTTAGACAGTTGAAATTTTCACAGATGATATATTTCTGTTGCCGCTATAACAACAAATACTAAAAAACAGAATAAAATAAATATTTAAGGGGGCTCCCATACAACAAACGTGATTTTTTTTTGCCGTTTTTATAGATAATGGTACGGAACCCTTCGTGCGCGAGTCCGACTCGCACTTGGCCGGTTTTTTTAACAGTCACCCACCCCTTCATATAATGATAGAGAAATGTACTATTGTGTATTTTATAATAAATATATTTAACTTTGTTTAACTACTCCATCACAGGTAACGCCTCCCTGTACCCGTGTTGTCGGCCCCTTGGTACCCAGCGGAGGACAAGTCTTCGGCAAATAGCTGGCGTCATAAATGGTCCGTTGACATATTTTGAGATCGACATGCCAAATAAGTTGACCTATGCCGTGCACAGAGTGGGAGAACGCGCAAGTCTAACCACGTGATGTGTCACGACTCAATTTATTTAGCGTGTTTTAAACAGGGGCCGTACCACGAACTTTAGATTTGATATTAAAAACTACTTCATTTCCATATAGTACTTATGCAGAATTCTTTATGTAATGTAAAAATTAAGGTATGCTGTTTATATTTTTATTTCAAATATTGCGTTATCAATTTCAATTTCTGTCCCGTGGTACTGCTTGTTTGTGATAAAATATAGTACCACGGCCCTTAACGTGCCCACTAACTACTAGCCCCGCGAGCATAACCAAGAAGACTGAATCTCAGTTTGAATAAGAAAGATATAAAGTTCCATAGAGATAAATGAAGACAAAATGTATCGGTTTCCGCGACGCAAATTTTTGCATTATTTTTAACTCTTTCTCTTTCTAACTGAGTTTTTTCGCGGGGCAGTAACACAAATGTGACTGAATGACTCTTACCTAAATGATGACTTCACTTTGTCAAAACTTTAAAATTTATTATAAAAAAAATTAAGATACCGACAAATTGTGAACCTCCTCCTTCTTTTTTTTAAGTTCGGTTAAAAACTAGGTACTGCTTAAAAAACAAAAATCTATGAAAGTATTATTAAATAATTAAAATAGAAATATAAAGACATATCTGACTTTTTACTTTACATAGTATTTGAAATTGTATAAATTTGTAGTATTGTAATTGTAATACATAGCGAATTAGCAAGCGAATTAACAATTTAAAGAACAGTGGTAAGGCCCCAGGCCTTCCGTTTTTGTGCTTATTTTTATTTTTTCACGGCTTATAGGCCCCGAGCTGTGTTACCGTTCTCAGGGTACCCAGCTGAAGACCAAGTCTTCCTCCTTTAGCCAATGGTCTTTGTTAGGTATATTTAGATGGAAAAGCCTCCGGATTTTGTATAGTCGCGGTCAAAGGAGACCCACCACATCCTAATTGTGACACTTAAAATCAAATCATATCATAAGTAAAATTGCTTATACAGTATTTAAAGTATAGATAGAATATACGTTAATCCCTGAGGTGGGCATGCTCCCTTGACCGTGACTGTACATACATTTTTAATTATAAAAAACCATTGGTACATGGTCGGGATCGAACCGTGGAAAAGACATCTTAATCACTCGGCCACCGACGCACCATATCTCACCCACTCACTAATATTTTAAATGCAAAAGTTTGTATGTTTGTACTTTGTTGTTCAATCAACTTGGAGGATAAATGGTTTTGTCCTGAATTGTTTTTTCTTCTTCACGGGTTGCCTTACAGCTCCCGAAACCGTATTACGGTCCCAGGGTACCCAGCGGAAGACCAAGTCCGCCCCGGCTTCGCCCATGGATTTTTAGTATCACTGATCACCCGATTTATACAACTAAACCTTCCTCATGAATCAATCTACCTGTGCAATCAAATATCAGTACAGTAGTTTTTGAGTGTATATGAGACAAACAAACAAACAAACAACTATAATTATTTTGTATATATTTTATTTCAGATGAGAACAAATACAGCTGGGTGTCTGCAAGCAGCATTTGCTTGTTCCATCCTATTCACTATAACGGTACCATATCTAAATGCAAGGCCCGCGATGACGCCATTAATGAAGCTAGCCACGACTTTATTCCTACATACTTAATTTAATAACATTCCCTTTAAATGTTGGCTATTGAATTTATATACCTTACTAACTTTAAAAAAAAACAACAAAAAATGTCAGCCTTTCTCAAGTTCACTTTCATACATCCGGTAATTAATTTTTATTTATATGTACATTACCATAAAGGGATTTTTTTTGCTAAATATTTTTGAAGTCTTTATATTTTCCATAATATCTTCTAAGTGAGACTTAATTTGTGATTTGTTTTTAGAAGACTTTTTTAGTTAATAATTATTACTTGGCAAGGCCAAAGCTACGAAATGTAGGGCCAAAGCGTATGATTTATGTACAACGATGCAAGATGAAGCATATTATTTTACTATTAATTATAATTATAGGCGTAATTTCTCATAATTTTTATTTTATGTAAGGATAGTTTGGAAATACTTTTTTTTAAGAGGATTATTAATTTTATCCTATTTAATTTTGTATGAAACCTTAACAAAGGTTAGTATTATCTGTTAAAAATTAAGTAGCCCATATCATATATACTCTGTATTGAATAATATTCCGCAATTAGTAATAGACCTACCTGATAGAGGAAACATTTAACTTGCACAATATTTTATTGTAATATTTTGTGATTATGAAAAACATTGTGATTTCTAAAATTGTAGTCGTTTAAGAAATTATTTTACACAGTATATTCTGTTATTAACATTTTGTTAAATTTAGAAAACTTGAATATTTCATTTTAAATTAGATTATTCATTTTCTTACAGCACAGTGTTTCTTATTATATAATCGTAAATAACATAGATATCGTTAGACAAGTATGAAACATTTAATTTTTTAGATAATTAAGAATACAACTTATATATTATAAATAAGAAATATGTGTTAGTTATATCTTTATTCAGTAAAGGTTGTACAACAGGTACTTATGGTTTTCTATACTAGGTGCCAAATAGCATGTCAATAGCGGACATTGACGCCTCCGTACCAAGTAAGCGTCGCTAGCTATAAGGACATTCGCCAATGTTCTCCGTAACGAGCGAAGGCTATCCCACCAAAAACATAAATGTGAAAATAGAAGCCAAGTTCAAAATTATTCCGACAAAAGATTTGAGATCTAAATGGGTGCCAAGGTCTGTAGACGATCCTGAAATTTATCTATAAAAACGTATAACATTCTTTAGTAAATTTCTTGTTTTTTTCCGCTAAGTACAACAATGTTTGCTATTTAAAAATATGACTTTTTAAATTTAAATAGTCAAAATATTTACACAAAGCAAATAAATTATTATCTATTGAACCTCAACATTTGACTTGGCTAGTTTTTACCAGCAAATCAAATATTTAGAGGAATACGTCCTTACTATATAGAAACATTCTTGCATATAACATAAAGATGATAAGTTGATTAGCTAAATATAAGTTGACTAGCATGTGAAAATTAGCCAAGGCAAATGTTGAGGTTCAATAGAGCACAAGTTATTTGCTTTGTGTAAATAATTTGACTATTTAAATTTAAAAGTCATATTTTTAAATAGCAAACATTGTTGTAGCAGAAAAAAACAAGAAATTGTGTTTTAAATTTACTAAAGAATGTTATACGTCCTCCGAATTACGAATTAATTCATTTTAATTATATAATTAAGGGTGTTCAGAACAAAAGATCATAGTGAGTAAAATAATATAATTGTATTATGCAAACTCCTCTTCAAATTCGCTTTCAGAACTTGATTCATCCGAACTATCACTGTCGTCAGGAAATAGATTTATAATAAATTTATCGACTGTTTTGTCGACAGTGTGGTCAAGATTGTACATATTTCTCTCTTCTTTTTTAATGTGTTCTGCCCAATTAGTCCACTTATCTTTCGTCACTGCGCTATGCAGTCTCGTAATATTTTTTCTAAATCGCTAAATTTCGCAAGGGAATTCCGACACGAATGAATGCAAACAAAATGGTCGACCGCGGGTGACGCACTCCTGACGCGGCCGCCCGGGAGCGTGGTCAATGTCCGCTATTGACATGATATTTCGCACCGAGTATAATAATATCCAATAGTACATGTTATTGTTTTAACTTTTTGTAAAATTTATTCAAGTTTTTGAGATTTCGTTAGCGTCCTAAGTATCTGACAATGTTATATTGTAATTTTATAAAAAAAATTAACTGTTTAATTTCTTTTTAAATAGTAGGTATGTGTTGTCTTTTAGCATCTTTAAATTCTAGTTAACGTTTAGGTACTCATAGAATATTTAGATAGCGGTAGATATTAATGTAATGTATTAGATAGCATCCCCCGCCGCGTCTGTCTGTGCCCGTTTCAAGCAAAACCTACTAAACTAAACTTTGTTGCAGTTTTCATGATTTGATATGATTGTTCGAAATTCATCCCCGAAAAGTGTATGGTGATTTCTACTTTATAAAGATTCTACAATATAAATTATATCATTTTGTCAATGTCATTCCTAATTCTAGGCGAACGAAGTCACGGGCAACAGCTAGTTCTCTCTTATCGATCTCTTAAGGAACTATTATGATCTGATGTATCCAAAGAATTGTAATTTTAGTGTTAATTTAGTTTATCCCATTGTTGACCACTTTGACAATTCGATAGTTGAAACATGTACCTAGTTTATTTTGTTTTTGAATATTTTTATTTTTCTAAGTTTTGGCATGAAGCGACTTTGTGACGTTTTAGATAGATTAAGTAGTCTTTCTTCTCCATTTCTAAACTAATTTGTCTTACTAGTAGTACCATGCATGCATGTCATGGGCTGTTGTACTTGTAAAACATTATTAATATTAATCAGATATTAGCCACTCAAAAAAATATAAAAATTAAATTAAAAAAATGTTAAAACTTATTATAATTCCCGGCAATTAACTTGAACATATGTCATCTACTGCGCAGTACAAATACCTATTCATTTTAAGATTTTGTACTGCGCAGTAGGTGACAGATGTTCTAGTTAATTGCCGGTATCTATACTTAATATTAATCAGATATTAGCCACTCTGAATAAGCTGCAATATGGATGGATACAGCATATACAATCTAGGACATTTGGTCTTTGCCTTGACAACTTGATGTCTTCAAGCTGTCAAATGGCACAGCATTGATTTCGCAATGTCACAGTGGCAAATACTAATATCAGTTAAATACCTAGAACATTCTAATGTATTCAATTAATAAATAAATATGCAACTAATTATATATTTTATTATTTCTAGAACCTTACCTACACTCTGTTCATTATATAATGGCAATGTGACCAATTAGTTATAGATGTGATAAATCAATATTGAAATAAAAAACTTTCTTTTTATGGTCAAACAAATAAATACATCTTTCACAGCCTTTATACCTGTTTTAACAGACGTAAATATTTGTATTTTTAGAAGAAGTACCCTTTGAATGACGAAAAGTTGATTAAAGCACAATGACATATTGAAAAATATGTTGACATCATAAGCACAAAATACTTTGCATGTACCTCACCAGGAACAGTAAGAGGGATCACCTGGGCAGAAAAGTAGTTTTGGGGGGATTTGTATTGAATAACAGATGTACGTACCTACCTAAATATCTATTTTTTAGAGGAAGTGCGAACACCGCTTTACGTCTCCTCTGTAGCACGGAATAAAAAGTAGCATAGTGACATGCTACCTAGCTGTCTCTGTGCAAAAAATGACGTCGCTAAAACGGAGCTTAGTTTTAGCATGAAAAAGAAAGACGGACATTGTAATTTTGTTTGTCAGTCTGCTGTTTGCCCTTTATTTTTATTAAAAAATAATTTAACAACTAAAAAAAACGCTGACGATAAATATTTGGGCACAAACTAGAAGTGGCTAGCTTTCATAAAAAGTCGTGGGTAAAAAGGACGCGGCCGCAGTCATAGATTACAATAGGGGCCATATCTAATTTCCAAACAGGGGTTTTAGTTTTAGGGGTTCATCTCCTGTTTTTTTTATTTTAGACACACTGCAATGACTTCTATGCTGTATGGTTTTTGATACCTTTGCTTCCATTCAATCACTTTTCCTCGGAAAGAAGCGGAAAGAAGACTACAAAAAAATAAAAAAATAAGTGTCATTCATTCACAATCACAACATTCATCAACCTAAAACGTAGTGATTATATTCTCTTTGCATCAACCTATGATCACAACCGGCTTTATTGTTATATTCTCTTTGTTTGTTATTAATTTCCTGTGCTTCCCTCTTCCCTCTGGCATCGTTCGGCATTTCTAATTTTCTACCCACGTCCCACTCGTCCCGCATTCTCCGCACTTTCTTTCTACTAAGTATTTCGGGCACGCTGTTGTATTCTCTGGTGATTTTTCAATAGTTTAATTGCATTCGTCTTATTACCGGTATGCATTCATATTTTATATCTACTTGTGTTTCAGATATTATTGCAAAGTACAAGCGTACAGTGTTTTTGTGAAGAAGTATTTCTACAATCAACAATGGAGCCAGTTAACTGGAAGATTGGAGACCACGTGCTTGTAAAAATGTCTTTGTTGAACTTCGAAAAGGTTCGAATTCTCGACTTGAAAAACATCACATGCCGAAGGACGTCAGGTAACTATTCTCGTTCTTGTTAGACTTATTTTAGGGCTCCTTCGTGTTTTTGGTTTATCCATGTTTTCTGTCAAAATGACTTCAACGGGTCTTATTTTTTCACTCGGCCCACCTTCAATCAATATAAAAGAAATAGCGCACCTCAACGCTTTTCCATATAAGCATGCGTGACACCGTGCGAAAGGGAAAAAAGCGTGGGACTAAGAGCGGCGTATGCGTATCTATTTATTTTATATTGATCAAAGAGTCCCACATACCAAGAGTCTACTGCAAACAACACAAATGTATTGTCTTTAACTAGAATTGTACTGCTTGCAAACTCTGATGTCTTGGCCACTGCTCTGGCTCATAAAGCTGTGCTTGAGAGATGTGAGGGGCTAAGGTAACAACACATGTTGCATCCCATCCTAGGCCTCCCTCTCTCCCAAAGCACCAGCCTTTTTTTCTAACTCCTTGTAGGACATCTAGTTATCGTTACTAATAAGTAATGGAGTAAAAAAAGTGGTAGGCTACTCCAAAACCAATGAAAACCATTTTGCTATTCTTTATTATATGTGTGACTTGACCAAAGTTTTGTACCTATCTGATAGCAAAATTGATTTAAGGGTGTGGCCATACCATCTTTGGCACTTTGGCAATAGCAATTCTATAATAGCTATCTAGGGAATTCTATTCTAGTCTTGGTTCTATGGCTTTATCAGGGTTTTGATGATTCCGCCAATGTCACAGTTGGAAAAAACACTTCCAAATCAATTCAAGCATCTAAAAATGTATATTTACTAGCTTTTGCCTGTGGTTTTACCTGCATATAAATAAAATGTGTACTGTAACGTCGGTCCTCGGGATCTTGCCTTCAATAATACACAGGATATTTCATAATCGTTATTTATTGTATTTTCTTCATGTTTGTTTATATATTATATAACATATTTAATTTTCTAATAGAGATTGCATGTCTGTCTATCTCGACCAAAAAATGAACTGTCTCTGTCTTAGTTGTTTTCTTAATATCATATTCATATATTTGAATTTATAAAGGAGTTTACATATTTTCTAACCTAAGGCAAGCAACCTCTTTACAGTACATATCCTTTAAAGCTAGAGAAAAAATTGTAATGTTTGGTAACATTGCTATAATTGGTGGGGGCTGATTGAGATTTCAAACTTAAAACTTATTTTTATCAAGATAGAAATGTAGCCTATAGCTTTCAATTATTGAAAGAAGTTCCAGAGATTACCCCATACAATACATAGAAACAAACAAATTTTACAGTAGAGTCTCACTAACTGTCATTGTTATTACTGAGGCCGCTAGGCAGATTGCCATACATTCTGCCTGAAAGACTGTATTGTTAGTGGCGTGGAAGTATGTATGTGTAGGTCTTCTGAGAAAATCCCAGATCCAATGCCAGACCTTGTCTTTGAGCCATCTGCATATCCAAAAGTTGGTTATGTTGAGTCTGTCTCCTACTTCCTGAGACAACTGTATCTTATATTTCTTATCGAATATATACTTTACCGGTATTGTCATTTGTGGACTCTGCTAGTGGCAGGTCAGCCATGTTGATTTCCAAAAGTGATGTGTGTGAGGTACCAGTGTGTTTCCATAGACCCTGTATGAACAGGTGCAGCGGTGGGCTGTTAAGCATAATTTCGAGAGCTGAGGTTGGTGTAGTCCTCATACAGACAGTTATGACTATGCAGGGCATTCTCTGAAATTGTTGTAAATTAGTGAGGTAATAGGTAGAAGTGATACAGTTATGGGATAGAAAGAGAGGCGCCTTGTAGGTGATTACAATTTTAGGTGAGCTGAATTGCACTTTATTGCGTCGTATCAAGAGCTATCTTTCTGTCTTCTGTGATGTGTGAACAAAATGATGGTCACAGCTTAGATAAAATAACAAGAAAATAACTTAGTCAGTGACTGATTGACAGACAGTTATTATAATACTTATAGTTAGTAGTCTGGAATTATTTATTTGAAATTTACTATTTATTAGTTGATAGTTTTCTTTTTTATCAACTTTTACACTGAAAGAAAAGCAGATTGAAAACCTTGCTGAGAATGGCTTACTTCTTGTTGCACCCAACATTGGGAAAGACAGGCTGTATGGCTTGCCCTGGTATAATAGGGAATGAAAGTTTGTGTAGTCTCCAAAGCTAGTTTTCTGTATGTATATATATAAATACCTACCAATTTTCAGCTTTATTCTTTGTTTTAAGATACTAGGGGAGGCCAAACAAAATACAAAGTCAAGTCAAGAATTTATTATATTGTTGGTATATACTCATACCCCGGGTGGGCAGTTCTATTGTATAATAGAGAAGAATGAATAAGGTCTTGTAAACTCCTTATGGTACAATCAGTACAATATGCTTACAAAAGTAATTATTTTAATAAAATAAACATTTCCAGCTCAATACATCATTTAATTTTGCCATCTTTTTGTCAAATTAGCAGCTGGCGAGTTCCCCTAATTATTACTTCCTCCAATGATTGATATACATATAAATATGTACAAGGTTCTTTATGATGACACTATAGCAACATCAAACTCTCTTAGGGTGATGATAGCTAGAGGACGCATTTTAGCAACTGCCAAATTATAAAGTGGAATACAAATCTGTATTCTTTAATAATAATGTCAACTAGTTGCTTTCCATGGGTTCACCCATATTATTTTGATATCAGTACTCACATTTTTTCAACATTGTTTCTTCTTCCTTTATCTTGTCCCATTGTTTGTAGGCGTCAGTATTCTCTTTCCTGGTCTGTCTGTAAGTTCAGCTGTGCCTATTGGTAATGGTAGTTTTAATCTATTTTTATTAAAAACTGGCTTTTCGCCCGTGGATATTTTCGATCAGAATAAAATATAGCCTATGTCACTCAGGGATATCGTAGCTTTCTATTAATGAAAGAATTTTCAAAATCTGTACAGTAGATCCAGAGATTACCCCCTACACCCTCACACACTTTACCTCTTTATAATATTAGTATAGATGAAGCACCAAACCAGCAATTTTTTGTGTGTAAGTAAGCAAGGCAATTTTTTGGACATAGTAAAGAGGTATGTCAACAAGATCATAGCAAATGGCCTTCGATTGCCTCTGCGTACCCCTCTGATAAACTGATATCTGACGATGTGGTGATGGCACGCCACACATAGAGGCTAAAGTGTATGAAGTTGCAATAGGAAAAGGCTCAAATTCATACACTTTACATTAGGCCATAGGTTGTTGTCATATTATTCAAAATACATATTAGCAAATTCTCACAGGATTATTTTAAATAAGTGTAAATAAAGCATAATAAGTATTGATATTAAGATGAAAGAGCAGATTCCCATTATATACAAGTAGATACTAACGGAAATCTTATATTTAAATCAAGATTAATTCAAGTAGAATAGTGAAACAAGTTTTTTAACATTTTTTAAATCTGTACCACATGTGGTTATTTTACATTGCTTTGTATGGGCGCAGCTGGATAGAGGGGAGGAGCACAATGAGACATTAAGACCTCTATATGCTCCTGACATACGACTCGAAGGCCAAAAACTGTTGAACATTCTCGAGCTACATTTATACATTTACTATGCTTCATCTTTTATTATGGCTCCACCAATGTTAATCGGTGGTTCGCCAATGTCAGATATTATAGCCTTTATAGTGTACTAGCATTCTGCCCCTGGCTTCGCCCGTGGATATTTTCAAACAAAATAAAATATAGCCTCTAGGTAGCTTCCTATTTGTAAAATTATTTTCAGAATCGGATCAGTAGTTTCAGAGATTACCCTCCACATACACACAGACTCACAAAACGTTGGCTTGCCTGCACTACCCCCTATCCCTACAGCTACCGCAATCTCTACCCCTACCCCTACCCTTAACCCCTATCTCCTACCACTAGCACTAACTTTGGATATTGTTCATACAAAAATACTAAATTTGCGATAACAAAATACTTACATTTTGAAACTCATGATATCTTTCGAATGGAATGTCTGAATTGAATAATTCAAAAAATGATATAAAGGTATTGAAGCAGTCGTGAATATGATATAATTTATTTTGATAATAAAAGAACACTTTGTGACATAACTATAATAATTAGACATATATTATGCTGTCACGACACTTTGTAGATAATGATGTGTTCTGCAAAGTCGTAGTATACATTATTTTGTTCTATCATCAATAGTATTCGCAGCGCACGCGATGTAAAGAATTTTTAGTTCATTTTTTACACCTTGGGTTACATTTTTTGGGTTTTTGTAAGGATCCCTAATTTTTTTGAAAATATAGTATAGCATATCTCACCTGGGGTAGTGTAACTTCCCAATAGTGAAAGAATTTTTCAAATCGGTCCAGTAGTTTCGGAGCCTATTCAATGCAAACAAACAATCAATCAAATTAGGGTCCAAAATCATTTACTATACCTTTACTTATATTATGGTATTAACACATGTCATGTATTGTGCTTTACAGGTGGTAAGTGCAAGAAGATCTTGGTACTGTACTATGTACATTTGATCTACAAAGACATCTACATGTGGATCCCAGAAAAGACTATTAAGAGAATTTGCAGGATGTAATTTCACTACTTTTTGGTGAGTGTAATACTAATTTATTTTATCTATTCATTAGCAGTTGCCTGCGACTTCGTACGCGTTGTATTGAATACAACGTTTACACCCCTATTTCAACCCCTTAGCTTGATGTTATATAGCCTATAACCTTCCTCAATAATTGGGCTATTGAATGCAAAAATATTTCTTCAAATCTGACTGTAATTCCAGTCCAGAGATTTGATTCAAACAAAATCTTCAGCTTTGTAACTAATATTATAAATCATGTGATATAATCTTGAACTCTTGGACTTGTGTCCATGTTTAGGGTCCAAGCAATAATATTAAAATTACTTTCTTAAATCTTTGATATAAAAATACATACACCTCAGTTTTTACTTTACATACACAGACAGCTTTTGCTCTTTTAACCTTCCTTTGGGAAAAAAGTATTTGTGTAGTTTCTAAATATTTCCTGAAAAGTACCCTTGAAGCTTTAGTTATTTTTCGAGGAAAATATTTTGAATGCTTTAAATATGGTTCAGTACATGCGTTTTATGACATAGCCATAAAAAGGGGTGGAAATTTTTGATTGGTTAACGTTTATGAATAATGCACCGCCCCTTTAGGTCGTATCGTGATATTATTAACCTTCCTCAAAGGACTGGTAGTTCCTGAGGTTAACGCGTTCTAACATACAAACTCTTATACTCGGCTTCTAAACATGATGTAGTCCAAGATCCCAGTCACCCCAGACACGTGATTTTAGGAAGGATGAAATTTTTAGGATCGGTAGTATAACATAAACTTAGAAAGGAATGGATACTGCATACGAACGAAAAAATTCAGTGACTCGTTCCTGTGTCGTACAGCCAAAAAGTGGAATGAACTTCCGGCGTCGGGCTTTCCTCCTTTCTACAACCTTGGGTCCTTTAAGCGAAGCGTGAAAAAGCATCTACGGCATAGTGGGCGCGACTGGCGGACTGTATTAAGATCTGCCAGTCGCGCGCATTCATGGACCAGCCACCTATGCTTAACAATCAGGCGGTGGCAAGGTCACATGTCGTCTTCTCTATAAAAAAAAAGCGGGGCCGTTTTACAGGTAGTAGGTATCAAAGGTGGAAAGAAATCATGCTAACCTACGTCAAAGTAGGAAGGCTGGTTTTTACATATGTCATATATGATATTGTTATAAACAAACATATACAGTTGCCAGACACTTCCTAACTTTTAACAGACAGTAAAAAAATGTGCGGGAACTTACGTCATTTTAGGAAGGCTGAATTTTATATATATTAAGTATAATATTTTCCAATGAGCCAGACAAATCTGACGGGCCAAACATCCTAAGTAAGTTAGCATGATTTTTTTCCACCTGTAAAACGGCCCCGCTTTCAGCTTCGCGAGTATTCATTCCTTTCTAAGTTTATGTTATACTACCGATCCTAAAAATGTAATCTTTCCTAAAAACATGTAAGTCTGGGGTGACTGGGATCTCACTCTAATAGGTCCATGTTTAATACCCGTAAACCTTCCTTGTGAAACCAACCTATCTAAATAGTGAACACCGCAATAAAACTCGTTCAGTACTTTTTGAGTCTATAAGGCATAGACAAACTGACAGATATACCAACATCCATTATTATATACAAAAATAACTTATCACTCTGGATAGACCTGCTAAAATTTAAACTTCCATAACTTTCCTCCACTTTTAGTTGGTAATGTTTAAGAAAATCCTACTAGCTTTTAAAGCTGCAGTGGTATGCAGTAGTTTTGTAATTTACAAATTAACAAACTCACACTCTTATTGGTATAGAAATGGTGTTTAGGTTACAAAATGTATCATTGGATGTAAAAGTTTATTACTTTTTGATACAACCTGCTCCCTTTAATCTTATCATTGTTTTTTTTCAGATTGTACTACTTTCGTAGTACTACGTCTTTGCCACACAATTTGGAAGGCTTATAAAAATATGGCAACTAAGTTGTATCCTAGCTCAACCACATATCTTGTATTTGTAATTAAAAGTAATTATTCAAAAATCGTAAAGATTGCAGCCTATTTAAAATTGAATTTAATTACTTACAAAAAGCTCTCTGTGAAGTCTTCTGTATGTTGCCATTTTTCCTTTTTTAGTGAGATTTTTTTTAAGTTATATTTTTTAGTTTTGCCCTTTGAAGAGGCACAGAGTTGGGCCCAATATTATAAATTACATTGTAATTGATGTTGTAAACTTTACAATGTAAAGTGTCTAATATATGTACATCACAATTTGCTACTATTAAACAAATTAAATTCATAAAATTTTCTATGATTATTATATTCTTATGATGTCTACTAATAAACATAGATGATTGTTTAGCTTTTTAAAAGTATAGATTTGAGCTCAGTTTTGATACATCACTTGATTCTACAGAGTACATATTTTATTTAACAAGGCACTCAGTGGCTGTGTAATTTCTAGAAGGGATTATGAACATACTGTCTTTGTGGACTTTATCTTTAAATTAAAAAAAAACTACATCCATACATACCACAGAGCATGGAATTATCTTTGCATACTTCTCATGCTTCAACCACATCTATTTTTTAATAGTAAAGTGTGTTCTAAAATAGTAGGCTGCCATAGAGCCTCTTGGCAAATAAAAGTCTCTGTACATTCATCCATTTCAAAATTGCAAGAACCTTATTACACTTAGAATGTCCCCTTGATCTATCAACTTAGTTCCTCTCTAGTTTGTCTAGGAGAGGTGGAATATGTATATTTTTGTACGTGTTTTGTAAACAATAAAACTATGTTTATTAGTAGTTAGTTTATATATTGATTAAACTTTTTTGTAATAATATTTGATGTTGTAATACTAGTAAATTATGTATGACATAAATATCTTGAATATAAAGTGCCAAGTTTAGTACTATGCACAGGATCTATTCTAAGTCTAACAATGCCTTTAGTTGTATGAAGAAGTTCCCACTATTTTATATACCATTATTATTTGCTTATTAATATTATTTTATACTTATATAAAGTTTCTTGGGCAATGCTTTAATTTTTTCTTGTCAAAATTATTTGAAAATAATATAATTTAAAAGTTGCTTTAAGCAATATGTTGTGTTTAAAAAAAATATATGTTTATGTTATGCTTTTCTATAAAAAATTGATATGTAAGTGAAAGGGTACTATCATAGGTTCATTTTATGATGGTATGAGTGATAAACTACAAATGAAGAAAAATGTTGTTCCTAATATTACAAATTACTAAGTACAGATTGATAAAACAATATTGAAATAAAAGCTTTAGATTTATGCTGTTAAATATCCCAAAAGTTAACATTTGTAATTAATATCATACATACCATTGTATGTTGAACAGAGTGTAATAAGTATTTTGATAGTGAACATGCACTATAAAAGTTTTTTGTTATACTTTAGTGAGTGGGAATTCCTACCTTTATAATAAGATATATGTTAAAAGTTAAGTACAACGAACAAAGTGTATTCCATTAGTAGTCGTAAGTTGTTTAAATATTAAAGCAGACACAACTTTATTTTGTATACTTAGAGCTTTGATCAAGTAAATACTATAATTTATGATCGACCAAAAATTGTAATTTGTGTATTTCTTTTTTGTTCCTTAATGATATTATTTATACTAAACATATCAATGTCTTATTTTCTGGTGTAAGATTTCAAAAGCTTAATAAAAAATCAAAATCATTTTAGATTTGGAGCAAACGTTTTGTCATGCCACTCATAGCTTCAAATAGTGTATTTTTAACACGAAATTTAATTAATACATTAAAACGAAATATTACCAAGAGCAGGCCATTTATAATATACGATTCCACGTCTCGCCTTGGTGCATAGCACACGCGCCCGCGGAGACATGAATGATGAATCCGGTTTAATCCCGTCCGCGCTGTGATAGTTGTGATTAATAAGACATATCACAGTCGGCGGGATAATCTTAGCTACCGATTTATCGGCACAAGATCAAACACTGGACATTGGCAGAATTGCGACGATAAGTCAGCACTGTTGCCATATATCAAAAAATTGAGAAATTAATTTATCATAAATTAGTAAAAGCTATTTTATTCCTTAATTAATTTATTTTATTAAACTTTAGAAATCTCATACCACAAGTAGGACAACAACTTCAAAACTTTTTCTAGACTTGACTCAGGATGCACAGTTTTTTTACCAAATAAGAGAAATTTAAAATACTTTAGTT
This sequence comes from Nemapogon koenigi, assembly GCA_963924495.1. NCBI lineage: Eukaryota > Metazoa > Arthropoda > Insecta > Lepidoptera > Tineidae > Nemapogon > Nemapogon koenigi. The sequence continues at coordinate 25,803,227 of OZ004629.1, forward strand.
AATAAATAGTTCAGCTACATGTCCAATCTAATCACTACTGATAAATATATGTAAACTCCACTCATAATATTTTTATATGCTGATCCAATTCCTGTATACTTGATCAAAGACTGAATAACATTCCTTCCTATTATTTCATAGTATTTTTTTTTCTTTTCTAAATGTGTAACTAGAAAAACATCCAATATATTTGTATTTTATGTTTTCATAAACATTTCAACCCTTTATTTAAAAATACTCTGAATTTGTTATTATTTAAATTACTTAAATTATTAAATTAAAAGAACTATTTTTTTTATATTGTGATCTCAGTCTCCAAATATTACTTTAGATTTAAATTCTCCTATTCCAGTGTTTTAAATACTATTAGTGTAAGTGTAACAATATAGGCCTATAGGGTAAGGACAGAAATTGAGGTCTTTAAGTAAATGTGATTTGATACCTATTTACTTCTTTAGTATCTATTGTAGATACTAAATCTAGTTGTATTTCGCTTTAATATTTATAATAAATGTATACGTAAAATTGTGATCTTTTATTTTGTTTTTATCATCACGCCTTTTATCCCAAGAGGGGTAGGCAGAGACAATCAAAAGTCATTTGCTACGATCCTGACATACTTACCTCTTTCGCTTCATTTATGTTTAATATAAGTACCTACACCTAGGTTGTTCTCTGCCAGCATTTCTTTTCACTTCAGCTATATAAACCTTTTTATCAAACTTTCATTCTTCATTTCACTCACAACATCATCTATCACTTTGCATTCTTCTCATATGACATTGTTCTTGATGCGGTCAATACGCTTTATATCACACTTTCTACATATAGACCTCATTTTCACTGCATTTATCTTACCTTCATGCTTCTTATTCCATATCCATGTCTGATGGACAGCAAACAATATTTAGAACGAAAATCTAAGTCCCGCCCGGCCCTTAGCGCCCCTTTTGTTCCATTCTGACTAAAGTTTTTACTTTTATATTCTGACCTAATGTATAACAGGCTTGGCTTTGGCCTTTAGTATGCAATCCGTCCAAGACATGGCCTCTATTGGCCTCAAACAATGACGACATGGCTGTATAGTTTTACATAGACCTTTGCCTTTTCCTCGGAAAGAAGACCACAAAAAAAATGTAAAACCTCTCTGAGTGTAAAACATTGTTTATTCTTTTAAAGCAAAGGATGCATGAGATATAGAGACAGCAAATAATAGTCATAGTGTAGTTACATTGGTAAAAAATATTATTCAATTATATGTCGTCTTAGATTTACTCACTGTCGTTTAAATTGATTGATTCTTATTGAAGAAAAATAAAACGGATTTGACAAATAAAAATGGATGAAGAGGAAATAATGGTTTTTCTGAAGCAAGATCTTATACACTAAAGACGTAATTTCATTGATTTTGACTTAAGAATACTACAAAACTGAAGACATAATTTTATTCGTTTAACATGAAGAATTTACATGAAGAGATTACTTGGATATGAAATACTGAAGACGAGGCTGCATGGATTTTTCTTTTGCCTATCCCAGAAATAAGTATGTATGTACTTGGCTTAGGCCTAGACTTTGAGTATTTACCAAAAGAGACGTGACGGGTATAAATCATCGAACAAAATTTTCTGCCATTTTTGGCGGGGGGGGGGGGGGGGGGGGGAGGTAAACGCCTAGTACTAGCCCCTGTACCACTGTATTTTTCTGTCGTTTTATTGTCGCAACGGATTTTACGTTATATGATGATTATGTTAAAATACAAACATAATAATTATAATTAATGATTGGAAACACTAAGTTTGACGCCCTAGATCGCCTTTCCCGTTTAAAACATCACAATTAACTATTTTCTTAGAGCTCTGTCTCGCGACACAAAACGATACCAACGAAATCTAAGGTAACCAAAGGCACCTGGTCAGTATAACTGGTCAAAGGGGGAAAAATTGGCGAAAGGGGAAGCCCGTCTATGGCCCCTCCATAGGCTTAGTACTCTATGGGCCTAGATAATGAAGACATGGCTTTATGGTTACATAGACCTTTGCCTTTTCCTCGGAAAGAACACTACCAAAAAAAAAAGGGATGAATTGATTGAATCTGAGGATTGAATAAACAAAAAATTATTTATACATAACCCCAAAAAATATTAGTATAATAAAATAAAATAAATCAGTATAATTCAAAATATAACTCAGAAAGAACAAACGGTACAAAGAAATGTGAGTGAACACAACTTCGCGCACTAGGGTGACCAACTAGGACTTCCCGCTTATTATTGTAAATGTTTATATTATCTTAATAATAAACATAAAATTTACTTAAAATAGTATAGACTTCCAATATTGCAGCCCTGCGGCGGCATTGCTGTCCGTACAATCCAAACTAAGGAATATACTACTCTCTACCGAGATCCAAACCGTACAAAATGGTCCGTCAATTTTGAATTTCATATTGCGCTTGCGTGAAAACTTTTATTTTTATTTTTCAGACGTATTGATTGCTACGAGATTGATCGTAAATGTTCTTCAAGTAGTTTAGTTGTAACTCCGTACGTTACGGAACGTTTAGTTTAATTCAGCAGTCGGCAGTTATCTGTGTTGTTTAGTTACATTGCGTATGAACTCTCATCAAAATCAATCATGGTAAGTAAAATTTTCTCTTATATCTAAGTATCATGATATTCATGATTTATGTACATATTTCTTTATTCCCTTAATTAATTCATTTTTCATGATTCTTAGCCATTAAGGTTGGACATTCAAAGGAAGGTGACAGTGCAGTCAGACCGGGTGAAGAGCTTAGATTTCCATCCAACAGAGCCCTGGTTGATGATATCTCTGTACAATGGAGATGTTGATATTTGGAATTTTAAAAGTGACATCAAAATCAAGACCTTACAGGTAAGACCTTTACTTTGCCTAATACCAACTAAACCAACTTAGATTCGCACAAACCAATCAATAAAATAGCTGCCATTTTGTCTTCCTTATATATAGTTGCATATAGGTACTTACTAATACACACACGTCTCACATTATAGATACTATGCAATTCTAGACTATCCTAGTCATGTTGTCTCTTTCCTGTCACTACAAAATGGCCGCTTGCATTTGTTCTGTTTTAAACTTAAATCAAGACTGAAAAAAAGTTAACATCTATTTCAATTGATACTTATAAATACAGGTGTTATTGTACATTTTAGGTCTGAGAAATTGAAATTTTCATTGGAATTGAAAAAACTCAGTAATTCTTATTAATTTGATGCCACACATACTTTCTCATTTGTTATATCAAGAACATACACAGCAAAATTGCCAACCATTGTCTAAAATTAATATTCTGCAATCACAAATTACAAGTTTGTTAACTTGTAGTTTGTGATTGTAACTTGTAATTATATAAAATGATTAATATTATTTAAAACAAAGTTTGTAAATGTATATTTTAAATTTAAAGTGATCAAGGTTTCCATACAATCTATATATCTATTATCAAACCTTCTATCCCATAAAGGATAGGCAGTGACAATCAAATGTTATTTGTCCTGACATACCTCTTTCAACTCCTTTATGTTATCATATCTTTCAAACCATCCTCAGTGTTTGTGTCTACTCTATAAAATAAATTATATATATAAGTGAACTTAATCCTTAATCTATACCTACCTACTAATATTATAAACGCCAAAGTGTTTGTTTGTCCTTCTTTTACATAAAAATATATATCATTAGATTTTTTAGCACATTGATGGTTGGAAGGCTGGAGTGTGACAATCCACCTTTTTTAGGTGTAAGTAGTTGAATATTTTTTATAAAACAAATTAATGGAATTGTTTGACCATTTGCTCAGCTTGATTGACCTCCAATTAGTTTCATTTGACCACCTCTATAAAAAAAGTTGTGACAAAAAATTCGTCCTCTGCCAGCATTCCCTTCATTACATTTATAAAGACATGGATCTTGAAGCAACGAGAACACTATGCTGTGATGTTTCTTTCAAACAATTCTAGCAATTTCTCAATCTGACAGGAGAGTTGACTTGGTTATTCAAACAATAATGAAATCATTGACAAAACAAAGTTGATTTGACGTCTCACCTTATTTGCCTTGTCGAAGTATGGTGTCGAATTTTCATTTGATTATGTTTTTTTATTTTAGGTTGGCGAAATGCCGGTGAGGGCTGCCAAGTTTGTTACGAGAAAAAAATGGGTGGTTGCAGGTTGTGATGATATGTTTATAAAGGTATTCAACTATTATACTTTGGAGAGGATTCACTCCTTTGAAGCCCACACTGGCTACATCAGATGCATCTTAGTTCACCCAAATCAACCTTATATTTTCAGTAGCAGTGGTAAGTTATTTGTATTTATGTATTATATGGAAATATACTTTACTTTTATAATATAACCCAATTTCAATCACCATGCACTGTTGTTCCTAAACAAAATTCGAGAGGTGTCGTTGGACACCAGGTTTGAACAAAGTTCCTTTCGCTATATATTATGTATAAATAATAAAACAGTAAAAAAAATTAAGAAATGGCAATAAATTTTTATTGTATTTATTAAGTAATTAATTTTTGTTATTAATTATTACAATTCATTCAGTACATGTAATACATATACATAGACATACACTTGTAAACATACAATGAATATAGCACTACATACATGGCTGTAATGTACTATAGCATAAGTGTCGTGACGGTCGAAGTGTTACACATTTTCAGGCTAGCTCTCATTCGCCAATTGTTTGGAGTGTAACGTGCGATAAGGAACTTCGTTCCAAAAAAGAAATGAGAGACGACAGATTTTGGTCAACTTTGTATTTTCCTTAAAAATAAAAAGTGTGAAAAAAAATTATTTACTGCACTTGGATTAGACACAAGATTTTACAAAACATGGGCTAGATGCCCATAATTTTTTTGTAGAATCAATTTTATGTACAGTAGAACCTCGATTATCCGAACCTCTATCATCCGAACCCTCAATTATCCGAACGATGACTTAGTAACGTTGGCACGAAAGATGCCGTGGCAGCGAGCAACAATGTATCTTTGCAAGAATCGCGGGCATGCGTCATCGAGAAACTGAAAGAATGTGCCGGAAGCAACTTTTGAGACGACTTCTGCTAGACGATGGAACTGGATGTAGCGTCGTTACGTTCTCGAAGGCACTAAACCTGAAGCATTGCTGCTATATGATAGCTGATGCATGGGATTCTTTGACCGAAATGCTCGGAAGAAATTGTGGATCCTTCCTGAAGGGCCGGAAGTTGAAGAAGAGAGTGTTAACTTGGAGAAAATCGATCTCCACAAATTCGTTGACTTATTCGGCAGTATTCCAGGATTCACAGACTGCGATAAAGACGATGCCGTGGTTGGGTTGGTTAAACCTAGGGTTGCCATACGTCCGGAATTTTCCGGACATGCCCGGTAATATAAGTATTTGTCCGGAATGCGGGGGGAATCCTAAACCGTCCGGAATTTCTACAATTAAGTAGAGTGAAATAAAAAAAAATCGAAAATTTGCATTATTTTTACACATGCACAATGCATAACGACATTAATATTATATTTACAAGAAAGTCCGGAATTTTCATTAAATGTCAGGAATTTTCTCCGGAATTTCGATTTTTTGATCTGGGAACCCTAGTTAAACCACAATGCTAATGATCCTGGGTATCAAATTTTAGACGATGATGAAATTGTTTCATCCCTAAAAAATCAAGATGACGACCACGACAACGACAGCAGTAGCGACGAAAGCGTGGATGCACCGAAAAATCCTTCGCATGCGGAGGGCATTTGACGCTTTTGAGACGGGTCTCGAATTGTTCAAGAGACAAGAAGAATGTTGCGTATCTATCCCAATTGATTCAGATAATCGAGGTTCTACTCTAATATTGTAGAAAAAGTGCTATTTGCCGAAACACTTTCCTTATTCATGCGAGATGGCATGGCATTTTCAGTTATTGTCAGAAAATAAAATATATTATTCACTTCTTCTAGACGATTTGCTGGTCAAAATGTGGGACTGGGAGCTGAACTGGGAGTGCTTACAAGTGTTTGAAGGGCACACCAATTATATCATGCAGATAGCTTTAAATCCAAAGAATACCAACTTGTTTGTTAGTGCCAGTCTTGATACAACATTGAAGGTACTTAACCAAATTATTTTGCCAATTTGAAGCCTCTTTCGAGATTTGTTATTTATTTATTTATTTATTTATTTATATATATTTGGGAAACAAACAGTATACAGAATAACAAATTTCATACACAACATTAATAATACATATTAACCAACAAGGTTTCCACACATTAATTACACAAATAGGTACACAAACACATTATAGAATACAGAATAAAAGACACGAGAATTAAAAAAAAAAATTAATCAAAACTTAAAAAACAAAAACCAGTCAGTTATCATAGTTAACATTCAGGGCTTTCTTAAACTTAGGAAGAGTGCTACCGAATATATCCACGTTACCAAATCTCTCATTAAAAACATTACAAGTACGGTTGATGAACATATTGGCATGTAATTTGGTTTTACATAATTGTAAACCAAATACTTGCTTAATCCTACTATTGATACGAGGACATCTGAATTCAAGCATATTCAAAAGAGAAGGAGAATCTACGAAGTTGTTTATTATTTTATATAGAAATATTTATAATATTTACAAATATTTGAAATCAAATTGTCTTCAATGACTATTTATAGTATTTATTTATTATTATGTATACTAGCGGGCCCGGCAGACGTCCTGCCCAAACGTTGGCTTGCCTGCTATTTACTTTCCTTCGTCCGTGGAAAACAACTACCAATACCACTACCACTACCCCTACTTCTACTCCAACCCCTACCACTACCGCTACCCTACCACTACCACTACACCTATCTCTACTCCTACCACTACCACTACCACTACTCCAACCACTACCACTACCCCTACCCCTACTCCAATTTCTACCACTACCGCTACTATCCTATGTCCGTCTCCTGGCTCTAAGCTACCTCCCCACCAATTTTCAGCCAAATCGGTATAGCCGTTCTAGAATTATAAATAACCTAACTAACCTAACCTGGCCTACCGACTCTGGAATTAAGACATTTCCGTGGTAGAAAGTATAATACAGCGCCATCTATTGACGTTTGCAAATACATTTTAGTACATATGTAAAAATCAAGATGACGCCACATATTCACAATTATAAATTATAATTATTTAGCTACTCCAACCCCTACCACTATTCTATGTCCGCCTCCTGGCTCTAAGCTACCTCCCCACCAATTTTCAGCCAAATCGTTACAGCCGTTCTTGAGTTATAAATGGTGTAACTAACTATTACATATATAGATTTTATTATTTAATCTAGAAGTAACTTTATGAGCTGCAAATAATAGAAATTTAGGACTAAATAAATTAAAAAACAATGGCATAGTGGCAAGAATACTGGCTGCATGTTCTCGCTGAATAGATATACTAATTCTCTGAGTGAAGAAAGAGCCAGCACTCAGATTTTTGGAGTTGTTTTATATAAAACTAGCAGGCCCTGCAGACGTTGTCCTGCCCAAACGTTGGCTATTTACTTTCCTTCGTCCATGGAAAACAACTGCCACTGCCACTGCCCCTGCCCCTGCCCCTGCCCCTGCCCCTGCCCCTGCCCTGCCCCTACCCCTACCCCTACTCCAACCACTACCACTACTCCTACCCCTACTCCAACTCCTACCACTACCGCTACTATCATATGTCCGTCTCCTGGCTCTAAGCTACCTCCCCACCAATTTTCAGCCAAATCGGTACAGCCGTTCTTTAGTTATAAATGGTGTAACTAACTGACTTTCTTTTATATATTATTACGACATCACATTAGAAACCTCAAAAATAACAGTATTTCTCCACTATTTAATGGATGTTATTATACATATAAACCTTCCTCTTGAATCACTCAATCTATTAAAAAAAACGCATCAAAATCCGTTGCGTAGTTTTAAAGATTTAAGCATACATAGGCATATAGGGACAGAGAAAGCGACTTTGTTTTATACTATGTAGTGATAGTGATGTGTTTTTCAATTCTTATCAGGTTTGGCATTTGGGCTTGGGTACACCCAGCTTTACTCTGCAAGGGCATGAAAAGGGCGTCAATTGTGTTGAGTATCACCCTGGCGCTGTTAAGCCCTATATCATTAGTGGGGGTGATGATCGTTGTATCAAGATATGGGACTATCTCACCAAACTGTGTGTCTATACCTTGGAAGGTTAGTAGCATATAAAATTTTCTCACTGTCTTATTTATCACCGTCAGAGGAGACCTTGGCTTATTTTTCTGGAGTTAAGAATATCAAAGGTGATCTAGGTACATAATAGAATTCACCAATGAATCTATCTATCTATCATCACGCCTTTTATCCCAAGAGGGGTAGGCAGAGACAAATACAATTTGTTACGATCCTGACATACCTCTTTCGCTTCATTTATATTAATTATACCTATCATACATGCTCGTCGATTATGTGCCCTCCAAAGCATGAGCAGTCGATTAAAGCACATATTCTTAAAAAAATTGGTGCTTAGCATTTTTTTAGGAACGAGTGGGAATTGAACCCGGGACCTCCCGGTTTCAAGACAACGCTCTACCAATAATTAGCTATAGTAGTTTATTTAATAGATAATATCATATATTTTAAGAAAACGTTAACTATAACTTGCTTTTTCTAATCGTATTACCTGCATGTATCGACTTGAAACTTGGTTACAAATATTTTTCAAAACATAAAATAACCCTTAAGAAATTGTTAAATTGGGTATGGGGAAATATTTTTACGGAACTGGGAAGATATTACATAATAGGTACCGAATTTATACTTTTTTGAACTTCTGACTGAGGGGGAATTTACGGGGGTAAAAGATAAAATTAAGGGAAATCTCTGCGTATTTACATAAATTACGTCATTATATTCCTAATTCTACGCGAACGAAGTCGCGGGCAACAGCTAGTGTTCAATAAAAGTACACCTAGGTCGTCCTCTGTCAGTATTTCCTTTCACTTCAGCCACATAAACCTTTTATTAATTTAAATGTATATATTTCTAAGGTCACACATCGAACGTAACAACTGTGTCATATCACCCGGAGTTGCCGATAATAATGTCCGGTTCTGAAGACGGATCTATTAAGTTTTGGCATGATAGCACCTATGTGTTGGAAGGCGCCTATAGTTATGGATATGACAGAGCTTGGACTATGGCTATCCAACGGGGCATATCTGAAGTGGCTATTGGGTAAGTCATTAGAGCGCTGTGACGTTGACTGGACGTGATATTTATTTATTTATTCAGACCCATCAACAGTTGTTACAGTAACACACTTATATAATTACAGATGAATACAACATTTAATAAATATCATGTTTTAACCAATTAAAAAAAGGAATAATAAAACAAACAAAAAAACAGATCAATTATAATACTAAACACTTTAAGTATGGTATTCTAGAACGTGGCACTCTTTTTTTCTTCTTTTTTATCTCTTCACTGTTGCCTTACAGCGTGACAGCCTCACACAGTGTATACTGTAATGGTTGTACAATTTAGAGATCCTTACCAAGCTAGAATTGGACCCTAACACAGTCCTGCGGAAAGGAGCTTTACAAGTAGGGGATACTTCCTTGGTGCTTGAAATCTTACACAGCTGAGGAGATCCAGAAAGTCAATTTTGTTATTTAGAAGCTTGTACATGAAAGTAAGGCCCAGCAAAGTATAACGCCCTTCCAACGATATTATTTTAAATTTGTCTAGTTTGTGTTGATAGAAATCTGAAGCACGTACTTTGGCCCTACCATATGAAGGAGACAAGTGCCAGAGGAAGCGCTTCTGAACCACACTCCAATATACCTACTGCGTACTACACACGTAGACGTGACTATATTATGTATAGAGGTATTAAGTTTCTTGTTACGTGTCACTAGTACCACGTCATACCGGTGCCACGTCATTCACGATACATATTCGGTTAGGATGCAGCACGAAACCGCACTTATTAGTAATATAAATATGAAAGTGTGTCCTTCATTCACGGCAAAACAGAACAATAAATCGACGTGATTTTTTGTACAGAGATGGGTGGAGCTTTTACAGCTTATTCAAAGCAGAAAGCTATGTAAATAAATCTAGGAAATATATTTTAACGTATTTGTTTAACCTACTAATAAAACTGTCGTATCGATTTGAAACTGTGATTATACAATAATTTGGTACCATCGAGCTGATCATGATCCATGGAGCCAGGAGGTGGATTTGATTTGTTTTGATTATTATTAAACAATATTGTCTACTATGGTTCCATTCAAACCTTACTAACTTAATATTTCTTTCAGGTATGACCTTGGGGCGATTTTGGTGAAGATTGGCAGACACCAACCCCCTATAAGTATGGATGTTAGCGTGGAAACGATTATTTTTGCCAAAAATAACGACATACAGCAAGTCGATCTCATGATATTGACTTACGGTAATCTATATTTATACAAATACATAAAGTTCAAGAGTTTGTATGTTTGTACGCGCAATTGTCAGGAACTACCAGTCCGATTTGGAAAAATATTTTTGAGGTAAATAGCCCGTTTATTTAAACAATATAACACCACGCTACGACTTAAAGGAGCGGAGCACTAACCATAAACGTCAACCAATCAAATAAATATCACGAGATGCAGAAAAATAGCTAGTCTAAACATATTTTGAACCCGTATACATAACAATATTATAGTACGATCGGCCCCGTATTACATATCTCGGTTACTAACAAAAAGCGATGGTAACCGTCCACAGATTATAAATCACTACATATTATAAGACTAAGTCCCACAAAGATGGGATTTTTAACACATACATAGCTTGTGGGCCTGAGTGAGGATTGTATCCAGAAAACAATATCTTGTGGCGGCACATCGCGTCGATAGATGTCGCACCGTTACTAACTCATTGAAACCTGTATCGCGCCATTGAAAATATTTAATAGATTGGCATATATGCAACTTTCCAACGATGTGCGTAGGGGAGTATTCCTTTTACTCATGATCGTTGTATTGTTGTATGTATTGCCATTTCTATACTGGTGACCCCGTATGAACACAGCCTGTTCAGCCACATTACATGCCCCCGCATCCTACTCCCACTTCCCACTGACGACATGTCAGTCCTTACCAGGTCCTCCCGTGCACGCTCTGATGACGACAGGTCATTCCCACATCACGACATGTGATTCCGCACTGCAGTCCATCACAGCTGACAAAGCTAAAATGGATGTTGGTTTCATACTGTATCGACCTCTGGTCTGGGAATGGAGTCATGTGGCGGCACATCGCGTCGATAGATGTCGCACCGTTACTAACTCATTGAAACCTGTATCGCGCCATTGAAAATATTTAATAGATTGGCATATATGCAACTTTCCAACGATGTGCGTTGGGGAGTATTCCTTTTACTCATGATCGTTGTATTGTTGTATGTATTGCCATTTCTATAATCTAATTCCCACTGGAATATTTTTTTTTATTATTATCTACCCGTGCATTTTTACTAGGATTTTTTTTCTTTTAGGAAGAGAAAAAAAAGACAATGTGTGCATCAAACTGCCAGTTATAGACTTGGGTACTTGCGATATATTGCCGGAAACCCTGTCTTACAATTACAATTGCACGTTGGTTGCCGTTTGCGGCGAAGGTGAATACATCATATACACTGCATTGGCTTTGAGAAGTAAAGCATTTGGCGACGGTCTGGAGTTCGTGTGGGCCTCGAGCAGTTCAGATTATGCCGTTATGGAAAACTCTAATACAGTGACAGTGTACGAGAATTTCAAGGAAAATGAGTCCTTTGAACCTGATCTTGGAGTGGACGGTGGGTATATATATAGTTTTTATTTTTGAGTAGCGACTCCGCCCCGGCTTCGTACGATTACAACAATTTGAATAAGTACATAGATACGCTCTTAACAACTTAACTACAGTGGAATCTCTATAACTCGAATCTCGTTAAGTCGTCATCCTCAGTAAATCGAAAATAAATGCCATTCCCTTCCGCTGAACCCCTAATTACACAGTATCTCGAATTATTTAGACTTAGAAACTCCAACAAAATGTTATCTCCCTGCGAGGTATTAATAGTACATTTTAATACTCTTTAACTCGAATTGCCAAAAAGCAAACTCTGTAAGTCGTAGTTCACAAAATATTATCACTTCTTACTTGGGATTCTTCGAAACTCATAGCAATAAAATCCAAAAGGAATATTCAGAGCCTCTAATCTATTGTTTACGACTTGCACACGCGCATGCAAAGAATGAATACATTTATTAAACTTTCTAAGAAACACAGATGTTTTGTTTTTTCATTATTGGTCACTTGGGTTACTACTGGTACATTAACTGACGTTGAAATCATTGATTTAGTTAATCAGAATGGAGATGACGATGATCATACAGATCCAGCAGATTTTAAACTATTGGCGTCAAATAAAGAAGCGAGAGCAGTAATTGATACATTACGAACTTACATTGAAAGATGTAATGATATCGAGGATCATGTATTCGGTTCATTATATGAACTAGAAAAAAATAATTGATAAAAAATCTGTAAATGGATTGAATCATAAGATTACAGATTTTTTATCAATTACATCGATATCATCTTTCAATGTAAATTCGTAATACTTGACTCATATGTATGTAATTTGTCTTAATAAATGTTCTTAAAATTGCACCTTTTTATGTCGAAATTTGATCAGTTAAACTCTTCATATCTCGAAATTCTTGTTAAGTCGAAAACTCATTATCTCGATTTCCCTTGACATTCGAGCTATCAACAAAACTGTATTAACAAAAGACATAATTATGCTACCGCCGAATCAATCTATCTAAAAGCATAGTGCGAATAAATTGGTTTATTCGTAAATTACAGTAACATAAACACCTAACCCAGTTGTATTCTAGTTGATCGTTGCGTAAATGACATTTTTGGTATGAATCAGTGTCAATGTCATTAAAACTGTTTTATTTATGCCATTTTTAATTCCTTAGTTGTTCGGCACGGGCGCTAACGTCAGTTGTGAGTTTAGTTGCGTTTTGAGAGCATTTATTGTTAAAATGTCGCAAATAATACAATAATAAAATTCAAAAGCAACGGATGGACATAACTTCGGCCCTACAACTATGTAAAAAAAAATCACGCTGTTTTAACGTAAAAAAAGGATCCGCTTGTAAGCTGTAAGGAAATCCGTGAAGAAAAAAAAACCCATTTATAATATTAGTACAGATTTATATAAGTTTATGATTGCAGGCATATTTGGGGGATTCATGCTGGGCGTGAAGTCGTTGGGTGGAAAAGAGATTTCGTTCTACGACTGGGATCGTGTTGAGTTGGTTACACGGTGGGTATCTTTCTTTTTTACAATCAAACGATCTTTAACAATCTCAAATTATCAATGAATGAGTACCTACCAATTCTACCGATCACAATTTTTTTTTACGTTTCACGTGGCAAGCTTTTGTAAACAAAGTTTCACCAAACTCCATTGATTTTCTTCAAATATAACAATGCAAGTCAATTGGGATAGCTAACAAAATGTATTTGCAGCTATAAATACTTGATACTTTTTGATTATTCTAGTTTCTAATACAAAATCTTAATATTTCACTAACATATTTAGTTCATAATAACATGTAAAAAACGAGCGAGCCTTACAGTAGTCGCATATGATGTGTAACATCTGACATCTCACCTTGCTAATAAGCAACATATATCCTGAAACACTTTACACACATACACATATAGCCAAAACGATGTCATAAAGCTAGAAACACATGACATTTCAACATGGCGGCAATTAGTTACATTCTTCGCCGCACGCACACATAAGTTTGTCAGGCTGAACAAATTTTATTATACTTGTCTAACCTACGGATGTTGTTAACGCTACCATCTTTCTAAACATATTAACATACTATATTAATTATTTTAAAACAATTCCTAGAATCTATACAAACTTTAACACATGTCAGATCAATAGATCCAGATGGGTCTTGAGGTCAAAAATGTACTATATTTTGTTACATTGGAAGACCCAGTTTAAATGATTTTGTTAAATTTTATTTTGTACAAACTTACATTTATCTGACGGGGGAGGTATATTTCGTGAAAATTTACGAAGTGAGACAGGCCTGTCTATACTGAACAAATATTGAGACAGAGAGAGACACTTGCATTTTATTTATTTGCATAGATTTTAATATTTTTTATTTTAACAAATATTATTTTTACAGTCTCGACTTTAAAGTCGTTCACGTTTTCTGGTCGGACGATGGCGGACTCGTGGTATTGGCTACGGAGGTCGAATTCTATATAATGAAGTATATACCTGCTGTTGTCACTTTGGCTCGGGCTACTAACGCTGAAATCCCCAAAAATGGCCTCAATGAAGCTTTTGAGGTAACCCAAGCTAAGCTAGTGTTGAAAAAGACATTGTACTATTATCATTAACTTATGATAATGGAACAATAATGATTAGACCAATTTTCTTTAAGAGGATTGTTTACAGCGCCCGTTTCCATGCAAACGGAGAAAAGTTTTACTATATTAAAATGCGTCGGTAGCCGAGTGGTTAAGATGTCTGGTATTAACTAGGCAGACCACTTATGTACCTGATCCGACAAACCACACTTTGAGGCTTTTCCATCTAATAATACCTCAACAGATCTGGCCACTCGTTAGGTAGAGCCTTACAAATACCATCGGCTAAACGAGGGAGACTTGGTCTTCCGCTGGGTACCCTGGAACCGTAACACGAATTCGGGAGCTGTAATTCAACCCGTGAAGAAAATAAAAACATTTTACTGCATCTAAATTGCCATAGTGGAAGACTACGTCTGCAGATTTAATTTTTTTTATAATTTGTAATAGCTAAAAGTTAGACACCTCAAATTACGAATGAAACCAAGCGCGGTGTGCAATGCTCTTAAGAATAAGCGTTAATCGACTTAAAAAAGTTATTCTAATAATAACAGATATTTTTTTATTTTTTTTCTTCACGGGTTGCTTTACAGCTCCCGAAACCCGAAACATAACAGATATTTACATCTGTTAAAGAAGTGACACATCTATGTCCACCATGTGCAGCAACCGGTTTGCCACCTGTTTTTGTCCACACCTAACTAAACTGCTAGATCAATGTACCTATCAAAATATAATGATATCGAAGTCTTAATAAAGTTTAAATCGGTTAATTAGTTTTTAAATTATCAATTGACAAAAATTACCTTTCTTAATCCTAACTAATATTATAAATGAGAACGTACGTTTTTTAACCGATTTTTTTTATTATTTAAAGTGTGTCGGTATAGTGAATGAAGCCGTGAAGACTGGTATTTGGATCGGCGAATGCTTCGTATACATGAACGAGCTTAACGGATTGAACTACTACGTCGGCGGGGAAGTTGTGAACTACATACGTCTGGACAGTCCAAAACAGATACTTGGATATGTTGCCAAAAACGACAGGTATGTAAAAACATCCTTAAGTGCACGCCAGCTGTGGGAGCATGACCACGAAGAATGAATATCATTACTATAGATAGACAAAATCTACAAGCTGTAGCATGACGTCCTCAGTTTCGTCAGTTTGTCTATTTATGATATTTGTCACGTGGTCCCTTAAAGTGTATTTTTATTGACTTAACTTATTTGATAAACATTGCATGTCATTTTAACCCTCAGTTAACCCGGTGAAAAAAACTTACACGGATGCCCCGCTGGAGTCCCACAAACTCCCATGTTTAAATCGATATTTTTATTAATAATAATTAATGCTCATTAAAGTTCTAATTTAGATTTATTGCAAGTAATAACATATTAAAATAAAAAATCAGAACATAAACAAATATTTTTCAGTTTATACTTGAGTGACAAGGATATGAACATTGTGTCATATTTGTTGTTACTGTCCGTCATGGAATATAAGACGGCGATTATGAGGAATGATCTTGATGCTGCAAGCAAGCTGCTGCCTCTTATACCGACAGAGCACAGGCTAGAAGTGGCGCGTTTCTTGGAAAAGCAGGTAGATACGTCAACACTTGCTTTTCTCAGGTAAAAAATATATTATAGCTGCGGGTTTGCTTCTGTGCTTTGTTCTTGACACTTGGCAATTGTGTGTTAGGGCAGATTTTTGAGCTTTGAGCTATTGTACCTAATCGCTGGTATGATGTAGTCCACCCAGACTGTAATGTAAACTCAGCACATGGGTGATAATAGGTACGGTAGGTACAACAACTACATTGGCCCATCATCGGTGCGGCATTATGTAAAATATACCCATTGACTATTAATATTATTCTAGTTTAAAACAAACGTCATTATTTTAACCACAGAGTATATTTTATTTAGGTTATCATGCTACAGGACTAAATAAACTTTTCCAGTATTTTTATGCACTAAACGAAATTTTGTACTTACGTCCCATGATCTCAAGTAAAGTTATGAAAAGGAAGTTACCTTGTCGTATCTGAAACAAATCAATATTTTGTTTCTATTTTTAATGATGCTAACCCCATTCCTCTTATTGACGACTGATGACATTTTTTTAAAAGCGACAGCTTGGTATGTCATGATTAACACTAAAGTCAGATATTTTTTTAACAAAACTTTGCATAGCTAATTGCTAATCAGACGTGTTTCTAAAGATTAACGCGTTCAAACACAAACACTTCAGCTTTATAAGATTACTAGCGGACTCGGCAGACGTTGTCCTGCCCAAACGTTGGCTTGCCTGCTATTTACTTTCCTTCGTCCGTGGAAAACAACTACTCCTACCCCTACCTCTACCCCTACCCCTACCCCTACCCCTACCCCTATCCCTATCCCTATCCCTACCCCTACCCCTACCCCTACTCCAACCACTACTATCATATGTCCTTCTCCTGGCTCTAAACTACCTCCCTGCCAATTTTCAGCTAAATCGGTTCAGCCGTTCTTGGGTTATAAATAACCTAACTAACCTACCTGGCCTACCGACTCTGGAATTAACACATTTCCGTGGTAGAAAGTATAATACAGCGCCATCTATTGACGTTTGCAAATACATTTTAGTACACATGTAAAACTCAAGATGACGCCATATATTCACAATTAAAATTTATAATTTTAACTACCCCTACTCCAACCCCTACCACTATCCTATGTCCTTCTCCTGGCTCTAAACTACCTCCCTGCCAATTTTCAGCTAAATCGGTTCAGCCGTTTTCATGTTATGTCGTGACAACGGAAAACGGGTTTCATTTTTATATATATAGAAGATGAACTTTATTGAATAGCAATAAGGTTCAAATTGACTCTGTTATTATGGGGAACAAGAAAAGGGCTGTTTTTAGGGGTTTTTCGGCAATTATTCGAATTGTCTCACCTTTAAAACCTTCCCTGGATATCTAGGAATATTTTAAGACTAAAATCAGCCAAATCGGTTCAGCCGTTTTCATGTTGACAACGGAAAACGGGTTTCATTTTTATATATATAGATATCTATCGCCCGTGGGGCTCATACTAACTTTCATCCCCTATTATACCCCCTTAGGTATAATATACAGTCTATATCCATCCTGAAGATCATTCTAAATATTGGTGAAAGAATTTTTGAAATCGAATTAGTAGGTTTGGAGATTAGGTACTTCCTACATACAAACTTACAAAGTCTACCTCTTTATAATATTAGTGTAGATATGTCCCACTTAACGGAATTAAATTATCGACGCTTATTAATATATTTATTCCAGGGCTTAAAGAAGGAAGCGTTTGAGTTGTCGACAGATGTCTTACATCGATTCGAGTTAGCCTTGGCCCTTCGTTACCTGCAGATCGCAAAGAAACTGGCAGAAGACGCTGACGCAGCTGAATTACCTTCTAGCTCAATTCGTTGGACGAAATTGAGTAAGGCCTCAGCCAATGCCGGCAATACGGCATTGAGTATAGAGTGCTGCAGAAAATCTGATGATTGCGGCATTTTGCTTATACATGCCATTACTCTCGGTAAATATAAAGAGCAATTATAGATTTGGCCAAGGGATGAAAGTGGGATATTACCAACGAGGGTGCAGTCAGAGGTGCCTTAAAGCACACGAGTTGGGAATCACACCTTCTCCCGAGTGATACATATAATTTTATACTACACTAGTTTTCCGACCCCGGCTTTGCCCGTGGATATTTTCAAACAAAATAACATATAGCCTATATATAAGCACTCAGGCTGTTGTCTTTTTAGAATGGATTTAGTAAGGAGTTTTGGATTTGACTTGGACCCCCCCGTTCCGGTTTTAATTCCCACTTGTACCAAAATGCTAACAACCCATTTTCTTTAAGATATTTAATTATATTATATTTAACTGACGCTTCGTGCTTCGGAGGCTAGGTAAAGCCAAAGTGGCTTTGGTCTTGGAAACATCAAAATGTAGAAGTTGGCCTTCAAATATTAAAGACTTGCCTTTTCTGAATGGATTATGAATCATATGAATGTTCCTTCCCCATATTAGTACGACCGCGATTACGTACTTTAGGCTCTGTTTTTAATGAAGAAAATATGTACATACCTACTTTCCGAGCAGGTGTAGTATAAAGTATTATGTTAATGTAGAAATAAAACTTAATTGCTTTAAGTACTTTAATCGATTTACTTCGGAGGGCATGTAAAGACCCGCACTGCACTTTAGAATATACTTCTCGCAACTATTGGATCGAACAGATTTTATTTTCACATACCTCGTAATAATATATTTTCCATTACAGGGAATAGACTGCTGATGAAAGAGATTGCCGAAATATCCAAACAGAAAGAGCAGTTAAACGTCTCTTTCCTGTCTTATTTCACGCTCGGCGAGTTGGCTGCTTGCATACAAATATTGGTAGAGGTGCAGCTCTACTCCGAAGCAGCTGTCTTTGCTAGGTTTGTGTTCTCTTAGTACCTAACGTTGTTTTATAACAATCAACCTGAAGTAAGATCCAGAAGGCAGAAATTGTGTAAACAAACATTTAGGTTGATTTACATGGATTTTAATGAATAAAATCAAAACGGACATGGAACATAATAGTGATATTATGCAAAACCCAAAAAAAAAAATCTACAATCTCCTAACATGTCAATGCGTTTCAAATTAGTTTATAAGTTACTAATAATAGAAATACGTCTAAATAATTTAGTAGACAATTTAAATTAAGTTGTTTGGAATTTGTAAATTATTTAATTTGGCCGGTTTATACTTATGGGTGCATTGTAACTATGACATAAGTTGTCAACTATTTAATTTGGCCGGTTTATACTTATGGGTGCATTGTAACTATGACATAAGTTGTCAACTATTTAATTTGGCCGGTTTATACTTATGGGTGCATTGTAACTATGACATAAGTTGTCAACATTTGAGTTTCGTGGTTTTTATTACGTTCTATATTATAAAAAAAGAAAAGAATAATGACCTATTTCCATGAACTACTTTAGTTGCAACTATTTCTTCACTCATAGGTATAGTGGTAACAAATACATAGAATAAGTTGTCCGATGTGCCAAAGTCTTTGGGTACATTTGTTTCAATTCTCCCGCGGAAAAAGTATGTCTTATGTCCTCCAGCTATATCTGTGCAAAAAAATCACCTCCAACCGTAGCTCCGTTTTGACGTGAAAGAAGAACAAACAAACATTCGCATTTAAATAATACTAGTTTAACGCTCCGGCTTCGCGCGATTTTGAAATGTGACATTAAAATTGATGTCACTCTCCGTCTGTCCAACTATAACTATGCAAAAATTATGTTGATTCGTTGCTCTGTTCTGGCGTGAAATACGGACAAACAAACAGATTTTAGAGAGGAGGTTCCTATAGTCTCTGTATACCCCACTGGGATATATCCGTGAGCATGTGTACTTATATTTACTTTAACTTCGTAATTTATTTACAGATCGTACATGCCATCACAGGTGCCACAGTTGCTAACACAGTGGAGAAACTATCTCACCACCACGGAAGGGCAGACCGCAACCGATATTGCCAACACTAAGAAATATAGGAAAATGTTCCCCAACTTTTTGGTAATAATTATCTCTATCTACAATTTGAATACATACACAAGTAGGTACATAATACGTAATTTAAATTATAAATACGTTTTGTCATCCGAAACGGAGTCAGTGCCGATATTGGTAAACGCCATTGTTCTTTAAAAAATATGCGCGTCTGTTAAAGTCTTACTGGTGTTACACCGCATTGTATAAAGGTTGGCCCTATTTATCGAAATACAAGCATTCCGCCCCCGGCTTCGCCCGTGGATATTTTAAAACATAATAAAATATACCCTATAGCACTCAGAGATAATATAGCTTCCTATTAGTGAAATAATTTTCAGAATCGGATCAGTATTTTCAGAGATTACCCTCCACATACACACAGACTCACAAAATTCGCACTCTCTCTTTATAACCCCCTACCCCCCTACCACTAACTTTGGATATTGTTCATACAAAAATACTAAAAGAGCCTTAAAAAAATACTGATATCTTTCGAATGGAATTTTCGAATTGAATAATTCAAAAAGGTATTTATATAAATGTATTGAAGCATTCGTGAATATGATATAATTTATTTTTATAAGGATTAATACCAAGGTTTAAATAAAGAGCCTTTTCTAGCGGCGGTATTTCAATTAAATTTATAAAATAAAAGAACACTTATTGTGACATAACTATAATAGTTATATATGCTATCGCGACACCTTTTGTAGATAATGATGTGTTCTGCAAAGTCGTAGTACATTATTTTGTTCTACGAGTATCAACAATAGTTTTCGCAGCGCACGCGATGTAAGGAATTTTTTAGGTAATTTTCTTACACCTTGGGCTACATTATTGGAGTTTTAGTAAGGATCCCTAATTTTTATGAAAATATAATAAAGCCTATGTCACCCGGGAATAGTGTAGCTTCCCAACGGTGAAAGTATTTTTCAAATCGGTCCTGTAGTTTCGGAGCCTATTCAATGCAAACAAACAAACAATCAAATCTTTCCTCTTTACAATATTAGTATAGATAACAAAACCATCGTGTCGCTGACTGACTGACAATCAACGCATAGCAATAACCACAGAAGAGATAATATGAAAATTGGATGGTATACTCCTTATGGGGTGTAAAGGTGCACTAAGAAAGGATTTTTTGATTACCAACACCTAAGGGGATAAATTGGGGTGTAAACATTTGTATGGAAAATTGTATTCTCTGCATTTACCAACTTGAAACTTGGTACAAATATTTTTCAAAATAAATAATAAAATACGTGTTTTAAGATTTTTCAAAGCAACGAGGTGTTAAATGGGGAAAAATGTGGTTTTGGGCGGATCTACTTGAAACTTAGGGGATATACTCGTAGGTGGTGACCTAAATAAGGACTTTTTGAAAACAACCCTTATAGAGGGGTGCAACTAGATGTTAAATTATGTATGGAGAAATTGTTTCGCATTTTATATTTCCCATATTTATACGGGAAGATATCTAGGTAACGAATTTACACATTTTCAAACTTTTGACTCACTGGGCAACTACAGTGGTAAAAATATTATTAACGTATTTACATTAAATTACGTCACTATTCCTAATACAGCGCGTAAGAAGGGCAACTGCTAATTTATATATATGTTTCTTACACAGGGCTCGGTTGATCTAGATACATTCCA
Source organism: Nemapogon koenigi (assembly GCA_963924495.1). Taxonomy (NCBI): domain Eukaryota; kingdom Metazoa; phylum Arthropoda; class Insecta; order Lepidoptera; family Tineidae; genus Nemapogon; species Nemapogon koenigi. The sequence continues at coordinate 25,824,994 of OZ004629.1, forward strand.
GAATAGTTGTGGTTACCTGCACAGCATTCAGATGGGAAATTTGCCGCTCAACAACGCTGAAAATCGTCCCAAGGAGAAGAATGATGGCTTCTGGGACACTTCAAGGTACTTCTTTTTCCTTTTTATCCAGAGGGTGACAACGGAAACCAACCAAAGGCTCCGCTGCCAGTCCGGCCGTCCGCCATGTCACAGGGCTGTATCTTTTAAACCGTAACATTTGAAATTTTCACAGAGTATGTATTACTATGGCCGCTAAAACAAACGAAACATCGCCTAGTTTATTTTTTCAGCGCCGAGTAATTAAAAGGTGGTGTTCGAAATTTGAATCACTTTTACGCGCCAAAAACGCCCTTTTCGTGCTGGAAAGGTGAACATATTTTTTTATAAAAAAAATAGGGTATATAGGGCCATTCTTATAGTTTACAGGAAAACCTAAACGAAAATCCTGTCTTAGGCCCGCCGCACACGTCAGGTACCTGATACGGTTTTCCAATTAGGTTTATCGAATCAGGGCCCCGGAAGGCGTCAATTCCATACAAAAGCACAGTTCGCCGCACACGCACGATTCTACCCGTTAGGTTTTAAAACCTAACGTCCGGTCAGAGAGGACGGGCGGTGCGTCGGGTCGACCGGATTGGTCATAAAACCGAATCAGGTACCTGAAGGCGCACTTTCTATACATTTTGTATGAAGTGCCGCACACGTCCGGTCCGGTCGTCGGGTTTTGACTCATATCGCCGTGTTCTTCCTACGTTGCAGACGTGCGTTATTTTACGGTGGTATAATTTCGGTGTAAAGTATGTGCGACATAGACTTTTGCCCGCGACTTCGTTCGCGTAGAATTAGGAATAATGACGTAATTTATGTAAATACGCAGAGATTTCTCTTAATTTTATCTTTTACCCGCGTAAATTCCCCGTCAGTCAGAAGTTCAAAAAAGTATAAATTCGGTACCTATAAATTAATATCTTCCCAGTCCCAGAAAAATAGGTATTTGTACCAATTTTCAAGTCGATAAACGCAGCTAATAGATTTCCCTATACAAACTTCTACACCCCGTTGCACACCTACGTAAGGGTCGTTTTTAAAAATCCAAAAATACTTGTATTATTATTTGTTTTGAAGAATATTTGTACCAAGTTTCAAGTTGATACACGTAGGTAGTACGATTTTCCTATACAAACTTCTATACCGCGTTGCACCTCTCCTTAAGGATTGTTTTAAAAATCCAAAAATACGTATTTTATCATTTGTTTTGAAGAATATTTGAATCAAGTTTCAAGTTGATTCACGCAGGAAATATGATTTTCCATACAAACCTATTTACCCCATTTGACCCCTTTAGGGGTTGAATATCGAAATGTTCTTCCTTAATTTTTGTCTACATAATAAAGGGAACCTCTGTGCAAAATTTCAGCTTCCTAGGTCCAAGGGTTTGGGCTGGGCGTTGGTGAGTCAGTGAATGAATCGGAACTTCTCTTTTTTATATATATGACAAATGACGATTATCGCAATCGTGATCTGAAAGATAATGCTTGCAGCGAAATATTTACGATCGATCGACAATAGAAATTCGTCATCGTCCATCTTTTTGTTAAATTTCTCTTCGACACGATCGTAACAACGTCTAGCGCACTACTGGGGAGCGTAGAAACCGAATACAAAAAACCGTCCGTGTGCGGAGCTCATCCGATCGGGTAACCTAATTGGAAAACCGTATCGGGTACCTGACGGAAGTACTCGCAACTTGGACAATTATTTTATATCTTATAGCTCCAGGAACTGTGTTGTCGGTCCCTGGGGGAAGAGGAGGTCTTTTAGTCGATTATATATGTAACGAGTGGCCAGTTCTGTTGAGGTATATTTATATGGAAAAAAGACAAAGTGTGGTTTGTTAAATTATGTAGGTACATAAGTTTTTAATTATAAAAAAAACTTGGTCTGCTTCTTCTCGTTTCTTCACCAGTTTCCAACTTTTCATCCACCCTTCGTATTCTTCCGTGGTCAAGAGATGAAAACGGAGCGCTTGTCTGGGTCCGTATGTCACAGGCGTTCACCTCGGTCATTGTTAAAAAGGGTATCATGAGAATTTACAAAAACTTGAAGAATTCGGAAAAAAATAATTTAAAACGATGACCGAAAGTTTTTTTTGTAATATGAATTTTTGTATCAATAACTAAAAAGTACCGTTTCTTTCGTCCACCGAAATAACGTCTATAAATCTCTATATAATCGAGTTGTTCAATATTCTGTTTTTAGCTCAACAATGGAAAAGGAGCGAATATTGGCTCGTCAGGAGATAATTAGACACGGGGGTCTTGTAAATCCCGCTTGCCTGATAGCTTCAGGATCTGAAGTAGACTGCAAACAGGCCCCAAGAGTGCACTTTAATATGGAAGAGTTAAACAGGGAACTGAAAGCCTTAGAAGATGAACTTGACGATGATTTCTTTATTGAGGTCAGCGATGAGGATGAAGATGACGCTGAAGATGATGCTGTTGATGAGGATAATGAGGTTAATGAGATAAATACTTACTACCTAGTAAATTATTTAATATGCTTAGTGACCTGGCATAGACGTGACTATATCTACTAGCTCCCGGCATCGCCCGTAGATTTTTTATGTACAAATAGCCTATAGCACTCAGGGAAATGTAGCTTCCTATTAGGAAAAATATTTTCTGAAATCGGCGTTTTTTTGCTCGATTTTAATAACTACTATACAAACGTCTAACTATAATGCATACTCCGGAACGGAATCGTTTGTGTGCGAGTCTGACTCGTACTTGGCCGGTTTTTACTATTATTTGACCATCAATGTCAAACTCATCAGTGTCATGTTGTCTCGTTTTAGGGTTCCGTAGGCAAAGGGTAAAAAACGGAAACCCTATTACTAAGGCTCCGCTCTCCGTCCGTCTCTCACCAGGCTGTATCTCATGAACCGTGATAGTTAGACAGTTGAAATTTTCACAGATGTTGTATTATAACAACAAATACTGAAAAACAGAATAAAATAAATATTTAAGGGGGCTCCCATACAACATACGTGATTTTTTTGCTTGTTTTTGCTCGATGTTGATAACAGCAACAGGTAGACGCTTGAAATATTCACAGAATATTTAGTTATAATAATATATTCACTTTAAAAATAAATAATTAAATTAAAATAAAATTAATATTAATACAACAAACGTGATTTTATAGATAATGGTACGGAACCATTCGTGCGCGAGTCCGACTCGCACTTGACAGGTTTTTTATTATTGTCATATTTGATTTAAACATGATATTAAGCTAAAGTAGGAACACGTCGCCCTGTCAATTCTTATGTCAGTTTTCTTTCCGCACAGACTAATGTTAATTTCTACTATTTTAATAAGATACATAATTTGTTTTCAGGAGTTCGTGTACGGAGATATGGAATCTTCAGCAGGCTTGTTTTAAGCATTTAATTTCATATTCGTAATTTCACTATTTATTCATGATATTTAATCATTATATTGTAATCAACCATATACGGAAGCGTATATGTAAAACACCAACAGTGAAATCTGCCGAGTTAGCATACATTTTGACAGCGACACTTTCGTTTCGGTCGAATGGCCTTGAACAGGCCAAAACGTTCATGTCTAACAAGGACCGGCCAGAGATAGCCCGGGGCCGAGAGGTCCGGCCCAACAATGTGCGTGCAAATTTGCTATGCCGGGCAAAGACAAGTACACAGAATTTGCCCGCACATTGTTGGGCCGGACATTCTCGGACCGGGTATGTCCTGCACAAGAATGCCGAGCAATTTGCTTGGCCGGACAAAGACAAGTACACGGAATTTGCCCGCACATTGTTGGGCCGGACCTCTCGGCCCCGGGCTATCTCTGGCCGGTCCTTGTTGGACATGAACGTTTTGGCCTGTTCAAGACCATTCGACCGAAACGAAAGTGTCGCTGTCAAAATCTGTGCTAACTCCCCTGGCCTGTTATAACACTATCTGTCACTACCATGTCAAACAATTTTTGTGCATAATTTAATCCTCCATATCTGCAATGTTCTGCAACACAATAGAACGTAGCAACGTAGAGGTAATATTATGTAACCGCATTAAGACTAATTGCTATTACAATGTGTAACCATTTTTGTGCAGAATTTAATCCTCCATCTATTATCTGCAATGTTCTGCAACACAATAAAACGTAGCAACGTAGAGGTAATATTATGTAACCGCATTAAGACTAATCTGCTATTACAATGTGTAACCATTTTTGTAGAGAATTTAATCCTTCAAGTGTTCTCCATAATAAAACGTAGCAATGTAATGTTAAGTATATTCAAATAATCATTAATAATTCCATCGTTTTTAAATTATAATTTTCTAGTTTAGTTTTATGTTAATATTTATTCTGGAGTTTGTTTGGAAGTATTAAGTTTTTTTAAATAAGTACAAGTTTTATATAGTTTGTTATGTTTTTGAAATTGTTTATGTTGTATAATTCAAAGATGTTACCATTTTAAGCCTAAACGGCGCATTATGGGGAATAACTGTTTTAACAGTACCCTTTTCTTAATTATATAAGTGTATTTAACCGCAACATTATTATTGACGATTTTAAAAGTCTTGTACTTCTATATTTAGTCAAAATGATACTTGAATGTCGAATTTAGTCCTAATACAGGATTTTTGTGTCCAAATTGGTTTAGTTGGTTTTATTTCATTTAATCCACTAGATAGACCCAGCCACCCAGATGTTAAGACGCTGGATAGAGCCAACGACCTTGAGAGATGGCACCGCCCCCACGCGGGTACACATACACACCAAACGACGTGGCTGCCACTAATAATATAGCATCAGGCTGCAGCCGGTACTGTCGGTACACGAGCGCTTACGCACACACGCGTGCAGTGCGTACATAAAATCTCGAAAATGAGAATAAAGAAACTTGCTGAAAATTTTATTAAAAAATAGAACAGTATTACGATAGTATATTGCTAGATAAAAAATCTGTCAAAAAATCAGAATCATTGCATGCATCGATCTATCGAATCAATATAGTTGTATTATGTTAATACAGTATCTTAATAACGCATAACCTCAAGAATATCATATATTTTTTTGATTATGGTCACTGCAGTGGATCATGTACTTTTACGCATCATAAAACTCGCATTTAGCTCTATACATCCTCTTAATGAATAGTTACTAGGCCGGGACGCTCGCACGAATCATTACATTGTTTTAATTGTATAAATTTCTATGCAGCGCGGTGTCCATCTGGCGTTATTCATACAAATTTGGAACGCAGTGTTTGGTATAATTAAGACTTAAGCCTGTGTTTTCATCCCTACATGTACCCTTCGAAAGGTAATAATAAATATAAAAGGGGCGAAAGATCTGGTGAGTAATGCAAAAGCAAATAGCATGTGATTGTATCTGCCTACCCTTCACGTAATAAATGGCGTGACGATTCCATAGATTCTCATTTTTCTTACAATTTTTAATATTACAAGTGTAATAACTACTTTCTAGCACTACTAGAAAAATGGAATCGAATTTTGTTTTGGACTCTTCTCCATTGACAATCGAATCGCGCTTGTGATAACATTCAAAGAGGATATATAATCACTTGGCAACATTTTGATTATCAACACACCTGCGTAATGCGTATTCAATATTGTCCCTCAGAAGGACGCGAGTAAAGTTCCCTAGGGATGCCAAATGAAAGCGCTTACCCTGAGCTCTTGTAAAATGAAAATCCACAGGCGTTACTTATTTTGTTTCGGCTCGGGAGCCCTATTCATTAAATTCAGTACCTACGTATCTAATTCGGCACCAACTGTCTTTAAATTCAACGTCGAAACGAAATATTGAATTACTATTATTTCTTGCTTTTCAGTGAACAATGTTTGAAATCGGTATAGATACTATTTAAATCTAAATTAATCCTAGAAAATCCTCGGGTACAGCTAGTCATGATATAAAATAATATTAGATAAAGCAAAATTTATACCAAACGACCATTATATCAAATTAACTTTATCTATACTAATATTATAAAGAGGAAACATTTGTAAGTTTGTTTGTAATGAATAGGCTCAGAAACTACTGGGCCGATTTTAAAAAATTCTTTCACCATTAGAAAGCTACATTCACCTGAGTAACATAGGCTATATACTATCACGGCATGACGACGGGAACGGGGTGGGCAGAGGTGAACATGACAAAAGCTATGTACGAAGTGTATGTTTGCCAACATTCTGAAATAGACAAGTACGAAGTTGTAGGAAACAGGGTAGGGGTAGGGGTTCAGTCAACTGAAATAGTGGGAACCAGTGGGAACAGACGGTTGAGTCGAGGACGCTTAATGTAAAGAAACTACGATATTGTCACTTAAAATCCACTTTAATGACCTTAACTTTAATAGGAAAAAGAGTCCACATAACAGTCAGGTATAAACAATAAAAACACAACACAAAAGACAAGCCACTAGCTTAAACTATAAGGTACATCGAAAATAGGATATAGGGCTCCCGTTTGCCCAAGTTGATAACCACATGCTAGATGTTACCCGTGTGAAGTCCGAAAATCAACATTCGCTCGCCGTTTTGGGCACGCGACCCTTCAACGGTCGTTTTGCATCGACCAACGAAATAGCGCGTCGGGGGCGTGACCTAAATTTAGGTTACCGCAAATCATGGTCCTACAAACTATAATTAAAACTAGAATCAAAATTAATAATCCAAATCAAATTCAAAATAAAAAATTTAAAATAAAACCTGAATCATAATTAAAATTAAACCACTAAACACACCCAAAACAAATCCACTATTCTGAAATACACAATTACATAATACATAAATCCAACTGAAACAACTACGCAAGTGAAATTTGAATTTATTAATAGAATTGTGGAATATATCCACATCGTAGTCTTCGTGGCATACTATATCATCGTAGAGTCGGCACAATTCGGTCTTTCTCGAGTGTTCGGTGGACTGTAAAAGCAGAGGATCGTTGGCGGGGATACAGTTCAAATAAGAGCGACCAAAGCGAAAGAGCGAAGCGGAATTTTGTGCGTGTATAGAATATATAGTGTTTTTATTCATTTAACTGTATTTCCGTTGTGTTAAAGTAAAGTTTGTCTATTTAATCGGTATTTTAAATCTTTTCGAACCCTAGCTCGTAACAATATAAAACAAAGTCGTGTTTGTTCGAACACTTATAACTCGAGAACGGCTGGACCGATTTTTATGATTTTGATTTGTTGTATTTGTTTCCGCCCCGAATAGCAGAATAGCTATTAAAATATTGGGAAAATGTACGAGAAAAAAAAATTATAAATAACAAACATTTTCTATGGAAAGACTTTTTTGATTTCAGAACGGATTGATTACAGAAAGAAAAATTCAACTGTTGAATCGATTTGTTTTAATGCTTCAAGTTTTGATTTCAATCGAGCAGCGGTAGTGGCAGGTTGTTGGAGTAGAGGTAGTGGTTGGAGAAGGGGTAGGTGTAGTGGTAGTTGTTTTTACGGACGAAGGAAAGTAAATAGCAAGCAAGCCAACGTTTGGTCAGGACAACGTCTGCTAGTACTTAAATAAATAAACAGTTGATTATAAACTACGTGTGTAAATATATTTAAGTACCTACAACCTCCAAAATTATAAACCCAAAAATAATTAAAATAGAGATTAAAACACTCATGATACAAGACTTGTTGACCACTTTCGAAACGATCTTATTAGACAAGAATACGGAGTGAAATATGATAATAATAATGATAAATATGATAAAATATGTTGAAAGAATGAAGGATGATAGATTGAGTAAAAGAAAGGAAATGCTGGCAGTGGAACACCTAGGTGTACCTTTATTGACCACAATGACCACTCAATTACTGAGTATGTATGATAATTGATGAGTATAAGAAAGGAGCAAGAGATGTCAGGATAGTAGAAAATGGCATTTGGATGTCTCTGCCTGGCACACCTCTTGGGATAAAATGCGTGATGATGATAAATATGTAAATAAAATACTAATTATGACTTACTCTTTATACTTCATATCTGTTACGTTTTCTGTTACACTTAAAAAGATTCATATCAGTTTCATATCCGTTAAGTTCAATTTTTGTGAATAACACCCATATATGTCATGACATGACCAGATTTTTAAAAGCTTGTATCTCCGCAACCGTAAGTGCTAGATTCGTCATGTTTGTACTCAAACTTCATGCCCCGACGAGATCTGTCATGACATGACCATATTCTTAAAAGCTTATATCTCCGCAACAGTAAGTGCTACATGTCATATTTAGACCGACATGTGAGATCAAGAGGCAAATAGAATACGACATTTTTAAGGGGATCGACTACGGCGCCCATGTTTTTCTTTTAAATATTATATAATTTTAACTATTTTTAGTATGTTATAAATATGAAAAATTATGCATGTAGCTTTTATTTTCAAAATTTTTAGCTTGACGCTTATTAACTTTTTAATTTTTGAGCTATGTATTAGGAATTAAAAAAAAGGAAACTGTTTTTCATTATAACACTGGCATACTAAAAAAAATCGTTATAATTAGATAATATTTAGGGATAGTAAAACGCGCTGTACAATATTTTTCTCGACTCCCTGGCATCATGTACTTAAACAATCGTTCAACAGTTGTTCAACTGCTGCCTATTTAGGTTTAGGCAACAATCCCCTTATACTAAGGTCGTACACCACCTCTTCTATCTTCTTGACGTCGTACTTGAGGGCGTCGAAGCGCTTGCGCAAGTGGTCGTTCTTCAAGTTGAGGAGCCTGTGACAGAAAATAAAATGGTGTTAATACTAACATGCATATCTTTATACGTTTATACCTTGAGGTGTGGCCAGAGAGGTGTGGTTTTTACCATTGTCCATTGACTTAAAAAAATAATTATCACGGGTTGCCGGCCCCAGGGTACCCAGCGAAAGACAAAGTCTTCGTCACTAGCCGAAGATTTTTTGAGGCTATACCTAACAAGTAGGCAGCTCTATTGAGGTATGTAGATGAAAAATCCTTTGCACGGTTTGTTATAGAAAGACAGAGATAGTCGGAGAGATGCGCCACTTTTTAAACAGCATGGCTAGCACGGCGCGGTACATTTTGTAGCAGTTATAACTTATAAGTTCAAAACCCTTTTTCTCTTTCTAACAGTAAAATGCACTAGCCTAGTTGATGTAAGTTTCTGTTATTTTTTTTTAGTATTGACGCAATACCTTACCTGCCCTACGAAGCATGATATAATATGCACTGGCTAATGTATTAACCTTACGCCGCCGGACATATAATGAGAGGTGTGTTGAATATGCAGACGAAACAGTTGTTAGTATCATGGATCATTCTATTGCCCCGGTTTACCCCTCACTTGATAAAAGTCGTAAACAATCACCTAAAGCCCGCATTAAGCTCCATAACAAACTTGGATATCTGCACCGGCTTGCTGTAGTCGCCTCGCGTCACTGAGTTTACGGCCAAGCGGGACTGGAAAGTGGCATATTAATAGGTAAATTACACGTAAATAATACTTTTGTGCATTGGCACATACGCATCTTCATAGCCTTTATACCTCGCGGTGTGGCCAGAGGCGTCAGTAACAGTGTCCACTTGACGCCACTTGTCCATATTAAAACGAGGCGGAGTATTAGAACACAGCATATTCCTTGGTTTTGGATTTACATGTATATTATAACAGGTAAGGGGGAAAACGGAATGAGATCTATCCGACCTCAAATCACTTGCACGCTTGGTACCCTCTGCTTGACAACAAAGGACACTCACTGTCAGCTCTTTTCTAGTTGTTGTGAGCAACTTAGTGGTCTGATTGATTCGAAATTTAGTATCCTGCTACTTCGATGATATTACAACATGGTAACCTTAACCTAATACACCTGCATCATCTGGAAGCAATACAATTATATTATACAAAAAATCCTAACTCAACGGGGAAGACAGTAGTACTAACCAGTTCCGAGCTAAGATTCAGCAGACCAACCAGGTAATCTTCAATGTCGAGGTGGAAGCTAGTCTTTAGCTCAACAGCGCTCACTGTAACAGAAAAATAGTCAAGAGTGAGTCGGGCTCGCGCAATCGGTTCAGGTGTTGAGTAATCCAGTTTATAACCGACATTTACATAGATGTAGTATGCTGGCGCTCTACAAGATTGGTAATGTCGTGATTTTTTTTTATATAGAGAAGACGACATGTGACCTTGCCACCGCCTGACTATTAAGCATTAAGAACAAGGCCAAAAAATTAATACATCAGCGTGTAAGTCCGTCGCTTTTTCATTACATTCAGGCACTGCACACGTAACCATAATTAATCACGTCTACTAAACACAAAATTATATTTTAAAACAATATATTTTATGAAATTACGACTGACGCTAGGCTGTTACAGGCTGTTAAACGTCTATCTGAATCGCTTTAACATACGCGTATCTATGCACTTTCTCTTTTGCATTGCCAATGTAATGCAACAAACACAGTCCACTTGTCTTGGTGAGTGTTATTAATAAGCGAGATTGCAGGAAAGCGAGAGGATAGATGTTACACAACAATAACATTGCATACTCACATCCTAATATCTCAGCCACAGTCTCATGCTCTACCAAGGTCCCCTTCTCGAGCCACACGACCAGCGCAGCAAGGAAGCAGCATCGCTGTGTTACATACTTCCAATGGTCATGATACCTGCGGAGAAAACATGTGTGTCAGGTGGTAAGAGATGGCATGAACAGTGTATCAAAACAAAATGTAGTGGAAGAAAAGGTTTTTATAAAAAATCCTTTTTCCCGGGATACAAAGTAGCCTATGTGACTCTCTCTCCAATTATATCTGTGCAAATTAAGAACAAACAAACACACTTTTGCATTTATATCAGTTATGTATGTTATAAATGCAGTATTATATCAATTAGCTATTTTTCTAGAGCTCTGTCTCGCGACATAAAACAACACCAATAAAACCTAAGGTAACTTATTACTACTGGTAAGTTTAACTGGTCAAAGAGCAAAAAATTGGCGAAAGGGGTAGCACATCTATGGCTCCTCCTTAGGCTTAGTATTCTATGAGTTAGCTCTTACTAGTATTTAATAAGTCAGCTCTTATAAGTTCAAATATCGGACAAGTCCATACTTACAAGTAAAAACATCAAACTATTTAGTAATAAAAGTTACCTATAGTATTCTTCAGAAGGCACAATGGTCTTCAGCTTCGAGTAACCTTCGCGAGTTTCATCCAGCAGTTTACGGGAGCGGAGGCACGCTGCTGAAACTGAAAGATGTGATTGATACAGCATCATATATAAAAACTCCATTATTAGCCATAACAATGTGCCAGTGTTTATTATTAGTTTATATTTATTAGCTGAGCAGATTTGGGTTGATGCAAATATTACATCAATATATCACAAGTTTCCTTAGGGCTTCTAGAATCGTGATACTGGCAGGGTACCCAGCGGAAGACAAAGTCTGTTAGTTATATTTAGATGGAAAAGCCTTTAGGTGTGGTTTTTTGGATTATGTGGAAGCACTATTAAAGGCTATATTTGCTTGTAGATTAAACTTTTCACTCTGTTTCCTTTCTATCCCACCAATCACATCAAATCTCAACTTATTTATTTCCTTTGTTATTTTTTGACACTGACAGAACATCATAACCTGATAATTCAGATAAGCAAAATCAACCATTTTAGATTTGAGCATTGAAAGATATTTATATATAAACTAAAGATTTGAAAACAATTTTTATCTTATATATCTGATACAATCTGAATGAATAAGGTCATGCCTGATAAGGGCCTTCCCACAAAACAGTGTTCAACAATAGTGTTTAACTAATCTATGTTTTATACAAATACTCTCTTACAAATGTGTCATTCAATATAAAAGACTAAGTAGCCCACGCACAGTCACGCACTGGTCCAGTATCTCACCCAAAATTTTTGGTCTGGCCAGCCGTATGATCGAGATTGAACACAGGCCACACATTAGCGATGTAAATCATACAATCTAGATCACATACAATTCACTCACTCACACAGACACAAGAAAGTGTCAAACATCCATGTGTGTGATGATCGTTCCAGCCATCGAAATCAACTACAAATACAACAATTCGAAAACAGATGGCGGACCCGAACGTTACAAGAAATGAACGAGTCTGTGGTCTATTGCGGCGGACCGTATGGCGGCGCGCCGGCGATTGGACGAATGAGTGGGCACCTTAAGATAGAACTATGTTTAAATTAAACACTGGTTATAAACATGTTTTGTGGTAAGGGGGTAAAAGTTCAATTCTTTTTCTTAACTACCTACCTCTCTAATCACAAACATAACACTGAATTCCAATAGTATACACCTTGCCATGGTCAGAGGCAGAGGAATGTCTCCATTCTATCAATATCTCATCCTATACATTTTGTCAAAATTAAAATATCTACTAACTTTCCTCTTCATTATGATGTATGATCTGCAATACTGTAGATATTTCTCGTGTATGTTGATCTATTTCCTTGCACCTTTTGCGAATGGCCTGGAATTTATATACATATTTAAAAATTAGGTAGACAAAATAGGACTCTACTTAGTAGAGAGCATTACTTAAAACTGGACAGAACCTGGTTCAAATGTCACTTGTGCCCAAAAATTCTAATCAACACAGATAATGTTTGTAAAAGAATCTATCTAGGTCCATTTAAAGTGTAGCAACAGGCTTGCCACTGGTTCTGTTTAATATGAACAACTGGAAAAATGACTGAAAACATTGGTATATCTTGGAAGAGTGCATGTGCAACTGTTTGTTTTTATTTTAAGATAGCTCAATAACTACTGAACCAATTTGAAAAAATATTTCACTGTTGACTTGACTTTGTACCTATTTTGTTTATGAAGCTATATCCGATATACAATCAATATTTAGAGGTTATTAATAGCATTTACAATTTTTTTATGGGCGCGGGTCTTTCTGTGACTATACAAAAAATAGTCGATTGGAGACGATCTGGATAACATGACGTTTTGTATTGTACTACATTAAGATTAGGAAGAAAACACAATTTTTATATTATTTAATTTTTGTTATACCTACCTACCTACCCATTTTAATTATGAAAACATTTTTTGTATTAATGCTTTCTTAGACGTATTTTTTGTTGTACATTAAACGTTGCAATTTAGTTGTTTCTTAATAGAAAAAGTTTGGTTCAAAATGGTGCCGATTTAGGTTAGGAAAATAACAATACCTCACGGATTTCTTGTTCTTCATCGAAACTTTTCTGAAAATCTTCAAATATGGAGTTTATAACATCGTTATTCGACATTTTGGATATAATTATGTTATCGATCGACGCCAAAAAACTATGAGAATTGAATGTTTTTAGGTTTTTTTGGTACAATATTTTTTTTTTTGGTAGTATTCTTTCCGAGGAAAAGGCAAAGGTCTATGTAAAACCATACAGCCATGTCTTCATTTTTTTTTTGTAGTATTGTTTCCGAGGAAAATGCAAAAGGTCTATGTAACTATACAGCCATGTCATCATTATTTGAGGTCAAAGGCCATATCTTGAACGAATTGTATAATATAGGCCTAAGCCAAGTCTTTAATTGTTTTTCAAGGGCAAAGCCTAGTCTGTGATTGTTTCTCGTATTCTATTCTATTTTTTTTTAAATGGCTCCATCAGGGTTTTGATGATTCCGCCAATGTCAAGTATTATAGACGTCACAGTAACAATAAGCCGATAATCGGTAGGTAGAATGCTCCCGCCGGCCGTGATATGTCCTATTAATCACTGACTTTTATTTGTAAGTAGTTTTTAAATTGTAGTTGTACTGTACGAAGTAACCTACCTGCCGCAGGAGGACAGCGATCTTAAAGGGGTTTTTTAATTTGTAAGTAGTTTTTAAATTGTAGTTGTACTGTACGAAGCTACTGATAAGTCTCTGGTCTGTCTAACCCTCAGTCTAACCTTATGGTTTTGAGGTTTTGAGCGTGCTGGGGGGTGAGCATATATTTGACGTGACATCTTTCGTGTCGACCGAAAGGCCAAAAACATTTTGTACCTACAAGAATTTTAATGATAACAATCGATTTTTAATAAATCGCCTATATAAATTACACGTACAAGATATATGGCAGGTAGGTACACCATGAAAAAATAATGGCAGCTAACACGTCAATAGCCAAAAATAAAGAATTGGACCTATAATTGCGGCACCGTTGTCAAATCTAAAGGCAGATCCTTTCGATATATAAAGAAGCTTTGAAGGAAGTTTCCGAAAGCTAACCGAATTGGCTCTAATACACCTCTCTGTAATGACTACTTCCGCGCCAGCCGCAACATTATTTTCCAAAGCAGGAAAATACGTAACAGAATAATTTGTTAATACACAGGAAAGAAAGAGATTACCAAAATTATTATTTTTAAACTACCTAACTGAAATTTAAGTCTATAATTTGTTAATATTTATTTTGTATTTTAGTTTTGAGACCAGAAGGATCGTTTTATTATTTATTTATACTTATCGTTTTATTTTATTTTCATTCTAGTCAAATATTAAATGGTACTGAACATGGTTGGCAATACTTTTTTTTGTTTAAAAGATTTGTTTCTTATTTTAGTTTTGAGACCAAAAGGTTGTTTTTATCGTTATATTTTATTTTGATTATATATATAATAAAATGTTAAATGGCCCATGAATTAATTGTGGCAATATTTATTGATGTGAAACATCTATACGAGCGTAATACTTGGGTAAAACCAAGACGTCTCAAAATTCAGGAGACGCTTGGTTTTGGCCTACGCTGTCTGAGCCTGCCGCTGTGCACACGTAGAGGGGATAACGCGTTGTCATGAGGCAATACCAAGCGTCTCACACTTCGGAGACGCTTGGTTTTGGCTTACGCCGTCTGCGCCTAGGGCTGTGCGCAGGTAAAGGATATAACGCGTTGGCATCAGGCAAGACCAAGCGTCTCACACTTCGGAGACGCTTGGTTTTGGCCTACGCTGCGTCTAACAAAATATATACTAATTTTGATGTTTCACATCTACCGGGTGTCCCCTGACGCACTCTTTTGTTTTTTTATTGTTTAAAGTTAAAAAAAAGGTTTGTTTTGTATTTTTGTTTTGAAACCAGAAAGTTGTCGTTTTGGTTACTTTTTATTATCATTTTATTTGATACTATATAGAAAAGCAGTCATTTTTTCAAGTAATACAAAAAAAAACGAATTTTACAAAAAAATATTATCATTAGAATAGTCTACCATAAAAGATACAAAAATCCCAGAGATTATTTCCTTCCTTTCGTTACTTCGCTCTCGATCTAAGATTCTTATGAAAAAATGTTATAAAAACTTTGTTTCCAATGTCCAAATTTCATATGAGTCAACTAAATTATTTTTCACATTTGTCAAAAGTAAAATAGGAAACAAAAACCTTCCTCAGACATTGTCTTAGTCGAGTTGATCTCGAGATACTTTCTTAGGTAGTAGGTAGTGTTGCCCAAGATAGGTCTTGGTCTTGCAGTCTTGGTCTTGTTCTTGCATACTGACCCAGCAAGATTTGAGCAAGAACAAGACTGAGCCTGCAAGACTCTTGCGTCTCGCAGTTAAGTCAATCTGAGATTTGGGCGTTATTGAGTAGCTAGGTATTTTGGTTTCAATACCGATATTGATGGTGGACGTTCCGTAGTATCACACATAAACTTACCAATACAATGACATGTGATAAAATGTAGCACAAAATAAAACTTTCTAGCAAGGTTAGCGAAATACGCATTAACAAATACCGAACATTAAAATTTGGTTCATAATAATAGGGGTGTGCGAATAGCGTTCGAATCGAATCGAATAATTCGATTTTTACTTACGAATAATATACTTTTTGATTTAAAATTAATTACACGGATAAAACAATTGCTCAATTTTAATAGTATGATCATTTCTGTCAGTAACATAAAAAATCTAGATAATATAATATTGGCAAGAGATCTTTTCAATTCGTTTTGGTTTTTATAATTATTAACTTCTGTTTGAAAAAAATCTATAAGAAAAAGGTTACATATCGTCGCTTAAGTTCTAACACCGCGTAAGTTAAAATTTTGAACTTTTCAGGAGAGCATAAAAACTTTATTTTTTCTTATTTACGCGGTGATGCCATGATTTATCTAAAGTTTGCAATGACTTAAGCGTTGTTTGTATAGGGAATTAAGTGAGTTACGCACTGTTTTTGTAGTAAAAATTCAACGGCTGATTTACGCTCTGTTGCTTTTTATGGAATAACGACTTGTCATTGGCTAAATAAATCATTTCTGATTGGTCTAACGATGCGTATTTCGATTCTCTATCCAATGATATCACAATGTCAAAACCGCCAATTTCTGACTTACGCGGTGTTAGAACTTAGGCGACGATATGCAATGTTTAAAAATTTATTCATATTCTTAATTTTTTTGTTCATTTTATTCTCTTTCAAAAAAACTATAGGTACTAATTGTTCTATTTGTGTAATCATATTTCATCGTTTAAGGGTAAGGGTACTCGGGAGCAGATTCTTATTCTGAGACAGATGATAGAGAAAGCCAGGGAATTCTGTACTCCTTTATACATATGCTTTGTTGACTTCCGAAAGGCTTTCGATACCGTGAAATGGAACAAACTGTGGGATGTGCTTATGAAAATGGGTGTCCCACAGCATCTAATATACCTCACGAGAAATCTGTATGAGGGGGGCACAGCGGCTGTCCGAGTGGATGGAGTGGATTCCGATGTGTTTAAGACCCAAGCGGGAGTTCGACAGGGATGTATTCTCTCACCGCTGCTCTTTAACATCTATACTGAGTATGTGATGCGGATAGTTCTCGAGAGGTGGAGGGGGGGAGTTTCTGTGGGAGGACGGCTAATATCAAACTTACGATATGCTGATGACACAACACTTCTCTCTAGAACGGAGGAAGACATTAAACAGCTCCTCCTGCTACTGGAATCGACAAGTCTTGAGTTTGGCCTCGCAATCAATCGTGACAAAACAAAAATGATGATTGTAGATAGGGCGACAGACAACAGACCCGACATAAAGTCCATTGCCAACTGTGACGTTGTACAGAGCTACATTTACCTTGGCTCTAATATTACTAATGGCGGAGGTTGCGAGGCGGAGATCAAGAGGCGTTGTGTCATGGCGAGATCGGCTGTGGAACGGCTCGGGAAAATTTGGAGAGACAACAGAATAACCAAAAACACCAAGGTTCGACTAATGAAGTGTCTAGTCTTTCCAATTTTCTTGTATGGAGCGGAGACATGGACGATCCGAATGCAGAACCGAAGGAAGATGGATGCCTTGGAGATGTGGTGTTGGCGGCGTCTTCTGAGAGTAAGCTGGACCGCACATCGTACCAATGTCTCCATACTAAAAGAGCTTAATATAAAGCAGAGACTCTCGTCTGTGGTACAGACGCGAATTCTGAAGTTCTTCGGCCATATCACTCGCAATGAAGACTCAATGGAGCGGCTAGTGGTGCAGGGCCGAGTCGAAGGCAGGAGGACTCGCGGTCGTTCCCCTACCAGATGGACTGACCTCATTAGATCAGTGACAAATTGTTCAATAAATAAATGTTCCCGTGAGGCTGTCAACCGGAACCGATGGAGGGAAATCGCAGGAGCGGCGGCAGCGTTCCGGAGTGATTCATAATCACGACCACTCTGTCAAGAGTGCACGACTGGGAAGGAAGGAGTTTCATCGTTTAAATAAAATTTATATTAATTGTTAATTTCATATTTGAATATCGAACATAACAAACCCTAAATTTAAAATACTCAAAAATTCGCGAATAATATAGAAAAAAATTCGATATATCCGAAAAAAAATCGAATTATTCGAAATTTTTCGAATTATTTGATTTTTTTCTATATTATTCGATTTTTTTCGAATTATTCGGGAACTTTCGAATCTATCATTTAGATGTGGTGAAGCAAGAAATCTTCTTTCTTATGAAGGTAGACTGTCATTTTAATTTTGTGAGTCTACACAAGTTGGTTAATGGGCGGGTTTCAACATCTGTCCTGTCTTTGGTATCATTCAAGGTTCCTAAAAAAGTATTCAGGAGACGACAGACATTTTGTTTTCCTAGTTGTACCACTAATATAGCCTATAATAATCCCTGCGTCGACTCTACGACGATATAAAATATGTCAAAAAGACGAAGATGTGGATATATTCAACAATTCTATTAATAAATTTAAAGTTCACTTGCGTATTCAGGACAGTAATTTGTTTTAGGTGTGTTTATTTTAATTTCGATTTTGACTTTAATTTAAATTTATTATAATTCACTTTTTTATTTTTATTTTATGTACTTTTCTTTTTTAATTTAGGTTAACCTGTAGTCAATAACGTGTAAATACACTCTCGGACATCTGAATCGAGCCACCTTGCATTTTAAGGTTTGTAGTAGGTACTGAAGCTTAAAAAAAATGTATGATGAAGGAAAAACTTTTGATGCAGTTTTAGTGCAGACACATTTAATTATCTTTCTACTGAGTATTATTCCAAATTTAAATTTAAGAATTTGAATTAAAGAACAAAAGCCGAGCTAGGTCACTGATTTGAAAAATACGACTGCAGAAAGTTGAAGCAATTTAAGTTTGTTATTTTTTTATTTAGTAACAACCGTTTTAAAAAAAAGTTTAGTATGTACAGTTTTTATGTTCCCATAATTTAAACTGATTTCCGCTTTAAAATTATGGATACTACACCTGAAGTAGCCGCGCAAGCTGTAGCGCTTCTTCAATCTGGGCTAAGTCAACCATACGTGAGTGCACAACTTCACATAAGTAGTTCTGCCATTCAAAGAGTGTACCATCGGTATCTAGAGACTGTCAGCATCGTTCACTGAGCAGGAGGACGTCGTTTCCGAGTGACAACAAAAAGACAAGATCGGTTTATTTTAACTACCACCTTACGAAATCGACACCTGACGTCTGTTCAGATATAAAGAAACCTCCGAGACTTCAATGGAGTGGCTGTAAGCTCTCGGACCATTAGAAGGTGACTCAATAAACGTTGTCTAAAACCAAATAAGCCAGCCAATGAACCCAAATTGACACGAGCTCACCGAATGGCCCGCCTACAGTTTGCGCGCGAACATTTCAATAGGACTCAACAACAATGGAGCCTGATACTCTTCACTGATGAATCCAAGATAATGCTGTACCGTAATAATGGAAGGAGTAAGGTGTACCGAAGGGAGGGCGAGCATATCGCGCAATGTTGTATTGATGGGAAAGTGAGTTATAGTGGAGGATCATAGACAGTCTGGGGAGGAATTTATATGGAAGGCAAAACTGAGCTTGAGGTTGTAACGGGACCACGGCTGCCGCGCTTAAATGGCAACCGTACATTCTTCAATGCTTGGAGAACCATGTGATGCCATATGCTGGATTTATTGGCCAGGGTTTCATTTTTATGCTCGATAATGCAAGGGTCCACACTGCGGGAATCATCGGGGAGTACCTAAATGACGTTGGTATCACTGTCATGAGATGTCCAGCACGAAGCCCTGATATGTACCCTGTAGAGCATTTATGGGATGAGCTGAAGAGTCGTGTTCGAGCTCACTACCCTGCCCGCAAACCATATAGGAGCTGAAACCGTGATCTTGGAAGAATGGGAGAACATTCCTCAATACGTCATAATGGCGTTGGTTAATTCAATGCCAAACCGTATGACGGTCGTGATAAATTCACTCGGAGGTAATTCAAGTTACTAAATAAACGTTTTTTAAAAGTAAACCATATTATTTCTTTAAAAAATGTGATTTGAAAAAAGCAGATATTGTCTTGATCAATCTTAACTCCATTTCTTTAGTACAAATTTAGTTCAAACTTAGAACAACGACATACTAAAATGATGGTTAGTATATTAGCTTCAAAATTACTTCAAAAGTTTTTCCTTCATCATAATTTTTTTTT
Organism: Nemapogon koenigi; assembly: GCA_963924495.1. Taxonomy (NCBI): domain Eukaryota; kingdom Metazoa; phylum Arthropoda; class Insecta; order Lepidoptera; family Tineidae; genus Nemapogon; species Nemapogon koenigi. Next base: position 25,844,982 of record OZ004629.1, read on the forward strand.
AAACTTCAGTTCTCCAAACCTTAAAATGCAAGGTGGCTCGATTCAGATGTCCGGGAGTGTATATAGCCATGTTCTGTTCACTACTAATAGAAATATCTGTATAACAAGTGTTTTATCATTTTAAGTACTGATATTTGCAGTTATTGTGTACCTGTGAACCTTGTTTAAATAAATAAAAAAAACAAGACAGCATTCACATCTCAACTAAGGGCAAAAGCAATTTATGGCCACTGCTCCAAAATTAGAATGTCTCAGACTAGAATTCATTTAGATCATTGAAGAAATAAATATGTACAATATTAAGCAAAATCCAGAACATTCAGGCGACTATGACAGTCTGTGGTCATTCGAAGATATATTAAATAATATTTCCGCCGCCCAGGAAAGCCAGCAGGACATATGCTACTGAATCGAATTTAAAATCCGCGCCACAAACTTCATTTATGAATTTAGTGGCGAATACGAAAAATTCCCTATGTTCATAGAAGCATTTATTACTATGATACATAAGAACCAATCGTTAGACGACATTTCATGTGTACATTATTTAGTTTCTCAATTAAAGGGAACAGTGGAGAATGTCTGGCTAGGCATAAATCCCACCGCCAACAATAAAATTACAAATTGATATATTATGACACCTTGATATCTAAATATCAATATACAAGGGATTACCCTTTTTGCATTTGCGTATTTGGATAAGTAAGACCCAAGGAATATACTACTCTCTACCGAGAGAAGAACGCTTACTCCATACAAATAAATTGGCGCGCACTCACACCAACACACACGCTGCAGCAGGCAGTGGCGGAAATTACAAAAAGCTCATCTATAATTATGTTTTTCTATATAAAGAGAATGTTACCTACTTATATTTATTTGAAGGTAACTTTAATTTACCTTCAAATAAATAATATTTAAAGTAACATTCCTTTTTAAACTTATAAAATGCGGAAAAGTAAGATTGAGGAAAAATAAAAAAATCATAAATTATTAAAAATGAAAGATTTGTTTATTAATCATAAAATAACATTATTTACATTTACATAAATAAGAAAAAACAAAATAAAATAGCTGTTACACAAATTCCAAACTATTTCCTACGTAGTAAGCATGTACCTAGCCTACTTAAAACTTTAAAGACTATATTACTGTTTAGGACACATTATGTAAAATACTTAAGAAATAAGATAATAATACACTAATTTATAGTACAAAAACTTGCGAAACAAAACACTATAATTTTATAAAAACAAACCAATTACGGCAGGGAAAAACAATTACCTTGGTAGGTATAAATAATATTGTTAATAACTTACTGTTGTTACAGTATTGTTATAGTATGTTATGTATTAGTTATTTCAGGGATCACAGTCAAAAATACCAGGTAATAATTACAAAAGCATTTAGGTACTTATTAGCAAGTATGCAATAACTAATTATCTCAAAATAACAAACGTCAAAGTGGTATTCTCTCGTTGGAACAACTATAATCACAACTATTACAGCGCGGGCGGGATTAAACTGGATTCCCCATGACGTCCTGGTGGACGCGTGGGTTTATCACAAAGGCGTCACGTGGAATCCCACCTGAGTTCAATACCTAACAACTCAGCCAACAGACATTAGTATTTTTAAATTAGAGGATTAGCACAGATTAGGGCTTGTTTTTCAATATTTCAGTATATTTAAAATAACTCGAAAATTAAAGGATACTATTAGATAATATTAGGATAAAATTAAAATAAGCTTTCTATAGCATGTAATCTCCAAACGGTTTTCGAATTTTGGTAGGTACCTTACGAAATATGAAATGTTGTCAATTAACAAATAAACAAAAAAAATGAAAAAAATGGGTCACGTATGGGTACGTTCCCTAATCACTAATATTTGTTTATAACAGATATTGTAATAGTATAACAAGAAAATCTAAACTAAAAATTTGTTCTGGCTAAAAAATCTCGTATTCAGACTTATTCACTAATTAAGAAAATATGCAATAGCAACGCACTCATAGAATTTCCGTTACCACTTTTTTATAAGGAAGTTGAGACCCCTTGACTCGACCGCAATCGCGGCTTTAAAACAATTAAAGATCGACGATTTACTAGATTATATTTTTGCCCATCTCGAGTTACGGAGGCTAGATGAGGACACTGCACTACAACTTGAAATGAGTCTTCGTAAGGAAAACTTTCCAAAGTCTCAAGAGCAAAGCAAAATAGCAATAACAGCTAACAAATTACATACAAAATATAGCGTTGAACGCCTGGTAGACTGCATATATAGGAACCTCCTCACAATACGTGCTGAGGAGCACTGCCTTTAGGATCTGGCTGGAGGATAGATGATGGTTAAAAGTGTTAAAACTCTTGGCAGAAAGGCCATTGGTGCAATGATCGCAGAGTTCACCATTTCGACAATCTCGTGAACCAATTTGAAAAAAAAAAAACAGAAATAGGTTGTAGATTTTTCTGTCATTTTGTGTACCTGGATTGTCATTCTATTTTTTTGCACATAATATTCACTATAGTATGTATATTTAGTTTTTTTTTTCTTCTTCACGGGTTACTTACAGCTTCCGGGATGTCCGGGATCCGTTGCCGGCCCCAGGGTACTCGCGAAAGACAGAGTCTTCCTCATTTAGTCGATTATTTTTGAAGCTATACAAGTGGCCAGCTCTATGTAGATGGAAAAGCCTCTTTGTACAGTTTGTCGAATAATGTAGGTAGGTACCTAACCTACAGACTTTTTATTATAAAAACTCGGTCGGATGTGGGGAACGAACCCGCGACTTTCCCACATTTTTTATTCTAATAACAGAAACAAGTCACAACGGAAGGATCTGTGAAAAAAATAATATATATATTCGAATATAAACAGTGTTAAAAATTCAACCCTTTAGGACGGGAATCAGGGGTATAGAATTCATGTAGGTATTTAGTCAGAATTGAGACAGAATGTCGGATGTGGGGAACGAACCCGCGATTTTCCCACATTTTTTATTCTAATAACAGAAACAAGTCACAACGGAAGGGTTGGTGAAAAAATTCGAATACAAACGTGTTAAAAATTCAACCCTTTAGGACGGGAATCAGGGGTATAGAATTCATGTAGGTATTTAGTCAGAATTGAGACAGAATGTCGGATGTGGGGAACGAACCCGCGACTTTCCCACATTTTTTATTCTAATAACAGAAACAAGTCACAACGGAAGGGTTGGTGAAAAAATTCGAATACAAACGTGTTAAAAATTCAACCCTTTAGGACGGGAATCAGGGGTATAGAATTCATGTAGGTATTTAGTCAGAATTGAGACAGAATGTCGGATGTGGGGAACGAACCCGCGACTTTCCCACATTTTTTATTCTAATAACAGAAACAAGTCACAACGGAAGGGTTGGGAAGGGAACTTTTTACAGCGTTCAAGAACCTGTCGGCTATATTTTAAATTCCACGGCCGACATTGATTTCGAGTCTATAGTAGAGGCCAAAAAGTTGATGAAACTCACAGGTAGACGAATTGGGTCGCCGGGAGATACATACGTCACAACGAAATAATGAAAAAAAAATCGTTTACAATATGATATTACATAGAAACTGACTATTGTGTAATTAAGTTGTAGTACATAATCCTATTGACATTGTGAATATTTGTAAAATAGTGATAGATGAGTTTGTGTTGAAGTTCAAAAAGCTAAGTTTTTCTTCCACAAATTTGAAAAAATTAATTTGATTTGATTAATGCCCCTTGGTATGTGACAAAATAATGAGGCGCTCCATCGTTACCTCAGTTCTTGGTTAGTTGTGATTCTATGTCGTCATATTCATCTTTGAGTGATATAGGTTCAGGTCAGTTATTTTTGCGGTCAATGTATTAAAGAGTAGTTGTAATAGTCCGCGATTGTGGTATGTTATGTATATCTTTGTGGATATATTCGAAACGGTCGGAGCCTGAACATATTATACTGGCAAGATAGCCGTATCCGAAAGAATCTATCGGAGTTATAAAAAAGCTTAGCACATACTTGGCTCATAAGGGTATCGTGGTTGTTTGAAATAGATACAACTATACTCGTACGTGGTTTGTGGGTAAATGTATGATATCTATGTTTCTGAATTATTGATTTGTGTGACAAACTACCCATGCAAGTGTTAGTTCAACTAGAAAGAAATATTATTTCTGACAGATACTTCTAATTCTAACCTATAAAGAAGGACATAGAAAGTAATAGGAACTTGGATTTTGATTTGCTTAAGTTTTCAAAAAGCCGAGATTACTCAAATCAAATATTTGTTTAAAATTTGTGGAAGAAAAACTTAGCTTTTTGAACTTAACAAATACTAATACTATTTTTATGTAACTTTTAATTACCCGTTCGATGTTTTGGAATATAATTACTTGAAAATTATATGACAGCTGAAGAACTTATTTACTAGTCCTACGTGATGACCCATTACAATTACTTGAAAATGTTTTAGTTAGGTACTGAGGAGAATGCTGCAGCTTTTTATTTATCTTTTAACCCTCAAATTGACTAATTATTTCATTCAATTTTGGTGGTAATTTAATCATCAATAAAAAAATATCACTTTTTAATTTAATAAAGATTAAAAAAACTTATATAATGTATAGTAGTAGCTACGCAAGTCCTGCACATTACATCCCCCTTAGACAATGTACGAACGCTAGTATTCTATTCTCTTGGAACGCTAAAACATTATATTATATGCAGAAACTTATAACAGAATTATAATAGTATGTACAGCCCATAATTTATACATTTGAACTACTTAAATAAAAAAAAATAACAACCCGGCTCAAAATAAGCTCAAAAAATCAGCTGATCGACCAAAACCTTCGCCATTTTTTTCAGCGTCATGTACAGGGTATGGGCAGACGATAACTTTGTGTTCACTAAAACTAACATAATTACGCTTCGTTTTCTCCAAGGAGTTTGTATACAATAAGGCCATTATTCATAAAAGTATTTTAGCAACGTTTTTGTTAAAATGTGTTTTGTTTCTTTCTATTATTTGTAAAGGCAGGTTTGTTAGAGAGTGACAAAACATATTTTAACTAAAACGCTTCTAAAATATGGCCATAAGTATATAAACTCCTTGGTTTCGTCAGAGTGAAGGACAGTATAGTTAGGTCACGTGGTTGTATTTCAGTCGGTTACATACATTTAAAGTTATCTATTCTACACTCTATTAATTATTCCTTAAGTTTGACATTATAAAGTTTCTACATATAATATATAACCTAGTTGTATATTGTAAACAAATGTTGACTTGAGGAGCGCCATCACCTTAACTAGGTAACACCGGGGAACCGGAGATGTCTTGTATTTTCCTTCGCTGCAGTGTCACTTTCTTATATATGCTGAAATAGACAATGTTAATTACTAAAAAAACAGCAAATTAATAAAACAAAATCAAAAATCTTTGAAAATGTTTTGTAATGTATGTAAATTATTGTCTTTATATTTATATAGAACTAGCATTCCGCCCCCGGCTTCGCCCGTGGATATTTACGAACAAAATAAAACATACCCTATACCTAAACCTTCGCCTACCCCTACCCCCTACCCCTACCCTATCGGTTCAGCTACTGAGATATGCGCTTAACAACAAATTCAGCGATTCATTTTTTTCTGGGATAAATTTTTTTTCTCTGCGTAAGAACCATCCTCGTACTTCAAGGAATATTCTAAAAAAAGAATTAGCGAAATCGGTTCAGCTGCTCTCGAGATATGCGCTTAGCAACAAATTCAGCGATTCATTATTATATTATAGATTTACTGTCCAGGAAATACTCATCAGCTAGTAAGGTAATGCACAGATAGGGATATTTTCGGCCATTTCATGTTATGTATTAACGTTTATTGTCAGACCACGCTTAGCCATATGATAATGTATGATACAGTGTTTTTAATAGGAATGTAAAATAAATCAGCAACTTCTTAGTTTATATTTTGTATGTATTCAACGGTATGGCAGTTTAGTTGGGCATAACATTAAAAGGCCAATTCTACGATAGGCCCATAGCACATATAAACATAATAATATAGATAGTAAACATCTTCTTCACGGGTTATGGCTCCCGAAACCGTGTTATCGGTGCTAGGGTACACATCGGAAGACTTCCTCTTTTAGCCGATGGTATTTGTGAGGCTGTAAAGCCGTGAAGAATAAAAAAATACCTAACGAGTGGCCAGTTTTATTGAGGTAAATTTAGATGGAAAAACCTCTAAGTTTGGTTTGTAGGATTATGTACTTAAGTATTTAGTTTTAAATAACCAATTTGGTACATGGCCGGGATCGATAGTAAACTGAACTTGTTTTACTACGGAACCTTAAAATTTAAAGAAATGCTTTTTCACATAACGCACCTGTTAACAAAATACAACACAAAACTTGTTTTTTAAATTTCTGTCTGTCTGTTAGGCCAAATTTTCGAAACGCCTGAACCGATTTTGACAGGATTCACAGGCAGCTAAGATACCCTTTAACAGGGAAAAATTTGATTTACTTACTTTTCTTTTTTTTAATTACACATGAGCGAAGTTGCCAGGTCACTGCCAGTTTCATAATAAACCACCTGGAAATATTAAAGATTAACTTAGAATCATTTAAAAATATAAAATATATATAATGTTGCGGAGATCTGTAGAATTATAATTTGTTTATATACAAAAGAATAAAGTTCGCACAAACACTGACAGCCCCTTACCAAAAGTACAATTGACGACAATAGTAGGTACATTGTGATACAAGTGTTTGGTCATTACGTACGAGGCGGTATTAACTGCGCGAGCCACTAGGCGAGCGCTATAAGAAAGCTGGATGTAATGAGCAATGCACACGCGTTTCATACGACGTTTTTCAACACACTTGCGAGGAAAAAAACAAACTTCATGTGGTTTTAACATTTAATTAATAAAACAATTAATGAGAGTGCAATTCTCAAATGTTTTGTTTTTTCCCGCGTCGCGCTAGATAAAGCACGGGTAACTTCGATTTAAATTATCGAAAATGCTTTAAAAATATGATTGTATTTTTAAAAACATTTTCACATTTAACGTTTATTTATCCCATTTATAATAAAAAGAATAAATGATTAATTTTATTAATTAAAATATTATGTAGGATTTAAGTAATTTTTCACGGTGCCCCAGGGCGGCACTAAGGGTTATCCGGCCCTGATAATACTCCTCTTAACGCTGTTCTTAATATAAAATGTACTGACCAAGGTATACACTTTGTCTACAAATCCACACCCTCCGCCCCGCATACTACATAGTTTCACCTATACTAATATTATTAAAACATAATATTTATTACTAAAGTTATTTTGTTTAAAACCATCTACATATATTGGTTTAGTCGGAAATTAACTAGGACCAAAGTACTTGTGAAGACAAATCAAACTAGCCCAAACTCGATGCGGTTACGTTGATTCGTTGTAGAGTTCCTGTGGCCACCTTCCGACTCCATCATCAGGACCTGGGACATCATCTAGGATCAGAGTATTTGTGACGACAAATCAAACAAGCCCAAATTCGATGGGGTTACGTCGTTTCGTTGCAGAGTTCCTGTGGCCACCTTTTGGCTCCATCATCAGACCAGCTATGACACAATTATATTGCATTGTCTTCCGATTTACATATATATGCAATTTCAGCTCAATCAAACACCGAGAAGTGGGTCAAATTTAACTTGTAAGATTTAATTACACTCCGAAGAGAAAAGAACGAGCGAAGTGGCGCTACATACTGTCTGCTTCCCCCTTTGGGAAACAGGCGTGAAGGTATGTTTGTATATAGAGATATGAATGTATCATGTACCTATATAAAAAGGTACCCCAGGAAGAGAGGCGGAGACCTAAGGTGGTCAGGTCAGGTACGTTCTGACTATGTCTAGGAGTACTATTTTATATCCATCCAATGACCTAATGAGAGAATGTTGAGACTTCACAATAATCATTAATTTATTACTTTAATTTAAATCTCAACATTTACAACCGAACTAAAATATATAATAACAAATAAAATGTATATGTTAAAAACAATAATTAATTATAAAAATAATACCTCTTCAAGAACCCCTCCCTGTGGCATGGTTCCCAAAACACTGGCTGCATTACCTCGCTGAATGGTAAAACTGATCCTTTGAGCGAGGTAAGAGCCAGCCTTTAGGTCACCCGAGGTAATATACCAGTTCGGCAGACCATTTGAATTGTTTTACTTTCTAATTAACTTCTTAATTTGTTTAATAGTGATAATGCTTATTGACAATTGACATCATCAAAACTTTTTGCACAGAGGTGGCCAAAGAGGAGCCAAGAGCGACATAGGCTAATTCTTCTAGATAACCAAAAAATATTCACGAACGAAAGGCTAGTGTATAATAATAAGTATGAAAAATTCAACATACCTCCTTGTTTTCTCTGCATTTGTACATATATTTGTTTGTGTCCTAGATGACCCAAGATCTCAACTTCTATAATTGTGCACTCCTCTACCTATTAGAAAGATGTGGGCAGCCGTTTTCTCATTCTCCAGTTCTCCACACATGTCTGTCTGTAATGCCAATATTAAAAATAATATATTTTATGAAACTAAAAACAATTTGTCTCTAGATGTGCCAAGAATTTGATGTGACAAATCTATACTAATATTAAAAATAATAATATTTTATGAAACTAAAAACAATTTGTCTCTAGATGTGCCAAGAATTTGATGTGACAAATCTATACTAATATTATAAAAAGGTAAAGTTTGTAAGTTTGGTTGAAGGTAGTAATCTCTGAAACTATTCTGATATATTTTTCACTAATAGGAAGCTACATTATCCCAGAGTGTTTTATGTTTTACTTTGTTTGAAATAACCATGGACGAAGCCGGGGGCGACAAGCTAGTTATTAATAAACATACATCTTCACGGCCTTAATACCTTGGGGGTATACCAATGGCACAAATAACTGTGTCCACATGTTGCAATTTGTCCATATTAAACAGAATAGAAAGAGTTCTTCTTTTGTTATGGCTTCATCAGCGTACATACAATCAAGTTGAGTTTCAATAACTGTATTGCTGGATATGTAGATCCACTCACTTCACTTTTTTAACAGATGAGTAGGCATCTCATAATTTTTTTTAGAAGTACAGATGCCAGGTGAAGCAAGTGAACTTGATTAATATTAAAAAATGATTCTTAACATTTTTGACAGGACTGAGATATAAACCTGGGTCCCATCTGTTTCAAAACCTACCTACCAATTACCTTATATAAAAAAAATCCTATACAAACATTATAATAGGTAAAGTTTGTAAGTTTGGATGTAGGGGGTAATCTCTCAAACTAGGTACTAAACCCGTTCATAAAGTTTATCCCCGACTTCCCTGAGTGCTACCTATAAGTTATATTTTATTTTGTTCAAAAATATCCACATGTGGAATGATTATAATTATGCATACAGTCACGGGCGTAGCCAGGGGGGGTTTTGGGGTTTCAACCCCCCCCCCCCCCCCCGAAATGTTCAAAATAAATATTAATTCCATTCCTTGGACATACAATTTAAACAATAAAATTAATTGAAAGGTTTACGAAGCACGGTAAAGTAGTATCGGCACTATTTCTATGCGAGGTATGTACTCGTCAGTGCTTCCCGAAAGAAAAAAGAACGTGCATACAGTGGACAGAGGCTAGGTAGGCCTCCACATGCCACTGAACTCTTGCTTCCGTTCCCACATACAAATATAAATAAAATGGCGGCTGCTTCATCTCGCTCACACAGTCATATAGTATGTGAAAGAGAGACAAATTGATCTGCGACTGCGACGGAGAAAGCTTGAACCTTGAAGGCTACTTGAAGGAGGAGGTTGTTTTTTTAATCCTAAGGGAGTATAAATTAATAGTATAATAGAGGATGAAAGATAGTATGGGTCCCATGGGGCGAAGCCCGGGGCGGGAAGATAGTAATACTATAATTTTAATTATTAAAAACTACACTAACCTGGCTGGAGAGAAGCCTGTACTCTTTCAATTTATTAGATCAAAATTGTCTTGAATAAACTTTTAATATTATTAATGTTGGGTACCAAAAATCAATGAGACTGGCGTTAATAAATTATTTATATTAAAATTCTCACTAAGCGTGCGCGTGCCGCGATTCAACGAGCGAAAAGAGAAAAGAAAAGAGAATATAATCACTACGTTTGAGAAAAGAATATTAGTCCGGTCAATTTAGACATAAAAATAATGGTCAAATAACAAAAATTCCCGGAGAGCCAAATATTGGTGGAGAGCTGGGGTTTACCATTACAAATAAAATTTTAAAAATCCCCATCGATCCTATGTGTGCTACAAAAGTTATTCGGGAGGTCAAAAATTGAGGTTTTTTGGATTTTTCTCGAAAACGGTAAGTTTTATCAAAAAAGAACCTCAAACCAGTTGTAGATCTTAAAATTCTCTACAAAAATGGTCTTTATGATTTTATTCCTAAGAGTTACCATTCCTGAGATATCGCGATTCTAAGAGTCACATTATACATCATATGCACACATTTCCACGCCACCTGTGAGGTAGTGTATTCGTCGCGTTTTTTTACCGTGGTTTCCCCTGTCGGCCTACTCCACTAACTGTCATAACAATTTTAGCATAAGTAACGGATTTTTGAGTTCTTAAATACTCAGTAAACTCATCACCTCTCGCGACACTAGCCTCGATTAAAGTTGGTATTCCACGATCAACCACAACTGTTTCATCTTCAGTTAAAAGTTTATTGCAAATAAAGCAAAACTGAAACATTTTTTCGAACTATAAACAACAGCACAAATAACCTAAATGGTAGACGCTTGTAATAAGGACATACGTATTCACTTGAAATGAACCTTTTGCACTAAAAGAAACAGGTATATGAACGAGACCTACGGACAATAGAATAGCCAGATGTTTTTCAAGGCCACGTGGGTAGAGGGGATTCAGTTAGGGACTGACTATCTTTTGAATAAGTAAAAAGTCTGGAGAACTGGGCTATGGCCTGAGGACTGGACAGAATCCCTTGTTGTTCCACTTCACAAGAAAGGTTCCACTCGTAAATGCGAGAACTATCGCACCATCTCCCTTTTATCTCACGCAAGTAAAGTGCTTCTACATATTATAAACAAAAGGCTGGAGAAATTCATCAGAGGACAAACCGCAAAGGAACAGGCGGGATTTGTCAAGGGCAGAGGTACTAGTGAACAAATTTTGAATATGAGTCAGATGATCGAAAAGAGCCGAGAGTTCAATGTGCCTATGATTCTGTGCTTCATTGACTATGCTAAGGCCTTCGATTGCTTCAACTGGGCCAGGATGTTCGGAGTTATGGAGGAGATGGGGGTTCCTCAACATCTAGTCTTTCTGGTGCAGAGTCTGTACTTCCAGGGAACGGCAAAGGTAAGAAATGAAACCCTTTCAAGACCGAGCGTGGCGTGAGACAGGGATGCATACTCTCCCCCCAACTCTTTAATTTGGTCGGAGAGCATATAATGCGTAGAGTATTGGAAGACTGGGAGGGTGGCATTCGTGTCGGAGGCCAACGAATCAACAACTTGCGCTTCGCCGACGATACAACTATAATAGGTGCGAACGAAAAGTAGCTAGCCGAACTGTTGCGGCGAGTGGAGCGTGTTAGCGTCGAGTATGGCCTCCGTATCAATCGCAAGAAAACTAAACTCATGTTCGTTGATAGGGCGGGAACATTGTCGAGAACCTATGAGCTCCGGGATCTGGAGATGGTGACCTGACCTATCTCGGTTCGATGATACGCTCTGACGGCGACTGTGAGGCGAAGGTGGTGAGGACAGGCCAAATGGCAAAGGCTGCAGTGAAGCGCTTGAAGAAGATATGGAGAAACAGAATGATTATTACCCGGAAAACTAAGGTTCGACTGATGTACGCCTTGGTCTTCTCCATTTTCCTGTATGCTTCGGAAACCTGCACATTGAAGGCACGCATTCGATCTAGGATAGACGCATTTGAAATGTGATGTTGGCGTAAGATGCTGAGCATTTCATGGACTGCACGGCGGACCAACGCGTCTGTCCTGGCAGAACTTAACATCAAAATGCGACTCTCCTCAATGTGCATGCAACGGCTGCTTAACTACTTCGGTCATGTGGCTAGACGCGAACCAGACAGTCTAGAGAAGATGATAGTCGTCGGTCACATGGAGGGCAGGAGGAGCCGCCGTAGGTCGCCGTCTCGGTGGACGGACACGGTGAAGGAGGCCACCGGGAGCACTATACAGGCTTCCATTGGTCGCGCGCAGGACAGGGGGCTTGGAGGGCGCTGGTGAGGCGTGTTGTCCTGAAGTGTCACGACCCTCAGCCATGAGGAACGACTTGGAAGAAGATCTTTTGAATAAATGTTTTCAGAATAGTATAATATATATAAAAGAGACACAAATAGGTATTTATACTTGTCTTAAGTGCCTGATTATGTATATACGTGGCTTATATGTGCATATCATGTATAATGTGACTCTTAGAATCGCGATATCTCAGGAATGGTAAAGGAAAAAATCATGAAGGCCATTTTTGTAGAGAATTTTAAGATCTACAACTTTGGTTTGAGGTTTTTTTGATAAAACTTACCGTTTTTGAGAAAAATCCAAAAAAACCTCAAATTTTGACCTTTGACCCCGAATAACTTTTGTAGCACACATAGGATCGATGGGGATTTTTAAAACTTTATTTGTAATGGTAAACCCCAGCTCTCCACCAATATTTGGATCTGTGGGAATTTTTGTTATTTGAAATGTCTATATTGACCGGACTATATGGCAGACGCTATATGATTTAAATTGAAATATGTACTTTTAAATTAACAAATAAATATGGTGCTTTTGAGCAAATATAAAAAGTTTCTGTAAATTATATATAAACAATAAAGTGCTATTCACTCAAGGCTGCCTTACTAAAGGCGCGCAAATCGCGCGATTGTAATCTTCAATACAAAGAGTGACGCAACAATGCCAACAATGTTATTGTAGCTAAAATATGCTTGTCACCATTGATTTAAAAAAAAAGATGCGTGACCTTCCTACAAAACGAATTTGAGAAATGGGCCAACTTTATATGCTTGCTTTGCTTTGTCTTTCGAGTATGTTTATTCCTAGATCGATGGTTTATTCATTGTATAGTGCGCGTGCGCGCTATAATGGGGAGTTAAAATATTTAAACAAAAATATTATTATTAGTTCTCCTTTAAAATAGCTTAAAATTGTAACTGAGTTTAAGAATTTTAAATGCCAACTTAATTTAAAATACGTGTAGTGCAGGGAGTAATTTCGTAACCGGAAGTAGCTAGGTAGGTACAGAAAATATATTTCTAAATAATAAATTAATACCTACCTAACCTATTGAAATAATTAGAATTTGTATGGTTCTTTATAGTCCATTGAAAAGTTACATTTAAGGTTGCGTTTGTCAGAGGACGCAGTTTTATTTTTTAGATATGAAGGGGGGTTAGTGTAAAGTTAAATCCAAGTTTGTGGGGTTGCAATTGCAACCCTTGTTCCACGGCCGCCATCTTGGAAAAAGGGGTTAAATGGTTTTTACGGTTTATCTGCCTAACTATAGGTCTCACAAAAAAATTATTTAACATTTTTTGTTGCAAATAAAATTATCTACAACTTTTGTTACGTAAATTTTAGTCGTAGAACCATAAATAAAAAAGGTATAAGCGAAAATTTTTTCTAATAAAAAATTATATCAGACCATTTTTATAGATGGTGTTTTAAGGAATAATTTTCATTACAAACATTTTTTAATTTATTCATTAGTTACGGTTTTACAGCGCTGCGAAACGAATACTATTCTTTAGTATTCATAACTATACATAAATATTAATGACTAGCATTCCACAAAACAAAATAAAATATTCCTTATACCTACCCCTACCCTTATCCCTACCTCTACCCCTACCCTACCCGTACCCCTACCCCTACTTCTACTCCTACCCCTACCCTCTACCACTACCTTTGGAAATTGTTCATACAAAAATACTAAAATCGCGATAAAAAAATACTTACATTTTTAAACTCGTGATATCTTTCGAATGGAATGTCCGAATTGAATATTTCAAAAAGTTATATAAAAGTATTGAAGCAGTCGTGCAGACTCGTGCATATAAAGTATATTATTTTGATAAGGATTAATAGCAAGGAACAAATAAAGAGCCTTTTCTAGCGGCGGCTTTTTAATTATTTCTTTTAAATAAAAGAACACTTATTGTGACTTAACTATAATAGTTAGACATATGCTATCGTGACACTTTTTGTAGATAATGATGTGTAGTAGTACATTATTTTGTTCATCAATAGTTTTAGTAAGGAATTTCTTAGGTCATTTTTTTACACCTCGGGTTACATTATTGGAGTTTTAGTAAGGATCCCTAATTTTTTGAAAATAGAATATAGCCTATGTCACTCAGGGTGAATGTAGCTTTCCAATAGTGAAAGAATTTTTGAAATCGGCACTCTAGTTTTTGAGTACACAAAAATAGAAAAATACAAATCTTTCCTCTTTATAATAATAGATATTAGATTTGCAATATTTTTTAATAATCTTGTTATTTTTATGATAATCTTTTTAATTATTGATAATGCAATATTGTTATTAATTAATTATTGATTTGACACTCCATCACAAATCTTTGGAAATATTGATTTTTAAAATAATTTCAAATCATTTAACCCATTTAACCCCTTTTTCCAAGATGGCGGCCGTGGGACAACGGTTGCAGCCCCACAAACTTGGATTTAACTTTACACTAACCGCCCCTTCATATCTAAAAAATAAAATTGCGTCCTCTGACAAACGCACGCTAAGCCCAAAAAAATGTAACATTTCAATGGACTATTAAGCAAGTTACATAATATGTATATACACAATACACATCATTGGCGACTACTGTTTTTTGTCCAAAGATTTTTTAATTTCTCTTATCTAATCATTTAGGTACCCCAAGAAAATAAATCATACTTTTATATTGTACCTACACAAACTGTTAACCCCGGCTTCGCCCGTGGGGTCCATACTAACTTTCATATGTCCACCCTGAGGTCCATTCTAAATATTGGTGAATTAATTTTTGAAATCGGATCAGCAGTTTCGGAGATTAGTTACCACCTACATCCAAACTTTACCTCTTTATAATATTAGTATAGATACCTACCTACTTACAACTACACCACTATTTAGGCTTTTCCCCAATACCCAAATCGGTTGAATGGTTCAGATACGAGGACTTTCTTTGGTAAATAAAAAGTTTAAGTTTATCCCAGAAAAGCTTAAGCTAGGTAAATTGTTTATTTTTGTATTCTACATTACAGATATTATATAACCTTTTTTTAAATATGAATGACCTAGCCCCAAATCTCCCTATCTCAGGTTTTGAGGTATACAAATTACAATAACAGTGGGACAATGACTTCAGTGGGATGCCACAAGACACGAACGCCCCGTGCCGCTCCGTGTTGTCATAAAGATAATGATGATACCTAGGTTATCAACCAATCAGAGAGCGCGTACATAGCATCGACATAGTTTTATCATCTTTTGTGTAGATGGTATCTGTCTGTAAGTGTGTGTGTGGCTTACAAACATCATTCAAATACTATAAATATTTCAATAGTCGGAGAGCCGGCTGTAGGTACAGATATCCTATGAATAAAATGAATATATTTGTGTGGGTGTGTAATGGGGAAGAAAACTGTTTTTTTGCTACTAGAGGCGCCGATATTCCTGGGCCCAAACAAACTGTCAAATCACATATTCAGGACACAATATTAATTCAAAATTTACGAATATTAGTAAATGCCTAAATGCCTCGTTGTGTTGTAATTGGATGCAATAATAGTGGAAATCATTATTTTCCGAAGAATTTACAAATGAGAAAATTATAGGGAAAGGCTACTAGAATTTGGAACTTTGCTACCGACAAATTATAAGTTATGTTCTTTCTGGAGGCCGCAAATCTATTTTAGTGTCTTCAGTATCATGTTGTTGGGGAATACCGAAGTTGAAATTCCGATCAAACGATTCGAGTCTGTAAAAGATGCACATTGCTAATATGTACTTACTAGCTTTTGCCCGCGACTTCGTTCGCGTAGAATTAGGAATAATGACGTAATTTATGTAAATACGCAGAGATTTCCCTAATTTCATCTTTTACCCCCGTAAATTCCCCGCCAGTCAGAAGTTCAAAAAAGTATAAATTCAGTACATATATAAATTAATATCTTCCCAGTCCCAGAAAAATATTTGTACCAATTTTCAAGTAATACGATTTCCCTATACAAACTTCTACACCCCGTTGCACCCCTCCGTAAGGTCATTTTTAAAAATCCAAATGTTTTATTGTTTTGAAGAATATTTGAACGAAGTTTCAAGTTGATATACGCAGGTAATAAGATTTCCCTATACAAACTTCTACACCCCGTTGCACCCTACCCCTCCTTAAGAGTTGTTTTTAAAAATCCAAATACGTATTTTATTATTTGTTTTGATAAATATTTGAACCAAGTTTCAAGTTGATTAACGCAGATTTTCCCTACATATCCGTATTTTCCCCATTTTAGATGAGTCAGTGAATCGGAACTTCAAAAGAACAACTTAAAATTCGTCGGAATCTTTATTTTTTTTTTATTTATGTTCCCCGATTAGATTTTTTTTTGTTTGAAAGGGTATACTTCACAGGTGGTCCCATGGGATCTGATGATGGGATCCTGGAGAAATCGAGAACTCTTCAAGTTTTATAGGCACACTTGAAGAGATTTAGGTATTTTTTTAAATTTTGTTTGAATGAAAGGGTATACTTCACAGGTGGTCCCATGGGATCTGATGATGGGATCCTGGAGAAATCGAGAACTCTTCAAGTTTTATAGGCACACTTGAAGCGATTTAGGTATTTTTTTAAATTTTGTTTGAATGAAAGGGTATACTTCACAGGTGGTCCCATGGGATCTGATGATGGGATCCTGGAGAAATCGAGAACTCTTCAAGTTTTATAGGCACACTTGAAGCGATTTAGGTATTTTTTTTAAATTTTGTTTGAATGAAAGGGTATACTTCACAGGTGGTCCCATGGGATCTGATGATGGGATCCTGGAGAAATCGAGAACTCTTCAAGTTTTATAGGCACACTTGAAGCGATTTAGGTATTTTTTTAAATTTTGTTTGAATGAAAGGGTATACTTCACAGGTGGTCCCATGGGATCTGATGATGGGATCCTGGAGAAATCGAGAACTCTTCAAGTTTTATAGGCACACTTGAAGCGATTTAGGTATTTTTTTAAATTTTGTTTGAATGAAAGGGTATACTTCACAGGTGGTCCCATGGGATCTGATGATGGGATCCTGGAGAAATCGAGAACTCTTCAAGTTTTATAGGCACACTTGAAGCGATTTAGGTATTTTTTTTAAATTTTGTTTGAATGAAAGGGTATACTTCACAGGTGGTCCCATGGGATCTGATGATGGGATCCTGGAGAAATCGAGAACTCTTCAAGTTTTATAGGCACACTTGAAGCGATTTAGGTATTTTTTTAAATTTTGTTTGAATGAAAGGGTATACTTCACAGGTGGTCCCATGGGATCTGATGATGGGATCCTGGAGAAATCGAGAACTCTTCAAGTTTTATAGGCACACTTGAAGCGATTTAGGTATTTTTTTAAATTTTGTTTGAATGAAAGGGTATACTTCACAGGTGGTCCCATTGGATCTGATGATGGGATCCTGGAGAAATCGAGAACTCTTCAAGTTTTATAGGCACACTTGAAGCGATTTAGGTATTTTTTTTAAATTTTGTTTGAATGAAAGGGTATACTTCACAGGTGGTCCCATGGGATCTGATGATGGGATCCTGGAGAAATCGAGAACTCTTCAAGTTTTATAGGCAAACTTGAAGCGATTTAGGTATTTTTTTAAATTTTGTTTGAATGAAAGGGTATACTTCACAGGTGGTCCCATGGGATCTGATGATGGGATCCTGGAGAAATCGAGAACTCTTCAAGTTTTATAGGCACACTTGAAGCGATTTAGGTATTTTTTTAAATTTTGTTTGAATGAAAGGGTATACTTCACAGGTGGTCCCATGGGATCTGATGATGGGATCCTGGAGAAATCGAGAACTCTTCAAGTTTTATAGGCACACTTGAAGCGATTTAGGTATTTTTTAAAATTTTGTTTGAATGAAAGGGTATACTTCACAGGTGGTCCCATGGGATCTGATGATGGGATCCTGGAGAAATCGAGAACTCTTCAAGTTTTATAGGCACACTTGAAGAGATTTAGGTATTTTTTTAAATTTTGTTTGAATGAAAGGGTATACTTCACAGGTGGTCCCATGGGATCTAATGATGGGATCCTGGAGAAATCGAGAACTCTTCAAGTTTTATAGGCACACTTGAAGCGATTTAGGTATTTTTTTAAATTTTGTTTGAATGAAAGGGTATACTTCACAGGTGGTCCCATGGGATCTGATGATGGGATCCTGGAGAAATCGAGAACTCTTCAAGTTTTATAGGCACACTTGAAGCGATTTAGGTATTTTTTTTAAATTTTGTTTGAATGAAAGGGTATACTTCACAGGTGGTCCCATGGGATCTGATGATGGGATCCTGGAGAAATCGAGAACTCTTCAAGTTTTATAGGCACACTTGAAGCGATTTAGGTATTTTTTTAAATTTTGTTTGAATGAAAGGGTATACTTCACAGGTGGTCCCATGGGATCTGATGATGGGATCCTGGAGAAATCGAGAACTCTTCAAGTTTTATAGGCACACTTGAAGCGATTTAGGTATTTTTTTAAATTTTGTTTGAATGAAAGGGTATACTTCACAGGTGGTCCCATGGGATCTGATGATGGGATCCTGGAGAAATCGAGAACTCTTCAAGTTTTATAGGCACACTTGAAGCGATTTAGGTATTTTTTAAAATTTTGTTTGAATGAAAGGGTATACTTCACAGGTGGTCCCATGGGATCTGATGATGGGATCCTGGAGAAATCGAGAACTCTTCAAGTTTTATAGGCACACTTGAAGCGATTTAGGTATTTTTTTAAATTTTGTTTGAATGAAAGGGTATACTTCACAGGTGGTCCCATGGGATCTGATGATGGGATCCTGGAGAAATCGAGAACTCTTCAAGTTTTATAGGCACACTTGAAGCGATTTAGGTATTTTTTTAAATTTTGTTTGAATGAAAGGGTATACTTCACAGGTGGTCCCATGGGATCTGATGATGGGATCCTGGAGAAATCGAGAAATCTTCAAGTTTTATAGGCACACTTGAAGCGATTTAGGTATTTTTTTAAATTTTGTTTGAATGAAAGGGTATACTTCACAGGTGGTCCCATGGGATCTGATGATGGGATCCTGGAGAAATCGAGAACTCTTCAAGTTTTATAGGCACACTTGAAGCGATTTAGGTATTTTTTAAAATTTTGTTTGAATGAAAGGGTATACTTCACAGGTGGTCCCATGGGATCTGATGATGGGATCCTGGAGAAATCGAGAACTCTTCAAGCTTTATAGGCACACTTGAAGCGATTTAGGTATTTTTTTAAATTTTGTTTGAATGAAAGGGTATACTTCACAGGTGGTCTCATGGGATCTGATGATGGGATCCTGGAGAAATCGAGAACTCTTCAAGTTTTATAGGCACACTTGAAGCGATTTAGGTATTTTTTTAAATTTTGTTTGAATGAAAGGGTATACTTCACAGGTGGTCCCATGGGATCTGATGATGGGATCCTGGAGAAATCGAGAACTCTTCAAGTTTTATAGGCACACTTGAAGCGATTTAGGTATTTTTTTAAATTTTGTTTGAATGAAAGGGTATACTTCACAGGTGGTCCCATAGGAGCTGATGATGGGATCCTGGAGAAATCGAGAACTCTTCAAGTTTTATAGGCACACTTGAAGCGATTTAGGTATTTTTTTAAATTTTGTTGAATGAAAGGGTATACTTCACAGGTGGTCCCATGGGATCTGATGATGGGATCCTGGAGAAATCGAGAACTCTTCAAGTTTTATAGGCACACTTGAAGCGATTTAGGTATTTTTTTAAATTTTGTTTGAATGAAAGGGTATACTTCACAGGTGGTCCCATGGGATCTGATGATGGGATCCTGGAGAAATCGAGAACTCTTCAAGTTTTATAGGCACACTTGAAGCGATTTAGGTATTTTTTTAAATTTTGTTTGAATGAAAGGGTATACTTCACAGGTGGTCCCATGGGATCTGATGATGGGATCCTGGAGAAATCGAGAACTCTTCAAGTTTTATAGGCACACTTGAAGCGATTTAGGTATTTTTTTAAATTTTGTTTGAATGAAAGGGTATACTTCACAGGTGGTCCCATGGGATCTGATGATGGGATCCTGGAGAAATCGAGAACTCTTCAAGTTTTATAGGCACACTTGAAGCGATTTAGGTATTTTTTTAAATTTTGTTTGAATGAAAGGGTATACTTCACAGGTGGTCCCATGGGATCTGATGATGGGATCCTGGAGAAATCGAGAACTCTTCAAGTTTTATAGGCACACTTGAAGCGATTTAGGTATTTTTTTAAATTTTGTTTGAATGAAAGGGTATACTTCACAGGTGGTCCCATGGGATCTGATGATGGGATCCTGGAGAAATCGAGAACTCTTCAAGTTTTATAGGCACACTTGAAGCGATTTAGGTATTTTTTTAAATTTTGTTTGAATGAAAGGGTATACTTCACAGGTGGTCCCATGGGATCTGATGATGGGATCCTGGAGAAATCGAGAACTCTTCAAGTTTTATAGGCACACTTGAAGCGATTTAGGTATTTTTTTAAATTTTGTTTGAATGAAAGGGTATACTTCACAGGTGGTCCCATGGGATCTGATGATGGGATCCTGGAGAAATCGAGAAATCTTCAAGTTTTATAGGCACACTTGAAGCGATTTAGGTATTTTTTTAAATTTTGTTTTATAGTGACATGTGCATTTTCTTTCGGAAAGCACACTTTTCAGTGCATAATTTTTGTAGGTAGTCAGTCTCGGTCTTTTAAAATGCAAATTGTTATATACATAGTAAAGATGTTTATAGGAAATCGAGCAATGAAAATAAGCTAAAAGACCGAACTTCAAAACATAAGGAGGAGGTTCTCAATTCGTCGGCATCTTTATTTTTTTTATGTATGTTCCCCGATTACTTGACCGATTTAGAAATTTTTTTTTTTGTTTGAAAGGGTATACTTCACAGGTTTTTTTTAGTGAAAAGTGGTTCAGTAGTTTTTTAGAAATTTTGAAAAAACTGACTTAAAAGTACATTTTTCTTAATATATCGATGAAATATGTACCCATTTTGACAACTTATTTTTTTAAGGATATAATAATTTTTCGACATTATCTTACAGACATAATGACGAAAATCGGTTTAGTAGTTTTTCCGAAATTCAGTAATTTGTCTCTGTTTACGGCTGAAAATTATGTATCAGAGAAAAGCCTTAGCAACGATTGCTATTGACACGAAGTTGTCAATTTTTGTATCGACGGTGGTCTAACGGCTAAAGGTATGGTATGGTATGGTGCAGCTCAGGATGCAAATGGTTCAAATCCCATCCACAGCAGTATTTTTTTTTAGTTTTCCATTTTTTTTTTAATTTTCGTTATTATTTGTCTCTCAGGGCAGCAAAATCACTTAAAAGGGAAAAATAAATTAACTTTAAAAAAAAAGTGTAAGTACCGACTTCAAAAATTTGCACTGAAAAGTAAGAAATAATAAATATTTCATCGTAGAATTTGAAGACGGTTGGTGCCAAATTAGAAACAACTTAGTTCCCAAATTCACTAATCTAGACAATTAATTAGGAACCTACGATCATCAGTACAAACACAGATAATATTGAACAGATCTTTATATTCTTATATGTTTATTACTTTGTATCCTAATTTGGCACCAACCGTCTTCAAATTCTACGACGAAATATTTATTATTTCTTACTTTTCAGTGCAAATTTTTGAAGTCGGTACACTTTTTTTTTAAAGTTGATTTATTATCAATTACAATAAAGCAATTAATATTTTGTACAAATTATTGACTTGGTGATGCTATACTTCACAAGAAACCAGTGTGAATAGAATACCTGCTGATCAGATACGAGTCTTTAATTCGAATTTAAACTGTGCAACAGTCCATGTGGAATACATTGTTCCTCACAACATGATATCTTTGGAAATTTACGGTATTAATTACAAAAAAACGGCGATAAAAATACAACTGACAAATCTTTGTTATGAGCCATGTAGAAGCAGCGCCATCTGCAAATAGCTTAGCGTTTTCTTCTTCATTATAATACTACTACAGACCTTACTATTACTACAAAATACCTATTTTGGCCAATATATGAAATTTAGACGTCACTTCTAGTTAAAATCTTTAATGATTTATACTTAATTTGAAAAAATTCAAGGTCTCTGTCTGTCCGTTTGTGTGCTTATAACTCGAGAACTAATCTGATATACGTGTTATTCAAGGTACCAGAAAGTGACCCTATTGTTGTGCCAACGATGTCAATACGGATCTGGGTGAAACTTGGAGCAAAAACTGTTTTTAGTAACATATAGCGCGGAAATCGTATGGCCGTTCCTATAATTTCTGATGATATACGGACGCACTTCGCTTCTGCATACGGAATCCAAAAGTTTCGCATTTATAATATTAGTTAAGATAAATATAAAATTGACTCATACCAATTAAAAAAATTATAAAATAATTATAATATAATAAATTAAATAAATAATATAAATATATATAATTGAAGGGTGATGGTATAACAGCGCTTAAAAAAAATTAAGAGCTTTGTGATAGATTACGAAAAAGCAGACAGGGGCAATATAATCTATTATTCCTATTCAATAAAACCAATTGAAAAAATAACGGCTATTTCACTTAGACATATTGAATAAGTATCTACATATTATGTATATGCTAAATTACAGTGACACAGGTAGATTATTTACAGAGATATTGGGAAGTTTATCTCTATACAAATTATGGATATAGGACTCTTAAAAGTTATTTATTTATTCATAGAAATCATACAGATATCACATCATAGATAACATATCACAGATCACATAGAAAAAAATACTTTTATCTATACAAGTATATAAAGAGAAAATATTTGATTGTTTGTTTGTTTGCATTGAATAAGCTCTGAAATATATATATACAGTCAAACCTGAATAAGTGAAAATAGCTACAAAAGTAGTGAGGTCCCGTCATTTTTAGCCCCGGAAACCTCTATGAGTGACAGTGTAAGAACCTCTTTTAGAGAGAGTCATACAAGCAAGACTATTTACTAATTGAATCAAAGCCAAACTGTGTCCTTGTTTGTAAGTAGAGAAAGCCAAAGCGTCATTGTTTGTGATGGAATTACAAGACATCTGCAGCACACTTGTGCGCTTGTTCCTACCTGCTCATGGTACTCATCCTAAATCCACTTATTACCTATTTCTTAACGCTCTAGCACCATGTTTATGTTTGAATATTATTAAACTCTATAAATGGGAGGTCCTACTCCCAAACCTTTGCAAGTGACAAACCGTGTTAGTGAGAAAACTCTACGAGTGAGAATAATATTTGAGTCCCTTGAATTCTCGCTTGCCCAGGTTCGACTGTATAATATATATTTCATGAAATAAGTATGCTTCCTAATCCGTCAGATATGAAGATTATTTTAAGAAAATCATGTAGAATCTATAGAAAATCCACAGTAGCATATTATTAGATGTGTGTTTATCCAGAATATATTTGAGTGTACTTCTTACAAACAAAATCACACTAGTTATCTCTTTATGATAAGTAATTTAATATACCTACTTAGCAGCCTTGCAGGTCTATAAGCATTTAAATAAAGACAATTGAATGTCATTCTTTTATATTCATCTTATCTTTCATATATGCTCAGCAATTGTGTGTACTTTTAATATTTCCAGGGCATAATTAATGCAAATTACTGTAAATTGCAGAAAATATTCAGAAGACTAGCATCAATGAATATGCCTACATTTGGGTTACTGACTCAAGATCATACCTATTTGTAAACAAGATTGCAACGTAGGTAATAAAAACTAAATAAACTTCATCATTATTTGGTTAAGACTATAATTACTGCCAAATAAGTTGAGCCTTTTGATATTTGATGTGCTACATGCACATACACCTATTTTTAACCTAATTTGTAGTGCACATCAAATGTCAAAAGTTAATTTGTATAGTCTGATTAGAATGGACACAAACTTTCATCCCTATTATGCCCCCTTAGGGGGTGAATTTAAATAAAAGTAGCCTATGTCTGTTCCTGGGATTCAAGCTTTCTCTTATAATATTAGTATGGATTACTAACTGAGCCTTATTCTGAACTATTTTATCAGTGAATATTGGCCTTCTATTTCACATGTATGGTTTAGTTAGGTCTTCTGTATTTATATAAAATGTAATATCCCTAAATGTTAATTATTAATTACAAAAGTATAAGTTGAATTAAGCAGTCTCTCACCTTAACAATAATTGCAGATACACCAGTTTTGGTCAGTTTGCCTAAGCCACCATCTATCTGTTCCTCTCAGTTGTTAACACCAATTTAGTGCCTGTAAATAATTATATATTTGTAAAGACAAATGCAGGTAAAAAAGCAAACAGGAAAGTTGAGACGCAGTCAAGGCATAATATAGTGCAGTACATTTACTAACTAAATGTAAGACAATCCTTGCACCTTTTGAACCTTATATATATTATACAATACCTATGCAACTTGACTCTGCCTCGACCATCGTTAGTGTCATGCCTAACAAGTGGCCAGGGTTTAGTATACAACTGCAGGAACTTGAGGTGGCTAAGGCTTGGATTGCTCTCTCTATCAGTACTACTCCTTAACACTTATTATGTAAGTATACCTATTATCTTTTTTTATTTTTTTCATTATTATTTTTAATAACCAAATTTCAATATAGTTTAGTAGATGTGTCATTTGTGTTAGTCTTTGTGTTGTATTTTGTCCTAGATGGGGCCTGGATTTTGATTTGCAATTCATACCAATCATTCTCTAACGTGTCTCTCTCAATTCTACAGATATTGGCGGAAAACTAAGTGTCAGTCTGACACTGGGGGAGGCCAAACAATAAACATAATACCTACATGTAGGTACAAAGTTATACAATACTTTGTTTCAGAATAACAAATCTAACAATTGATATGATAGAAAGGGCTGACTATGGCTCATGTCTGTGTCTTTGTGATTACTTATCATGCTGATATGTATAATCTAGTTCAGGGGTGATGTGTATATCAGTAAGTATACTAATTATAAAACCTTGTCTTGTTTATAGAAGTAATTATTATTTAATCTATGCTGCAGTGCTCATTTGACTGGATGGATGAAGGTATGATAGGATGTAGTGATGTTGATAATTAAATAACCATACCAACCTTGGCTTAGGAGGAAGATTCTTGACATGAAGTCTAGCTAGGGCATAAATAATCTTGTTCCAGTGGTAGTTCTGAATCTGTGCAGCAGAGAAGAGATAAAGCAAACTCATTTTGTAAGGTTAGAAAAATTCACTGACCAATCAAGATATATCGCGCACTGTTGCCAGGTCTCCCGATTTTCCGGGTTATCTCCCGATTTTAGTAAATGTCTCCCGATGTTCCGGATTCCCACTCAAAACTCCCGATTTTTTAAGAATGCCACGGCTTAAACTTTCTTTACGAAAAAACGATACAAAACGAAATGCAATGTAAAATACATAACTTTGTAAAATGCGTAGACTCAACTATACTTTAATTTATGAAATAAAGTAGAATATTCAATAGCAAAGCTTTGGCAGTTATAGGTTATAGTTTCCTAATTTTGCAATATTGCAAAGCGAAACAAACCGGTTTTCGCTTTGATTATCCGGCCCAATTAACACGTATAGTTCAGTGAGTAGCATATAGGATAGATTCAGTATTTTTAAATGAATCGTATAAAAAAAGCAAACTCAACCAACCAACTTCACACAAAAAAATATATTTAAAAAAATAAGAATTGCTTCTATTTTGAAGTGAAGGAAAATATGTTGGAAAAACACAATAAAAACATTTATTGAGAGACCTCGTTTTAATTAATTTTAAGGAAAAATGTATCTCCCGATTGTTTTTGTAGTAGGGATGTGTCGGATATCCGTATCCGTATCCGTATCCGTCAGTTTTTGGCGGATCTTTTACGGATCTTTTATCTTATTAATTTTCAATTCATAGATGAAATTTGATATATATAGGTGATTAGGTAACAATGAAAAACTGTTAAATTCCATTCTGATTATTTTTTATTTCTTAAAATCGTATTTGGCACCTTTATATTGTAATCATTTATCGTAGTGAAGTACCATATATACCAATAGTACATAACTCAAAGGTACTAAAAATCAACTATCTTTATAATGAGACTAGTATGTTGTGTAGTGCGCGAGTTGCAAGCAACTCTCGAGGTTTCAGTGTGGGAATATACTGCTGCCCACAGTGCCCACACCAAAGAAGACATGCTACAAGTCAACGATAAGCCCGCCACCTATCAAATAATTCCCTACTCCTACCACAACTACCCACTACCCCTACCCCTACTCCAACCCCTACCACTACCTCTTCCCCTACTACTACCATACCACTATCCCTACTTCTACCACTACCCCTACTCCTACCACTACCCCTACTCCAACCCCTACCACTACCTCTACCCCTACCCCTACCACTACCTCTACTCCAAACCCTACCACTACCCCTACTCCAACCCCTACCACTACCTCTACCCCTACCACTGCTCGATTGTAGTAAATAAAAAAATAAAAAAATGTATGGGAGTTTTTTTTGTATGGTAGAATTTTTTTTAACGGTTTCGCTAATAGAAGCAGATCCTGAACATTATTAGTTTCGGCACCTACGCCCTCCGATTTGTAGTTTCCGAGATAAAAAACAAAAAAAATAAGGGGGCGAAAAGGGGGGGTTCGGATTTATGATAACTGGCGCTTCTCCGGCCGCTACGGCGGCATCGCTCGCTGCGCTCGCGCTTTTGAAAAAATAAATTTGTATGGGAGACGGTGGGGGGGGGGGGGGTACGGGGATAGTGGAAAGGGGTAGAAATCAAATCCCAGTCCATAGGAAAAAAAAAGAAAAAATGTATGAAAATTTGTATGGGAGTTTTTTTTTGTATGGGAGATTTTTTTTAACAGATTCGCTAATAGGAACAGATCCTGAACATTATTAGTTTCGGCACCTACCCCCTCCGATTTGTAGTTTCCGAGATAAAAAAAAAAAAAAAAATGTATGGAAGTTTTTTTTTTTATGGGAAATTTTTTTTTAATGGATTCGCTAATAGGAACAGATCTTGAAAATTATTAGTTTTGGCACCTACCCCCTCTGATTTGTAGTTTCCGAGATAAAAAACAAAAAAAAATAAGGGGGGCGAAAAGGGGGGGTTTCGGATTTTTCTGGTACTCACTGGGACCCCCTCTATACAATCCCACCAAAAGTTTCCCCCCATCACAACTCTTTCTGGGAGAACAATGATGTCAGTAAGTCAGTGAGTGGTAGTCGAGCTTTATATAGTATAATCAATCACAAATCTCTGTAATAAGCTTATTAAAATGATGATATATTAAACATTCATTAGAAGTTATTATAAAATATTAATTAAAATATCTTTATAATGAGATAAATTGAGTTTAAATCTTTGTGTTAAGCTTAATAAATAAAATAATGATTATTGACCTTTTTAAGAGTTAACTCTCATAACAGATTGTTTCTTTCCGAAGGTCGATGCGCATTATTTACCGCCGCGTACTCTAAGAAAGTTAAGATCCGTATCCGTATCCGTATCCGCGGATCTTGAGACCAAATATCCGTATTCAGATCCGTATCCGTGGATATACAATATACATTTTTAACGATCCGGCACATCACTATTTCGTAGTGTCGCCATACATCTCCCGATTTTTATTGGTACGCCTCCCGTATTTTAGAAATTGGATCTGGCAACACTGAGTCACGCTTAAACAGAAGTACCTACATATTTACACATTTTATAATTACAAATGTTTATTATTTAACACACAGTCACCATAGAGTACTAAGCCTATGGAGGGGCCATAGACGGGCTTCCCCTTTCGCCAATTTTTCCCCCTTTGACCAGTTATACTGACCAGGTGCGCAGTAATAAGTTACCTTAGATTTCGTTGGTATCGTTTTGTGTCGCGAGACAGAGCTCTAAGAAAATAGTTAATTGTGATGTTTTAAACGGGAAAGGCGATCTAGGGCGTCAAACTTAGTGTTTCCAATCATTAATTATAATTATTATGTTTGTATTTTAACATAATCATCATATAACGTAAAATCCGTTGCGACAATAAAACGACAGAAAAATACAGTGGTACAGGGGCTAGTACTAGGCGTTTACCCCCCCCCCCCCCCCCCCCGCCAAAAGTGGCAGAAAAATTTGTTCGATGATTTATACCCTTCACGTCTCCTTTGGTAAATACTCAAAGACAGTCACAGATAACATAGGTATATTGTAACCTAATAATATAACACACATATAACACAATAGCACATTATGATACAAGGATGCTATCTTGCTAAGTTCATCATTACGTATGAGGCAGTGTTATCAGCGCGAGCCACTAGGCGAGCGCTATAAGAAAGCATTATGTAAAGATGTAATGACGTTTCGTTTTTCAACACACTTGCGAGGAAAAAAATAAACTTCACGTAGTTTTCGCCACTTGAAGTCGACATTTGTGATAATATGATAATTAAGTAAATTAACCAAAGAGAATATCATTTAATTAAGTCAACACGGCGAAAATGTATTAAATGTTTTGATTTTTCCCGCGTGACAGTCTGTGATTCTCAGTAGAGTGACCATAGAGTATAGAGTACTAAGCCTATGGAGGGGCCATAGATGGACTCCCCCCCCCCCCCCCCTTCGCCAATTTTTTCCCCTTTGACCAGTTTAATTTAAAGGGTTTCAAGAAACAGAACGAACGCTTATTTGCCAGAAGGCGTGTCTTGTGCGGCGCCCTACAGCAGTATGCGCCTCGTCGCAGCGAGATACGGTCCATCTTCAACGACTGAACGGTGAATGTAGTTATGCAGCGTAGGATGCACGTGGTTAAAATTCCAGCCACAGCGATATTTATTGCAATTAGCAATACGTTCAAAACGGTTTAGAAAAATAATCGGTATGTTGGCATATATTTTAACCGCGACATCTTTCGTTTCTCTCGATCTTTCGTTTTCGGCCGGCCGAAAGTGTTACAAAATGGAAGCATATATTTGTTATCGATCGACGGGCACGCGTGCAAGGTGCCAGCGTTGCCAACTTTACGTATTTCTGCTTAGATCTACGTACTTTAGGCCTTTCTCGCAAACCTAGAGATAGTCCCAGAATAGAGAAAGTACGCTTTCTACTAAATATACAAATTAGCTAAATAATATTAAGCTGATGAGGCTGAATGGGATAATTTTAATTTTTTTAAAATAAAATGATACGGTCCTTTTCATTCTTTTTTCATTTTACTTTCACATATGTATGTCTATGGTCTATCTATTATATTCCACAGGACTATTCTTTCGAGCAGGCATGGCCACACGATATAATAACGATGATTATAGTTCCACAAACTTATCTGACCCGGTGGCCAAAAGTGGAACTAATGATGATACAATAAGTAAATAAGTAAAATGTTCATGTTTCTTCTACGTATTGTTCTTTCTGCCTAAAATGAATATAGCTAAGCGTTACAACGTGCATATTATATACCCACTTTACATTGAAAAATCATTTTTATTGGCAAACATGCGACAACAGCGACGCTGTCACCGGGCCAGATAAGTTTGTGGAACTTTAAATTACTTCTGTTCTGTATCGATTTATGACACTTGTCACGTGATCCCTACTTCTTCTTTTTTATAATTGCTTCATCAATGTTAATCGATATTTTGCCAATGACAAGTATTAGGGACGTCACAGTAACAATAGCCGATAAATAAGTAGCTAGGATCTTCCCGCCGACTGTGATATATCTTATTAATCGACGACTAATCACAACTAGAAAAAGAAAAAAAAATTACAATTATATTAACATAGTGTTAGACATATTAAAAGATAACGCGTTGACTTTGACGGCTTTCCAAGTACCTACTTTGACAGTTGTCACATAATTATATCAAGCTATATATATAGCTATACTAGCATTCCGTTCCCGGCTTCGCCCGTGGATATTTTCCAACAAATTAAAATATACCCTATAGCACTCAGGGATAATGTAGCTTCCTATTAGTGAAAGAATTTTCAGAATCGGATCAGTAGTTTCAGAGATTACCCTCCACATACACACATACTCACAAAACATTGGCTTTCCTGCACTACCCCTACCCTACCCTTACCCCTACCCCTACCCCTACCACTAACTTAAGATATTGTTCATACAAAAAATATTTAAATCGAGTGATATCTTTCGAATGGAATGTCCGAATTGAATAATTCAAAAAGTTATATAAAGGTATTGAAGCAGTCGTGAATATAATATAATTTATTTTGATAAGGATTAATACTAAGGTACAAATAAAGATTCTTTTCTAGCGGCGGCACATCAATTAATTTTTTAAAATAAAAGAACACTTATTGTGATATAACTATAATAGTTAGACATCATATTATGTTGTCGCGACACTTTTTAGGGTTTACGGAACCAAAGGGTAAAAACGGAAACCCTATTACTAAGACTCCGCTGTCCGTCCGTCCGTCTGTCTGTCCGTCTGTCACCAGGCTGTATCTCATGAACCGTGATAGTTAGACAGTTGAAATTTTCACAGATGATGTATTTCGGTTGCCGCTATAACAACAAGTAGGGGAAAGGTGTACAAAATGATCCCCCTAAGGGGAAAAGTTTACTGTGTCTAAAATATTAAAGTTAAATCAAATATTGATGGAACTTTGGATAAATAATTTAAGTACTGATATACTGGCATACCATTTCTTTTTAGTTTGTTTATATTTTCAGATTTATTAAACATTTTCCAGAAGCTTACTAAAGGATCATTTTGTACACCTGGGTGTATAAAATGATCCCCGGGGTAGGCACAAAACGACCCCAGGAATCATGTTGTACCCCAAGTTAAAATAAAATATATATTTATCATAATCACATTTATTTTCAAGTGTAGCAATAATAATTATCTATACTCTAAATCAGTCTGAAATCCACAACCTGACACAGATTAACAGTGTCTATTGAATCTACTATATTTGAAAATGGTCTTCTAACGTAGTTTAGAAAGTTCTTTGTTCCTTTCTCTTCTTTTGATTTTTCTATTTTTCCTATAGTTTTCTTTTTAGGGGTCAGTTTTTTAGGTTTGTCTTTGCGTGCCCTTTGCTTTTCTTCTTTTTCTATTTTCTCTTCTGCACTTCCTCTACTAAATAGTTTTTATAGGGTGTACTAGTTAATATTGATTTTCTTTATATTATTATTTCTTTTTCATTCTATATTTGGCAAAGGTCGAATGTCATGCGGTGCAAAAACTCCAAATGATGTGGAAGGTAAATCAATAGACATAACTAGAGTAGAGGTTGTAAGAGGATCACTCTTTTGGGCTTGCATATTTTTTGTGGGCGTAATCTGGTTTGAAATCAAATTATAAGCTTGGTTTTGAAGAGATTCTCACGATAACGAGATTCTAACGGTGTATCAATAGGGGTATTCACATATTCTGTGGACGGCATAGCGGGCGGTTCGCATTCATCGTTACTATGATCATGCATACAAACATACATATAGGTAATTATAGGTATATGTAAAACAAATCACTCAATTTAGCATTCTTTTTTGCAAACTGACAAAAAGTTATGGGTAAAATGATCCCCGGGACATCTTTTATTTTGACCAGAATGAGGAAACTTAGAACAATTATTTTAGCCATTTAATGAAAAGGAATGCACGGCCCGAGAATGTCCAACACTAGAATGCCGAGCAAATTGCTGGGTCGGTCATTATGCTGTTGGACACACTCGGGCCGTGCATTCCTTCCCTGGCTGGCCCTGTATGGATTCGT
Organism: Nemapogon koenigi; assembly: GCA_963924495.1. NCBI lineage: Eukaryota > Metazoa > Arthropoda > Insecta > Lepidoptera > Tineidae > Nemapogon > Nemapogon koenigi. The sequence goes on from OZ004629.1 coordinate 25,877,159, forward strand.
CGGTTTGGCCTTCGAGTCGAGTCTAAATATGATAACACGGAACCCCAAAGCATGTGTTATGGGTACATGTATCTAATCTATACTAATATTATAAAGAGGTACAGTTTATAAGATTTGATGTAGGGGATGTGTAGGGGGGGTAATCTCTGAAACTATAGAATCGATTTTAAAAATTATTTCATTAATAGGAAGCTAGAACCTCTCACACTTCTCACAGGCACTACACTACACACACAAGCGCAATATGTACATGGTTGCAAAAATCTGATTCTTGAAACGGTTAGTCAAAAAAAACGACCAGGCTCTATTGTACGTACGTACAGTTAAATCGCAGAAGCAATAAACAGGTTTATTGCTTCTGCGATTTAACTGTACGTTTTAAAAAAAACTGATTTTCCTTCTGTCATAAAAGCGTTCGTTCGTTACATGGCAAAAATCTGTTTCTTGAAGCAGTTTGTCAAAAAAACGACCAGCTCTAAATTCCATGTCCATTGTCCATCCATACACCATCCATATATCAAATCAATCCCTAATATTATTCCCTACATAGATTGAAACGGATTGAAACCATAGAAATAAAGTTGCATAGTGGTTGCATAATATGTACTTGTTGCAATTAATTTTGCATATAATGCAAGATTAAATAAACAAATAGATACTACAAAGTTGAAACGGTTAACGGATGCTTACGTTATGTAAACTCTGCGAACGTTCGCCGGCCGGGTAAGATTGAATCCAGGTATGTGTGTATTGGATTTGAAACACTTGGGCCTTGGGGACCAAGCGCTCATTCAATTTGTAAAGAAATTTCAAAACGCCTAATTAGATCTACAAATGACCAGAAGGCTGGTACGTATTTCGCACAACGCATTAGCCTTGCAATTCAACGAGGAAATGCAGCCAGCCTTCTGGGTACACTTCCAATGTCTGGGGACCTGGGACAAATTTTTTATTTATAAATTTAGTTTTAGATTTTATAATTGTATTAAGTCTATTTTAAGGTTTTTATATTATATTCTTTTTGTGTGTATATCTACATAATATTTTTTATATTCAATTACATTTCGTTAACTAGGTAGGTATATTTTTATCAATGTGAGTATAATATGTAAGTAGGTACCTAAAACTCAGTTTTCGCTCGTAGAAAGTTTTGAAATGCGAACAAATCCTTTCCGTTCGGTTTTAGTTACGAAAATACCTACAAAATTTTTTTATTCAAACAGGTATTATATTAGGTATGTCCGTCTGTAGAATAATATAGGTAGCTTCATATCAGTAAATAATTTTTCGACCTATCTGCCTACTTTTCGTCCTAATTCGTCGGTACTCGGCAATTAGATAGTAGGATATCATTGGTACTCGGTAGTAAGTAAGTACCTACCTAGATATATTTTACTAGCGGACCCGGCAGACGTTGTCCTGCCCAAACGTTGGCTTGCTTGCTATTTACTTTCCTTCGTCCGTGAAAAACAACTACCACTACCACTACCCCTACTCCTACCACTACTACTCCCACTACCCCTACTCCAACCCCTACCACTACCCCTACCCCTACTCCAACCCCTACCACTACCTCTACTCCAACCCCTACCACTAACACTACCCCTACTCCAACCCCTACCACTACCTCTATACTCCAACCCCTACCACTACCACTACCCCTACTCCTACCACTACCGCTACCCTACCGCTACCCCTACTTTTAGCGAGATTAAGTAACATTTCCCATACAAAGTGTTTTTCCGATTTTTTTTTCTTCTAAACCTGTACATTTTTTTTGTGATTTTCTTACTTTTCCATTGCGCGAGGAAACATTATGACTGATTGACCGAATTATCTGGAATGATTAAAGCCAATCGATTTGACAGTTGAATTTTTGTTTCTGTCATCAATCCGTTCTGATATCAAAAAAGTCGTTCCATAGAAAATGTATGAGAAAATGTTTTTTCTTTATAATTCTTTTTTTCGTGCATTTTTCCAATGTTTTAATAGTTATTCTGCTATTCGGGAGGGAGACAAATACAACAAATCAAAAACCATGAAAATCGGTCCAGCCGTACTCGCGAGAAATTAGTATTAGGTAAGTCGTCAAAATGGGTAGGTAGGTACCTACATATTTCATCGAGATTTTAAGAAAAATGTAGATACTTATAAAGTCAGTTTTTTCAACCTTTCAAACAAAAAAAAATTCCAAATCGGTCCTGGGCATCTTCAAGTAATCGGGGAACATACCTACCTACATAAAAAAAAAATAAAGATTCCGACGAATTGAGAACCTCCTCCTTCTGTTTTGAAGTTCGGTTAAAAAGTGTCGCGACAGCATACCTACCTACCTACCTATGTAAGTTATGTCACAATAAGAGTTATTCTTTTATTTTAAAAAATTAATTGAAATTTTAATTTGTACCTTGGTACCTATTAATCCTTATCAAAATAAATTATATCATATTCACGACTGTTTCAATACCTTTATATAACTTTTTGAATTATTCAATTCGGACATTCCATTCGAAAGATATCACGAGTTTAAAAATGTAAGTACTTTTTTATCGCGATTTTAGTATTTTTGTATGAACAATATCCAAAGTTAGTGGTAGTGGTAGGAGATAGGGGTAGGGGTAGGGGGTAGGGGGTTAGGGGTGTTGCAGGCAAGCCAACGTTTTGTGAGTCTGTGTGTATGTGGAGGTTAATCTCTGAAACTACTGATCCGATTCTGAAAATTCTTTCACTAATAGGAAGCTACATTATCTCTGAGTGCTATAGGGTATATTTTATTTTGTTCGAAAATATCCACGGGCGAAGCCGGGGGCGGAATGCTAGGAACAGTTTATGACCACAACTTGCCCCACCCAGCCCCTGCCCCACCCTGACATCCTGGCTACGCCCATAATGCTATGTCCAATGGTTGGAGTCGGAGCCCTCTAAGTCTTTGACAAATACCTACATTGCTGTCACGCCATAGATTAAATAATAAGTCACGCCAACTCAACAAGGTACTGGTGCGAAACACTGGTAGGTAGAGGTACCTACTATCTAAAAATAAAATAAGCAAAATTATGTTTTCATGTTTGCTCTTCCAAAACCGATTTTAATATATTTTATTTTTTCTTTACGTCGATTATTTACGTTATATGTCCGTGATTGGGTCATGAAACTATTTATAGTGTGGCGACACCTAGCGACGCCAGCGAAAACTCGTAGCTCTACGCTCCGACAGGGCCAATAGTAGATAGCGTCGGTCGATGCAGAGCCATCGGGATTGGAGGAGATAGGCCAATGGGAACGTCGCTAGAGGTCGTCACGTCAGACAGACGCGGTTCCCTTCTTTAGTGTGAATGTGATTTTTACTGAATAAATATCTTGTAAGGACATTCCGGATTTCAGTGATCCCTAAAGTACAAAATCCCCAAAGTGGTGACCACCCGACTGAACAGTGATCGCGAGTGAAATATTCGACATTTTGTGGAAATGGCTACCGACAAGATTGAGGTCGAAAGTCCAATTCGGGAAACTTCCGCGATCGCAATAACCACGCGGGTTCCCGATTTTTGGATCGACCAGCCACGAGTGTGGTTTATCCAGTTGGAGGCTGTGATTGCCTCACAAAAACTCACGGATGAGGGTAAATACCAGCTTGCCATCGCGAAGCTAGGTAAAGAGGTAATCGGCCAAGTGGCCGACATTTTGATTCGGCCGCCGGAAACAAAAAAGTATGAAACTCTGAAGGAACGGCTTTTGACCGTTTATGAGGAAAGCGAGGCCCGGCAGGTCCAGAAGCTTATCGGGGAGATGGAGCTTGGAGACCAGCGGCCATCACAATTACTGCGAAGGATGCAAGAGTTGGCCCGCGGTAAAATTCCAGACGAGACGCTGGCCATTCTGTGGCAGAACCACCTGCCTGCTGCAGTGCGAGCCGTGCTCGCGGCTACTGATTCCAAGGATCTCGTAACGCTGGCCACGGTAGCGGACAAAGTTACAGAGGCCACTATCAGGCCGCACATAGCAGAAATCAAGGTCGAAACTGCACAAAATGGCGAAATTGCAGAACTGATCGCGGAGGTCCGCAGGCTGACGACTCGCCTGGATAAGGTGGAACGGTCACGGTCGCGCGACCCAGACCGGCGCGCATTTCGGCGTCGGAGCAGCAGCCGACCACGGAGGGACCCGGACAGCCCGGACTGGTTGTGCCGACACCATTACAGATTCCGGAACAGGGCTAATAGATGTGAAAAACCCTGTGCCTGGGAATCTTTAAACTAAAGTCGGTGCGGCCGGTGGCGGATGCCTGCGCCGTATCGTCCCGCCTATGTGTAACAGACGAAGCGAGCGGTCTACGTTTTTTAGTGGACACGGGGGCTAATGTATCAGTGTTGCCGGCAAGAAAGTGTAGTGTGAGTGATAGATCTATTGATTTCAAGCTCTACGCGGCAAACGGCACTGAGATTAAAACGTTCGGAACAAAAACTATAGTGTTAGATCTTAAGCTAAGGCGCTCGTTTCGGTGGACTTTCATTCTAGCAGACGTTAAGCAACCGATCCTGGGCGCAGATTTTTTAGGGTATTATAAACTGTTGGTAGATTTAAGTGCATGTAAGTTAATTGATAAGGTAACTAATCTCGACATAATTGCTTCGCTTTCTCAGTGTGTGACATCTATTAAAACGGTCAACGACAACAACCCGCTAAGTGATATAATAGGTGAGTACCCTGACATTACTAGACCTACCTCATTTAAAGAACCACCCAAACACTCAGTACGCCACCACATCGAGACTACAGGGCCCCCGGTGCACGCGCGCGCACGGCCTTTGCCGCCAGACAGATACAAAAAAGTTAAGGAGGAATTTCGGATAATGCAAGAGATGGGCATCTGTAGACCCTCCAAAAGCCCATGGGCCAGTCCCTTACACTGTGTCCCTAAAAAAGACGGGCAAATTAGACCGTGCGGGGACTATCGTGCCTTAAATGCCATAACGAAGCCTGATCGTTACCCTATTCCCCGTTTACAGGATTTTACGTATCTCTTAGCGGGCAAAAATATTTTTTCCCGAATTGACATTAATAGAGCATATCATTTTATTAGTATTCATCCTGACGATATTGAGAAAACGGCCATAACTACGCCGTTTGGGTTGTTTGAGTTTCCGCGGATGACTTTCGGACTTAGGAATGCGGCTCAAACATTTCAAAGGTTCATGAGTCATACAGTATTGCAAGGAGTAGATAACGTTTACGCGTACATTGACGACATTTTGATAGCGAGCGAGGACATGACGTCACATCGTGACGCGGTGCGTGACGTATGCAGCAGATTGAGTACTTACGGCTTAACTATAAATCAGGGTAAATGCGCGTTCGGGCAATCAAGAGTCGATTTTTTAGGATATGATGTATCAGCAGAGGGCATTAAGCCACTCAAAGAGAAAGTTGAGACCATCATAAGCTTACCTAGACCCGAAACGGTGGAGCAGCTTCGTAGATTTTTAGGTATGGTAAATTTCTACCGTTCGCACTTACCTAAGGCTATCGAATATCAAGCCGAACTAAATGCATACTTACATAACACTAAAAAGCGAGACAAATCGAAAATTTATTGGACGGATCGGGCTAATCAAGCATTCTTGCAATGCAAAGAAGCATTACAAAATGCCACCACCTTGGATTACCCATCAGTTGATTCACCTTTGGCGTTAATGACGGATGCATCAAATACGGGTGTAGGCGCGGTTTTGCAACAGTATGTAAAAGGAAAGTGGACGCCATTAAGTTTTTTTTCTAGGAAGTTATCGGTTGCCCAGGAGAAATATAGTACGTACGATCGAGAGTTGGTAGCTATTTATTTGGCAATACAACACTTTCGTAACTTAATTGAAGGGCGACAATTAACGGTATATACCGATCACAAACCGCTGACGCATGCTTTCTCTAAGGTTGGTAGTGAGAAAGAGTCTCCACGTCGCACCAGACAATTGCTTTTTATTAGTGAATTCACTACCAACATCAGACATATAGAAGGTCGTGATAATGTAGTCGCAGACACATTGTCTCGTATAGAGACGCTGACGTGTCCATCGGTCATCGATTTCGCGGAACTCGCTCGAGCGCAGGAATGCGACGACGAGCTTATCGCTATTAAAAAGGGACGGAGCGACAGTAATGTACAGTTTAGAACAGTATATCTGCCAGGTGGGAATAATGCTATTATTTGCGAGACTTCGACCGGGGTAGCGAGACCATTTGTGCCATATAAGTTTAGATTAGATGTTTTTAACGCGTTGCACAATTTAAGTCACCCGGGTATTAGGACAACACGAAAAATAATTGCGAAAAACTACTTCTGGCCGGGGATAAATACGGACACAGCTAAATGGGCTAAGGGCTGTATACCGTGCCAGAAAGCAAAAATCAGCAGGCACGTAGTTTCTAGCTTAGGAAAATTCCCACCAGCGGAGAGGTTCGAACACCTCCACGTAGATATTATAGGACCTCTTCCAATTTCGTCAGACGGTTATAGATATTGCCTCACTATATTGGACCGTGCAACGGGTTGGCCGGAAGCTGTTCCAATTAAAGATATCTGCGCGGAAACGGTGTCGAAAGTTTTGTACGAAGGATGGATCGTCAGATTTGGATGTCCTGCTAGGATCACGACTGATCAGGGCAGACAATTCGAGAGCCGTATGTTTAACGCCCTCATGAGGTTCCTAGGAGTTAAGCGGATACATACGACACCTTACCACCCTCAAAGCAATGCTGTTGAAAGGTGGCATAGGTCGCTAAAGGCATCATTGATGGCCAGATTGGAAGGTAACTCGTGGGTGGATGAGTTACCAACTACTCTGTTGGGACTGAGGGCCGTCCCGCGTAGCGACACCAATGTGAGCGCAGCGGAGATGACATACGGTTTAGCACTGAGACTGCCCGGGCAATTCTATGATCCTACACCAAAAACGGAATTAGAGCCTCTGGAAATAGTCGATAAAATCAGACAAGCGGTGGAAAATGCCAAACCCAAACTAAGTGGTCATGGCGATTCAAGGTCCCTTTTCGTACATCGAGAGTTGAAAAATTGTTCACACGTATTTATCCGCAACGATGCGGTTAGGAAACCACTGCAAACTCCGTACGAAGGCCCTTACCGTGTTTTAGGGAGAAACGAAAAAGTATTTCACGTACAATTACCAGGTAGACAAGTATACATCTCGATTGATAGGCTTAAACCGGCATTTTTAATCAACGATAATTCAAGTAACACTAAAAATAATACCTTAGTTAAGTCAACGGCGGAGTATAACGCTCAGCCCACCTTCTACCAACGCGAGCGTAACGAAAATAATGGTAATAGTAAGAAAAACGGTAATAATAAAGATAAAAAGGTATTAATAAATAAAGAAAAGAATATAAATAGTGAGTATGCAACTCGGTCAGGAAGGATATCTAAAAAGGCAGTTCGTTTTGCCGACCAATATTAGTAACGGTATGAAATAACATGATATTATAAATAAATAAATAGCGAGAAGTAATAGTTAGGGATTTTTTTTGCACACTGAGAGAGTGACTATTGTTTGTACTAGATTGTAAATCATTTTTTTTGCGGGGATAACCTAAATTTTGTACATGAAATAAAAGAGACAATAGGGTCACATGTATTGTATAATTACGAGTATTTGTTACAAATAATATTAGCTTATATAACCACCTTAACGTCGGTACCCCGTTGTATAATTTTAGTTAAACGTCGTGAAATATAGTCACTAAGACGGGTTGCAACCATCAATAGTATTAAAAATAATAATACCGTTAAGAGGGCGATTACAAACAGGCGATTCTCGTGGATTGCGGCATACAGGCCGCCAAGGGAGTCATTCACAGAGTCCATGTTCACAGTGACTTGGTTGGCCTGGGTTTGTTCCGATTGCTCCTTGGTGTTGCCGCCACCCATTGTTGCGCAGAATTAGGTCCTCGGGTTTAGATCGAGTGGACTCAAGGGTTCACAGAGTAATGGTAGTGACGAAGATGTCTAGTTTAGCCTTTTATATGTAAGGAGTATCAAATAGTACGACGGTACGTGATCAACTCATATTGATAGGAAATCACGTATTTTCAGAGGACACGCACGACACGACCAAAATCGTTTGGTCAGGTGATCGTGCGACTATGTATTGTTTTTGTGTTTTGTATTATATGTACGACTTATCTTGCATGCTTTATCTTTAAGGAATATTCAATATAAGATAGTCTGTAATTTTTTATATATAAAAAATTTGTAAAAGGGGGGGAATATTGTGGCGACACCTAGCGACGCCAGCGAAAACTCGTAGCTCTACGCTCCGACAGGGCCAATAGTAGATAGCGTCGGTCGATGCAGAGCCATCGGGATTGGAGGAGATAGGCCAATGGGAACGTCGCTAGAGGTCGTCACGTCAGACAGACGCGGTTCCCTTCTTTAGTGTGAATGTGATTTTTACTGAATAAATATCTTGTAAGGACATTCCGGATTTCAGTGATCCCTAAAGTACAAAATCCCCAAAATAGGTATGTACCAAATTTCAACTTTTTTCCGTCCAGTAGATTCGGAGAAAATAAGTTGTGACAGACGGACAGACATACACAAGAGTGATCCTATATCTAAGAGTTTCCGTTTTTTCATCGGAGATGTACGGACACCTAAAATGAATACTAATTAACAGTCTATGACAACATCTTGCCCCATCCAGCCCCTGCCCCACCCTGACATCCTGGCTACGCCCATAATGCTATGTCCAATCAGAGCCGAGCGAATATGAAAGTGCGCCCGGGCATAGATTAATAATAATTACTACGTAATAGATGTCGCACTGCTTCGATCTTGAACAAACCCGACAATTTATTTACCTACAACCTGCCTTCAACCTACAAACATTTTGGTGACGGAATTTAGTAAGCGGTACCGCTAAATTGAACTCTACGCACAGAACATAGAGCTCATATTACTAAGCTCCTACTACACGGACCGCCGCAGGACAGGTGCACCGACAAACGCACAGGGTTACCTACAATTAGGGTTGCCACCTTTTTTTTCAGTAATTAAAGTACATTGGTTATTAAAGATAAGAAAAAAAAGTACATAGTGTCAAAATAAAGTATAATTTATTTTTCTTTATCATTATATTTATAAACATATTTTTTATTGCTTTTCGCAAGTTTTATTAAATTATTTTTATATTAAACTTCTGCTATCGTTTATTTTTCTGTTTCGTCGTATCATTTTTTTCACGCATTTTTTTGGCGTAACATATTCACTATCTATTTGATCTGTTTCATTTCTTTTTTAGGTGTAGGTACGTGGGGTACCTACTTTGCTCACTGAAGTTGTCCTTGTCCATGGTTTACTTTATAATAAATCTATAAAACCGATATAAAACCACGCTTAGAGGCTTTTCCATCTAAATATATCTCAACAGAAATAGCCACTCGTTAGATATAGCTTCACAAATACCATCGGCTAAACGAGGGAGACTTGGTCTTCCGCTGGGTACCCTGGAACCGTAACACGGTTTCGGGAGCTGTAAGGCAACCCGTAAAGAAGAAAAAATGTATAAAACCGATAATATTCCACTCAAACCGCTTTACACAAAACAAACAAACAAGAAAATTTGACAATGACAATGTTGACATTTGAGTTTAGGTTGCGTTCAAAAACAGGCCTTTAAGCTGGCAACCTATCTATTTGGCACCAAGAATCAATCAATTACGTCCCGTTGTACGAAAAAATGCTTACGATCAAACTTTTTGAATCCCAGATATATAAAATCATGAGAAATAAAGTATTTTCGCGTACTTTATTTTTCTCGTAAAGTATAAAGTACAATTACCCGTAATAACGTACAATACTTTATTATAAAGTACGGGTGGCAACCCTACCTAATATACACGAGTAATTTTCTTATACTAGCGGCTTGCCCCGATTTCGTTCGACTTCACACTAATGTTTTTATTTTATTTGAGAATAATATTTGGATGAGGTTGAAAATATTTGTATGGGTTCTTTTTTCTAAAACCAACTTCGCATTATTGCCTTTCTAATGAACTTTGGGGCACATTGGTTGGACTTGGATGGTTTCAAAGTCTATAACGGACATAGATAGAAACATTTTTTGTGTTTTATATAATTATATAGATTATATATTTAAGCTTAATATTACATTACATATATAACATCACGCATTCACGCTACGACCCAAATAGTGTATCAGTATTTATAAATTATTATGTTGTTATAAATACAAAACTAGTGTAAACAGTTCAGATGTACTAGATTATTAAAAAATAAAAAAAAATATAAAAAAATAAAAAAATAAAAAATAAAAAAACACAGAAAATTAAGTTAAAAACACAAAATACGTATTTAGCATAAATTCGAAAAGAAAGCGCGCGAAATAACGTCAAGCACCCGAGAACGCGATTGTGCGACAGCCCGTGTGATGTGTCTCTTGTAGGTGCGCGGAGTTGTAGGTGCTTTCGTCGTACCTACGCACGGAGTGACAGACCCCTGGCCCGGGGCAAAGCCTGATTCTGGCGCCCCCTCCCCCTGTAATTTTTGTCTAAGTTTGCCGTACTTACTATTAAACATTTTTTGTTCTACAATACAACTTTTTTTCTGAGTTAAAAAGGTGTTTGATAAATCTCACGCTATAATCAGACATTACCGAAGTTTATTACGGCTGCGATTAAGTACTAATAGGTAAACAAAATCGAGGTTTCATGTTTGCTCCTCCAAAACTGTTCTAATTTTAATATATTTTAATTTTTTCCTTATATCTTTAGAAAATGTAGCACAAAACGTCGACAAAACGCTTGCTTTAAAATTATATTGGGTGTTTTTCTCCATCACGAGATTCGTAAAGGACGGCTACGTCAGACGACTCAATCAAGAAAGCCAGGAAATAACCTATGATAAGATTTAGGTATGTACGAAAATTTAAAAGCCATACCTAACCGAAACTTCTCAATTCATCACGACTCGCCGTGCTTTCAGGTCTCTAACCTCAAAAATTCGAATATTTAAAATGAGGCACGAAAATAAACTATTTATTCGATTTCGAAGATCTAATTTGATTTTGAATATCACTTCCATTCCAGTTGACATTGCGCATTTCCGTTCCATTTTACGAAATTACTCCCTATAAAATTCAAAGAAAAGATTCGATAAAATCAGAGAACGCGCTCGATTACAATTTCTTTAGAAAATTCCACATAATATAGGTACATCGATAAAATCAGAGAACGCGCTCGATTACAATTTCTTTAGAAAATTCCACATAATATAGGTACATCGATAATTTAATCTGTCCTCCCCTTCCTGCCTGCCTCCCTTGTGTACCTAACTACCTACCTACACGTATTATAGATTTATTATTAGTCGCGCAAATTATACAAATATACACGAGTAAGGACCTTTAGGAAAAAATATATTTAAAGCAAGTTTGTTGCTGCACGGAGATGAAGTGCCCTCCGAAGCACGAGAAGTCGATTAAAGCACATAACTACCTAATATTCTTATGACGCTGAATAGAGCCAATGACCTTGAGAGATGGCACCGCCCCCACGCGGGTACACATACATACCAAACGACGTGGCTGCCACTAATAATATAGCATTAGGCTGCAGCCGGTACTGTCGGTACACGAGCGCTTACGCACACACGCGTGCAGTGCGTACCTACATAAAATCTCGAAAATGAGAATAAAGGAACTTGCTGAAAATTTGATTAAAAAATAGAACGTATATTATTAGTATATACGATAGTATATTGCTAGATAAAAAATCTGTCAAAAAATCAGAATCATTGCATGCATTTTAGTACTGTTTCTAGACAGTAGGTATAATATTTTTTTAGAGGTACATTCGTGATTTTTTTCTATCGAATCAATATAGTTGTATTATGTTTTGAACACAGTATCTTAATAACGCACAACCTCAAGAATATCATATATTTTTTTGATTATGGTCACTGCAGTGGATTATGTACTTTTACGCATCCTAAATCTAGCATTTAGCTCTATACATCCTCTTAAAGGAAATTGGTTTGTACCCGGGACCTCCCGGTTTCAAATCCAACTCTCTACCAATTACGCTATCTCGCTATTTTTTAGATAGTTTTAGCGATTACCTACTCCAGTTTTAGCGTTCAACAAAACTATACTTACTTATACTATCTAATCACTACAGGGCGAAAATATTCAAATATTATAATAAATTACTTATTTTCGGCGCTTACAGTGGAAACAATGGGTCCATGGTCTGCCGAAATGAAAATATTCATGAAACATCGAGACTGATTTTATATAATCATATAAACACCAGTGTGTCAGAGAATGTCCCGAGAGCTAAAGCTTATTCTAACGATATTTATCCAGTGTGGTTCGGCACGGCACTCATCAAAATCAATTATCCTACCATAGACTACTCACCCACTGTTTCTGGATATACTTCAGACATACACAGAATTGAGTTGTCAATTGATGTGTCAAAGGGCCCGGGTAGCGATGGGATCCATCCCATATATATTAAGCAGTGTGCAGACGCCCTTTCTCTTCCTTTATGCATAATATTCAACCGCTCATTAAGGGAAGGTATATTCCCATCAATATGGAAACAAGCTCATATCGTGCCTATACACAAGAAAGGTATTAAATCTAAAGTCGAAAATTATAGACCTATATCCATACTGAATATATTTGCAAAGTTATTCGAAAGTCTTGTTTATGACTCCTTTTATACCACCATCTCACCTAGTATCCCTGAGCAACAGCATGGTTTTCTGCGCGGCCGCTCTGCTGTCACCAATCTCGCTACCCTACTAAACTTCGCGCATAGATCTATGGATGGGCGTAGGCAGATTGATGTCATATACACCGATTTCGAAAAGGCATTTGACCGCGTAGATCACTTTATTTCGGCTAGGAAACTCGAGTGTCTAGGTATACGCGGGGATCTGCTCAGGTGGGTGGAGTCCTACCTGAGGTGTCGCTCTCAGGCTGTGGTCATCGGCGGATATAGATCTGATTTTGTTGATGTCACCTCCGGGGTTCCACAGGGTTCCCACTTGGGTCCTCTGTTTTACAATGCCTATCTGTATGATATATATACGTGCTTCAAACATTCAGAATTTCTTCTTTATGCTGACGACACTAAAATATTTACGGACGTTGGAGGCTATGTTGACTGTCAGTTGCTTCAGGGGGACCTGGACCGTCTTTGTGGCTATTACGTGGAAAACAGGATATCTGTCAATATTAGCAAGTGTCAGAAGATTACGTTTACCCGCAGCCTCACTAGTAACACCTTTAGAGTTCAGTTACAATATTGGTGGCGCCACCATACAACCAGTCCGAGTGGTACGTGATCTCGGGGTGATGTTGGACAGTAAACTCTCGATGACTGACCATATAGACCATGTAACTAGCAGGGCATACAAAAATCTCGGCTTCCTTATGCGAACTTGCAAACCGCTTAAGGATCCACAATGTTTGAAAAGCGTATATTGTGCGTATGTGCGCAGTATCCTGGAGTATGCTAGCTGCATATGGAGTCCTCAGTACATAACATATTCGGATCAGGTCGAGAGGATCCAGCTAAAATTCGTTAAGTACATGAGTTATAAGACCCGTAGAGAGTATGTGGACTACGAAAGCGGATGTGAAGAACACGGACTCATAATGCTGCGCGATAGACGGACACTTCTCGACATGATGTTCCTGTACGATGTTATGAGCGGCCGCGTCGACACTCCGCACCTGCTGGCCGAGCTCCGCTTTAGCACTCCCGCGCGACGCACTCGACACACGGATTTGTTTCAGTGCCGCCAGCATCGATCTAGATACACCCAAAACACGCTATTGACTCGCTGCGTTAGAACCTACAACAAATACTTCGGCGAGCTGGATTTTTATAATAATTCCAGACAAGTTGTAAAACAATCAATCATTCATTATTTCTCACAGACACACACTCACGCACCACAACAAACACAAACACACACACACACACACACACACACACACACAAATAAACACGCAACATGCCTAACGACCTAACAGTAACAACCATCCCAGCATAATTTTCAGTACTTATTTATTTTTTAATTAAAGTGGGTACTTACCTTCTTTTTTTTTTGTTTATGTCTGTTTATTGTATGTATGTTCTGTGGTCTAAATAGGAAATTTATAATTGGCTTTCTTTGGATAATATTGTAACAAAATTCAATTTATACAATGTGCTGTTAATTTCCTAAATATAGAAAAATAAAATAAAAAAATAAAATAAAAATAGGTACTGGGACGGTTCTTGAGCGCTCGACGAAAAAGTGGGGGAATGTTTGCGCATATGTAATTCGAGTGCAATATAACTTGTATGTTTATTGTAATTGATTTATTGGTGTTTGTTTTTACTATTGCTTTTTACTGCTGGTAAAATTAAAATTAATACCTCATACCGTCAAGCAGACCCAAAAATTTTTGAACATCCACGGAATTTTGTGGTCAAATTATAAAAATGGATGTTTTATGGGTTATTTCCATACACATAACTAAAGAATAACAAGAAAATTAAGTATAATGTACATAATAATACCTTTTCCACCTACTATTACTCGCTATTAGATTCACAAGGAAGTTTTACTAGTACCTATATAACATGGACCTATCATGTTTAATAGCTGAGCATTAATGAATGAAGTCGGGAGATTAGTTAGCCCCAGCGCGTTTTCATGGCGTATAGAATAAAATGCTCTACAAAAAATCAGCAGTAATCTCTAATAGATAATGTCCAACCGAAGCTTCGGCTTCGGCCAAAATAGGGCCGAAGATTTCTAGCAAGCATATTATTTAGAAATGTTTTTTTTTTTGGGAAGTTGTATGGTAAATTTAATAATATCTAGAAGCCTTTTATATACCTACCTACATTAAACAAGTTCTTATCCGCTGGCATGGAGAGAGGCTAAGGTTACCTATTCATAAGAGTGGACTAAAGTCCGACATACAGAATTATAGACCCATAGCCATTTTACCCGTGTTTGGAAAGGTATTTGAATCGGTTATGTACACTAAAATATATGACCAACTTAGAACTTGGTTCTGTGATGAGCAACATGGCTTCTTACCAAAAAGATCAACCTCATCCAACCTGATTAATATAACTACGTTGATAGCGGGAAACCTAGACATTGGGCGACAGGTAGACGTAGCATTGACCTCTTAAATAAGCCTACAAATACTGAAAACCCGGAAGAATTCGCTGAGGAGATTTCAAAGTTACTGACAAAGGGCTGTGATATGGCAATGCCAAAAAAGGCACCAAATAAAGGAGGTAACCAAGTTTACTGGTGGTCTAAGGAGATCTCTGACATAAGAGCAGGGTGCAATAGAGCTAGAAGGTTACTCAAAAAAGCAGCAAAGAAAGACAAAATTTGCATGCAACAATGGGAGGCTCTTTCAAATGTCAAACAAAGACTAGCAAAGACAATAAAGAGAGCAAAAAGCGCTGCATGGAAAGAGCTGATCTCACAAGTTGAAAGAGACCCTTGGGGACGAGGATACCAAATAGTAGTAAAAAAATCCACTAAAAACACACCAGAAGGGTCGCTTGATGAAAAAACAGCAAAAGTTATAGTAGATACTCTGTTCCCACAAGATCCAATACTCGTGCTTAAAGGTAGTTATGAGGGAACTACGGTAAACCCATTTACGGTCGAGGACCTCTCGAGAGCGATAAAAAGATGCAAAGCCGGGAAGGCGCCCGGGCCGGACAACATTCCAGCGGAAGCAGTAAAACGTTTCTGCGAAATATATCCACAAGAGGTATTGCATCTCATGAACAGATGTCTAGAAGTGGGTTGTTTCCCAAAGAATTGGAAATTAGCAAAACTGGTCTTGTTGAAGAAACCCGGCAAAGAACATATGTCATCTCCAAACGCATTCAGACCCATTTGCCTTCTAAATCATATGGGAAAGCTTTTCGAGCGTCTCATTTCTGAGCGACTGTCAGAAGAGTTAAAAATAAAGGGAGACCTCTCTGAACTCCAGTTTGGCTTCAGGAAGAACAGGTCATAAATGCAATCTGCAGTACCATAGACGAAGCAAGAAGGGGCACGAGAAAAACACGAAAGTATGGAGCAATTATCACGCTAGATGTAAAAAATGCATTTAATTCTGCACGGTGGGTTGATACCATAAATGAAATCAAGACCAAAAAAATAGACCCAACCCTGACGCGCATCATTGAAGAGTACTTATCGGATAGATGGCTGAAATACTCACACCAACAAGGCACAAATAAAGTGCAAATATCAAGAGGAGTGCCCCAGGGATCTGTTTTGGCACCTCTCCTCTGGAACATAATGTATGACGGCGTTCTGAGAGTCCAACTGCCTCCAGGCACCAAAGCATTCGGATTTGCAGACGATTTGACGTTAGTCATCACTGCGAGTCATGAGGAAATGGTAATGTCCAGAGGTAATGGTGCAATCAATGGATGAGGGTCAGAGGTCTACATCTTGTTCCGGAGAAAACTGAAGCTCTGGTCGTCACAGGAAGAAGAAAGCATATCCCAATGCATTTCTCAATAAACGGCCAACGAATACTCCCAAGAAAAACACTCAAATGTCTAGGAGTTATTCTAGATAAAGACTTGTCTTTTGCACCACATGTGACAACCATGGCTAAAAAAGCAGTAGCAAGAAGTCAAGCACTAGCTAGGTTAATGCCAAATATAAATGGACCTAGCGATGTTAAACGAAAGCTTTTAGCTGGAGTGGTGAAATCGACCATCAGATACGCTGCTCCAGTCTGGAGACGGGCATTAAAACTCGTGAGGATACGAAACACGCTCAATAGTGCATACAGACTAATAGCTTTGAGAGTGGCAAGTCTGTACAGGACCGTATCATACGATGCAGCCATGGTTATAGCAGGCCTACTACCTATAGAGCTGGCGATCGAGGAGACCTGCAAAATGCACGACACGAGAACTCAACAGAACATGACAAAGAGACGAAAATGCGTGGAACAGGAACTCCTGGTAAAATGGCAAAAAGCCTGGGAAGAAAGCAGTAAGGGGAGATGGACGTATGCACTTATACCTGAGGTGAAAAAATGGATTAATAGAAATCATGGTAACGTGACATTCCACCTGTCACAAGTACTCTCAGGCCACGGGTGCTTCAATGCATTTATAAACAGGATCGGCAAAGCTCCCTCTAGTACCTGTTTCTTTTGTGAAGACGAAGATACTGCGGAACACACAATTTTCCATTGTATGGAATTCCAAGAGTCCAGAGACTTTTTGGCCAGAAAAATTGGACGCCAACTAACGAGGGAGAACTTCTTGGACACCATCCTGGAGTGCGAGACGACGTGGGATAGTGTGGTGGACTTCATAAAGAAGACCATGACCCGAAAAGAAAACAGAGAAAGAGAAGGAAAATGATAAGATCACTTGACACCTGATACGATGTAATACCCTGAAGTTCCGGTCAGGTGTCATAGAAAAAAGTGATAAAGGAGGAGGGGTTTTAGCCGGTTTAAGTCCGGCACTACCCAGAACTCGGGTGTCCATGACGGATTTCCCCTCCTCGAAAAAAAAAAAAAAAAAAGGTAGACGTAGCATACTTCGACTTTAAAAAGGCGTTCGATAGAGTCGACAATGACGTTCTACTAACCAAAATGGCCGCAGCCGGTTTTTCGCGTTCCCTACTACAATTCTTTTCCTCATACTTATCTGAGAGAAAACAATACGTGCAATATAATAATGCTAGCTCCGCTCCGTATCATATTACCTCGGGTATTGGGCAGAGAAGTAGCCTCGGACCTTTGCTGTTCTTGATATTAATCAATGATCTTCCATCTGCAATAGAGGCATCTTCCTGTCTCATGTTTGCTGATGATGTTAAGTTGGCCTTACCCATCCCGAGCGTCGATGACTGCGCGGAACTCCAGAGTGACATCGACCGTGTCTGCTTATGGAGTCGAGACAATAGCCTAGAACTAAATATTGCAAAGTGTTCCGTAATGTCCGTTGTGTCACGCGAGCTAGACCAATCGAAACGCCTTACAATGTCCAGGATGAAATCTTGAAAAGAGATTCTTCCGTGCGCGATCTGGGTACATGGTTTGATGCTCGGTTGACATTTAATCCGCACATCGCACATAATCCGTACATGTACAACAACCGCACATGTAATTCAGCGAGAAGAAGCTGTGGAGTTGCAGGAATGTAATAGTTAAACGCTGAAATATTCTTGAAATACTCATATATATTCATTGAATTATGTTTACATGAAGTAACGTCAAAACCAAGATGACGTGCAAAATATCAAAATATAATATTATAAAGTAAACGTAGGAAAGTGTACCAGCCAGGTCTCCACATCACTCCCCCACCGAGACCGTGACTACGGGCGTAAGTGAGGTGGAAACCGGACGTGGCGTCCAGAGCGAGTAATGCGTAGAGGTTCGGGTATAGCGGCTGCGGGTAGAGTAGGAGACTGAGGAACATTGGTTTCAAGATCTTTTTCCAACATCATGAAAGCTGGTTTCAACCTATCTACCGAAACAGTCACTTCCATTAAAACCAATTATCACATTGGTGACCACCGAATTGAACTACTTTATGTAACTATAATATACATGGCGCACAAGGATAGCAGTTTGGGCAGCGGCAACCCGGCGGCTGTGTCAAACGGTACGTCTGCAGAACTGTGCAAAGTCGGAGTAAGGATTCCACCGTTTTGGCCTGAGGATCCTGAAATCTGGTTCGCTCAGGTCGAGGGCCAATTCTCCAACTCCGGGATCACAAGTGATACAACCAAATTTAATTATGTTATCGGGCATCTGGACCGTCAATTTTCGAAAGAGGTTCGAGACATTATAATCAATCCACCACAAAATGACAGGTATGAAAAATTAAAGTCAGAATTAATTAAACGACTCAGCGCTACTCACGATCAAAAAATTCAACAAATATTAACACAGGAAGAATTAGGAGATCGGAAGCCTTCCCAATTTTTAAGGCATCTACAATGTCTAGCTGGAGCGACAGTACCGGAGGATTTTTTGAAAACTATTTGGATGAGCCGTCTTCCCGCAAATATCCAGAGTGTTCTCGCCAGTCAGCCATCAGTATCATTATATATATTAGCAGATTTAGCGGATCGAATCCAGGATATAGCTCCTTACACTAAGCAAGTGGCGACGACCAGTCAGGATAATCCTGGAAACTGCTGTGAAGAAGTTAAGCACGAAATTGCAGCACTTAAGAAAAGTTTTCAGAAGCTCTCAACTTGGGACAATAGACGCCGCTCCCGTTCTAGTTCCCGATCTCGCTCTCCATCGACGTCTGTTCGAAACAATTCTCCAAGCGACCTTTGCTGGTATCACTACCAGTTTGGTTCTAGAGCAAGAAGATGTGTCTCGCCCTGCAAATTTGACGCGGAAAACTCAAACGACGGTCGTTAGTAGCGGCCAACGACTGTCGTCAACCCTCGTCTGGCCGCCTATTTGTAACCGACAGAAAGACAAAAATGATGTTTTTAATTGACACTGGGTCTGATATTTGCGTGTTTCCTCGGACAGCTATCAAGAACAAACAAACAAAATCAAGCTACCAACTTTTCGCAGCCAACGGCACTACAATATCAACTTATGGTTTTATACATCTTACATTAAACTTCGGACTTCGACGTGAGTATGGGTGGAGGTTCGTTATCGCTGACGTCACTAAACCTATTATTGGCGTCGACTTTCTGGCGTATTACAACATCTTAGTAGACTGCAGGAATCATAGGATTTGTGATCAACTTACATATTTAGTTGCACCCGCATCTGGTGTTAACCCTACCGAAACAGTCACTTCCATTAAAACCAATTATCCGGAACTTAACCCCGATTTTGAAATTCTCCTAGAAGAGTTCCCAAACATAACGCGTCCAGCTGGCAGGCCACGTGACTGTCCCCACAATACTGTGCACTACATCAAAACTACATCTGGCCCGCCAGTTACTGCCCAACCACGTCGTCTACATCCAGACAAACTTATTATTGCTAAACGTGAGTTTGACGAGATGGTTAGGATGGGTACCGCTCGACCTTCTAACAGCCCCTGGTCCTCAGCCTTGCACCTTGTTCCTAAAAAGGACAATAACTGGAGACCTTGCGGTGACTACCGAATGCTTAATTCTCGCACTGTACCAGATAGGTACCCCATTAAACACATACATGATTTCAATTTTAGCCTTTCAGGTTGCACTATATTTTCTAAAATCGACCTTGTCAAGGCATACAATCAAATCCCCGTTTTTCCACCCGACATTCCCAAAACGGCAATTACTACTCCTTTTGGGCTTTTTGAGTTCCCAATGATGACTTTCGGCCTAAGAAATGCTGGACAGACTTTTCAGCGATTCATTGACGAAGTTACCAAAGGTCTTGACTTTACATTTAGTTACTTAGATGACATTTTGGTATTTTCGCATGATTTCGTAGAGCATCAACTTCACTTACGTGAGCTTTTCTCTAGACTTGATAAATACGGTCTTCTTATCAACACCTCCAAATGCACTTTTGGTGTTTCAACTCTTACTTTTCTCGGCTATACAGTTTCCGCTGAAGGTGTTAAACCGCTACCAGATCAAACTGTCGCGATTCAAACATTTCCAGAGCCCAAAACTGTGAAAGAGCTAAGACGTTTCCTTGGTATGTATAATTTTTATCATCGCTTCATACTTCGTTCAGCTGAGTTACAAGCACCCCTAAACGATCTTCTTAAGGGCTCTGTGAAAAACAATCAGACTATTAAATTTGATGACATATGCAAACGGGCTTTCGAAGACTGCAAAAGAGGTCTCTGCAATGCTGCAACTCTGGCCCATCCTGACAGCAGCGCTAAGCTTGCTCTTGTCACTGACGCGTCTAGTACTGCCATAGGTGGAGTTTTACAGCAGTTTAAAAATGGATTTTGGCAGCCTTTAGCATTCTTTTCACGTAAGCTTTCTCCATCGCAGATTAAGTATAGCCCTTACGATCGTGAATTGCTTGCTATATACAAATCAATTCAATACTTCCGGCATATGTTAGAGGCTCAGGTTTTTACAGTTTTTACAGACCATAAACCTATCTCATTTGTGTTTCAAGCAAATAGAGACAAATTTTCACCCAGACAATTCCGTTACCTCGACTATATTTCCCAGTTTACATCAGACATTCAACATATTTCGGGAAAGGATAATGTAGTCGCAGATACCCTTTCCAGGATTGAAGAGTTGACCTCCAAGGCTATTGACTATGATGTGCTTGCTCATGCTCAATCTAACGATCCTGAATTAAACCTTTTATTATCACGTCGGGGTCACCAATGTGGAGTTGCAGGAATGTAATAGTTAAACGCTGAAATATTCTTGAAATACTCATATATATTCATTGAATTATGTTTACATGAAGTAACGTCAAAACCAAGATGACGTGCAAAATATCAAAATATAATATTATAAAGTAAACGTAGGAAAGTGTACCAGCCAGGTCTCCACAAAGCCTTGGTTTTGTTATCAGACAGTCAAGATTGTTCACGGACCGCGCCGCCATTAGTTTACTATATAATGCCTATGTTCGAAGCAAACTGGAATCGAACTCTATTGTATGGAGCCCTCACGAACATCAGTACATTATTAATTGAAAAAAATCAAAAGTCCTTCATACGATTCTTGTATAGGAAAGTTTAAGGGTACTATCCGTATTTGTACCCCACGTTCTTTCTTCTAGGTATGGTGGAGTATAGATCGCTTGAGGTGAGACGGAAACTGGCACTTATAAAATATTTTATTCGGCTGTCCCGCGGCCAGCTATATAACCCCTCACTCCTCTCCCAGATGCCTTTATTTGTTCCGCCTATCCGGAGACGGGTTGCGCGGGCGTCGACATCCTCTCTTCGCGGTGCCAATATCACGCACCAAAGCGTTATCACATTCACCTCTGCATCAGGCCCTGTCCATTGTTAACAGGATTGTGGACACGACTGATGCAGATATATTTTTTGACCCCGAGCTGAGACTCTTGGCAACAGCGGGATGCATATTGGAATCTGGTAACTGTTGCCAAATTTAATTGTATTTGGAATGTGTCAATAATATGTTTCTATTCTACATTGTATATTACCTAATTGATAGTGCCTTATTATCGTCCTTATCTTTTTATATAAGTAATTGACAATTTATTTATATTTTAATACGATGTAATATAATAATAATTTAATTTAAATTAAAAACTGTATTTATAGTTTGTCTTGAATAAATCTTGCATGTATGTATTAAAATGTTAGTGCAAGATGTTATATTTAAATAAATAAATAAATAAATATAAATAAACCTACGAAATAAACATAAAGCTTTAATTTAAAAGTTTTTAAAATCCAATTATTATTCTGTTCTTTTTCTTTTAGCCCATCTTGAACTGAATTTCTTAGGGTTTTATTTATTTATTTATTTTATTTATTTATTTTTATTTTTAATTAATCATATTTTGATAATTATAGCGATAGCCGACTGTCTATCCCACTAGTTCAATTGTGTTGTCCAATGATTGGACAACTGACACTGTTTTGTCCCAGTAGTCCCATTGGTTGTCCAATGATGGGACAACTGACACTGTTTTGTCCCAGTAGTCCCATTGGTTGTCCAATGATGGGACAACTGACACTTTTTCATCCCAATTGGACAATCGGCTTCGGCAAAAAATCGACCTTGACTTGGACACTCGTAATAGATACCTAAGTAGTTATAAGCACGTATTTACGTATCTATAGGTATTCAAATTGGTGTAAACCCATATTGTACCTGTACGAAACCGGGGCCGGGGTCGCTAGTTTTAATAAATTTTAATTTTAAATTTCCAGGCGCATGTCTTCCAATATTAACGGCAAGATTACAGTGACAACCTTTCTTGGGGAATATCAGTTATTGGAGCCAAGTAGGTACATCATACCAAGCGACGTCGATTGTTTTTTATGATCGCGCTTTTTTTAGCGTAACACTGTCTTGTAAAGTTTATAAAATCTCATACAAATTCCAATATAGATTTTGGATCTTTATGGAAGAAAAGTTACAAACTATAAATTTCTGGGCTCATTTTAAATAAGTATAAAGATTATGCCAAAACTGTGCGAATCAGTATAAACTGTATTCACTACGAAATTGCGAAACTGGACACAGTAAAAGAAATGGAATTCGTAACAAATTGTTTTAAATAGCTTTTCTTGGAAGATCGCGTAGAAATCTCTAGCCCTTCTACCAGTACAACCGTGGTAAAAAAAATATTCGAGCAACTGTTTACTAATCTGAGAATCTGTTCGACATATTCTAGAATAAAAACTGTTTTGTGTTCTTTGCTGTCATTAGTAAATAGGCGCTATTTTGAATAGGTACTGTAAGTTGTACGAACACTAAGTTTCGTGTTACTTCATAATAAATCGATTGAAAATGCATTCAAGTGATGAAGAAGATGTGTTACTTTCCTTTTTTCTTCATTAAATGTTTATTTTCGCTTAAATCTTTCTTTTTCTCGTAGTCATGGTATAAAGTAGGTACCTATCTACGCAACTCTTTTATATCGAGCACCATGAACCACTAGCGTCGCTCAGGATTCTAACACTTGAATGATTCGGTCGTGATTCAGTCGTTACAATTATTCGCTTGCTCGTGATTCATCTACGGTCCTCGCATTAAATCCGTCTTTTATTAACTAGTTACATAATATACTATTGTATTCTTTATAACGAGCACTTTCATTTGATATGTCACATGATGTACTTTTTACGTTTAGTTTTTATTTCAATATTTATTTAATTTAAAATGATTTACGCTATACGTCCGAAATTGGGTCATGAAGCTCTATATATATACCTATACCGTACCAAGTTTCAACATTTTTCGTCCAGTAGGTTCGGATAAAATAAGCTGTGACAAATGTATAGACAGACACATGAGTGATCCTATAAGGGTTTCCGTTTTTTCATCGGAGATGTTCGGAACCCTAAAGATCAATTGACGCATGTTTGACAGACCATTTTAAGCCAGCCCTCTTGTCACCAGAAGAGATGATCCGTCGAGGGGATATATCTTTAATACACTTTTTGTCATTTGAACCTAGAGTTTCTACACCAAACGGCACAAATATATAGTTTTCAATAATTTAACTATATTTGCGCCGTTTATCCCATACAAGGGCCCGATCTCGCTATCAGGGAATCAGAGTCACTCCATGATTTATTTATTTATTTATTTATTTACATATTTGAAATGTTAATGATGTTACAATAATTTGAATATCTTATAACTACCTACTTGTCTATTAGAGACAGATGTATGCTACTGCGGGCTTTTTTGTATATAATTTTAAGTCGCTGCGACTAACTTTTTCCCCGACTTGATTATATACTATTATATCTCGGCTCCTAAATATGATAGGTCCATGTTTAATAGTCGTAGACCTTCCCTGTGAAAACCGCAACAAAGTTAGTTAAGTATATTAGTTTTGCGTAAAAGGGCACAAACAGACGGACGCGGCGGGGGACTTTGTAAGGCAACCCGTAAAGATTTTTTTAAATACATATATGTATTGATTGTTATCGTTTACAAAATACATACAAATCAATATAATTTAAGTTGGCTGCCAGTGATTTCAAAATAACATATAATATATTTATTTGCATAGATTGGTCTGGGCTAATTTTCAAAACGGCTGAATCGATTTGACTGGTTTTTCACATGCAGGTAGAGGTTTTTGCATGGAGTGTTGATGACGAAGAGCAAAGCCGCATACTGACTGACCGAGCAGACTCGCGAGGCCGCCTCGGGCGATGCCGCGCGACGATTTGCCGCCCGAGGCTGCCGCGCGAAGAAAGGCCGAGCCATAATTCGTCGATATATTTAAGAAATAAGAATTAAGAAATACTGGGAGATTAATTTCTCGGCTTATGTTCCTCCATGCATTTTCCCTCAGCCCCCTATTGGCGTATTCCGGACATTGCACGTCCTAAGAAGTTCCCATATAGCTGGATTAGTTTCGTGCATAACTCTTTATCCATTTTGCGAGCGAGCGAGGCAAACAACGTCGGTCCTTGAGCACGACAAAAAACCGACACTAGACGATCGGGCGCGGCAACGTTCGGGCGCGGCGGCACGTGCTTGGCTCATCGTCATAAATGTTTCGGCTATTAAAGATGTGTAAACGTCAAAAATTTAATTTTAAATTAGAATTAATTCACCAACCGTCTTCAAATTCTACGACGAAATATTAATTAAGTATTTCTTACTTGTCAGTGCACAATTTTTGAAGTCTTTTTAACCAACACTTTTTTAAAATGTTTATTTAGTTCTAGATCATTATTATTATTATATTCTTCACGGATTGCCATACAGCTCCCGAAACCGGTGTTATCGGTCCCAGAGTACCCAGCGGAAGACCAAGTCTCCCTCTTTTAGCTGACGGAATTTTGAGGCTATATCTAACAAGTGGCCAGTTCTGTTGAGTTCTATTCTATTTTATATTCTGGATTAAATAAGTTTGTAAATTGTAATAAAGATAATTTTGAACATTTCAGGTTGTATTGATGTCACTGGTTATTTTAGTACCACAGTGACCGACCCAGAGCTAATATCTACACAAGGATCTGTGATACATCCTTACGAAAATAGCATTTTATCTATTCGTGAGAATGCAAGATCTCAAGGCTTTCCTGACAACTACCTGCTGTTTGGGACAATGCGCGACAAATATATACAGGTGAAATTTATTAAGTTGCCCGCGACTTTGTACGCGTTGTATTAGGAATACCTACAACGTTTACACACCATTTCACCCTCTTAGAGGTTGAATTTCAAAATATCATTTCTTAGTGCACCTACACTGGTTTAGGCTCTGCGTTGAGTTGATTGTCAGTCAGTCAACGCCCCGACAGTTTTTTTATATTTAGATATACTTAATTACTACTATTTTTAGTTGGTCTATGAGAATAATAATTTGCATGGTTGACAATAGATGGCGCTATTTACAATAGGTACAATTTAGTTTACAATTTTATAAGGTGAATTGTCAAAGGAAACGTTTATTTTGAATAATTTAGGTTAAGTAGCGTTTCTGTCGTTTGTGATAAAGTGGTACTACGGCCCGTAACATGCCCTGTATTAACTTTCTTAACATACTAGGTACTGATAAAACAAAAGAGTTGAGAAATGGGGCAGAATTACTCTTTTACCTAAATGATGGCGTCACTTTGCCGTCTGTCGGCAAAACATTGAAAATTTATTACAAAAGGATTAGAAAACAAAAATAGTCAAATCTTCTCAAATAAAAATATAAAAATCATATCTAAGTTTTTACTTTACATACCGAATTGATGAATATGAACAGTAAATATACTACGTAACACACATTAAGAGGCTACCTTCATATTGAATCATATTTTTCAAATCGTTTTGAGTGAAACCTAAAGCTCTTACAAATACAGAAAAAATTACATGTTATAATTGATCATATTTCATATTAATCTGTTAATCATATAACATGTTTTAAGAAACTTTGCTCGATAGAAAAAAAATGCAAAGTAGCTTCTGAAAATAGTCTCCTTTCCAAATTTCTCAGTAGTACATGAAGTATTGTTTACTAAATTAAGTTCAAATGTGTATCATCTATTTAGTAAGTAAGATGTTAATTTAGATTTTCAATAAAGCTACTCCTTTAATTTAAATAAATTATTTTTGATTTGTCACTTAGGACGTTTGTTCCAAGCACCTTCCGTGCGCCTCTTCTCTTTCGTTTCTATTCAATGCGAAAGAGAGAGATTCAGCGGAGAGACCAATCGATACGTAGCGCTAGAGTATCGTATGCAGCTAGGCCACGCCCCTTAAACTATGATTTTATTTGAATGTATCGTCTTAAGCAATAAATTTAGGCAATTAGCCTCATATAGGTTTGTAACTGATCAAAATATTTATAATTACAGGTCGGCGGCGCTGTCCCCCCTCCACTGGCAGTCGCTCTAGGAAGAGAGCTCAAAAAAGTTACATGCGACAAATAAACATTGTGATGATACGACCTTATTTTCCTGGCCGCTTACAAGCTGGCCATCATAAATAGCATTTATTTTGATTTTAGAACACGATATTGTTCATTTTAATTCAATAGAACATTGTATGTTATTTTCAAATATCCGATGTGTGGAACCTAAATTAAAATGTTACTCATTCCTTCACAAACTGTTGACTTAGGCAGTCACTCTGCCAATTGTAAAATTTATTATATTTCTATTTTATCCACTAAGTAAACAACTAAGTAAAATGTATTGAATCAATATTCAAGAACTAATATCTATGTTAATATAAAAGGAGCGCAAATAAGTATTGTAAGTATTTTTATCATACTTTGTATTGTGTTACTTTAATAGCTTAACGCCCTGTAGTAATGTGTAGTTCATTTTTATTACAGTGCGCTCCTTTCTCCTTGGCTCCTTTCTCCTTTGAAGGCTCCTTGGCTCCTTACGGATGCTTTTACTGGTTGTTCTTTTGCTGCTCCTGCTTGTTCCTTCCTTGTTAATTCGACCAATAAACGAATGGTGAAAGTTTACTACGAGTTTTCCTGCAATACATACCCATCGACCCATCCTGGATACCCCACACCCGACAACATTTATACTATATTGTAGTATATCAAGCGGCTTGACTCAAACACATCTTATTTTGTACACTTGTTCTGCCCGTCATTTCATACGCACAAACAATTGGATTGCTATTGTAGGTACCTATAGGCGTTGCAGGTAGCAAAAGAAAATTGGCATTTCGACGCTAATATAATACTTTCTTTCATTGTTACATGCTGATAAGAGGCTATCAGTTTCCTTTTTGAACAGCTATACTAATAACTTGACCTAAAAAGGTACTCCACTATACAAGATTTTGGAGAACATAATAAAGTTTAGATTTTAAATAAACTAATACAAAACACGAAACACAACACAAATTTGGAAATTAATATGTTCTCTAAAGTTCGACTGTATAAGCGCTCAATTATTTATTAGTAGATATAGGTACTAGAATTTAGAATTTACATTTTAAAGTATTTAGTAAATAAGAATTACTATGCGTTTCAAATAAGAATATGCGTTACCTTTCCTCATCTATAGGTACCTACTAATATTGTAACGAATAGCTACTTAAATCGCACAAATAAATACCTAAACACATCAAGGTCGATAGACGTCTCTAGAAACATCCAGAGAGAATCAAGTACAAACGAAAATGGACCGTATGTGCCTAGCCATAGGTACCAAAATCGGGTGCGGTCTGTGTGTAGGTATTTGGCGCCGAGTCGCATCGAGACGCGTCTACGGCTTTGTACAACGGTCTCGGCGTTTCTCGAATGTTCGGAGGGCAATATAAACAGAGGATCGTCGCCGGGAGAACACAGTGCGAATCAGAGCGATCAAAGCGAAACAGTGAAGTGGAATTTAGTGCGACTAAGTGTTATTTTAGTGTTTTCATTTATTTAACTGTGTTTTTGTGGTGTTAAAGTAAAGTTTGTCTATTTAATCGGTATTTTAAATCTCTTCGAACCCTAGCTCGTAACAAATTGGTGTCAGGAGTGTGGGATTCAAAAATGCCGATTACACCACGTGACTCGTCGTCATCACGGCGACCCAAAACACGACAAACTACTGCTGGACATCACGGCGAGGAGGTCGACGAGGTTGCTGCTGCTGGAGCCGCTGCTGGTGCTGCTGGGACTGCTGCTGGTGGTGCTGGAGGTGCTGCTGGAGTCGATTCGGGTGCTGCGGGTTCTGCGGGTGCTCCCCAGGCAACCGACATGGGAATGCTGATTTGGCTGATGGAAGAGCAGACCCGACGTCAGGAGGAGCAGGCCCGACGTCAGGAGCAGCAGGCCCGACGACAGGAGGAGGAGGTCAGGCGTCAGGAGGAGCAGACTCGGCAGCTATTGGAGGAGCAGGCCAGGCGTCAGGAGGAGCAGACTCGGCACCTATTGGAGGAGCAGGCAAGGCGTCAGGAGGAGCAGGCAAGGCGTCAGGAGGAGCAGGCCCGACGTCAAGAGGAGCAGTCTGCTAGCCTAAAGGAGCTGCTTTCAGAATCACTGGGAAAGGTGACTATGGAGGTGAAGCAGCTACAGAGGGTTACAGACATGCACGAGGAGAGAATCGAAGACCTCGACACCCGGTACGAAGACCTCAAACAGCACTATAAGGATCTCCATAAGGAAATACAGACAAGGATGAGCGGAGAACAGGATACAAGACTTAACGACCGCTACGGAGAGTTGGAGGCACGACTTGACAGCCAATGCGAGAGGCTTCAGAATGAAGTGAGAAAACTGAAGCTGACCGCTCCTGTTTCTGGAGGCGTCGTCGTCTCCGGCCCCCGAGTCAAGGTGCCGCCGTACGACGGGACTACGTCCTGGACAGCGTACAAATTGCAG
This sequence comes from Nemapogon koenigi, assembly GCA_963924495.1. Taxonomy (NCBI): domain Eukaryota; kingdom Metazoa; phylum Arthropoda; class Insecta; order Lepidoptera; family Tineidae; genus Nemapogon; species Nemapogon koenigi. Next base: position 25,906,666 of record OZ004629.1, read on the forward strand.
TTCCAAACGGTCACCTCTGCCAACGGCTGGACAGACGAGCAATCTCTGACCGCCTTGACAGTGGCTTTAAGAGGCCGCGCACTGTCGGTTCTGGAAGCCTCTCCAGACAGCTGCACCACGTACGGGAGCCTGATCGAGGCAATGGACTCCAGGTACGGCGACAAACACCTGGAGCACGTCTACCGAGCGCAGCTGAGGGACAGGACGCAACATGCTGGTGAGAGCCTGCAACAATGGGCTCTGGAGATCGAGAAGATCGTGAGGAAGGCGTACCCATCTGTCGGACAAGAGTTCATTGCTGCGAACCTCGTTCAAGCATTCATCGACGGCATCCGCAGCATGGAGGTCAGAGCTGCAGTTCGACTGGGCCACCACAGCGCCCTGAAAGATGCACTGGCCCATGCTCTAGAGGTGGAAGCCGTGAGACAGGAGCCTCGTTCTCAGCGATTGCGACAAGTGGCGGAGGAGGCTACTCCAACAACGACACCTGTAGCAGAGAGGCGTAGCTACTTACCCCGCTGCTTCTACTGCCACAAGCTGGGGCACCTTAAAGCTAGCTGCCCAGCGCTTAAACGACAAGGCACGGATCAACGAGTGCCGAAACGGGACGTCGGAGCTGATGTCCGTGCCGTAACTACGGAGCTTCCGGGAAAACGAGTAACAGCCAGAGCCGCGGGGCGGGTACTGGCTGATCGTGACACAGCCCCAAAAGTTACCATCCGACAAGTTTTTGACGGGAACAGTCTGGTGATCGCCGGCGAGGTCAACGGGACGCCATGTGAGATGACGATCGACACAGGAGCAACGCGAACGGTTGTGAGACCTCAGTTGTTGGGACGATCTACGAGCAGAACCAGACGTTCATCTTCCTGTCTGAAACTCTTCACGGCAACCGGTCAGCCTATACCCGCATACGACGAGCTGCCGGTGACACTCAAGGTGGGTGACGGGGAGTATCCACACACCGTCATCGTGGCCGACATTATAGACGACTGCATTCTCGGACTCGACTTTATGAAGCGGTTCCAGTTTGGCATCGACTTGCGCAACGGTGTACTGCAGTGCGGCCAGGAACAGGTATTTTTGAAAGGCGGTTATGCTGGCTATGTGCGTTGTGCCAAGGGCGTCAAGCTGAACCCATACTCGGAAACGCTTGTCGATGTGGAGTTACCAACTAATGGGGACCCCTCCATTACGAGGTGCTCCATCATCGACCACCTGGAACGTTCTAAACATAAAGGCTGGTTACTCACTCCAACTTTAGTAAACAGCAAGAGTGGACGAGCTGTAGTAAGGGTGACCAACTTCAATGGCGCTCCTGTCACTCTCAGTAAGGATCAAGTCGTGGCGAAGTGCGACGAGGCGAATTGGATGCGGAGCTGCACCCAGGGGAAGCTGTCGGCGATGAAAAATAACAGTGCAAACCCCTTGGAACTCGTCGACATTTCGAAGAAGGACTTGTCAATCTCCGAGTACAAACGAGCGAAGGAGATGCTCACTCGTTATATTGACATCTTTAGTGATAGAGATGGGCATCTCGGCAGGACGTCATTGGTGAAACACACCATCAACACAGGCAACGAGTTACCTATACGTCAACGTGCTCGACGAATTCCAGTAGGAAGAGAAGCAGAAGTACAGTGCATGCTGGAAGACATGAAGAAGGCTAATGTCATCGAACCTTCTTTGAGCCCATGGTGTTCTCCGGTTGTGCTAGTTAAGAAGAAGGATGGCAGCACTCGCTTCTGTGTGGATTATCGTCGACTGAACGACGTAACCAGAAAGGACAGCTACCCTCTACCCCGGATTGACGACACCTTGGACAAGTTGAGTGGGAACCAGTGGTTCTCAACACTGGATTTGAAGAGTGGATACTGGCAAGTGGAGATCGATCCCAAGGACAAGGAAAAGACTGCTTTCTCGACCGGGAATGGACTGTGGCAGTTCAACGTCATGCCTTTCGGGTTATGCAATGCTCCCGCTACGTTCGAAAGGCTGATGGAAGTTGTGCTTGCGGATCTCGTTGGAAAAGCTTGCCTAGTCTACCTGGATGACGTCATCATCATGGGACGCGACTTCAACGAGCACCTGGGGAATTTAGAAAGAGTGTTTGCCAAGTTGAAGCTCGCGAACCTGAAATTGCATGCCAAAAAGTGTAGCTTCTTCAAGAAACGTGTAAATTACCTCGGGCATGTAATTACAAAGGATGGCGTAGAAACCGACCCTGTAAAGACAGTAGCTGTACGAGAATGGCCCACCCCACGGAACAAAACAGATGTTCGGGCGTTTCTTGGTCTGTGCTCATACTACCGCCGCTTCGTATACGACTTCGCGGGAGTAGCCAAGCCCCTACATCGACTGACGGAGGACAAGCGTTCGTTTCAGTGGACTGAGGACTGTGAGAAGTCGTTCCAGGAACTGAAACAACGACTGTGTGAAACACCTGTATTGGGCTACCCGGACCAAGTCGGCGAGTTTGTGGTGGACACAGACGCAAGCAACATCGCCATTGGAGGTGTGCTGTCACAACGGAAGGGGGACAAGGAAGTTGTGATAGCGTATTTCAGCAAGGCTCTGTCGAAACCAGAAAGGAACTACTGTGTAACCAGACGCGAACTTCTGGCCGTAGTGAAGACAGTACGACACTTCAACAAGTATCTCATCGGAAGGAAGTTCAAGCTACGGACAGACCATGCGGCGTTGAAATGGTTACTTCAATTCAAGGATCCTGAAGGACAAGTCGCTCGGTGGATCGAGCAGTTACAAGAATTCGATTTCACGATCGAACATCGACGAGGACGGATGCATGGCAACGCTGACGCACTGTCACGCAGGCCGTGCCCTGAAGATTGTAAACACTGCTCGAGGCGTGAAATCAGTGATTCTGTCATCAAAGTGATTACGACTAACAACCTTAATGACGAATGGGCGAACGAGACGACGAGAGACGAGCAACTCAAGGATAACAACTTGGCGCCGATAATGGAATGGAAGACGCAGAATGTTCCAAGGCCCGGCTGGAATGTTGTATCCGCCATGAGTTCCACCACGAAAAGCTACTGGGCTCAGTGGGAAAGTCTAGTGCTGCACAACGGGTTGCTGTACCGCAAGTGGGAGTCGCCAAGTGGACAGGAGACGTTGATGCAGCTGGTCGTGCCTAGGTCAAAGGTGCGCACAGTGCTTGAGTCCGTGCACGATGGATCCTCGGGAGGACATCTGGGCATGAATCGAACCCTGGCGAAAATCAGGAAACGATTTTATTGGGTTCATTGCCGGCAAGATGTCGAGGATTGGTGTCGCAAGTGCACAGTATGTGCGGCCGTGAAGGGACCTACGACACGTACGAGAGGACGTATGCAGCTGTACAATGTTGGCGCCCCATGGGAACGAATTGCGGTGGACGTTGCTGGACCGTTCCCGGGCACTGAAGACGGGAACAAGTACTTCATGGTCGTGATGGACTACTTCACGAAGTGGCCGGAGGTCTTCGCAATTCCCAACCAGGAAGCGACAACAGTGGCGACTAAGTTGGTCAACGAAGTATTCTGCAGGTTCGGGCTACCATTGGAGATACATTCTGATCAAGGGCGTAACTTTGAGTCGCAGTTGTTCCAGGAAGTATGCCGTGTCCTGGGAATAAATAAAACGAGGACTACGGCGTATCACCCACAGTCCGACGGAATGGTTGAAAGGTTCAACCGCACTTTGGAGACTCATTTGGCGAAACTGGTTGAGGATCACCAGAGGGACTGGGACCGATATATTCCCTTGTTCTTGCTCTCATATCGATCCGCAGAGCATGAAAGCATAAAGGTGACTCCTGCTTATGCCAACTTTGGGAGAGAGCTCCGACTACCAGTTGATCTCCTGACCGGCGAACCTCCGGATGCGCCGCAACCTGTAAGTGACTACGTATCGAACCTGAAAAACAAGATGTGCGACATACATGACCAGATTCGTCAGAGCAGTCTTGTGGCCAGTACAAAGATGAAGACCAGGTACGATAGGAACTTCAATAGTAACGGTTTTGACGAGGGATCGTTGGTGTGGCTGCACAACCCGAAACGCCGAAAAGGCAAATCTCCCAAGCTGCAGAACCGCTGGGAAGGTCCGTATAAGGTCATCACGAGGATCAATGACGTGACCTATCGGATCCAACGATGCCCGCGTGGGCAGTTAAAGGTTGTCCACATTGATCGACTAGCCCCTTACAAAGGCTCGAATATTGCTCGGGACGAGCAAGTCTAAGCGGGGGGCAGTGTAACGAATAGCTACTTAAATCGCACAAATAAATACCTAAACACATCAAGGTCGATAGACGTCTCTAGAAACATCCAGAGAGAATCAAGTACAAACGAAAATGGACCGTATGTGCCTAGCCATAGGTACCAAAATCGGGTGCGGTCTGTGTGTAGGTATTTGGCGCCGAGTCGCATCGAGCCGCGTCTACAACTTTGTACAACAATCTCGGCGTTTCTCGAATGTTCGGTGGGCAATATAAACAGAGGATCATTGCCGCAAGGGACACAGTGCGAATCAGAGCGATCAAAGCGAAACAGTGAAGTGGAATTTAGTGCGACTAAGTGTTATTTTAGTGTTTTCATTTATGTAACTGTATTTTTGTGGTGTTGAAGTAAAGTTTGTCTATTTAATCGGTATTTTAAATCTCTTCGAACCCTAGCTCGTAACAATATTATAAAGAGATAAAGTTTGTAAGTTTGGATGTAAGGGGGTAATCTCTCAAACTACTGAACCAATTCTACAAATTCTTTCTCTAATATAAAGCTACCATATCCCTGATTGTCTTAAATAGGCTGTATTTCATTTTGTTCGAAATTACTTAATTAAAAACTAAAGGTAATAAAAATTAAAAATACTAAGACTAAAATAATTACTTATATATTGATTCTAATAATATTATTAGTTGTACAACAATTTATTAAAGAACATAGTTATCCGGTGAAGTTCATCACTCCGCAGTCAACGTCACGCGGCACGCCTATACTTATTTGAAACTCATAAGTATGCCGTTTAGATTAAGTTTTCATTATATTTTATTTGTGGATTGATTTTTGTTATTTAGTGAAAGCTGCTATTTTTTTTCAATTTTTGCATATGGAAACATACCAATAATATAATTACAGGGGTAGGCACTCAAAGTGTTACCTATTTAAAATTGTGTAATTTTGACAATTTTTATTTTATTTTTTTCATTTCAAACATTTTAAATTTAAATAAAAATATTTTTAGATTTAGCCACCTTTAGCGCGGATAATAGCATCGAAAAAGCTTCACATGCTGCACGAATGTGCTCTGGTGGGTGGTATTTTGTCATATTCTCGGCGAAGGGCGTCGACCGTCTGATATCTTTAACTTGATACTTTGGCCTCCCTAATGGGCCATATGGAAAAATCCATTGGGTTTAAGTCCGGGAAATATGGTGGCCATTGTTGTGAAGAAATGAAGCTGGGATCTTTTTCATGTAAATAGCTTTGAGTTTCATGGGCTTTATGGGATGGTGCCGAGTCTTGTTGAAACGTCCAATGGTTTTTACCAAATTGTTTACGTGCCCAAGGTAGTAAAGCATCATTTAAAGTGTTTTCACGGTAGATTTGTTGATTTACCTTTACGCCCTTTTCAATTAATTAAGATTTTTTGTCAATTCAACTGAGCTTTGTCGTGGATTACGTTGAATTCTGGCCTTCACCATTCGAACTGTTGCTGGCGATGTTGCTGTTTTTGGATGTCCACCTCCATGGCCTTTTTTGATGCTACCAGTATCATTGTAACGTGTAATAGTCCGATATACAAACATTTTGTTCACATGTAAATGTTGTAGCTTATTAACAATGGCTAGTTGCGATTTTCCAGCTAAATATAGAGCAATAACACTGTTGCATTTCAATTCCATTTCGATATAACTTTTTTAAAACAATATGCTTCATTGGGCTTGTAAACAAATAACAGACTGATGTTTGTCAAAGAATGAGTGTGCTGTCATTAGCCGTTTGGTTGCTACAGCAGCGTGAAGAGTGCCGAGTCCTGTATATTGATGCATATCTCCTTTAAAAGATTGCAAGTTTCACTAATATATTAACATTAGAGATAAGATATATTGTATTTGTAGGTATGTTGTGTAGGCATGTTATAGGGTTGTTATTATGAATATTATATTCCTAAATAAGTTGAAAAAAAACAAAAAAATATTTTTTAATGTAAAACTGTCAAAAATATGGCAAATCTTAGTTAATCCTGGAAAGTTGAGTTTATTTGTACAACATCCATATTTTTATTATTTAGGGTTCTAAATAGCCATAGGTTTTAAAAAGAGCATTGCTTTTGCGTTTTGGAAACTATGGCTATTTAGACCCTAAATCATAAAAATATGGTTCAATCCAATTTAAAATATGTAATACCTAATAACTATCAACTGTGTGCTAAGGAAATGTTGTATATAAATAAACTCGCCTTTATTGCTAATTGGTTTGTTTCTATAAGTTTTCTGGTTTGATTGTTGTTATTCTTACTTATTATTACATTTTCAATATTGTATTTTAGTTTAAAATAGCTTTTCTGTGTGTCATTCAGAATTAATTTGACAACATTCAAGCGTAGGTAATTTGAGTAATTTGCAGGGGGTTATACAAATGCGATAAAATTAATATGTTCGGTTCGTTGAAAAAAAAAAATTTATTTTGTATACGAACGTTTACATAAGTAGGTAGGTACCTTGTTTTACTTGGTTCAATAGTTTTGACTTTGGTTGTGTTTTGCTAATATAATATTTTGAGAAAAACCCACAACTTACCTACATCTATACTCTTCGATCATATAATGTATGGATATTGCGGATAGCGTTACGTAAGTATAAAATGTACGGTATTGCTCTATCCGCCATACAATGTCAGAGTCCGCTCGGTGTACTAAATTGAAGCTAGGTCGAGTCTGTGGTCGGTTTCGGTGGACAATGCGGGGATTGGATGATGTGGCCACCTTTAGTAATAGGGTTTCCGTTGGCACACTTTGGGTACGAAACCCTAAAAATTTGCTGTTCGTCGTTTCTTAGGCGATACTATATCTACGTATATACATTACTTAAGGTCCGTTTTTCTAGTCTTGTCTTATTTGGTAAACAAACTTTGGATGTCTTTTTTGAAATAGGTACGGTCACCTCCATAAGTAACTTACCACTTTTGACAGCGTTTGCTTTGACCTGACGTTTATAATAAAATCGAAATTATTTTATATAGATTTTAGTAATGAAAGAGATGCACAATAAGACATGTTATATCACTGACGTAAATGTCTTAACTTCAATTTCTTTGTAAATTTCACATGTCGAGGTAAGATACATCTAAATTTCATCTTTATGTGGTAAACGTAAAGACTAAAATCGATAAGTAAAGCAGTTATATAAAAACCTCTTTTCCAGTTTAAATATTAATCAATTTAATTTTAAAAGCTTATTGTCAATAGAAATCATTACCAAATTGACATTGTCAATTCTGTATTACTATAAAATCATATTTATATACAAAAATAAGATTTTAAAATTCCTCCAAGATTGCCTATACAGCAAGACAACATATTACTGAAATTTCACGACAGTTAAATATATCAGTAAGTATGCATATCACTTTCTTTTCATAAGTAAATATATTTATGTTTGTCGTCATGTGTTACCATATAATACAAGATATACTTACTATAATACAATAAAATTTTCTCTATTTATATCTTTCGCTATAATAATATAACTTAATAATTAAAAAATCTCAAAACTACAAATTAAAAATTTCTTCCAGAAAGTCCGAGTCCGCTGCCATAGTGCCGTTAGTGCGTTATAATGAAAATCATATTGTACCGAATAGGGAGTCCGGACGAATCTCTGTAAATATTTGGAGTTGGATGTCTGCTGACGGCGTTGGTGAACTATGCTCTTTACCCCCACGGACAACTGCTTTAAATTATGTCGAAATGTTCATTTTATGATATAAATATAATATTTTACAATATTTTTTTTTTATTTATTAATTATAATTTTAAGTTTTTAAGGTGTAAATAATTCTAATTATGATAGTAACAATGGTTAAATATGGAACTTTACCACCTACTGGCATGAGTCATACCACATCTTACATTTAAAATATAAAAATTATATTTAATATATCACTATGTTAACGGTTCCGGGAGCCGAAAGGCAACCCCCGCTAAGATTAAAAAACTGTATTTTATTATGCTTAACAGAGGGTTAAATAAATACAAATTTACATTTCATCAATTTCGTGTTCCATCAATTCAAATTAGACACAAATAACAAATGATGCTGTCATTTAAAAATGATAAAGATAGCGAATCAAAGTGCCAAACGATAATCGACTCTATAATCTTGTCATTTCCAAACAATAGTCAACCTTCAGGTGGTAAGTTACTTATGGAGGTGACCGTACGTTCTAATTTAAAATTCTTAAAAGACGTTAAGTAGACCTATTTTAAATTTGAAGAATAATCGGATGTTTAAAAATAATGCAAAAAAGACATGCATAGATTATTTACCAACAAAGACAAGTTTAAAAAAAAACTTTATATAATCGAATTCTATAGTGTAGCTGACCGAAAATAAATAATGCTGGAATGAATAATGTTCGATCTCCTTTGGCTTTTTATGAAGATTTGATTTGACATATTTTTTATTATGACAGAGATTTTTTGTATGGACAAAATGTAAATAAACACAATATTATTATTTAATTAATGTTTATAATTTCTACAAGATTAGTACGACACAATTGGCCTACCTACTTAAATATTTGTAAGAAGCACTGCCAACAATTAATTTAGCCATAGTTAGGTATAACTCGCGCTAAATAAGTTGAGCCGAAATACCTACGTCATGTTTAGAATTGCACTCCAACTGAAAAGTATTCTTAAATTAACCCTTTTAATCTGGAAATCTTATTAAAGCATTAAGACGATGCATCACTCCGTTTTACGCGCTACTTATTTTGTCCATATCTCTTTAGAAAGATGTGAGCGAGATGGATTGCTATTAAAATCGATAAGATAAGATAGACTAAGATTTAAAAACCTGTCTTGCGATAATACAAAGAAACGAACTTCAGCTTTGTATGGGGCATCCTCCCCACTACCAGAGCTCAACTTACTTGGCGCGATACCATCAGATTATTTCATAGAAGTCAAAGGCAGACTTATGTATATATTGTATACCTACCTACCTAATCTATAATAATAACGGCAGTGATTATAGTTAAAACTTTATAATGTGTGTAATTTAGAACTTAAATGTGTAGGTAGGTACGTATAAAAGGTATTATTTCAATTAAAGTAGTACATATATCTTTGTGATTGTTTGTTTTATTTCACCACCAACAAAGCCACACGTGTAAATTAGCAATTGCGAAAAATTCAAAACACAACTAAACTCCCAACCGATGTTAACATCCCTACCGGATAGCTAAGGAATATTGTTATACGGAGTAAACTTTGTTTGTTTGTACCGTATGTACATATGGGGCAATCTACTGCGATCGTTTTTATACAAACTAAGAAAACTTTATAGTACCCCTAAATCATCATTACATTATCATAAAACAAAGTCTCCCGCCGCGTCGGTCTGTCTGTGACCTCTTCACACAAACACTACTGAACGGATTTGTAGCAGTTTTAGTCGTGTCGAGTAAAAAGTGTTGTGTTGAAGGTACTTGGTATTAAATTAAAAGATAATGTACCTACATAATGTATGTATGTAGTTTTAATTTATTTTATGCAACAACAGGCTTGCTATTTGTTCTGTTTAATAATGGCAACTGGCAATGGCCACTCTTCCTCTTTACAGATCTGAGGATAAGTCACAAAAAATTATAAAATTTCAATAGAAAGGAAATTGTAATTAAGTTTGTTTCTTTCTAGCGATAACAGATGGCGCCACATTTCACTATTTATCATTGATTGAGATTGGTCTCTATTCCTATATAAAAAGTACACTTTGGTTATAAGCGTATACCTACACAAAAATTAAGATTCCGACGAATTGAGAACCTCCTCCTTCTGTTTTGAAGTTCGGTTAAAAAAAACAATATCAAGTAGGTACCTATACCGACGAGTAGTAGACCAAAATAAAAGATTTTTTTTCTGTCAACTGTTTCTGGTTTCTGTCACATGTTTCTTGTCACATGAGGGTGCCACTCAATTTAATTGAGACTAACTTTGAGGCTTCGCCCGTGGATATTTTCAAACAAAATCAAATATAGCCTAATAGCACTCAGGGATAAAGTAATAAGTAAGATAAGTACTAAGAGTGAAATAATTTTCAGTAGTTTCAGAGATTACCCCTTACATCAAAACTTACAAATTTGACCTCTTTATAATATACTTGTACTTACTTACAGATAGCCCAGCGTCTGACGTCATACAATAAAACCATCTGATGGTAGGTATCTACTACAACTGGCATCAAATAAGTTGAACCAAAAACTATCTGTAGATACTATTTAATTTTGTATGGGCGTCCTCCTTACTTAATTTGATTAAATTTATAGAACGTACTTAGATGTAATTAAATAGGTTGGCCTAAGGTACATAAAATAAAAAAAGTGAGCAGCTTTTTATATATTTATTATACTTAATTATTATTGTTGGAAAAATCAAAACTGCCACCACTTCGGAAATATCATCTGTGGAGAAGAAGTGGCAAGAAACTCCATAGATATCATAACACATTTTTAAATATAAGTCTAGTAACCTATTATAATTGTTAGTTCCGTATTAAAGTTCTCAAAATATTAAAATCTATTTTTTAAAGAGGGAGACTTGATCTTCCGTTGTGTAATAACCTCGGTTTCGAAAGCTGTAAGGAAACCCGTGAAGAGAAAAAAAATATAATCTTGAAACTTGGTAAATCTAGTGTGAAGTTTATATGGATCGTTTGTTTGAATAAATGTATAATGAATTTATAGCTTCTGAAGTTAGGTATTAGTATTCATTTTTTCATTTAAAAAAAATTCAATAATTGTTTGTTTGATTTAAGTTATTTACGTATGTATTTAGTAATAATATAATGAGAACAACTTAACTTATTATATGCACATACAAAAAAAATTAAATACAATGTAGGGTACAACTGTAACATAATGTGAACCCACAATAATAAATGAACACCAGAAAGTTTTTTGCATAAAATAAGATTTAGGTGTAAACTACCACATTGATAGCCTATTTTTACAGTGGCATTACATTCATTACATTCAAATGCAAATGGCCACAGTTTATATGCTCCATATTTTTGATAAAATACTAAGGAAAACGTAAGAAAGAGGTGTCGTCGATGGTTGATTTCTTATGACTGTGAGTAGATAGATGACATCTGCTACATGTTTTTAAGGGATGATATGCTGAAAATATACTCAATATTTTGTCATAAATTTCGTATTTGAGTGTTAATTGCGAAGTGTTCACATTTACTGTAACAATATTACAGATAAACTACTTAGCGATGCCATAGGGCCCACCGAAAACGACCACAGATTCATCCAATTCTTGTAACGAACGGTCTGCGATCCGTTTTCAAATCGTTGTATTTGTGGTTGATTTCGATGGCCGGAGCCGTTTACTAAACGGTTAAAGCTTCTTTATTGGTAGAAGAAGCTTGTTGCTATACAAACCAAAATCGGGGAAGATTACTAAACGGTCAAAACTGTCTATTGATAAAAGCGAGAGTAAGGTTAAGGTGCATGACAAAGTGGCAAAATTATTGGTTTATAAGAAGTCGGTTAGTAATACCGTTGTCGCTTCTTTATTGGAAGAACAAGCTTGTTGCCATATCCGAAAAAAGAAATAAATTAACCGAAACAAAAGTATAAAAAAATGAAAAACAGGAAAAGCCGATCATTAATGAATCTTTATTACACCCTGGAAAAAGATTTTATAAATATCAATAAAATCGCAGTGCCAACGAAAATCCAGACGGTAGACAAACCAAAACCGGGGAAGATTAATAAATGGTCAAAACTGTCTATTGATAAAAGCGAGAGTAAGGATAAGATGCATGACAAAGTGGCAAAATTATTGGTTTATAAGAAGCCAGTTAGTAATACCGATGTAGCTTCTTTATTGGTAGAACAAACTTGTTGCCATATCCGAAAAAAAGAAAAAAAAATAACCGAAACAAAAGTATAAAAAAGACAATACAGGAAAAGCCGACCAATAATTAATCTTTATTACACCCTGGAAAAAGATCTTCTAAATATCGATAAAAACGCAGTGCCAACGAATATCCAGATGGTGGGCAAACCAAAACCGGGGAAGATTACTAAACGGTCAAAACTGTCTATTGATAAAAGCGAGAGTAAGGATAAGATGCATGACAAAGTGGCAAAATTATTGGTTTATAAGAAGCCAGTTAGTAATACCGATGTAGCTTCTTTATTGGTAGAACAAACTTGTTGCCATATCCGAAAAAGAAAAAAAATAACCGAAACAAAAGTATAGTAAAAGACAATACAGGAAAAGCCGATCATTAATTAATCTTTATTACACCCTGAGAAAAGATCTTCTAAATATCGATAAAATCGCAGTGCCAACGAAAATCCAGATGGTAGGCAAACCAAAACCGGGGAACATTACTAAACGGTCAAAACTGTCTATTGATAAAAGCGAGAGTAAGGTTAAGGTGCATGACAAAGTGGCAAAATTATTGGTTTATAAGAAGTCAGTTAGTAATACCGTTGTAGCTTCTTTATTGGAAGAACAAGCTTGTTGCCATATTCGAAAAAAGAAAAAAAAGAAAATCCAGATGGTAGGCAAACCAAAACCGGGGAAGATTACTAAACTATCAAACGGTCTATTGATAAAAGCGAGAGTAAGAATAAGGTGCATAACAAAGTGGGAAAATTATTGGTTTATAAGACGTCAGTTAGTAATACCGTTGTAGCTTCTTTATTGGAAGAACAAGCTTGTTGTCATATCCAAAAAAAGAAAAAAAAGAAAATCCAGATGGTAGGCAAACCAAAACCGGGGAAGATTACTAAACTATCAAACGGTCTATTGATAAAAGCGAGAGTAAGAATTAGGTGCATGACAAAGTGGCAAAATTATTGGTTTATAAGAAGTCAGTTAGTAATACCGTTGTAGCTTCTTTATTGGAAGAACAAGCTTGTTGCCATGTCCGAAAAAAGAAAAAAAAAGAAAATCCATATGGTAGGCAAACCAAAACCGGGGAAGATTACTAAACTATCAAACGGTCTATTGATAAAATAGAGAGTAAGAATAAGGTGCATGACAAACCAAAACCGGGGAAGATTACTAAACGGTCAAAACTGTCTATTGATAAAAGCGAGAGTAAGGATAAGATGCATGACAAAGTGGCAAAATTATTGGTTTATAAGAAGCCAGTTACTAATACCGATGTAGCTTCTTTATTGGTAGAACAAACTTATTGCCATATCCGAAAAAAGAAAAAAAATAACCGAAAAAAAAGTATAGTAAAAGACAATACAGGAAAAGCCGATCATTAATTAATCTTTATTACACCCTGGGAAAAGATCTTCTAAATATGGATAAAATCGCAGTGCCAACGAAAATCCAGATGGTAGGCAAACCAAAACCGGGGAAGATTACTAAACGGTCAAAACTGTCTATTGATAAAAGCGAGAGTAAGGTTAAGGTGCATGACAAAGTGGCAAAATTATTGGTTTATAAGAAGTCAGTTAGTAATACCGTTGTAGCTTCTTTATTGGAAGAACAAGCTTGTTGTCATATCCAAAAAAAGAAAAAAAAGAAAATCCAGATGGTAGGCAAACCAAAACCGGGGAAGATTACTAAACTATCAAACGGTCTATTGATAAAAGCGAGAGTAAGAATTAGGTGCATGACAAAGTGGCAAAATTATTGGTTTATAAGAAGTCAGTTAGTAGTACCGTTGTAGCTTCTTTATTGGAAGAACAAGCTTGTTGCCATGTCCGAAAAAAGAAAAAAAAAGAAAATCCATATGGTAGGCAAACCAAAACCGGGGAAGATTACTAAACTATCAAACGGTCTATTGATAAAATAGAGAGTAAGAATAAGGTGCATGACAAACCAAAACCGGGGAAGATTACTAAACGGTCAAAACTGTCTATTGATAAAAGCGAGAGTAAGGATAAGATGCATGACAAAGTGGCAAAATTATTGGTTTATAAGAAGCCAGTTACTAATACCGATGTAGCTTCTTTATTGGTAGAACAAACTTATTGCCATATCCGAAAAAAGAAAAAAAATAACCGAAAAAAAAGTATAGTAAAAGACAATACAGGAAAAGCCGATCATTAATTAATCTTTATTACACCCTGGGAAAAGATCTTCTAAATATGGATAAAATCGCAGTGCCAACGAAAATCCAGATGGTAGGCAAACCAAAACCGGGGAAGATTACTAAACGGTCAAAACTGTCTATTGATAAAAGCGAGAGTAAGGTTAAGGTGCATGACAAAGTGGCAAAATTATTGGTTTATAAGAAGTCAGTTAGTAATACCGTTGTAGCTTCTTTATTGGAAGAACAAGCTTGTTGTCATATCCAAAAAAAGAAAAAAAAGAAAATCCAGATGGTAGGCAAACCAAAACCGGGGAAGATTACTAAACTATCAAACGGTCTATTGATAAAAGCGAGAGTAAGAATTAGGTGCATGACAAAGTGGCAAAATTATTGGTTTATAAGAAGTCAGTTAGTAGTACCGTTGTAGCTTCTTTATTGGTAGAACAAGCTTGTTGCCATGTCCGAAAAAAGAAAAAAAAAGAAAATCCATATGGTAGGCAAACCAAAACCGGGGAAGATTACTAAACTATCAAACGGTCTATTGATAAAATAGAGAGTAAGAATAAGGTGCATGACAAACCAAAACCGGGGAAGATTACTAAACGGTCAAAACTGTCTATTGATAAAAGCGAGAGTAAGGATAAGATGCATGACAAAGTGGCAAAATTATTGGTTTATAAGAAGCCAGTTAGTAATACCGATGTAGCTTCTTTATTGAAAGAACAAGCTTGTTGCAAAATCCGAAAAAAGAAAAAAAATAAAATCCAGATGGTAGGCAAACCAAAATCGGGGAAGATTACTAAACTATCAAACGGTCTATTGATAAAAGCGAGAGTAAGAATAAGGTGCATGACAAAGTGGCAAAAATATTGATTTATAAGAAAAAATAACACTTTAGACCTTTTAGTACGTAAAATAAATACAAATATAAAATTCAACAAATTCAAAATTAAATCTATTGAAAATAAAATGTCCGAGGGAAACGTTAGAGGGGCAGCAAAATTTATATTTTCTGACAACACCTTAGCCAGACACTGCGGCGAAACACTCACCGCCCTTAGAAGTAAACATCCCACACCCTCAGCTTCTTCACAACTACTTGATCCGCCGACAAATAATCAACAGTCCCTTATAGTAACCGAAGAAGCTGTGATGAATGGGATTAAATCATTTCAAAATGGTTCCGCCGGTGGGTTGGACGGTATCACCCCTCAACATTTAAAGGACCTCACAGGCATGCTTGTAGTGGAGACGGGAGAGGCTATGCTGAAAGAACTCACGGCATTGGTCAAATGAAATGATTATTTATTTGTCAGAATATGGCATAAGTAGGTACATAACACAGGTGGAGTAATCTTAGAAGTGTAGCACATTCTACCGTATTACGGTGTACAAATATTCAATTTAATGTTAGCAGGCCGGGTTCACAGTGAGATAGTCCCGATCCTTTATGGTGCCAGTTTAGTAGCCCTAGAAAAAAAAGACGGTGGTATACGTCCAATTGCCGTCGGAAGCACTTTGAGACGCCTAACGTCAAAGTTATGCTGCCGTGAGTTTCAGGCTCAACTTCGAAATTCATTTTTACCACGGCAGTTTGGTTTTGGCGTTAGAGGAGGCTGTGAGGCTGCGGTTCATGCTACACGAACTTTTTTAAATTCAAAAAATTACGAAGTTTTTGTAAAAATTGACGTACAGAATGCCTTTAATTCGATCGATCGAGGTGCCCTACTAACTGAAATTCAAAAAGAGTTACCGACAATATTTGGCTACATGTGGCAATGTTATGGGGCACCATCAAAATTAGTGTATGGTGATGACGAAATAGATTCAAGCGTGGGTTGCCAACAGGGAGACCCGCTTGGGCCAGTACTATTTAGTATAACAATAAATTCTATCATTTCAAAATTAACATCAAAATTTAATTTATGGTATCTGGACGACGGGTCATTAGGAGGAGATGTATTAACAGTTTTAAACGATTTAGAAATTATAAATAAATCATTTTCAGAAATTGGCCTTAGTCTAAATTCAAATAAATGTGAACTATACATAGCCGAGTCCATTTCTTCAGACATAAAAACAAAAATCATATCAAAATTTAATTCCGTAACTCCAAATATATCTATACAAAATAAATTCACACTTACTTTACTCGGTGCTCCTATTTTCGATGAAGGAATTGAAAATGTAATAAATTCAAAATTAGAAAATTTTAATAATTCGGCAAATAGACTTTTAGAAATTAATCAACACCATTATCATTCGACACTGTCTTTTCACACCAAAATTTATGTATTTACTTAGATGCACCCCCCTTTGGAAATATTCTAACATAACAAATTCTATAGATGAGTCCCTAATAATTACTGTTTCCAAAATTTTAAACCAAAATTTCAATAATCGTTCTTGGACCCAAGCGACTCTCCCTGTCCAGTTCGGTGGCCTGGGAATTCGTACTTCGTCGTGTGTTGCGCTTCCTGCCTTTTTGTCATCAACCTATAGCGCGCTAACCCTCATCGGTACTATATTGAACTTACCTAATGTAACCGATGGGGAAGTTGCGGGTGTAGACGAGGCCAGAAGTACATGGAGTGCAACTCACCTAGGAGTGGACGTTCCCACAGAATTAAGTAGCCAGCGAGCGTGGGATTTACCATCCATAAAGGCAACCCACGCTACATTGCTCGAACTCCAAATATATCTATACAAAATAAATTCACACTTACTTTACTCGGTGCTCCTATTTTCGATGAAGGAATTGAAAATGTAAGAAATTCAAAATTAGAAAATTTTAATAATTCGGCAAATAGACTTTTAGAAATTAATCAACACCTTTATCATTCGACACTGTCTTTTCACACCAAAATTTATGTATTTACTTAGATGCACCCCCCTTTGGAAATATTCTAACATAACAAATTCTATAGATGAGTCCCTAATAATTACTGATGATTTCGACAGAGCACGGCTTCTAGCTGTATCTGAGAAAGAGTCAGGACACTGGCTTCACGCATTGCCCTCCCATAACATAGGTACGGTGTTGGACTCGTCGACCTTACGTATCGCCGTTAGTTTACGATTAGGTACTAAGGTCTGTGAACCTCATCGTTGCCTATGTGGAAGAGACGTGGACTATTTTGGTCGCCATGGACTTTCATGCACAAAAAGCGCTGGTCTCACCTACCGCCACGGTACCTTAAATGATATAGTACGCCGATCTCTTGCCACTGCCTCTGTTCCTGCGATTCTTAAACCATCTGGTATGAGCAGGGACGATGGCAAGAGACCTGATGGCGTAACTTTAGTACCGTGGCATTTAGGAAAAAAATTGGTGTGGGATGCTACCTGTGTTGATACACTGGCAGCATCTCACATACAGTATACAAAATTAAAAGCGGGTGCGGCGGCAGAACACGCTCAACTGCTCAAGTGCCGAAAATATTCAAATATTATAACAAATTACTTATTTTCGGCGCTTGCAGTGGAAACAATGGGTACTAATAATAATAATAATATATAATAATTATATATATAATATATAATAATTATATATATAATATAATAATAATAATGGTACCTAAATTTTTCAAGAAAATTTAGGTACGAGACTAGTCCACGCCTCGGGTGACCTAAACGCCGGCTCTTACTTCGCTCAAAGGATCAGTTTAACCATTCAGCGAGGTAACGCAGCCAGTGTTTTGGGAACCATGCCACCATTCCATGTTCTGGAAGAGGTATTCTTTTTATAATTTGTGTATATAGTTTTTAAATATATTATTTATTTATTACCATTACATTTAAGTTATGATGTAAATAATAAAACTAATACACATTAAACATTTGGTAAATCAGAAACCAGTTAGTAATACCGATATAGCTTCTTTATTGGTAGAAAACGCTTGTTGCTAGACCCGAAAAAAGAAACAAATTAACCGAAACAAAATTATAGAAAAAGACAATACCTACAGGAAAGGTCGATAATTAATGAATCTTTATTACACACTGGAAAAAGATTTTCTAAATATTGATAAAATCGCAGTGCCAACGAAAATCCAGATGGTAGACAAACCAAAACCGGGGAAGATTACTAAACTGTCAAAACTGTCTATTGATAAAAGCGAGAGTAAGGATAAGATGCATGACAAAGTGGCAAAATTATTGGTTTATAAGAAGCCAGCTATTGAAACCGATGAAGCTTCTTTATTAGCAAAATAGCTTTTTTGAGCTAAAAAATAGAAACTAAATACTTCATTTGGGAAGTTTTTAAAGAGATCTTTTAATGCATTGCTTGTCTGCTCGTTACAGTAAATGTCAACACTTCGAAATTAACACTCAAATAAGAAATTTATGACAAAATATTGTGTAGGTATATTTAGAAGCATAATAAAATTATCATTTATTAAAAAACAAAGCTCTTCATTGCGTTTCCTTAGTATTTTATCAAAAATATGGAGCGCTCAGTAAACGTGTCGCGTACAAATTGCATTTTAAACCGACCAATCAGAAAAAGAAGTTTCACTCGATTTAAAAATGAGTGTTGCCATGTGGTAGTTTTAACCTAATTCTTATTTTATGCAAAAACTTTCAGATGTTCATTCATTATTGTGTGTTCAGATTATGGTACAACTACACTATCTTATCTCTAGTGTTATCACACTTGCAGTCAAGCACGTACGCAGGGGGAGGGTCCAGTGGTTCCGGACCACCGCCGAATCCGTCACCGACCCTTTTTGAAATTGAGAATTTTAAAAAGTAGGTAATTACTATCAGTTCAGCTGAGCTGATGAGGTCGAGTCAAGCTAGCTAGGATATTGACCTATTGCAGAAAATATGTAATATAAGGTAAAGTCGTACTTTGTGTTTTATTTTTTCAAAATAATGGCTTGGTTGGTGGTTGGACCCCCCCGACGGAAAATCCTGGCTACGTGCTTGCTTGCAATGTTGTAAAGGAGATATAAGTACATCAATATAATTCAATTATTGGAAAATGTCCACGTGATAACTCGACTTATTAAACTTTTGTGATAAGGCTCCATATCCATAATTTGTCTGAGATAAACTAGTTATTCCAAATTTGTTTGTAAATAATCCACCTCTGTCACTGTAATTTAGCATATAAGTACTTACTTATTCTGTATATCTAAGTCAAATAGCTGTTCTTTTTTCAATGGGTTTTATTTAATAGGAAATATAGGTGGTAAAATAAAAGATTATTTTGCCCCTGTTTCCTCTTTTATAATCTCTTAATTTTTTTTAAAACGTTGTTGTTACTTTTTTTTTATATACCTATAACCTTCAATTATATACATCTCGTTTTTTGTAGCTTTTTATTTTATGATTTTTTAATTAGTCAAAAATAATTATTTTAAATTTTCAATAAGCTACAAAAAAACGCGATGTATATAATTGAAGGGCAATGGTAGGTATAACAACGTTTAAATTAAGAGCTTTGTGATAGATTATGAAAGAGAAAACAGGGGGAAAAATAAACTTTTATTTTACCACCTATATTTCCTATTCAATAAAACCAATTGAAAAATAACGGCTATTTCACTTAGATAAATATTGAATAAGTAACTACCTACCTATATGCTAAATTACAGTGACACAGGTGGATTATTTAAAGAGATATTGGGAATAGTTTATCCCCATAGAAAATATGGATATAGTATATCAATAAAATAATCAACATTATATAAAATAGCGTCTTTCACTCAATAACATAAATAAATTCACAAATAAAATAATATAAACACTTTATCTAAACGACATAAATACTTAATTATTATTAACTTTAGGTAGGAATGTACATGTAAGTAAGTAAATATTATCAAAATTCTGTTTCTATACCTACTAATTATTTTTATGTCAAACATGTAAAATACAAAAATATTTAGGTACCTTTGAGTCAAGCCGCTTGATACTATGGTATAAATTAATAATAAATTTGTTTTGTGTGACTTTTTCAGCTCTCTTCTATAGCGGCTGCGAGCGGAGCGGGGACAGCGTTATTGATCTGTAATTACAAATATAAAGCTGAAGAGTTTGTTTGTTTGTACGCGCTAATCTTTGAAACTACCAGCATTTGATAGCACAATTCTTTAGGAAGGTTATAGGCTATATAACACCACGCTATGACCCAATGGGGCGGACCAGTAACTAATTAAGCAACGGCAAGGCACAGCTAGTTACAAATATTTTGATGAGTTATTTGACGGAGCAACAGATAGATGTAATTTTTGCATAGAGATGATGTTTAATAAAAAAAATGTAACTGTTCCCATTATGCCTGGATTATGCCCTGTTAAATAAAAGGTATATATAATATGGATTTTGATCTTGCTCTATCACATGTACTTAACTATTAACCAACAACTAAGGTTCTTCCTATTATCATCATAAAAATCGATGAGAAGGGTATCGAGTTCAGTCTGTTACCAGAATTTAAATTTCGTTTTATGTGGCGACGAAATTTTTCCATTATTTAGAAAAAAATAAAACGATATGAAAAATACACACGTGACTCAAATTAAAACATAAAAATATATGAGACAGAAATAATTATTAGATAATTATTATTAATACGACAGTGTGTGCCTCCTTTTTGGAGGCCGGTGAGTGATATAGGCTATATACTACTTTATAATAATTTATTATATGGAATAAATAAATAAATTATGTTATATTTAGAAAATATCCACGGGCTGTATAATAAAAATAATAAAATGTGCCACACAAATAGATCTTGAACATACTTAATATTATTTTAAAAGTTTTAGGAGAGAACAATAAACTAATGTTAGTTTTTAAGATACATTAATATGAAATTAACTTACAGTATAAGTTTAGCGATACAGCGAGGAAACGCCGCCAGCATCTTCGGCACAATGCCGCAGGGGCCTTTTTAGATTTAATTTAATTTAACATTTTCTTTTAGTCTAATTTTGTATATTTTGGTTATTGTTTATTAAATTTTTTGTTTAAGTTATGAAAATAAATTATATACATTTAAAAAAAACTTACAGTATAAATCTTCATGGATGTATATGTCCGTGATGACATATCCAGGACAAGGTTATTACATTATACTCGTCGTCTATTTCGTATGTCAAAGTTTGTGGGCTTTCGAACAAGCAGTCTTCAAAGAATGCCGGCGGGTCTGAAATTTTTTACAAGAATTTTAGTATGTGATCTTGTAATAAAATATTCTTCTTTCTTTTTGAAAAGTTCCTTTTTTTTCGACCGTCAAATTCTTCGTTTATATTTTGAGATGTTATTATTCTAAGTTCTGAAGAACGCCCTTCTGTCTTAATGTTGAAGAACGTGAAGGAATCCCACTTCTGACACCTATGTTATAATTCTTATTTATGTCAGAAATCTGAATAAAACAACTTTGAAATATCCACTATACGTTTAATTAAAATTAAAATAGTAAAACCCAAAATTGAGTACCTAATTCCAAACTATGTAACTACTATGACTGAGTGTTCATTGAAAGTTTTTGGGCAAAATCTTAGCTTTTATAGGCAGATGTAAACAGAAATATTAAGATTACAATTTCCGCTTGATTACAATTAGTTTTTGGAATAATATATCTTGATATATATATATATATATATATATATAAAGAATCATGACATAGTTCTAATATAACAAATAGTTTTTGCTGTTGGGAATATTGGGTGTGTGAATTTAGTTTCGTTGTGATGATGACAACAGTGACAATTTTATAATATGGAGCATATAAGACAACTTTTTTACACGCAATTAAATTTCATTGCTATTATTGTGGCCATTACAAAAAAATAATATGATATCCTAATGTTTAACCAATTTTATTATTAAGTTTATACTACCTCTTTAACTAAATTTTATTACAATTATTTAAATACAACAATATAAAAAAACTTAAAATTAATTTTAAAAAATAAAAATAACTGAAGAAACTAGGTCTGCGTGGAATAGTGGCAAGAGTACTGGCAGCATTTAATTTAATCGCGAAGTTGATTAATTACTACATGTTTCTCTCTTCTTGTTATAGTTCCTTATTAATTTAAATTCCATTTTATGCCATTATTATTATTATCTGCAACAATACATTTAATTGTTAATGATAAATTCAAACATTCCTATAGTTATTTATTATTTTATGTCCACTTTTTGGTAAGTCGAAGATACATGATCGTGAACTAGCTGGTAGGGATAATTTCAATCTAACATGATCAAAAGTGAAATAGGCATCAGGCCTGACCAGTGATCGACGGTGCATATATATGCATTTACCTGTTACTCGTGGTCTTCAGATGTTTCTTGATACTGGCTGGAGACATCATTGATGTTTATATTTATGTTTAACTACAGAAATAAGTGGACTTCTACGTATATAAACTAGAAAACCAAATATTGCCATAGCTAACCATCAAATACAATTTGAATACAAAAGAGTTCTGTTTAACATGGAAACGTGGAAAAAAAAATTAGACATTGTTACTGGTATCTCTGACCACACCGAATCAGTTCTTCATCACAGACATCTTGAGTTGAGTGTTACATTTTCAACAAAATCGTCTAGCGCTGTAATCGTGAAGCGGCCATAATAGGTATACCTACCTTATTTCCAATTTTGTAGGTAAGAGGCTTATGATCAGGTCTCAACAAAAACTTCCTTCTATACAGATATTGAATATGTTATAGTATGTACTTACACATTATTCATGGTCTTCGTACAGCAGACATCATCTGTAAATGTTCAAGAAAATGAGTGTAATTGCTGGTTTCAAATTCGATTAATATATACAATATTTAAATAAGAGAATCTCAGATATTGTTAATTTCCATTTCAATTAATGACTTAGCTTAACAATGTTCCAGAAAATACATTGTTTAACTTTGACTATGATTGCGGCAAATATATATTTAAATAGAAAAGACTCAAGTGCAGATTGTCAGATTATGCACATTAGATTTAATTATAAAACCCATTACTGTATACATCATCAACCCGCGGTCTGCGTTCGTATATACCAGACCGCATTTTGGATTTATTACTTCATGTTTCACTCTTTTCCTTATTAATTCTATTTCCATCTTGTGTCCATTGTCATCAACTGTAATACATATAATTGTTAATGATAAATTCAAACATTCTCTTAGTTATATTATAATTACTAGTGTGTACTTACATAGTATTCATGGTATTCGTAATGCAGACAGCATCTGTAAATGTTCAAGAAAATGAGTGAGATTGCTGGTTTCAAATTCGACTAATGTTTTTGTTTAAATAAAAAAATCTCTGATATTGTTAATTTCCATTTCAATTAATGACTTAGCTTAACAATGTTCCATAAAATACATTGTTTAACTTTGACTATGATTGCGGCAAATATATATTTAAATAGAAAAGACTCAAGTGCAGATTGTCAGATTATGCACATTAGATTTAATTATAAAACCCATTACTGTATACATCATCAACCCGCGGTCTGCGTTCGTATATACCAGACCGCATTTTGGATTTATTACTTCATGTTTCACTCTTTTCCTTATTAATTCTATTTCCATCTTGTGTCCATTGTCATCAACTGTAATACATATAATTGTTAATGATAAATTCAAACATTCTCTTAGTTATATTATAATTACTAGTGTGTACTTACATAGTATTCATGGTATTCGTAATGCAGACAGCATCTGTAAATGTTCAAGAAAATGAGTGAGATTGCTGGTTTCAAATTCGACTAATGTTTTTGTTTAAATAAAAAAATCTCAGATATTGTTAATTTCCATTTCAATTAATGACTTAGCTTAACAATGTTCCAGAAAATACATTGTTTAACTTTGACTATGATTGCGGCAAATATATATTTAAATAGAAAAGACTCAAGTGCAGATTGTCAGATTATGCACATTAGATTTAATTATAAAACCCATTACTGTATTGTAAGGTTTTTAACGTATTTTTCTGAATTTCATGAAAACTTTGGCCATTCAGTGACTTTTCAACTGGCAACACAGTGGGTACACTTGGGAGAGCGGGTCTGGTTTTTTTGGACGACAGTCTGCGTAGGATCGCATTAAGGATAGTTGTGTGATAGATGTAAATAATGTGAATAAATTGTATCGAAAACCTTTTCAGTGTTTAATTAACAAAGGGAGATAGCTATCAATTCAGAAGACGGCATATTATATCGCATATTTGCGTAAGTACATCACGCCTGCTCTTTTCTTTTTATTTAGATTTAGAACTAGGTAGTTATAAAATGTGAACCTACCTAATTATAGTAACATCAGATTTTATTGAGTATGTTTACAAGTATCTAGATTTCAATAATTTATTTATTCATGCCTACCTACATCCTCTTGGTAACATCCCGAACGGGCCCCAAAGATAAACAACAATCCGATTGAACGTGGTCAAATTACATTCCTTGAAACAATCGCTTAATTTTAAAGTTGTGTTAGTCAGAGTTTCTGTTCATTGTTCCTCCGAACACAGATCGGATACATGTTTTAATTTCTTATAAGAATTTATAAAGTTTAAAGTTTGTGAACTATATTAATACATCTATTAGTGCAGAATAGACATTTTATATGGAAAATTTTTACTCTTAACTTCAGTTATATTAAGAAGTGAGTTTACGAACATGTTAATATTTTCTAGAGTAAACGGTATGAATGAAATATAACCGGTGTCCCGTTTCCGAGTTTCAGATTATGAACGAATCGAGAGATAATGAAACACGGAATGTGGAAACTCCTCGACGCAACCGCTCGCGCTCCAGGCGTAGCCTCACTCGACAAAGCCGCAGCCACAGTCGCCGGTTGCTGGAGCGAGAAGTGACGTTGAGGCGAGAGCAGGAGCGGGTTCGTCTGTTGGAGCTCGATCTGCAACGAGAACGAGACGCCGAGCAACGGCGACAACGGAGTGAGCGGAGCGAGTCACGGCACTAGACAGGGCGCGGCAGCCGTTGCCGTAGCCGTAGCCGTAGCCGCCGCCGCAGCCGCAGCCGTCTGCTTGACGTGGACAACACAGGGGACATGCAAAAAGGTCACGTAGTCCTTCTTTTTCTACCAAAGACGTAACCCAAATTATCCAGTCTATTAAAGACAGTCTTCCATCGCAGCCAGACCACAGCACACAGTTTTCGAACAGAGATAGTAAAAACATTATACCTGAGTTTAATCCTTCAGAGAAAAACCAGCGTATGGATATTTGGCTAAAAAAGGTAAACGAGTGTGCAAAGGTTTATGGCTGGGATGAAAAGGCTGTAGTCCATTTTGCCATGCAGAAATTGTCAGGATTAGCTAAAACCTGGTACGAAAGTCAGAGTTCCATATTGTACAATTGGGAGGAGTGGCAAGTCAAATTATTAAACGCTTTTCCTTGCGAACAAAACTATGGACAGATACTGGAGGATATGTTAAAACGTAGGAGTAGAATTAACGAACCTATTCAAAACTATTTTTACGAAAAGCTATCACTTCTCAATCAGTGCGACATTACCGGTAGGCGTGCCGTCGACTGCATTATTCACGGCATTTGCGACAGAACCACAAGGTCTAGCGCTTTAGCAATGCGATGTGACGAACCTGATGAATTATTAAAGTTCTTGGTTAGCAACAACAGAGAGCCTTATGCTCCCCAATCATTTCCTAGAGACAAAAATGTAAATACGGGTGACGATAAGGCGAACAATCGGTTTAATACAAAAATTAATCTTGGCTTGTTTTGTTACAACTGCAAGGAAAAAGGGCACCCGTTTTCGAGATGTCCTAAGCCTCTAGTAAAATGCAGTCATTGTAACAAAATAGGACATAAACCTGAACTATGTCACTCTAAATTGAACACAGAATCAACGAAAGCTGACACAGTGGCGAGAACTATGCGTATATCCAGTACAAAGCCGTGCAATAAATTTATAAAAGAAGTAAGCGTGGAAGGTGTGCAACTCGAAGCGTTCGTTGATCTTGGTAGTGAAGTCAGCTTGATTGCACAATCAAGCTTGGCGAAACTCGGATTAACTCACGACCATATCCCATCTACTATGAAAGGTTTCGGTAACAACCTTGTACGTTCAGTGGGCTCAACAAAATTGAAGTTACCCTGTGATGATACGACCTTATTTTCCTGGCCGCTTACAAGCTGGCCATCATAAATAGCATTTATTTTGATTTTAGAACACGATATTGTTCATTTTAATTCAATAGAACATTGTATGGAACCTAAATTAAAATTTTACTCATTCCTTCACAAACTGTTGACTTAGGCAGTACTCTGCCAATTGTAAAATTTATTATATTTCTATTTTATCAACTAAGTAAATAACTATATAAAATGTATTGAATCAATATTCAAGAACTAATATCTATGTTAATATAAAAGGAGCGCAAATAAGTATTGTAAGTATTTTTATCATACTTTGTATTGTGTTACTTCAATAGCTTAACGCCCTGTAGTAATGTGTAGTTCATTTTTATTACAGTGCGCTCCTTGCTCCTTGCTCCTTGCTCCTTCTCCTTGGCTCCTTACGGATGCTTTTACTGGTTGTTCTTTTGCTGCTTGTTCCTTCCTTGTTAATTCGACCAATAAACGAATGGTGAAAGTTTACTACGAGTTTTCCTGCTATACCTACCCACCTACTCATCCTGGCTACCCCACACCCGACAATGGCGCCCAAACGTGATTAAAATGCTGCAGGAAGAAGGAATAAAGAAGAAAGAATAACGAAGTAAGAGAACATAATATTTATTTTAATACAAACTTTTATTTCAGGATATGTAATGTCTATATAATCTTAATATATAACGTAATTCTATTTAAATTCAGTAGAATATTTCTTGGAGATTATGGTTCTGAATCAAGGTTATGTCGGCAAACCTTCGAGGTTGACAAGTCTGATGATCTTGGACAGATTCCATTATTGAAGAGGATATTTTTTTTTTCAAAGGCAGTATTCTTGAATAATTTTACACTAAATTCACTTATTAATTTCGTAAATTCAGATTATATATTCACATTGAATGTATGGTTGTATGTGAGATTTTCATCATATATATTTGAAATCTATAGATTACTTCCCATAACTTAAACTTATACCGTAAATGATATTAATTTAATTTCCATTATCATATCCCGTCAATTCAATATCTCTTAATAGAAAAAGGTTCTTTTTATAGTCGTAATTTTTTCAAGAAAAATAATATATATTAATTTTTCTTATAATTGCTATAATATTTATTTTTAACCTAAAAGTCTATCGTGATTCCATAAAATAATACATAAATAAATATTATTTAATTCCAAAATTTCATTAATTGCGATTTTTTTAATACATTTTTAAAATATCCAAAACAATTTGTCCATTCTTATTTTAATGATTTCTAATATCACACTACAGTTTACATAAGTAAGGCAATTAAAATATTAAAATATTTCCGAGAATAAATTTAATATATAATAATAAATTTCAAATAAATTATGATACATATAAAAGCACCTCGATATCAGAATTTGAACTCACTTGATTTTTCTTTGTTTTACACAATTTGTTTTGCTCGGCAATATTGCATTGGAATATTCGATTTTCAAATGTATCCTATATAATTTCTTTGTCATTGACAAGTTTTTAAATTTTGAATCGACGACGTTCGATTTTCTTTTAATTTTCAATTGTTATTTACTATGAAGTCTATTTCATAGACATATGATTACGCTCTTATTACAACAAGGGGTAGTCATGTTGATTTAAATTCAAATATTATTTTATTTCATATACTTATATTATTAACTTTTCACTGGCTTTGCTCGTGGATAGTTTGAGTTAGCGCATACTTTAACGCATGCGTTGATTTTATTTCATAAATATTTTTTTCTCTTTCAATATGGAGGAGTTACACTTACTTAAACCAAGGAATTTTTTATATCTATATTATTTTATATTTTTCTTTATTTTATTTACAATTTATTAAATTGTATTTATAACCTTATGGTTACAAGGGAGGTTAAATTTATTTCAATTTCATAATTTGGTTGTAAACATAATTTTAAATAAGCAATTAAAACTTTTACATATTTGCAAATTATAGGTTGGATATATAACCATGATCAATAATTACTATTTTCCTTATTTCATTCTCATCATTTCATTTATTGTAAATACTTGTAATTATTTAGAGCGGATTGCGACTCTTTAAAAAAGCCTTCGTCTATTATAAATATTATATCTAATATCTGTGGATGTATTTCCATGGGTGTTTATTAGAGCAAATTACGGCTCTTTAAATAAACATTCGTTTATTATTATTATATCTATGAATATCAGGGTATTCATGGGTGTCTTTTAGAGCGGATTGCGACTCGTTAAAAAAGCCTTCGTCTATTATTACTACTTAATATATCTGTGGATGTATTTCCCATGGGTGTTCGTATGAGCGGATTGCGACTCTTTAAACAAGCCTTCGTCTATTGTATTATATATAAATAAACTTAAAACAGCGGATGGTAACTGTATAACTAAGCCCTTACTAAATTCGAGAACGTTTTTGAGTCATTCCTTATTAAATGGGAATTACTCTATATTATAAATGAGTTTACTGTACTTACTAATAACAGATTAAACAGATTAAATGAAGATGAATGTTTGTGATTTGTGTGATTGTGGAAATCGTTTCTCTTGTAAAATAATTAGTTTTATTTATAATAAAACTTGTAAATGTATCTTTTCATTTCATTCATTAGTATTTTTATATAAGTCTCATCATCAACTTTATTTTATTAATTCTTTGAATAAAATCCTTCATTAAGGACAGGATTTTTTCGGGGGAACCCCGGTATTGTGATGATACGACCTTATTTTCCTGGCCGCTTACAAGCTGGCCATCATAAATAGCATTTATTTTGATTTTAGAACACGATATTGTTCATTTTAATTCAATAGAACATTGTATGGAACCTAAATTAAAATTTTACTCATTCCTTCACAAACTGTTGACTTAGGCAGTACTCTGCCAATTGTAAAATTTATTATATTTCTATTTTATCAACTAAGTAAATAACTATATAAAATGTATTGAATCAATATTCAAGAACTAATATCTATGTTAATATAAAAGGAGCGCAAATAAGTATTGTAAGTATTTTTATCATACTTTGTATTGTGTTACTTCAATAGCTTAACGCCCTGTAGTAATGTGTAGTTCATTTTTATTACAGTGCGCTCCTTGCTCCTTGCTCCTTGCTCCTTCTCCTTGGCTCCTTACGGATGCTTTTACTGGTTGTTCTTTTGCTGCTTGTTCCTTCCTTGTTAATTCGACCAATAAACGAATGGTGAAAGTTTACTACGAGTTTTCCTGCTATACCTACCCACCTACTCATCCTGGCTACCCCACACCCGACAACCCATAGATGGCGCAGATGCTATCGTTTCATGTCGCGTAGTAGAGAATCGGTTCTTGGAGAAGCACTTGCTCATTGGACAAAGTTTCACGGAGCAACCCCACGTAGTTATTTACAAAGACGCGAATAGGCTTCGGTTTATACATGTCAACACCGAAATACCTAACTATATGGAAGACGAAGATGATGAACGACTGGAGAAGGTTACGATACTGGCGTATTGTAAGCTTTATGGGACTGCTAGCGTTAGAGCCCTGACTGAGACTCCACTCACAGGAAGCGTAATAATCGACACGAAAGTAGTAGGTAAGCTAGGTAGACAATACATTATTTGTGGGGGGGTTTACGATGTAAGAAACGGTTCGTTTTTCGTGACGATACAACCTTGCGCGGTCCCATGTTGCCTCCAGTTTCAAAAATTCAGTGCTCTCAAGGGCTGAAAGGATAGTGTCGGTTTACCGACTTGTGAGCGCTGAAGATTCTTTGGTTACGGACACACGCACCGAGTCTTCCCCAGCTAAACAACTCGACGAAACCCTAGTGCAGATAGGTGAAGTTTCCAATGAGGCCAAAACAAAGCTCTAAAAACCTACTACGGCGTCACGGACAGTGTTTTGCACATGGCTTAGCGGACCTTGGCTGTACATACGTAACCGAAATGAACATTGAGCTGAGCAGTCAGCGCCCCGTAGTTTATAGGCCGTACCGCCTCTCTCACCATGAACGGGACAAGGTTCGAGAAATGGTTGACGAAATGTTAAAAGCGGGCATCATCCGAGAGTCAACATCTAACTATGCCAGCCCGATAATACTTGTGCAGAAAAAGAACGGTGGCATACGACTATGCGTAGATTTTAGGCTGCTCAATTCGATTACCGTGAAAGAGAGGTATCCCATCCCAATAATAGAGGATGAAGTAGCGAGGTTGTCTGGACAGGCATGGTTCATTACACTGGACCTAATGTCAGGATACTATCAAGTACCGATTGCGGAAGAGAGCAAGCATTTGACTGCTTTTGTGACGCCCGACGGTCACTATGAGTACAACCGGATGCCGTTCGGCTTAGCAAACGCCCCAGCTGTCTTCCAAAGGATGATGAATCGTGTCTTGGGACAAGATCGATTCAATAAAGCCACAGTATACCTAGATGACCTACTAATTTATGGGCAGACCCCTTGTGAATGTATGGATCGACTGGAAGAAGTCCTCCGGTTATTAGAAAATGCGCAACTCAAGCTTAATTTATCGAAATGTAGTTTCCTACAAAATAAAATTGACTACTTAGGTTACGAAATTAGCTCGACGGGTATGCGCCCAGGGTCAGCAAAAATTCAGAGTGTAGTAGATTTTCCCCTACCGCAAAATGTACACAACGTACGCCAATTTTTAGGACTCGTGAGTTACTTCCGAAAGTTTATTCAGTCATTTGCTCAATTGGCTCATCCACTCACCAAGTTACTAAAAAAGAACGCTACATGGGAGTGGACGACCGAACAGGAAGGCTCATTCAAGGCCCTTAAATCTAAGCTGGTAGAAAGGCCCGTCTTAGCTCTATACGATCCCACAGCGGAGACGGAGCTCCACACGGACGCCAGCAAGGTAGGCATTGGAGGAATATTGCTTCAACGTACGCTGGGAAGTCACGACCCTTTCCATCCCGTGGCTTATTATAGTCGCCAGACGACTCCCGAAGAAAGGAACTTCCACTCATACGAATTAGAGACACTGGCGGTTATTTGCGCTCTAAAATAATTCCGGGTATACCTTCTAGGAAAGGCTTTCAAAGTGGTTACTGACTGCAGTGCGCTGCGCTCCACGTTTGAGAAGCGTGATCTTATACCTAGGATTGCCCGCTGGTGGATCGCGATACAGGAATTCGACTGCTGTATCGAATATAGAGCGGGGACAAAAATGTTGACGCTCTTTCCAGGAACCCTACTCACGATGCAGACACTTCGGATCTCGTGAGATATCCACCTGTGCTGGTTATCTCTGATGAGGACTGGCTACTTACCCTACAGTTGGGAGATCCTGAGTTGTGTAGGATACGAGATATTGTCAGTAACGACTTAGATCCCAAGGGATTGGAGTACATTAAAAACAATTATGTCCTAAAGAACAATAGATTGTTTAGGTGTATTGGGGGCGACAAAGAAAACGTTAGGTGGGTAGTTCCAAAGGGTGCAAGGTGGCAGCTGTGCAAGATGAATCACGATGATATAGGCCACGTCGGTTTCGAAAAAACCTTGGAACGCATTAAGAGAAGTTACTGGTTTGCAAAAATGAAGCGATTTGTAAAAAAATATGTTAGTGCATGTATCGATTGCGCGTATGCCAAAAAAACTACGAACGGGCGCGAAGGATTACTACATCCCATAGAAAAAGCTGCGATCCCGTTTCACACCTTGCACATTGACCACGTTGGACCCTTTGTAAAATCTAAAAGAGGGTTCACACATATACTAACTGTCGTAGATTCATTTACTAAATTTTTGTTTATCAAACCTGTTCGGAACACTAACACTGTAAACGTGATAAAGGCATTACAAGACATATTCGATATATTTCGAGCCCCTAACAGGTTAGTGAGCGATCGAGGTTCTTGTTTCACTGCTCATACCTTCAGAAGGTTCTGCCTAGACCGAGGTATAAAACATATATTGAACACCGTAGCAAGTCCGAGATCTAACGGTCAGGTAGAGCGCTATAACCGGACCGTACTAGACTCTTTGACAGCGCAAAATATAAGGTACAATGAAAAGGAATGGGATAATAAACTAGGAAAAATACAATGGGGCTTGAACAATACTGTGCAGAAAACCATAGGTAAGACACCAGCTGAAGTCATGTTTGGTATAGCAATGAATAGTGAAGTTAAACCGGCCTTGAACGCGGTTGTGGAAGACACTCGAGAGGTTACCGATTTATCTCGCCTTCGTACTGATGTCAAAGAAAGAATCGATAAAGCCCAAGCTACGCAAAAAGAATATTACGATCGGGGTAGGCATTCAGCTCGTATTTACAGCAAGGGTGATTTAGTTAAAATCACAAAAGTCGCATTCCAAAATAAAAGTCAGAGTACAAAACTAATGCCTTCTTACGAAGGCCCCTTCAGGGTTATAAAAGTATTAGGGAACGATCGTTACAAAATCGCTCCAATCGCGGGGTTCGAAGGAATGAAAAGCAAACGTAAAACTACGGTTGCTGCAGACAGAATGCAACCATGGATTCATGTAGTCTCCCTGAGTCTAGGTGATACAGACAACATACAAAGTGCTACTGAATAAACTCAATTATTAGTACTTCAAATCTCAAATTTTCGTTATTTTTAGCCTATCCGGAAGTTGAATACATTTTAAACGTTTCATAAATTAAGTAAACTGTAAATAAACATAATGTATTGTGTTGTTTCAGGTCAGGTGCGAGATGCTGACATGTCCGTGTCTTGACCTGATACCACACAAAACGTGACTGCGAAGAATTCAATACTATGGTTTAGATATCGCGTATGCTCCATTGTCGCCTGAAGTTCGTACAATAAAATACATTATACCTGTATAGATCACTTACCTGTTAATTTCGTTAATGTTTAAGATACAAGTATAAAAATAGTTCATTGGTCATAATGATAAATTGATTTTGTTATTATTATTTGAATACAAGGATAGATATAAGTTATTTGGTTACAAGGATACTAGGATAGATATAAGTTATTTGGTTACAAGGATACAAGGATAAATATAAGTTATTTGGTTACAAGGATACAAGGATAAATATAAGTTATTTGGTTACAAGGATAGATATAAGCTATTTGGTTACAAGGATACAAGGATAGATATAAGTTATTTGGTTACAAGGATACAAGGATAGATATAAGTTATTTGGTTACAAGGATACAAGGATAGATATAAGTTATTTGGTTACAAGGATACAAGGATAAATATATTATAAGTTATTTGGTTACAAGGATAGTTATAAGTTGTAATTTATTTACAAGATAATTATATATTAATGTATTAGAATAGGTACCTACCTCGTTCTGCCAAGTGTAAGGTTTTACCTGGTTCCACCTGGTACATGTATGAGGACATACATGTCATCAGGATGGTCGAGTGTAAGGTTTTTAACGTATTTTTCTGAATTTCATGGAAACTTTGGCCATTCAGTGACTTTTCAACTGGCAACACAGTGGGTACACTTGGGAGAGCGGGTCTGGTTTTTTTGGACGGCAGTCTGCGTAGGATCGCATTAAGGATAGTTGTATGATAGATGTAAATAATGTGAATAAATTGTATCGAAAACCTTTCAGTGTTTAATTAACAAAGGGAGATAGCTAACAATATAGCTAACAGTATACATCATCAACCCGCGGTCTGCGTTCGTATATACCAGACCGCATTTTGGATTTATTACTTCATGTTTCACTCTTTTCCTTATTAATTCTATTTCCATCTTGTGTCCATTGTCATCAACTGTAATACATATAATTGTTAATGATAAATTCAAACATTCTCTTAGTTATATTATAATTACTAGTGTGTACTTACATAGTATTCATGGTATTCGTAATGCAGACAGCATCTGTAAATGTTCAAGAAAATGAGTGAGATTGCTGGTTTCAAATTCGACTAATGTTTTTGTTTAAATAAAAAAATCTCTGATATTGTTAATTTCCATTTCAATTAATGACTTAGCTTAACAATGTTCCAGAAAATACATTGTTTAACTTTGACTATGATTGCGGCAAATATATATTTAAATAGAAAAGACTCAAGTGCAGATTGTCAGATTATGCACATTAGATTTAATTATAAAACCCATTACTGTATACATCATCAACCCGCGGTCTGCGTTCGTATATACCAGACCGCATTTTGGATTTATTACTTCATGTTTCACTCTTTTCCTTATTAATTCTATTTCCATCTTGTGTCCATTGTCATCAACTGTAATACATATAATTGTTAATGATAAATTCCAGTGGCGTGCACAGAGATTTCAGACAGGGTATTCATGGCTAAAAAAGACTTCAAACTAGTCTCTATTCTATCTTTACCAAAAATTTGGCGCTTCAAGCACGAATCCAGATGTTTTTCTGAAGAATCGTGCTTAGCAGCCGCTTTGTAATAATTATTTAAACCTGAATATCCATTATAAATCCAAACTTTTTTTTTATCTTGATTTGAAAACAAAATGCAAGGAAAACAAAACAATTTGTTTGTATGTAAACATCCGCATAGCCATTTATAGTTATCGTAAAACTTTTTATTGAAAGTACGAGTAATATTACCTTTTTTTTGTGTTAAATCCACTAATTCAACTCGCGGCGCGCCCTTGGAAATCAATTTAATTTTTACGTCAAAATATATTTTAATTTATTTAAACAAACTTCACCCAAGCAAGTCTCACAGGTATATTTTTCCATTTTATAATGATTTTACACTTAATACAAAAAACTTAAATTACTCAATAACTTGCGCAAACCATAAACAGAAACTTAGCATAAAACAAAGTAAAGAAATGCACTCACAAAATAATAATTGTCTTTGTCAACACGACTAAAATAAGTTTACCCTCGTCCCTCTGTAATTAAAGCATTTGCAAGGGCTTCTCAATTCAAACGGCTTACCTCGGAGGCAGTGCTTCTAAAACACCTACACATGCATGCATTTTTACGCACACTTTGATATTATAGTTGCGTACTTACACGAAACTGATCTAGGATTTTGTATGGAAAATAAGCAGTCGCTAGCACTGCATCTGCCACTAGAGGCGCTGATGTCGCGTCGCGTGGGTGAATGCATACGGACGGGTGACACTTCGACAGATTAGTAGTTAGTAAGAAAGAAGATAGATGGGGCGTCGAAAATTTAAAAAAAAAATATTCAGCAAATAACTGTTATTAAAATTAGGGCATCTATGTATGGCACTACAGGGTATGCAGTGCTTATTTGCATGTATGGAGTGCACGCCCCTGATAAATTCAAACATTCTCTTAGTTATATTATAATTACTAGTGTGTACTTACATAGTATTCATGGTATTCGTAATGCAGACAGCATCTGTAAATGTTCAAGAAAATGAGTGAGATTGCTGGTTTCAAATTCGACTAATGTTTTTGTTTAAATAAAAAAATCTCTGATATTGTTAATTTCCATTTCAATTAATGACTTAGCTTAACAATGTTCCAGAAAATACATTGTTTAACTTTGACTATGATTGCGGCAAATATATATTTAAATAGAAAAGACTCAAGTGCAGATTGTCAGATTATGCACATTAGATTTAATTATAAAACCCATTACTGTATACATCATCAACCCGCGGTCTGCGTTCGTATATACCAGACCGCATTTTGGATTTATTACTTCATGTTTCACTCTTTTCCTTATTAATTCTATTTCCATCTTGTGTCCATTGTCATCAACTGTAATACATATAATTGTTAATGATAAATTCAAACATTCTCTTAGTTATATTATAATTACTAGTGTGTACTTACATAGTATTCATGGTATTCGTAATGCAGACAGCATCTGTAAATGTTCAAGAAAATGAGTGAGATTGCCTGCCGAGTTAGCATACATTTTGACAGCGACACTTTCGTTTCGGTCGAATGGCCTTGAACAGGCCAAAACGTTCATGTCCAACAAGGACCGGCCAGAGATAGCCCGGACCGGGCATGCCCTGCACAAGAATGCCGAGCAATTTGCTTGGCCGGACAAAGACAAGTACACAGAATTTTCCCGCACATTGTTGGGCCGGACCTCTCGGCCCCGGGCTATCTCTGGCCGGTCCTTGTTGGACATGAACGTTTTGGCCTGTTCAAGGCCATTCGACCGAAACGAAAGTGTCGCTGTCAAAATGTATGCTAACCCCACAGGTTTCAAATTCGACTAATGTTTTTGTTTAAATAAAAAAATTTCTGATATTGTTAATTTCCATTTCAATTAATGACTTAGCTTAACAATGTTCCAGAAAATACACATTGTATAACTTTGACTATGATTGCGGCAAATATATATTTAAATAGAAAAGCCTCAAGTGCAGATTGTCAGATTATGCACATAAGATTTAATTATAAAACCCATTACTGAGTACATGCGGGATCAACCTGCGGTCTGCGTATGTATATACCAGACGGCATTTTGGATTTATAACTTCATGTTTCACTCTTTTCCTAATTAATTCTATTTCCATCTTGTGTCCATTGTCATCATATGTAATAATTAATTTAATTGGTAATCATAAATTCAAACATAGTTATATTATTTTAAAAGGCTTTTATTTTAACTTGACCTGTATCTATCTATCAATGTAACGAAATCGGAATATTTTGAAACTTAAAAATATTTTCAACTTTTAGTTCACATTACTTAAAGCGTGTTTTTTTTAGTTTTTATAACTATAATTTTTTTATTATGTAACTCTCAAATTCACGGGCACGATGCCCCGTCCTTTGTAAGGCTTGGGACATGGGCCTAACACATAGAGGTACTTTAGAGTATTTAATCTAACCTGTTGTGCCTAGCACCCACCGGGACCTAGCTCTGAATTCATCAGAGACATTGCGCTCACAGACAGACCCAGTCAGGTGCATGGACTATTGCAGAGATAAAGTTAAATATAAATTTAGCTATTGTTCCGGGGTGTTAATTGGATCAGATTATCAAGTCTTTTGGTTGAGACCACGGTCAATTGCCGGTTTTTATATTTTTATTTCAATTTACATCTCAAAACGTGAAATTAGCAGATAATTACTCCCCGGTTACTAAATGGGCCCCTTAAAACAGCCATGAGTCTTCAATCTTCTTACGATGATTATATTTAAGTTGAACTATGATAATAAACAGCGTTATATGTATACTATAACAACATAGACAGCCAAATATTACCACAGCCAAACAGTAAATAAGCCTCCAGTGTGACGTTGTAACTTGCAGATAGTTCTGAATATTATGAATTTTGAATATTGTACAATTAAGTGTTTTCTTATGGCTCGTTAAAGTGATCAAAAGAAAAAGAATATTACATATGTTGTACGTAAATAATACTTTTATTTGACGTAGATTATAAAACTTATTATTGCAATTATTTTATACCAACTTCAACATTTTTCTTTACACCTTTCGCGTGGTCTTCTTAGTGCAGTCGGCATAGATGATTGATTGTATATGTTTGTTTAACTAAGAAAACGACTGATATTGGTAATGACAATTTCAGTTATTGACTTAGCTTAACAACATTACAGAAACATATTGTTTTCTTTCTTCACTGGTTGTCTTACAGCCTGGAATATTAACACGGTTACAGAAAATTATTGTTTAACTGTGATAATTTTTAATCTTTGTGTTGAATTATGGTATTAAAAGGTCCTATGGGAATACTAACTACAAACACTACCAAATATTACATATCAATGTAACGAATTCGGAATATTTTAATACTTAAAAAATATTTTAAACATTTAGTTCACATTGCGTAAAGCGTGTTTTTTTATTATGTAACTCTCAAATTCACAGGCAAGATGCCCGGTCCTTTGTAAGGCTTATATGAGGACATGGGCCCAACACATAGAGGCACTTTAGAGTATTTAATCTAACCTGTTGTGCCTAGCACCCACCGGGACCTAGCTCTGAATTCATCAGAGACATTGCGCTCACAGACAGGCCCAGTCAGGTGCATGGACTATTGCAGAGATGAAGTTAAATATAAATTTAGCTATTGTTCCGGGGTGTTAATTGGATCAGATTATCAAGTCTTTTGGTTGAGACCACGGTCAATTGCCGGTTTTTATATTTTTATTTCAATTTACATCTCAAAACGTGAAATTAGCAGATAATTACTCCCCGGTTACTAAATGGGCCCCTTAAAACAGCCATGAGTCTTCAATCTTCTTACGATGATTATATTTAAGTTGAACTATGATAATAAACAGCGTTATATGTATACTATAACAACATAGACAGCCAAATATTACCACAGCCAAACAGTAAATAAGCCTCCAGTGTGACGTTGTAACTTGCAGATAGTTCTGAATATTATGAATTTTGAATATTGTACAATTAAGTGTTTTCTTATGGCTCGTTAAAGTGATCAAAAGAAAAAGAATATTACATATGTTGTACGTAAATAATACTTTTATTTGACGTAGATTATAAAACTTATTATTGCAATTATTTTATACCAACTTCAACATTTTTCTTTACACCTTTCGCGTGGTCTTCTTAGTGCAGTCGGCATAGATGATTGATTGTATATGTTTGTTTAACTA
This sequence comes from Nemapogon koenigi, assembly GCA_963924495.1. Classification (NCBI taxonomy): domain Eukaryota; kingdom Metazoa; phylum Arthropoda; class Insecta; order Lepidoptera; family Tineidae; genus Nemapogon; species Nemapogon koenigi. The sequence goes on from OZ004629.1 coordinate 25,945,643, forward strand.
AGAAAACGACTGATATTGGTAATGACAATTTCAGTTATTGACTTAGCTTAACAACATTACAGAAACATATTGTTTTCTTTCTTCACTGGTTGTCTTACAGCCTGGAATATTAACACGGTTACAGAAAATTATTGTTTAACTGTGATAATTTTTAATCTTTGTGTTGAATTATGGTATTAAAAGGTCCTATGGGAATACTAACTACAAACACTACCAAATATTACATATCAATGTAACGAATTCGGAATATTTTAATACTTAAAAAATATTTTAAACATTTAGTTCACATTGCGTAAAGCGTGTTTTTTTATTATGTAACTCTCAAATTCACAGGCAAGATGCCCGGTCCTTTGTAAGGCTTATATGAGGACATGGGCCCAACACATAGAGGCACTTTAGAGTATTTAATCTAACCTGTTGTGCCTAGCACCCACCGGGACCTAGCTCTGAATTCATCAGAGACATTGCGCTCACAGACAGGCCCAGTCAGGTGCATGGACTATTGCAGAGATGAAGTTAAATATAAATTTAGCTATTGTTCCGGGGTGTTAATTGGATCAGATTATCAAGTCTTTTGGTTGAGACCACGGTCAATTGCCGGTATCATTCATCTCAAAACGTGAAATTAGCAGATAATTACTCCCCGTTTACTAAATGGGCCCCTTAAAACAGCCACGAGTCTTCAATCTTCTTACGATGATTATATTTAAGTTGAACTATGATAATAAACAGCGTTATATGTATACTTTAACAACATATACAGCCAAATATTACCACAGCCAAACAGTAAATAAGCCTCCAGTGTGACGTTGTAACTTGCAGATAGTTCTGAATATTATGAATTTTGAATATTGTACAATTAAGTGTTTTCTTATGGCTCGTTAAAGTGATCAAAAGAAAAAGAATATTACATATTTTGTACGTAAATAATACTTTTATTTGACGTAGATTATAAAACTTATTATTGCAATTATTTTATACCAACTTCAACATTTTTCTTTACACCTTTCGCGTGGTCTTCTTAGTGCAGTCGGCATAGATGATTGATTGTATATGTTTGTTTAACTAAGAAAACGACTGATATTGGTAATGACAATTTCAGTTATTGACTTAGCTTAACAACATTACAGAAACATATTGTTTTCTTTCTTCACTGGTTGTCTTACAGCCTGGAATATTAACACGGTTACAGAAAATTATTGTTTAACTGTGATAATTTTTAATCTTTGTGTTGAAATATGGTATTAAAAGGTCCTATGGGAATACTAACTACATACACTACCAAATATTACCTATCAATGTAACGAATTCGGAATATTTTAATACATATTTAAAAAATATTTTATAACTTTTAGTTCACATTGCGTAAAGCGTGTTTTTTTATTATGTAACTCTCAAATTCACAGGCACGATGCCCGGTCCTTTGTAAGGCTTATATGAGGACATGGGCCCAACACATAGAGGCACTTTAGAGTATTTAATCTAATCTGTAGTGCCTAGCACCCACTGGGACCTAGCTCTGAATTCATCAGAGACATTGCGCTCACAGACAGGCACAGTGCATGGACTATTGCAGAGATAAAGTTAAATATAAAATTGGCTATTGTTTCGGGGTGTTAATTGGATCAGATTATCAATACTTTTGGTTGAGACCACGGTCAATTGCCGGTATCATTCATCTCATGAAACGTGTAATTAGCAGATGGTTACTCCCCGTTTACCAAATGGGCCCTGTTGACGATATAAAGTAGTTTTTGATAATGAAAAGAGTTTGTGTGTGTTATATATTTAGTTTCTTTTTAAAAATATTTTGACAATAGAGTTTGTTTTGGTTTATTGAGTTTTAAGAAAAAAAAATTGCAATATACGAGCTAAAAAGTAATATTTTATTGAGTAAAAAACCTACACTACATTACCCAGTCGGTTACAGGCCCCTTAAAGCAACCACCAGTCTTCAATCTTCTTACGATGATTATATTTAAGTTAAACTATGATAATAAACAGCGTTATATGTATACTATAACAACATATACAGCCAAATATTACCACAGCCAAACAGTAAATAAGCCTCCAGTGTGACGTTATAACTTGCAGATAGTTTTGAATATTATGAATTTTGAATATGTACAATTAAGTGTTTTCTTATCGCTCATCAAAGTGACCAAAAGAACATGAATATTACCGTCACCCATTTGAATGTCTAAAATTAAAAAAACCTAACGTAAAATAACCTACGTTTAAACTACCTTAAATCTAAATACCTAACGGTTTAATATACCTAAGCAACTAATACCTACCTACGAAATATCTAAGATTAAAAACCAGATTGGTCGAAATACCTAATGTTTAAAATATTCATAAAAAATTTAGGTACGAGACTAGTCCACGCCTCAGGTGACCTAAAGGCTGGCTCTTACCTCGCTCAAAGGATCAGTTTAACCATTCAGCGAGGTAACGCAGCCAGTGTTTTAGGAACCATGCCACAGGGAGGGGTTCTGGAAGAGTTATTATTTTTGTAATTTGTATATATAGTTTTTAAATATATTATTTATTTATTATTGTACATTTTAGTTAAGTTGTAAATTGTAAATAAACAGAGTCAAAAAAAATAGTTGAAATACTAAAGTTTGATATACCAACATTTTAAATACCAAGTGGTGGATCAGATTCCGCAAACTATGACGCACAATGATGATTAAAAATTTAAAATAATACTTATGGTTTTATTTGGATTATGAATCGAAATCGGTTAGGTTAGTATGGAGAAAAACCACCAGAAATCCTGATACTCATTTGTACTCATTTGCCGAATATCGAAATAAATGCGGGACCTACCGTTGACACTCCAACAAATATTAGGTCGCTCAAATATTATGAGTCGGTATTTATCATTTTGGTCAATTAACTGTGAGGTAAATCAATTTGAGGAAATTTGTACATAGGTATTTCAAGTTTCATCTTTATCAACTTTAATGATATATCAATGGGATTTTTTTTTATTTTAGACATTTAAATACGTACCCGAATATTACATATTTTGTACGTAAAGAATACTTTTATTTGACGTAGATTATAAAAACTTAATTACGTTTATAAAAACTTAAAATTACAATTATTTTATACCAACTTTAACATTTTCCTTAAACCTTTCGCGTGGTCTTCTTAGTGCAGTCGGCATAGATGATTGATTGTATATACACTCCCGGACATCTGTATCGAGCCACCTTGCATTTTAATGTTTGGAGTACTGAAGCTTTAAAAAAATGTATGACAAAGGAAAAAGTTTTGATGCAGTTTTGAAGCTAATACCTATACTAAACATCGTTTTAGTATGCCATTGTTCTAAGTTTGAACTAAATTTGTACTAAACAAATCTAGTTAAGATTGATCAAGTCGATATTGGCTTTTTTCAAAGCACAATTTGTTTGAGAAAAAATATGGTTTAATTAAAAAAAAAGTTTATTTAGTAACTTGTATTATCCCCGAGTACATTTATCACGGCCGTCATACGGTTTGGCATAGAATTTATCAACGCCTTTATGATGTGTTGAGGAATGTTCTCCCATTCTCCAAGATGGCGGTTTTCAGCTCCTGTATGGTTTGCGGGGCAGGGTAGTGAGTTCGAACACGCCTCTTCAGCTCATCCCATAAATGCTCTATAGGGTTCATATCAGGGCTTCGTGCTGGCCATCTCATGACAGTGACACCAACGTCATTTAGGTACTCCCTGACGATTCCCGCAGTGTGGGCCCTTGCATTATCGTGCATAAAAATGAAACCCTGACCAAGAAATCCAGCATATGGCATCACATGGTTCTCTAAGCATTGAAGAATGTATCGGTTGCCATTTAAGCGCGGCAGCCGTGGTCCCGTTACAACCTCAAGCTCAGTTTTGGCTTCCATAGAAATTCCTCCCCAGACTGTCCATGATCCTCCACCATAACTCACTTTCTCATCAATACAGCATTGCGTGTAACGCTCGCCCTCTCTTCGGCACACCTTACTCCTTCCATCATTACCGTACAGCATTATCTTGGATTCATCAGTGAAGAGTAACTGGCTCCATTGTTGTTGAGTCCAATTTAAATGTTCGCGCGCAAACTGTAGGCGAGCCATTCGGTGAGCTCGTGTCAATTTGAGTCCATTGGCTGGCTTATGTGGTTTTAGACCACGTTAATTGTGTCGCCTTCTATTGGTCCGAGAGCTTACAGCCACTTCATTGAAGTCTCGGAGGTTTCTTTGTATCTGAACAGACGTCAGGTGTCGATTTCGTAAAGTGGTAGTGAAAATAAACCGATCTTGTCTTGCCGTTGTCACTCGGAAACGAGGTCCACCTGCTCGGCGAACGAAGGTGCCAGTCTCTAGATACCGCTGGTATGCTCTTTGAACGGCAGAACGACTTATGTTTGTTATATAATTATCTATGACTTGTCATTGCTTGTCACTCAATGTTCAGGTAGAATGGCCGACATGAAATGTAATTCTTTATTATATTAATATATTAAGTTGTACCAGTTCCTGTGTGTTATTTACACTCTCCATGATCCTGATAATATAACATGGTGTCAGAATAAATTAAAAATGTCGAACGGGAATACAGATTCACCGTCGCTTAAGTCTTCGTCTTCTTCGGGTATAAGCATGGGTCAAATAAAGGCACTAGACACTAGATCTAATAACATGCCAACTACATGGAGAAACTGGTCTACATCACTGAAAATATATATCCGAGCAAATAATCTAGAGAATGAGTCCGACCAGCGCAAGGTCGCTATACTTCTCCACATGATTGGTACGGACGCTCTTACTATATTTTACTCATTTAACGTAGATATAGATATTATCACGTTTGCTGACCTTCTAAAACATTTTGAACAGCACTTTCTGCCTACGATTAATATTACGATGGAGCGCCATAAGCTCTTTAATCGTAGACAGGGAGAAAATGAGAACATAGATGAGTATGTGACGGATCTCAAGAATATTGCCAGTCAATGTGATTTCAAAGAAATAAGAGATAATCTGGTGAGAGACATTTTTAGTTGGAACTTAAATTCTCAGAACCAATATATTAAAGAAAGAATACTCTCTGAGAAGCCGGAGACGCTGGATGATGCTATAAGACTAGACAAAAATATTGAATTGACACGACAACAAGCCAAAGTTTTGGAACATAATAATAATTTTGTGGGCCAAATAAAAAGTCGTCAGTCTCAGTCATCATACCGAACAACATCATCGTCATCTCGTCCGCGAGCAAAAGGGACTTGTGGGAGATGTGGACGGATTCATACACACGATAAATGTCCTGCAATGGGAAAGCAGTGTGGAAAATGTTACAAGATGAACCATTTTTCGAGCGTGTGTAGACAGAAGTCGGTGAAGATGATTGAAGAGGAAGAAGTAGCAGCCAATGAGCAAAACAGTCAGATAAATAATGAACATTTGTTTCTAGGATCTATATTCTGTGTTAATGATATTGGTAATATTAGTAGTACTAGAGATCAGTCATGGAACACAGAACTTTTCATTAATAATAAGAATGTCAATTTTCTACTTGACACGGGGGCAGACACCAATATTCTATCGATAAATGCTTTTAATAAATTGAATGTATCAAGTAAGGTATTAAACAAAAGCCGATTTAAGTTATCTACTTTCAGTGGTGAGATAATTCCTACAGTTGGTGAATGCATGCTTACGGTCAAGCACAAAAATGACACTTGTAATATAAATTTTCATATTGTTGATCTAGACTGTAAGAATATACTAGGTAGGGACACATGTAAGATACTCAACCTAATCATGAAAGTTAATACTGTTAGTTTTACGCCTGTTTCAAGCCAAAATTTGGTCAATGAGCAGTTAGATCTCTTTGAAGGTTTAGGCTGTATTAAGGATTATGAGTGCGAACTTGTTGTCAAGCCAGATGCAAATCCATCTGTGGATGCATGTCGTCGTGTTCCATTTCAGCTCCAAAAAGCTCTCAAAGAAGAACTTGATGGAATGGAAAAGGCAGGGGTAATAAAGCGAGTCGAGGAACCAACCGAATGGGTAAGTTCTATTGTAATTACGTCTAAAAAGAATGGTAAATTGAGACTTTGTATTGATCCTCGCAAGCTCAATAAAGCTATTATGAGACCACACTATCAATTTCCGACCCTCGATGAAATTAAGTCTGAACTTGTAGGTGCACAATATTTTACAACTTTGGATGCAAATAAGGGTTTTTGGATGTTGAAGTTGACTAAAGAGTCTTCGAGACTCTGCACTTTTATTACTCCATATGGTCGGTATAGGTATACAAGACTTCCATTTGGTGTTAGTTCCGCGCCAGAAAATTTTCACAGTCAGATGGTGAAACAATTTAAAGAAGTAGAAGGAATCAAAATAATGATGGACGATTTCCTTATTTATGGTAAAACTCTTGACGAACATAACGAACGTCTCAAAAAAGTCCTAGACAGAGCACGGGAAATAAATCTAAAATTTAATAAAGACAAATCAGTATTTTGTCAGCATTCAGTGAAATATTTAGGTCACATATTTCACAGAGACGGAGTTAGTGTTGATGAGTCAAAAGTTGATGCTATTTGTAAAATGCCTTCTCCAAAGTCTGTCACTGAACTACAAAGGTTTATGGGAATGGTTAATTATTTAGGTCCATACATAAAAAACTTACCTATCTCAAGAGATTAGTCATTTAAGGACACTACTGTCAAAGAGCAATGCTTGGTATTGGACTGATGATCACGAAAAGGAGTTTAATAATGTTAAAAAATTAATCTCTTCAGCCCCGGTTTTGACATATTACGACCCTAATAAAGAAATAACTTTGTCCGTAGATGCATCAAAAGACGCAATGGGAGCAGTTTTATCACATGAAAAGCAGCCGTTAGCATATGCCTCAGCCTCTTTGAGTAAGTGTCAGCAGAATTATTCGCAGATAGAAAAAGAACTCTTAGCAGTCTTATATGGTTGTGTTAAGTTTCATCAGTACGTATACGGTAGACAGATTACAGTAGAAACGGATCATAAGCCACTTATAACACTTTTCAAAAGAGCACTATATGATATTCCAGCTCGACTACAACGGATAATGTTACGTCTACAACCATATGACTTAAATGTTATATACAAACCTGGACGATATCTGTATATTGCGGATACTTTGTCGCGTGCAGCATTACCTGATAATACATTAACTGATCTAGAAAATGATATTGATCTTCATATCAATTTGATTATATCTAGTCTTTCAGTCAGTGAAAAGAAACTTAAGGAGATCGAACAGTCTACTCTTTGTGATCAATTGTTAACTCAGTTAATTAACTATTGTCGAAATGGTTGGCCAGAACACAAAAATTCTGTTTGTCAGTCTATTAAGTCTTACTTTTCTATTAAAGATCAGTTACATGTAATCAGTAATATTTTATTCAAATCGAATAGTATTGTTATTCCCGAGTCAATGCGTGAAAGTGTCTTAAAAACAATTCACGAAGGACATCAAGGAATAAACAGCTGCATACGTTTAGCTAAAAGTTTAGTGTATTGGCCACATATCAACAACGATATTGAAAAGTTTGTCAATCAATGCACTATTTGTTTAACTTACCGTAGAAATAACACTAAACAGCCTATTGAACACCACGATTACAAACTTTTACCATGGCATAAAGTGGGTGTAGATATTTTTGAACATAATAATACAAAATATCTCCTAGTAGCGGATTATTTTTCAAAATTTGTAGAGATAGCATTACTTAATACAGGATTTGCTTCAAATATAGTAGTTACACATTTAAAATCAATTTTTTCTAGACACGGAATACCTAATATCATGATCTCAGACAATGGTCCTCCATTTAACAGTAAAGAATTCCATACTTTTATTCAGGAATGGAATATTGAGCATGTTACTTCGAGTCCATACTTAAGTCGATCTAACGGAATGGTCGAACGAGCAATAGGTACTATTAAAAATATGTTAAAGAAATGTAATACCGATAACACAGATCCATATTTAGCTCTGTTGCAATATAGAAATACGCCGAAAAAAACTGGTTATTCTCCAGCACAGCTATCTATGTCGAGGAATTTTAGAACTAAACTACCAGTTTGTGATAGCCAATTGAAGCCTAAGCTTGTTGATTTAGATAGATTAAAAACTAACATTGAAAAACTTAAGAATTATTCAACGTTTTATTACAATCAGCGCAGTAAAAGCTTATCTAATTTATCACCAGGTGACAATGTTTATTTCAAACACAAGCCACACAATGTATGGGTTCCAGGCATTGTTTCTCAGTCTGGTCCAGAGCCTCGTACATATACAGTGCAGTCTCCTCAGGGTACATTTCGTAGAAATAGAGAACACATACTCAAACCTGTTGTTCCATTGACTGATTCTGTTGGTAATACTAATATTACTAATACAAACACGATCAGTGATAAATCTGATACTGTAAATAGTAGTTTACCAAATGTTTCAGATGTACAAAAAACTTCTAGATATGGTCGTATTTTAAAAAAACCACAGTGTTCAGACTATATCTATTATTAATTCACCGCAGTTATGTAAAATGTTTTTTATAATATCATGTAAATATTAATATGTCATTAGTGTGGCATATGTGATTTCTTTGTCATATTGTGACAATGACATTTTGTCATAATATGTTTTAGTTTTAATGTGTTGACTATGTTGTAAAGTTTTCAAGGCCCGGAATTTAAAAAAAAACTGTATTTTATTTTGTTTTCTTTGTAAGGAAGGGAAAGGTCTTGGATACATAATAGAGTTTTAATTTCTTTTATAAAAAGGGAAGATGGTATATAATTATCTATGACTTGTCATTGCTTGTCACTCAATGTTCAGGTAGAATGGCCGACATGAAATGTAATTCTTTATTAAATTAATATATTAAGTTGTACCAGTTCCTGTGTGTTATTTACACTCTCCATGATCCTGATAATATAACAATGTTAAGTTGTGCACTTACGTTTCGTTGACTTAGCCCAGATTGAAGAAGCGCTACGGCTTGCGTGGCAACTTCAGGTGTAGTATCCATAATTTTAAAGCCGAAATCAGTTTAAATTATATGAAAATAACTGTACTAAACTTTTTTTAAACAGTTATCATTAAATAAAAAAAATAACAAACTTAAATTGCTTCAATCACAACTTTCTGCAGTCGTATTTTTTCAAATCAGTGACCTAGCTCGGCTTTTTTCTGTAATTTAAATTTAAATTTGGAATAATACTCAGTAGAAAAATAGTTAAATGTGCCAGCATTAATACTGCATCAAAACTTTTTCCTTCATCATACATTTTTTTTAAGCTTCAGTACTCCAAACCTTAAAATGCAAGGTGGCTCGATTCAGATGTCCGGGAGTGTATTTGTTTAACTGAGAAAAAGGCTGATTTTGGTAATGACAATTTCAGTTATTGACTTAGCCTAACAACATTACAGAAACATATTTTTTCTTTCTTGACGGGTTGTCTTACAGCCTGGAATCGTAACACTGTTACAGAAACATATTATTGTTTAACTGTGACAATTTTTAATCTTTGAGTTGAATTATGGTATTAAAAGGCCCTATGGGAATATTAACTACATACACTAACAAATATTACCTATCAATGTAACGGATTCAGAATATTTTAATAATTAAAAAATATTTTTTAACATTTACTCACATTGCGTAAAGCGTGTTTTTTTATTAACTATTTTTTTTATTATGTAACTCTCAAATTCACGGGCACGATGCCCGGTCCTTTTTAAGGCTTGTATGAGGACATGGGCCCAACACATAGAGGCACTTTAGAGTATTTAATCTAACCTGTTGTGCTTAGCACCCACCGGGACCTAGCTCTGAATTCATCAGAGACAGGCCCAGTCAGGTGCATGGACTATTGCAGAGAAAAAAAATAAATATAAATTTGGCTATTTTTTCAGGGTGTTAATTGGATCAGATTATCAATACTTTTGGTTGAGACCACGGTCAATTGCCGGTATCATTCATCTCATGAAACGTGAAATTAGCAGATGGTTACTCCCCGTTTACTAAATGGGCCCTGTTGACGATATAAAGTAGTTTTTGATAATGAAAAGAGTTTGTGTGTGTTATGTATTTAGTTTCTTTTTAAAAATGTTTTGACAGTAGAGTTTGTTTTGGTTTATTGAGTTGTAAGAAAAAATTTGCAATATACGATCTAAAAAGTAATATTTTATTGAGTAAAAAACCTACCATACATTACCCAGTCGGTTACAGGCCCCTTAAAACAACCACCAGTCTTCAATCTTCTTACGATGATTATATTTAAGTTGAACTATGGTAATAAACAACGTTATATGTATACTATAACAACATATACAGCCAAATATTACCACAGCCAAACAGTAAATAAGCCTCCAGTGTGACGTTGAACTTGCAGATAGTTTTGAATATTATGAATTTTGAATATGTACAATTAAGTGTTTTCTTATCGCTCGTCAAAGTGATCAAAAGAATATGAATATTACGGTCACCCATTTGAATGTCTAAAATTAAAAAACCTAACGTAAAATAACCTACGTTTAAACTACCTTAAATCTAAATACCTAACGGTTTAATATACCTAAGCAACTAATACAAGGTATTTCAAGTTTCATCTTTATTAACTTTAATGATATATCCATTGGACATTTTTTTTATTTTAGACATTTAAATACGTACCCGAATATTACATATTTTGTACGTAAAGAATACTTTTATTTGACGTAGATTATAAAAACTTGATTACGTTTATAAAAACTTAAAATTACAATTATTTTATACCAACTTCAACATTTTCCTTAAACCTTTCGCGTGGTCTTCTTAGTGCAGTCGGCATAGATGATTGTATATATTTGTTTAACTGAGAAAACGACTGATTTTGGTAATGACAATTTCAGTTATTGACTTAGGCTAACAACATTACAGAAACATATTTTTTCTTTCTTCAAGGGTTGTCTTACAGCCTGGAATCGTAACACGGTTACAGAAACATATTATTGTTTAACTGTGACAATTTTTAATCTTTGAGTTGAATTATGGTATTAAAAGGCCCTATGGGAATATTAAATACATACACTAACAAATATTACCTAGCAATGTAACGGATTCAGAATATTTTAATAATTAAAAAATATTTTTTAACATTTAGTCACATTGCGTAAAGCGTGTTTTTTTATTAACTATTTTTTTTATTATGTAACTCTCAAATTCACGGGCACGATGCCCGGTCCTTTTTAAGGCTTGTATGAGGACATGGGCCGAACACATAGAGGCACTTTAGAGTATTTAATCTAACCTGTTGTGCTTAGCACCCACCGAGACCTAGCTCTGAATTCATCAGAGACATTGAGCACACAGACAGGCCCAGTCAGGTGCATGGACTATTTCAGAGAAAAAAATTAAATATAAATTTGGCTATTTTTTCAGGGCGTTAATTGGATCAGATTAACAATACTTTTCGTTGAGACCACGGTCAATTGCCGGTATCATTCATCTCATGAAACGTGAAATTAGCAGATGGTTACTCCCCGTTTACTAAATGGCCCCTGTTGACGATATAAAGTAGTTTTTGATAATGAAAAGAGTTTGTGTGTGTGTTATATATTTAGTTTCTTTTTAAAAATTTTTTGACAGTAGAGTTTGTTTTGGTTTATTGAGTTGTAAGAAAAAAATTGCAATATACGAGCTAAAAAGTAATATTTTATTGAGTAAAAAACCTACACTACATTACCCAGTCGGTTACAGGCCCCTTAAAACAACCACCAGTCTTCAATCTTCTTACGATGATTATATTTAAGTTGAACTATGATAATAAACAACGTTATATGTATACTATAACAACATATACAGCCAAATATTACCACAGCCAAACAGTAAATAAGCCTCCAGTGTGACGTTGTAACTTGCAGATAGTTTTGAATATTATGAATTTTGAATATGTACAATTAAGTGTTTTCTTATCGCTCGTCAAAGTGATCAAAAGAAAAAGAATAATACATATTTTGTACGTAAAGAATACTTTTATTTGACGTAGATTATAAAAATTAATATTGCAATTATTTTATACCAACTTCAACATTTTTCTTTACACCTTTCGCGTGGTCTTATTAGTGCAGTCGGCATAGATGATTGATACTTACCAATATTTTAAATACCAAGTGGTGGATCAGATTCCGCAAATTATGACGCACAATGATTGTAGATCAGGTATCATTCATCTCATGAAACGTGAAATTAGCAGATGGTTACTCCCCGTTTACTAAATGGGCCCTGTTGACGATATAAAGTAGTTTTTGATAATGAAAAGAGTTTGTGTGTGTTATATATTTATTTTCTTTTTAAAAATGTTTTGACAGTAGAGTTTGTTTTGGTTTATTGAGTTGTAAGAAAAAATTTGCAATATACGAGCTAAAAAGTAATATTTTATTGAGTAAAAAACCTACACTACATTACCCAGTCGGTTACAGGCCCCTTAAAACAACCACCAGTCTTCAATCTTCTTACGATGATTATATTTAAGTTGAACTATGATAATAAACAACGTTATATGTATACTATAACAACATATACAGCCAAATATTACCACAGCCAAACAGTAAATAAGCCTCCAGTGTGACGTTGTAACTTGCAGATAGTTTTGAATATTATGAATTTTGGATATGTACAATTAAGTGTTTTCTTATCGCTCGTCAAAGTGATCAAATGAAAAAGAATAATACATATTTTGTACGTAAAGAATACTTTTATTTGACGTAGATTATAAAACTTAATATTGCAATTATTTTATACCAACTTCAACATTTTTCTTTACACCTTTCATGTGGTCTTCTTAGTGCAGTCGGCATAGATGATTGATTGTATATGTTTGTTTAACTAAGAAAACGACTGATATTGGTAACGACAATTTCAGTTATTGACTTAGCCTAACAACATTACAGAAACATATTGTTTTCTTTCTTCACGGGTTGTCTTACAGCCTGGAATCGTAACACGGTAACAGAAAATTTTTGTTTAACTGTGATAATTTTTAATCTTTGTGTTGAAATATGGTATTAAAAGGTCCTATGGGAATACTAACTACATACACTACCAAATATTACCTATCAATGTAACGAATTCGGAATATTTTAATACATATTTAAAAAATATTTTATAACTTTTAGTTCACATTGCGTAAAGCGTGTTTTTTTATTATGTAACTCTCAAATTCACAGGCACGATGCCCGGTCCTTTGTAAGGCTTATATGAGGACATGGGCCCAACACATAGAGGCACTTTAGAGTATTTAATCTAATCTGAAGTGCCTAGCACCCACTGGGACCTAGCTCTGAATTCATCAGAGACATTGCGCTCACAGACAGGCACAGTGCATGGACTATTGCAGAGATAAAGTTAAATATAAAATTGGCTATTGTTTCGGGGTGTTAATTGGATCAGATTATCAATACTTTTGGTTGAGACCACGGTCAATTGCCGGTATCATTCATCTCATGAAACGTGTAATTAGCAGATGGTTACTCCCCGTTTACCAAATGGGCCCTGTTGACGATATAAAGTAGTTTTTGATAATGAAAAGAGTTTGTGTGTGTTATATATTTAGTTTCTTTTTAAAAATATTTTGACAATAGAGTTTGTTTTGGTTTATTGAGTTGTAAGAAAAAATTTGCAATATACGAGCTAAAAAGTAATATTTTATTGAGTAAAAAACCTACACTACATTACCCAGTCAGTTACAGGCCCCTTAAAACAACCACCAGTCTTCAATCTTCTTACGATGATTATATTTAAGTTGAACTATGATAATAAACAGCGTTATATATATACTATAATAACATATACAGCCAAATATTACCACAGCCAAACAGTAAATAAGCCTCCAGTGTGACGTTGTAACTTGCAGATAGTTTTGAATATTATGAATTTTGAATATGTACAATTAAGTGTTTTCTTATCGCTCATCAAAGTGATCAAAAGAATATGAATATTACGGTCACCCATTTGAATGTCTAAAATTAAAAAACCCAACGTAAAATAACCTACGTTTAAACTACCTTAAATCTAAATACCTAACGGTTTAATATACCTAAGCAACTAATACTAAACCTACCTACGAAATATCTAAGATTAAAAACCCGATTGGTCGAAATACCTAATGTTTAAAATATTTATAGTTGAAATACCAAAGTTTGATATACCAACATTTTAAATACCAAGTGGTGGATCAGATTCCGCAAATTATGACGCACAATGATTGTAGATGATTCAAAATTTAAAATAATACTCATGATTTTATTTTAATAAGTTTATTTATTTATTTCACAACTATTAAATTATACAGTTTAGTAGTTTACAAAAGGGGGTTTTTTTTTTTTTTTTTACAAATACTCGCATACATATATACATAATTTTTTACAATAATTTATATCATAAAACATAATGACACACACCCACCTACCCACAAAGGGAAACAGTCTAAAACCGTTGAAAACTACTTTAGAATAGGAAGTTCCCTGACCTCTGTGCTAGGATAACCTGTGTTACAGAGGTCAGTTTATTCCGCATATTTCATGCATACCTACATAAATATATAAAAACATGTGCACACCGGGTATATACTTTCATATTCCAGTGCAAACAAAACCTAGCACTAATTAAACATTTACAAACCGTTTTAAGTAGGAACCTAACATTACAATACATTATGTGCAAATGTATATCAAAAATAAAACAATTAAAATAATTAAACAATTCAAACCACAGCACATCATGTGAAAGTACAACTATATAAATCAAAACAACCAAACATTCCAAATCACATAGGTATGTACTCAACACGATTACAATAGATACTATAATATTATGCAAAACTACATTAGAATAATTAAACATTATATACAGCATCAATACATGCATGCGATGTACTTAATAATATACCATAAGAATACCTAGAAATATAGATGAGAACAGACAGTACATTTCTTCGCTGCACTCACATTTGAGGGTATCTGTTGTTATTTTCTTTTAAATTTTAATTTTAATTTGTTCGTCTTTGAGCTACAGTCGATCGGTCATTGATCCAAGTTACCTATTATTTGAAATAACGCCACAGACCTTAGCCCGCAGAGATGACAATTCAATATGTTTTATTTAAATATTTTTATACTATAATTTTAATTAAATTTTCAGTTTCACAATAATTCAACGACATTAACCATCCGACTACTACATTTTTACACTTATCTGAGGTTAAATAATATATACCCAGAATTGTATTAGCTCGATTATATAGTAGTGAAGTAAGGAATGTTGGGAATCTGTGAAGAAATGATGTTCTACAAAGAATAGTTGGACATACATTGTAGTTATTTCGTTTACGTTTCAAAAGCACAGGATCGTATTTTATTTCCTTGTGTTGTTTTATTATTGCAGCTCGGATAAAAAGTTGTCTCACAGTAAGAACTCTGCACTCCGCAAACAGGGATTCGGTTGGGTACCTATATGGCTTGAAATAAGTAACTTTAAGCAAAAGCCTCTGGACTCGTTCAACAGGCAACATCCTTGTTTTCCCAACACCACCCCATGCAAGAACACAGTAGCACAGGATGGGCTGGCATAATGCATAATACACTTTCTTCAACAGAATAGTATCAGCCACATGACGTAAAGATTTAAATATGTATACAAGTCGTCGAACACGGTCCGAGACAGAGTGTATATGCTCTGTCCAAGATAAGTGCTTGTCAAGGGTAACGCCCAAGTATCTCAGACTGTTTACATTCTGTATACTCTCACAGTGACATCGACTCAAGTTACCAGTACATTTGTGCATTCGTAGGGAGAAATTATTCAAAGACGGTTGAGTTTTAGTGTCAATAGAGAAAGTGATGCACTTTGTTTTGCCTATATTCAGTGTCAGTAAATTCATGTCCAACCATGTCTTGACCCTTCTTAGGTTCGTGTTAGCTACTTTCTCAACTTCAGCCCAATCGTCACCAACAAAAGTGAGTGCAGTATCATCAGCAAATGATGTTATTTGAGTGTTATTAAGAGTCATGTCACAGAGATCGTTCATATATATTAAAAACAGTGTGGGACCAAGTACACTTCCCTGTGGAACCCCGTAGGATATTGGCAATTCATCACTCATATGAGTTCCTATTTTAACAGATTGGCTTCGGTCCTTCAAGTAGTCTGTCATTAAATTCAGAGGGATTCCCCTTATGCCCACGTGTTCCAGTTTAGTGAGAAGATTAGCGGGTGAGACAGTGTCAAATGCCTTTGCCAAGTCCAGAAACACAGTTGCACATCTCTTCCTTTTGTCAAGGTTATTCGCAATAAATTCCGTTAAAGATACCACAGCACCTTCAGTGGATCTGTTTTTTCTGAAGCCATATTGGTTTCTCGACAGTAATTCATTACTTTCTAAATAATTTATTAGGCGTTTATTTATAATTTTTTCAAATATTTTTGACAGTACTGACAAAACCGATATCGGTCTATAATTCTCAACTGCATTCCTCGGCCCAGATTTGTAAATTGGAGTTACAACGGATCTCTTGAAGACTCTAGGAAATACACCCTTGCTTATGCATTGATTCAATATGTGTGTTATTGGCTTCGCTAGCACAGAGATATTGTTTTTCAATAGTGTCACGGATACTCCATCCCAACCTACAGCACAATTCGTTCTTAACTGATTTGTTATTGAAACAACCTCCGCCTCATCCGTTGGGATTAGGGAAAAAGAATATTGAGGAGATCTTATCTCAACATTTTTACTTGTGTCGACACTTGTTGTGTTTAGATCTGTCTGTACTTTAGTGGCTAGTTTCTCCCCTATACAGGAAAAGTAGGAATTTATTGTGTTCCAGTTTTGTGCCGTAGATCTCTCAGACGACAGCAATTCATTCGCTTCGATAGTTCGCGAATTAATATTACAAATCTCTCTTATTACTGACCATGTTCTTTTAGAATCGCCTGAGTTTTTATTAAGTTCATTTCTTTCATACTGATGTTTGAGTTTCTTCAAAATCAAGTTGCACATATTTCTGTATCGTCTATACTCCAACTGAATTGAAAGATCTAATACGTTCTTTTTTGCTCTACAATGTAATCTTTCTCGCTTTCGCATACATCTAAGAAGACCTGGGGTAATCCAGTTTTTCATAATATGCTTTGAGCATGATACTTCCCTATGTGATGAGTTTATAGATATAACCTCCCTCATGGACTCCACAAAGAGCGAGGCTGCTGTATTTGGATCAGTTGATGCAAGGATACCATCAAAATCTTGCTTCGCCAAATCATGTGCCACTGACCGATAATCAACTTTTAGAACTGTACGTTTATTGATCTTATGTGACGCTTTAAAGTTCATATCTATTGCAAGCAATACCGGAGCATGATCCGTAATACAAGTCTCCATTATCAGAGAAGCCGATGATAAGCGACTTTTCAACAATATGTGGTCCAGACAATTCTGCTCTCTAGTTGGGAGATAATGAGTAGGAAACAATCCATGACTTGCAATCATGTCCAGGTATTCGAGCGTGTCACAATCATTTCCAGTATGTTTCAGTTTTATGTTCATATCACCCATCACAAGGATGTTGGGAGTGGAATCAATAGAAGTAAGTATATTATCGAGTGAAGTGATAAATCTGTCCAGTTTTCTAAAAGAAGGTGGCCGATATATTGACAGAACCCTACAGTCCCCCATCTCTAACATGAGGCAATTTGCGTCATTTAAAGGAAGCTCAGATACGATACAATTTAAATTGTTTCTTACATATACCACCAGTCCATCACTTCTATTATAATGACTTGTAGTGCAAAAGTGATTGTATCCGTTTAGAGAAGGAATAACCGAACCATTTTTCAACCAACACTCCGTAAAGGCCAAGATGTCAACATTTGTGCGAAGCCTACTCAAAAGAATCGGGACATGGTCAAAGTTACCATGAATACTACGAATGTTGAGACTTAATATTTTGACAGGATCTGACAGACCCCTTAACATTTCGGCACATTGTTCAGGTTTACAAGAGCATGCCAAGCCATGTGACATTCCTTCAATATCCGAGTTTATTTCGTCTATAATGTTTAAGTCCATTTTATATTTAGAATCAAAGATAGGAAAAAATGATTGTCTCATAAACGAAAAATGTTTTGTACACCATTTGCAAGCAAAACAATATCGTTAGTGTATCAAGTACTGTGATACAGCTCCCGAGCCGATCGATAACGGTTACAATAATATAATTGAAGTGAAATAGGTTAGTGGTTGCACAATATGTTGAATGGATACACCTAAAGACCGTAAGGATTAAATACATAATATATGGAAGTATAATGTTACAAATCTTAAAAAACACAGACAATACATCAGGACAAACAAAAGCAACTAGTCAAATTAGATTTTTTAGTTGGCATTCAGATTTTATTATAGTATACGGTTTACCATCAGTTTTTTTCAAAAAGATCTTGCCATTGTTGGTCCAACAATACTTAAAGCTATTTGTCTTGGCAAATTCTCTACTCAGGTAAAACAACCTTTTGGATTTAGGTGACAGAAATTCAGATAAAAATAAATTAGACTTACTAGAGTCATAGCCTATACTGCTTGGTGTCAGAAATTTACCTTTATTTTCCATTTTGAACTTTTTATACGTTTTCAAAATTGAGTTCTTCAATATTGGATTTTCCAATTCGATGACTACTGGCTTCTTATCAGGTGACTTGTTCGGTAGACGATACACATTCCTGATTTGGGATGGCAGCAATTCAGCCTTCAAGCATTTTGTCACAATCTTGCATACTACTTCAGTCAGATTTTCGTTCGGCTTAGGTGGCAGGTTCCGAAGTTCCAGACAAGATGACCTCATGTTTTTTTGAACATCCTCCAGTTGGTCCTCCAGTTTGGAAATTTTGTCAACGTATTGTAGCCTCTCATTTTCCATCTTTTCAATTTTAATTTTCATTTCATCATACTGACTTGAAATAAATAGCACAGCCTTTTGAAATTCAGTGTTTGAGTTTTTTATTTCGTGTATATTCCTGTTCATCTCTTCCAGTTTGGTATTTTGCTCATGAAAATACCATTAATTCCATACGCTGCAAAAAATTTTTGAAAATCCTTTTCAATTAATATTTAACGACTTCTTGGATTTTTAAAAGGTCTGTGTATGCTCATTATCTATTACAATCCCTCCTCCCGCCCTAACAACCCGTGATGTTGGGGGGTGGCTAAATAGGGGTTAATTTAATCGAAATCGGATGGCATTGATACACACCATTATTTGTACTTAGGACAGTATAAATTTCGAATGCCATCCGATTTGAACAAATTTTATAATTTTTTTAAAAATTATTGTTGAAACAATCGAAAAAAAGTGTTTTTCGGCGACTTTGAGGGGTTGTTTCTCCGAAACTGCCCATCAGGATCGGATGGCAATTTTTTCCCAACGTTTGGTGGTGTCAATAAGTATGCTCACTAATTTTGAAGCGGTTGCCTTTTCACTTTTTTTTTTTACTCGCTAGTGCAAGAACGGCCCGCGTGTTTCGGCTGGCAAAAAAAATAATTATATAATTAGGGTATTTCCTTTAATGCTACCGCATTTTTATCCGGTTGCCTTTTCAAAAAAAAATCGATTTTGCTCCTCCCCCATATCGCCGAACCTGTCCATTTGGGATCACTTTGGCCGCTACCAGGGGACTCTGTACCACTCAAAGGCCCAGATTACCACTCGCCATCCGGTTGCCTGTCCAACATCGGCTTGGTGTGCCATTGCCTTGAATATTTGGATTATGAATCGAAATCGGTTAGGTTAGTATGGTGAAAAACCACCAGAAATCCTGATACTCATTTGTACTCATTTGCCGAATATCGAAATAAATGCGGGACCTAACGTTGACACTCCAACAAATATTAGGTCGCTCAAATATTATGAGTCGGTATTTATCATTTTGGTCAATTAACTGTGAGGTAAATCAATTTTAGGAAATTTGTACATAGGTATTTCAAGTTTCATCTTTATTAACTTTAATGATAAATCCATTGGACATTTTAAGCTTTTGTTATTTTAAATATAAGTCAAACAACAATTAGATATTTAGATTTTAGGGATTTTAAACGAAGGTTATTTTACGTTAGGTTTTTTTATTTTAGACATTTAAATTCGTACCCGAATATTACATATTTTGTACGTAAAGAATACTTTTATTTGACGTAGATTATAAAAACTTAATTACGTTTATAAAAACTTAAAATTACAATTATTTTATACCAACTTCAAAATTTTTCTTTAAACCTTTCGCGTGGTCTTCTTAGTGCAGTCGGCATAGATGATTGATTGTATATATTTGTTTAACTGAGAAAACGACTGATATTGGTAATGACAATTTCAGTTATTGACTTAGCTTAACAACATTACAGAAACATATTGTTTTCTTTCTTCACTGGTTGTCTTACAGCCTGGAATATTAACACGGTTACAGAAAATTATTGTTTAACTGTGATAATTTTTAATCTTTGTGTTGAAATATGGTATTAAAAGGTCCTATGGGAATACTAACTACATACACTACCAAATATTACCTATCAATGTAACGAATTCGGAATATTTTAATACATATTTAAAAAATATTTTATAACTTTTAGTTCACATTGCGTAAAGCGTGTTTTTTTATTATGTAACTCTCAAATTCACAGGCACGATGCCCGGTCCTTTGTAAGGCTTATATGAGGACATGGGCCCAACACATAGAGGCACTTTAGAGTATTTAATCTAATCTGTAGTGCCTAGCACCCACTGGGACCTAGCTCTGAATTCATCAGAGACATTGCGCTCACAGACAGGCACAGTGCATGGACTATTGCAGAGATAAAGTTAAATATAAAATTGGCTATTGTTTCGGGGTGTTAATTGGATCAGATTATCAATACTTTTGGTTGAGACCACGGTCAATTGCCGGTATCATTCATCTCATGAAACGTGTAATTAGCAGATGGTTACTCCCCGTTTACCAAATGGGCCCTGTTGACGATATAAAGTAGTTTTTGATAATGAAAAGAGTTTGTGTGTGTTATATATTTAGTTTCTTTTTAAAAATATTTTGACAATAGAGTTTGTTTTGGTTTATTGAGTTTTAAGAAAAAAAAATTGCAATATACGAGCTAAAAAGTAATATTTTATTGAGTAAAAAACCTACACTACATTACCCAGTCGGTTACAGGCCCCTTAAAGCAACCACCAGTCTTCAATCTTCTTACGATGATTATATTTAAGTTAAACTATGATAATAAACAGCGTTATATGTATACTATAACAACATATACAGCCAAATATTACCACAGCCAAACAGTAAATAAGCCTCCAGTGTGACGTTATAACTTGCAGATAGTTTTGAATATTATGAATTTTGAATATGTACAATTAAGTGTTTTCTTATCGCTCATCAAAGTGACCAAAAGAACATGAATATTACCGTCACCCATTTGAATGTCTAAAATTAAAAAAACCTAACGTAAAATAACCTACGTTTAAACTACCTTAAATCTAAATACCTAACGGTTTAATATACCTAAGCAACTAATACCTACCTACGAAATATCTAAGATTAAAAACCAGATTGGTCGAAATACCTAATGTTTAAAATATTCATAAAAAATTTAGGTACGAGACTAGTCCACGCCTCAGGTGACCTAAAGGCTGGCTCTTACCTCGCTCAAAGGATCAGTTTAACCATTCAGCGAGGTAACGCAGCCAGTGTTTTAGTAACCATGCCACAGGGAGGGGTTCTGGAAGAGTTATTATTTTTGTAATTTGTATATATAGTTTTTAAATATATTATTTATTTATTATTGTACATTTTAGTTAAGTTGTAAATTGTAAATAAACAGAGTCAAAAAAAATAGTTGAAATACTAAAGTTTGATATACCAACATTTTAAATACCAAGTGGTGGATCAGATTCCGCAAACTATGACGCACAATGATGATTAAAAATTTAAAATAATACTTATGGTTTTATTTGGATTATGAATCGAAATCGGTTAGGTTAGTATGGAGAAAAACCACCAGAAATCCTGATACTCATTTGTACTCATTTGCCGAATATCGAAATAAATGCGGGACCTACCGTTGACACTCCAACAAATATTAGGTCGCTCAAATATTATGAGTCGGTATTTATCATTTTGGTCAATTAACTGTGAGGTAAATCAATTTGAGGAAATTTGTACATAGGTATTTCAAGTTTCATCTTTATCAACTTTAATGATATATCAATGGGATTTTTTTTTATTTTAGACATTTAAATACGTACCCGAATATTACATATTTTGTACGTAAAGAATACTTTTATTTGACGTAGATTATAAAAACTTAATTACGTTTATAAAAACTTAAAATTACAATTATTTTATACCAACTTTAACATTTTCCTTAAACCTTTCGCGTGGTCTTCTTAGTGCAGTCGGCATAGATGATTGATTGTATATACACTCCCGGACATCTGTATCGAGCCACCTTGCATTTTAATGTTTGGAGTACTGAAGCTTTAAAAAAATGTATGACAAAGGAAAAAGTTTTGATGCAGTTTTGAAGCTAATACCTATACTAAACATCGTTTTAGTATGCCATTGTTCTAAGTTTGAACTAAATTTGTACTAAACAAATCTAGTTAAGATTGATCAAGTCGATATTGGCTTTTTTCAAAGCACAATTTGTTTGAGAAAAAATATGGTTTAATTAAAAAAAAAGTTTATTTAGTAACTTGTATTATCCCCGAGTACATTTATCACGGCCGTCATACGGTTTGGCATAGAATTTATCAACGCCTTTATGATGTGTTGAGGAATGTTCTCCCATTCTCCAAGATGGCGGTTTTCAGCTCCTGTATGGTTTGCGGGGCAGGGTAGTGAGTTCGAACACGCCTCTTCAGCTCATCCCATAAATGCTCTATAGGGTTCATATCAGGGCTTCGTGCTGGCCATCTCATGACAGTGACACCAACGTCATTTAGGTACTCCCTGACGATTCCCGCAGTGTGGGCCCTTGCATTATCGTGCATAAAAATGAAACCCTGACCAAGAAATCCAGCATATGGCATCACATGGTTCTCTAAGCATTGAAGAATGTATCGGTTGCCATTTAAGCGCGGCAGCCGTGGTCCCGTTACAACCTCAAGCTCAGTTTTGGCTTCCATAGAAATTCCTCCCCAGACTGTCCATGATCCTCCACCATAACTCACTTTCTCATCAATACAGCATTGCGTGTAACGCTCGCCCTCTCTTCGGCACACCTTACTCCTTCCATCATTACCGTACAGCATTATCTTGGATTCATCAGTGAAGAGTAACTGGCTCCATTGTTGTTGAGTCCAATTTAAATGTTCGCGCGCAAACTGTAGGCGAGCCATTCGGTGAGCTCGTGTCAATTTGAGTCCATTGGCTGGCTTATGTGGTTTTAGACCACGTTCATTGTGTGGTTCTCTAAGCATTGAAGAATGTATCGGTTGCCATTTAAGCGCGGCAGCCGTGGTCCCGTTACAACCTCAAGCTCAGTTTTGGCTTCCATAGAAATTCCTCCCCAGACTGTCCATGATCCTCCACCATAACTCACTTTCTCAGCCTAACAACATTACAGAAACATTTTTTTTCTTTCTTCACGGGTTGTCTTACAGCCTGGAATCGTAACACGGTTACAGAAACATATTATTGTTTAACTGTGATAATTTTTAATCTTTGTGTTGAACTATGGTATTAAAAGGTCCTATGGGAATACTAACTACATACACTACCAAATATTACCTATCAATGTAACGGATTCGGAATATTTTAATACTTAAAAAATATTTTATAACATTTAGTTCACCTTGCGTAAAGAGTGTTTTTATTATGTAACTCTCAAATTCACGGGTACTATGCCCGGTCCTTTGTAAGGCTTACACCCATCGGGACCTATCTCTGAATGCATCAAAGACAATGCGCTCACAGACAGGCCCAGTCAGGTGCATAGTCTATTACAGAGATAAAATTAAATTAAAATTGGGCTATTGTTTTGGAGTGTTAAATGTTATTATTATTATTAGTATGTACTTACACATTCTTGATGGTCTTTGTACTGTTGACAGACTCTATAAATGTTTAAGAAGACGAGTGACATTGTTCGTTTCAAATTCGATGATTGTTTAAATACGAGAATCTCGCATGTTATAAACAAAATTTTAAATTTGACAATGATTGCGGAAAAATCTTTAACTTTTCCCTACTAATGCTCAGCTCCTAGATAGATTCATGTTTAATACTCGTATAGCTAAGAAAATCCGTTTAGTAGATTTTACTTGAAAAGATGTAGATGATGAAGTAGGTATGTACAAAAAAAGACGCGGCGGGGGACTAAGTTTTATAATATGTAGTAAATGTGAGGATATCTATCAATTTTGATCAGAGCGATTAGTGAAACAGAATTAGTCACATTATTTAGTAATTTTACATATATCTGGTAGAGCTTGGATAAAGTAATAAATTCCAATAAATTTTATTTTAATTTACACGATATATATGTATTACATTACAGTCGTTTTGTAAAGTATTATTTTTGTAAGTTATTACCCTACATACATGTAACTGTACTTAGAACGAAGCGAAGAAAAATTAAAATATTGTGTATATGCAGTCTGTATATGTATTGTATATGATGCAGACTCTCCCAAGTTCATTTTCCGATGGCAGTTTTGCGACATTGCAAGTGAGAGTAGTGAGACATAAAATAAATAAGGAAAACCGGGATACCCTACTCGCGCGTAGAGGGTTCCGTACCATATGTAATTTTGTAAATGAATATTTAGGATAACTTAAAGCTTTAACATCTGTCAATAGTCTTGACGATTTGACCTCTATATTTTGTATAGAAAACGCTCGGGGTTATAGTAGCCGTGACGGCGAGGAGGAAAAAATGTTAAAAAACGATACATAATATTATTTTTATCTATATTATAACTAGCATTCCGCCCCCGGCTTCGCCCGTGGATATTTACGAACAAAATAAAATATATCCTATAATATAATACCTACCCCTACCCTTACCCCTACCCCTACCCCTACCCCTACCCCTACCCCTACCCCTACCCCTACCCCTACCCCTACCCCTACCCCTACCCCTACCCCTACCCCTACCCCTACCCCTACCCCTACCCCTATCCCTACCTCTACCCCCTACCCTTACCCCTACCACTACCACTAACTTTGGATATTGTTCATACAAAAATACTAAAATCACGATAAAAAAATACTTAAGTACATTTTTAAACTCGTGATATCTTTCGAATGAAATGGCCGAATTGAATATTTCAAAAGTTATATAAAGGTATTGAAGCAGTCGTGCATAAAAAGTAATTTATTTTGATAAGGATTAATAGCAAGGTACAAATAAAGAGCCCTTTCTAGAGGCGGCTTTATAATTATTTTTTTAAAATAAAAGAACACTTATTGTGACTTAACTATAATATATATGTCATATATAATATGTATATGTGTCATGTATAATATATAACAGAATAGCATATGTCTAAAATATGCTATTCTGACACTTTTTGTAGAGATAATGATGTGTTCTGCAAAGTCGTAATACTAGTCCATTGAAAAGTTACATTTGGAGTTGCGTTTGTCAGAGGACGCAATTAAATTTTTTAGATATGAAGTTTGTGGGGTTGCAACCCTTGTCCCACGGCCGCCATCTTGGAAAAAGGGGTTAAATGGTTTTTACGGTTTATATGCCAAACTATAGGTCTCCCAAAAAAGAAATTAACATTTTTTGTT
Organism: Nemapogon koenigi; assembly: GCA_963924495.1. Classification (NCBI taxonomy): domain Eukaryota; kingdom Metazoa; phylum Arthropoda; class Insecta; order Lepidoptera; family Tineidae; genus Nemapogon; species Nemapogon koenigi. Next base: position 25,971,499 of record OZ004629.1, read on the forward strand.
GCAAATAAAATTATCTACACTTTTTGCCCAGTAACTTTTAGTCGTAGAACCATAAATAAAAAAGTTATAAGCGAACATCCATAAAAATTTGAGAGAAACATTTCTATTTATCCATTTAACTTTTTTTCTAAATAAAAAATGATATCAGACCATTTTTATAGATGGTGTTTTAAGGAACAGTTTTTATTATAAACATTTTTAAATTTATTCATTAGTTAAGGTTTTACACCGTTGCGAAACGGTCTGTGTGAAGTTGGCACCCCCAAATGCGATTTATCAGTTTTTTTCATCAGGTTCGTTTATCCAACGTTAGTCCACGTTTGTCCACCAAAATTTTTTTTATGTCCACCCTTCAAAAAGAAAAAAGCCCTGAATTTAACTTTGACGGAGGATATCTAGCTTCCTAGGGGTGGATTTGCTTTTCTGAGGGGTAGGTTTGTTTGTCCACTTCAGAAACTCGTTTGACTACCACATATTTTCATTTGTCCATCCTTAGAGATATAGTTATGCGTGAGATAAGTATATATCTGACGATTTTAACTTTGTCGTGGGATCTGTTTGTATACCTTGAAAACTTATTTGTCCACCACATACTGTCGTTTGATGGTCGTTTGTCCACTCTTAGAGATATAGTTATGCGTGAGTTAATTAAGTATATATCTAAGGATTTTCACTTTGATGAGGGATCTCTAGCTTCCTAGGGGTGGATTCTCTTTTCTGAGGGGTTGGATCGTTTGCCCACTTTATAAACTTTATTTTCAAACCTTTAGTGTAGTTTGATCGTACCCGGAAATTCAGTTTCTGTCGTTTTTTTCATTAAAAATGTTTATTTGAATACCTTTTTTGAAGGGTAGACAAAAAAAAAATTTGGTTGACAAACGTGGACTAACGATGGATAAACGAACGGGATGACAAAAAAATTCGAATTTCGCATTTGGGGGTGCCAACTTCACACAGCCTGCGAAACGAATACTATTCTTCAGTATTCATAACTATACATAAATATTAATGATTTGCCATAATTTTATTTATGATAATCTTTTTAATTATTGATAATGCAATATTGTTATTAATTAATTATTGATTTGACATTCCATCACAAAACTTTGGAATTGTTGATTTTTAAAATAATTTCAAATCAGAGTGTCATTACCGAGAATACTGCCGTAAAAACCATTCTAACCCCTTTTCCAAGATGACGGCCGTGGGACAAGGGTTGCAACCCCACAAACTTGGATTTAACTTTACACTAACCCCCCCTTCATATCTAAAAAATAAAATTGAGTCCTCTGACAAACGCACGCTAAGCCCAAAAAAATGTAACATTTCAATGGACTAGTACATTATTTTCTTCTATCATCAATAGTTTTCGCAGCGCACGCGATGTAAGGAATTTCTTAGGTAATTTTTTTACACCTTGGGTTACATTATTGGAGTTTTAGTAAGGATCCCTATTTTTTTTGAAAATAGAATACAGCCTATGTCACTCAGGGTGAATGTAGTTTTCCAATGGTGAAAGAATTTTTGAAATCGGCACAGTAGTTTTTGAGTTTATTCATTACAAACATACACACAATCATACAAAAATACAAATCTTTCCTCTTCATAATATTAGTACAATCATACAAAAATACAAATCTTTCCTCTTCATAATATTAGTATAGATATATCTTCTGAAAAGAGGGCTGGCTCCTTCCTCGGTCAACGAATCAGCATCGCGATTCAGCGGGAAAATGCAGCCAGTATTCTTGCCACTATTCCACTCGGACCTGTTTTATTTAGTTATGTTTAATGTTTAGATTAGATTTAAGGTTTTTATATTGTTATATGTAAATAATTAAAATTAATAAAAAACATTAAAAAAATGTAAATGTTCGTTTAGTTATTTATTTGATAGTTAATGATTGTAATTTAATTTCTATTTATAATTTATTTGACGAAGATTATGTTTTATTGAAAAGTATGTTTGTGTTATACCTACTATAAATAATACTAATATTATAAAGAAAGAGGAAAGATTTGTATTTTTGTGTGTATGTTTGTAATGAATAAACTCAAAAACTACTGTGCCGATTTCAAAAATTCTTTCCCCATTGGAAAGCTACATTCACCCTGAGTGACATAGGCTATATTTATTGCTAGAAAATATTAGGGATCCTTACTAAAACTTAAGTAACGTAACCCAAGGTGTAAAAATAGTGCCCTATAACGTTTTTCGTCGCATGCGCTGCGGAAACTATTGATGATAGAACAAAAATATGTCCTACAATATTAAAGAATATATCAATATCTACAAAAAGTCCTTCAATACCTTTATATAACTTTTTGAAATATTCAATTCGTACATTCCATTCGAAAGATATCACGAGTTTAAAATTGTAAGATTTTTTTTATCGCGACTTTAGTATTTTTGTATGAACAATATCCAAAGTTAGAGGTAGTGGTAATGCAGGTAGTGCAGGCAAGCCAATGTTTGGACAGGACAACGTCTGCCGGGTCGGCTATTAATATTATAAAGAGAGAGTACGAATTTTGTGAGTCTGTATATGGAGGGTAATCTCTGAAACTACTGATCCGATTCTGAAAATTCGTTCACTAATAGGAAGCTATATTATCTCTGAGTGCTATAGGGTATATTTATTTTATTCGAAAATATCCCCGGGCGAAACCGGAGGCGAAATGCTAGTCTACTTACAAATCTATTCATTATTTTTAAAGATTCGGTGAGAAGTTATTTATTTACATTGATTTAGGGTGAAGAGAATTGAATTTTTAGAATGGAAGTTTACGTCCATACTTCTTCTAAAAATAACAGATATTTTACGTCTGTTAAAGAAGTAACACATCTAGGTTCTGTTCCATATGGACAACTGGCAAAAAGTGGACACTGTCATTGGTGTCTCTAGCCACAGTGCAAGTTATAAAGGTCGTGAAGGCGTGTATTTGTGTATAACGAGACATTTTAACTTTTCGTCCAGTAGATTAGGAGATAAGCTGTGACAGACGGACAGATAGACAGACAGACACAAGAGTGATCCTAAAGGATTTCCGTTTTTCATCGGAGATGTACGGAACCCTAAAAAGATAAAACACTAATATAAAAACTTTACTTTGTTTCATAAACCAATTAAATAGGATAGAAGTTCACAAAAATTTAATTATTATAAAACTACTTAGTTAATTTTAGAGTGAAATAGGCTACATTCTATTACTACAGATAGAGTTCCGTGAGTTTTTTTAATATTTGTAGATAAAACCATAGAAAAACACCGAAATAATATGCCTTTGGAGCTTGACTTAATTACATGATGGTCTGCTATAAATTAAATTTTAAATAATGCCCTAACGGGGTGAGAAAGACTCGTACATTTTTTAAAGAATGCCTTACTTATTACTTAATGTTTATTTTAGAATTCCATTCATCCCTAAGAGGATGAAAAAGGAAGGCAAAGTTTTTTTGGAAAAAGTATACTTACCTAAATAGGTATATCTCATATCTATATATACCTAAGTATACCTCACTGTTTAATATGCTTGACCAAAGTTCAGTTCCTGAGGTGGTAAAATGAGAGTAGAAGTGTCGATAGGAAAAATATTGATTAGTTCGTATTTACATGAAACATTTTAATAAATTTATTTTTCGAAAACACTTGGATTTTTTTAAAGTGTCTATAAAATGTTTTGAAATATTATAATTTTGAATAATGAAATAATCAACAGCAATATTTATTAGTGTAAAAGATTTATTTAGGTTTCGGGAGCCATAAGGCAATCGGTGCAGAAAAAACCAAGATTAATATTCATGTATTTAGAAACACAATTAAAAAGTACCATGAAAATCCATTCACATAGCCGGGTACCAAGGTCGAAAGCTTAGGGACATCGACTAACGGCACCAATGATTGTTTGGACTATTATTACTTACAATCTTCACGGGTTGCCTTACAGCTACCGGGAACCGTTGCCAGCCCCAGGGTACCCAGCGGAAGACAAAGTCAATTATAAATTCAATTATTTATTCAGCATAACAATATTACGGAAACATTTTATTGTTTAATTGTGACCATGATTAAGACAAAAACAACAGTAAATTATAATATTTTATTATTCATAAAAGTATTTTATTTGTCATTATTATTATACTGGTCATCTTCTTGTTCGTAGTGGAGAGAGAGAGTCTATACATATGTATGCGTAATTTCCACAATAAGCGTTCCTTTATGTACTAAATAGAGGGACAAATATTGCAGAAACTAAACATCAATGTTGTAAATGTTCAACAAGTCAACAAAAGACACAGGGCTGTCCAACCACAATTTATCATCGTATTCGTTGTATCTAATAAAACTTGTGCAATTAGTTGGAATTTACAATTTCTGTAAAATTCAGAATCTATTTTATTTTTAGGATTCCGTAACCAACTGGAGAAAACGGAATCCTTATAAGTTCTTCATGCCCATCCATATATCATAGGCTTTTATCTCAGCCGCCCTTCGGTCGATTCTTATGATAAATTATGATATTTTGTGGAGTGTGTCCATATAAGGCAGTCGGCATATTATCACAATCCAAAAAATATGCTTTTATTCTGCATTCTCTTAATGAACATCTATCTCATTCCTGTAAATAAATATTTTAAATTTTTATTTAACATAAATTATACGTGTGTTACTTTTGCACTACTACTGCGTTAAAATCGTAACAAAATATTATTTATAATAAATATAATAGTATTACATACCTGCAAACATAGATTAGATGTTACTCCTTCGAAAAATTTCACTCAATTGTCGTTTAGGCTTATAAATTGTTAAATTGTGTTAACAAATGCAATAAAAAAAGAGTTAAAATCAAAGTTACTTTTACGTAAAACCGAATTAAAACCTATATACAGCAAATGGGCTAACAAACATAATTGCAAATTCGGCCGGAAAGCGGATAGCTTCGATTGCCACTAATAGATGTCACGAAATAAATGAAGTTACAATTTCCTCACTGTTATAAAAGACACAATTTTCCCCGAGATATATATATCTACCTATTTATGATTCCAGAGGGTTACAGAGGGTTATTTATTTTTAGAATTCCGAAGCCAAATGAAGAAAACGATCTATCTATCACGCCTTTCATCCCAAGAGGGGTAGGCAGAGACAATCGAATGCCATTAGTTACGATCCTGACATACTTCTTTCGCTTCTTTTATATTCATCATACCTTTCATACATGCTCTGCGATTGTGCTAATAATTCCATCAACCAATACATTTTTATATGTTCAATAAAAGTACACCTAGGTCGTCCTCTGCACAGCATTTCCTTTCACTTCAGCCATATAAACCTTTTTAGTCAATCTTACATCCTTCATTCTTTCAACGTGTCCAAACCAGCATAACCTAATTTTCTTCATTTTAGTCTCAACATCATCTTTCACTCCGCATTCTTCTCTAATTTTATATTACACATTCTACGTAAGGACCGCATTTCCACTGCATTTATCTTACTTTCATGCTTCTTATTCCATAGTCAAGTCTCGCTTCCATAACTAAGTGATGGAACTAAAACAGCATTATGTAGGTATATTAAGTTTACTTTCAGTTGTAAGTTGTGTATTTCTTCATACATTGTTTAGTGGGCTAAACACAGTGGACCAGATACCTTGTTTCCCGCTTTCATTCTCCTTTCAATTTCCTCGTCTATCTTTTCACTTCTTGTAAACATACTACCTAAATAAACAAATTCATTTACTTGTTCTATTTACATCCTTTCACTGTTACACTCCGTCCTTTCATCATCTTTTTCAAATACTACTTAGTACTTTTGAGTTCGAATTATTAATCTTCCATGAATCATCACAGAAATATGTAAATGTTTTATTGGTGCCTGAGAATGAAAAAAAGGTAGGGGAGAGGTGCGTCAGTGTTAACAAAAAAGTTTAATTCCTATAATTAATATTTAAATGAAATCAAATTAACATGTTTAAATTAAATAATATTGTATTATCACAACATCTTATTAAACAAAGTCCCCCCCTCGTCTGTCTATCTATCTGTCTCTGTCTTTTTTCACGCAAAACTCCTTTGATATAGGTATATATAACAAAACAAAATGATGTAGGAAAGAACTATGTAGGTAGATTATCTACAAAAAAGTCCGCTTTAGCATATATCTATCTCGAATAGATAAGTAGTTATAATCATATTTATGTAGGTATTTAAATTGTTGTTGTTATAAAAGGAGGTTTCATAGTTTATTTTGTTAGATATAATTTGTAGTGGTTTAAAATTTTTTTTTTAATGTAATTGGTAGAAGTAAAATAAACATAATATGAATTAATCGTTTAGTATTTTATTGATTAAATGCTAAAATATCCATACAAATATACGGGAAGCATATCCGAGACATCTGCGTTCACATTGTGGCTACCTTGAAATGAAAAAAGTGAACCCATTTTATGAACGCACGCTTGTTGGAAAAAATGGATACCTACTATAGAAAGCATCAAGAAGTGCTTTTACAAGAGTTTTGAAACTTCTAAACGAAGAGTTGTGTCGTGGGTTGTGGGGTAGCCAGGCCGGGTCAATGGGTAGGTATAGCAGGAAAACTCGTAGTAAACTTTCACCATTCGTTTATTGGTCGAATTAACAAGGAAGGAACAAGCAGGAGCAGCAAAAGAACAACCAGTAAAAGGATCCGTAAGGAGCCAAGGAGCAGGAAGGAGCGCAAATACTTATTTGCGCTCCTTTTATATTAACATAGATATTAGTTCTTGAATATTGATTCAATAGATTTTATTTAGTTGTTTACTTAGTTGATAAAATAGAAATATAATAAATTTTACAATTGGCAGAGTACTGCCTAAGTCAACAGTTTGTGAAGGAATGAGTAAAATTTTAATTTAGGTTCCACACATCGGATATTTGAAAATAACATACAATGTTCTATTGAATTAAAATGAACAATATCGTGTTCTAAAATTAAAATAAATGTTATTTATGATGGCCAGCTTGTAAGCGGCCAGGAAAATAAGGTCGTATCATCACAATACCGGGGTTCCCCCGAAAAAATCCTGACCTTAATGAAGGATTTTATTCAGAGAATTAATAAAATAAAGTTTGATGATGAGACTTATATAAAAATACTAATGAATGAAATGAAAAGATAAATTTACAAGTTTTATTATAAATAAAACTAATTATTTACAAGAGAAACGATTTCCACAATCACACAAATCACAAACATTCATCTTCATTTAATCTGTTTAATCTGTTATTAGTAAGTACAGTAAACTCATTTATAATATAGAGTAATTCCCATTTAATAAGGAATGACTCAAAAACGTTCTCGAATTTAGTAAGGGCTTAGTTATACAGTTACCATCCGCTGTTTTAAGTTTATTTATATATAATACAATAGACGAAGGCTTATTTAAAGAGTCGCAATCCGCTCATACGAACACCCATGGGAAATACATCCACAGATATAATAAGTAGTAATAATAGACGAAGGCTTTTTTAACGAGTCGCAATCCGCTCTAAAAAACACCCATGAATACCCTGATATTCATAGATATAATAATAATAAACGAATGTTTATTTAAAGAGCCGTAATTTGCTCTAAAGTAATTTCTCACAAAGGAGAAACTCCGGGCCAATATGGTGTTGGGTTTCTTATTAATAAACAGCTGAAAACCCACATTGAAGAACTTATTGGTGTGTCAGAACGCATAGCGATTCTTAATATTTCTCTGCCAACAGGTCATAGCCACGACAAATGGTCCATAATACAAGTATATTCGCCAACAGAAAAATCAAATAAAACAGAGATCGACGCATTCTACATGCAGCTAAACGAAGCAATAAAGAAACACTCATACAAAAACATGATTGTGATGGGAGATTATAACGCACAAGTTGGTAGCAGAAGGGAAGGTGAAGAACATGTGCTAGGTCCACATATCACGGGGAAAAGAACAAGAAACGGAGAAGAACTTGTTAATTTTGCCTATGAACACAGTTTAGTCATATTAAACAGCAAATATAAAAAACGCAAAGGCAAAAGATGGACATGGGTGTCACCGGATGGGAAATATAAAAACGAAATTGACTACATACTGACAAATAGAAGCAAATCTTTTGACGATTGTGATGTGCTGAACAACTTAAACTTTAACAGCAATCACAGGATGGTCAGAGTCAAGCTTAGACTCGGACGACCCAAAAACTCGAGAAGTCACATCAAGAAGCAAATCCGTAGCGAAAAGAAAATAACGACATCATTAATAGAGACAATTAGAAGTAAGCTAGCAAACCACATGGACATTACAGACAAATTAAATATACAAACTAGATATGACTCATTGCAAGATATATTGGACACAACTACTACTGATAAAGACGATAACTCCCAACAAAACAAAAATAAGAACTTCTCGGACGAAACAAAGGCTTTATTGAACAAGAGAGCTGAATTGATTGCAAAAAAATCAAATAACTCAAGAAAGGAAATAGGTGAGTTAAGTAAACAAATAAGAACAAGCATTAGGAAGGACAGAAAAATACATAGAATGCAAACCTTGGAAGAGCATATATCGAAAACTGGTGGACATAAAAAAGCAACTAGACTTTTAAATGCTAAGAAAGAGTGGATTCCTAAGATAAAAGATGACACGGGAAAAGAAAGAACCAAAATACCAGACATATTAAAAATAGCAACGGACTACTATAGCAACTTATACTCTAATAAGGACATTGATAATGAAGAAATTGATTTGCTGGAAGCTGAGGAAGTACCTTTGTTTTTAGAACACGAAGTAGAATTCGCAATTGACTCTCAGAAAAGGCACAAGGCTCCGGGTCCAGACAATATTACAAATGACTTAATTACAAAATTGAAATCTGACATGACACCTATATTGACAAGAATATTTAATGACATACTTACAACAGAAATTATTCCTTATCAATGGAAAATGTCAACAATAGTATTATTGCACAAAAAAGGAGACATAAACGACATAGGAAATTATAGACCGATAAGCCTTATGTCGAATATATACAAGATCTTCTCTAAAGTAATACTAAATAGAATAACAACCATACTAGACGAAAACCAACCTATTGAACAGGCGGGGTTCAGAAGTGGGTACTCAGTTATAGACCACATACATGTAGTCAAGCAACTGTTTGAGACATCAAAGGAATATAATATCCCCATATACTGTTGCTTTGTGGACTATAGTAAGGCTTTCGACTCACTCAAGCATAAATACATCTGGGAAGCATTAAAAAATCAGGGCGTCGATGCAAAATATATTAAGATTATAAAAAATATTTACACTAACTGTGGAGCGAGGATCAAGTTGGAGAAAAAGGGACAAGAGATTAAAATACAAAAAGGAGTGCGTCAAGGAGATCCACTATCACCTAAGCTCTTCTCTGCCGTCTTGGAAAACGTCTTCCGCCAGCTCCAATGGGCTCAATTCGGATTAAATGTAAACGGAAAAAATCTCACACATTTGAGATTCGCTGACGACCTAATTATTTTTGCATCAACGCCACTCGAACTACAAAACATGCTTATGGAACTAGATAGTGAGAGTAATAAAGTAGGACTAAAAATTAACAAAGAAAAAACAAAATTAATGACCAATAGTGAAAAATCCCCTATAGAAATCAATTCCAACAACATTGAGTACGTTAGTGAGTATGTATACTTAGGACAAATTATTTCACCAGAAGATATTACAACAAGTGAGATTCAAAGGAGAATATGTAGCGCATGGAAAAGACACTGGTCCTTCAAGGAGATAATGAAAAACAAGGAAATAAACATAAAAACTAAAAGTAAACTCCATAACTCTTGCGTACTACCTACATTGATTTACGGATGCCAAACATGGGCTCTAAATAAATCTCATATTAGGAGACTAGAGTCCTGCCAACGAGCAATGGAAAGGAGCATGCTGGGGAAAAGGAAGAGCGACAGAATCAGGAACGAATGCCTCAGAGAAACAACAAAGCTAGAAGACGTAACAACTAAAATTAAATCTCTAAAATGGAGATGGGCAGGCCACGTAATGAGAGGAAAGGATAAGTGGAGCAAATGTGTAACTTTTTGGTACCCCAAATACAATAAGAGAAAGAGAGGAAGACAATATAGAAGATGGCAAGACGACATCATGGCAGTAGCGGGTAAAACTTGGACCAGGCTGGCCCAATGCAGAGGAAGCTGGAAGAATATGGAGGAGGCCTTTGCCAAGGGGCACGCAGACACCGGTTATCGATGTAGTTTTTAGAAATAAATGTAATTATGTAACAATTGTCTGAAATAAAGGCTATTATTATTATTATTCTCTTTATTTCACATATTTCTTTAAATTATATTTTTACATATTTAGGTATAAAAAAAAAACAAAAATATATAAAAATATAAAAAAAGGATTTATCCCCCCGGAAGCGAGGTTAATACCCAAACTACCGGTGGTTAGGGCTGCAGAGAGAGGAACCTCCTCACAATACGGGCCGTACTGAGGAGTACTGCCTTCTGGATCTGACCCTTGACCCAACTGCCAATCTCAAGTCTCCTAAGGTGACGGTCAAAACTCTTAGCAAAAAGACCATTGACTGTCACAACTATCGGTACAATGATCGCCGATTTCACATTCCACATGTCGACAATCTCGTGAGCCAAGTCAAGATATTTTGATTGTTTATCTTTCTCAGCTTTCACAAGATTGTCGTCATGTGGGATAGTGACATCGATTATCATTGCAAGGCGCGCTGATCGATCTACCAACACAATATCAGGTTTATTGGCAACAATAGTTCTGTCTGTGATGATAGATCGATCCCAGTAGAGCGTGGCATGACCATTTTCAAGAACTGGTTCAGGCACATACATGTAGTACGGTACTTCCGTGACTACAAGGTTGTATCGTAAAGCAAGTTGTTGGTGTATAATCCTGGCTACTTGGTTGTGCCTGTGCAAGTACTCGCCGTTGGCAAGACTAGAACAACCGGAAATAACATGTCTGATTGATTCTCCGGGACTTATTATTATTATTATTATAATTTGCTCTAATAAACACCCATGGAAATACATCCACAGATATTAGGTATAATATTTATAATAGACGAAGGCTTTTTTAAAGAGTCGCAATCCGCTCTAAATAATTACAAGTATTTACAATAAATGAAATGATGAGAATGAAATAAGGAAAATAGAAATTATTAATCATGGTTATATATCCAACCTGTAATTTGCAAATATGTAAAAGTTTTAGTTGCTTAGTTAAAATTATGTTTACAACCAAATTGTGAAATTGAAATAAATTTAACCTCCCCTGTAACCATAAGGTTATAAATAAAATTTAATAAATTGTTAATAAAATAAAGAAAAATGTAAAATAATATAGATATAAAAAATTCCTCGGTTTAAGTAAGTGTAACTCATCCATATTGAAACAGAGAAAAAAATTTATGAAATAAAATCAACGCATGCGTTAAGGTATGCGCTAACCCAAACTATCAACGAGCAAAGCCAGTGAAAAGCTAATAATATAAGTACATGAAATAAAATAATATTTAAATTTAAATCAACATGACTACCCCTAGTTGTAATAAGAGCGTAATCATATGTCTATGAAATAGACTTCATAGTAAATAACAATTGAAAATTAAAAGAAATACGAACGTCGTCGATTCAAAATTTAAAAACTTGTCAATGACAAAGAAATTATATAGGATACATTTGAAAATCGAATATTCCAATGCAATATTGCCGAGCAAAACAAATTGTGTAAAACAAAGAAAAATCAAGTGAGTTCAAATTCTGATATCGAGATGCTTTTATATGTATCATAATTTATTTGAAATTTATTATTATATATTAAATTTATTCTCGGAAATATTTTAATTGCCTTACTTATGTAAACTGTAGGTGTGATATTAGAAATCATTAAAATAAGAATGGACAAATTGTTTTGGATATTTTAAAAATGTATTAAAAAAATCGCAATTAATGAAATTTTGAAATGAAATAATATTTATTTATGTATTATTTTATGGAATCACGATAGACTTTTAGGATAAAAATAGATATTATAGCAATTATAAGAAAAATTAATATATATTATTTTTCTTGAAAAAGTTACGACTATAAAAAGAAGCTTTTTCTATTAAGAAATAATGAATTGACGGGATAATATAACGGAAATTAAATTAATTATTAATAAATTTAAGTTATGGGAAGTAATCTATAGATTTCAGATATATATAATGAAAATCTCACATACAACCATACATTCAATGTGAATATATAATCTGAATTTACGAAATTAATAAGTGAATTTAGTGTAAAATTATTCAAGAATACTGCCTCCGTATAGAAATTAAAAAATATCCTCTTCAATAATGGAATCTGACCAAGATCATCAGACTTGTCAACCTCGAAGGTTTGCCGACATAACCTTGATTCAGAACCATCATCTCCAAGAAATATTCTACTGAATTTAAATAGAATTACGTTATATATTTAGATTATATAGACATTACAAATCCTGAAATAAAAGTTCGTATTAAGATAAATATTATGTTCTCTTACTTCGTTATTCTTTCTTCTTTATTCTTTATTCCTTCTTCCTGGATCATTTTAATCACGTTAGGGCGCCATTGTCGGGTTGTGGGGTAGCCAGGCCGGGTCGATGGGTAGGTATAGCAGGAAAACTCGTAGTAAACTTTAACCATTCGTTTATTGGTCGAATTAACAAGGAAGGAACAAGCAGGAGCAGCAAAAGAACAATCAGTAAAAGGATCCGTAAGGAGCCGTCAAAGGAGCGCAAATACTTATTTGCGCTCCTTTTATATTAACATAGATATTAGTTCTTGAATATTGATTCAATACATTTTATTTAGGTGTTTACTTAGTTGATAAAATAGAAATATTCATACTAAGTCAACAGTTTGTGAAGGAATGAGTAAAATTTTAATATAGGTTCCACACATCGGATATTTGAAAATAACATACAATGTTCTATTGAATTAAAATGAACAATATCGTGTTCTAAAATTAAAATGATGGCCAGCTTGTAGGCGGCCAGGAAAATAAGGTCGTATCATCACAGTTGGCAGCACAGGAATCAACTATGAGGAGGTACGGGTACGCTTTGAACTATTGTCAGATCACGCAGAAAAGCTCCATAGAAAGATTTTTAAACATCTTATAGTGTCAAATGAAGGAGCATTAAATACAGAGCAGTTGAAATCTGAAGAATACAAAACAGATTTTTGTTGACAGCTAGATTGTTTAACTCACGTTTATTAAGAAATTTACCAGTAGCCTCCACCAGCAATGTTACAGTTAGAGATCAGTTTGGAATACTCAAAACAGTCTCATAAGTTGAAATTACCTTAGATAGAAATTAAAAAAATTAACGGTGATCTGAAAGAATCAGTTTGGAGTCAATATAAGAAAAACCACGAGAACACAGATTTAGACAATGACGATAAATTTTCTTATTTATTTCAAAGCATAAGTCCCAACACTAAAGCTAGCTAAAATATATCCATAGATATATGCTATAAAATAGTTAACATCGTGTCCCCTTTCAACCCACGTTCATAAAAAATCTGAAATAATTCATAACAATAGGTACTATAATTTTGACGAAGGTTGTTAAAGTAAAGTCCAGGAATAAGTTTTTTAAATATCCCCCTCAATTTTCAGTTCGCTTGTGATATCTCTATTTTTGTATCGATTCTAAAAATTATTTACAGAAAGGTGTATTTGTGTGAACGTTCACAGACTTTTGTAGTGAAATTATGTATATACTATACATATACGTTTTATTGGTACTGGAGAATGAAAAAAAAAATTTGAGGAGAGCTGGTGTGTTAATAGTAGGCGGCGGGTCGCGGAAGAATGCTAAGTGCTAACTTGGTTTGCCTGCACTACCCCTACCCCTACCCCTACCACTACCACTACCACTACCACTACCACTACCACTACCACTACCACTACCACTACCACTACCACTACCCCAACCCCTAGTCTTACCCCTACCCCTACCACTACCACTACCACTACCACAACCCAAACCCCTACTCTTACCGCTACCCCTACCCCTTTTTCAAATAGGTCCAGTAGTTTCGGAGCCTATTCAATGCAAACAAACAAACAATAAAAATTTTCCTCTTTATAATATTAGTATTATTCCTTTAGTCTGAGGTTAGTACTTATAGACAAAAAATGTTTCTACCTATGTTCGTTATAGACTTTGAAACCATCTAACTGATGTGCCCCAAACCCGTTTCATTTGAAAGACAATAACGCAAAAATGGTTTAAAAAAAAATTAAAAACTAAAACAAAAAAAAAATCCCATACAAAAATTTTCAAATTCAAATTTTCCGACTGTTACTTCCAGAGATTTGAGCGTTCAAACAAACTCTTCAGCTTTATTATTAGTATAGATATTTTATCTGGGTCTCCTACAATATCTCTAAAATGTTTTGATATAATTTTAGAATATATAGGTACATAAGATATAACATTACATGCTATAATTATTCATTTGCTATAATTTTTTTTAAACCTAAAATCGATTTCTGTAATTTTCAAAATCACTATTATCAAAATATATAAAATTAAATTCTATAATTATTCATTTGCTATAATTTTTTTTTATCCTAAAATCGATTTCTGTAATTTTTAAAATCACTATTATCAAAATATATAAAATTACATTCAATAATTATTTATTTGCTATAATTTTTCTTTTGTCTAAAATCGATATCCGTAATTTTCAAAATCACTATTATCAAAATATATAACATTAAATGATCTAATTTATAATTTGCTATAATTTTCGTTTTATCTAAAATTGTTTTCTATAATTTTCAAGATGTCTAAATTATTAAAAGGTACAACATTTAATTATGTAATGATTAATTTGCTATATTTTTTCCAGTTTATTTGCGAAATATTTATTAATATATAAAAATCTTCCTTACTTATTATAAATAATATATATATATAGGTATCATATCCGTTATCAACAAGTGATGGTTGTTTAGTTATTTATGAGTTTCTGGCGCTTCGCCGTCCGCTGCTGCGGAACGCTCGCTTCGCTCGCTCGTCTCGCGCTCTGTTTTAGCACTATTCGAACCACGCTCGTCGCTTCGCTCCTCGCTAACCTATTTTTATTTACAAATTAGGGGAATAGAAATAGAAAATTACTGCAAAAGACATTAACAAAATCTACTGTAAATTTTAATAATAGTACTTATTTACATTGATTACATTATAGAAAATTATTTTTTATGATTATATATTTGTAAATGTAAATAGAATGAAGTTATACGTTTAATAATATAGTGAGTACACTTATTTTAACAATCCATTAGAGCAAATGATATTATAGATTAATAAATTTATAGAAATTGAATTTATATATTTAGAAAATTATAATAAATGCAATTATAGAAAAGTAACCATTAGTGCAACTGAAATTAGAGATTATAAAAATTATAAGACATGATATTATATATTTTCAAAATTATAGTAACAGCAATTATAGAAAAGTAGCCATTAGTGCAATTGAAAATAGACATTATAAAAATTATAGGACTTGAAATTATATATTTTGAAAATTATGGCAACTGCAATTATAGAAAACAATACGTTATAGGAATTAATATTATAGATTTAAAAAAATATATCAAACAAATTTATAGATTTTTAAAATTACAGGAGCTAAATTTATAGAAAATGAATATTTATAGCAACTAAAATTATAGCTTCTGAAATTATATATTTTATTTTAGAGCATTTGAGAGGATACCATTTTATCTACGTACAGATATTCCTAATACAATGCGTACGAAGTCGCAGCCAACCGCTAGTCTATACTAATATTATAAAGAGGAAAGATATGTATTTTTGTATGTTTGTTACGAATAAACCCAAAAACTACTGGACGGATTTCGATCATTCTTTCACCATTAGAATGCTACATTATCCCTGAGTAACATAGGCTATATACCATCACGGCATGACGACGGGAATGGGATGGGCAGAGGTGAACATAACCAAAGCTATGTATGAAATGTATATTTGCCAATGCCAACATTCTGAAATAGACACGTACGAAGTCGTGGGAAACAGGGGTAGGGGTAGGGGTAGGCGTAGAGGTAGGGGTAGGGATAGGGGTAGGGGTAGGGGTAGGGGTAGGGGTAGGGGTAGGGGTATGGGTAGGGGTAGGAGTAGGGGTAGGGGTAGGGGTAGGGGTAGGGGTGGGTGTAGGGGTGGGGGTAGGGGTGGGGGTAGGGGTGGGGGTGGGGGTAGTGTAGGCAAGCCATTATCTATGAGTATATAAAATATCCACGGGCGAAGCCGGGGGCGGACAGCTAGTAACATATATAAATGAAATAAAAAAATGTTAATATTTGTAATAATTACACTCAAGTCGTAGTGTTACATTGCAACACTATTTGTAACATACCTAATAATAGATTAAAAACTATATGAAACAATCATAAATTAAAATACTAGATGACGAAAACTTCGCACCGTTAGTTCAACTGATCTCCAACAGATGGCGTCTTTTACAAAATAAATAAACTTCTTAAAAACATAGAGAAGATACATTATTTTTTATTTGTTTGTCTATTTTTCGTCATTAGAGGGAAAAATAATCTTCAAAATGGCGTATCAAATTTTAAATTTGATACAGTATATAGGGAGATATGGATACCGACAAAAAATACCTTTGAGAAATAACATATAGGGAAAAAATATTTTGTTTGGCAAAGTTGGAGTCTGACCATATAAGGCAGTTAGCATAATAATTACCAAATAATTCAATTATTATGTTTTTCGTCTCTTTCTCATTCCTGAAAAAAATACTTATAGTTTAACATATCGTAATACAATTTTATTTATGATAAATAATAATAGTATTACATACCTGGAAACATAGTTTAGATGTTACTTACTTTGAAAAATATCACACAATTCTCGTTAACTTTATAAATTCAACACAATATCAATAAAAAAGGACGTCATATATGCTTGTTCGCAAATTCTGTCGGTAAAGTGTAGTAGATACAGTTTCGATTGCCACCAAGAGATACAATTGCACATCAATATCAATTACATACGCTGCAAAAAATTAGGACAATGTGGGCAACAAGGGTTGGTGGGGGGGGGGGGGGGGTGTTGGGGCGGGAGGGGGGATTGTAATAGATAATGAGCATACACAGACCTTTTAAAAGTCCAAGCAGTCGTTAAATATTAATTGATAAGGATTTTCAACAATTTTTTGCAGCGTATGGAATTATTGGTATTTTCATGAGGTTTAGGGGGTGGCTAAATAGGGGTTAATTTAATCGAAATCGTTAGGATTAGTACAGTATAAATTTCGAATGCCATCCGATTTGAACAATTTTTATTATTTTTTTTTAATTATAATAATTGTTGAAACAATCGAAAAAAGTGTTTTTCGGCGACTTTGAGGGGTTGTTTCTCCGAAACTGCCCATCAGGATCGGATGGCAATTTTTTCCCAACGTTTGGTGGTGTCAATAAGTATGCTCACTAATTTTGAAGCGGTTGTCTTTTCACTTTTTTTTTTTACTGGCTAGTGCAAGAACGGACCGCGTGTTTCGGCTGGCAAAAAAAAATTATTATATAATTAGGGTATTTCCTTTAATGCTACCGCATTTTTATCCGGTTGCCTTTTCAAAAAAAATTCGATTTTGCCCCTCCCCCATATCGCCGCCCCTGTCCATTTTGGGTCACTTTGGCCGCTACCAGGGGACTCTGTACCACTCAAAGGCCCAGATAACCACTCGCCATCCGGTTGCCTGTCGTGCTTTAAGTACGGAATTAGCATCTGTGACGAATTTAATAGTAATGGCTGTCAAAATGCAACTAAACTCATAGCCGACGCTATCGTCCCTACTGAACAACTAAGGAATTAAGAATGTCATAAATAAAACTTTGATGGCAGAGTTAGGTGTTTTCAATTTGCGAACGGATGCTATAACTACCGAATAGCCGTCGCTTGACTGGTTGTTTGTTAATAGCAAATTTATAGCTAAACTTACCTTGACACTCCCGTCTCAACAGCCAACCTCGACGTCTCGTACGGCGGTGGTCTTAGTAAATGGTGAACCTGTAATGAATTTGGAAGGTGTGAGGAAAGATCCCTGATGATGCTGTTCCCAGTGTGCTAGGAAAATCAGGAGCGCACCTTAGTTACAGCTCCAACAGACAGTACGCTACTCCTAATTATTTTCTAATTAGATTTAGAACACGTAGAATACTTTCTGTAATACCCACTAATATTATATCCCTATTAATTATTATATATATATATTAATATAAATGCGAATGTAAGTTTGTTTGTTACGCTTTCACGCAAAAACTGCTTAACCGATCATCATGAAATTTTGCACATATATTCTTGGAGGTATTAGAAGTAACATAGGATACTTTTTATTATCACGGCATGACGACGGGAACGGGGTGGGCAGAGGTGAACATGACAAAAGCTATGTATGAAGTGTCAACATTTTGAATTTAGAAGTCGTGGGAAACAGCTATTTCTAATATGTTTATACTAGCTATCCACCCCGGCTTCGCGTGTGGACAATATTAAAATCTATCTAATATATAAAATTCTCCTGTCACAATGTTCGTTCCCATACTCCTCCGAAACGGCTTGACCGATCCTTATGAAATTTTGTATGCATATTCAGTAAGTCTGAGAATCGGCTACTATCTATTTTTCAAACCTCTAAGTGATAAGGGTAGGGGTAGGGGTAGGGCTAGGTGTAGGGGTAGGTGTAGGGGTAGGGGTAGTGGTAGGGGTAGGGGTAGGTGTAGGGGTAGGTGTAGTGGTAGGGGTAGGGGTAGGGGTAGGGGTAGGGGTAGGGGTAGTGGTAGGGTAAGGGTAGGGGTAGGGGTAGGGGTAGGGCTATTATAGGGTATATTTTATTTTGTTCGTAAATATCCACGGGCGAAGCCGGGGGCGGAATGCTAGTATATTATAAAGGCAGAAGTGTGTCTGTTCTTACGGTTCTGTACCCAAAGGATTTACTTTTATACTTAATTACTAAGGCTCCACTGTCCGTCCGTCCGTTAGCCTGTCACAGGCCTGTATCTTTTAAACCGTAATAACACAGGTAATAGGCAGATACTTGAAATATTCTACTGAAATATATAACTATGGCCGCTATCTCAACAAATAATAAAAATAAAATTAAGTTAAAAATTAATACAAGAATCGTGTGCGAGTCCGATTCGCACTTGGCCGGTTTTTTTCCTTTCATGTCAAACCAGAGCAACGGATGATAGTTGGAGGGCAACGAAATATTGACGTAGGCTTCATTTTATACCCGAAATATTTTGGAATTCTATCCACAAATATATACAAAGCCAGATTTGTGGAAGACAATCATCACTACATATTATTATAAGAGTTATAATTAAAAAATTATAATTGACGTATTACTTATTTTTTATTACTTTTTTTAATATAAATAAATATAATTACTGGTGAGTAACAGTGTCCACTTTTGCCATTTTTCCATATCAAACAGAATATATGGCAGTCTGATATGTCACAGAAATCTGTTATTTTTATAAGAAGAGCGTACGTGTCATTTAAAACATATGTTCTTAAAGAAATGTATTATTCAGTATAATATTGTTCTTAGTATACCTAGCTACGTATATACAGATAGGTACTCACCATTGTGTAATGCTTCTAGCGTTGGTTTTGTTGTCAACTTGGATCTCAAAGTCTGCAGTAGATGTTCACTACCATATACACCTGTAATGTTATTATTACAATTAATATAATCACAAAGTTTGATATTCATATTTATTTATGATTCACGGCTGCAAACTATACACACACGACCTATATACCTACCTTGCGGTGTGGCCAGAGACACCAATGGCAGCGTCTACATTTTGCCAGTTGTCCATATTAAACAGAACATATGGCAGTTTGTTGCTGCACTTAATTGACCTAGATGTGTCACAGAAATCTATTATTTTTATAAGAAGTGCGGACGTGTCATTTAAAGCATATATTCTTAAAGAAATGTATTATTCAGTATAATATTGTTCTTAGTATACCTAGCTACGTATATACAGATAGGTACTCACCATTGTGTAATGCTTCTAGCGTTGGTTTTGTTGTCAACTTGGATCTCAAAGTCTGCAGTAGATGTTCACTACCATATACACCTGTAATGTTATTATTACAATTAATATAATCACAAAGTTTGATATTCATATTTATTTATGATTCACGGCTGCAAACTATACACACACGACCTATATACCTACCTTGCGGTGTGGCCAGAGACACCAATAGCAGCGTCTACATTTTGCCAGTTGTCCATATTAAACAGAACATATGGCAGTTTGTTGCTGCACTTAATTGACCTAGATGTGTCACAGAAATCTATTATTTTTATAAGAAGTGCGGACGTGTCATTTAAAGCATATATTCTTAAAGAAATGTATTATTCAGTATAATATTGTTCTTAGTATACCTAGCTACGTATATACAGATAGGTACTCACCATTGTGTAATGCTTCTAGCGTGGTTTTGTTGTCAACTTGGATCTCAAAGTCTGCAGTAGATGTTCACTACCATATACACCTGTAATGTTATTATTACAATTAATATAATCACAAAGTTTGATATTCATATTTATTTATGATTCACGGCTGCAAACTATACACACACGACCTATATACCTACCTTGCGGTGTGGCCAGAGACACCAATGGCAGCGTCTACATTTTGCCAGTTGTCCATATTAAACAGAACATATGGCAGTTTGTTGCTGCACTTAATTGACCTAGATGTGTCACAGAAATCTATTATTTTTATAAGAAGTGCGGACGTGTCATTTAAAGCATATATTCTTAAAGAAATGTATTATTCAGTATAATATTGTTCTTAGTATACCTAGCTACGTATATACAGATAGGTACTCACCATTGTGTAATGCTTCTAGCGTTGGTTTTGTTGTCAACTTGGATCTCAAAGTCTGCAGTAGATGTTCACTACCATATACACCTGTAATGTTATTATTACAATTAATATAATCACAAAGTTTGATATTCATATTTATTTATGATTCACGGCTGCAAACTATACACACACGACCTATATACCTACCTTGCGGTGTGGCCAGAGACACCAATAGCAGCGTCTACATTTTGCCAGTTGTCCATATTAAACAGAACATATGGCAGTTTGTTGCTGCACTTAATTGACCTAGATGTGTCACAGAAATCTATTATTTTTATAAGAAGTGCGGACGTGTCATTTAAAGCATATATTCTTAAAGAAATGTATTATTCAGTATAATATTGTTCTTAGTATACCTAGCTACGTATATACAGATAGGTACTCACCATTGTGTAATGCTTCTAGCGTTGGTTTTGTTGTCAACTTGGATCTCAAAGTCTGCAGTAGATGTTCACTACCATATACACCTGTAATGTTATTATTACAATTAATATAATCACAAAGTTTGATATTCATATTTATTTATGATTCACGGCTGCAAACTATACACACACGACCTATATACCTACCTTGCGGTGTGGCCAGAGACACCAATAGCAGCGTCTACATTTTGCCAGTTGTCCATATTAAACAGAACATATGGCAGTTTGTTGCTGCACTTAATTGACCTAGATGTGTCACAGAAATCTATTATTTTTATAAGAAGTGCGGACGTGTCATTTAAAGCATATATTCTTAAAGAAATGTATTATTCAGTATAATATTGTTCTTAGTATACCTAGCTACGTATATACAGATAGGTACTCACCATTGTGTAATGCTTCTAGCGTGGTTTTGTTGTCAACTTGGATCTCAAAGTCTGCAGTAGATGTTCACTACCATATACACCTGTAATGTTATTATTACAATTAATATAATCACAAAGTTTGATATTCATATTTATTTATGATTCACGGCTGCAAACTATACACACACGACCTATATACCTACCTTGCGGTGTGGCCAGAGACACCAATGGCAGCGTCTACATTTTGCCAGTTGTCCATATTAAACAGAACATATGGCAGTTTGTTGCTGCACTTAATTGACCTAGATGTGTCACAGAAATCTATTATTTTTATAAGAAGTGCGGACGTGTCATTTAAAGCATATATTCTTAAAGAAATGTATTATTCAGTATAATATTGTTCTTAGTATACCTAGCTACGTATATACAGATAGGTACTCACCATTGTGTAATGCTTCTAGCGTTGGTTTTGTTGTCAACTTGGATCTCAAAGTCTGCAGTAGATGTTCACTACCATATACACCTGTAATGTTATTATTACAATTAATATAATCACAAAGTTTGATATTCATATTTATTTATGATTCACGGCTGCAAACTATACACACACGACCTATATACCTACCTTGCGGTGTGGCCAGAGACACCAATAGCAGCGTCTACATTTTGCCAGTTGTCCATATTAAACAGAACATATGGCAGTTTGTTGCTGCACTTAATTGACCTAGATGTGTCACAGAAATCTATTATTTTTATAAGAAGTGCGGACGTGTCATTTAAAGCATATATTCTTAAAGAAATGTATTATTCAGTATAATATTGTTCTTAGTATACCTAGCTACGTATATACAGATAGGTACTCACCATTGTGTAATGCTTCTAGCGTGGTTTTGTTGTCAACTTGGATCTCAAAGTCTGCAGTAGATGTTCACTACCATATACACCTGTAATGTTATTATTACAATTAATATAATCACAAAGTTTGATATTCATATTTATTTATGATTCACGGCTGCAAACTATACACACACGACCTATATACCTACCTTGCGGTGTGGCCAGAGACACCAATGGCAGCGTCTACATTTTGCCAGTTGTCCATATTAAACAGAACATATGGCAGTTTGTTGCTGCACTTAATTGACCTAGATGTGTCACAGAAATCTATTATTTTTATAAGAAGTGCGGACGTGTCATTTAAAGCATATATTCTTAAAGAAATGTATTATTCAGTATAATATTGTTCTTAGTATACCTAGCTACGTATATACAGATAGGTACTCACCATTGTGTAATGCTTCTAGCGTTGGTTTTGTTGTCAACTTGGATCTCAAAGTCTGCAGTAGATGTTCACTACCATATACACCTGTAATGTTATTATTACAATTAATATAATCACAAAGTTTGATATTCATATTTATTTATGATTCACGGCTGCAAACTATACACACACGACCTATATACCTACCTTGCGGTGTGGCCAGAGACACCAATAGCAGCGTCTACATTTTGCCAGTTGTCCATATTAAACAGAACATATGGCAGTTTGTTGCTGCACTTAATTGACCTAGATGTGTCACAGAAATCTATTATTTTTATAAGAAGTGCGGACGTGTCATTTAAAGCATATATTCTTAAAGAAATGTATTATTAAGTATAATATTGTTCTCAGTATACCTAGCTACGTATACAGATAGGTACTCACCACTATGTAATGCTTCTAGCGTTGGTTTTGTTGTCAACTTGGATCTCAAAGTCTGCAGTAGATGTTCACTACCATAATTATACACCTGTAATGTTATTATTACAATTAATATAATCACAAAGTTTGATATTCATATTTATTTATGATTCACGGCTGCAAACTATACACACACGACCTATATACCTACCTTGCGGTGTGGCCAGAGACACCAATAGCAGCGTCTACATTTTGCCAGTTGTCCATATTAAACAGAACATATGGCAGTTTGTTGCTGCACTTAATTGACCTAGATGTGTCACAGAAATCTATTATTTTTATAAGAAGTGCGGACGTGTCATTTAAAGCATATATTCTTAAAGAAATGTATTATTCAGTATAATATTGTTCTTAGTATACCTAGCTACGTATATACATATAGGTACTCACCATTGTGTAATGCTTCTAGCGTTGGTTTTGTTGTCAACTTGGATCTCAAAGTCTGCAGTAGATGTTCACTACCATATACACCTGTAATGTTATTATTACAATTAATATAATCACAAAGTTTGATATTCATATTTATTTATGATTCACGGCTGCAAACTATACACACACGACCTATATACCTACCTTGCGGTGTGGCCAGAGACACCAATAGCAGCGTCTACATTTTGCCAGTTGTCCATATTAAACAGAACATATGGCAGTTTGTTGCTGCACTTAATTGACCTAGATGTGTCACAGAAATCTATTATTTTTATAAGAAGTGCGGACGTGTCATTTAAAGCATATATTCTTAAAGAAATGTATTATTCAGTATAATATTGTTCTTAGTATACCTAGCTACGTATATACAGATAGGTACTCACCATTGTGTAATGCTTCTAGCGTGGTTTTGTTGTCAACTTGGATCTCAAAGTCTGCAGTAGATGTTCACTACCATATACACCTGTAATGTTATTATTACAATTAATATAATCACAAAGTTTGATATTCATATTTATTTATGATTCACGGCTGCAAACTATACACACACGACCTATATACCTACCTTGCGGTGTGGCCAGAGACACCAATGGCAGCGTCTACATTTTGCCAGTTGTCCATATTAAACAGAACATATGGCAGTTTGTTGCTGCACTTAATTGACCTAGATGTGTCACAGAAATCTATTATTTTTATAAGAAGTGCGGACGTGTCATTTAAAGCATATATTCTTAAAGAAATGTATTATTCAGTATAATATTGTTCTTAGTATACCTAGCTACGTATATACAGATAGGTACTCACCATTGTGTAATGCTTCTAGCGTTGGTTTTGTTGTCAACTTGGATCTCAAAGTCTGCAGTAGATGTTCACTACCATATACACCTGTAATGTTATTATTACAATTAATATAATCACAAAGTTTGATATTCATATTTATTTATGATTCACGGCTGCAAACTATACACACACGACCTATATACCTACCTTGCGGTGTGGCCAGAGACACCAATAGCAGCGTCTACATTTTGCCAGTTGTCCATATTAAACAGAACATATGGCAGTTTGTTGCTGCACTTAATTGACCTAGATGTGTCACAGAAATCTATTATTTTTATAAGAAGTGCGGACGTGTCATTTAAAGCATATATTCTTAAAGAAATGTATTATTAAGTATAATATTGTTCTCAGTATACCTAGCTACGTATACAGATAGGTACTCACCACTATGTAATGCTTCTAGCGTTGGTTTTGTTGTCAACTTGGATCTCAAAGTCTGCAGTAGATGTTCACTACCATAATTATACACCTGTAATGTTATTATTACAATTAATATAATCACAAAGTTTGATATTCATATTTATTTATGATTCACGGCTGCAAACTATACACACACGACCTATATACCTACCTTGCGGTGTGGCCAGAGACACCAATAGCAGCGTCTACATTTTGCCAGTTGTCCATATTAAACAGAACATATGGCAGTTTGTTGCTGCACTTAATTGACCTAGATGTGTCACAGAAATCTATTATTTTTATAAGAAGTGCGGACGTGTCATTTAAAGCATATATTCTTAAAGAAATGTATTATTCAGTATAATATTGTTCTTAGTATACCTAGCTACGTATATACATATAGGTACTCACCATTGTGTAATGCTTCTAGCGTTGGTTTTGTTGTCAACTTGGATCTCAAAGTCTGCAGTAGATGTTCACTACCATATACACCTGTAATGTTATTATTACAATTAATATAATCACAAAGTTTGATATTCATATTTATTTATGATTCACGGCTGCAAACTATACACACACGACCTATATACCTACCTTGCGGTGTGGCCAGAGACACCAATAGCAGCGTCTACATTTTGCCAGTTGTCCATATTAAACAGAACATATGGCAGTTTGTTGCTGCACTTAATTGACCTAGATGTGTCACAGAAATCTATTATTTTTATAAGAAGTGCGGACGTGTCATTTAAAGCATATATTCTTAAAGAAATGTATTATTCAGTATAATATTGTTCTTAGTATACCTAGCTACGTATATACATATAGGTACTCACCATTGTGTAATGCTTCTAGCGTTGGTTTTGTTGTCAACTTGGATCTCAAAGTCTGCAGTAGATGTTCACTACCATATACACCTGTAATGTTATTATTACAATTAATATAATCACAAAGTTTGATATTCATATTTATTTATGATTCACGGCTGCAAACTATACACACACGACCTATATACCTACCTTGCGGTGTGGCCAGAGACACCAATGGCAGCGTCTACATTTTGC
This sequence comes from Nemapogon koenigi, assembly GCA_963924495.1. Taxonomy (NCBI): domain Eukaryota; kingdom Metazoa; phylum Arthropoda; class Insecta; order Lepidoptera; family Tineidae; genus Nemapogon; species Nemapogon koenigi. Next base: position 25,997,806 of record OZ004629.1, read on the forward strand.
CAGTTGTCCATATTAAACAGAACATATGGCAGTTTGTTGCTGCACTTAATTGACCTAGATGTGTCACAGAAATCTATTATTTTTATAAGAAGTGCGGACGTGTCATTTAAAGCATATATTCTTAAAGAAATGTATTATTAAGTATAATATTGTTCTCAGTATACCTAGCTACGTATACAGATAGGTACTCACCACTATGTAATGCTTCTAGCGTTGGTTTTGTTGTCAACTTGGATCTCAAAGTCTGCAGTAGATGTTCACTACCATAATTATACACCTGTAACGTTATTAATACAATTAATATAATTACAAAGTTTTTATTTTCATATTTGTTTATGCTTCACGGCTGCATATTGTACACACACGACCTATATACCTTGCGGTGTGGTCAGAGACACCAATAGCAGCGTCTACATTTTGCCAGTTGTCCAAATTAAACAGAACATATGGCAGTTTGTTGCTGAACTTAATTGACCTACATGTGTCACAGGAATCTGTTATTTTTATAAGAAGTGCGGACGCCAGCTTAATATGTCCTTCGAAGCAGAAAAAGTCGATTATTGCACATATTACAACAGAAAATAGATGCTTATAACACAATGTCGATTGAATCAATGAAACAAAATATAAGGGTCCGTAAAAGCGCCGCGCACCAATTTTGGATAAGCATTAATATTTTGTATATTTTTCGCTTTACTAATTGTCCTACAGCGACAACGTCCATTAAATAGAGTTAGAATCCAAGTTTGAACAAAAACACGTGGCCAAAAATTTAAGGTTACCTAATTTTTAAAAATAATTTAAAAATTCTTATAGGAACTTAATAAGATAACATTTAAATACCCTAGAATTCAGAATAAATGGAAATGTGGCTCCTACAGACGGACACGTGGACTGACGTGACAAAATTAAATGTGCTCACACTGCTCACTTTTCTGCTACTGCAGTGTGCACGCTATAAATTGTGATAAAACCTACTAAAATGTTCCCAGATATATAATTATGATGAGATTAAATGAAAAATAGGAACTTACTTGAGTATTAGACGCCATGTGGAGCAGCATATATGGTATGTCTTCACACTCCAACTTAGTCCAAGTGTTCCTGAAATATATAAAATACAATACATTAGGGGATGGAATACAATTATTACCTTATTACAAGATATAAAAACTTCCCTATACTTACACAAAACTCTTCTATACAAACAGGACGGTTCACGGCAGCCATTTTGTTAGCCACAAGGAGGTAGCTCGATGACGCTAATTACACACACGTCTAATTACTTCAAGTAACGCTGTGAAACAATAGATGTATAGGTGTAGGAGGGAAGGTGCTATAAGTGGGGAGGGAGGTGAGGTGGGGTGGGGTATTGCAACGATGTGTATGTGTGTGTTAGAATGTTCTATAACATTATTTATAATACTATGTTTTTAGTCCGGATGCGCGTGCGTTGATTTTAAAATTAATTTGTTTTAATATAGGTACCTCTTTTATACATATATGACTATTGAGTTTCTAAAATTAACTGGCCAATCAGGAATCTTAAGATTTGATATAAAAGAAACAAATATTTCGAATTTTTGAAGTTGAAGTTTTGTAAATGTTAAGATTTAGCAATGACAATTGGTAAAAGTTGAATTTAGGAATAAAACAAGGTATTGTAAACAGAAGTTGCTTAATAAAAATAATAGGAGAACGAAATGTAATCAATGGGTAATAGGAAGGTAATCAATGCCGGGTAACCACATAGCACGAGTAGCAAATACTACGGGCGGGCCCCAGGCCTCTATTAGGGGCCCCGCGTCTGGGCAAAAAAATTCATGGACTTTCCTTTTATTATATTGTAACTAATAAATTTATTTTAGAGCTACCGATCAAGTTTTTCTCGAAAATCGGTTTATAATTTTAGGTCTTAATGATTAGCTCAAAATATTCTACAAATCACCGTCCCTCCCTTGTTTTCTAAATCCTCAAATTACTGAAAAACTGCAGGATTTTTCGACAATAAAAAAATTATGAAAATAGATGTTTACGTGAGAAGGCCTTTTGTTTGATCTATATAGTATAAAAAGTACTGACATGTCGTCAGTGCGAAGTGGGAGTAGAATCCGGGGCATTGCGGGGGCTGGATAGGTCACCAATATAGAGATGAAAAAATACACAACAATCCAACGTAGCATATGGCTGAAAAGTCTTTCCTCTTCAGATATATGTCTTATAATTTCACAAAATCAGTACGCTCACAAATAATTCGATTCATTGCATATCGCAAAATAGGTCTTAAAATTTTACTAAATCGCACAAAGTGTTGTTACACTTTCATGGCCTTTATACCTTGCGCTGTGGCCAGAGGCACCAGTAACAGTGTCCACTTTTTGCCAGTTGTCCATATTGAACAGAACAGGTGGCAAGCCTGTTGCTGCACTTAATGGACCTAGACGTGTCACTTCTTTAACAGACGTACGTAACTGTTATTTTTTTAGATATGTAGACCCGGACTTGGCTGCCTAAAATAATATGATATTTATTTTAGTGAAAAAATATAGATTTATCTAGATTTCTTTTCATATCTAGTACCCATAGATCATCTAGATTTCAAATACCAACAGGCAGCTTCTAAAATTGTGAATTAAATTTCGTTGCAAAGACGACAGCAGTCACTATTTTACTGGCATATAAGAAAACTTATTTCAATTAAATTGTCGCTATTATCTCCATATCTGCGTCAATAGAATTATCAGTAGATCGTCATGGTCCCCTCAACTTTTGCTACGGGCACCGCGCTTGCTTTATCCGGCGGCACTCACTGCGTACTTAGATAATTATATAAAAATCATTGCTGATTTTAACAGAATGTAATGAAATTAACGTAAACAAAATATGATATGATTGGTCCATGTTATATTCGTAAATGTTCCCGGTGGATCAACCTATCTATCTACCGCAACAAAATCCGTTCAGTAGTTTTTGCGTACATGGAGCACAGACAGACAGACGCGGCGATGGACTTTGTTTTATTATAATATGTAGTGATTGATAGTGAAGTATTGATTTAATTGATGGTTTCTTAGACCATTAGAACTTTAACTTCTCCACCCGCCATATTCTACTATTATCTACTCGTATGTCTATGTAATTAAAAAAATGAATACAAAACCATTTAACTATGAGGGCGTAAAAGACAGATAATCTAATAATTAAGTTTATAAAAAAAATATATCTACGACTGATCATCTTCTCTAGTGACAAGCGGGGAAATGCAGCCACTAATTATTGCCATTATTCCACGCGGATCTGGCTTATTTAGTTATTTTTTATATTTAAATTATATATGAAAATAATGAAGTAAACAAACAGGCAACATTTTATATTAGCAAGTATAGGTAAGTACCTGAAAGAAAATTGAGCTTACTAAGAGTTATTCGATGCCCCGACTTCATGTCGCCTCGCCGGTAGCGTCGCTGCCAATTCTTGGAATCGTGCTTGTTAGTTGAAATGGTAGATAGTTACTATGTATATCGGTCTCGCTCTGTTTTTTGTAAGACAATGGTTTATACGGGATGGATAGAGCAGTAATAATAACATATTTGAGACACTGTTTTAAGTGGGTTTGTACATGAGTACAAATTTTAATGTATCTACATTTAGGGTTGCCTCCTCATAAAGTAGGACATGGTTATGATTATAAATTAACGCTTGTTAGTCGTGTGTCCACGATTTGTCCGGTTTTTGTAGAAATTGACAAGTCGTACACCACAATACCCGTGCCGTTTTTAACAAACTTTTAATAGTTGATTGTTGACCAAGGGAAGAAAGTGGCCAATTAACAACAAGTGTGCAATATAAAACGAACGAGTGTCATAAATAATGCTCTATAATACTTCTATGAGGAAAATTTTATAAATTTCAATAAGCAACACACGCGCCGTTTTCCCTTTTTAGAACAGAAGCTACAGAAAAAAGTACCTTAGTACTGAAAAAATATCTTCTGATGACATTTACAGAAACATCTATACAAAGCTATACATGAACGCCTTCAGAATATGTGACAGATTTTCATTAAAAAAATCCAGATAACTTCCAGCATTAAAATATTATTGTGTTCGTTATACCTATTACATCAAAGAAGGGCTTTGAATAAGAGAGGAAAGGACTCCTGATAATTTTATAAAGAATATAATAATATTATAAACAGGTGAAATTTGTTTATTTTTATTTTTGTTTGTAGAATAAACTTAAAAACCGATTCTAAAAAGTATTTCACTAATGGAAAGCTACGATGTTTATATTGTTCGAATATATCCACGGGCGGAGCCGGAGGCGGAAACTGTAGTAAAGAATATTATTGAAGAAAAAATTTAAGGGAAGAGAGGTAGGAGAAGACCAAGACGCAGTTACTTGTATCAAATTAAAAAAAAATTCTTGTCGTGTGAGAAAAGTGAAGAGTTTAAGAGTCTAGTCGTTGGAGTAATCTGTAATCACCACTTCGTTCTCAATTTGACATCCTGGTACGACACGAATAAGGAAAAAGGTCTTTGTGTAAAAAAAATAATTATATGTTTTTATTATAATTAAGTACAACCAAAATAAAAAACAATAAAAATCTTCTTCACGGGTTGCCTTACAGCTTCTGAAAAAGAAGAAGAAGAAGAAGATAAAAAAATAAGAAACAACCGATTTTAACGTTTTTTTCTTTCTTGACGGGTTGCCATACAGCTCCCGAAACCGTTTTACGGTCCCAGGGTACCCAGCGGAAGATTTTAAATATTTATTAATTTTGTTAGTTATTAATTTCATTTATTTGTAATTTTTTTTATAACTTTAAAACCACGCGACCGATCGTCTCATAAACGTCTTTCGATCGCCTTATTGATCGTCCAAATCGACCATTTCGTTCCAAAGATATCATAAAACAAGTAATTTTTAAATACGCTTATAACTATTTTTATGAATATTAAAACCTTAAATCAAATCTAAAGATTAAAAATAACTAAATAAACCAGGTCCGCGTGGAATAGTGGCAAGAATACTGGCTACGTTTCCCCGCTGAATCGTGATGCTGATTCGTTGAACGAGGAAGGAACCAGCCCTATTGTCACCAGAAGAGATGATCAGTCGAGGGGATACTAAAAGTTCTTATTTAATAATAATAAAAAAAATTACACATTTGCCTGATCACTTAAAAATCAATCAACCTATTTAAACGTTCCATTCGAATATTAAAATATTTCTTCAAGAATTGATGAATTTTTTGAATCGTGGTAACCCTAGGCATATTTCATCCAACTTAACGAGTGCGAAAAAATATCAAGACAGGCGGTGTTCAGAGAGCTGGCAACGGCGCTTTCAGACTGTTGGCGTCGCGTCGCATGAAAAAGCTAAAGTTGGCAACGTAGCTATCAAACGTGGACGCTACGCCACAGTGCGTGGCAGCGGAAACGGATATTAATGAAAATCGACTTCACTCTAAACTAACTTGCTATCCAACGAGACACTTGTGGTCTATGGTGTGGTGTCTATGACTGATATACGACAATATTTCTGATGCGTTTTCAGAGTCGTTTCTATTATTACTACGAGTATGTTTATCAAGGATTTTCTACCAATTTTATTTATTTATTTGGTACAAAGTCGTTGATCATATCATTAATAGCGCCATAGACCATAGGTGTCTCAAGGAACCGGAAATGAATGAAAATCAACTTCACTCCAAACTTCAATCAAACAACGCTGAATATTATACGCATCATAAATCATTTTTATGGTTCTGTACTCAAATGTAAGTCCGTATGTCACGAGATTTTATGTAGGCTATTTTTGGTATAATAATTATAGAAATACATTTATGTAAACTGCCATAGAAGTATGTGGTCACATTATAATTATGATTATTAAAATTATGTCGAATACTCCATTATGTGGCATTTTGTTGAATTCATGAACCAACCCAAGCGGTGACAAAAGGTTACGTCATGATATCTTTTTATATAACAAAAAAACTATAAATGCAGATAAATTATACACATCACACACCTTCACGGCCTCATACCTTGCGGTGTGGCCAGTTTCCACTTTTTGCCAGTGGCATAGATGTGTCATTTTTTAACAGAAGTAAATATGTGTTATTTTTAGAAGATGTGCGGACGTTAGATATATGAAGTATAAACCGCCATCGAGATGAAGTAGGTATGCGGGACGAAAAGTGTGTGGTCAGTTTCCATTTTGAATTCAGAACAGTTTGGCGTCAAGAGGAGTATTATATACTAGCAGTTGCCCTCAACTTCGTACGCGTTTATTAAGAATACCACATTTACACCCCATTTCACTCAATTATGAGGTGGTTTTAAGAAAAAATCTTTCTTAGTGTACCTCTACACCCCGCTAAGGAATATATTCTAATTTTCATATTTATATTAGAGCTGGGTCGTTTCGTATTTTACGTGAAACGGAACGTAACCCGTTTTATAAATCGACAAACTGCTTCGAAAAGCAGTGCCAAAAGAAACGGTTTTTTATTCCTAAGGCGTAAATCGTACATACTATATTCATTCATTAAAAAAACCCGTTGATTCGACAGTCTGTACAATATCAGTCTAATATATACTATACAGCGTTATGGTCCATTTTAAAAGAACAGCAAACCAGTTTCTTTTTCAAAACCGCCTCGGAAATATTTTTGGTAGAATTTTATTTTTATAGTTAGCATACATAGGACCCCCCGCTACATCTTTTATTTTGACCAGAATGAGGAAACTTAGAACAACTATTTTAGCTATTTATTGTTTGCATAGAAACTACTGTCATCGGTGATGAAAAAGGAATGCATGGCCCGAGAATGTCCATCACTAGAATGCCGAGCAAACTGCTGGGTAGGCCATTATGCTGTTGGACACACTCGGGCCGTGCATTCCTTCCCTGCCTGGCCCTGTATGGATTCGTCGGTTTGGCCTTTGAGTCGGAACGAAAGATGTCGCGGTTCTAAATATGATAACACGGAACCCCAAAGTATGTGTTATGCGTGCATGTATCTAATTTATACTAATATTATAAAGATGTACAGTTTATAAGATTTGATGTAGTGGTAATCTCTGAAACTACAGAATCGATTTTAAAAATTATTTGGTTGTACCTACAGTTGAATCGCCGAAACATGTTTTTTTTTAAAACTGATTTTCCTTCTGGCATAAAAGCGTTCGCTCGTTACATTACAAAAATCTGATTCTTGAAACGGTTAGTCAAAAAAATATTTATCTATATATATCTTCAGTAGTTTATAGGCTGTGTTGATTTGTCAGTCAGTCAGTTTATTATATTCGTTAGCAAAATTGAGTCTGCGTGAGTAGGTACCAACCTATGTAAATATTTATACGAAAATTATTTTTAGCAAGATCCTGTAATAGGTTTTTGATTTTGACATACCAGCAATTTTTATTTACCAACAAAAATAAGTTTGCAACTTAGTTTTACATAGGTAGGTACATATGCTCACGTCTTATTTACCTCAGGGTAACCAAAGACCAAAGATCGCCACGATTCTGGCACACCTCTTTGCTTTGTACAAATATTTTCATGTATGCTCTTATTTATATATATTTATATACCTAAATATATAAGGTATTATAATTATGTTTCCAGAGGTCCCAATTCTTTACTCCTTTTAATAACAGCTTAAAAAGTTTCAAATTAATTTTATTTCTGATTTAAATTAGGTTTTATATTATTTTTCAAATCAAATGTAATCTTATGATTGGAAAAAGTGCAGTACCTACCTACGAGTACTAGCTGAATTACGTTAAAAATATTTTGATTATTATTAATATTATTAAATGCTGTTCGTTGGAAAGCGCATCACTTGAGAACGGCTGGACCGATTTGGATAGTTTTTTAAATATTCCTAATAACCTAAAAACGTTTTAGGGAAAGATAAATTGGAAAAGTTGCCCGGAAAATTGGGAAATGTGGGAAGAACTGAAATTGCTTATTTCTATGGAAATTTTGTAGGAACTCAAGACCATAATAGAGGATGAAAGTTAATATGGGCTCCACGGGGGAAGCCGGAGCGGAAAGCTAGTTTCAATAATTTAAAATAATAATTATAAAACGACTCTACTGTGTTACTTTACCAAGAAAGTAGTTATAAACAAAACACATCTTTCTCACATCATTCTTGGAAATAATAGCAGCGCGAGAATTGTAATGAGAGATGGACTACACAGGTTTGCTAAATCATCGAAAAGCAGTCGTATCGTATTAGGGTAAATCCAGGATAGATGACCCGGTCGGATATGTGCCCCGAATTTTAAAACTCTAATCTTGAGTTATATTATAAATGCGAAAGTGTTTGTTTGTTTGTTTGTTGATTATTTGTATAGAGATAGTTGGAGGGTCTGAAAGTGACAAAGGATAGTTTCTACTCCCGAAGTCATTCGGGATAAAATATTAAGACAATTTTCAAAAATGGCAAAGCCGGAATTTTAGTAAAAATATAGTTTGTAGAATCAAAATTTTGGTGCATATGTGAATCAACCAACTTAAAAATTTCTTAATTTTGCGTGCGTAGTTTTTAATTGTGAAATCAATTATTGGCTGTAAATGGACTGTATAAAAGAAAAGGCACCGGTGTGGAAAATAAGTATACTATATAAAAAGGAAGAAAAACATTTAGCAAAAACTAGACAACTCTAACTTTAATAGAGGCCGAGATCCCTACTCTGATCAAACCTAAATATCTTGGAAATTGCTTACCTAATCTCCATTAAACATGTCTAGGAACACTTATGCAATGCAAAAAAACCGTAACAATATCGGTCAAGCCGTTTTGGAGATAAATAGTAACAGACATACAAAACAAACACACAAATGCATATAGCGTCTCCGTTCTGTCGTATGTCAAAACCAATTTAAACTTGCTAATTTCATTATGAAATGTTGTGTAATCATCATAATGAATAATATATTTATCTATTCAGAATTTACAGTACAGGTTCGCCTATTTGCCTCTTAATCTAAATGTCGATATACGTAACTGAGAGAACACGTAGTAATATGATGGCAAGGACTCGCTGCTCTCTTAAAAACTCTACTCCATTCTTAGATGATGCTTCTACAAACTTTAAAAGTTTAAACTAACTAAAAGTAGCTAAATTGGTTGGTAATAATTGTAAATTTTCGATAGGTCGTTAATTCTTGCACTTACCTTATTCTTTATCATTTCAACCTACTTCGACTTTGACCATATTCCAAGAATTCATAGCGAGCCCGACGTGAGGTCACGTATTATTGCCTGTATTGAAATGTAAAAAATGACGAATGTTTGTTTGTTTGTTTGAAAAAAAAAAACTCACTCGTACTTAGTTAAATGGTTTTAGATTTAAAGGAATTGCTCATACAAACCAAAGATAAAATATTCACATGCTAAGATCCTGGCACACCTCTTTCGCTTCATTCAACTCTTAGATTTGCATATTTCCTAAATTTTATTTTCTATACACATTTCGTAGTTATCTTGGCACCATTCTTTTCCATTTGATAAAACTTTTCAACGACCTCACCTCAACTGCAATACACCTGCTTCATTTCCATACCTTAGTTTAGGTATTCCTCTATTATGGATGTTTATTTAAGTCAAAATACATACATTATATTTTATAGCGATATGTGTTAAACTCAATTGTTCCAGTACTTCACAGTCAAAGTTAATGATGCATTCCGTCTTTTTTTCTTCCTTTTCAATGAACCTAAATCCTTTTGGTTGATGACTGGGGACCATCACGTATCTAGGAGGGGGTTTTGGGGTTCACCTCGAAATCCCGATTATTTGAAATTTTAGGTAAAACCCCCCTGAAATAAATTCCTTGATACTGATTGATGGAGATACCTATATATGATTAGGTAGTTCGTTTTTGCTTGAAAGGGCACAGACAGACAGACGTGGCGCGAGATTTTGTTTTATAATAGGTATGTAGGTAGTGATGCTGATGAAGCTAAAGGACTAAACTACTTACTTATGCTAAAAATATTAATTAGTAGTCAAAAAGAATCAAAACATAACTACTTAATATACCTTTTCACTCTTATTAATAAACTCGAAATAGCGACGTATTAACTAAACTGTATTTCGTCTCCGTCTAACAAATCTGCAATCCATTATGATAGACAAAGACGAAATACAGTTTAGTTAATACGTCGCTACTTCGACTTTATTAATAAGAGTGTTTAAGTATAGAGGATCTCTATTAGTACATTATTTATCTAGAGTGTTTTTTGTCGGTACCCATAATACCTACTTCATCAAAATAATAATGTTTGATACGCCACTTTGAAGAATATTTTCCTCTCTAATGACGAACAATAGATAATCAAACAAATAATGTTTCTTTTAAAATTAGACTAATTTATATATTTTGTAAAAGACGCCATCTGTTGGAGATCACTTGAACTAAAACGGTACAAAGAATATATTATTGTTCTTTGGAAATTGTTTTTTAAAGGAAAAATGGCATTGTTTGGTTTTCAGAACAAAATACAAAACAGTCTGCGGTTTAGAGCGGAAAACGTGTCTAATCGACACACACGCTCAAACACATACACACACTTTGATAGTAAAATACATTAGTAGATAACATTGTAACACATAATGAGGAGAAGGCGTGGCTTGTTAGTTAGAGAGCGCGTTCTCCTACAATTTCTTTGGTTGGACCGGTTTATAAATTCTTACACCAACATAAATACGCTTTGTTGATAATGTTAGTTAGACCAATGAATAGTTATGCGTAGATAACAATGTATACACTATATATAAGGCTGTTACTACTTTTCAAATAAAATAAATATTGTAATTAATTTTATGCAGCAAAAGTAGTATGTTTACTAGAAGTGGAAAAATAAACATGAACTTGGGTATATGTTGTTAATATGGGATATGGAGTAGGAATAAGAGGCATAAAAGTAAGATAAATACAGTGGAAATGCGGTCTTTATGTAGAATTACATATTTCCGCTCCGGTTACGCCTATATTTTTCAAATTTTTAGTTGGATCGATTGTTTCCAAAATCGTAGTAATAGTTTATTATAATATAAAAGAGAGAGTGACGAAAGCTTGGTATAGGTACTTTGTATCCCGGGCATTTATCGGTATAAATTATTACGTTATGTTAGCTTTTATTTGAATTTTCAGGTTGATCACGGCTTCGACTTCAGTGTCGTTGAAAAAAATACCGAAAAATTGGTAATTAATTATATATTTTCTTAGGTAGGTAAGTAACTGGTCGTTGCTATAGAGCGCTCTCAATGCAGAGCTAACCAGAAAACGCATGCGCATTGAATAGTATTAATAGCGTCATGTGTCAAAAAAAAAATACGCCACTTTCCGCACACGTCCTTCTGTCGCCATGATTTACCAATTTTGGTATAATTTCTTATTATCTGGAGATAGGATAATATTAATGGGAGCGATGACTCTGATTCCCTGGGAGCGAGGTCGGGCCCTTGTAGGTATGGGATGCTACGTGCGTGGACACATTAGCCCCGTCTCATCTCAGGCAATCAAAGCGGGAACTGCGGCGGAAATCGCAGAGTTTAACAAACGGCGCAAATATAGTTCAATTATTGAAAACTACAAATTTGTGCCGTTTGGTGTAGAAACTCTAGGTCCGTGGGGTTCAAATGCCAAAAATTTTATTAAAGATGTATCCCCTCGACTGATCATCTCTTTTGGTGACAAGAGGGCTGGCTCCTTCCTCGCTCAACGAATCAGCATCGTGATTCAGCGGGGAAATGCAGCCAGTATTCTTGCCACTATTCCACGCGGACCTGGTTTATTTAGTTATTTTTAATCTTTAGATTTGATTTAAGATTCTAATTTTATTTAATAAAAAAAATTCAGTAGAAAAAATAATAAAAAATAACACTAATTCAATGTTCTTATAAATTTTTCTTATATTGTCTTTTTAACTAACTTCACCAATCTTTTCTGGACCAAGAAGAAAAAGGGGATGACGTTAAATTATTATCCGTGGCCAGAACAAAATAAGATTGTATATTTAAAAAGAAAATTGGCCTAGAGTTTAAACAAGACTTATTGGCTTATATTATTATGAAGAGGCAGGTCGGTGGCACCATCAGTGTGGCGGTGGGCAGAGACTTTGGCAACAAAGTCCTCATTTAGTAAGTTCCACATATTTTACAGAACAAGCGGCAGTAAAAAGTGCCAAGTTATGTTTTAATCGACTTAAAGAAGTGACAATTTTTAATTCAAGTTCTGTTTAATATGGACAACTGCCAAAATGTTGACACTGCTACTGGTGTCTCTGGCCACACTTCAAGGTTTAAGGGCCGTGAATTGTTTCTTGCATATTTTTATATTTGCTTATAATAATCAGATTTGAGTTTACATTGTGTTTGTACCTACATTACAAAATTACAATGAAGCTGTACATTGTATTGTTATCAACATAAAAGTTCTCTGAATCGATCTACCTCGACGTCGAACAGATTCCAAGGAATTACAGAGACTTGACAATATCTTATCGCCTGTATTTAATTTCATTCATTTACTAATAATAAAAAAATTAACACATCTTCACGGACTCTATATTTTTGCGATGTGACCAGAGACAGAGACAATATTAAAGAGAACATGTGGCACTAACAAGCCTGTTGCTGCAGTTAATGGACTTAGAAATGTCATGACATGTTTTTACCATAGCTGTGTTTATTGTTACAAAAATAACCAAATCGGTCCAGCCGTTCTCAAGTGATGCGCTTACCAACGAACAACATTACATCTTTAGGGTAAAGTTTATTAAAAATAATATCCCCTCAACTGATCATTTCTTCTGGTGACAAGAGTTCTGGCTCCTTCCTCGCTCAACGAATCAGCATCGCGATTCAGCGGGGAAATGCAGTATTCTTGCCACTATTCCACGCCACTATTCCATTTAGTTATTTTTTATGTTTAGATTAGTTTTAAGGTTTTTATATTGTTAAACTTAGTACCTATAATATAACTATATAATGCATACTCTTTAATAAAATAATAAAAAGATCTATGGTAGATCCCTCAAACATATAATAACATATAATTCGATGTTTCTTTCCTAACACTTTTTATATGGTCAAATATCATTTTTTACTATTGTAAACGGAATTTTTGCTTTCCTAATTGAATCCCCTCAAGATTTTGGGAGAGGCAGATTAGAACGAGGGCCGCACTTCATTAACAGACATAAATATCTGTTATTTTTAGAAAGAGAAAAATGGTGCTTAGCATTATGGCACGAGTGAGATTTTGAATCCAGGACCTCTCGGTTTCAAGTCCAAGGCCCAACCAATTAGGTTATCGATTTAAAAAAAAAATAGCTTTATATCGACGCAGGCGCATATCCAAGTAAGTCAGTCACACGTCACCGCCATGCCTCCCCTCCACACCTGAAGCGACCTCCGTACATGCACGCTTCTTTTCAGCGGTAGTGCTTGATGCATTAAGACGCGTCAATGCATATGTAATTTAAAGGACAGTACATAATTATATAGTGGCACGTGGTACCACATGGCATACATTCACTCAAGTAAGTTCATATTTTCCATTTTATTATGTTTTTGAGACTATATATTTGATAATTTAATGTTGAAAATGGTACTTTTAAAATGTTGTAATGTCTGTCTGTGCGGCCGTTCATATTTTCCACCTTATACAGCGGCCATTTTGTGACGCTTCTGAAGTCGTTAAATATTATGCTATTTTTAGATATTCTTATAATACTTTTTAGTTAGGTGAATATTTCGCCGCTAAAGTAATTATCAATTTGTCTGAATTTGAAATAATTTTTGTTTTTATTATTATTAATTTATTAAATAAAATAAATAAGACACTAGCTTTCCGTCCCGGCTTCGCCCGTGGAAGTTTTCAGGATAAAAATGAACCTATTTCACTCTCCAGTTTTTGGCCCTCTATTTATATCTCTTCCCTGATTGCCCGCTACTTCGTACGCGTTGTATTAGGAATACAATTCACCCCCCGGGTAGGTAGCGTAATGTTAAATAGGCTTATCTAACTAAGTCAAGAATTGGGATATCAAATGTAAAAATAATTTTTAAAATCGGTTCAGTAGTTTATTCATTATAGTTTTTGAGTCTATAGAATACGAATAAACAAACAAACAAATATTATTTTTAATATATTAAATAGCCGGTGTTACTCAGTGATAATATAGCATTCTACTGGTGAAATAATTTTTTAAATCGGTTTATTAGTTTTTGAGTTAATTCATTACAAACAATAATAAAAAAATACAATAAAACAAATCTTTTATCTTTATAATATTAGTATAGAGATAGACAAACTGTCATTATACAAAGTAAGTAACATACACAGTGTTAATACAAATACAACAGAACAGATTAAAAGTGTCGATACTTTATTTGTATATTCACGGGTTGCCTTGCAGCTCTCGAAACCGTGTTAACGGTCCCAGGGTACCCAGCGGAAGACCAACTTTTCCTCATTTAGCCAATGGTATTTGTGAAAAAAAACCTTTTAATTCCTTAAACACAATAGCATCATCAACTGCACTTCCAATAAAATACGTGTATATAAAACGAACTTTTATAATTAATTTCAGTTATGGCTATATGCACCTGAGTCGGATATGAGAGACATATAAAGAAGATTGCATTTTTGATATGGAAGAAGGAAGATGCGAAGGCGTTGTAGTAGAGGAATATGAAAATATTCATAGGTAATTAATGAACATTATTATATTAATTATAAATTATCAAAATATTTAAAAATAAGCTTTTCCATCTAAATATACCTTAACAGAACTTGCCACTCGTTATGTATAGCCTTATAAAAACCATCGGCTAAACGAGGGAGACTTGGTATTCCGCTGGGTACCCAGGAATAGTAACACGGGTTCGGGAGTTGTAGGCAATCCGTGAAGTAAGAAAAAAAATGTCCCAGAGCCCGTCAACTATACCGAAAATGTCAATTTTCTGTTCACCTTGTAAACGAGCTTGCTTGTCTTTTCTAGAAGTTGGTAGTTCTCTGGTGCTCTGCTTACCTCCCAGATATATTATGGAGGAGATATAGGCGTTAAGAAATTTATGATTATAATAATTTTATTTATTACACTCCAGGTATTAAAACTTAGGAAAATTTAAATTTACAAAATCCAATAAGACACTGGAATATATTATTATGCATCCAGACCTAGGTGGTCAAAAGCACCACACCACAGCCGATTGTAAACCTCATATTTCAAATAAGGTGAGTAGTACATGACCTTCGAAATATGGCTCTTTCAAATTTTGATCTTAAAATCATCGTAACTTAACCATTTTAGAGCCTTTAATCTAATCTAAACATTAAAAATAACTAAATAAACTAGGTCCGCGTGGAATAGTGGCAAGAATACTAGCTGCATTTCACCGCTGAATCGAGATTTTTTTGTATATTATAAACCTCGTCAATACAAACAGTTTGACACTTCAAAAATCTATAGTGACTTACTCCGTTAAAACACTACGAAATCAAGAGTTTTCATGCATATGACCCTGAACTAAAATTTTTAAATTTTGCCCTACAGAACCAAATCCTGGCGACGAACATGGGTAGTGCAATGTCGCTAAGTACTGCTTGGTGTGCTACCAGCGTTAATACACAACAATGTAATAATAATTTCTATTATTATTCAAATCTTCTGTAAGTATTTCATTTATCAAATTTTTTTCTTAAAAATATATTACATATATCTAATAGGGGCTTCGCCAGTGGATATTTTCTAAAATATAGCCTATAGTACTCAGGGATAATGTAGTTTCCTATTAGTGAAATATTTTTTAGAATCGGTTAAGTAAGTAGTTTGCGAGATTACTGTCTAGGGACATACAAAATTACAAACTTAACCTCTTTTTAATATTGGTATATATTTACAGTAACATATAGGTAGGACTTAGACCAATGTCATGATCTACTTTGGTAATCGACAGTAGCTGTTGAGCTCAATATCAACTAAGTAGTTGGACTAACAATAATGTTTACATGTTTCACAATTTTTTTCTAAATACGAGAAGTCGTTTAGACACATATTTTTGAATATAATTCGTACTTAACAATGTTGACACGTGAGATGTTTAATCAAAAAATATGTTTATTACAACTAATAAATATGACTGTGTGTCGAGACTAGCCGAGACAAATTAAAATGTAGGTACCTATAATTGTTTATTATATTTATACAATACTAGCTTTCAGCAATTAGGGAGAATGTAGCTTCCTATATTCATGAAATAATTTACAGGTACTTTATAGGTAGGTAGATAACTAAGTACCTAGTTGGACTAATTCAGAATGTTTGTGAGTTGTTGAGAGATGTTTAATAATTAATTTATGTTTATTACAGATTGGTTACGATTCACTCATCAACTAACAAAGATGACTAAGCGTCGAGACTAGTCGAGAGCAATCTAAGTGTAGGTAATCTAATCTAATCTACCTATTGATTATTATATTTATAAAAGACTAGGTTTCCGCCGCCGGCTTCGCCTGTTCGAACAAAATAAAACACGGATAATGTAGCGTCCTATGACTGAAAGAGTTTTAGAATCGGTTCAGTAGTAGTAGAGATTACCCGCTACATCCAAACTTACAAACTTACAAGACCTCTTTATAATATTAGTATAGAAAAACAACCATCGTCACATCGTCGTTTTATTGCGTTGTTATTGTTATGGTTCACTTGGCGGATTCATGTTCGAATGTTGGTTCAAATTTCAATTTTTTTTTGGAAGTTACATGTCAAAATATCAAATACGCTAATACAAACATCCATGTGAGGTCAAAGCTGAAGAGTTTATTTGACCGCAGTAATCTCAAGAACTACTATAGGCCGATTTGAAAAAATATTTTTGCGATAAATATCCTGTTTATTAAGGGTCCTATACTGGGAATTTGTATGGAGATATTACTATTCCCAATTTCTTTGTAAATACTCCACCTGTGTCACTGTAATTTAGCATATAGTTACTTATTCAATATATCTAAGTGAAATAGTCGTTATTTTTTTAATTGGTTTTATTTAATAGGAAATATGGGTGGCAGAATAAAGGATTATTCTGCCCCTTCTGTCTCTTTCATAATTTATCACAAAACTCTAAATTTCTTTTAAAGCGCTCTTATACCATTATTCTTCAATTATATTATTATATATCAATTTTTTTTGTAGCTTATTGAAAATTAAAAAAAAAAATTTTATGATTTTTTAATTTGGCAAAAATAATAAAATAATTATCATTTTAAATTTTCAATAAGCTACCAAAAAATTGATATATAATAATATAATTGAAGAATAATGGTATAAGAGCGCTTTAAAAGAAATTTAGAGTTTTGTGATAGATTATGAAAGAGACAGCAGGGGCAAAGTTAAACTACCCATATTTCCTATTCAATAAAACCCATTGAAAAAATAAGAGCTATTTCACTTAGATATATTCAATAAGTAACTATATGCTAAATTACAGTGACACAGGTGGATTATTTACAGAGAAATTGGGAATAGTTTATCCCAGAAAAATCCCCAATATAGGACCCTTAAGGAAGATTATATAGTCTAACACCACGCTACGACCCAAAGGAGTAGAACAGTAACCATTTCAAGAATATAATTTTCTACGGGGTACTGTACATAGAAATATAGACTCTGTTTTCGTCTGTCTAAAATTTTTATATCTATCAATTATCTGTCAATACAAGTTAATTGTTTCGAGGTAACTAGAATTCCCTTTCAGTTGTAGAAAGGAATGATCGAGACTTCGCGAGAATGCCGCATCGCCTCCGAGTATTATTTCAGGCACTAGGTTATATAATAAGAAAACAATTACCGGGGAACCCTGCGTTTACCAGGTTCCGGTAGGTTTTTTTTACCTAGTTGCTGGATGTAATACTTGGAGGTTGTGTATGACAAAGGCAACATACTTTGCAGCATGGTAAGATGGTTGTGTTTTTTTTACTATTTATGTGTACCTACTGTGAAATTAAGTCTTCAAATTCTACGACGAAATTTTTATTATTTCTTACTTTTCAGTGCAAATTTTTGAAGTCGGTGCACTTTTTTTTAAAAGGTTTTTCGTTTGCATACTTTGGATTATTTTGAATATTTTAGGACATAGGTAGCTCAAAACAAATTTTAATTACTTAGTTATCAATTTGGCCCCCCTATAAAATGTTATTTATTTATTCTAATTTATCTTATATAATCCAATTAATAACAAAATCTTTTATAAAACTGCAAATTCTTCAATACATATTTATCTCAATGATACCTCCCCTGTCATAAGTCTCTAGTCATTGGGATTTAATTTAATTATGTTTATTACAGATCACTATGGTGCATTCTTCAAGCTACGTGATATCATGGAGACGTGGGATTGAAACGATCCAGCTTAGTTATAGCGTCAGGAAGATATCAAGGATCATCATTTAGTTTGGGAATGACTACGTATGTCTTCATTGGTAATTGGAAGAGCGTAGTAAATTTGTTGTTGACTTTTGCGTATTGCGTAATATGGCATACACGGACATATCGGTAGTCGCTTTGTTTAAATATAATAAAAAATAATGTTTATGGATCTATAGCGCTCGGGTTACAGTCATGCTTGTTTTAGTAAGTCAGGCTACTATTTGGTACTTTTTAGAGGAAATCTTCTCGTTATTTTTAACGTCTCAACTTACCTTTCCACTTATTATTTTAATTTTATTTTAACTTTTTAAAATAATTAAAAAACTTGTATCCAAACAAGGCTCAATATTTATAATAACAATATATTTTGCTTCATACTTTGAAGTTCTTTTTGTTTGTGGTTTGCATCAATAGACAGACTGGTGCTTCGGTGGCCGAGTGGTTAAGACGTCTGGTATTAACTAGGCAAACCACGGGTTCCATCCCAGATCCCGGACATGTACCTACCAATGGTTTTTTAATTAAAAACTTATTATGATTTAGCTGCGGACCGTTATAATGTCAACTATTGTTATTTAATTTATTATTATTTGTTAATTAATATTTGAGTGACGTCTTGTGATCATTATATTGTCATTAAAAAGACAGTTTAAAATTTTCTCTGAATTATCACAACATTTAATTTTTTTAACTGTCCGTTTTTATTGTTTTAATGAAAAAATACGCGACACATTAAATTTTCAAATTGAATTGTATATAATTCGAAAAAGGCAATACAATCTGTCAAAAAAAAGGTAAAAAAAAAATTTTAAATACGTACCAAAGCTAAACCCCAATATTCCTTTATATAACCTTTTTCAAATAATTCAAAAATTAATGAATAAAAAAATTAAAAGGAAGCTTTGTAACAGATAATCTCCAAACGGTTTTCGAATTTTGGTACCTCACCAAAAATGAACTTTGTCCATTGCGATAAAATGGCAACTCCAATCTTCCGTTCCATCGAATCGAGGCCTCTCGAACACTCGAATCATAATATTTATTTTTATATGTTATTAAATTCAAGCAATCTTCCGAGAAAGATATTTCACATAGACACCTTTTTGTATATTTGTCAAGGACTGTGGCATACAGACGGATATTATGACGAATTATATAGGGGGACCGAACCCTAAAAACCGCATTCACGGATTGTTTTACGGAACACGGAACTTTAGCCTTTGGTATTTCAGACGATATGCGTTACTTGTAAGGCCAGTTCTGTTGAGATGTGGGGTACAATGAGTTTTAGTCACAATGACACGGAACCAATTTCTCTTTTTCACCATCACGACAAGTTTTCGCCTCCGTAATGACTAGAGGTTTACTGAACTGCTTCTCTTTAGAAACTGAATAGGTTTACCGTTCAGTAAAACACTTTGGCCTTTTTTTGTAAAAAAAAACAGTTAGTTGCGAAGCGGATTGTAGAAAGTTATATATCTAATAGAGCCGTCAACAGGGTCTACGATTCATGTAAGTTCATCAGTTGTCTGTCTTTTACTACAGTTACAAAATATTACTCCTTAAATCAATGTTTCAGGAATTGATTGAGCGTGCGTTCGGGAAGATAATAATAACGTCATTGACCCAGGTGTATAACCTGTCCCCATTTTAGTTAAGGTGCGGATTGTAGAAAATTACATATCTTGTCAATAAAGAGCCCGATAGAAAGAATGCGGAAAGCCATGAACAAAGTTAATAGAGCCGTCAACAGGGTCTACGATGTAGCTTCTTCATCTGTTTCCTGTCTTTTACTACATTAACTAATGTCTTTTACATAATTAGTATGATTAGTAGGTATGTAGTTCGTTCTTAAGTATTTTTACTTAGTTATTCTACCTACTATTTTTTATATTTAGCTTGTCAATACTAAACACATGCTCTGTTTAAATATTATTTTATTTAAGCAGAATATAAGCATATAAGCAGGTAATTTAACGACAGCTAGCATTGCCTTCCTCCTTTTTTATTATTAAGGTAGACATAATTTGTGGCAAAATGAATACTTATAAGTATTATTATTATTATATTGTATTCCATTCCTGGCTAACACAAGTTATTGAGTCCTTTCATCCTTTTTATTAAAAAAAAAATTATCCACCCAATTTAAAATTTTCCGTGCTTTAATCTGGATGGAATTATCTGAGAATTTTAAACAAGAAAACTTAAAACTAATATTGAAGAGGCCACGTCACATTCCCTGGCTCTGTAGCCGGAGCCTTGACTTTGAAAGCGTTGAACTATAGGGGACTGATCGACTAGTTATCAGCTAGTAGCCGATCCTTTCTTAAAAAAGTCGATGTCGAATGTTCAATTTCCTTTTTAAGATTAATCAAAATGGCGTATACGCTTACCTTTATTTCTACATAATTTTAAAATATTCGAGTCCTAATTTCTATGCACAAAAGCGTCGGTTCAAAGACCTCTTAGGTTAAAATTCGACGTCATTCATTAATTTTAATTAATTTTAATACATATAGCATATTATTATTTACCATTTTATACTTCTGACTACTACACTGCTTCCAGTGACGAATCGTACCTTGACAATTATCCAGTCAACACTTGGTACCTTGTGATGGTGTCGTCAGTAATCTTGCAGCGCACCAACTCTACCCGGTCCATGTCGGACAACCTCGCGGCGACCCTCACTCTGCTTTCGTCATACAGTTTTAGCTCAATCTCATCGAACGAGCGAGACCTGCAAAATATAATAAGGGTCTATGTCGAAACATAATTGAAGCGTAAGGGGCGTGGCTTAGTCGCAGAAAGATAGTGATAGGCTTATATATTGCCCGAAGAGAAGAAATGAGACAAGCGCCAAAACAAACTTATAATTTCATCAATATGTTGAAAATATCAATCAAGTCTTGAATGTCTATTATCATATCAAGTTACAATACGCTTGTCAGGACATCATCTCCACAATATGATTAACTTCGATAGTTCTAACAGCAACATTGTGTTGTTTAATAATTATATCACCACTCTCGTCCGTTAGAAAAACTTCATTATGATGAGGATGTAGACACTATAGACCCTTCTTGTGGACCTCGCCTATATGCAATCCCATTATTTCTTCTTTTCTGTAGACAATGTATGTTGGATGCAGACCAAATCAACATCACTTGAAAGCAAATCATTCTTCAAAATGATGAAAGATTAATTTTATTGCAAATTATTATTACGGCGTGGGAATGGTCATATATGTCGGCCTTAGTTTTCAGGACGGCTATACACTTCTGTATACACTTTCATTGCTTCCTTTCGCACCAAACTTAAATTTTCTTTGTTGTTGCTCTCTATAGAGTCTAGGTATCTTGTGAGTAACTCGTCGGGAAACATTACGTCTTGTTTGCCTTCGTGCTTAAAAAGTTTTCTACGTGCGTACCTAATTTCTAGGTCGAGGAAGTCTGTCTGGATACTGAGAATTTGAGTTATGCGATTCTTGGAGGGTGGCGGTTTGGGCTTCGGTCCCCTGCCTATTCATTGCTTGCAACAACGCGGGATCCAAACACTTGTCTTATTTACATCGAAAACTGGGCACAAATGGCTTAACACTTGGCCGCGATTTAGAAAATAATCTATACACATCTGTAAATGACGCACATTAAACACCTTGCCGTGGCTAGCTGTACTCATAGCGACATTGCTGCCAGCTATGACAAACTATAGAAACTTAAATATGTTTATCGTTTAGAAAAACACTTTCTTTGTAGTAAACAGTCAGTTGAGGAGCAGACTGTAGAGAATTACATATCTTGTCAATAACGGGTCCGACAGAAAGAATGCGTAAAGCCCTGAACGAAGTTAATAGAGCAGCCAACCGGGTCTACAGTCCATGTAGGTTTATCTGTTTGCTGTCTTTTACATAATTAGTATGATATGTAGAGGGCCTGCGACTATCCCTGTGCTTTGTTCTTGGGTCAATTTTTAAAAGACTCATCGTCTGTTCTACTACTTTTCATATCTATAATAATTGCATTCATATTGTGAATTAATAATTAAGTATTACTAACTAAATTAGTTCATGATATTACAATAAACATCATTTTCACAGGAATTACATTTATCCTAAATCACTATCAATATTCAACTAACAATGAGACGAACACATTTCTCTTTTTCACCATCACGATTAGTTCTTGCTTCCGTAATGACCAGAGCTTTACTGAACTGCTTCTCTTTAGAAACATGAATAGGTTTACCGTTCAGAAAAACTCTTTGACTTTTTTGTAGAAAACAGTTAGTTGCGGAGCGGATTGTATAAAGTTACATATCTAATAGGTTCATCAGTGTGCTGTCTTTTACTACAGTTACAAAATATTACTACTAACATCAATGTTTCAGGAATTAATTGAGCGTTCGTTCGTGAAGATAATAATAACGTCATTGACCCAGGTGTATAACCCGTCGCCATTTTAGTTAAGGTGCGGATTGTAGAAAATTACATATCTTGTCAATAAAGAGCCCGATAGAAAGAATGCGGAAAGCCATGAACAAAGTTAATAGAGGCGTCAACAGGGTCTACGATGTAGCTTCATCTGTTTCCTGTCTTTTACTACATTAACTAATGTCTTTTACATAATTAGTATGATTTGTATGTAGTTCGTTCTTGAGAATTTTTTACTTAGTTAATCTACCTACTATTGTTTATATTTAGCTTGTCAATACTAAACACATGCTCTGTTTAAATATTATTTTATTTAAGCAGAATATAAGCATATAAGCAGGTAATTTAACGACAGCTAGCATTGCCTTCCTCCTTTTTTATTATTAAGGTAGACATAATTTGTGGCAAAATGAATACTTATAAGTATTATTATTATAAAATTGTATTCCATTCCTGGCTAACACAAGTTATTGAGCCCTTTCATCCTTTTTATTAAAAAAAAATTATCCACCCAATTAAAAATTTTCCGTGCTTTAATCTGGATGGAATTATCTGTGAATTTTAAACAAGAAAACTTAAAACTAATATTGAAGAGGCCACGTCACATTCCCTGGCTCTGTAGCCGGAGCCTTGACTTTGAAAGCGTTGAACTATAGGGGACTGATCGACTAGTTATCAGCTAGTAGCCGATCCTTTCTTAAAAAAGTCGATGTCGAATGTTCAATTTCCTTTTTAAGATTAATCAAAATGGCGTATACGCTAACCTTTATTTCTACATAACTTTAAAATATTCGAGTCCTAATTTCTTTGCACAAAAGCGTCGGTTCAAAGACCTCTTAGGTTAAAATTCGACGTCATTCATTAATTTTAATTAATTTTAATACATATAGCATATTATTATGTACCATTTTATACCTCTGACTACTACACTGCTTCCAGTGACGAATCGTACCTTGACAATTATCCAGTCAACACTTGGTACCTTGTGATGGTGTCGTCAGTAATCTTGCAGCGCACCAACTCTATCAGGTCCATGTCGGACAACCTCTCGGCTATGCTCACTCCGTTTTCGTCATTCAGTTTTATCTCGATCTCATCGAACGAGCGAGACCTGAAAAATATAATAAGGGTCTATGTCGAAACATAATTGAAGCGTAAGGGGCGTGGCTTAGTCGCAGAAAGATAGTGATAGGCTTATCAGCGTATATTATATATTGCCCGAAGAGAAGAAATGAGACAAGCGCCAAAACAAACTTATAATTTCATCAATATGTTGAAAATATCAATCAAGTCTTGAATGTCTATTATCATATCAAGTTACAATACGCTTGTCAGGACATCATCTCCACAATATGATTAACTTCGATAGTTCTAACAGCAACATTGTGTTGTTTAATAATTATATCACCACTCTCGTCCGTTAGAAAAACTTCATTATGATGAGGATGTAGACACTATAGACCCTTCTTGTGGACCTCGCCTATATGCAATTCCATTATTTCTTCTTTTCTGTAGACAATGTACCTATGTTGAATGCAGACCAAAGCAACATCACTTGAAAGCAAATCATTCTTCAACATGATGAAAGATTAATTTTATTGCAAATTATTATTCCACATGGGAATGTTCATACAATGCATGTCGGCCTTAGCTTTCATGTATACACTTTGACAGCTTCGTGAAGCCAACATAAAATTTTCTCTGTCGCCGCTCTCTATAGAGTAGATTGACCGTCTATTCTATTAGTTTTCATATCTAAAATGTTCAAATAATATTTTATTGCGTTCATATTGTGAATGAATAATTAAGTTTTCTTACACAAACCTTCGTGAAGATTTAAATCATTTCATGACATTGCAATATACCTGATTTTCACATAATTTGCATCTATCCTAAATCACTATCAATATTAACTCGACCAACAAGACCATGTTACAGTGTGTAGCTGTGAAATGATAAATCTGTTTTTTAAATATATTCTTTTGACATTAAAAGCTTAAATCTACAAGTAGGGCTGCGCTATACAAAGTTGGGAAATAAAGATTTACTGATTCCTTTTCAATTACATTCTGCTTGACACTTTCGCAAATAAGTCGATGTTACATATGTCAGTAGAACAAAGATAATGTTCCCACTACTTGACGGAAAATACTCTTTTATGTCCTCAGCAGCTAAGCCCGCTCGAACATGTATTCTGAGCTCTTCAGCTTAATAAAGTAGGCAATACTTCTTTCAAATCGGTAACATTGTTTCTAGTCACGCCTGAAAAATCGTATAGTTCATTATATTTGTCCATTATCTATTCAGTTCCTCCTAATTTACCCTCCTTGTTACCCTGGAATGTAACAAGAATTATATTTAGATAAACATTTTTTTAAATCTTCACAAATTGATTTACGAAACACGGAAACGTGGTACCCGCCGTAGGGTATCCAGCGGTACCTTTAGCCATTGGCATGTCAGACGCTATGCCTTAAGAATGACCAGTTCTGAGATCTGGGATACCTATAGCACTCTTTGAGACAGTACATTCTCCTCTCATTTGGTCCTCCACACGGAAAAAAATAATTAGTTTTGGTAACTAAATTTTAGGTGCGATAGCTAAAATCCTTACAAATTATAGGGACAGTAAGTTGTTCGTAATGATGAGTCATCCCTTATACATTGCTTACGAATTGAATACAATTCTACCGTCTCGGCATTATATATTTTTCACTGTTTGGTGAAGTGACACCAAAAAGAGGGTATGGGTTATTCAGCAAATTCAAGACAAACATAAGAATTTGTCGCCACAACTTACAACCTGGGCAGTCCTTTAATAATTATATTACGAGATTTGTATCATTCATTCATTATTGCAATAGTTTTGGAGTCGCGTATTTGTTTATCACTGTCACACTATATATTGTACACTGCCCTTTGAAGAAAATACATTTCTCTTTCAATTTCCTTTGGATGACAGGTGTGTGTATGTCTTGAATAAGATGTCAAAGGCTGTTAAAGGACTGCCCAGGTTGTAAGTTGTGTCGTTTTATCATATAACACTCCTAAACATTGTCTTGGTCGGAAGTGACGGCATATATCTGGGGTGCAACGTTCAGGTCAAGTTCAAAAAATTTTTCTTTTTTTTTGTTGTACCTACGCCACTTGGATGTCAGCAGCAGACTGAAAACAAATAAAACCGCTTAAACTTTAAAATTTTCAGGCGAGCAGTATGCTTGTTTGTCTCTCTTTTTATCACTAAAAAGTTTTCATACGGATTTCACCAATGGAAAAAACGAGGAAGGTATTTGTGAATAAAACATCACGCTGCGTCTTTTGGGAACTGAGCAGTAACCAATAGTGTGATAGTACATAGTAGTAATTACATTATCCACATTCACTCACTTTAACAAGCCATCGTTTGCCTCCAATCGGGACATCAGCTTCAGTCATGCTTGTTTTAGTAAGTCAAGTTGCTATTTGGTACTTTTTAGAGGAAATCTTCTCGTTATTTTTAAAATCTCAACTTACCTTTCCACTTTTTATTTTAATTTTAACTTTTTTAAATAATTTAAAAACTTGTATCCAAACAAGGGTCAATATTTATAAAAACTCTATTATTGCTTCATATATTTTTGTTTGCGGTTTGCACCAATAAACAGACAAAGGTGCTTCAGTGGCTGAGTGGTTAAGACGTCTGGTATATCTATTAACTAGCTAGACAGACCACGGGTTCGATCCCAGATCCCGGACATGTACCATTTAATTAAAAACTTATTATGATTTATCTGCATGAGCCGCCATAATGTCAACTATTGTTATTTAATTCATTATTATTTGTTAATTAATATTTGAGTGACTTCCTGTGATCAATATATTGTCATTAAAAAGACAGTATAATTTTTTTTCTGAATTATCACAATGGACAACATTTAATTTTTTAACAGCCCGTTTTTATTGTTTTAATGAAAAAATACGCTACACATTAAATTCTCAATTGAATTGTATATAATTAGAAAAAGATGACAATAAACAAGACAATCTGTCAAAGAAATTCCAAAAAAGGTAAATAAATATTTATAAACGTAGGTATAGCTTAGCAAAGCTAAACCCCATTTTTCCTACCTTTTTCAAATAACTCAAAAATTTATTAATAAATTTTTTTTAAGAATATTATATAACATAACATAGGGAGCTTCCTATTCAAATACCTACCGAATTTAAATAGAATTCAAATAAAATTTTATTTGTTTTATGCCCTATTAAAAAATTTTCAAACAAAAGACCCGTTTTTATATTTGTCAAGGCCTGTGACATACAGGCGGATGATGTGACGAATTATAAGTTCTACGGAACCCTAAAAATCGCATTTACGGATTGTTTTACGAAACACGGAAACGTGGTTCCCGCGGAGGATACCTAGGGGTAGGTATTTCAAACGCTATGCGTCACTCGTAAGGCCAGTTCTGTTGAGATGTGGGTCTTTGAGTACCTACAGCGAGTTTTAGTCACAATGAGACGAACACATTTATCTTTTTCACCATCACGATTAGTTTTGGTTTCCGTAATGAGCAGAGCTTTACTGAACTGCATCTCTTTAGAAACATGAATAGGTTTACCGCTCAGAAAAACACTTTGGCATTTTTGTAGAAAACAGTTAGTTGCGGAGCGGATTGTATAAAGTTACATATCTAATAGGTTCATCATGTTATTTACTACATTTTATTACAAAATATTACTACTTAAATCAATGTTTCAGGAATTGATGGATCGTGCGTTCGGGAACATAATAATAACGTCATTGACCCAGGTGTACATTAGTAAATTATTTTCTATAAACCTTCGCCATTTTAGTTGAGGAGCGGATTGTAGAAAATTACGTATCTTGTAAATAAAGAGTCCGATAGAAAGAATGCGGAAAGCCATGAACAAAGTTAATAGAGCCGTCAACAAGGTCTACGATGACGATGTAGGTTCATCTGTTTGTTGTCTTTTACTACATTAACTAATTATTACATAAATTATGTCTTTCACATAATTAGAATGATTAGTATGTGGTTCGTTCTTGGGTATTTTTTATAAAATTGATCATCAATTCTACTAATTTTTATATTTAGCTTGTCAATACTAAACACATGCACTGTTTAAATATTATTTCATTTAAGCAGAGTGTAAGCATATAAGCAGGTAATTTAACGACAGCTTGCAATGTTACCCATTGCCTTCCTCCTTTTTTATTATTAATGTAGACATAATTTGTGGTAAAATGAATACGTATATTATTATTGTAGGTAATATTGTATTCCATTCTTGGTTAACACAAGTTATTGAGTCCTTTCATCTTTTTTATTAACAAGTTTTTATATCCACCCAATTTAAAGTTTTCCGTGCTTAATCTGGATGGAATTATCTGTAAATTTTAAACCATAAAACTTAAAACTAACATTGAAGAGGCCACGTCACATTCCCTGTCTCTGTGGCCGGCCGGAGCCTTGACTTTGAAAGCGTTGAACTATAGGGCACTGATCGACCACCCTTATCAGCTAGTAGCCGATCCTTTCTTAAAAAAGTCGATGTCACATTTCAATTTACTTTTTAGGGTTAATCGAAATGGCGTATACGCTAAACTTTATTTCTACATAATTTTAAAATATTCGAGTCCTTTGCACAAAAGCGTCGGTTCAAAAACCTCTTAGATAAAAATTCTACGTCATTCATTAATTTTAATTATTTTTAATACATATAGCATATTATTATGTACCATTTTATACCTCTGACTACTACACTGCTTCCAGTGACAATATAAATCGTACCTTGACAATTATCCAGTCAACACTTGGTACCTTATGTTGGTGTCATCAGTAATCTTGCAGCGCACCAACTCTACCAGGTCCATGTCGGACAACCTCGCGGCGACCCTCACTCCGCTTTCGTCATACAGTTTTAGCTCAATCTCAACGAACGAGCGAGACCTGAAAAATATAATAAGGGTCTATGTCGAAACATTATTGAAACGTAAGGGGCGTGGCTTAGTTGCACAAATATAGTGATAGGCTGATAGCGTATACTGTATTGTCCGAAGAGAAGAAGTGAGACAAGCGCCCAAACAAACTTATAATTTTATTTGTGATTATATTTTGAAAATATCAATCAAGTCTCGAATGTCTATTATCATATCAAGTTACAATAGGCTTGTCAGGACATCTTCTCCACAATATGACTAACTATGATAGTTCTAACATCAACATTGTGTTGTTTAATAATTATATCACCACTCTCGTCCGTTAGGAAAACTTCATTATGATAAGGATGTAGACACTATGTAACCCTTCTTGTGGATCTCGCCTATACGCAATCCCATTATTTCTTCTTTTTCTGCAGACAGTGTATAAAGCAAATCATTCTTCAACGTAATGAAAGTTTAGATTAATTTTATTGCAAATTATATTTTTACGGCGTGGGAATGGTCATATATGTCGGCCTTAGATTTCAGGACGGCTATACACTTCTGTATACACTTTGATAGCTTCCTTACACACCAACCTTAAATTTTCTTTGTTGTCGCTCTCTATTGAGTCTATCTTGTGAGTATCTCGTCGGGGAACATATATGTCTTGTTTGCCTTCGTGCTTACAAAGTTCTCTACGTGCGTAATTCTAGGTCGAGGAAATCTGTCTGGATTCTTGGAGGGTGGCGGTTTGGGCTTCGGTCTCCTGCCTATTCATTGCTTGCAACAACGCGGAATCCAAACACTTGTCTTATTTACATCGAAAACTGGGCACAAATGGCTTAACACTTGGCCGCGATTTAGAAAATAATCTATACACATCTGTAAATGACGCACATTAAACACCTTGCCGTGGCTAGCTGTACCTACTCATAGCGACATTGCTGCCAGCTATGACAAACTATAAAAACTTAAATATGTTTATCGTTTAGAAAAACACTTTCTTTGTAGTAAACAGTCAGTTGAGGAGCGGACTGTAGAGAATTACATATCTTGTCAATAACGGGTCCGACAGAAAGTATGCGTAAAGCCCTGAACGAAGTTAATAGAGCAGCCAACCGGGTCTACAGTCCATTTAGCTTTATCTGTTTGCTGTCTTTTACATAATTAGTATGATATGTAGAGGGCCCGCGACTATCCCTGTGCTTTGTTCTTGGGTCAATTTTCAAAAGATTCATTGTCTATTCTATTACTTTCATATCTATAATAATTGCTTTCATATTGTGAATTAATAATTAAGTTTTCTAACGCAAATCTTTGTGAGTTGTTTCTTGAAGATTTAATTAGTTCGTGATATTGATATAAACTTAATTTTCTTATAATTCACCAAATCACATATAGATGTAAAGGACGCATTTGTAGCTGAATCCCACAACAGGGCCATAACAAATGGCACATACTACATTGGCATGTATGTCTTTCGGCACATCTGAATAAACATTTTTTATGAATTTTACAAAATAATTACAGAACAGTTTCGCTTGCTTAAGACTTATCCAGTAAAGCAATACCTACTATGGAACATGATAACAGTAACGAAAGCAATAAAATTAATACAGGCTTTCTTTTAACTTGGTGATCTAGGACAGCCTCCTTTCTTAGAAGAGTTAGGAACATATTATGTACTTTCTTTGTGGAATGGAATTCAGCTTTTTGTTTACAACAAGATTAAAATTGATATATTTGTATGTACTTTGTTTTTTGGCCAAATGCATACTTTTCTTCAAATTTAATAATTTTGTAAATCATCGATCCATTGCATGGAAGGAAAAAGGACTTATAAAGGACCTTTCTAAACATTTATCAGTTTCGCGACATAGAATATAAATATGTAAAATATTATTGAAAAATTACCTGTTCTATTGGTTTTAACAGTAAACATAAAGTCAAAACTTGTTTCCATTGTGCAAGAAGTGACCAGAGCTTTACTGAACTGCTTCTCTTTAGAAACATGAATAGGTTTACCGTTCAGAAAAAAAAACTTTATCTTTTTTGTTGAAAACAGTTAGTTGCGGAGTGGATTGTATAAAGTTACATATCTAATAGGTTCATCAGTTTGCTGTATTTTACTACAGTTACAAAATATTACTACTTACATCAATGTTTCAGGAATTGATTGAGCGCGCGTTCGGGAAGATAATAATAATGTCATTAACCCAGGTGTACATTAATAAATTATTTTCAATAACCCGTCGCTAAGGTGCGGATTGTAGAAAATTACATATCTTGTCAATAAAGAGTCCGATAGAAAGATTGCGGAAAGGCATGAACAAAGTTAGTTAATAGGGCTGTCAACAGGGTCTAGGGTGTAGCTTCATCTGTTTTGTCATAATTAGTATGATTTGTATGTAGTTCGTTCTTGAGTATTTTTTACTTAGTTATTCTACCTACTATTTTTTATATTTAGCTTGTCAATACTAAACACATGCTCTGTTTAAATATTATTTTATTTAAGCAGAATATAAGCATATAATTTAACTACAGCTAGCATTGCCTTCCTCCTTTTTTATTATTAAGGTAGACATAATTTGTGGCAAAATGAATACTTATAAGTATTATTATTATAATATTGTATTCCATTCCTGGCTAACACAAGTTATTGAGTCCTTTCATCCTTTTTATTAAAAAAAATTTATCCACCCAATTTAAAATTTTCCGTGCTTTAATCTGGATGGAATTATCTGTGAATTTTAAACCAGAAAACTTAAAACTAACATTGAAGAGACCACATCACATTCCCTGTCTCTGTGGCCGGATTCTGACTTTGAAAGCGTTGAACTATAGGGGACTGATCGACCACCCTTATCAGCTAGTAGCCGATCCTTTCTTAAAAAAGTCGATGTCACATTTCAATTTCCTTTTTAGGGTTAATCAAAATGGCGTATACGCTAAACTTTATTTCTACATAATTTTAAAATATTAGAGTCCTAATTTCTTTGCACAAAAGCGTCGGTTCAAAGACCTCTTAGGTTAAAATTCGACGTCATTCATTAGTTTTAATTATTTTTAATACATATAGCATATTATTATGTACCATTTTATACCTCTGACTACTACACTGCTTCCAATGACGATATAATCGTACCTTGACAATTATTCAGGCAACACTTGGTACCTTATGTTGGTGTCGTCAGTAATCTTGCAGCGCACCAACTCTACCAGGTCCATGTCGGACAACCTCGCGGCGACCCTCACTCCGCTTTCGTCATACAGTTTTAGCTCAATCTCAACGAACGAGCGAGACCTGAAAAATATAATAAGGGTCTATGTCGAAAAATTATTGAAGCTTAAGGGGCGTGGCTTAGTTGCACAAAGATAGTGATAGGCTTATCAGCGTATATTATATATTGTCTGAAGAGAAAAAAAAAGACAAGCGCCAAAACAAACTTATAATTTCATCAATATGTTGAAAATATCAATCAAGTCTTGAATGTCTATTATCATATCAAGTTACAATAGGCTTGTCAGGACATCTTCTCCACAATATGACTAACTATGATAGTTCTAACATCAACATTGTGTTGTTTAATAATTATATCACCACTCTCGTCCGTTAGAAAAACTTCATTATGATAAGGATGTAGACACTATGTAAGCCTTCTTGTGGATCTCGCCTATACGCAATCCCATTATTTCTTCTTTTTCTGCAGACAATGTATAAAGCAAATCATTCTTCAACGTAATGAAAGTTTAGATTAATTTTATTGCAAATTATATTTTTACGGCGTGGGAATGGTCATATATGTCGGCCTTAGATTTCAGGACGGCTATACACTTCTGTATACACTTTGATAGCTTCCTTACGCACCAACCTTAAATTTTCTTTGTTGTCGCTCTCTATTGAGTCTATCTTGTGAGTATCTCGTCGGGGAACATATATGTCTTGTTTGCCTTCGTGCTTACAAAGTTCTCTACGTGCGTAATTCTAGGTCGAGGAAATCTGTCTGGATTCTTGGAGGGTGGCGGTTTGGGCTTCGGTCTCCTGCCTATTCATTGCTTGCAACAACGCGGAATCCAAACACTTGTCTTATTTACATCGAAAACTGGGCACAAATGGCTTAACACTTGGCCGCGATTTAGAAAATAATCTATACACATCTGTAAATGACGCACATTAAACACCTTGCCGTGGCTAGCTGTACCTACTCATAGCGACATTGCTGCCAGCTATGACAAACTATAAAAACTTAAATATGTTTATCGTTTAGAAAAACACTTTCTTTGTAGTAAACAGTCAGTTGAGGAGCGGACTGTAGAGAATTACATATCTTGTCAATAACGGGTCCGACAGAAAGTATGCGTAAAGCCCTGAACGAAGTTAATAGAGCAGCCAACCGGGTCTACAGTCCATGTAGCTTTATCTGTTTGCTGTCTTTTAAATAATTAGTATGATATGTAGAGGGCCCGCGACTATCCCTGTGCTTTGTTCTTGGGTCAATTTTCAAAAGATTCATTGTCTATTCTATTACTTTTCATATCTATAATAATTGCATTCATATTGTGAATTAATAATTAAGTTTTCTAACGCAAATCTTTGTGAGTTGTTTCTTGAAGATTTAATTAGTTCGTGATATTGATATAAACTTAATTTTCTTATAATTCACCAAATCACATATAGATGTAAAGGACGCATTTGTAGCTGAATCCCACAACAGGGCCATAACAAATGGCACATACTACATTGGCATGTATGTCTTTCGGCACATCTGAATAAACATTTTTTATGAATTTTACAAAATAATTACAGAACAGTTTCGCTTGCTTAAGACTTATCCAGTAAAGCAATACCTACTATGGAACATGATAACAGTAACGAAAGCAATAAAATTAATACAGGCTTTCTTTTAACTTGGTGATCTAGGACAGCCTCCTTTCTTAGAAGAGTTAGGAACATATTATGTACTTTCTTTGTGGAATGGAATTCAGCTTTTTGTTTACAACAAAATTAAAATTGATATATTTGTATGTACTTTGTTTTTTGGCCAAATGCATACTTTTCTTCAAATTTAATAATTTTGTAAATCATCGATCCATTGCATGGAAGGAAAAAGGACTTCTAAACATTTATCAGTTTCGCGACATAGAATATAAATATGTAAAATATTATTGAAAAATTACCTGTTCTATTGGTTTTAACAGTAAACATAAAGTCAAAACTTGTTTCCATTGTGCAAGAAGTGACCAGAGCTTTACTGAACTGCTTCTCTTTAGAAACATGAATAGGTTTACCGTTCAGAAAAAAAAACTTTATCTTTTTTGTTGAAAACAGTTAGTTGCGGAGTGGATTGTATAAAGTTACATATCTAATAGGTTCATCAGTTTGCTGTATTTTACTACAGTTACAAAATATTACTACTTACATCAATGTTTCAGGAATTGATTGAGCGCGCGTTCGGGAAGATAATAATAATGTCATTAACCCAGGTGTACATTAATAAATTATTTTCAATAACCCGTCGCTAAGGTGCGGATTGTAGAAAATTACATATCTTGTCAATAAAGAGTCCGATAGAAAGATTGCGGAAAGGCATGAACAAAGTTAGTTAATAGGGCTGTCAACAGGGTCTACGGTGTAGCTTCATCTGTTTCCTGTCTTTTACATAATTAGTATGATTTGTATGTAGTTCGTTCTTGAGTATTTTTTACTTAGTTATTCTACCTACTATTTTTTATATTTAGCTTGTCAATACTAAACACATGCTCTGTTTAAATATTATTTTATTTAAGCAGAATATAAGCATATAATTTAACTACAGCTAGCATTGCCTTCCTCCTTTTTTATTATTAAGGTAGACATAATTTGTGGCAAAATGAATACTTATAAGTATTATTATTATAATATTGTATTCCATTCCTGGCTAACACAAGTTATTGAGTCCTTTCATCCTTTTTATTAAAAAAATTTTTATCCACCCAATTTAAAATTTTCCGTGCTTTAATCTGGATGGAATTATCTGTGAATTTTAAACCAGAAAACTTAAAACTAACATTGAAGAGACCACATCACATTCCCTGTCTCTGTGGCCGGATTCTGACTTTGAAAGCGTTGAACTATAGGGGACTGATCGACCACCCTTATCAGCTAGTAGCCGATCCTTTCTTAAAAAAGTCGATGTCACATTTCAATTTTCTTTTTAGGGTTAATCAAAATGGCGTATACGCTAAACTTTATTTCTACATAATTTTAAAATATTAGAGTCCTAATTTCTTTGCACAAAAGCGTCGGTTCAAAGACCTCTTAGGTTAAAATTCGACGTCATTCATTAATTTTAATTATTTTTAATACATATAGCATATTATTATGTACCATTTTATACCTCTGACTAATACACTGCTTCCAATGACGATATAATCGTGCCTTGACAATTATTCAGGCAACACTTGGTACCTTATGTTGGTGTCGTCAGTAATCTTGCAGCGCACCAACTCTACCAGGTCCATGTCGGACAACCTCGCGGCGACCCTCACTCCGCTTTCGTCATACAGTTTTAGCTCAATCTCAACGAACGAGCGAGACCTGAAAAATATAATAAGGGTCTATGTCGAAAAATTATTGAAGCTTAAGGGGCGTGGCTTAGTTGCACAAAGATAGTGATAGGCTTATCAGCGTATATTATATATTGTCTGAAGAGAAAAAATAAGACAAGCGCCAAAACAAACTTATAATTTCATCAATATGTTGAAAATATCAATCAAGTCTTGAATGTCTATTATCATATCAAGTTACAATAGGCTTGTCAGGACATCTTCTCCACAATATGACTAACTATGATAGTTCTAACATCAACATTGTGTTGTTTAATAATTATATCACCACTCTCGTCCGTTAGAAAAACTTCATTATGATAAGGATGTAGACACTATGTAAGCCTTCTTGTGGATCTCGCCTATACGCAATCCCATTATTTCTTCTTTTTCTGTAGACAATGTATAAAGCAAATCATTCTTCAACATGATGAAAGATTAATTTTATTGCAAATTATTATTACGGCGTGGGAATGGTCATATATCGGCCTTAGCTTTCAGGACGGCTATACACGGCAACAACGCGGTGTCCAAACACTTGTCTTATTTACATCGAAAACTGGGCACAAATGGCTTAACACTTAGCCGCGATTCAGAAAATAATCTACCCATCTGTAAATGGCGCACATTAAATACCTTGCCTATACTATATTAGTACTCATAGCGACATTGCTGCCACCTATGACAAACTATAGAAACTTAAATATGTTTATCGTTTAGAAAAACACTTTCTTTGTAGTAAACAGTCAGTTGAGGAGCAGACTGTAGAGAATTACATATCTTGTCAATAACGGGTCCGACAGAAAGAATGCGTAAAGCCCTGAACGAAGTTAATAGAGCAGCCAACCGGGTCTACAGTCCATGTAGGTTTATCTGTTTGCTGTCTTTTACATAATTAGTATGATATGTAGAGGGCCTGCCCTTACAATATGGTGCGTCTTACGACTATCCCTGTGCTTTGATCTTGGGTCAATTTAATAAAAAAATTGACATTGACAAAAAAAAGGTTATAGTGCTAGAAAGGTCAGAAATAGCAAAAATGCTAAATGCTGGCTAAAGTCACCATCGTATTCCCCTACCTCCTTGACTTTGGTCTGATTGACTGAATTCAGTTCCATTAACATGAATTCTTTTTGCATGTAGATTTGACATTGACAAAAAAATATTTGACTCTGATTCTGTTTCTTATAGGACTATGAGAAAAACTAAGGTTAGAGAGCTAGAAAGGTCAGAAATAGCAAAAATGCTAAATGCTGGCTAAAGTCACGATCGTATTCCCCTCCCTCCTTGACTTTGGTCTGATTGACTGAATTCAGTTCCATTAACATGAATTCTTTTTTGCATGTAGATTTTGACATTGACAAAAAATATTTGACTCTGATTCTGTTTCTTATAGGACTATGAGAAAAACTAAGGTTAGAGAGCTAGAAAGGTCAGAAATAGCAAAAATGCTAAATGCTGGCTAAAGTCACGATCGTATTCCCCTTCCTCCTTGACTTTGGTCTGATTGACTGAATTCAGTTCCATTAACATGAATTCTTTTTTGCATGTAGATTTGACATTGACAAAAAAATATTTGACTCTGATTCTGTTTCTTATAGGACTATGAGAAAAACTAAGGTTAGAGAGCTAGAAAGGGCAGAAATAGCAAAAATGCTAAATTCTGGCTAAAGTCACGATCGTATTCCCCTTCCTCCTTGACTTTGGTCTTGTTAACGGAATTTAAATCCATCAGCATGAATCTTTTTTGAATGTAGTTTTGACATTGACAAAAAAATAATTGACTCTGATTCTGTTTCTTATAGGACTATGAGAAAAACTAAGGTTAGAGAGCTAGAAAGGTCAGAAATAGCAAAAATGCTAAATTCTGGCTAAAGTCGCGATCGTATTCCCCTTCCTCCTTGACTTTGGTCTGATTGACTGAATTCAGATCCATTAACATGAATTCCTTTTTGAATGTAGATTTGACATTGACAAAAAAATATTTGACTCTGATTCTGTTTCTTATAGGACTATGAGAAAAACTAAGGTTAGAGAGCTAGAAGGGTCAGAAATAGCAAAAATGCTAAATGCTGGCTAAAGTCACGATTTGACATTGACAAAAAAATATTTGACTCTGATTCTGTTTCTTATAGGACTATGAGAAAAACTAAGGTTAGAGAGCTAGAAGGGTCAGAAATAGCAAAAATGCTAAATGATGGCTAAAGTCACGATCGTATTCCCCTTCCTCCTTGACTTTGGTCTGATTGACTGAATTCAGATCCATTAACATGAATTCTTTTTTGCATGTAGATTTGACATTGACAAAAAAATATTTGACTCTGATTCTGTTTCTTATAGGACTATGAGAAAAACTAAGGTTAAAAAGCTAGAAGGGTCAGAAATAGCAAAAATGCTAAATGATGGCTAAAGTCACGATCGTATTCCCCTTCCTCCTTGACTTTGGTCTGATTGACTGAATTCAGATCCATTAACATGAATTCTTTTTTGCATGTAGATTTGACATTGACAAAAACATATTTGACTCTGATTCTGTTTCTTATAGGACTATGAGAAAAACTAAGGTTAGAGAGCTAGAAAGGTCAGAAATAGCAAAAATGCTAAATGCTGGCTAAAGTCACGATCGTATTCCCCTTCCTCCTTGACTTTGGTCTGATTGACTGAATTCAGATCCATTAACATGAATTCCTTTTTGCATGTAGATTTGACATTGACAAAAAAATATTTGACTCTGATTCTGTTTCTTATAGGACTATGAGAAAAACTAAGGTTAGAGAGCTAGAAGGGTCAGAAATAGCAAAAATGCTAAATGCTGGCTAAAGTCACGATTTGACATTGACAAAAAAATATTTGACTCTGATTCTGTTTCTTATAGGACTATGAGAAAAACTAAGGTTAGAGAGCTAGAAGGGTCAGAAATAGCAAAAATGCTAAATTCTGGCTAAAGTCACGATCTTATTCCCCTTCCTCCTTGTCTTTGGTCTGATTGACTGAATTCAGATCCATTAACATGAATTCTTTTTTGCATGTAGATTTGACATTGACAAAAAATATTTGACTCTGATTCTGTTTCTTATAGGACTATGAGAAAAACTAAGGTTAGAGAGCTAGAAGGGTCAGAAATAGCAAAAATGCTAAATGATGGCTAAAGTCATGATCGTATTCCCCTTCCTCCTTGACTTTGGTCTGATTGACTGAATTCAGATCCATTAACATGAATTCCTTTTTGCATGTAGATTTGACATTGACAAAAAAATATTTGACTCTGATTCTGTTTCTTATAGGACTATGAGAAAAACTATGGTTAGAGAGCTAGAAAGGTCAGAAATAGCAAAAATGCTAAATGCTGGCTAAAGTCACGATCGTATTCCCCTTCCTCCTTGTCTTTGGTCTGATTGACTGAATTCAGATCCATTAACATGAATTCCTTTTTGCATGTAGATTTGACATTGACAAAAAAATATTTGACTCTGATTCTGTTTCTTATAGGACTATGAGAAAAACTAAGGTTAGAGAGCTAAAAAGGTCAGAAATAGCAAAAATGCTAAATTCTGGCTAAAGTCACGATCGTATTCCCCTTCCTCCTTGACTTTGGTCTGATTGATTGAATTCAGATCCATTAACATGAATTCCTTTTTGCATGTAGATTTGACATTGACAAAAAAATATTTGACTCTGATTCTGTTTCTTATAGGACTATGAGAAAAACTAAGGTTAGAGAGCTAGAAAGGTCAGAAATAGCAAAAATGCTAAATGCTGGCTAAAGTCACGATCGTATTCCCCTTCCTCCTTGACTTTGGTCTGATTGACTGAATTCAGATCCATTAACATGAATTCCTTTTTGCATGTAGATTTGACATTGACAAAAAAATATTTGACTCTGATTCTGTTTCTTATAGGACTATGAGAAAAACTAAGGTTAGAGAGCTAGAAGGGTCAGAAATAGCAAAAATGCTAAATGCTGGCTAAAGTCACGATTTGACATTGACAAAAAAATATTTGACTCTGATTCTGTTTCTTATAGGACTATGAGAAAAACTAAGGTTAGAGAGCTAGAAGGGTCAGAAATAGCAAAAATGCTAAATTCTGGCTAAAGTCACGATCTTATTCCCCTTCCTCCCTGTCTTTGGTCTGATTGACTGAATTCAGATCCATTAACATGAATTCTTTTTTGCATGTAGATTTGACATTGACAAAAAAATATTTGACTCTGATTCTGTTTCTTATAGGACTATGAGAAAAACTAAGGTTAGAGAGCTAGAAGGGTCAGAAATAGCAAAAATGCTAAATGATGGCTAAAGTCATGATCGTATTCCCCTTCCTCCTTGACTTTGGTCTGATTGACTGAATTCAGATCCATTAACATGAATTCCTTTTTGCATGTAGATTTGACATTGACAAAAAAATATTTGACTCTGATTCTGTTTCTTATAGGACTATGAGAAAAACTATGGTTAGAGAGCTAGAAAGGTCAGAAATAGCAAAAATGCTAAATGCTGGCTAAAGTCACGATCGTATTCCCCTTCCTCCTTGTCTTTGGTCTGATTGACTGAATTCAGATCCATTAACATGAATTCCTTTTTGCATGTAGATTTGACATTGATAAAAAAATATTTGACTCTGATTCTGTTTCTTATAGGACTATGAGAAAAACTAAGGTTAGAGAGCTAAAAAGGTCAGAAATAGCAAAAATGCTAAATTCTGGCTAAAGTCACGATCGTATTCCCCTTCCTCCTTGACTTTGGTCTGATTGACTCAATTCAGGTCCATTAACATGAATTCCTTTTTGCATGTAGATTTGACATTGACAAAAAAATATTTGACTCTGATTCTGTTTCTTATAGGACTATGAGAAAAACTAAGGTTAGAGAGCTAGAAGGGTCAGAAATAGCAAAAATGCTAAATGATGGCTAAAGTCACGATCGTATTCCCCTTCCTCCTTGACTTTGGTCTGATTGACTGAATTCAGGTCCATTAACATGAATTCCTTTTTGCATGTAGATTTGACATTGACAAAAAAATATTTGACTCTGATTCTGTTTCTTATAGGACTATGAGAAAAACTAAGGTTAGAGAGCTAGAAGGGTCAGAAATAGCAAAAATGCTAAATGATGGCTAAAGTCACGATCGTATTCCCCTTCCTCCTTGACTTTGGTCTGATTGACTGAATTCAGGTCCATTAACATGAATTCCTTTTTGCATGTAGATTTGACATTGACAAAAAAATATTTGACTCTGATTCTGTTTCTTATAGGACTATGAGAAAAACTAAGGTTAGAGAGCTAGAAAGGTCAGAAATAGCAAAAATGCTAAATGCTGGCTAAA
Source organism: Nemapogon koenigi (assembly GCA_963924495.1). Classification (NCBI taxonomy): domain Eukaryota; kingdom Metazoa; phylum Arthropoda; class Insecta; order Lepidoptera; family Tineidae; genus Nemapogon; species Nemapogon koenigi. Next base: position 26,038,539 of record OZ004629.1, read on the forward strand.
GTCACGATCGTATTCCCCTTCCTCCTTGACTTTGGTCTGATTGATTGAATTCAGATCCATTAACATGAATTCCTTTTTGCATGTAGATTTGACATTGATAAAAAAATATTTGACTCTGATTCTGTTTCTTATAGGACTATGAGAAAAACTATGGTTAGAGAGCTAGAAAGGTCAGAAATAGCAAAAATGCTAAATGCTGGCTAAAGTCACGATCGTATTCCCCTTCCTCCTTGACTTTGGTCTGATTGACTGAATTCAGATCCATTAACATGAATTCCTTTTTGCATGTAGATTTGACATTGACAAAAAAATATTTGACTCTGATTCTGTTTCTTATAGGACTATGAGAAAAACTAAGGTTAGAGAGCTAAAAAGGTCAGAAATAGCAAAAATGCTAAATGCTGGCTAAAGTCACGATCGTATTCCCCTTCCTCCTTGACTTTGGTCTGATTGACTGAATTCAGATCCATTAACATGAATTCCTTTTTGCATGTAGATTTGACATTGACAAAAAAATATTTGACTCTGATTCTGTTTCTTATAGGACTATGAGAAAAACTAAGGTTAGAGAGCTAGAAGGGTCAGAAATAGCAAAAATGCTAAATGATGGCTAAAGTCACGATCGTATTCCCCTTCCTCCTTGACTTTGGTCTGATTGACTGAATTCAGGTCCATTAACATGAATTCCTTTTTGCATGTAGATTTGACATTGACAAAAAAATATTTGACTCTGATTCTGTTTCTTATAGGACTATGAGAAAAACTAAGGTTAGAGAGCTAGAAAGGTCAGAAATAGCAAAAATGCTACATGCTGGCTAAAGTCACGATTTGACATTGACAAAATAATATTTGACTCTGATTCTGTTTCTTATAGGACTATGAGAAAAACTAAGGTTAAAAAGCTAGAAAGGTCAGAAATAGCAAAAATGCTAAATGCTGGCTAAAGTCACGATTTGACATTGACAAAAAAATATTTGACTCTGATTCTGTTTCTTATAGGACTATGAGAAAAACTAAGGTTAGAGAGCTAGAAAGGTCAGAAATAGCAAAAATGCTAAATGCTGGCTAAAGTCACGATTTGACATTGACAAAAAAATATTTGACTCTGATTCTGTTTCTTATAGGACTATGAGAAAAACTAAGGTTAGAGAGCTAGAAGGGTCAGAAATAGCAAAAATGCTAAATGATGGCTAAAGTCATGATCGTATTCCCCTTCCTCCTTGACTTTGGTCTGATTGACTGAATTCAGATCCATTAACATGAATTCCTTTTTGCATGTAGATTTGACATTGACAAAAAAATATTTGACTCTGATTCTGTTTCTTATAGGACTATGAGAAAAACTATGGTTAGAGAGCTAGAAGGGTCAGAAATAGCAAAAATGCTAAATGCTGGCTAAAGTCACGATCGTATTCCCCTTCCTCCTTGACTTTGGTCTGATTGACTGAATTCATGTCCATTAACATGAATTCCTTTTTGCATGTAGATTTGACATTGACAAAAAAATATTTGACTCTGATTCTGTTTCTTATAGGACTATGAGAAAAACTAAGGTTAGAGAGCTAAAAAGGTCAGAAATAGCAAAAATGCTAAATGCTGGCTAAAGTCACGATCGTATTCCCCTTCCTCCTTGACTTTGGTCTGATTGACTGAATTCAGATCCATTAACATGAATTCCTTTTTGCATGTAGATTTGACATTGACAAAAAAATATTTGACTCTGATTCTGTTTCTTATAGGACTATGAGAAAAACTAAGGTTAGAGAGCTAGAAGGGTCAGAAATAGCAAAAATGCTAAATGATGGCTAAAGTCACGATCGTATTCCCCTTCCTCCTTGACTTTGGTCTGATTGACTGAATTCAGGTCCATTAACATGAATTCCTTTTTGCATGTAGATTTGACATTGACAAAAAAATATTTGACTCTGATTCTGTTTCTTATAGGACTATGAGAAAAACTAAGGTTAGAGAGCTAGAAAGGTCAGAAATAGCAAAAATGCTACATGCTGGCTAAAGTCACGATTTGACATTGACAAAATAATATTTGACTCTGATTCTGTTTCTTATAGGACTATGAGAAAAACTAAGGTTAAAAAGCTAGAAAGGTCAGAAATAGCAAAAATGCTAAATGCTGGCTAAAGTCACGATTTGACATTGACAAAAAAATATTTGACTCTGATTCTGTTTCTTATAGGACTATGAGAAAAACTAAGGTTAGAGAGCTAGAAAGGTCAGAAATAGCAAAAATGCTAAATGCTGGCTAAAGTCACGATTTGACATTGACAAAAAAATATTTGACTCTGATTCTGTTTCTTATAGGACTATGAGAAAAACTAAGGTTAGAGAGCTAGAAGGGTCAGAAATAGCAAAAATGCTAAATGCTGGCTAAAGTCACGATTTGACATTGACAAAAAAATATTTGACTCTGATTCTGTTTCTTATAGGACTATGAGAAAAACTAAGGTTAGAGAGCTAGAAGGGTCAGAAATAGCAAAAATGCTAAATGATGGCTAAAGTCACGATCGTATTCCCCTTCCTCCTTGACTTTGGTCTGATTGACTGAATTCAGATCCATTAACATGAATTCTTTTTTGCATGTAGATTTGACATTGACAAAAAAATATTTGACTCTGATTCTGTTTCTTATAGGACTATGAGAAAAACTAAGGTTAAAAAGCTAGAAGGGTCAGAAATAGCAAAAATGCTAAATGATGGCTAAAGTCACGATCGTATTCCCCTTCCTCCTTGACTTTGGTCTGATTGACTGAATTCAGATCCATTAACATGAATTCTTTTTTGCATGTAGATTTGACATTGACAAAAAAATATTTGACTCTGATTCTGTTTCTTATAGGACTATGAGAAAAACTAAGGTTAAAAAGCTAGAAGGGTCAGAAATAGCAAAAATGCTAAATGATGGCTAAAGTCACGATCGTATTCCCCTTCCTCCTTGACTTTGGTCTGATTGACTGAATTCAGATCCATTAACATGAATTCTTTTTTGCATGTAGATTTGACATTGACAAAAACATATTTGACTCTGATTCTGTTTCTTATAGGACTATGAGAAAAACTAAGGTTAGAGAGCTAGAAGGGTCAGAAATAGCAAAAATGCTAAATGATGGCTAAAGTCACGATCGTATTCCCCTTCCTCCTTGACTTTGGTCTGATTGACTGAATTCAGGTCCATTAACATGAATTCCTTTTTGCATGTAGATTTGACATTGACAAAAAAATATTTGACTCTGATTCTGTTTCTTATAGGACTATGAGAAAAACTAAGGTTAGAGAGCTAGAAAGGTCAGAAATAGCAAAAATGCTACATGCTGGCTAAAGTCACGATTTGACATTGACAAAAAAATATTTGACTCTGATTCTGTTTCTTATAGGACTATGAGAAAAACTAAGGTTAGAGAGCTAGAAAGGTCAGAAATAGCAAAAATGCTACATGCTGGCTAAAGTCACGATTTGACATTGACAAAATAATATTTGACTCTGATTCTGTTTCTTATAGGACTATGAGAAAAACTAAGGTTAAAAAGCTAGAAAGGTCAGAAATAGCAAAAATGCTAAATGCTGGCTAAAGTCACGATTTGACATTGACAAAAAAATATTTGACTCTGATTCTGTTTCTTATAGGACTATGAGAAAAACTAAGGTTAGAGAGCTAGAAAGGTCAGAAATAGCAAAAATGCTAAATGCTGGCTAAAGTCACGATTTGACATTGACAAAAAAATATTTGACTCTGATTCTGTTTCTTATAGGACTATGAGAAAAACTAAGGTTAGAGAGCTAGAAGGGTCAGAAATAGCAAAAATGCTAAATGATGGCTAAAGTCATGATCGTATTCCCCTTCCTCCTTGACTTTGGTCTGATTGACTGAATTCAGATCCATTAACATGAATTCCTTTTTGCATGTAGATTTGACATTGACAAAAAAATATTTGACTCTGATTCTGTTTCTTATAGGACTATGAGAAAAACTATGGTTAGAGAGCTAGAAGGGTCAGAAATAGCAAAAATGCTAAATGCTGGCTAAAGTCACGATCGTATTCCCCTTCCTCCTTGACTTTGGTCTGATTGACTGAATTCATGTCCATTAACATGAATTCCTTTTTGCATGTAGATTTGACATTGACAAAAAAATATTTGACTCTGATTCTGTTTCTTATAGGACTATGAGAAAAACTAAGGTTAGAGAGCTAAAAAGGTCAGAAATAGCAAAAATGCTAAATGCTGGCTAAAGTCACGATCGTATTCCCCTTCCTCCTTGACTTTGGTCTGATTGATTGAATTCAGATCCATTAACATGAATTCCTTTTTGCATGTAGATTTGACATTGATAAAAAAATATTTGACTCTGATTCTGTTTCTTATAGGACTATGAGAAAAACTATGGTTAGAGAGCTAGAAAGGTCAGAAATAGCAAAAATGCTAAATGCTGGCTAAAGTCACGATCGTATTCCCCTTCCTCCTTGACTTTGGTCTGATTGACTGAATTCAGATCCATTAACATGAATTCCTTTTTGCATGTAGATTTGACATTGACAAAAAAATATTTGACTCTGATTCTGTTTCTTATAGGACTATAAGAAAAACTAAGGTTAGAGAGCTAGAAGGGTCAGAAATAGCAAAAATGCTAAATGATGGCTAAAGTCACGATCGTATTCCCCTTCCTCCTTGACTTTGGTCTGATTGACTGAATTCAGGTCCATTAACATGAATTCCTTTTTGCATGTAGATTTGACATTGACAAAAAAATATTTGACTCTGATTCTGTTTCTTATAGGACTATGAGAAAAACTAAGGTTAGAGAGCTAGAAAGGTCAGAAATAGCAAAAATGCTACATGCTGGCTAAAGTCACGATTTGACATTGACAAAATAATATTTGACTCTGATTCTGTTTCTTATAGGACTATGAGAAAAACTAAGGTTAAAAAGCTAGAAAGGTCAGAAATAGCAAAAATGCTAAATGCTGGCTAAAGTCACGATTTGACATTGACAAAAAAATATTTGACTCTGATTCTGTTTCTTATAGGACTATGAGAAAAACTAAGGTTAGAGAGCTAGAAAGGTCAGAAATAGCAAAAATGCTAAATGCTGGCTAAAGTCACGATTTGACATTGACAAAAAAATATTTGACTCTGATTCTGTTTCTTATAGGACTATGAGAAAAACTAAGGTTAGAGAGCTAGAAGGGTCAGAAATAGCAAAAATGCTAAATGATGGCTAAAGTCATGATCGTATTCCCCTTCCTCCTTGACTTTGGTCTGATTGACTGAATTCAGATCCATTAACATGAATTCCTTTTTGCATGTAGATTTGACATTGACAAAAAAATATTTGACTCTGATTCTGTTTCTTATAGGACTATGAGAAAAACTATGGTTAGAGAGCTAGAAGGGTCAGAAATAGCAAAAATGCTAAATGCTGGCTAAAGTCACGATCGTATTCCCCTTCCTCCTTGACTTTGGTCTGATTGACTGAATTCATGTCCATTAACAAGAATTCCTTTTTGCATGTAGATTTGACATTGACAAAAAAATATTTGACTCTGATTCTGTTTCTTATAGGACTATGAGAAAAACTAAGGTTAGAGAGCTAAAAAGGTCAGAAATAGCAAAAATGCTAAATGCTGGCTAAAGTCACGATCGTATTCCCCTTCCTCCTTGACTTTGGTCTGATTGATTGAATTCAGATCCATTAACATGAATTCCTTTTTGCATGTAGATTTGACATTGATAAAAAAATATTTGACTCTGATTCTGTTTCTTATAGGACTATGAGAAAAACTATGGTTAGAGAGCTAGAAAGGTCAGAAATAGCAAAAATGCTAAATGCTGGCTAAAGTCACGATCGTATTCCCCTTCCTCCTTGACTTTGGTCTGATTGACTGAATTCAGATCCATTAACATGAATTCCTTTTTGCATGTAGATTTGACATTGACAAAAAAATATTTGACTCTGATTCTGTTTCTTATAGGACTATAAGAAAAACTAAGGTTAGAGAGCTAGAAGGGTCAGAAATAGCAAAAATGCTAAATGATGGCTAAAGTCACGATCGTATTCCCCTTCCTCCTTGACTTTGGTCTGATTGACTCAATTCAGGTCCATTAACATGAATTCCTTTTTGCATGTAGATTTGACATTGACAAAAAAATATTTGACTCTGATTCTGTTTCTTATAGGACTATGAGAAAAACTAAGGTTAGAGAGCTAGAAGGGTCAGAAATAGCAAAAATGCTAAATGATGGCTAAAGTCACGATCGTATTCCCCTTCCTCCTTGACTTTGGTCTGATTGACTGAATTCAGGTCCATTAACATGAATTCCTTTTTGCATGTAGATTTGACATTGACAAAAAAATATTTGACTCTGATTCTGTTTCTTATAGGACTATGAGAAAAACTAAGGTTAGAGAGCTAGAAGGGTCAGAAATAGCAAAAATGCTAAATGATGGCTAAAGTCACGATCGTATTCCCCTTCCTCCTTGACTTTGGTCTGATTGACTGAATTCAGGTCCATTAACATGAATTCCTTTTTGCATGTAGATTTGACATTGACAAAAAAATATTTGACTCTGATTCTGTTTCTTATAGGACTATGAGAAAAACTAAGGTTAGAGAGCTAGAAAGGTCAGAAATAGCAAAAATGCTAAATGCTGGCTAAAGTCACGATTTGACATTGACAAAATAATATTTGACTCTGATTCTGTTTCTTATAGGACTATGAGAAAAACTAAGGTTAGAGAGCTAGAAGGGTCAGAAATAGCAAAAATGCTAAATTCTGGCTAAAGTCACGATCGTATTCCCCTTCCTCCTTGACTTTGGTCTGATTGACTGAATTCAGGTCCATTAACATGAATTCCTTTTTGCATGTAGATTTGACATTGACAAAAAAATATTTGACTCTGATTCTGTTTCTTATAGGACTATGAGAAAAACTAAGGTTAGAGAGCTAGAAAGGTCAGAAATAGCAAAAATGCTAAATGCTGGCTAAAGTCACGATCGTATTCCCCTTCCTCCTTGACTTTGGTCTGATTGACAGATTTTAAGTCCATCAACTTGAATTCTTTTTTGCATGTAGTTTTGACATTGACAAAAATTATTTGACTCTGATTCTGTTTCTTATAGGACTATGAGAAAAACTAAGGTTAGAGAGCTAGAAATGTCAGAAATAGCAAAAATGCTAAATGCTGGCTAAAGTCACGATTTGACATTGACAAAAAAATATTTGACTCTGATTCTGTTTCTTATAGGACTATGAGAAAAACTAAGGTTAGAGAACTAGAAGGGTCAGAAATAGCAAAAATGCTAAATTCTGGCTAAAGTCACGATCGTATTCCCCTTCCTCCTTGTCTTTGGTCTGATTGACTGAATTCAGATCCATTAACATGAATTCTTTTTTGCATGTAGATTTGACATTGACAAAAAAATATTTGACTCTGATTCTGTTTCTTATAGGACTATGAGAAAAACTAAGGTTAGAGAGCTAGAAGGGTCAGAAATAGCAAAAATGCTAAATGATGGCTAAAGTCACGATCGTATTCCCCTTCCTCCTTGACTTTGGTCTGATTGACTCAATTCAGGTCCATTAACATGAATTCCTTTTTGCATGTAGATTTGACATTGACAAAAAAATATTTGACTCTGATTCTGTTTCTTATAGGACTATGAGAAAAACTAAGGTTAGAGAGCTAGAAGGGTCAGAAATAGCAAAAATGCTAAATGATGGCTAAAGTCACGATCGTATTCCCCTTCCTCCTTGACTTTGGTCTGATTGACTGAATTCAGGTCCATTAACATGAATTCCTTTTTGCATGTAGATTTGACATTGACAAAAACATATTTGACTCTGATTCTGTTTCTTATAGGACTATGAGAAAAACTAAGGTTAGAGAGCTAGAAAGGTCAGAAATAGCAAAAATGCTAAATGCTGGCTAAAGTCACGATCGTATTCCCCTTCCTCCTTGACTTTGGTCTGATTGACTGAATTCAGATCCATTAACATGAATTCCTTTTTGCATGTAGATTTGACATTGACAAAAAAATATTTGACTCTGATTCTGTTTCTTATAGGACTATGAGAAAAACTAAGGTTAGAGAGCTAGAAGGGTCAGAAATAGCAAAAATGCTAAATGCTGGCTAAAGTCACGATTTGACATTGACAAAAAAATATTTGACTCTGATTCTGTTTCTTATAGGACTATGAGAAAAACTAAGGTTAGAGAGCTAGAAGGGTCAGAAATAGCAAAAATGCTAAATGATGGCTAAAGTCACGATCGTATTCCCCTTCCTCCTTGACTTTGGTCTGATTGACTCAATTCAGGTCCATTAACATGAATTCCTTTTTGCATGTAGATTTGACATTGACAAAAAAATATTTGACTCTGATTCTGTTTCTTATAGGACTATGAGAAAAACTAAGGTTAGAGAGCTAGAAGGGTCAGAAATAGCAAAAATGCTAAATGATGGCTAAAGTCACGATCGTATTCCCCTTCCTCCTTGACTTTGGTCTGATTGATTGAATTCAGATCCATTAACATGAATTCCTTTTTGCATGTAGATTTGACATTGATAAAAAAATATTTGACTCTGATTCTGTTTCTTATAGGACTATGAGAAAAACTATGGTTAGAGAGCTAGAAAGGTCAGAAATAGCAAAAATGCTAAATGCTGGCTAAAGTCACGATCGTATTCCCCTTCCTCCTTGACTTTGGTCTGATTGACTGAATTCAGATCCATTAACATGAATTCCTTTTTGCATGTAGATTTGACATTGACAAAAAAATATTTGACTCTGATTCTGTTTCTTATAGGACTATGAGAAAAACTAAGGTTAGAGAGCTAAAAAGGTCAGAAATAGCAAAAATGCTAAATGCTGGCTAAAGTCACGATCGTATTCCCCTTCCTCCTTGACTTTGGTCTGATTGACTGAATTCAGATCCATTAACATGAATTCCTTTTTGCATGTAGATTTGACATTGACAAAAAAATATTTGACTCTGATTCTGTTTCTTATAGGACTATGAGAAAAACTAAGGTTAGAGAGCTAGAAGGGTCAGAAATAGCAAAAATGCTAAATGATGGCTAAAGTCACGATCGTATTCCCCTTCCTCCTTGACTTTGGTCTGATTGACTGAATTCAGGTCCATTAACATGAATTCCTTTTTGCATGTAGATTTGACATTGACAAAAAAATATTTGACTCTGATTCTGTTTCTTATAGGACTATGAGAAAAACTAAGGTTAGAGAGCTAGAAAGGTCAGAAATAGCAAAAATGCTACATGCTGGCTAAAGTCACGATTTGACATTGACAAAATAATATTTGACTCTGATTCTGTTTCTTATAGGACTATGAGAAAAACTAAGGTTAAAAAGCTAGAAAGGTCAGAAATAGCAAAAATGCTAAATGCTGGCTAAAGTCACGATTTGACATTGACAAAAAAATATTTGACTCTGATTCTGTTTCTTATAGGACTATGAGAAAAACTAAGGTTAGAGAGCTAGAAAGGTCAGAAATAGCAAAAATGCTAAATGCTGGCTAAAGTCACGATTTGACATTGACAAAAAAATATTTGACTCTGATTCTGTTTCTTATAGGACTATGAGAAAAACTAAGGTTAGAGAGCTAGAAGGGTCAGAAATAGCAAAAATGCTAAATGATGGCTAAAGTCATGATCGTATTCCCCTTCCTCCTTGACTTTGGTCTGATTGACTGAATTCAGATCCATTAACATGAATTCCTTTTTGCATGTAGATTTGACATTGACAAAAAAATATTTGACTCTGATTCTGTTTCTTATAGGACTATGAGAAAAACTATGGTTAGAGAGCTAGAAGGGTCAGAAATAGCAAAAATGCTAAATGCTGGCTAAAGTCACGATCGTATTCCCCTTCCTCCTTGACTTTGGTCTGATTGACTGAATTCATGTCCATTAACAAGAATTCCTTTTTGCATGTAGATTTGACATTGACAAAAAAATATTTGACTCTGATTCTGTTTCTTATAGGACTATGAGAAAAACTAAGGTTAGAGAGCTAAAAAGGTCAGAAATAGCAAAAATGCTAAATGCTGGCTAAAGTCACGATCGTATTCCCCTTCCTCCTTGACTTTGGTCTGATTGACTGAATTCAGATCCATTAACATGAATTCCTTTTTGCATGTAGATTTGACATTGACAAAAAAATATTTGACTCTGATTCTGTTTCTTATAGGACTATGAGAAAAACTAAGGTTAGAGAGCTAGAAGGGTCAGAAATAGCAAAAATGCTAAATGATGGCTAAAGTCACGATCGTATTCCCCTTCCTCCTTGACTTTGGTCTGATTGACTCAATTCAGGTCCATTAACATGAATTCCTTTTTGCATGTAGATTTGACATTGACAAAAAAATATTTGACTCTGATTCTGTTTCTTATAGGACTATGAGAAAAACTAAGGTTAGAGAGCTAGAAGGGTCAGAAATAGCAAAAATGCTAAATGATGGCTAAAGTCACGATCGTATTCCCCTTCCTCCTTGACTTTGGTCTGATTGACTGAATTCAGGTCCATTAACATGAATTCCTTTTTGCATGTAGATTTGACATTGACAAAAAAATATTTGACTCTGATTCTGTTTCTTATAGGACTATGAGAAAAACTAAGGTTAGAGAGCTAGAAAGGTCAGAAATAGCAAAAATGCTAAATGCTGGCTAAAGTCACGATCGTATTCCCCTTCCTCCTTGACTTTGGTCTGATTGATTGAATTCAGATCCATTAACATGAATTCCTTTTTGCATGTAGATTTGACATTGATAAAAAAATATTTGACTCTGATTCTGTTTCTTATAGGACTATGAGAAAAACTATGGTTAGAGAGCTAGAAAGGTCAGAAATAGCAAAAATGCTAAATGCTGGCTAAAGTCACGATCGTATTCCCCTTCCTCCTTGACTTTGGTCTGATTGACTGAATTCAGATCCATTAACATGAATTCCTTTTTGCATGTAGATTTGACATTGACAAAAAAATATTTGACTCTGATTCTGTTTCTTATAGGACTATGAGAAAAACTAAGGTTAGAGAGCTAAAAAGGTCAGAAATAGCAAAAATGCTAAATGCTGGCTAAAGTCACGATCGTATTCCCCTTCCTCCTTGACTTTGGTCTGATTGACTGAATTCAGATCCATTAACATGAATTCCTTTTTGCATGTAGATTTGACATTGACAAAAAAATATTTGACTCTGATTCTGTTTCTTATAGGACTATGAGAAAAACTAAGGTTAGAGAGCTAGAAGGGTCAGAAATAGCAAAAATGCTAAATGATGGCTAAAGTCACGATCGTATTCCCCTTCCTCCTTGACTTTGGTCTGATTGACTGAATTCAGGTCCATTAACATGAATTCCTTTTTGCATGTAGATTTGACATTGACAAAAAAATATTTGACTCTGATTCTGTTTCTTATAGGACTATGAGAAAAACTAAGGTTAGAGAGCTAGAAAGGTCAGAAATAGCAAAAATGCTACATGCTGGCTAAAGTCACGATTTGACATTGACAAAATAATATTTGACTCTGATTCTGTTTCTTATAGGACTATGAGAAAAACTAAGGTTAAAAAGCTAGAAAGGTCAGAAATAGCAAAAATGCTAAATGCTGGCTAAAGTCACGATTTGACATTGACAAAAAAATATTTGACTCTGATTCTGTTTCTTATAGGACTATGAGAAAAACTAAGGTTAGAGAGCTAGAAAGGTCAGAAATAGCAAAAATGCTAAATGCTGGCTAAAGTCACGATTTGACATTGACAAAAAAATATTTGACTCTGATTCTGTTTCTTATAGGACTATGAGAAAAACTAAGGTTAGAGAGCTAGAAGGGTCAGAAATAGCAAAAATGCTAAATGATGGCTAAAGTCATGATCGTATTCCCCTTCCTCCTTGACTTTGGTCTGATTGACTGAATTCAGATCCATTAACATGAATTCCTTTTTGCATGTAGATTTGACATTGACAAAAAAATATTTGACTCTGATTCTGTTTCTTATAGGACTATGAGAAAAACTATGGTTAGAGAGCTAGAAGGGTCAGAAATAGCAAAAATGCTAAATGCTGGCTAAAGTCACGATCGTATTCCCCTTCCTCCTTGACTTTGGTCTGATTGACTGAATTCATGTCCATTAACATGAATTCCTTTTTGCATGTAGATTTGACATTGACAAAAAAATATTTGACTCTGATTCTGTTTCTTATAGGACTATGAGAAAAACTAAGGTTAGAGAGCTAAAAAGGTCAGAAATAGCAAAAATGCTAAATGCTGGATAAAGTCACGATCGTATTCCCCTTCCTCCTTGACTTTGGTCTGATTGACTGAATTCAGATCCATTAACATGAATTCCTTTTTGCATGTAGATTTGACATTGACAAAAAAATATTTGACTCTGATTCTGTTTCTTATAGGACTATGAGAAAAACTAAGGTTAGAGAGCTAGAAGGGTCAGAAATAGCAAAAATGCTAAATGATGGCTAAAGTCACGATCGTATTCCCCTTCCTCCTTGACTTTGGTCTGATTGACTGAATTCAGGTCCATTAACATGAATTCCTTTTTGCATGTAGATTTGACATTGACAAAAAAATATTTGACTCTGATTCTGTTTCTTATAGGACTATGAGAAAAACTAAGGTTAGAGAGCTAGAAAGGTCAGAAATAGCAAAAATGCTACATGCTGGCTAAAGTCACGATTTGACATTGACAAAATAATATTTGACTCTGATTCTGTTTCTTATAGGACTATGAGAAAAACTAAGGTTAAAAAGCTAGAAAGGTCAGAAATAGCAAAAATGCTAAATGCTGGCTAAAGTCACGATTTGACATTGACAAAAAATATTTGACTCTGATTCTGTTTCTTATAGGACTATGAGAAAAACTAAGGTTAGAGAGCTAGAAAGGTCAGAAATAGCAAAAATGCTAAATGCTGGCTAAAGTCACGATTTGACATTGACAAAAAAATATTTGACTCTGATTCTGTTTCTTATAGGACTATGAGAAAAACTAAGGTTAGAGAGCTAGAAGGGTCAGAAATAGCAAAAATGCTAAATGCTGGCTAAAGTCACGATTTGACATTGACAAAAAAATATTTGACTCTGATTCTGTTTCTTATAGGACTATGAGAAAAACTAAGGTTAGAGAGCTAGAAGGGTCAGAAATAGCAAAAATGCTAAATGATGGCTAAAGTCACGATCGTATTCCCCTTCCTCCTTGACTTTGGTCTGATTGACTGAATTCAGATCCATTAACATGAATTCTTTTTTGCATGTAGATTTGACATTGACAAAAAAATATTTGACTCTGATTCTGTTTCTTATAGGACTATGAGAAAAACTAAGGTTAAAAAGCTAGAAGGGTCAGAAATAGCAAAAATGCTAAATGATGGCTAAAGTCACGATCGTATTCCCCTTCCTCCTTGACTTTGGTCTGATTGACTGAATTCAGATCCATTAACATGAATTCTTTTTTGCATGTAGATTTGACATTGACAAAAAAATATTTGACTCTGATTCTGTTTCTTATAGGACTATGAGAAAAACTAAGGTTAAAAAGCTAGAAGGGTCAGAAATAGCAAAAATGCTAAATGATGGCTAAAGTCACGATCGTATTCCCCTTCCTCCTTGACTTTGGTCTGATTGACTGAATTCAGATCCATTAACATGAATTCTTTTTTGCATGTAGATTTGACATTGACAAAAACATATTTGACTCTGATTCTGTTTCTTATAGGACTATGAGAAAAACTAAGGTTAGAGAGCTAGAAGGGTCAGAAATAGCAAAAATGCTAAATGATGGCTAAAGTCACGATCGTATTCCCCTTCCTCCTTGACTTTGGTCTGATTGACTGAATTCAGGTCCATTAACATGAATTCCTTTTTGCATGTAGATTTGACATTGACAAAAAAATATTTGACTCTGATTCTGTTTCTTATAGGACTATGAGAAAAACTAAGTTTAGAGAGCTAGAAAGGTCAGAAATAGCAAAAATGCTACATGCTGGCTAAAGTCACGATTTGACATTGACAAAAAAATATTTGACTCTGATTCTGTTTCTTATAGGACTATGAGAAAAACTAAGGTTAGAGAGCTAGAAAGGTCAGAAATAGCAAAAATGCTACATGCTGGCTAAAGTCACGATTTGACATTGACAAAATAATATTTGACTCTGATTCTGTTTCTTATAGGACTATGAGAAAAACTAAGGTTAAAAAGCTAGAAAGGTCAGAAATAGCAAAAATGCTAAATGCTGGCTAAAGTCACGATTTGACATTGACAAAAAAATATTTGACTCTGATTCTGTTTCTTATAGGACTATGAGAAAAACTAAGGTTAGAGAGCTAGAAAGGTCAGAAATAGCAAAAATGCTAAATGCTGGCTAAAGTCACGATTTGACATTGACAAAAAAATATTTGACTCTGATTCTGTTTCTTATAGGACTATGAGAAAAACTAAGGTTAGAGAGCTAGAAGGGTCAGAAATAGCAAAAATGCTAAATGATGGCTAAAGTCATGATCGTATTCCCCTTCCTCCTTGACTTTGGTCTGATTGACTGAATTCAGATCCATTAACATGAATTCCTTTTTGCATGTAGATTTGACATTGACAAAAAAATATTTGACTCTGATTCTGTTTCTTATAGGACTATGAGAAAAACTATGGTTAGAGAGCTAGAAGGGTCAGAAATAGCAAAAATGCTAAATGCTGGCTAAAGTCACGATCGTATTCCCCTTCCTCCTTGACTTTGGTCTGATTGACTGAATTCATGTCCATTAACATGAATTCCTTTTTGCATGTAGATTTGACATTGACAAAAAAATATTTGACTCTGATTCTGTTTCTTATAGGACTATGAGAAAAACTAAGGTTAGAGAGCTAAAAAGGTCAGAAATAGCAAAAATGCTAAATGCTGGCTAAAGTCACGATCGTATTCCCCTTCCTCCTTGACTTTGGTCTGATTGATTGAATTCAGATCCATTAACATGAATTCCTTTTTGCATGTAGATTTGACATTGATAAAAAAATATTTGACTCTGATTCTGTTTCTTATAGGACTATGAGAAAAACTATGGTTAGAGAGCTAGAAAGGTCAGAAATAGCAAAAATGCTAAATGCTGGCTAAAGTCACGATCGTATTCCCCTTCCTCCTTGACTTTGGTCTGATTGACTGAATTCAGATCCATTAACATGAATTCCTTTTTGCATGTAGATTTGACATTGACAAAAAAATATTTGACTCTGATTCTGTTTCTTATAGGACTATAAGAAAAACTAAGGTTAGAGAGCTAGAAGGGTCAGAAATAGCAAAAATGCTAAATGATGGCTAAAGTCACGATCGTATTCCCCTTCCTCCTTGACTTTGGTCTGATTGACTGAATTCAGGTCCATTAACATGAATTCCTTTTTGCATGTAGATTTGACATTGACAAAAAAATATTTGACTCTGATTCTGTTTCTTATAGGACTATGAGAAAAACTAAGGTTAGAGAGCTAGAAAGGTCAGAAATAGCAAAAATGCTACATGCTGGCTAAAGTCACGATTTGACATTGACAAAATAATATTTGACTCTGATTCTGTTTCTTATAGGACTATGAGAAAAACTAAGGTTAAAAAGCTAGAAAGGTCAGAAATAGCAAAAATGCTAAATGCTGGCTAAAGTCACGATTTGACATTGACAAAAAAATATTTGACTCTGATTCTGTTTCTTATAGGACTATGAGAAAAACTAAGGTTAGAGAGCTAGAAAGGTCAGAAATAGCAAAAATGCTAAATGCTGGCTAAAGTCACGATTTGACATTGACAAAAAAATATTTGACTCTGATTCTGTTTCTTATAGGACTATGAGAAAAACTAAGGTTAGAGAGCTAGAAGGGTCAGAAATAGCAAAAATGCTAAATGATGCCTAAAGTCATGATCGTATTCCCCTTCCTCCTTGACTTTGGTCTGATTGACTGAATTCAGATCCATTAACATGAATTCCTTTTTGCATGTAGATTTGACATTGACAAAAAAATATTTGACTCTGATTCTGTTTCTTATAGGACTATGAGAAAAACTATGGTTAGAGAGCTAGAAGGGTCAGAAATAGCAAAAATGCTAAATGCTGGCTAAAGTCACGATCGTATTCCCCTTCCTCCTTGACTTTGGTCTGATTGACTGAATTCATGTCCATTAACAAGAATTCCTTTTTGCATGTAGATTTGACATTGACAAAAAAATATTTGACTCTGATTCTGTTTCTTATAGGACTATGAGAAAAACTAAGGTTAGAGAGCTAAAAAGGTCAGAAATAGCAAAAATGCTAAATGCTGGCTAAAGTCACGATCGTATTCCCCTTCCTCCTTGACTTTGGTCTGATTGATTGAATTCAGATCCATTAACATGAATTCCTTTTTGCATGTAGATTTGACATTGATAAAAAAATATTTGACTCTGATTCTGTTTCTTATAGGACTATGAGAAAAACTATGGTTAGAGAGCTAGAAAGGTCAGAAATAGCAAAAATGCTAAATGCTGGCTAAAGTCACGATCGTATTCCCCTTCCTCCTTGACTTTGGTCTGATTGACTGAATTCAGATCCATTAACATGAATTCCTTTTTGCATGTAGATTTGACATTGACAAAAAAATATTTGACTCTGATTCTGTTTCTTATAGGACTATAAGAAAAACTAAGGTTAGAGAGCTAGAAGGGTCAGAAATAGCAAAAATGCTAAATGATGGCTAAAGTCACGATCGTATTCCCCTTCCTCCTTGACTTTGGTCTGATTGACTCAATTCAGGTCCATTAACATGAATTCCTTTTTGCATGTAGATTTGACATTGACAAAAAAATATTTGACTCTGATTCTGTTTCTTATAGGACTATGAGAAAAACTAAGGTTAGAGAGCTAGAAGGGTCAGAAATAGCAAAAATGCTAAATGATGGCTAAAGTCACGATCGTATTCCCCTTCCTCCTTGACTTTGGTCTGATTGACTGAATTCAGGTCCATTAACATGAATTCCTTTTTGCATGTAGATTTGACATTGACAAAAAAATATTTGACTCTGATTCTGTTTCTTATAGGACTATGAGAAAACTAAGGTTAAAAAGCTAGAAAGGTCAGAAATAGCAAAAATGCTAAATGCTGGCTAAAGTCACGATTTGACATTGACAAAAAATATTTGACTCTGATTCTGTTTCTTATAGGACTATGAGAAAAACTAAGGTTAGAGAGCTAGAAAGGTCAGAAATAGCAAAAATGCTAAATGCTGGCTAAAGTCACGATTTGACATTGACAAAAAAATATTTGACTCTGATTCTGTTTCTTATAGGACTATGAGAAAAACTAAGGTTAGAGAGCTAGAAGGGTCAGAAATAGCAAAAATGCTAAATGCTGGCTAAAGTCACGATTTGACATTGACAAAAAAATATTTGACTCTGATTCTGTTTCTTATAGGACTATGAGAAAAACTAAGGTTAGAGAGCTAGAAGGGTCAGAAATAGCAAAAATGCTAAATGATGGCTAAAGTCACTATCGTATTCCCCTTCCTCCTTGACTTTGGTCTGATTGACTGAATTCAGATCCATTAACATGAATTCTTTTTTGCATGTAGATTTGACATTGACAAAAAAATATTTGACTCTGATTCTGTTTCTTATAGGACTATGAGAAAAACTAAGGTTAAAAAGCTAGAAGGGTCAGAAATAGCAAAAATGCTAAATGATGGCTAAAGTCACGATCGTATTCCCCTTCCTCCTTGACTTTGGTCTGATTGACTGAATTCAGATCCATTAACATGAATTCTTTTTTGCATGTAGATTTGACATTGACAAAAAAATATTTGACTCTGATTCTGTTTCTTATAGGACTATGAGAAAAACTAAGGTTAAAAAGCTAGAAGGGTCAGAAATAGCAAAAATGCTAAATGATGGCTAAAGTCACGATCGTATTCCCCTTCCTCCTTGACTTTGGTCTGATTGACTGAATTCAGATCCATTAACATGAATTCTTTTTTGCATGTAGATTTGACATTGACAAAAACATATTTGACTCTGATTCTGTTTCTTATAGGACTATGAGAAAAACTAAGGTTAGAGAGCTAGAAGGGTCAGAAATAGCAAAAATGCTAAATGATGGCTAAAGTCACGATCGTATTCCCCTTCCTCCTTGACTTTGGTCTGATTGACTGAATTCAGGTCCATTAACATGAATTCCTTTTTGCATGTAGATTTGACATTGACAAAAAAATATTTGACTCTGATTCTGTTTCTTATAGGACTATGAGAAAAACTAAGGTTAGAGAGCTAGAAAGGTCAGAAATAGCAAAAATGCTACATGCTGGCTAAAGTCACGATTTGACATTGACAAAAAAATATTTGACTCTGATTCTGTTTCTTATAGGACTATGAGAAAAACTAAGGTTAGAGAGCTAGAAAGGTCAGAAATAGCAAAAATGCTACATGCTGGCTAAAGTCACGATTTGACATTGACAAAATAATATTTGACTCTGATTCTGTTTCTTATAGGACTATGAGAAAAACTAAGGTTAAAAAGCTAGAAAGGTCAGAAATAGCAAAAATGCTAAATGCTGGCTAAAGTCACGATTTGACATTGACAAAAAAATATTTGACTCTGATTCTGTTTCTTATAGGACTATGAGAAAAACTAAGGTTAGAGAGCTAGAAAGGTCAGAAATAGCAAAAATGCTAAATGCTGGCTAAAGTCACGATTTGACATTGACAAAAAAATATTTGACTCTGATTCTGTTTCTTATAGGACTATGAGAAAAACTAAGGTTAGAGAGCTAGAAGGGTCAGAAATAGCAAAAATGCTAAATGATGGCTAAAGTCATGATCGTATTCCCCTTCCTCCTTGACTTTGGTCTGATTGACTGAATTCAGATCCATTAACATGAATTCCTTTTTGCATGTAGATTTGACATTGACAAAAAAATATTTGACGCTGATTCTGTTTCTTATAGGACTATGAGAAAAACTATGGTTAGAGAGCTAGAAGGGTCAGAAATAGCAAAAATGCTAAATGCTGGCTAAAGTCACGATCGTATTCCCCTTCCTCCTTGACTTTGGTCTGATTGACTGAATTCATGTCCATTAACATGAATTCCTTTTTGCATGTAGATTTGACATTGACAAAAAAATATTTGACTCTGATTCTGTTTCTTATAGGACTATGAGAAAAACTAAGGTTAGAGAGCTAAAAAGGTCAGAAATAGCAAAAATGCTAAATGCTGGCTAAAGTCACGATCGTATTCCCCTTCCTCCTTGACTTTGGTCTGATTGATTGAATTCAGATCCATTAACATGAATTCCTTTTTGCATGTAGATTTGACATTGATAAAAAAATATTTGACTCTGATTCTGTTTCTTATAGGACTATGAGAAAAACTATGGTTAGAGAGCTAGAAAGGTCAGAAATAGCAAAAATGCTAAATGCTGGCTAAAGTCACGATCGTATTCCCCTTCCTCCTTGACTTTGGTCTGATTGACTGAATTCAGATCCATTAACATGAATTCCTTTTTGCATGTAGATTTGACATTGACAAAAAAATATTTGACTCTGATTCTGTTTCTTATAGGACTATAAGAAAAACTAAGGTTAGAGAGCTAGAAGGGTCAGAAATAGCAAAAATGCTAAATGATGGCTAAAGTCACGATCGTATTCCCCTTCCTCCTTGACTTTGGTCTGATTGACTGAATTCAGGTCCATTAACATGAATTCCTTTTTGCATGTAGATTTGACATTGACAAAAAAATATTTGACTCTGATTCTGTTTCTTATAGGACTATGAGAAAAACTAAGGTTAGAGAGCTAGAAAGGTCAGAAATAGCAAAAATGCTACATGCTGGCTAAAGTCACGATTTGACATTGACAAAATAATATTTGACTCTGATTCTGTTTCTTATAGGACTATGAGAAAAACTAAGGTTAAAAAGCTAGAAAGGTCAGAAATAGCAAAAATGCTAAATGCTGGCTAAAGTCACGATTTGACATTGACAAAAAAATATTTGACTCTGATTCTGTTTCTTATAGGACTATGAGAAAAACTAAGGTTAGAGAGCTAGAAAGGTCAGAAATAGCAAAAATGCTAAATGCTGGCTAAAGTCACGATTTGACATTGACAAAAAAATATTTGACTCTGATTCTGTTTCTTATAGGACTATGAGAAAAACTAAGGTTAGAGAGCTAGAAGGGTCAGAAATAGCAAAAATGCTAAATGATGGCTAAAGTCATGATCGTATTCCCCTTCCTCCTTGACTTTGGTCTGATTGACTGAATTCAGATCCATTAACATGAATTCCTTTTTGCATGTAGATTTGACATTGACAAAAAAATATTTGACTCTGATTCTGTTTCTTATAGGACTATGAGAAAAACTATGGTTAGAGAGCTAGAAGGGTCAGAAATAGCAAAAATGCTAAATGCTGGCTAAAGTCACGATCGTATTCCCCTTCCTCCTTGACTTTGGTCTGATTGACTGAATTCATGTCCATTAACAAGAATTCCTTTTTGCATGTAGATTTGACATTGACAAAAAAATATTTGACTCTGATTCTGTTTCTTATAGGACTATGAGAAAACCTAAGGTTAGAGAGCTAAAAAGGTCAGAAATAGCAAAAATGCTAAATGCTGGCTAAAGTCACGATCGTATTCCCCTTCCTCCTTGACTTTGGTCTGATTGATTGAATTCAGATCCATTAACATGAATTCCTTTTTGCATGTAGATTTGACATTGATAAAAAAATATTTGACTCTGATTCTGTTTCTTATAGGACTATGAGAAAAACTATGGTTAGAGAGCTAGAAAGGTCAGAAATAGCAAAAATGCTAAATGCTGGCTAAAGTCACGATCGTATTCCCCTTCCTCCTTGACTTTGGTCTGATTGACTGAATTCAGATCCATTAACATGAATTCCTTTTTGCATGTAGATTTGACATTGACAAAAAAATATTTGACTCTGATTCTGTTTCTTATAGGACTATAAGAAAAACTAAGGTTAGAGAGCTAGAAGGGTCAGAAATAGCAAAAATGCTAAATGATGGCTAAAGTCACGATCGTATTCCCCTTCCTCCTTGACTTTGGTCTGATTGACTCAATTCAGGTCCATTAACATGAATTCCTTTTTGCATGTAGATTTGACATTGACAAAAAAATATTTGACTCTGATTCTGTTTCTTATAGGACTATGAGAAAAACTAAGGTTAGAGAGCTAGAAGGGTCAGAAATAGCAAAAATGCTAAATGATGGCTAAAGTCACGATCGTATTCCCCTTCCTCCTTGACTTTGGTCTGATTGACTGAATTCAGGTCCATTAACATGAATTCCTTTTTGCATGTAGATTTGACATTGACAAAAAAATATTTGACTCTGATTCTGTTTCTTATAGGACTATGAGAAAAACTAAGGTTAGAGAGCTAGAAGGGTCAGAAATAGCAAAAATGCTAAATGATGGCTAAAGTCACGATCGTATTCCCCTTCCTCCTTGACTTTGGTCTGATTGACTGAATTCAGGTCCATTAACATGAATTCCTTTTTGCATGTAGATTTGACATTGACAAAAAAATATTTGACTCTGATTCTGTTTCTTATAGGACTATGAGAAAAACTAAGGTTAGAGAGCTAGAAAGGTCAGAAATAGCAAAAATGCTAAATGCTGGCTAAAGTCACGATTTGACATTGACAAAATAATATTTGACTCTGATTCTGTTTCTTATAGGACTATGAGAAAAACTAAGGTTAGAGAGCTAGAAGGGTCAGAAATAGCAAAAATGCTAAATTCTGGCTAAAGTCACGATCGTATTCCCCTTCCTCCTTGACTTTGGTCTGATTGACTGAATTCAGGTCCATTAACATGAATTCCTTTTTGCATGTAGATTTGACATTGACAAAAAAATATTTGACTCTGATTCTGTTTCTTATAGGACTATGAGAAAAACTAAGGTTAGAGAGCTAGAAAGGTCAGAAATAGCAAAAATGCTAAATGCTGGCTAAAGTCACGATCGTATTCCCCTTCCTCCTTGACTTTGGTCTGATTGACAGATTTTAAGTCCATCAACTTGAATTCTTTTTTGCATGTAGTTTTGACATTGACAAAAATTATTTGACTCTGATTCTGTTTCTTATAGGACTATGAGAAAAACTAAGGTTAGAGAGCTAGAAATGTCAGAAATAGCAAAAATGCTAAATGCTGGCTAAAGTCACGATTTGACATTGACAAAAAAATATTTGACTCTGATTCTGTTTCTTATAGGACTATGAGAAAAACTAAGGTTAGAGAGCTAGAAGGGTCAGAAATAGCAAAAATGCTAAATTCTGGCTAAAGTCACGATCGTATTCCCCTTCCTCCTTGTCTTTGGTCTGATTGACTGAATTCAGATCCATTAACATGAATTCTTTTTTGCATGTAGATTTGACATTGACAAAAAAATATTTGACTCTGATTCTGTTTCTTATAGGACTATGAGAAAAACTAAAGTTTGTGAGCTAGAAGGGTCAGAAATAGCAAAAATGCTAAATGATGGCTAAAGTCACGATCGTATTCCTCTTCCTCCTTGACTTTGGTCTTGTTAACGGAATTTAAATCCATCAGCATGAATCTTTTTTGAATGTAGTTTTGACATTGATAAAAAAATATTTGACTCTGATTCTGTTTCTTATAGGACTATGAGAAAAACTAAGGTTAGAGAACTAGAAAGGTCAGAAATAGCAAAAATGCTAAATTCTGGCTAAAGTCGCGATCGTATTCCCCTTCCTCCTTGACTTTGGTCTGATTGACTTAATTCAGTTCCATTAACATGAATTCTTTTTTGCATGTAGATTTGACATTGACAAAAAAATATTTGACTCTGATTCCGTTTCTTATAGGACTATGAGAAAAACTAAGGTTAGAGAGCTAGAAAGGTCAGAAATAGCAAAAATGCTAAATGCTGGCTAAAGTCACGATCGTATTCCCCTTCCTCCTTGACTTTGGTCTGATTGACAGATTTTAAGTCCATCAACTTGAATTCTTTTTTGCATGTACATCATTTGACATTGACAAAAAATATTCGACTATATTAATTAATTGTAATATATATGAGCAGCAGATGCAGCTGTGGCCACACGTCCAATAGTTAGTAAAACATCATCAAGCTTTTCTATCCATGCATCGGTCTGGTGATGTCTTTTAGAGTCTTTTTAACCGCATAGCTACCGCGCCCGTTTCAATATAAACGGAGATTACGTTTTACTAACCAAAATTCGTAATTGGAGATGTTTAAATTCTGAGCTATTACGAATTAAATAAAATAAATTTTGAAAAAAAAAGGAAAATGTACGGACGTTGTTATTTTACATTTCTAGCAGGAAATTTTGATAAAACTTGCAGTGGCCACACGTCCATAACTATTTGGTGAATCATAATCAAGCAGATCTTCAGGTGACTCAGCATAGGTGCGAGTGTAATCTGTCAAATTTAATTTTCTATCCATGTATCCATCTGGTGATATATGTATTCAGCATTCTTAGTAATTTTTTTCAAGTTTAGATTTGTCACGTTCTTCCTTAGCCTTAATTATTTTGTCTGGTTTACTTTCCTTGTGATCATGTTTCGATTTTTTTTTTGGTGCAATTTGTGTATTGACCGCGTTTTTTCACAATTTTTGGGATCTGGGGATTTATTGTTTTTGAATAGGGGGTCCAAACAAATTTTCAAAGGTATATCTTCTTTATAGTTTTTTTTTACTTTTTCGGTTCTCTACTTCTTGTTTCTTGATTAGGATTTGAATAAGTATAATGTTTTATTGTTTATCAGTTTTATATTTGTTTAGTCGGCAAACTTTGGTTTCTTAGATTATCGTCTCTATCTAAGTAGTGTTACTCTAAAGATTACCTGACGATCCGGCTTTCTCCTCTTGCGAGTTCTATAAAATTGTAAATTCAATGGCATAGTGAGATGCAGAGTAGACTGCCGAAACTATTCAGTGTCCGTGTATGCCTGTATTAATAGAAAAGACTTTCTCATGCCGTTGTTTTGTGTGACTGTACTGTACAAATTTTTGATTCCACAGTGTTTCAGAAGAGGGATGATGACAATTTTATGGAATTATTTTTATATTATATCTGTAAGGTTTATTATACCTAATACAATAATTTGCAAAGTTTGCATTTGCATTTCCAATTAAAAGTCATGTTTTTAATTTTATTTTTCATTTTCCGGCGAAATTGTCGTCACACCTTGGTAACAAACGAAATGATGGTCACAGATTATATAAAAAACAAGTAAATAATTTTATCAATGACTGATTGACAGATAGTTATTATAATATAGTTACTAGTCTGTGGTTATTTATATAATATTTACTTAGAACTTACTTATTGACGTCTCATACCGTTTGTGGTCACGTGACAGAAGAATGAATTAAAGCTTTTTCACTTAGATAGTAAAAAGATATATTTTTTAAACAAATAAATAAACATTACTCACAACTCACCATGGATGTGTATTAAAATATACAATCGGCTACCAAAAATATTAAAGGATATGTCATTGAACTTGTTCAGACTAAAGCTATGGCTCATTGACAATTGCTTCTATTCTGTAACCGAATACTACTCTTATGTTGTGACTACTGGGGAATGACAATTGTATTTTATAATAGTAGTTTATGAAACGGGTTCATAATAGTGGTAATTAAAACACAAGTGGATTTTTTATAGCATCCACGAGTGTTTTAGTTCCAAGTTATGTGCCCGTTCATATAGTACTTTATCTAATCCCATGTAATTAAATAATTGACCAATTTCTTAATCGACAAATTGGCGGCAAACCGCGGTTACCTACTGCGCATGAACGTTAACTGTAAGGTGCCTCGCACATGAACATGTCGATATTTTCATAGAGTTTAATGTGGCTGTATAAGACATATCCTTTACACTTTCTGCATTTAAAAAAACAAAACATTACGATATCGTTTTTGTATAAAAACTTCGGTACTGTAATACATTACAGTATCGAAGTTTGACATATTACAGACGCGTGTATATAAAACGTATCATTATGAACTATAATTCGATTTCGTAATAGAGACTCTACGATATAATAAGAGTAGATAAAATTATTATATGATGCGAACAAATTTGCATGCATGTCCTTAACTATGACATTAGTTTAACATTTTAATTGACATTATCACATTATATTATATGTTTACCAAAAATTAACCAACAAACAAATAAATTTCATTTCATTTCATTATTTTCTATAATTACATGTTATAAACTATATAAAAATATTATTTTGTGTTTATTTTCTTCATTGTCAACACCCCTTTGTATAACTTCACAGTATAACAATTTAAATTTAAGCACTTGCTATTTTTAATTGGCCTTTTTATATTAAAACTTTGGTTTATTTCCTTGCTGATTGATTATAATTTGATGTTGGAATGTCATTTTAGTGGGTCTTTATTCTAAATTTTTAATCGTTTTGTTTGAAAAGCTTATAAAGCCAGTTAAATCTCTAAATTAGAATGTATCAGTGATACAAGAAATATTACATAGAAATCGATTCAAAGAGCACGCATTTATTGTAAGTAATTTTAACTATTATCATATCTCTCTTAGTAAGTGCGAATAATAGATTCTAAATATATGAAAATATTTGTTTACAACGTGCCATTTTATAATCTTATTGATGTCCTTTCATTGTACCATTTGATTCAAGAACTTCTTAATTGTATCCTTGTTATCCTGGAATAGAAACTAATGTATCTAAATTGATGTTCGGATTAATTAAAATTATGTAAACTTGAATAAACGACTTTATCTTCCTGCTGCGTGTTTTAGTATAAGTTATTTTCTCCTAACATTATTTTTATAACAATATTTACGTCTGTTAAAGAAGTGACACATCTAAGTGCAGCAACAGGCTTGCCACTTGATCTGATCAATATGGACAATTGGCAAAAACTGAACACTGTTACTAGCCACACCATAACGTATAGAGGCCGTGAAGATATGTTTCTTTTAACAAACTGAGAACCAATTAATTTCTTTGGTTATGAAGGAAACTGTTTATTTTAAGTGCATACAAAATAAAATGAAAAATTTACTTACCTAAATTGTTCTTGTCAGTGGATGCGAAGAATATAACAAAATGTATATTATTAATTTGTTTTCATAAATTAGGACATGGGTTATCAATAGTTCTACCAATATCACAACTATCTACCAATAGTCGGTAGTAGGGTCGTACTTTTAGTATTTTTAACGACTCAATTTATCATACAAATGTTATGGTAACCTATACTCTTTATATTATATTATATAAAGCTCTTGCTTGCTTGCAACAGCTAGTGTAATCTATTTAAATAAAAATTATACAGAATTCGTTGGTTAGCGCATCACTTGAGAAAGGCTGGACCGATTTGCGATTTTTTTTATTTCAGTAATAGTCTGAATAAAGTTTTCAAAGAAATTAAAATTGGAAAAGTTGCCTGGAAAACTGGAAAATTCGGGAAATATTGAAAATGCTTTTTTCTATGGGGCATTTGTGTAATGTGCAATCTAGAACATAATAGAGGATAAAATTTAATATGGGCTCCACGGACGTACCGGATAGCTAGATTAGAAATAAAATAATACTGTATACTAGCTTTCCGCCCCCGGCTACGTCCGTGCATATTTTTGAATAGTGAAAAATTAATGAAAATTATTTAGTTACAAACTTGCATTGAATATTAGCAGCTTCAAGGCTGACTATAGTTATTTGTTCAACAAGTGAGCAAAGTTATTATTTGCTGCGAGTGCTGGCTTTAAATCACGAACTAGCAAAGTAGTCTAGAATTTAACCACGAGCGTAGCGAGTGACTCTAATATAGACTACTGAGCACAGTAAGTGATTTAAAGGCACGAGACATAATTAAGAAAAACATACAATTTTTCACCTCTACCAGCACGGTTATGTAAGAAAAACAAAATATTTAGCTAACAAACCCTCATTAAACATTAATTTCAAAGGGTGGTGTTTGAACTTCAAATCACTTTTACTCACGTTTGCAGCAAAAAACGATTTTTCTGCGAGTTTTTTCGCTCTTTTCGTGCTGGAGAAGTGAAAAAACATTTTGCCATACACATGAATGAATTGGATTTCCCATGAATTAAGCCTGGGTAAGCCGCGTTCCCCGTTGAATTTTGAGAAGTAAGAAAATACAGATTTTAATGTTTTTAATATACAAAATTTTAAGATTTTTTTCCCTTTTCCTGCCGTTGTCCCTTTCCCGTCTTAAAGGTTGAACTTTAAAAATAAGTATTTCATTGATTATTTTGTACAGTAAGTATGATAAGCACCGAACTTGTACCAGAGAGGATATCTTTGGGAATCATTTCAAAGCTTGGTGATGATAAGTATAATATGTTTCAAGTAATCCAATAAAAAAACAATATATTCCCATACATATTTCAAATCCCTTTTCCCGTCTTAGAGATTTAATTTTGAGAAATACTGAAATAAAACTACATTTAAAATAAAATTTGTGTAAAGGCACCAATACACCAATTTTAAAAATTCGATTCCGACCCAAAGCTCTATTTTAACTTCGCTGTGAGTGTAGATTCAATAATATCATCTCCGGACGGCGATCGTCGGATGAACTTATATAAGCATAATTGATTTTCTAGAGATCCATACCTTCGAGGGGAAAATATAACCGATGAAGAATTAAAAACTATATAACTATTTCGACTTGGAACCAGTGGCAGTACATATTGGTGATCCTATTTCGAGCTCGAATATTTATTCTATGTCCTATTCTTATGCCTATCGTAAATTCTTGTCTAGTTGATAGGTAGATGCCATTGAAGTGAGCATATTTGCTAGCATACATGGTCTTGGCCACTAGAATGTGAGACTCAAGCAACAATAGGTATACCTATTATAAAATTTGAATTAAAAAGGATAATTAAGTATACGGATAAAATTATTTATTTAGGCAAATCGAAAACAATAAATTTAATAATGTTAGACAAAATATAAAAAAATAAACTAAAAAAATGTAAGTAGGTACGTATGAATTGAAACTTCTTTGGCTTGAATAATAAATAAATCTGTATTATTAGAAAGAGTTTATAATAATACCAAAGCGCCATCAAACTTTACGTTTACAAAAAGATTCACAAAATATATTATTTCACATGGTATAAATATACATTTTGTATAATTTAAGATGTAATGTAATCACTAAGTTTAGTTTTTGTTAAGTTTCTATTAAGTTCAAATATTACTCTATATTATAGGATAATAAATGTAAATGTTTGTGTTTTATTACCTATATATATATTATTATATTGTGACAATTTCTAATCATTAATCACATTAAAAACTTACAATAGAATTATGCTAAGATACATATTCCTGATTATGCGACACCAACTCCACAATGCGCAGCTAAAGTATGCGTATTTGTATCCCAAAGTTGTGCGTAAGCTAGTGAGACGATAAATTCAATTAACACTTTGCTCGCAATAAATTAGAATAAGAAGAAGATAATTCTTTAGAAGGGAACTGTTATTATTCCGAGAGAAGACAATATATTATGCAGTCAATAAAGCATATTACCTTGGCGCTGATGAATGATGATCGTAATAACTTTAACATCAACTGACTCATATAAAAGAGGTTCAGAACCAAGTTACGACCCTGTTAAAAACATTTTTATTTCTCTTTCTGCAAGTTCATGTTTGTGTGTAGGAATAGCAGCATCTTTGATAGAAGCAGTGGTTGGTTATTGCAAGAGCGTCGCTTTAGTTTCCAGTAGTTATAGATGGAAACTAGCGCATCTTGATCGATTTTTATGATTTTAGCGCGTATATCCTTCACGGTGACGTGTTTAAAAAACTCAGCATTGATTTGTTGCAGTCTCGCTGCACGAGCTTCACTTTTTTCCTTATATGTCATGTTCCTCCTACGTTTCTTTTTCACTTCGTACTCTTCTTCCGACATAGAGCTAGGATACTTATCCTCTTGGGAATTTGACTTGTGCTTTTGGCAATACGACTTAAATTTAATAGTATCGTCGAACTTCTGGTGTTTACCGATGGCCCGCATTTCAAGATCATATTTAAATGCGCATGTGACGTGATATGCCGTCTTGCACGTCTTGGACGAACATTGAATACACGCTCCTTTACGTTTACGACAAAATAAGCAAACGAGGCCCCTGCGAGATTTTGGTAATTTTGTTATATTGGAGATCGGTTCCATCTTGTCAGGGCAACCAATAGATGCTTCTGGAATCCACAGCGCACAGCTAATGTGTGCCCATGTGCGCCCTGAAAATGTGCGCTTCATTGCACCTCCGAGGTTGGGACAAAATACACAAGATGGTAGCACGCCGTCAGCACATGGCCTACATAACCACGATCCTGTTAACAAAAAAATTAAACTAAATCAAATTAATATATTCCTTATTTTTTTATGTAATAGTATCATAATTATTTTTTGGATTCCACGTCACGCCTTGGTAGATAGCGCACGCGCCTGCGGAGACGTGATGGGGAATCCGGTTTAATCCCGTCCGCTACGTGATGGTTGTGATTAGTCAGTGATGGATAAGACATATCACAGTCGGCAGGATATTCTTAGCTACCGATTTATCGGCATACTATTGCACAAGATTAAACTACCAGAATTGCGACGATAAGTCAGCACTGTTGCCATATATCAAAAGAAGAAGAAGAAGAATTATTTTTTGCTGCGATGCTCATTATATTAAAATATCACTGAAGCCTACTATGGGTTCTAGAAGTGTTGGCAGACGGCCAGTGAGATGGAGTCACGAGACTTAAAAAGTGAGGGTAGAACGTGTAGTGTAGAAGGATAGTGTGAAATGCCGCAATTCTGAGAAGGCTTGCGTTCGGCAGTGTCAATGTCAGATAAATTAAAAACAATTATAAGTACCTGATGGAACAGTCTTGATGCCATAGCAGGTTTGGTGGACCCAAATGTGACAATAGTCACATGAAATCATCTCATCGTCTTCATTAAAATACGGAGAGCGACAAACATCACACATTTCATTCACCAGTCCCTCTTTTGATTTAATGTCTTGGATCTTATCACAACAGCGTAACTGAAAATTGAAAAATAGTAAGCATATTTAATAAACGGATATATGGGTTTATTAACTTAAAAAACGAACTGTACTGGTTTTCTCTAATAGATAGACTGATTAACAATTCGTTGTATGTATATAAATCATCCCACTGCGTCTTTTAGGAGCGGATCAGTAACCTGCAATAATGGCATAACTCATTATTCGGAAAATTGTGTCAACGGGATCGGGTGAGCATGTGACGGGGTTGGTCTCTAGTACCTACATAAATATACAAATCGGATTGTGATTATGATTTATTATTAACAAATAACTATAACATATGTATAATAATGTATATATAAACTAGCATTTAAAAGTAATTTAAATTATTTTATCTGCTTCACCTACAACGAATTGACAGTATTCGTTCCAAAGCTACTAATAAATACTAACCTCTAACTCCTCTATGACCCGCTCGAACTTATCATCGGAGACAGAGATTTTACCCGCGCGGGCCCTCTCCGCGTTCAAAACTTTGAGCCAAGCCGCATCCATAGTGTCAAGGTCGTAAGTGCATGCTTTTTCCGCTGGTTGTGTAAAAAGTTCGTGTAGCTCAGGCTGATATTCATCGTCACGATTCAAGTGAATGTATTTGTCTTTAGGCCTGTTGAAATGAGCAAAAACTTTAGATTTCTTGTAGTATTATTAAGTTTATTAAATTTTTTTTTGTCTTAAATGAAGCAAATTATGCTTACAATATTGTGGAAGGTATGCAAAAAAATTAAATTGAACACATAATTTTGTATCTTTATCTTTGTTCATGCGCAGCAAGTCATTACAAATTCTGAGAAATATCTAGGGAGTATATCTACTCTATCACTCTTATTAATAAACTCGAAGTAACGACGTAGTAACTAAACTGTGTTTCGTCTCCGTCTATCATAATGAATTGCAAATTTGTTAGACGGAGACGAAATACAGTTTAGTTACTACGTCGTTACTTCGAGTTTATTAATAAGAGTGTATCTATATATGTATATTATCCAGTCATTATTCTGAGTACTACTAGTATGACTCCAAATTAGCAGTTTCTGCTACTTGAAACTTACAATTCAAATTCTTGAAAGTCGTCTGGCTTAGGTTTGTCAATTATTTTAACATCAAGTGCGGGCAAAGAGTTGGACTTGGCGGGAACTTGCGGTTCCTGACTCCAGGCTAGCTTCCATCTATCTGTTATTACCCAATAATCATTTGCTGTGAGTGGTTCAGAATCGGGTAGTTTTGTGGTAGATATCAATTTCTTCCTGAAAATGTTGAGGTAAACACTTCAATTTAATCTGCAGATAAATTTGTCTATCTTTAGATCTCACAACTAATTAGATTCTAATCAGTTAACGTATACATTAATTTTCCAGCATTACTGACGCGTAGCTATTTGTCATCTAGAAAATGCAGAACAGTGGTAACAAAAATTTTACAAACAAATACATTTTCTATTATATTTTGCCATTAAATAAATTTTTATAATGAATGACTAGTTTATCTAATTAGCAATTTCTAAAAGACAATTGATTCTTATGATATTCTTTAATATTACTGTAATTTACGGTGTTATCGGTCCCATGGTACCCTGCGGAAGACCAAGTCTCCCCCTCTTTCAGGCGATGGTATACATACTTATAGGAATCAGGAACAATTGCCAACAATAACCAAAACAATAAAAAAAATTACAAGATCAATATAAGAATGGGATAAGGTTATTTAGAAAATTCATTGAAATAATGAAGGATGAAAGATTGTCTAAAAAGGTTTATATGGCTGAAGTAAAAGGAAATGCTGGCAGAGGACGACCTAGGTGTACTTTTATTGAACATATAAAAAAAAGTACACACAATCGCCGAACATGTATGAAAGGTATGATGAATATAAAAGAAGCGAAAGAAGTATGTGAGGATCGTAGCTTCTATTGGAATAAAAGGCGTGATATATAGATAGATATTTATAAAATGTAATTAGAGTTAAGGTTAGGTAACTGCAGGTTAGGTGGATCACGTGCATATTTTTAGAACACATTTGTGAATGGAGTTTTCAAAATATGTACAAACCTGGTAACCCGCGCTGGCGCTTTCTTTGACATTTCCAAAATCACTTCATAAAAGGCTTCAGCAAATCCATGCAAAAACGACGCCGCGGGAAGTATATGGCGGAACAACGCGCAACGCTAATTATACAATAATTAAAATGTTTAATTGGTTCGGGCACTACAGTGCTACAATAGGTAGGAGTGCGGGGGAGAAGAAGGCAAGGTGAGGGGAGGAAGCAAGGAGGCATCGCAGTGACATATGTGTGTGTGTGTTGTAATGTACAAATACATATCTATAATACTAGTGATAGAAGCCGGATGCGCTTGCGTCGATTTAAAAAGAAATTTGTTTTTATAGATTTTATATATGATTTTTGAATTCGTATTATAGACAAAAGCATCTTGAGAGAGATATTATTGTACTTATTTAGAAAAATTGAAACAATCCTCTTTTGACACACGCCCACATAACTTCACGGTCTTATGTCTTGCGGCGTGGCCAGACACCAGTGTCCGCTTTTTGTCAGTTTTGGCAAGCCTGTTGCTGCGTTTAATGGACCTAGATAATATGTCACTTCACTTCTTTAACAGACTTTAATATCTATATAATAAATACAAAAATGTCTATAATATTAAATTAAAATTATATCAAAAGCCGTGACAGACAGACAATCAACACATATTTTACATTAGTAGTAGCTGAAAGAACAAAATACATATGAAGCGTTATTGAATACAGGCGACAGCACAGCGCCGACCGACTCGTTGGAATTTCTAGGTTGGTACTATATACCTATCTCACTCGCTTCTTTAAATGCTTATTAGTAAATTCAATGAAACTATTTTATGTTATCAACTAGCTTTTCGCACCATTTTCGCCCGTGGAAATATATGAAAATCGTTTAATAATTTATAAAATACTTTCATACCCTATTAGGGATAATAATACAGCCTATGTCTAAACAACTATTAAGTAGGTAAGAACTATTAGTATTTTTTGATATTGGTGAAAGAATTTTTGAAATCGGATGAGTAGCTTCGGAGTTTATCTCCAACATTCAAACTTACCTAAATAAATAAAATCAATTGCCGCATGTATGAAATATCATTTGAGAACGGTTTCACCGATTTGGCTGTTTTTTTTGTTGTGTTCGTAATTATTGTCAGGACAAGGTTTTTAGAGGAAGAAAAATTGGAAAAGTTGTCCGAAAAAATGTAAAATTCGGGAAAAACAGAAAGTGCTTTTTTTCTATGATTTTTTTGTAGAAATGGGCTCCACGGGCGAAGCCGGGACTATTTATATTATTATTATATTGTAGAATAATAAGATAAAAACAAGTATGTTTCATGTTATTACAGACGATAATAAATCACTTGATTAATTTACTGAGTTAGGAAAAGTTAGTTCTCTGATCACGTCTCATAAATCACCCTGTACCGAGAGAATTATATGATATGAGTAAGTGAGTCGGTGGCCGAGTGGGCAATAGTCTCTTCGCTTATAGCACATTGATACTTCACTTCCGGAAACCAGTACCAACTTTTAAGATTTTGTTAACAATCCTGACTACAAAAATGCGTCTCTGAAGTGCCTGAATCTTCTGTAATCACTGAAATAAAATGGCGGCGGCCGCGTTTCTAAATTTGCATAAGATAACTCTAAAGTGTTGTGACTAGCACCCGTCGGGACCTATCTCTGAATGCATCAAATACAATGCGCTCACAGACAGGCCCTGTGCCTGGACTATTGCTGAGATAAAATTAAATTAAATTTGGGCTATTGTTTTGAGATGTTAAATGGATTGGTTTATCAATCAAGTTTATTGGTTGAGACTACGGTCACCTGCAGTTCATATATATCATTCATCTCATGAAACGTAAAATTGGCAGGTGGTGACTCGCCGTTTACTAAATGGGCCTCCTAAAACAACCACCATTTTAAGCATTTCTGCCGGCAGTAAGACAGGCAACATTGGTGTAAGCGGCTGGGGGTGTTGAGAGGTGTGACACCGGTTTCACATATAGCTTCCCCGTTATTACGCCTTAAGACACTTCCACCCCCGAGCATAATACATAATATTATACTCTAACGACTCCACCCTGGACAACCAATTAAGGCAAGCCAGGGTCGAGAGTCTCAGGTCTGGCAGTGGGGACGCCTGCCTTAACCTACTCTCTGGAGCACTCGGGCACGGCGGTGTCGTTACTCACCCACGGCTCGCCACAAGCCGCCCTGCGCCCATGTTATTATTATTTTTTACATCGGCTCCTTGGCCATCTTTCCTTAAATTGCACGCAGGAAAAGAGCTCTGTGCAAGATCTCGTTGTTTTCAATACCAAAGTGTAAATAATTGGAGTAGCTATTGCTTTTCTTTTCCCAACCCCAAGGTCCCTGTAGATGCATGGATCTTCTGCATGATATCACCAGCCCGCTCAGATTCTGCTCTGTGCAACTGTGTGAATTTTCTTATGGTGTGATTCGCCTTCGATCTCCTGTTCCAGTCAAATCTGTTCTATATAAACTAATAGATTTTACGCTCTGGCTTCGTCCGTGGGGTCCATATTTACTTAATACTTTACTTTAATCCTCAATTATAGGTACCTCTTTAATCCACCCTGGATTAAAAAAAACTAGCCTATTATTTTCTTAGGGTTCAATTCAAGCTCATTTCATCAAAATCGGTTCAGTGTTTAGCCGTGAAAACGTAACAGACAGACAGAGTTACTTTAGCATTTATAATATTAGTACCTATCGATTAGTAAGTTTCTTGTAATCTTTTTTATATGACCATACCATCTAAGCAAGGGATTCTCTATCTTAGTTACTAGGTACATCCACACTGTTCTGTTCTTAAACTATTTCTTACTCCATCTTTCAAGTTTACCCCACACATACTTGTCAATGTAATATATTATGTCTACATATTACCTATAAAACAAAGTCCCATACCGCGTCTGTCTGTCTGTCTGTGATTTTGATGCGGTTTTCACCATTAGATATAGACGAGGAAGGTTTACGAGTACCTATGTTTAGGAGCTAAACGAGCATTAACAGTTACGAGTACCTATGTTTAGGAGCTGAACGAGCATTAACAGTATTAGTGAATCAAGTCGGGGAAAAGTTAGCTCCAGTGAGATTTCATCAAAATGATGTAGGAAAAAAGGTGTAGACTAAAATGATTTACAAAAAAGTCCGGGGTAGTATATAATAATATATATCTCTAATAGATAGATAGTTATAAACGTATTTGTGTTGGTACTTATTACAAATTTTATAATCCGATATTGTACTCGTGGGAAGCCGGGGGTGGGGTCGCTAGTAATTAATAAAATACAGTTTGAGGTCTTCAGGGTTGTATTTCAAATTAAACTTTCATGTTCTTCTTATATTTATGGCAAACAATTTATTATTATTACTTAGACCTAGTAGATATTGTAATTTGCATTTTAGTTAGTTGTAAATGTGTAATTATTAAAGTACATGAAAATATAAATATACAATATTGTTTTATTCGTAAATTAGTTAATAAACATTACACTGCCATTATAAATTGTCTGTGCTATGGTAAATTCATTAAATTAAATAAAAACCAAAAGTTTGACATGTTCCATTTGACTTTATCTCTTCAAGTAACAATTAATTTAGCATTAACAAATCAATTTTAAATATATAATGTGACTCTTCATCTACATGAAGATACTGATTCAATTAACAGAGATAAGTTTCATACAAGTCCAAATACACTTCTGGTGGAGCATGTAATGAGTTTCTTGCATATATAATATTATTCTTATCTAAGATATCATATGACACTTTTTAATTATTTCATCTTACTTAAATCATACATTTTGACTTATATAAAACTTATTTTAAAACACAGTAGGTACATATTCTAATTATAATAAGTATAGGCTTTACTTTATTGCAACAAAGCTAGTCTATAAGTAGTATGATATTCCATTATTAGATTTAAAAAATCTCAGCAATCTGTACGTACAGTGTACACCATTTCAGCCTATACTTGAACAAACAAGTATATCCTGTATATCTACTATAATTATAGCGGCGGGCAAGGGAGCAGACCCACCTACATCCTAATTGTGTCACTTACAATCAAATCATGTCATAAATATAAGAGATTTTACGGTACTAAGTGTCTATTCAGTATTTAAAGTAGAGATAGAATATACGTTAATATACACGTGAAATTAACTCCCTAAGATGCTCCCTTGACCGTGAATGTACGCCAAAATTATAAACTACTACTATTAATTATGGAGTAAGCAGTTTTGAATATCCAACCAAACCACAATAATAAAGCTTGTCACAGACGACGCAGATAATATAAGACATCTGCATATATCTTACGTTGTCGCTCTTCATAGACATCTTTGGGAGTACACACAAGACGCAGAAAAATATACCCAAAGATTGCTATGAAGAGCGATACAGATATATCTTATATTATCTGCATCTGCGTTGTCTGTGTAAAGCTTAAACCTCAGATTATGACGCTATCAAATTCTTTTATAAACAACTAAATGACTTTTACTTTTAAAATCCGTTGACAAGCAAGATAATTCATGTAATAATTTATGATAGCAATTTAAAAATCTAGATTGTTTTTGTTACTCTCTAGGCTTCCATTGAACATGAAAAATGTAGGTATATATTTTTTTGTATGCACCTAAAATAAATGGTTTCCTTCATAACCAAAGATATTAAGAAATTTAAACTACTATTACTAGGGAATATTGTTATAATCATTTACTGTGTTAGGAAAAGTAAGTTCTGATCATTCTTTATATTCTAATAATAAAGTTGAGTTCCATCGAATTGACC
Organism: Nemapogon koenigi; assembly: GCA_963924495.1. Classification (NCBI taxonomy): domain Eukaryota; kingdom Metazoa; phylum Arthropoda; class Insecta; order Lepidoptera; family Tineidae; genus Nemapogon; species Nemapogon koenigi. The sequence continues at coordinate 26,075,566 of OZ004629.1, forward strand.
TCTGAAACACTCTGAAATAAATTTTGTATAAAGTGGAAACTTTAAGCCTGTTCCCAGTCACACAAAACATCGGCAAAAAAGACTGGTTTAAGTCACGACTTTATTTTAGTAAGTCATTTCTATTACTAAAGGCACACACCCACTGAATATTTTCGGTAGACTACCCTGCTTTACCTACCTATGCCATTGAATTAGCAATTTATGCTCTAACTCTGCAATTTTAAAATCAACATGCATTTTATTTTAAGTGATTTTATAAAGATTTCGGTGGTTACTTAAGTTGCTACGGATACAAGCGACTCGCCCTTGACAGTTTATGTTTTTTTTTTTAATTCATAGAAATATTTTAGTAAATCAAAAATATTTATTAATAACCTCTAATCATATTTAAAGCGCTAATTTAAATACCCCACATGTATAGATACGCGAAAAAAATCATTCCTCAGTTCTAAATATTTTATCATAATTTGACTACAAAAAGTAGGTAATCGTGAAACCTAGGTAATCTAGGTAGGTAGTACCAAAGCCAAAATTATATGGTGGTTTACATTATATCTTTCTTTGAATTATTATCAAATATCAGAATCCATAGAAAGATAGTCGAAATAGAAGTCTGTAACATACAGGCGGACGGACGGACGTAGGTATATGAAATATTTTATTTTCGCCATTGGATGAAACCCTAAACCCATTAACAGTATAACAGAATCAAGTCGGGGAGGAAGTTAGCCCCAGCGAGGTTTCATGGCATATGCTGTCCAATTCGTCAGAGATAGGTATATAAAAATGATATAGGAAAGAATTATGTAGAAAAATATGATCTACAAAAAAGTCTGAAATGACTTACAAATTGTTTTGTACCATATACCCTTACGAAGCCGGGGTCGGGCCATTAATAACAACGGCTATAGGTACCGCTGGGTATCCTACGGCGGGTACCACGTACTCTGTAAATCAATCCGAGAAGGGTTTAAAAAAATGTTTATGAAAATATAATATTTACTTGTTACATTCCAGGGTAACGAAGAGGGTGAATTAGGAGGAATTGTGTGGATCCCTCTGCACAAAGATAATGAACTTTACGATTTGTCAGACGTGACTATAAACAATGTTGCGGAATTGCCTACTTTATTAAGCTGAAGAGCTCAGAATACATGTTCGAGCGGGGTTATTATAGCTGCTGAGGACATAAAAGAGTATTTTCCGCCAAGTAGTGGGAACATTAATCTTTGTTCTACTGACATGTATCTAACATCGACTTATTTGCGAAAGTGTCAAGCAGAATATAATTGAAAAGGAATCAGTAAATATTTATTTCCCAACTTTGCATAGCGCAGGCCCACTTGTAGATTTAAGATTTTGACATTGTCAAACAGAATATATTTAAATAACAGACATTGTTCATTTTACAGCTACACACTGTAACATGGTCTTGTTGGTCGAGTTAATATTGATAGTGATTTAGGATAGATGCAAATTATGTGAAAATCAGGTTTATTGCAATGTCATGAAATGATTTAAATTTTCACGAAGGTCTGTGATAGAAAACTTAATTATTCATTCATAATATGAACGCAATAAAATAGACAAAGAAATAGACGGTCAATCTACTCTATAGAGAGCGGCGACAGAGAAAATTGTATGTTGGCTTCATGATAGCTTCCCTACGAAGCTATCAAAGTGTATACCTACATGAAAGCTAAGGCCAACATGCATTGTATGAACATTCCCATGTGGAATAATAATTTGCAATAAAATTAATCTTTCATCATGTTGAAGAATGATTTGCTTTCAAGTGATGTTGCTTTAGTCTGCATCCAATATACATTGTCTACAGAAAAGAAGAAATAATGGGATTGCATATAGGCGAGGTCCACAAGAAGGCTCTATAGTGTCTACATCCTCATCATAATGAAGTTTTTCTAACGGACGAGAGTGGTGATATAATTATTAAACAACACAATGTTGCTGTTAGAACTATCGAAGTTAATCATATTGTGGAGATGATGTCCTGACAAGCATATTGTAACTTGATATGATAATAGACATTCAAGACTTGATTGATATTTTCAAAATATTGATGAAATAGTATAATCACAATTAAATTATAAGTTTATTTTAGCGCTTGTCTCATTTCTTCTCTTCAGATAATACATTATATACGCTATCATCCTTTCTGCTACTAAGCCACGCCCCTTACGCTTCAATTATTTTTCGACGTAGACCCTTATTTTTTTAGGTTCCGCTCGTTCGATGAGATCGAGATAAAACTGAATGACGAAAACGGAGTGAGCATAGCCGAGAAGTTTTCCGACATGGGTCTGGTAGAGTTGGTGCGCTGCAAGATTACTGACGACACCAACATAAGGTAAGGTACCAAGTGTTGCCTGGATAAATGTCCAGGTACGATTTATATTATCACTGGAAGCAGTGTAGTAGTCGGCTGTATAAAACGGTACTTTTGCTATATGTAGTACCTACCAATAATAAAAATTAGGAATGACGTAGAATATTAACTAAGTGGTCTTTGAACCGTAGAAAGTGTAAAAAACAGAAATTCAGGGAGCCACCATTCCTCCTCCCCCCCCCCCCCTAAAATGGGCAGAGTGCCGTGGCGAAGCCAATAGTGACGGGAGGAAAGCTAAAGGGGAAACCCCAAAGTGGAACTCCTGTTGCAGTGCCTAGACATCAAAACACGCAACGGCAAACTACGGGACAGCCCACATCCAACGTGGCGAGCAAAACCGATGTGTCCGCAAGCAAAAACTATGGTAGCAGCCACTGCAACAACATCGGCAGGAACTGCAATCCCCCTGGACGAAGAACTAGGGGAATCATGGACCATTAGTTAAACCGAAAATCCGGCAGAGTACACCCCACAAACAAGAGGGTAGTTTGACCGTCGGAAGGGAATTTATAAAAAACCCGAACTCCAGGCAAAGGAAAAGATTCCGAAAAGCCCGGAAGGACCGGAAAACAGAAAATACCCAAGTCACCGATGATGGACCTGGCCCGAGTCAACCGCGGATATACAGGGAGCCAGTGTCGGGAATGGAAAGTAGCAAAAATGTGACGGTGAAACCAAACACCAAAAGGGCTCGCCTAGACGACACCAACTCCCCTAGAGGTGACCACAAAAAGGCGAAGGTTGAGCCCTTTATCAGACAGCCGACCGGCAACTACGCTATGGCCCTAAAAAACGATTTGATAGCGTGCATTGTAGCGTGCATGTTGAACGGCACGCAATAGACCCTCGCACAAAAGGCCCTACAAGAGACATTTCGTGCGGACAACATAAGGATCAGCAATCTGATGGAACAAGATCCATCAGTTAAAGTCGCACAACCTGAGTTCACGGGCAAACCCTCTTATTCAGATGGGGCCCTGAAACTCTTGTGCGCAAACAAAGAAACCCTAGATTGGGTAAAAAAGAAGGTTGAAGGTCTGACAATACAACCAGATGTTAGATTAAAGGTGGTCAGACCTTGCGACCTATTTAAACGGGTAAGATGCGGCATCTTTATGCCCGGTGACGAAAGCTTCAAGGAGATAGGGCTGCACCTGAAGATACAAAACCGATGGCAGCTCTACTCCTCGAATAAATGCAAGGATTCCACCTTCATTATAGTGGGCATTCCGGAGGCGGTCATTGAACCGCTGATGTAGAGGGGGAGGCGTCTGACCTACCTCCTGGAGCCCGTCTATGTCCGCTTCCAAGGACCGGGGAAGTCGTTTGTGACCACTCCCCCTTTGCCCGGACAAGAACTAGAACCCGCTAAAGTAGACGAGGAAACAACATCACAGAGCGAGGTACCTGTTGCTAACCCGACAGGACCAGCGACATCCCCATTGCCGATCGAGGGTATGGACATAACATCTACCGGTAACCCAGACGGCGGCGATGAATGGATGGGAGTGATGGACAACATATGTATTGTGGAGGAGGAGGGCTTGGACGTTTAAAAGAGACCCTCTCCAACAAATGTACCATTACACAAATAAACCTCAACCACAGCATGACCGCCACGGCTCAACTGCGGAAATGGCTTGAGGTAACAGACACTTCGCCTCTTAGTCTAGTAGATCCGCACTAATGGCCAGCAAAGTAATGCCCGGACCGAGAATGTTCAACCTTAGAATGTCCATGCAAATCCGTGTACTTTCTTTGCCCGACCCAGCAATTTGTTCGGCATTCTAGTGTTGGAATTCCTTGGCTGGCCATTGGTGGGGAAGATGTTGCGGTCGTAAGTATGTTAACCGCACCGGCTCATTCTTTCACTTTTATCGAGGTTTTCGCTTTTTAATTAGTTTTAATTATTTTATTTAATTACTTAATCAAAAAAAATTGTTCCAGTTGCCATCGCAATCGCTTTCCCTAACTTGGAGCTTGTCATCAGTTTTGTTGGAGCCATATTCTTTTTTACCTTAGGACTGGTCATACCAGCTGTGATCGACACCGTATATAGATGGGACAAAAATTTGGGAAAATTTAACTATGTAGCAATTAAAAATATAACTATTGTTATTTTATCACTTATAGCTTTGTTTTCCGGAGCTTATGTGTCAATGAAAGGTATGATTTCAGATTTTGGTCAAAGTGAAAGTTTTACAAATGTAACTATATATAATAGTACAGACTATTAAGCATAGTTGCTAAGTTCTTTAAATTGAATTTGTACAATGACTGAAAAATAGATGATATAATATATTTATATGCATTTTTCTGTGAAAGTACATTCCATTTACTGTCATTGTCTGTGATAGATTTTAAGACAATATGTTTAATGGGGGGCTTACCACGATCTCTTTATAGCTGGTATAAAATTCAATTTCAATAGAATTGTCGCTGCTTTCGCCATTGCTACGAAATTAAACTCTGGGATTTAGGATTAGGATTGAAGTTTACATCAAACTCTGGGAATAACATACAAATATCAATATATGACTTACTAGCTGGACGTTGCGATTGCACCCGCGTTAATGGCTACCTGCTCCGCTCCATTGGGTCGTAGCGTGATATTATATGGCCTATAAACTTCCACAAGAATGCAGAAATAATAATTCAAATCCGACTGGTAGTTCCAAGCATTCAATAAAAAAAAAACAAACAAAGCTGAAGAGCTTATTACTAGTATAGATATAGATAACAAGTGTTTATTACATATTGATTCACTTATACTGTTAATGCTCAGCACCTAAACATGATAGGTCCATGTTTAATACTTGTAAAACTTCCCGGTGAATCGAACTATGATCGATATTTCTTCTTTTTTACTGTAGTAATATGTCATAATATTGAGAATCTTCATAGATTTCAATATTTAATAGATGAAATGATGATCGAGTCCTAACTATTTCTTATGATTTTAAGGGCCTTACAGTGTATAACAAGTGTTTAGCTAAACTATGTGTTATTGCTCAGAACTATGTTTAGACTATGTTTTTATAATAAAATTTTAAATATCCTTTGTTATATTACTTGAGGGAAATTGTAAAAAAAAGTACTAAATATGTTAGTATATAACATGTTACAAAACATTACCAAAGGTCCTAAGTTCGATTCCTAAGCTAAAATTATTTCTGAATTTTGTAAAAAATAGTCAAAAATAAGGATTTTTTAAAGAGCCGTAAAATACCTCCGAAAGTACATAAGTATGAAAAAATACATATATATAGTTAAATTAAGTTTTAATTTTGAATAAATGTTAAGAATTATGTCAATGATTTTATTTCAAACTAGCTGTTCGCCCGTGGGGCCCATACTAAATTTCATCCCCTATTATACACCTTTAGAGGGTGGATTTTAATAAAAACTAGTTTGATATATATAGGTGATTAGGTAACAATGAAAAACTGTTAAGGCTCCTTACCGGCACACGCTACATTTCGGACATTTTTGATGTCTGTTTGTGAGAATACGAATAAGATTGTGGATACAATTGTGTGTCATTTTGAAAATACGGGTCTTGGTCTTCAAGACTGATAGAAGGAAATTTTGAAATTATTTCTATAGTGTTGGTAAATTATCATTTTTCTGGACTCGTATTCCAAAAACTTACGTTCGAGTGACGTTTGACGATCGATCTTGTAAAGCTCACTGAAGATTTTGAACATTAAAAAACAGTATTGACACCGTAATATGGTCAACTTAAATATTGATAGATTAGATTTTTCAACATTCATAAAAAAAACGAGAAAAAAATATTTGAGAAATCGTAATTTTTGGAAAAAATCATAGATATAAAAATGTATTTTTTGTGAGCTTTATACAAAAAAATTAGTAATATAAAAATAACACATTATTCTCGAGTTATTCCATAACAAGAATCTAAATTTTATTTAATATAGAAAACATTACCAATATAAATAAAAAATAATTTAAAGAGTGAAAAATTTGCAATGTTAAGTATTTTTTATTTTCAAACCATCCCCGCTTTTTATTTTGATACCAAATTCAACATAAAAAAATCGCGAAAATGATCAAAATTTGAAGGCGCGACTAATTTTCAATAAAGCACACACGCGCGTTACTTTACTAAATTTCGACTGCGGCGTAACGGTAAGGCCTCTTAAATTCCATTCAGATTATTTTTTATTTCTTAAAATCGTATTTGGCACCTTTAATTGTAAACATTTATCGTAGTGAAGTACCATACCAATAGTACATAACTCAAAGGTACTAAAAGTCAACTATCTTTATAATGAGATCAATCACAAATATTAAACATTTATTAGAAGTTATTATAAAATATTAATTAAAATATCTTTATAATGAGATAAATTGAGTTTAAATCTTTGTGTTAAGCTTAATAAATAAAATAATGATTATTGACCTTTTTAAGAGTTAACTCTCATAACAGATTGTCTCTTTCCAAAGGTCGATGTGCAATATTTACCGCCGCGTACTCTAAGAAAGTTAAGATCCGTATCCGTATCCGTATCCGCGGTTCTTGAGACCAAATATCCGTATTCAGATCCGTATCCGCGGATATACATTTTTAACGATCCGGCACATCACTAATAGGTATACAGAGCCGGCAAGGGAAAAATCCGTGGGAACATTTGTTTCTACTGACATGTAACATCGACTTATTTGCGAAAGTGTCAAACAGAATATTATTGAAAAAGAATCGGTCTAGTTTGCCAAGTTTAGCAATGCGCATTATTGCGCATGCCTACTTCAATTTTTTTATGTAGATTTAAGCGTTTGCCACTGTCAAACAGAATATATTTAAAAAAACAGACATCTTTCATCAGACAGTCTTGTTGGTCGAGTTGAATATTTATAGTTATTTAGGATAAATGTAAAATATGTGACAATAATTGAAATAATATAAATCTTCACGAAATATCTCACGAAGGTTTGTGTAAGAAAACTTAATTAATCATTCACAATATGAATGCAATAAAATATTATTTGAACATTTTAGATATGAAAAGAAAAATAGGTCCTACTAAAATTTTATAAATTTCGACCCTAATTTTTTTCCGTGGATTTATTTAGATTGTTTAGTTTGTAATTATGTAATTTTAGCCATAATACTGTAAGATTGCTGCAGAATTGCTATGTAAAATTTAACACGCTATAATAAGACCTTTATTGCCTGAAACACCTAAGCAACCTAATTCAGGCACTTCTATAATTTTTTATATAAGTTTATACTATTATGGTCTATGTTATTCTATCACTTAAGTTTTTCAATAAAGTTTTTAATATTATTATTATAGCTTTGTGTAGCCATAACAAGAGAAACACGATCCCACGCAGGCCCGATGCGTAATGCATTATGATCCATAACTACCGGCCAAGAATTCTTTCTACTATATAGTAAGTAAATACAAAAAATAAATAAATGACCTAGAGTTGCAACATGTAAAAGGCATCCCTACAAGCATTACAGTCTTGTTGATCTAGTTGAATATTGATAGTTATTTAGGATAAATGTAAATTACTTATGTGAAAATCTGGTTTATTGCAATATCATGAAACAAGTTAAATCTCATAGCATGAAGCCTGTGGTCACCTTGATATTTTATGGAGTTAATCCAGAAAGTTGAAAGAGAACGAAAAAACATTTATTACTTTGGAGTCCAGACTTCAAGCAGAAAATAAAACTTACAAGTTTTGGTCAGATTTTATTTTATCTTCCCATTTTAAAAATGTGTACGAGCGTAGCCGGGCAAGGCAAGCTAGTGTAAATATATCTACATATAAAATAGTAACTAGACGCCATAGAAAAAAAAATTGCGCCGCACATCTATGACAATCATCATTTATGCTGAGGTCAAAATACATCCTATACACTCTTTGGTCCAAATCTAGCTTATTTTTGTGTGGAAAAAAGGAAAATCTTACTCAGTTCATATATTAGATATATATACTTGAATATCTATGTTCAATTCTGTTTGTACAAAGAGGTTCAAAATATATAATAAATTTTAATCTCTTTGATTCTATAAAAAAAAAATGTTTTTATAAACGTGAATGAATGGCCGTCACGGGACATGTTTTACATCAAAAATCTTGATGACTTTAACGATACCTACATATCGTAACGATATACTAGGTACGTACCTACATTTTATAATTACATATATTTTTGGAAAATAAAAATAATATCAAGATGTGAGAGTTGTTGTATGATATATTGAATAACACAAATATGAAGGGTTCGGATAAACAAATCCAGTAAGTATATATCTGACGATTACAATATAAAATATAAACTTAACACCAAACGTTATTATTAGACAATAAAACTGTTACAAAGGATCGCGGTGACAGTGAATTATAAATTTCACGAGAAAACTTCTAAACTTAAAGTTTATAATAGTAAGAAAATGAAAAACAAAACAAAAATCAAAGTTTTTTTGAGGCAGCAAATACAATTTAAATAGACTTCAACATAGCGTCACAAACCGTCGATACACAGTCGCTATGAATTCAGAAGATTCTACTTCAAAACAGAAAATTGTTAAACTACGCAAGAAAATTATATTTATGCCAACTACACAATTCTCTGGAAACCATATAGTTACCGTGTCTGATGACATGATGTAACCATAAACTTAAATGAAGAAGAAGCGAACGATTTAAAAGAGGATTTCAATTCATCAGCTCCTCCGAACATTTGCAGAAAAAAAGACAGACGCCATAGAAAAAAAAATTGCGCCGCACATCTATGACAATCATTCATTTATGCTGAGGTCAAAATACATACATATACTCTCTTTGATCCAAATCTAGCTTATATTTAATTAAATTATTATTTTTAATTAAACTTAAAGTTTATAATAGTAAGAAAATGAAAAACACAAAAATCAAAGTTTTTTTGAGGCAGCAAATACAATTTAAATAGACTTCAACATAGCGTCACAAACCGTCGATACAAAGTCGCTATGAATTCAGAAGATTCTACTTCAAAACAGAAAATTGTTAAACTACGCAAGAAAATTATATTTATGCCAACTACACAATTCTCTGGAAACCATATAGTTACCGTGTCTGATGACATGATGTAACCATAAACTTAAATGAAGAAGAAGCGAACGATTTAAAAGAGGATTTCAATTCATCAGCTTCTCCGAACATTTGCAGAAAAAAAGACAGACGCCATAGAAAAAAAAATTGCGCCGCACATCTATGACAATCATTCATTTATGCTGAGGTCAAAATATATACATATACTCTCTTTGATCCAAATCTAGCTTATATTTAATTAAATTATTATTTTTAATTAAACTTAAAGTTTATAATAGTAAGAAAATGAAAAACAAAACAAAAATCAAAGTTTTTTGAGGCAGCAAATACAATTTAAATAGACTTCACATAGCGTCACAAACCGTCGATAAACAGTCGCTATGAATTCACAAGATTCTACTTCAAAACAGAAAATAGTTAAACTACGCAAGAAAATTATATTTATGCCAACTCCACAATTCTCTGGAAACCATATAGTTACCGTGTCTGATGACATGATGTAACCATAAACTTAAATGAAGAAGAAGCGAACGATTTAGAAGAAGATTTCAATTCATCAGCTCCTCCAAACACTTTCAGAAAAAAAGACAGACGCCATAGAAAAAAAAAATTGCGCCGCACATCTATATTTATAATTTTTATCTATTTATATTTTTGGAAAATAAAAAGAATATCAAGATGTGAGAGTTGTTGTATGATATATTGAATAACACAAATATGAAGGGTTCGGATAAACAAATCCAGTAAGTATATATCTGATGATTACAATATAAAATATAAACTTAACACCAAACATTATTATTAGACAAAAAAACTGTTACAAATGATCGCGGTGACAGTGAATTATAAATTTCACGAGAAAACTTCTAAACTTAAAGTTTATAATAGTAAGAAAATGAAAAACAAAACAAAAATCAAAGTTTTTTTGAGGCAGCAAATACAATTTAAATAGACTTCAACATAGCGTCACAAACCGTCGATACACAGTCGCTATGAATTCAGAAGATTCTACTTCAAAACAGAAAATTGTTAAACTACGCAAGAAAATTATATTTATGCCAACTACACAATTCTCTGGAAACCATATAGTTACCGTGTCTGATGACATGATGTAACCATAAACTTAAATGAAGAAGAAGCAAACGATTTAGAAGAGGATTTCAATTCATCAGCTCCTCCGAACACTTCCAGAAAAAAAGACAGACGCCATAGAAAAAAAAATTGCGCCGCACATCTATGACAATCATTAATTTATGCTGAGGTCAAAATACATACATATACTCTCTTTGATCCAAATCTAGCTTATTTTTGTGTGGAAAATAGGAAAATCTTACTCAGTTCGTATATTAATACTTGAATATCTTTGTTCATTTCTGTTTGTACAAAGAGGTTCAAAATATATAATATATTTTAATGTATTTGATTCTATAAAATATTATAAAAAAAATGTCTTTATAAACGTGAAAAAGCAGGTATAAACACTATCGGTCTGCAAAAAGCCACGTGGGGAAAGGAAAAATAGGTAGCCGTCACGGGACATGGTTTACATCAAAAATTTTGATGACTTTAACGATACCTACATATCGTAACGATATACTAGGTAGGTACCTATATTTTATAATTTTTATCTATTTATATTTTTGGAAAATAAAAAGAATATCAAGATGTGAGAGTTGTTTTATGATATATTGAATAACACAAATATGAAGGGTTCGGATAAACAAATCCAGTAAGTATATATCTGACGATTACAGTATAAAATATAAACTTAACACCAAACATTATTATTAGACAAAAAACTGTTACAAAGGATCGCGGTGACAGTGAATTATAAATTTCACGAGAAAACTTCTAAACTTAAAGTTTATAATAGTAAGAAAATGAAAAACAAAACAGGAAATACAATTGCGCCGCACATCTATGATAATCATTCATTTATGCTGAGGTGAAAATACATACCTCTTTGATCCAAATCTAGCTTATTTTTGTGCGGAAAATGAAAAATCTTACTAAGTTTGTATATTATATACTTTAATATCTGTTAAACTACATGAACAGAGGCTTGACGCAGTGGACGTGACGCCATCGCTTCCAATTGCTGCTTTTGTAGCAGGTGGAAAGAAAGTGCAACATGCCAAAGACAATTAAATGTAAAAAAAAATGTTAAAAGCGCGGCCACGTTAAGGAGCAATGCTTCAAACTTAAAAATAAACTTAACAAAGAAACACCTTCTGATCGTGCTGCCATGATGAGTTCTAACAATGATGGTGGATATAATAAGGTATGGATTGTTGATTTAGGTGCTTCTCATCATATAACAGGAGACAATTCTCTATTTACTTCATATACTCTGTTTGATACTCCCAAGGTTCTAAGATTAGGTGATGGCCATTATATGTATGCTTATGGCGAAGGTTCATTTAATGTTGATTTTAAAGTGTTCAGAAAATGGGTACCTGCTACACTGAATATTGTATGGTATGTTCCAGACAGCGCAACCAATCTATTCTCTTCGGCATCAGCTTTAGATCATGGGCTGACCGAGTATGCCGACAAGAAGAAAAGGTATTTCAAGGATAAAGATAATATTATAGATGCTGGTATCAGACAAGCAGGTGGATTGTATAAACTTTTATTAAGAATTGTATGTAATACATATGTTTATTCTGTAAATGAACACATTCAACTTTAAATTTGGCATGAAAGATTATGTCATCAAAATAAAAGACATGTACAAAATGTCTTGACTAATAAAGGCATTCAAATTATTGATTATCATATTGAATGCGATGGATGTACATATGGAAAAATGACAAGATTGCCGTTTGGGACAAGACCAAAAAGTTCCAACTGTCCCGGTGAATTAATTCATTCGGATGTTTGTGGTCCTATGCTAGTATCTTCTATTAAGATGACTTTACAAAATTCAGATTTGTTTACTTAATGAAAAATAAATCAGAGGTTGCTGAAAAGCTATCTGAATTATTATCAGAAGTCAAGGCGGCTGTTAAAGAAATTATAACAGAATTTAACAATGTAAATTTCCATAAAGTTACAACCTTAGTTGGCATACATCATCGCATTATTATGCCATATACCCCAGAACAAAACGGCGCTGCTGAAAGAGAAAATAGAATTTTAGTTGAAGCTGCGAGAAGTGTGATACATGCTAAAGGTTTGCCATTAAAACTATGGGCTGAAGCTGTTAATACCGCAGCATATGTATTGAACAGGACTGGACCGACTCTTATTGAGAGAAAAACACCTTATGAGCTATGGTACAATAAAGAATCTGATGTTAAACATTTAAAAATATTTGGAACGATATGTTTTACTCATGTGCCTAAACAAAATCGCAGAAAATTTGATAAGAAAGCTCTGAAAGGACTTTTAACAGGCTACTGTGGAGATAGAGATGGATACAGAGTCTATGTGCCAGAAATGGATAAAGTATTTCTTTCAAGAGATGTCAAATTTCATAATGAAACTGTGAGTCATGATTTAACTAAAGCTAGTTTTCACTATCCAGTACCGTCTACGTCTCAGCAAGTAGAAAAAGTTTCTACTGATATTATTGAATTAAAGCGGAACGAAATTGAAAACATTGAAAAAGGTTCTAATGTAAATGAAGAACCACCATGTTCTTACAATCTCAGGTCTTGTTGACCTGTAACTTGCTCTGTGGCATATTCAAGTAATTTTGCTATGATTGCTTTTGAAAATGAACCGTCCAATTTTCAGGAAGCAATTGCCTTTGATGAATCAGATTTATGGAAGCAGGCCATGCATGAAGAACTAGAGTCTTTACATGAAAATAAAACATGGTATTTGACTGAACTGCCTTCAGATAGAAAAGCTATTAATAATCGCTGGGTTTATAAAATAAAAAAAAACTCAGATGGGTCTGTTGAGCGATACAAAGCCAGATTAGTAATCAAAGGTTTTTCACAAAAGTATGGTACAGACTACGAAGAGACATTTAGTCCTGTAGTTCGCTGGGATACTATAAGAGTTATTCCAAGCTTCGTTGCTAAACCAGACATGTATAGCGCTCAATTTGATGTAAAAACTGCTTTTCTTTATGGCAACTTAAATGAAGATATTGTAACGAGTAGGTACTTAAATCGCACAAATAAATACCTAAACACATCAAGGTCGATAGACGTCTCTAGAAACATCCAGAGAGAATCAAGTACAAACGAAAATAGACCGTATGTGCCTAGCCATAGGTATCAAAATCGGCCGCGGTCTGTGTGTAGGTATTTGGCGCCGAGCCCGCATCGAGACGCGTCTACAACTTTATACAACAATCTCGGCGTTTCTCGAATGTTCGGTGGGCAATATAAACAGAGGATCATTGGCGGAAATGACATAGTGCGAATCAGAGCGACCAAAGCGAAACAGTGAAGTGGAATTTAGTGCGACTAAGTGTTATTCTATAGTGTTTAATTATTTAACTGTATTTTTGTGGTGTTGAAGTAAAGTTTGTTTATTTAATCGGTATTTTATAAATCTCTTCAAACCCTAGCTCGTAACAATATCTATATGAAACAGCCAATAAATAGGTTTTGATGATAATAGTGGACGTGTATGTAAGTTACAGAGGGGTTTATACGGATTAAAGCAAGCTCCGAGATGCTGGAATATTAAATTCACAGCATTCTTACAACGTTTTAAACTTTTACAAAGTGATTCTGATCTACTATATGTCGATGATGGATTATGCTTTGCAACTGAAGAATTTATTATAGAAAAATTTATATCTGACTTGGAAAAAGAATTTAAAGTGAGGACAAATAGAGAAATTTCTTACTTTCTAGGAGCAAGGTTAATAAGAAATGAGAGTGGCTCGATTTTTATTAATCAAGAATCTTATACAAATAAGATTTTGGAACGATTTGTAATGTTAAATGTTGTTCCAGTTAAAACACCAATGGAGACTTCTCAAAATAATCTTGATACATCTACTGATTTGCCAGAGGACACTCCTTATAGAAGAATTTTAAGATACTTGAAAGGTACCGTAAAGTTTGGAATTTGTTACAGTTCTACAGATGACTCAAGTACATGTTTGGAAGGTTATAGTGATGCTGATTATGCAGGAAATGAAGAAACACGTAAGTCGACTTCCGGCATGGTCTTCGTCAGTAATGGAGGAGCTATCACTTAGTCAAGTAAGCGTTAAAGATGCATTTCCTTATCCACTACAGAGGCAGAATTTGTTGCTGCTAGTGAAGCATCTAAAGAGTTAGATTGTTAAAACGATTATTTAAAGATATTTCTGAAAATGACTATGTTTTCACGTTAAAAGTGGATAATGAAAGTGCAATAAAATTAATTAAAAATCCAGAATTTCACTATAAGACAAAACATATTGATGTACGTTATAAATTTATTAGACAAAAATACAGTGAAAATGTTTTTCAAATAGAATATATTTCAAGTAAAGAACAACTTGCTGATATATTTACTAAATGTCTACCTAGAGATAGGTTTGACTACCTTAGGTGTAGATTAGGTATTATTTCCTATTAATTATGAGTTAATGTTTTTTATGCATTTTAATTTATGTTATTCTCATTTATGTTGTTACTCTTAGGGTTCAATATTAAACATTGTCTATTTGTTTTTTCCTAATAGAGTGTTGATTACGAGGGAATGTTAAAGCTAGCAGCTTATAGTAGGTATACCCATATCAACATATTAAGAAAAAAACATCATGTCAGTTCATACAGTTGTTTATACAAATTACTTCAGTTTATGTCAACACATGTATCTCTTATATTATAATTATTTATAGTATATAATGTGGTTTTAATGCTCTCCAAGAATATCTTTGTTCAATTCTGTTTGTACAAAGAGGTTCAAAATATATAATAGATTTTAATCTCTTTGATGCTATAAAATATTATAAAAAAAATTTTTTATAAACGTGAAAAAGCAGGTATGAACACTATCGGTCTGCAAAAAGCCACGTGGGGAAAGGAAAAAAAGGTAGCCGTCACGGAACATGTTGTACCTACATCAAAAATCTTGATGACTTTAACGATACCTACATATCGTAACGATATACTAGGTAGGTACCTATATTTTATAAACTTTATCTATTTATATTTTTAGAAAATAAAAAGAATATCAAGATGTGAGAGTTGTTGTATGATATATTGAATAACACAAATATGAAGGGTTCAGATAAACAAATCCAGTAAGTATATTATTATATCTGACGATTACAGTATAAAATATAAACTTAACACCAAACATTATTATTAGATAATAAAACTGTTACAAAGGATCGCGGTATCAGTGAATTATAAATTTCACGAGAAAACTTCTAAACTTAAAGTTTATAATAGTAAGAAAATTAAAACCAAAACAAAAAATCAAAGTGATTTTTTGAGGCAGCAAATACAATTTAAATATACTTCACATAGCGTCACAAACCGTCTACACACAGTCGCTATGAATTCACAAGATTCTAATTCAAAACAGAAAATAGTTAAACTACGCAAGAAAATTATATTTATGCCAACTCCACAATTCTTTGGAAACCATATAGTTACCGTGTCTGATGATATAACCATAAACTTAAATGAAGAAGACGCGAACGATTTAGAAGAGGATTTCAATTCATCAGCTCCTCCAAACACTTCCAGAAAAAAGACAGTGATGTTTACTGACTTGCACAAAATGTCACAATAAAAAAAATGAAATAATGTGTATAAAATGAAATGGTGTAATGTCTCATAAAAAGCGACATGAAGTTTCTTTCAAGATTATTTCTGGTCAAGTATGCATAAAGATACAAAAAATATATAGATGACCTGCCAATATGAAAAAGGCATCCCTACAAGCATTGTAGTGTTGAAATATCAGAATAAAATAATTCACAGAACATCATCTTGTGTGATCGTTTACAGAATTTTGTAGTCAAATTATGAAAATAAATGTTTTCTCCATACATAGAACTGGAGAATAAAAAAAAAACAATGTACATTGGTTTCAGAGGCCTCGATTCGTACTCGTAACTTGGCCAATTTTGTATTGTCATGCTGATCAGGATTGGCCAAGTTATTTTGCCTATATTTTCCAAATTATATAAAATTTCAATATAATATTACTTATCACTAACACCCTCTACATATTAGTAAACAAAGTCCCCCGCCGAGACTGTTTGTCTGTCTGTGCAATATTGTGGTTATCACTATTAAATGGGTGGATTTACGAGAAAGCTTTACGAGTACTAAACATGTTTAGGAGCTGAGAATTATCAATGTAAGTAAATCAAGCAGGGGAAAAAGTTAGCCAGCTTTTATGGCGTATACTGTCTAATCCGCCAGAGACATAACAACGATTTTCCCCGACTTGATTCACTACTTAGTTACTGCTTAGCCCCAAAATGAGCCTTATGAGAATGCAATATGACTCATATTGTTTTAGTTGTAGTTTCTAGCACGATGTGGAATATCTTTCTCGGAACTTTGCTTTAATTTAATTATAAAAATTACATACTATGATTCCAGAGTGTTCGAGAGGCCTCTATTCGATGGAAAGGAAGAACGGAGTTGACATTTTTTGGCAACTGTTGATAGTTTAGAAATCATTTTATGATATAACCACAGGCATGCTTGCTTGATCAATATACATACTTAGCTTAATGCATGAACGTGTCCGTACTTGCATGATGACTTATACATGCTTCCCGAAAGTATAAAGATATTTAATTTATGCTTGTCAACACACAGTTTATCGCGACCCCATCACTAAATTTATGTATATCATGGCCAAAAACAATGCATGAAGTACTTCTAGAACCAACAAGCATCCCTAGATTCCTAAACATTATTTTAAAATATATAATAAACTAGGGGTATCTTAGTTTATTATATATTTTAAAATAATAATAATAATAATAATAGTAGTAATTAGTAGTAAATGCAATATGTAGTAGTAACTGAAAAGCTCGTTTCTACCCGGACAATACCATGGCACTGCCAAAGAAGACACCCGTGGCATTTGCTTAAGGAAACAGTTGTCACTACCGTCTTCGTGGTCCTGTAGATGAACTGGATCGTTTGAAGTCCTCGTATCAGTGACGTAGAGAGGTTAAAGTAATGCACCGTAGTGAATGTCCATTGATCTGTAATAAACATAATAATTAAAAACCTATATTAATTAAGATTAAATGCTGTTCGTTGGTATGCGCATCACTTGGGAATGGCTGGACCAATTTGGTTACATGTTCGTAATACTCGGAATCAGGTTTTTAGAGAAAGAATTTGGAAAGGTTGCCCAAAAAATTGGAAAATTCGGGTTAAACTAAATGTTATCTATAGGATTTTTGTATGAACTCAGACCATAATATGTTAATATGGGCTCCACAGGTGAAGCCAGGGCGGAAAACTAGTTAAGTATAAGTACATAAAAAAAAATTGCCATGTATAAAGGCTTTACAACTTGTTTTCTACTGGTAAAAAAAATCGGAGGTTATACAAATCGGTGTGTAGGTACGAAAAGTAAGGCATGTGTTTACTTTTTATAATAAATATTCAAAGTTTTACCAACAGACGACAAAGTGACGGCATCATTTAGATAAAGTAGCATTTCTGTCCCATGGCATGGTACAACTCGGAAGTCATAAAATTTAAAGGTCATCTTATAAATGTCAAAAAATAATTATGGCAAATCTCAGTTAATCCTGGAAAGGTGAGTTTATTTATAAAAAAATTCCTTACCACACAGTTGATAGTTATTATTTTAAATTGGATTGAGCCATATTTGATTAAGATTCGGTCTTCCGCTGGGTACCCTAGAACCGTAACACGGTTTCGGGAGCTGGAAGGCAACCCGTGAAGAAAGAAAAAAAATTGATTGTGACACAAGATGACTGAGAGCAATGGTCTTTAACGTGCCCCGTGGCATTACCAGTTAAACAAATGGGGCTGAATGTCGGCAAAACTTGGAAATTTATTATAAAAAACTAGTGAATAGAAAAAAAAACAAATTAGTTCTTTGAAATAGAAATATAAAAAGTATACCTTAGTTTCTACTCTAGGTACATACCGAATTATGTAGAATACAATGACCTACAAAAAAGTTCGCGTTAGCATATATCTATCTCTAGATATAAGCCTTTTTATGTAGCTATTCAAATTGTTGTAAACCTATTATACCCGTGCGAAGCCGCGCCCCCATTTTATAAAAAAAACTACTGGATAAAAAAACAAAAGTATGCACATTTATTATAAAAACCTATTGGCACAAATGAAATATGGTTACAGTATCTACACGGCAGAAAAAGTAGGAACGGCACGAACCTATCTCCAGTTATGGATATGCAAGATAACCTAAATTAATTTTACCATTTATGTATAACATGAACAATACGGTGCCTTATAAATATAATTGGCATCATCTAATACCTACATTGTTGTTGTTGCGATAGATCTTCAGCCATTTTTGTTAGGTGGTGAGTGTATCGTAGACAAACTGTAATAAACATAAATTAATTATCTAGGTATGTGTTATACTATGTATAATATTAAAAAGTCGTGTAAATTTTATTTAAAAAACTAGTTGGACCCTGAATTTTTTCAGAGATTACCTCCTACACCCAAACTTAGTAACTTACAAACACCTCTTTATAATATTAGTGTAGGTATAGACAAGATTGAGCTCAACTACCTATCTACCGTGGATTACCTATAATGTTACTGTAAATATCAGATGTGTCTGTTTGTCTGTCTGTTCCACTTTCACGGCTAAACTTACTGAACCGATTTTGAGGAAATTTTATACTTAAACCACACTTTTTATAAAATTCTCCTACGGTGGGCGGAAAGCTATTATGCACCCGTTATACGAATGCAAAATTTAAATAAAATCCTCCGTATTTCATTTATGAAATAACAGAAAATTTACTTCAGAATAATATAAATTTACTAGCGGACCCGGCAGCCGTTGTCCTGCCCAAACGTTGGCTTGCCTGCACAACTCCTACCCCTACCCCTACCCCTACCCTTACCCCTACCCATACACCTACCCCTACCCCCTACCCCTACCCCTACCCCTACACCTACCCCTACCCATACACCTACCCCTATATCTACCCTTATCACTTAGGGGTATGAAAAATAGATTACGAATTTACGACCGATAGTGGGCCCTACCGAATATACACAAAAAAATCATAAAAATCGGTCAAGCCGTTTCGGAGGAGTATGGTAACTAACTTGTGACACGGGATATTTATATATTAGATTACAATACTAACTTTCATCCCCTATTATATCCCCTTAGGGAGGTTGAAAAATGTAGCCTTCCCTGGGCTTCAAGCTTTCTCCGCATCAATTTTCATGAAAATCGGTTCAGTGGTTTAACCGTGAAAGCTTAATAGACAGACAGACAGAGTTGCTTTCCCATTTATAATGTTATTATGGATAGCAATTAGTATATGACATTGACACTTTCATACTATAAGATTTAATTTATATGCAAGCAACTAAAATACAACTGGGTTAGGTGTTTACAATTTGCTACCAGTTGCTATAAATACCTAATTGCCGTCGCCTGACTGGTTAATAGTTAGGCGCAAATTTTTAGTTGATGAACTTACCTCGAAGAAGTACTTTCCCTTGACGCTCTTGTCTCAACAGCCAACCTCGACGACTCGCAAACTGTAATCAATGTCGAACGTGTGAGGGAAGATCCCTGATGATGGTGTTAGCTAACTTTTTATCTATACTAATATATAAAGAGGAAAGATTTGATGGTTTGTTTGTTTTTTGTCTGTTTGTTCGCATTGAATAGGCTCCGAAACTAATAGACCGATTTGAAAAATTATTTCACCATTGGGAAGCTACATTATCCCCGGGTGACATAGGCTATTATATATTTAAAAAAAAATAGGGATCCTTACTAAAACTCCAATAATGTAACCCAAAGTGTAAAAAAATTACATAAAAAAATTCTTACATCGCGTGCGCTGCGAAAACCATTGATGATAGAACAAAATAATGTACTACGACATTTCAGAACACATCATTATCTACAAAAAATGTCGCGACAGCATATGTCTAACTATAATAGTTAAGTCAAAATAAATGTTCTTTTATTTTAAAAATTTAATTGAAATGCCGCCGCTAGAACGGGCTCTTTATTATCTCTGAGTGCTATAGGGTATATTTTATTTTGTTCGAAAATATCCACGGGCGAAGCCGGGGGCAGAATGCTTGTATTATATATTATACTTTATACTAATATAGTGTACTACCTATGGGGTAGCCAGGATTTGATACGGAGTCTTCAGGGTGGGAGAGGGTGTATTATACTTTTAGGATTTAGGCAGCAGCCACCGACCGAAGTACCTGGGCTACATGGGTATATGGGCATAAGCATGACATGGTATGGCAGCGTCGTTAGCGA
This sequence comes from Nemapogon koenigi, assembly GCA_963924495.1. NCBI lineage: Eukaryota > Metazoa > Arthropoda > Insecta > Lepidoptera > Tineidae > Nemapogon > Nemapogon koenigi. The sequence goes on from OZ004629.1 coordinate 26,096,471, forward strand.
TAGGGTGTTAACGGTAATATTCAAGTTACTCACCTTACAATCTGCTGTGGTGTGGTGCTTGTAGGTGTACTGGTTACATCAAAAGCTCCTCTTATTGGATTTTCCAAATTTAAATTTTTCAGAGTACCTGTAAATAAAATTATTATAATTATAAATGATAGAAAATTCTACTTGACACCTATCTATAAGTTATTTGCGGGGTAAGCAGAGCATAAGAGATATTTCAAACTACAACAACACAAGCAACACTGATTCGCATTTGATTAATATGTTAATTTTTTCACTTTACTTTAAATACCATATAGATTTCCTAGGTACCAAGTATTTTTTTATTTCGTTATCACAAACATAGTTTAAAAAATAAAATCGTTAATTACTTCAGTTAGGGGCACATAGCTGCGAAATATTCACATAATTAAAAGTTATTATAAAAATCTCTAAGCACATCGTTTATGCAAAATGGGCGCTTTATAAGGTTGAAAATATAAACGGACGGACAGACCGACAGATATTACAAAAGTGAAGGCTTTTGGATAATGAAAGTTTTAGAATCGGTATATGCCTAAGGTTAAGAGCACCATTATGTTGCGAACATAGATGTCCGTGTGGAAATGAGGTTGATCAATTTGGAACTCTGCATAAAAAGCGCAGGCAGGCTTTCTCGCCACAGCTCCCTCAATGATACCATCAAAAGGGCTCTTGCATCAATAGACGTCCCTGCTCTCCTAGACCCAACGGGAATAATCCTGGAAGACGGCAAGAAACCCGATGGAATGGCTCTGATTCCCTGGGAGCGAGGTCGGGCCCTTGTAAGGGATGCTACGTGCGTGGACACATTAGCCCCGTCTCATCTCAGGGAAATAGCAAACAAAGTGGGAGCTGCGGCGGAAATCGTAGAGACTAACCAACGGCGCAAATGTAGTACAATTATTGAAAACTACAAATTTGTGCCGTTTGGTTTAGAAACTGTAGGTCCGTGGAGTTCAAATGCAAAATAGTTTATTAAATATATATCGCCTCGACTGATCATCACTTCTGGCTCAACGAATCAGCATTGCGATTCAGCGGGGAATTGCAGCCAGTATTCTTGCCACTATTCCACGCGGACCTGGTTTATTTAGTTATTTTTAATGTTTAGATTAGATTTAAGGTTTGTATTGTTATGTGAATCAAATAAAAATATAATTAAAAAAAAATGGGTTAATAGGTACTAAATTATAATATAAAAACATAATAAAATGAAAAATAGTCGTATATAATTATGACCTCACATATAGACCATGTATTGATGAGGTAGAATATACAAGATATATATTACCTTTAAAAACGGCACTCTTTGACTTCAACTATTCCTTCCCGCTACACCGCGACCACGCTAAAACTTTAGCGACAAACTAACGCGTCTTAATGCATCGAGCTCTGGCACCATTCTGGCACTAAACAGGAGCGAACACATAATGGAGGTTGCTTTAGTTGTGGAGGGGAGGCATTGCGGTGACCTATGTTTGACTTCAATATGCGCCTGCGTCGATTATAAAGCTAATAATTAGAAACTTATATAGGTACATAATCCAAAAAACTACACTTACACCCGGTTTCTGAAAGCTTAATCAAATAAAAAAATAATAAATCGTAAGTTAACTACAGTTTAACTAGAGTTTGCGTTGCAAAACGACAGTTGGAGGAATCTTCAATTAGCTAACAAATTGTTAACTAATCTATGTTAAATGTATGGAAGCAGCAAGAATTGGGTTTCTGAAACGTTTATTTGCAGTTTAATTGCTGTCAAACTGCTGTCAAATGGACATTAGTTACTGCTCAATATCGGCGATTATTCTCTCGTTAAGGTTAATATATGTTTTGAAAAGGACTAGAAAGCATAATAATTTGAGGAAATCAAACTGTAAAATAGGTATGTATAAATGACTAACATTAAAATTAATAAGTAAAACTAAAATAATAATAAAACTTAACATAAGTAAATAAGCTAAAAGAAAATACTAAATAAATTACGTAATAAATAACTACAACATTATAAATAAAAAATGTCCTCCAGTGTGTTCCCTCGAGGCACGGTGCCTAGCAAGCTAGCAGCATTTCCTCTCTGGATAGCTAGGCTGATTCTTTGTGCCAGAAAGCTGCCAGCTCTTTTGTCACCGGTGGCCTCGACGAGACGCACTGAAAGGTCTTTCAGAAATGATTTAGCACTTGGGCCCCATGGGCCCAAGGTCTCAAAGCCAACTGGCGTGAAAATGTAGCTTCCGAGAATATCTATATATTTTTTTTTCTTTAGGGTTTCAGCACCCGAAGCAGCACCTCCGGCTTGACTAGAGGTGACCGTTATGTGTGATGGGGCCAGAGTGTCAACGCATGTCACGTCCCATACCAAACATTTACCTTGTTTCCAAGGAATGAGTGTCGATCCGTCGGGCCTCTTGCCATCCGAGCGAATGATTCCGTGTGGTTCTAATATTGCCGGAACATTCGCTGAGGCAAGGGCTCTTCGGATCACATCATTTAATGTGGCATGGCGAGACATGCGGCCAGCACTCTTCTGACAGGACAAGCCGTGATGGCCGAGCTCATTGACAGTGGTGCCACATCTACAACGATGAGGCTGGACGGTCACAGTGCCTAGGCGTAGCCCCACTGCTAAGGATAGAGTGCAGTTGTCTAATAAGGTGCCAAGGTTTGCTGATGGCAGGGCATTCAACCATAATCCCGACTCCTCTTCGAATGCTGCCAAGAGTCGAGCGCGCTCTGATATGTCATGACATGAGGACATGAGATCTCTTTGTACTCTCTTGCATATCAGTTCGTCCCATGCTCGTTGTGAGTGCATTAATAAAGGGGTTTGATCACCGCAAAGTATATTCCACTGGCTTTTGGCCTCAGCAAGGTTTGCAATTTCAGTGGTATTTAAACATTGATTAATAATCATTTGAAATAGGGCATCGCAACTATGACACGATGACAGAAATGCTGGTAAAGATATTGTGGATAATTTACGTATTCCAATTCCTCCGAAACGAACTGGGAGCGAAGCCTGAGACCAAGTTCTGTCAGTAAGATTACAATTCAAGACCTTCGACAGAACTTCTGAAATGTACTCGTCTATTGCAGATAGTAGACCTTGATATTTCCATAGATGACAGCATCTTAAAAAATATGTATGTATTATATATACACTTATGATAATTGTAATTTATGTTTTTTTTATGCGTACGCAATATCTAAAGATCTAACCTAAAAAAGTGAAATTGTGTTTGATAAAAGATATTTAACCTACCTCTCATTTTCATCAAGGCACATTTATATGTGATTTATGGATATTATTTTCATTTCCAGATTAGGTACCTACGTAAAAGCAATTTACCATGTCGTTATCCGATTTATCATCATTGACGTCAAGTGATGAAGAGGTTCAACATAACCCGCGTGTATTCAAAGAGAGAGTGCATCCTTTTGACTAACTACAACGATACTGCATACTGCATTTGTGCATTTATTTTCAATTATGCCTTTATATCTATAAAAAATACAATCATTATTACATATTACATTCATAAATTAAATTTAAAATACCATGCTGTAAAGTAGTGTAAAACCTACCTAACCTAAAAAGCCTAAATTAGTTACCTATCTAGATAGGTAGTGCATTTCTTTTCCATAACACAAACTAAAATAAATAGGTAGGTACCTACTTAATAATTTATAGTTTGTGTGTATTTTTGTTATAAGAAATGGAAACACAAAGACTTGATTGGTAGTAAGTAATACTTACATAAATAAAATGTGTGTAAATAAAAACATGCATACTTTTGTACAATATTCAGCAAAAACCTTTTTTTCTTTTTCGGTGTAGTTCTTCCCACGTTTATTGGAACTCATTTTTTATTATGTAATAGGCTTTAAAACTTATTTATTTAATAATAACTAACAAAACAAATAAACAAACCAAACAAGCAAAAAATTTAACTGTCAAATTCACTTTCAATTTGCAAGAATGAAAAAGCTATATTATTTTCAAGTATTAGAAAGAGATAGAAAGTGAACGATTACGGTGGAATGAACAAAATTAAAAATAATACCGTACCAAACATAAAATGGCCGGTCAACTAACGGACAACAGATAATTAACTAATTTATCGTAATTAACGTTTCAGAAACTCACTTCAATTAACTGAATGATTTAAAGTTAGTAAGGTATTACTTAATTCACGATTTGAATAGCGTTTCAGAAACCGGGTGTTAGAGGCTTTTCCATCTAAATATACCACAAAAAAGAAGCGGCCACTTATTGGGTATAGCTTCACAAATACCATCGGCTAAAAGAGGAAGACTTTGTCTTCCGATAACTACCCTGGGTGGGACCGATAATATGATTCCGGGAGCCGTAAAAATATACCTCAATAACTCCAGTTCCGGCCGTGTCATCATTATTTGTTTATTATACATGAAAATCTTTACTAAAACCTTTTACATAAACCAAATTTATTTAATTTTATAATTAATTAAATTTAAAACTTACATTTTAACATATTTATGGTGTTTTTAGGTAGGAAACAAAACAAGTGTAAGTTGAGTGTTGGAACTTAATTCGGCCTGGCCCATAATTAATTGTGTACACATTTTAGCATATACAGTGTAATCTCCATTTAATGTAACTCGATTTAACGACAAACTCCCTAAAACGTCGAAATTACTTGACTTTGGTTAGTTTACCTTGTTATCCATACAATGATACACTCTATATAATATAGCATCACACCGGCCACTCTAAATAACGTCAACAATAGATCATTATTAAGCAATAAACAGTACTTCCCAAGTTGCCGAAATTACTTTATTGTCTAGCACGTGTTTACCTCGACTTTCGGCAGCAAAAAAACGTTAGACGAAGATAACAGACTATACGCTGTTATTTTACATCAATATTAATGTTTGTTGTTTGTATTTTATTTACTTTCTTAGTAAATACAATACTATAATAGTAAAATAATATCGATTTTTCTTCTCTCCATTTAACGTCAACTCTGAAGTGTCGCTATGTTGTTTGTTTCATCCAACATAGTTTACACTGTATTTTTATAATGTATTTTTTTGGCATTTGCCATAGTGGGGTCAAAGGGAAATCCCCTATATAAAAAACACTAGCTTATTTTTAGAACTTGGAGGCAATGAGAAAACTTATAATAATTGTATCATACATACATACTTCGTAACGCATATCACGACATAGATAAGGTAAAAAAAATGCTTATAAATATGAATCGATCTTTATCGATTAATGTTACTCTTCTATAAGTAGGTAAATGAACAATATGTATACCTAATTGTATTGCTATTTATACTTCTAATAAAATAATAACTTATTATGTAAGTAGGTATGTTGTAATTATCATCATAATATGTGTCATTTTAATATTTATACATTATACATATACATGTACACTTTTTCAAATAAAAATGGGAATGGATTTTGAACTCGTATGTACCCATTTTATATACATATAGCTTTTGAATTGATTTTAAATTAAGATAAATTGAAACAATTTCATTCATATGACATTTATTAATAAGTACTAGCAGCTTCACCCGCATTGTAAATATTGTTCTATATAACTGCATAACTATTTATAACATGCAATTAGAACCCTAACTTTGGCATCACCTCTTTCTCTTAAATAAGTATAAATTTATTAAAATTTGAAAAATTTAAAACAAACTATGTGGGCATGCAAGATAGAAAATTTATTTTTCTTTTATAGTTCAAATATTACTTTTGCAAAAATGCTAAATGCAAAAAAATGTACTTAAGCAATATGTATTTATTTGAACCAATCTTATCCTAATCCTAATTAACATTATACATGCGAAAGTGTGGTTGTTTGTTTGTTTGTTTATTTGTCCTTATTACAAAACAGAGCAACGGATCGACGTGATTTTGCTCAGAGTTTAGTCCGCCAATTATACGCTTTGATCGACTTATCGGAGGGCACAGACGGCGTCTTCACTTCTTCAAAAACAAAATTTACTTATGTCTGTTAAAGAATTAAACATATCTGGCCACACCGCAAGGTATAAAGGCCGTGAAGATATGTTTGTTTTTTTTTAATTATTAGTAACTGAAAGAAATTCAATACAGACGATAAGATATCACCAAGTCGCTGTAATTCCTTGGAATCTGTTCGACATCGAGGTAGATTGTTTCTGAGAACTTTTGTGTTGATAACAATACAATGTAAACCTACAACATCATAAATTAAATATACTAACTAAAATTTACGACTTATTATTATAACCAACTAATAGGTATTGCCCGCGATTTCACAAGTTCACACAATGGAACAAAAAATAAAGTATAAATTTAAGACATGAACATTATCGTCTAAGTTTCATTCAAATTAGTTCGGCTGGTAAGATGAGATCGAGCAACAATTCAAATATACAATCGCTCCGTTATGGTAGACAGACAACATAAATATATAAAAACCCGTGCGCCGAGTGGTTAAGACGTGGTATGAACTAGGCTGAGCCCAGGTTCGATTCGTTTTTTAATTAAAAACTTATGTACATAATTCGACAAACCACACTTAGAAGCTTTTCCATCTAAATATATCTCAACAGAACTAGACGTTAGGTATAGCCTCACAAATATCATCAGCTAAACGAGGTAGACTTGGTCTTCCGCTGGGTACCCTGGAATCGTAATACGGTTTCGGGAGCTGTAAGGCAACCCTTGTGCTTCGGAGGGTACGTCCGGTCACCAACCCGCCTGCCAAGCGTGTTGACTATGGCAATTCCTCTCAATGAACACCACTTAAATGGTGCGCTAGTCCAGCAGTGGATCCTAAAAAGGTTGTTGATGATGATGATGATGATGAAGGCAACCCGTGAAAAAACAAAAAAAAACAACCAATAACCCTTTCGCATAAATGTGCCTAACCACTATATCTATGAAAGTGAAGGGAGTAAAATGGGGTGTTAAAAATACTCCTCTTGACGCCAAATTGTTCTGAATTCAAAATGGAAACTGACCACACACTTTGGTCGAAACTCACACTCTTCGTCCCGCATACTTCATCCCGATTCACGGTTTTTTTCATACTTCTTATCTAGCGTCTGGACATTTTCTAAAAATAACACATATTTACTTCTGTTTAGGAAGTGACACACACTAGGTCCATTAAGGGTCCTATATTGGGAATTTTTCTGGGATAAACTATTCCCAATTTCTCTGTAAATAATCCACCTGTGTCACTGTAATTTAGCATATAGTTATTTATTGAATATATCTAAGTGAAATAGCTCTTATTTTTTCAATGGGTTTTATTGAATAGGAAATATGGGTAGTTTAACTTTGCCCCTGCTGTCTCTTTCATAATCTATCACAAAACTCTAATTTTTTTTAAAAGCGCTGTTATACCATTACCCTTCAATTATATATGTCGAATTTTTTGGTAGCTTATTGAAAATTTAAAATAATAATTATTTTATTATTTTTGCCAAATTAAAAAATCATAAAATATTTTTTTTTTGAATTTTCAATAAGCTACAAACAAAAAGCGATATATATAATTGAAGAATAATGGTATAAGAGTGCTTTAAAAAAATTTTAGAGTTTTGTGATAGATTATGAAAGAGACAGAAGGGGCAGAATAATCCTTTATTCTACCACCCATATTTCCTATGAAATAAAACCAATTGAAAAAATAACGACTATTTCACTTAGATATATTGAATAAGTAACTATATGCTAAATTACAGTGACACAGGTGGAGTATTTACAGAGAAATTGGGAATAGTAATATCTCCATACAAATTCCCAGTATTTCCCTTAAGTGAAAGAACAGGCTAGCAACCTGTTCTTTTCAATATGAACAACTGACTGCATGTGGACACTGTTACTGGTGTCTGGTCACTAGTGATGTGCCGGATCGTTAAAAATGTATATCCGCGGATACGGATTTGAATACGGATATTTGGTCTCAAGATCCGCGAATACGGATACGGATCTTAACTTTCTTAGAGTACGCGGCGGTAAATATTGCACATCGACCTTTGGAAAGAGATAATCTTATTGATTATTGATATATCGTTATTGACCTCTTTAACAGTTAACTCTCATAACAGATACGATTTTAAGAAATAAAAAATAATCTGAATGGAATTTAACAGTTTTTCATTGTTACCTAATCACCTATATATGTATATAAAATTTCATCTATGAATTAAAAATTAATAAGGTAAAAGATCCGCCAAAAACTAACGGATACGGATACGGAAACGGATCTTTCTTCTGCCCCGGATATTTGCGGATACGGATACGGATATCCGGCACATCACTACTGGCCACACTGCAAAGTATAAAGGCCGTGAAAGTGTGTGTTGTGTTTAAATATCTAGCGCCATCTCCATTTGCAGTTTTTTTTAGAGAAAATTTCATGACAACCTTGTCACCGCCTGTGCTTAAACGAGGTGGTTGGTCCATGAATTCAACAACATGCCACAGTATTGGACATAATTTTAATAATTATAATCCGTCAACAAACGTCTATGGCAGTTTACGTAAATGTATTTCTATAAATATTTTATCAAAAATATCCTAGATAAAATTTTGTGACATACGGACTTACATTTGAGTAATACGGAACCATAAAAATGATTTATGATGCGTATAATATTCAGCGTTGTTTGATTGAAGTTTGGAGTGAAGTTGATTTTTATTCATTTCCGTTTCCTTGAGACACCTATGGTCTATGGCGCTATGAATGATATAGTATAGATCAACGAATTTGTACCAAATAAATAAATAAAATTGGTAGAAAATCCTTGATACACATACTCATAGTAATAATAGAAACGACTCTGAAAACGCATCAGAAATATTGTCGTATTAGACAACATAGACCACAAGTGTCTCGATGGATAGCAAGTGTGAAGTCGATATTCATTAACTTCCGTTTCCGCCGTCACAATGAGCCACGCACCGCGGCCTCGCTTGATAGCTACGTTGCCAATTTTCGCTTTACATGCAACGCGACCCCACGGTCTGAAAGCGACGTTGCCAGCTCTCTGAACACCGCCTGTCTTGATATTTTTTCATGCATTGCCACGATTTAAAATTGGAGAGTCAGATTTTGTAGTCAATTAAGGCGGACATTTTGGTTAACAAAAATTTCATCAGCTCTAAGTCAGAAATATTTCAATATTGATTGATTTTTTAGTGATCAGGCAACAACAACTGTTTGTTTTATGATATTTTTGGTATATAATGGTGGAATTGGACGATCAAAGAGGTTTTGGAGCAAATCGGTCGCGTTTTTACAAAGTTTAAAAAAAATGCTAAACATTTTAATGAAGAACTAATAGAGATTAAGTAATAATATAGTTTGGTTGGATATTTTAAAATTATCGCTCGACAGTTTTTTTATACACACACACTCCTTCACGGCCTTTATACCTTGATGTGTGGCCAGATGCAACAGTAGATAACAGTGTCCACTTTTTGCCAGTTGTACAAAACAGTTGGCAAGCCTGTTGCTGTACTTAATGGACCTAACTTCTTTAACAGACGTATATATCTGTTATTTTTAGAAGTTGTACTTCGGACGCCAACTTATATGGCCTCCGAAGTACAAGGAGATTTTACGCATCTACAGATAGTTAAATCGTGATAAATGAAATAAAAAACAATAATTGAAGTAGTTATTTATTTATTAACATGACGTTTTAACGCGGGCAACCGTTAATTATAATAGTTATTAATAAATATATGCAAAATTATATACATCTGTACGGCACTTATACCTTGCGGTGTGGCGAGAGGCGCCGCCGGAAACATGCAGTGTCCACTTTTTGCCAATCAGTTGTCCATATTATATGTACCTACAGAACAGGTGGCAAGTTTGTTGCTGCACTTAATATAAGTACCTATATGTGATGTAAGTAACTGTTATTTTTAGAAGAAGTGAGGGCCCGTTTGTGCCCTCCGAAGCACGAGAAGTCGATTAAAACATAAAATTGGCAGACTAACTTTGAGCAAAATAATATCGATCCGTCGTTCTGTTTTGACATGAAATAAGGACAAACAGACAAAAAAACCTTAATATTAGATAAGATTATCATGCGCAGGTAGGTAGATATACACATCTATATAGGTATCTACAGATATTAATAAATAAATAAATAGAAAATAAAAAATCCTACTATTCTGTTACACATTTATAAAAGTTTAGAGCATGTACTTATATATATTCAAAATCAAAATCCAAATCAAATATTTTTATTCAAAATTTGGAAGTTAACTTCACTCTTTGAACTTCAAATAAAATAAACTACCACCACTTCTGAAACATCATCTGTGGATAAGAAGTGGCAAGAAACTCCATAGATATTATAACACATTATTAAATATATAAAATATACAAGTGTGCATAATCCCATCCCATTAATATTATAAACGCAAAAGTTTGTTACTCAATCACGCCAGAACGGCTAATAACTATAATCTATCTACAGAACTATAGTCTATCTCTGTGCCAAATTTCATCCAGATCCGTTCATCTAGCTAGCAACTTAGGAAAACCATTCTCAAGTCGAGCCGGTACTCCAACCAGTCAAGCAAAAAAGTGGTCATCCAACGCGCATCCAAGTCGGTGCCCCAAGAAGCCGAGGCGCCACTCCAACCAGCTTGCCGGACTCGCCTGTACCCAATAAAAAGGCACGATAAACTCTAGCCAGGCATCAAGACCTACCACTAAATTCTGTACGTTCAGATAACGTGGACCATTTCCCCGAGTGGACGAAATCAAGTCGACAAATTTGTCAGAAGTGTTCGAAATTCCGTTCGTTTACCAAATGTGGGAAATGTAAAGTTAATTTATGTTACGACGATAAAAGAAATTGTTTCAAAGATTTCCATAAAACATTTTTTTTTTATTAATGTATACGAAGCCATTAGTGGATCTGCATAGTTCCACTAGAATGCATACAATGCTATATTATATGGCTTCGTGTAGTAATTTCTAAAATAAGTACAAAAAAATGATTTTCCTATTCATACGGTTTATACCTATATACTTAAGAAATAAAAGATGTTTTCAGTAAAAAAAAATGTTTTTCATCATCTCCTTCATAATTCATGCAATAAAGGGCTAAGGATGTGAAATAGGGTGTAAACGTTGTATTCCTAATACAACTGCTAGTAAATTTATAAAATTATAATTATCCATGGGGTATTATTTTTATATTCTTAATATTATGTTTATAACTGCAAAGCTTCCTCCAAAATCAATGTTGCCAATAAGTAGTAAAATAAAACAAAATATAAAAGAAAAATAAAGATAAAATTTATTGATCGATGGAAATATTAAAAGTAGATCAATCACACAATCGCCGAGCATGTATGTCAGTATGATAAATATAAAAGAAGCGAAAGAGGTATGTCAGGATCGTAACAAATGGTATTCGATTGTCTCTGCATACCCTTCTTGGGATGAAAGGCGTGATGATAGATAGATAGATAGATAGATAGATAGATGAAGATAAAGAATTTTAACACACTAATTAAAACTATTTTTTTCTTTCTTCACGAGTTGTCTTACAGCTCCCGAAACCGTGTTACGGTTCCAGGGTACCCAGCGGAAGTCTCCCTCGTTTAGCCGGTGGTATTTGTGAGAGGCTATACTATACCTAACGAGTGGCTAGTTCTGTTGAGATATATTTAGATGGAAAAGCCTCTAAGTGTGGTTTGTCGGATTAAGTACATAAGCTTTTAATTAAAAAACCCATTACTACGTGGCCGGGATCCGGGATCGAACCCGGGGTCTGCCTAGTTAATACCAGACGTCTTAACCACTCGGCCACCGACGCACCTTTTTTAAAAACTATTATTAGATTCTTTACATTTAAATTCTTCGTACTAGTATATTTTGTTTATTCAATAGAACTCGGAGGTAACAAATATGTAGAGTATAGAGAGGTAGCGGCGTGTGAGGGTCACGACCTAGCATGGCCCGCATCCGCCAGCACTCAAGTAAGAATATTATGTGCACCAGGTGCAGCCTGCTTAGCCCGTAGTCCTCACACTATATGCAGAATTACATATATAATGCAAAACTATTCATTGGTCTAACATTATCAACAAAGCGTAGGTATTTATGTTGGTGTAAAATTTATAAACCGGTCTAACCAAAGAAATTGTAGGAGAACGCGCTCTCTAACTAACAAGCCACGCCTTCTCCTCAGCATGTGTTACAATGTTACCAACATATTTCACTATACCTAAACGGCATGTGCGCGTTTAGGTATAGTGAAATAATGGGATAAACTATTCCCAATTTCTTTGTAAATAATCCACCTGTGTCACTGTAATTTAGCATATAGTTACTTATTCAATATATATTTGATGTAATAATAAATAATTAAATATTAAATAATAATTATTTTATTATTTTTGACCAATTAAAAATCATAAAATAATGTTTATTTTGAATTTTCAATAAGCTACCAAAAACGCAATATGTTTATTTGAAGGGTAAATTGTTATACAGCGCTTTGTGATAGATTATGAAAGAGAAAACAGGGGCAAAATAATCCTTTATACACCCATATCAATAGAAATTGACTATTTAGATTTCCGTTACAGTTGTTAAAAAACTACATTTATTTTTATAAAATCGGTACTGTACTGTCTGATTGATGATTTTATTTTATACTTTTTTTCTTACTCTTAAAATAAGGCAAAATGGGACATTTCAAGAGAAGAAGAAAAAATCTTTGTTATCTGTATATGTATATTCCTTTAAAGTAGACGTGAGATTTTCAATTATACCCCCCTCAGTTTAAGTGAGACTTGATGAGATTTTACTGGACCCCTCCCCTTCCCACATTTTGAGGAAGGAATGGCAGGTGTCAATGATGAGGATCCTATGAGGATCAGTGTTTACCTAACTAAGGTAATGTTTGAAAGATAGAGATTAAAAAAATATGTTTTTTAATTTTTGGTACTGGATTTTAGCTTATTGAAATATAATCTATGCATTTTGACTTAAAAAGGCAAAACTGGTTATCCATAAGAGATGGGCGCCCAGAACAAAATTTGGGAAATATACAAAATAAGATACAGCCGAAATCGTAGAGCTTACTATATACAGATGTATGTATTTGATAGAGGCGAAAGATGTGTGCTATGTCTTAGAGTGTGGATATTATATATTTTGTTTGTATGAGCAATTCTTTATCTAAAACCATTTATGCTAACTAGGTACCTATGAGTGCGTTTTTTCCAAACAAAGAGACATCATTTTATATTAATAGTTTGGTAGGTATGTGAAATAAAAAAATCATAATAAGCATTTCATTACCGTTGATAAAATGTGTCGCCACGTCCGGCTTGCTCTGAATTCTTGGAATTTGATCAACGTCGAGGAAGGTATTGAAATGATAAAGAATAAGCTAAGTGCAATTTGCAATTATAACCGACCCATTTAGATAATTTACATTTTTCTCCAGTCTGAAATGATTTTAGTTAAGTATAGAAAAGAAGATATACCTACCTTAGCATCCAATTTTTTCAAAAGAAAAATGTCTAAGAATATTTTAAATGCTTGATTAAAATATCCACACTCATTACAAACTTTAATCTATATTATTATTTGCTTTTCGCCCCGCCTGTAGAGTTTTTTTAAATGTGACTTAAGATTTTATTCCTAACAATTTCTGTGCATAAAATCACATCCATCCGTTTCTCTGTTCTGACGTGAAAGAAGGATAAACAAACTTTTGTATTTATAATATTTTTGTAACATTATACTTAGGATTAGAATTTTAAAATTCTGGGCACCTGTCCGATTGCGTCATCTATTCTGGACTTACCCTAATACGATACTTAGCCACTTTTAGATGATTTAGCAAAACTGTGTAGTCCATCTCTTATTGCAATTCCCGCGCTACTTGTTATTTCCAAGTACAAAATTGATGTTTATTTTATAATTGTTTTCCTGGTAAACTGAGATAGCAGCGACAATATTCCTGTTTTCGTACTTGGATTTTTTTAAAGTACAATTTAAAATATTAAAATATTATATCCTGTATTAGTCAATTAATGAAGGAATTTTAAGATATGTTTCAGCAGTTCCAAAGATTACTCTCTAATTACAAACTTTACCTGTTTATAATACCTATCTATCTAACTATGATCACGCCTTTCATCCCAAGAGGGGTAGGCAGAAGTAGGCAGAGACAATCGAATGCCATTTGTTACGATCCAGAAATATCTCTTTCCTTTTTTTTATAATCATCATACCTTTCATACATGCTCGGCGATTGTGTATACTTTTAATATTTCTATCGATCAATATATTTTTATATGTTCACTAAAAGTACTTCTAGGTCGTCCTCTGCCAGCATTTCCTTTCATTTCAGCCCTATAAACCTTTTTAGTTAATCTTTCATCCTTCATTCTGTCAACGTGTCCAAACCAGCGTCAACTACTTTTGTTCATTTTAGTCACAACATTATCTTTCACTCCGCATTCTTCTTTAATGACATCGTTTCGGATGCGGTCAATACGCTTTATATCACACATTCTACATAAAGACAGCATTTCCACTGCATTTATTTTAGGTTATAATATTTGTAAGTTATATATACTTATAAGTTATATGAAACATTGCGTCAGTAGCTCAATTGGTAGAGCGTTTGTCTTGAAACTGGTGAGTCCAGGTTCAATCAAACCTCACTCGTGTTATAAATGCTAATCATCAATTTTCTTAAAGAATATGTTCTTTAATCGACCGCTTCTAAAGATAACAGATACTACATACTTATATTATGTTAAAGAATTTAAGTGACAAGTGCAGCAACAAGTGTATCTGCCTTGAAAGTTTGTTGTTTATGTACAAACCGCACTAAGAGAGTTTTTTATCTCAAGTTACCTCAAGTTGTGTTGCGCTGAGTACCGGTTGATCACGGTTCCGGGAGCCATAAGGCAATTTGTGATAAAAGGCCTTTAATAAAATTGTAACGCATAAATAATATTTATTTACACACACATCTTCATGATCCTTATGCAGTGAACCTGAGACACCAGTAACAGTGTCTACTTATTGACAGTTGGCCATATTAAACAGATGAGGTGAAAATTATTACTTAATAATACGAATGTTTTATGAGTCGTAATTTTTCAGGAAATTACTTTATGCCATACATTTTCTTTACATTTTGTACAAAAGTCGAAAAATCTAATCTATAATATTTCAAGTACCATTACTATAGATAAAAATTAAAATTTTCATCTACCAGCGACAAAGAACAAATTTTAAATTAACTAAACAAAATTGTATCGAATTTCTTATTCGTCTTGTCACAAACAAACAATAAAAATGACAAAAATTAAGCAGTAGTGAGGTCACTTCTTCAACAGTCGTAAGTACCTATCTGTTATTATTTTTAGAAGCTTTACGTGTCCTCCGAAGCACAAAAAAATTATTAAAGCACATATAATACTCGTGAAATGAAAATTGGTGTCTATTTTTGGCACGAGGCGACTTGATAAGGTAATCGAACGAAAGGCATATCTAAAAATATTTTTATAAAACTTCTATGGCAGTATAATAATAATGCACAATCCGTGCCACTCCAATTAAAAAAAAAGTATGGAGTAAAGTTGATTTTTATTAATTTCCGTTTCCTTATGCCACGCTTGAACACGCTTGGTAGCTACGTTGCCAACTTTCGCCTGTTCATGCGACGACCGCGCGGCCGTCTGAAAGCGACGTTGCCACCTCTCTGAATCACGTCATTTTCACAAAGTAGGTGCTGCCTTGTTAGGTGACTTGAATGGAATGTGCATATAGGGTTGCCAAGTGGAAAAATATTTCTTTTTTTAAAGACCAGACATTTGGTAAAATTTAACGCCTAAGGGGAGAAAGAGGGTGGCAAAGTTTGATAGGAAATTACATTTTTCTGGTCCGATTTTTTGTAACTGAAACAAAACTAACTATAGGGTTAAAAGATACGACACTTCCATATTCACTTATGACTCGATCGATATATTCAACTAAATTTTTGAAAATAGCTTAAGGGTTGAAGTTTGTAAAATGCAGAAATACTTGTTTCCTTTACTGTATCAAATAGCATTCGGCGAACGTAAACATTAATACCAAGTTTCAAGTAAATTGGAGCAGAAAATATCATTTCCCAACAATATTTGATACCCAGGGGCTGAAATTTGAAGAACACACAAATAATTGCTTATTTAATTATATATAAGAGCATTAATGCCAAGCTTCAAGTAAATCTGACTACTAAAGTTACTACTAAAAGTAAAATGAATATACATAATGCTGTTTTAGTTCCATCACTTAGTTATGGAAGCGAGACTTGGGTATGGAATAAGAAGCATGAAAGTTAGATAAAAGCAGTGGAAATGCGGTCTTTACGTAGAATGTGCGAACGATGTCATTAGACAAGAATGCGGAGTGAAAGATAATGTTGTGACTAAAATGAAGAAAGTATTTTACGCTGGTTTGGACACGTTGAAAGAATGTAGGATGAAAGATTGACTAAAAATATGGCTGAAGTGAAAGGAAATGCTGGCAGAGGACGACCTAGATGTACTTTTATTGAACATATAAAAAATATATTGATCGGTGGAAATATTAAAAATACACACAATCGACGAGCATGTATGAAAGTTATGATGAATATAAAAGAAGCGAAAGAGATATATCAGGATCTATGGCATTCGATACCCCTCTTGGGATGAAAAGCGTGATGATAGATAGATAGAAAAATATTATATATTAATTATAAACCTTGACACCCTCTTTCTTCCCATGGGTAGAATTTTTAAAAACTCATAAAGAGCATTAAATGATGATGAATCACTAAGCCAAAATCAATCGGGTATCTATAATGTCGATGTCAAATATTTTACCTAAATATATCCTTGAAAAGAGGTGTCACACACCAACAAACATGTGATACCTACGTGTTGTATAGGTACAGTGCTGCTCTTGAAAACACCTTTGTATGACCTTAAAGATACCAGGTCACTTACTCAGAAATCATTGTGGTTTCAAAGCAGACGAGGTCAAAAGTTTTTAATCTAAATTGTTCGTGGAAGGTGGTCCATGTGATTTATATCATGTGCAAATAGCAAGATTATATTTAAGAATTCATGAAATATTAAAAAAACAGAAAGATATGATTCATAACTTTCTGTTTTACGATGAATATAAAAGAAGCGGAAGAGGTATATCAGGATCGTAACAAATGGCATTCGATTGTCTCTGCCTACCCCTCTTGGGATAAAAGGCGTAATGATATATAGATAGATTAAGAATCCACTATCATTTACCCCAAAATCATTAAAATCAAAAAGGGTCGAATCGTGTAAAAATATTTTGGGGTAAGTGTAACCCCAAAATCGAGGTGAAAAGTTTTCATATAAAATGTCTATGAAAAAGATATTTATTTAATTTACAGTGTTAATCTCAACCCAACACTTACATAAAAATCATAGGGTATTTGTACAGTCTAGGGTGTTCATATCAATTATAGAAAACTAATATTTTGTGACGTTTGGTGTAGAAACTCTAGATCCGTGGGGATCAAATGCCAAAAAGTTTATTAAAGATATATCCCCTCGACTGATCATATATATATATCTTCTAGTGACAAGAGGGCTGGCTCCTTCCTCGCTCAACCAATCAGCATCGCGATTCAGCGGGGAAATACAGCCAGTATTCTTGCCACTATTCCACGCAGACCTGGTTTATTTAGTTTTTTTTAATGTTTAGATTATATTTAAGGTTTTTATATTGTTATGTGTATTAAATAAAATTATTAATGTCAATGAAAAAATGCTTAATATATATGTCGCTGACTGCTGACAATAATTGCACAGCCTAAACCACTAAACAAATAAATATGAAAATTGGAAGGTAAATTCCTTAGGGAGTGTAGAGGTGCATTAAGAAAATATTTTTATATTTTTCGTACGAAGTCACGGGTAACTGTTAGTGTGAGATATTTGTACAGTCGAAGCCAAAAGTGTTCGTATAAAATTTAATGTGATTGTAAAATGTGATGATAAAGTGAAATGATGTATAGCTGTGTGTTTATTTAGAATCACAACTAAGATACATTTACTTCGGTGGTGTAAATGTCAATGAGAGAGAAGTCACCGTTCTATAACCTCACAGGGGTCGTACCACGAACTTTTAAGGGAGGTCTTATTTAGAGCTATCGCTAAATGGGATATGTATCTATCTAGCCCAGTGTTTCCCAATTAGTGGTACGCGTGCTTGCTTGAGGGGGTACGCGCGAATCTAGAAGAAAGAATCTCGAGATTCTCAGGTACTAATTTCAAGCGCAAACATATCTCTTCCACTGGCAGCCGGAGCGCTGTTTTTACGTTCGATTATACGCAAACAGCAATCGCCGCGATATATTTTGAGTCAATCAATTTAATTAAGGTGGTTCGTTTTCCATACAAAAATGTAATTAAGATAAACTAATTAACTAATCAGTAAAAATGTCTAAATATGGGCTTACTTAACTATTTTCGGCTTTTATGTTGCGCCAAATCAATAAAAAATAACTTAAATAATAGGCATAAAAAGAATTATGTTTAATATTAATTATTTCTATTATAAAAAAGTTATTTTTTATTGATTTGGCGCAACATAAAAGCCGAAAATAGTTAAGTAAGCCCATATTTAGATATTTTTACTGATTAGTTAATTAGTTTATCTTAATTACATTTTTGTATGGAAAACGAACCACCGATTTTAAATTTATTAAATGAAAAAAAACTAATTTAATAATAGTTATCACCTTGGCTACAGGGGGATACGCGAGTTTGGCCCTTTCTTGAAGGGGTACTCAGGAAATTCTAATTGGTAACCACTGATCTAGCCCATTGTTTTTCAAAGCAATTAAAGTTCTCGCTGATCTAATTAAATAATTGAGCTTGTATTTCTTGTCACTTTGTTAATTCACTCGATTATATTATGAGACGTTTTGGCCTTATTTTTTTTTGCCTATTAATTTGTTGAAACTCTGTCTAGTACATATATCTAGGTACTATAGAGCAAGCGGAATAATTTATACTTTTCTATAATGTGGTCAATTACCCGACTACGCCATAGAAAAACAGGGTTATGTTTTTCAGACATACTTATCTATATATGCGGGATTCTATATACCATCGAAGCATAGCAACGACTAGATGAATTTTAATGAATGAAAATCTAAACATTGCGATGGTTATTTATATTTTTATAATACCAAAATAGCGATTAAAAATCTCTTACCATTATTTGTGAGGTATCATTGTATAGATATTTTAAAATCAACATGATGTTTCTTCGACTTTTTACAGCCATAAGCTCCATTTAAATAATAATAAATTATATAACGACCGCCGAACACAAGTTCTTCAGAGAGTAGGTCGTCCCTTGCTTGTCTAAGTTCATTGTCCAGGGTGGAGTCATTACATTATGTATTATGTAATAATGGGGGAAACTATGTGTAAAACCGGTGGCACACCTCTCGACACCCTCAGCCGCTTATATCAATGTTGCCTGCCTTATTGCCGGCAGATATGCCAATGGTTAAAAGAACCCATTTAGTAAAGAGCGAGTCACTGCCTACCAATTTTACGTTTTGTGAGATGGGTGATACCACCAGGTGATCGTAGTCTCAATCAACTTTATAAACCAATCCAATTAACATGCTGGAATGTATTCAGTTCAAAGTTCCTGGCTATGCGTCGCGACTGGAACAATTATTTGCGACCAGAAAGACACGCACCAACGCTGGCCTGCGTACTCCGCTTACCAGAATTCTCGGTCGACATTTTTTGTAATAATAAGAAAGTTTTTAAAACGTCTGTAAAAAATATATTAATGGCTAGATTAGATTAATTGTTTGTTTATTATTTACCGTTTTTCTTTTTCTTTTTGTTGTTTTTGGGCAGAACTTAATTATTTTTAACTACTTTATGTACTTATATAATATCTGTCTGTCTACTACTGTTATTTCTCCTTAATAAATAAATAAACATCCCAAAACAATAGCCCAATTTTAGTTTAATTTTATCTTTGCAATAGTTCAGACACCTGACGGGACCTGTCTGTGAGTGCATTCAGTCAGAGATAGGTCCCGACGGGTGCTAACCACAATACTTTAGATTAAACACTCTAAAGGGCATTTTCCCGTGAACTAAAGTCCGCCGAAATCGACCACAGACTCGTCCAATTCTTGTTTTCAAATCGTTGTATTTGTGGTTGATTTCGATGGCCGGAACGATCTTTGACACTTTGTTTAATCGAATCTTGTGTGTCTGTGTGAGTGATTTATGTCGCTAATATTCGGTCCGGCCGACATATATCCCGAATATTTTCGCTGAGATACCGGACCAGTGCGTGGGCTACTTTAGAGTTACGTAATAATAATAATAACAACTATAAAGTTTAAAATAAAAGTAAATTATTGAATAAAACAACTCGTCTTACTTATTTGTACTGTAGGTTTATTTTGGTTTATTTAACCTACCTACTTATTGTATTGTTTATTTGAAGAGCATTGGACTAAGTAATCTGTACAGCTATAATTATTTGCTTTTCCATCTTATCCTTTTATATGAAACATTTCGACTTGACTGTCATCTATGTCGAGGTAAATGTATCTTAGTTGTGGTTCACACTATATTTGTATTTGTTTACACACAGCTATACCTCATTTTACTGACATTTTGTACAAAACTTTTGGCTTCGACTGTATAAATATCTCACAATTCTAACATAAGTGTTACCCAGTTGTTATTCACAATATTAAGTAAATAAATGTACATAAAACCTTCTTCCACTGACATTAATTTTATATCAACACTTTAGGCCTCGACTGTACAGATTTTTAATTCAATTTATTTACAAGTAACAACATAAAAACCTTAAAATTAATCTAAACATTAAAAATATCTAAATAAACCAGGTCCGCGTGGAATAGAGGCAAGAATACTGTCTGCAATTCCCCGCTTAATGGCTATGCTGATTCGTTGAGCGAGGAAGGAGTCAGCACTCTTGTCACCGCAGAAGAGATGATCAGTCGAGGGAAATATGTTATGATATATATGATATAACCTTATGATTTTGAAGTAAGTGTAACCCAGCTGGTTGAGATTAACACTCTAAAGTATGGAAACTCCATAGATTTTGCTGTAAGTAATAAAGAGCATACACATGTTTGTTGGTGTGTGACCAGTGTGACACCTCATTTTCACAGACATTTTTATATTTAGGTAAAGCTTTGGACGTCGACAGTATATAGGTACCCGATTGATTTTGGCTTAAGTGATAACTGACCAGAAAAAAGTTATTGTCCATCTATACAAATTTTGTCACCCTCTTAATCCAAGAGCTAAGCTGGGTCGGAAATTAAGTATTCTAAAAAGGGCGATGTGCTCATTAAACTTTGATGTGCCATGATACTTCATGCTAATAATGATAGGTCATGACAGTAAAGCCCTTTTAAAGGTACCTCCTATTAAATTGCTTATTTGTGACGAAAGAGTAGATATGCGCCATCGGACATGATGGTCATCAGTGGCCACCTGCATCTAACAGACTGGCGTGGTGTTATAAGTTAATATGTCTATAATTTATAATGAACAATTTATGTTTGGACTTAGGATGCAAGCTAAAATAAACCATTGTCTTACAAAAAACAGAGCGAGACCGATATACATAGTAACTATCTACCATTTCAACTAAGCAAGCACGATTCCAAGAATTGACAGCGACGCTACCGGCGAGGCGACATGAAGTCGGGGCATCGAATAACTCTTAGTAAGCTCGATTTTCTTTCAGGTACTACCTATACTTGCTAATATAAAATGTTGTATGTTTGTTTACTTCATTATTTTCATATATAATTTAAACATTAAAAATAACTAAATAAACCAGATCCGCGTGGAATAGTGGCAATAATTGTGGCTGCATTTCCCCGTTTGTGTCACTAGAGGAGATGATCAGTCGTGGGTATATATTTTTTATAAACTTAAATATTTGATTGTCTGTCTTGATGAAAAGCTCGAACTACTGTAAAACCTAAGTATACAAGTTAAACAGTAAAAGTCCGAACTTTACTGGCATGTACTCAGTAAATATTAAGATTTCCCTCAGATACATGGTAAATATTGAAAAATAGTCGTACAAGATGCAACACTACTACTATTAAATGCAGCCCTTGCCTTTCATTATAAGCCTCAAAACATGCTCAATGAAGGAGTACTTACTTTGAAATAACAAAATTTTGCAATAAAACCTATTTAATTTTACCTATGGAGTATGGATCCTATCATTAATAAAATTATAATCTTAATAATAATGACTAACTGATTTTATTTACGTTAATTATATTCTGTTAAAATGCTAGGATTTTTCTAAAGTAATTTATTTAATAACTAACCCAGTGAGTGCCGGATTAAGCAAGCGCGGGGCTAGTATCAAAAGTTATCATGGGTCCCCCAATCGTCGTTGTAACGAAATTAAATTCCGAATTTTAGAATTCAAACTTGTAACCTAAGTCAAGCTACCTGTTGATATTTAAAATCTAGTTTTTTTAAAAAAAACATAAACTTAATCAGTACATAACAAGATAATGATTTATTAAAACAATATTAAATAATATATATCTACATACAAAGTTTAAATATAATAAAAATTAAAAAAAAGGGTGGCTCTCTAATCATGAATATGTAGTGATACATACTCATAAGTAGAAAACCTTCTCGAAATCACTGTCCTGCAGTAAAGTGCCAAGAAGGCTAGCAGCGTTTCCTCGCTGTATAGCTATGCTAATACGTTTTTTTTTATATTTTGCCTTCTGAAAAAATATTGGACTGAATTAATTGTGTTTAAATATGTTATCTCATATGCTACTTATTAAATAAAATTGTCAATGCTGTCGTCGTTGCAACGAAATTAAATTTCGAATTTAAAATTCAAGTCAAGCTACCTGTTGTTTTGCCTTCTGAAAACATATCGGGCTGAAAAATGAGCACATGTAACCCTATTGTCCAGAAAGTGATGAACCTTCATAAAATCAACTTTCACAAATCGTCATTGGCAAATCTTAACATAGCAAATCTTAAACTTCAATGATTAAAGCCCGAAATATTTGTTTCTTTTATATCAAATCTTAAGATTAATTTAATTATTTTT
Organism: Nemapogon koenigi; assembly: GCA_963924495.1. NCBI lineage: Eukaryota > Metazoa > Arthropoda > Insecta > Lepidoptera > Tineidae > Nemapogon > Nemapogon koenigi. The sequence continues at coordinate 26,119,711 of OZ004629.1, forward strand.
TTTACAATTAATTTTTTGTTTTGTATCTACATAAAGTAAACGGTTTTCATCATTACAAAGGAAATTAAGAAAATCAAAAGTAAATGTTTAATTTGACTTATTATGCTTTCTTTCTTCTTTATTTTCGGGTTGCCCTTCCAGCTCCCGAAACCGTGTTACGGTTCCAGGGTACCCAGCGGAAGACCAAGTCTAAGGTATTAATAATTTTTAATTTACCGAGTTTCTCCCAAATCATATGTACCTACAATAGTACCTTAATATGCTTCCAAGAAGCCCCTGTCAATTTTAGAAACTCAATAGTCATATAAGTATGTATAAAATGGGTACCTATATTGAAACACATTAATTTTAAAATCGACGCACGCGCATCCGGAGTAAAAACATAGTATTATAAATAAAGTTATAGAACATTCTAACACACACATACACATCGTTGCAATACCCCACCCCACCTCACCTCCCTCCCCACTTATAGCACCTTCCCTCCTACACCTATACATCTATTGTTTCACAGCGTTACTTGAAGTAATTAGACGTGTGTGTAATTAGCGTCATCGAGCTACCTCCTTGTGGCTAACAAAATGGCTGCCGTGAACCATCCTGTTTGTATAGAAGAGTTTTGTGTAAGTATAGGGAAGTTTTTATATCTTGTAATAAGGTAATAATTGTATTCCATCCCCTAATGTATTGTATTTTATATATTTCAGGAACACTTGGACTAAGTTGGAGCGTGAAGACATACCATATAATGCTGCGCCACATGGCGTCTAATACTCAAGTAAGTTCCTATTTTTCATTTAATCTCATCATAATTATATATCTGGGAACATTTTAGTAGGTTTTATCACAATTTATAGCGTGCACACTGCAGTAGCAGAAAAGTGAGCAGTGTGAGCACATTTAATTTTGTCACGTCAGTCCACGTGTCCGTCTGTAGGAGCCACATTTCCGTTTATTCTGAATTCTGGGGTATTTAAATGTTATCTTATTAAGTTCCTATAAGACTTTTTAAATTATTTTTAAAAATTAACCTTAAATTTTTGGCCACGTGTATTAGTTCAAACTTGGATTCTAACTCTATTTAATGGACGTTGTCGCTGTAGGACAAGTAGTAAAGCGAAAAATATACAAAATATTAATGCTTATCCAAAATTAGTGCGCGGCGCTTTCACTGACCCTTATATTTTGTTTCATTGATTCAATCGACATTGTGTTATAAGTCTATTTTCTGTTGTAATATGTGTATGTGTATATGTTTTCCTGCTTCGGAGGACACGTTAAGCTGACGTCCCCACTTCTTATAAAAATAACAAATTTCTGTGACACATCTAGGTCAATTAAGTTCAGCAACAAACTGCCATATGTTCTGTTTAATATGGACAACTGGCAAAATGTAGACGCTGCTATTGGTGTCTCTGACCACACCGCATGGTATATAGGTCGTGTGTGTATAGTTTGCAGCCGTGAATCATAAATAAATATGAATATCAAAACTTTGTGATTATATTAATTGTATTAATAACATTACAGGTGTATATGGTAGTGAACATCTACTGCAGACTTTGAGATCCAAGTTGACAACAAAACCAACGCTAGAAGCATTACACAATGGTGAGTACCTATCTGTATATACGTAGCTAGGTATACTGAGAACAATATAATACTGAATAATACATTTCTTTAACAATATATGCTTTAAATGACACGTACGCACTTCTTATAAAAATAATAGATTTCTGTGACACATCTAGGTCAATTAAGTTCAGCAACAAACTGCCATATGTTCTGTTTAATATGGACAACTGGCAAAATGTAGACGCTGCTATTGCATTTTACACACCAATGTGTCTCTGGCCACACCGCAAGGTATATAGGTCGTGTGTATAGTTTGCAGCCGTGAATCATAAATAAATATGAATATCAAAATTTTGTGATTATATTAATTGTATTAATAACATTACAGGTGTATATGGTAGTGAACATCTACTGCAGACTTTGAGATCCAAGTTGACAACAAAGCCAACGCTAGAAGCATTACACAATGGTGAGTACCTATCTGTATATACGTAGCTAGGTATACTGAGAACAATATTATACTGAATAATACATTTCTTTAACAATATATGCTTTAAATGACACGTACGCACTTCTTATAAAAATAACAGATTCCTGTGACACATCTAGGTCCATTAAGTGCAGCAACATACTTGTCAATATGTTCGTCTTAATGTGGACAACTGGCAAAAAGTGGACACTGTTGTGTCTCTACTAGCTACACCTCCGTCAATTATAATTATCCATATATATAAAAAATCTCGGTTACGGTGGTTGTAACCAAACTCCTTCGAAACGGCTTGACCGAATTGTATTTTTTTATGGATACTTATACCGAGGTCTGAGAATAGGTCGTAAACTATTTTTCACCCTCCTACCCCCACCCCATATTTTTTATTGCGATTTTAGTATTTTTGTATGAACACAAAAGTTAGTGGTAGTGGTAGGGGTAGGGGTAGGGGTAGTGGCAGTGGCAGTGGTAGAGGTAAGGGTAGGGGTAGGGTAGGGGTAGGGGTAGGGGTAGGGGTAGGGGTAGGGGTAGGGGTAGGGGTAGAGGTAGGGTAGGGTAGGGTAGGGTAGGGGTAGGGGTAGGGTAGGGGTAGTGGGAGTTGTAGTGGTAGCAGTAGGAGTAGAGGTAGAGGTAGTTGTTTTTCACGGACGAAAGAAAGTAAACAGCAGGCAAGCTAACGTTTGGGCAGGACAACGTCTGCCGGGTCCGCTAGTTTAATTATAAATTTTATAATATTGTGAAGTAAATTATTTGGCTTTGGCTTATTTAAATACTAGCTTTCCTCCCCTATTTCGCCCGTCGACAATAATGAAATGTGACATAGGAATTTCCGGGATAAAAATGCCTACGTTACTATCCGGCCCTTTAACTATCATCCGCTGCTCTGGTTTTACGTGAAAGACGGAAAAACCGGCCAAGTGCGAGTCGGACTCGCACACGATTCATGTATGGCGAATTGGGACCTCTTTAAATTTTAACTTTATTTTATTTTTATTATTTTTTGTTATAGGGGCCATAGTTATACACACTTTGTGAATATTTCAAGTATCTACCTATAACGGTTCAAAAGATATAGCTCTGAAACAGTTTAAAAAACCACGTTAATTGTATGGGGACCCTCTTATATTTTTCTTTTATTTTATTTTTACTATATTTTTGTTATAGCGGCCATAGTTATACACACTTTGTGAAAATTTCAAGTATCTAACTACTGCCTGTGACTGGCGGACGGACGGACGGACAGCGGAGCGTTAGTGGCTTCCGTTGTCACCTTTTGGGTACAGAATCCTAAAAACAGACACACTTTTAATATTAGTTAAGATTAGTCAGTATTGCAGAAAGTATTCTAAATCTAATTAGAAAAATAATTAGAAGTAGTTTGTTGTTTGTTGGAGCTGTCACTAAGGTGCGCTCCTGATTTTCCCAGCACACTGGGAACAGCATCATCAGAGATCTCCCTTCACATCTTCGACATTGATTACAGGTTCACCATTTACTAAGACCGCCGCCGTACGAGACGTCGAGGTTGGCTGTTGAGACGGGAGTGTCAAGGTAAGTTTAGCTATAAATTTGAGTCTAGCGACGACAATTCGGTAGTTATAGCATCCGTTCGCAAATTGAAAACACCTAACTCTGTCATCAAAGTTTTATTTATGACATTTTTAATTCCTTAGTTGTTCAGTTTAGTTCAGAGTTTAGTTGCGTTTCGACAGCCATTATTATTAAATTCGTCACAGTTGCTAAATCCGTATTAAGAATGCCGTGCAAACCTTCAAACACGACAAGCTACGTATCCTAAATATTCTGTAAAACAATGAAATTTTGAGAAAGTGCAATTCTATTGATATTGATGTGATTGTATCTCTTGGTCGCAATCGAAACTGTATCTGCTACGCTTTACCGACCGAATTTGCGAACAAGCCTATGTGCTGTTCATACATGACGTGTTAATTCGCATTTTAGTAATGAAATTAATTGTTGGTTATGACTCCTTTTCCATTGCTTTTGTGTTTAATTTATAAAGTTAACGATATAATTGTGTGGTATTTTTCGAAGGAGTAACATGCAGGTATGTAATACTATTATATTTATCAGAAATACAATTTTGTTACGCTTTTATTGCCAGAATACGTTGTGATGCAAAAGTGACAAACTCAGTAGTGTCATATGTAACACATATAATATATGTTAAATAATAAGTGTTTACTTTCAGAAATGAGAAAGAGAAGAAAACAATTATTTAATTGTTTGCAGAGAATATATTGACTGCCTTATGGTCAGACTTCAACTTTGCCAAACAAAATATTTATCTAAGTTTGGACTGTTTCTAATGGAATAAAATAATATATCTCTATATGTTATTTCTCAAAGGTATTTTATTGTCGGTTTCAAATATCTACCTTAATTTTGTATCAAAGTTAATTTGATATGTCATTTTGAAGATTATTTTTCCCTGTAAATAAAAATTAATGTTTCTTTTAAATTACAAATTAATTTAATTTTAAAAGACGCCACCTGTTGGGGATCAGTTAAACTAACGGTGCGAAGTTTTCGCACGGATCATCTATTATTTTAATTTATTTTTATTTCATATAGTTTTCAATTGTATACTTTTATTGTTATGTTACAAATAGTGTTGCAAATGTAACCCTACGACGTGATCTAGCTAGGTGAAATTATTACAAATATTAACAAATTTTTATTTCATTTATATATGTTATTTTATAACGTGATAACTAACATATATTGTGACAAAACTTACTTCACAGTGACAGTTAATTAAAATATGAACTATAAAGAATTAAACTTTTTTGTTACTATTGACACAACAGCAAAATTCTGTGGACGTTCACACAATACACCTTTTGGCGGGGGTAGGTAAACGCCTAGTACTAACCCCTGTACCACTGTATTTTTCTGTCGTTTTATTGTCAGAACGGCTTTTACGTATATGATGATTATGCTAAAATACACTATGTTGCAAAAAAAACGAGCACTTAATAGCACCAATGTTATGTGGCACGGCGGCTTGGAATTACACGTTCTAAAGTTTAAATGATTTGGAAGAGGTTCCAAGAGACTGATTCTCTCTGTAGAAGGTCTGGTTCTGACAGAAAAATATGTACGGAGCAGAGGGATGATCGATTCCTTGTCAGTCAAGCTTTTAGAAATCGACGAAAATCTTACAATTATCTTAAAAAGCACCTACAAGAAGTGAGATTGGTGAGAGTTAGCAAATAGACTGTACGGAGGATACTTATCGAAGTAGGCATACATTCTTACAGACCCGCTAGAGGACCAAAATTACTCCGTGGGCATCACGTAGCAAGACTAAGATTTGGGCAAAATTTGTTACTATGGACAATTGAGGATTGGGGTAAGGTTCTGTTTTCCGATGAGGCCCGTATATGTCTACATGGTGAAGATAGACGTCAGAGAGTACTGAGAAGACAGGGTGAACGTTATACCGACGTGTGCTTTGAAGAGGTAACACCATACGGTAGAGGATCCTTAATGTTCTAGGCAGGAATAACTTCTGAAGCTCGTACGGAGTTAGTTTTTTGCCAAATGGGGCACTTAATGCACATGACTATATCTCAGAAATTCTCATTCCACATGTGCAACCTGCATTGGTTGTTATGGGAGACAGGTCCATTTTTATGGATGATAATGCTCGTCCTCATCGTGCCGTTGCAGTATCCGCCTATATGGAGGAGGTTGATATTCCTCGATTGGATTGGCCAGCGAGGAGTCCTGACCTCGACCCTATAGAGGATCTATGGGACGTACTAAAACGCCGGGTTCGAGCTGTAACTCCAGCTCCACGAAATGCCACAGAGTTAAAAACTGTGATTCAGGCTGAATTGGAACTGATACCACAAGATACCATAAGAAACCTGATCGGGAGGATGAGAAAACGAATAGCAGCTGTCATAACTGCGAGAGGTGGTCATACTCGATATTGATTTTTGTGTAGGTTCATTTAAACAAGATTAATTAAAAAAATAATTTAAGTTTAATTTGTCACTTCATACTCATTAAAATTACTGAATAAACTGGTTTTTCATTTTTTTATTCAATTTATCTCAGATTTCTACTTGTGATGATTAAAAAATGTAGTAATTTAGATTATAATATGTTGAAACATCATAAACAATAATTATTTAACATTATTAACTTCAAAATATAATGATAACCAATAAAGTTTTAAGTGCTCGTTTTTTTTGCAACATAGTGTACAAACATATAATTCTTGGAAACACTATGCTCCAGCAAGTTTGACTTTCTAGATCGCCTTTCCCATTTAAAAAATATCAATTAACTATTTTTCTAGAGCTCTGTGTCGCGACACAAAACGATACCATCAAAACCTAAGGTAACTTAGTGCGCACCTGGTCAGTTTAACTAGTCAAAGAGCAATAAATTGGCGAAAGGGGGAGCCCGTCTATGGCCCCTCCTTAGACTTAGTACTCTATGTTCCCCCTAAACAATCTTAACGACTTTAGAGCTTATATCTCTCGAAATATTCATACACCTGAATTAAAAAATATTTTATTAACCCCTAATTATAACATTTTAAGAGAGCTATCCAACGATATGCCACATTATGGGGTTATTATATGGCGAGCCACCCCTAATTTTTTTTTTACACAATATGACATCATAAATCAGCCGGAATGTGATGGTTTGGAACGTGATGATGGCAAGAGACCCGATGGTATGGGGCGGTCACTTAGTATTGGATGCTACATGTGTAGATACTTGTCCCATCTTCCATATATTGCGATGAAAGCTGATAATACAGCCAGTCTGTTGGGTACTCTCCCAGTAGATAGCGATTTAATTCTTTTTTTTTTGTAATTTAGTATATAAGATTATTTAAATAATTATTTCTATATGTTATTTTTTTTTTTTTTTTTTTTTTTTTTTTTTTTTTTTTTTTCTTCACGGGTTGCTTTACAGCTCCTGAAACCGTGTTACGGTTCCAGGGTACCCAGCGGAAGACCTAGTCTTCCTCGTTTAGCCGATGGTATTTGTGAGGCTATATCTAACGAGTGGCTAGTTCTGTTGAGATATATTTAGATGGAAAAGCCTCTAAGTGTGGTTAAAAAATTAATAGAAGTAACATTTTATAAACTTAATGACAATAATATTGTGTGGTACTTTTCGAAGGAGTAACATGTTCATTTTTCATTTCATTCATTTTTTTAAAGATTTTATTACCAGAAAGCAGTGGTGGTGCGGTGCATAAGTAACAACTTAGAGTGTCATAATAATATGTGTAATTAATGTTAAATAAGTATTCACTTTCAGGAATGAGAAAGAGAAGTAAAACATAATTATTGGATTGACTGAAGATCATATTATGCTGACTGCCTTATATGGGCAGACTCCAGATTTGCCAAAGAAAATATTTTTCTTAATTTTGGATTGTTTCTAATGTAATAAATATAATAAAATGGTTGCCATAATATATCAAAAGAAATAGAATAATAAAATAGGGTAGGAGTAGGGGTAGGGGTAGTGGTGGTGGTAGGGATTGGAGTAGGGGTAGGGTAGTGGTAAGAGTTGGAGTAGTGGTAGTGGGAGTAGTAGGGGTAGTGGGAGTAGTTGTGGTAGGAGTAAATAGCAGGCAAGCCAACGTTTAGGCAGGACAACTAATTACTACAAAAAAAAACTATATACGTAGATATATATACATACATATTTAAAAACTATTTATACGTACATATACAAAAAGAATACCTCTTCCAGAATTCCTCCCTGTGGCATGGTTCCCAAACACTGGCTGCGTTACCTCGCTGAATGGTTAAACTGATCCTTTGAGCGAGGTAAGAGCCAGCCTTTATGTCACCTGATTTTACTCTAATTGATTATATAATTTGTTCTAAGAAATAATCGATAACTGAAAAAGCATTTATGTAGTGCATATCTCTAAAGTATTTTTTAATAGGTATCACAAACACCTTCATATAATGAATAGAGTATATTGTTATCAAAAATGTTGTCTATCTTTCCAATTCTTGGAAACATACTACCTAAATAAACAAATTCAAATTTGTCATCTAATGTTAGTGTCAAAAAAACGTCTACTCAGTGCAGAATATAAATACATATTTGCATATTTTGCCATTTTAAAACGAAATCATCACAGTGAATTTCAAAGAATTAGCCATAGAAAATGATTTATTCGTGCGGGTAAAATCGAAAAGTCAATGTCAAACTTAATAGACAAATCAGAGCCAAGCCATACTAACTTTCAAAATGGTGGTAAAATACGTTCCGATATTGATGACGGTGGGCCCTATATCCATAATTTGTATGGGGATATTACTATTCCCAATTTCTCTGTAAATAATCCACCTGTGTCACTGTAATTTAGCATATATTTACTTATTCAATATATCTAAGTGAAATAGTCGTTATTTTTTCAATTGGTTTTATTGAATAGGAAATATGAGTAGTAAAATAAAGGAATATTTTGCCCCTGTTTTATCTTTCATAATCTATCACAAAGCTCTTAATTTTTTTTAAAGCGCTGTTTAACCATTACCTTTCAATTAAACGTCTTGCGTTTTTTGGTAGCTTATAGAAAATTCAAAATAAAAATTATTTTATGATTTTTTAATTGGTCAAAAATAATAAAATAATTATTCAATTGAGAAAATAACAGCTATTTCATTTAGATATATTCAATAAGTATCTATATGTTAAATTACAGCGACAAATGTGGATTATTTACAGAGAAATTGGGAATAGTTATCCCAGAAAAATTATGTATATAGGAGCCTTAAGGTGGCCACATATTTTTCCAATCCCCGGCGCTTCACCGTACGGTGCACCGAAACCGACCACAGACTCGTCCAATTCTTGTAACGAACGGTCCGCCTAGAATCCTAGATCATCCCGCTGCCGGAATAGGAAATTTTCGGTGCGATGCCGGACCAATGTGTGACCTACTTTAGCTCTGTTCACTACAAACATAAAATAGTTAGATTAAATAGGTGAATAAATCTATGCTAAAATAATAATAATAAAAATAAGTCAAAGTCACGACAACATCTGACAATCATATTATATTTACTTTTGTATTTTATTTTAATTTAACTATTTTCTAAGCCTTTTCTACAATAAATATTAATAAAAATCAAAGTACAATACATATACAATAAACTACAGATATTATCAATTATAAAATATACATAACGAAAGTTTTTACCCGATTTTTACCCGATGACATAACCAACATGTCATAACAAATCAAAAAAATCCATAGTAAGAAAGTACAATGGAAACAATATTACAATATGATAACAAGATCGAGAGCTGCACTAAGCGCACAACCAACACCTTCGGGATCGTCGCTGGGAGCTAATGGCTCTGTGGTCTCCGTGCAGGAAGTGGTGGCGCCAACACAAATACCGCAGGCAGACCCCGAACCTGCAAGTACCGCTGAGTCGTCGAGCTCCAGCGACGAGTTTTTCTCCCCAATAACATCACCAAACAACAGACGTCGGAGAAGAAAGCCCCAGCCCCCGGCACGCATAGGACCCGCAACACGTCATGATGCCTTGCAAAAGGTCCCTGCTACCGGTGGTACAGTGCGCCGCATGAAATGGACTAATAAAATAAATGAGAATGTCATGCGAGCGTACTATGCGGCTACAGAGGGAGGAACTAACCTCACTGCGTACCGTCTACGGATGCTTCCTCTGTTTCAGACCCTGGAACCAACTGTCAATGTTTCGGTCCAACGACTATCGGATCAAGTGCGGGCAATCCAACGCTGTCACATGCTGGATGAGCCCGTACTGGAGAGGCTGCGCGCAGAATTACGAATTAACTGCATCATCCCTGTCCCGTCACAGCCTGCGGTAAGCAGACTAACATCACGTCCTACTACACCACAGACTAATGATGTAGACATGGATAACGCGGTTATAACAGTAAGTAGCCAGTATAATGAGCAATTGAGGAGCGTTTTGGAGGATGTGATTTTGGAGTATCGAACGACACCGCCCCTACTTAGGCCGCGTTTGCCACGTTTGCCTATGCACAAAAAAAACATAAACATTGTGAGTGCCCTAGATTCACTATTATCAAACTATTTTGATAATAGTGAAAACCTCGCCGACACGCATTCGATCCTGTACTGCGCCGCGGTTACGGCTTGCCGTGTAGCAGGAGTCAAGTTTTTCAATGAAGCTACACGACCGAAACCTACCGTACCCGCGTGGCAGAGCAGGATCCAGAGGCGAATTGACGAGGCTAGGGTACTCATAGGCAAGCTAACCTGCTTCAGGAACGGAAACACTCGTCCGCGAGTGATGCGTTTTGTGCTGCAAGCCTTCTCGGGGATTGACATCAGACCCCGGGAATATATATCTCGAGTCACAGAACGCATCGACTTCCTGAAGCAGAAAATTTGTGCATGGGCAAACCGCATTCGCAGGTACAAGTTGCGAGTGGATCGATACGTCCGGAATCACATATTTCAAAACGATCAAAGGCAGGTTTATAGAGACTGGGAACAATCCAAACAGGGTGTGACTGAGGGGAGTGTACCCGATGTTGAAACCACGAATACTTTCTGGCAAAACATCTGGTCGGCTCCCGTCAGTCACACCGAGGACTCTTGGATGGGGGATGTTGAGCGGGCCTGTGAGTCAGTGCCAGAGATGGGGTCTGTCATTATAGACCCCATCGATGTAGTTTGTGTGGTCCGTCCTATGGCAAATTGGAAGTCTCCAGGGCCCGACGGACTACACAACTATTGGCTAAAATGGATACGCAGCTCACACGCTCGCTTAGCTTCCCAATTCCAAGAAGCCATTGAGTTTGGATCGATCCCAGAATTTATGACTACAGGCATTACCCGTCTGCTTTTTAAGTCCGGTAGTACCACGGATCCTAAGAACTATAGACCCATAACATGCTTGCCTACCATCTACAAGCTCCTTACATCCATTTTGAGAATCAAAATTGGTTGCCATATAGATACCAATTCAATCATGTCTGCTTCTCAGAATGGATGTAGGGCTGGGTCCCGTGGTACTAAAGAACTTCTCCTCATTGACATGACCATTAGCCAACAAGTTCGACGTAACCGAAAGAATTTATCGGCATGCTGGATAGATTACAAAAAAGCTTATGACTCTGTACCACATACCTGGCTCATGAGGGTGCTGGAGTTGTATAAAATCGATACAACTCTACGCACCTTTCTGAGCTCATGTATGGGGCACTGGAAAACAGTCCTCATCTATCCAGGATGCCGAAGAGCTTTCGGCGACGACGAACTAATCAGGATTAAACGGGGTATATTCCAAGGCGATAGTTTAAGTCCCTTGTGGTTCTGCTTGGCCCTAAACCCACTCAGCACACTGCTAGGGGTTTCAGGGCTAGGCTACCGTTTGCGGAGAGAGAGTCAAGTTATATCGCACTTACTTTACATGGATGATTTGAAGTTATTTGCCCAAAACAAATCACAACTGATAGATTTACTAAGGATAACTGAAAACTTTAGTAAATCTATCAGTATGGAGTTTGGTTTGGACAAATGTGCGATCATACATGTAAAGCGAGGAGTGATAACGGAATCTGAGAGTACACAACTCACAGATTCTGTAAAACTTGATTCACTCTCTGAAAACGAAACCTACAAGTATTTGGGTATGTCACAGGCAATAGCAATCAATGAGACAGACATGAAACAATCTTTGAAGGAACGCTTCTATGGCCGCCTGAAAAAAGTACTGAAGAGTCTTTTATCAGGCGGAAATAAAGTGCGTGCCTTTAATGGTTGGGTCATGCCTGTCTTATTGTATTCCTTTGGCATACTCAAGTGGACTCAAACTGAACTGGACGCCCTGGACAGACGAGTTCGGACACTATTGACCGCATATCGTATGCATCACCCACGCTCATCTGTAATGAGATTGTACATCCCACGGAAATGTGGAGGTCGTGGCTTTCTCAACGCTAAGACTCTCCACAATCGTGAGGTATACAGTCTCAGAGAATATTTTCTCAACAGTGAGGGGGTGATGCATGGAAATGTGGTCAAGGTAGACAAGGGCTTTACCCCGTTATCCTTGGCTAAAGAGAACTGGCACAAACCTGTAGTACTGAGTACCAATGACCGCAAGGAGGTATGGCAGAGCAAGGAGTTACACGGAAGGTTCTACAAGGCTCTTCATGGTTCTGATGTAGACCTTTTGACTTCCGTGTCCTGGCTACGCTTCGGTGATCTCTTTGGAGAAACCGAAGGTTTTACCTGTGCAATTATGGACGAAGTTGTCAAGACGAATAACTACCGGAAATACATAATTAAGGACGGCACGGCTGACATCTGTCGAGCATGCCACCGTCCTGGAGAGTCAATCAGACATGTTTTTTCCGGTTGTTCTAGTCTTGCCAACGGCGAGTACTTGCACAGGCACAACCAAGTAGCCAGGATTATACACCAACAACTTGCTTTGCGATACAACCTTGTAGTCACGGAAGTACCGTATTACATGTATGTGCCTGAACCAGTTCTTGAAAATGGTCATGCCACGCTCTACTGGGATCGATCTATCATCACAGACAGAACTATTGTTGCCAATAAGCCTGATATTGTGTTGGTAGATCGATCAGCGCGCCTTGCAATGATAATCGATGTCACTATCCCACATGACGACAATCTTGTGAAAGCTGAGACAGATAAACAATCAAAATATCTTGACTTGGCTCACGAGATTGTCGACATGTGGAATGTGAAATCGGCAATCATTGTACCGATAGTCGTGACGGTCAATGGTCTTTTTGCTAAGAGTTTTGACCGTCACCTTAGGAGACTTGAGATTGACAGTTCGGTCAAGGGTCAGATCCAGAAGGCAGTACTCCTCAGTACGGCCCGTATTGTGAGGAAGTTCCTCTCTCTGCAGCCCTAACCACCGGTAGTTTGGGTATTAACCTCGCTTCCGGGGGGATAAATCCTTTTTTTATATTTTTATATATTTTTGTTTTTTTTTTATACCCAAATATGTAAAAATATAATTTAAAGAAATATGTGAAATAAAGAGAATAAAAATAAAAATATAGTATTGCTTGACAGTAGTGTATACTGTATACTGTGCCTCTAGCTAGTGAGGCAAGGTACACTTCAAATTAGATTGAACACAGACCAAACAAATCAAACGATTTAATGCAATTCACACAAGATTCCATTAAACAAAGTGTCAAACATCCGTGTATGTGTGTGTGATAGATCGTTCCGATCATCGAAATCAACCACAAATAGAACGATTTGAAAACGGTTGGCGAACCATTCGTTACAAGAATTAGACGAGTCTGTGGTCGATTTCGGCAGACCGTATGACTGCGCGCCGGCGATTGGGCTCCGCTGTCCGTCCGTCCGTCCGTCCGCACAGGGCTATATCTAGTGAACCGTAATAAGTTGACACTTGAAATTTTCACAGAGTATGTATTTACTATGGCCGCTATCACAACAAGTATTAAAGAAACCTGTTTATTTACTGCATAAAAGGTTTCGGCCGTATTGACGCCCCTGTATGACACAGGAACAAATTAGTGCGAGTCCGACTTACACTTAGCCGGTTTTAATTATTTGTTATTTTACTTAAGAGTATGCACTATAGTTATACTAGTTAGACGTTTGTATGTGATGTCATTATTAGGATCACGCATAAAACGCCGAATAAAACACGTTCCTTGTATGGGAACCACTTACTTTTTAATCGACAGATAATTCTTCCGGATTGGTAACATTTTTATCTCATAGAAATATATCATTAGTTTTTCAGAAAAAAAATTATAAGTAAATTTTTCTTAATATCTTAATGAAATATATTATGTAGGGTCAAGGCGGTAACAGTGGCTATAGCGGCAACAGTGGAAATGGGGTCATTGGTAATAAACTATCAGAGGTAACCATCTAACTCTTTCACTCTTAGCAAGTTCTCGGAATACGAATAAGTTGTAACCAATCGGCTTGCGCCTGCGACAGAGCTACTACGTGTTGTTAGTTGTTTTTTGTTTTAACGAGTGATTATTTGTATTTTAGGGTGAGAAACAGTTTGTTTTTATTCCTCAACCTTTCGTTATATCAATAAATCGATGTTTGTGGTAGAAACTAAGTTTAAGTGAGATCTTTATGAGGTATAATGCACCTCCCAGTAGGCAATAATGTTGCATGTAGTGTGAGGTAAATTCGAAATGGCGGCCAAGTACTAACTGGCTCAAATCATTTGCGTACACAGTGGATCATGATCGATTAATTTGATAAACACCCCCACCCAACAGTTTGATCCCAGTTAATATTATAAACATTTTAATTTCTATTATTTTACCTTTTAAGGATGCCTTGTTCAGGAAAAGATCGTAAAATCGGGAATCATACAGCTGACAGCATACATTCTCATTGCTCAATATTTGCTGAATATTTATTCTATTGATTTTTTTAATTATTATTTTTGATATGGTGGTTTTTGTCAAGTTTTTTTAAGTTAGCAGCAGATTATTTAGTTTTTTATAAAAGAAAGAGTAAGAGTTACTAGTTGATTATATTGTTAAACAAAAGAGTCAAGACATTTTTATTTTGAGACTGAAAGAGTCACTTCATGTTTAAGTTACCAATTGATTATTATTTGTTTTTGTTAAAGAGCCTTTATTTTAGTAGTTGATTAATTAGTTTTAGCGGAACAAAAGTCAAATCTTTTTATTTAAAAAATTTTGAGATTGAACGTGTCAGTTCATGTAGAAGTTACTAGTTGATTATATTTTTAAACAAAGAGGCAAGATGTTTTATTTCATAATTTTTCAGACTAAAAGCGTAACTTTCAAGTTTAAGTTACCAGTTACTGTAAAATGGTATATATTAAAAATTAATAGTTAACAAAAACTGCGATTAATTTTACATTACATGCTTGATAATTCACTGTGTACATTGGTGATTCACTGTGTACTGCAGGCCAATTCACTGTGCCCGACCACAGTAGCTCACCTTCCCTTTTTTATTAAATTACCTTTTATCTCCTAAAATATAACTTAGTTGTACTAAATCAAATAAAATGTTGAAATAACAATTGTTACACTACATGTTAGTCCTTTTTGCAACTTTCCAACACCTATAAATATCAAGTACCATCCTTTACAAAAAAAAGTGACCCACTGTTGCCGCCTTGACCCTACCGATATTGACGACTTATTTTTTTAATGATAAAATAATTTCTCGACATTATATCACAGACGTATTGGGTCTCCTACAATATCTCTAAAATGTTTTAATATAATTTTAGAATATATAAGTACATAAGATATAAAATTTCATTCTATAATTATTCATTTGCTATAATTTTTTTAAACCTAAAATCGATGTCTGTAATTTTCAAAATCACTATTATTAAAATATGTAAAATTAAATTCTATAATTATTCGTTTGTTATAATTTTTTTTACCCTAAAATCGATTTCTGTAATTTTCAAAATCACTAATATCAAAATATATAAAATTACATTCAATAATTATTTATTTGCTATAATTTTTCTTTTGTCTAAAATTGATATCCGTAATTTTCAAAATCACTATTATCAAAATATATAACATTAAATGATCTAATTTACAATTTGCTATAATTTTCGTTTTATCTAAAATTGTTTTCAATAATTTTCAAGATATCTAAATTATCAAAAAGTACAACATTTAATTATCTAATGATTAATTTGCTATATTTTTTTCCAGTTTATTTGCGAAATATTTATTAATAATATATAAAATCTTCCTTTCTTATTATAATATATATATATATATATAGGTATCATATCCGTTATCAACAATTGATGGTTGTTTAGGTAGTTATGAGTTTCTGGCGCTTCGCCGTCCGCTCCCGCGGAACGCTCGCTGCGCTCGCTCGGCTCGCGCTCTGTTTTAGCACTATTCAAACCACGCTCGTCGCTTCGCTCCTCGCTAACCTATTTTATTTACAAATTAGGGGAATAGGAATCGAAAATTACTGCAACAGTTTATGATTAACAAAATCTACTGTATATTTTAATAATAGTACTTATTTAAATTGATTTCATTATAGACAATTATTTTTTATGATTATATATTTGTAAATGTAAATAGAATGAAGTTATACGTTTAAAAATATAGTGAGTAAACTTATTTTAACAATCCATTAGAGCAAATGATATTATAGATTAATAAATTTATAGAAAATGAATTTATATATTTAGAGCCATAAGTAGCCATTAGTGCAATTGAAAATAGACATTATAAAAATTATAGGACTTGAAATTATAGATTTTAAAAATTATGGCAACTGCAATTATAGAAAACAATACGTTATAGGAATTAATATTATAGATTTAAAAAAATATATCATACACATTTATAGATTTTTAAAATTACAGGATCTAAATTTATAGAAAATGAATATTTATAGCAACTAAAATTATAGCTTCTGAAATTATATATTTTTTTAGAGCATTTGAGAGGATACCAGACGTATTATATGACGAAAATCGGTTCAGTAGTTTTTCATTAATTCAATAATTTGCCTCTGTTTACGGCTGAAAATTATATATCAGAGAAAAGCCTTAGAACAGTTGCTATTGACACGAAAGATGGGGTGCAGCGCATGATTCACATGGTTCAAATCCCATCCATAAAAGTATTTTTTTTATTTTTCTTAAAATTAACTTAAATTCGAAAAAATAAACATTTAATAAAAATTATACAGACTTCAAAAATTTGCACTGAAAATTAAGAAATAACAAATACTAGCGGACTCGGCAGACGTTGTCCTGCCCAAACGTTGGCTTGCCTGCTATTTACTTTCCTTCGTCCGTCAAAAACAACTACCACTACCACTACCCCTACTCCTACCATTACCACTCCCACTACCCTTACCCCTACTCCAACCCCTACCACTACTTCTACTCCAACTCTAACACTACCTCTACTCCAACCCCTGCAACTACCACTACCCCTACCCCTACCACTACCACTACCCCTACCCCTACTCCAACCCCTACCACTACCTCTACCCCTACCACTACCGCTACCCCTACTCCTACCACTGCCACTGCCACTACACCTATCTCTACTCCTACCACTACCACTACTTTTAGCGAGATTAAGTAACATTTCTCATACAAAATGTTTTCCGATTTTTTTTCTTCTAAACCATCCCCTGTATTATAACGAACAAAACATTTTTTTTGTGATTTTCTTACTTTTCTATTGCGCGAGGAAACATCTTGACTGATTGACCGAACGATCTGGAATGATTAAAACCAATCGATTTGACAGTTGAATTTTTGTTTTTGTTCTGATATAAAAAAAGTCGTTCCATAGAAAATGTATGAGAATTTTCTTTATATTTTTTTTCGTGCATTTTTCCAATGTTTTAGTAGTTACTCTGCTATTCAGGACGGAGACAAATAAAACAAATCTAAAACCATGAAAATCGGTCCAGCCGTTCTCGAGTTATAAGTGTTCGAACAAACCCGACTTTGTTTTATAGATTTCGCCGTAGAAATTGAAGACGGTTTGTGCGAAATTATAATCAAAAATCCATTAATCTAGACAATTCATTAGGAACCTACGATCATCAGTACAAACATAGACAAAATTGAACAGATATTTATCTTCTTATATGTATATTATAACTTTTTTTTATGTATGTTCCCCGATTACTTGAAGACGCCTAGACCGATATAGAATATTTTTTTGTTTGAAAGGGTATACGTCCCCGGTGGTCCGATGGTCATCAGGTCAGGATCTGATGATGGAATCCTGGAGAAATCGAGAACTCTTCAAATTTTATAGGCACACTTGAAGCGATTTGGGTTTTTATAGTGACTTGTGCATTTGCTTTCGGAAAGTCGGTAAACTTTTTCTTGTCAGTGCTTTGAAGTCGGTACACTTATTTTAAAAGGTTTTATTATACAATTTTTACTGCAATGCACACAAAATGTCGTTGTATACTGCTAGATTGTTAATTTAAATAGAGAATGAACGACACTTTTTAAATAGAGATTTTACCATACCATTATTAATAACTTTCTAACCCTTTTTTAACGACTTCAAAAAAAAGACGTTACTCAATTCGACCGTATATATATTATTTTTTTATGTGTGTTCGCGGATAACTTCGTCGTTTATGAACCGATTTTGATGATTTCTTTTTTAATCGACAGATAATTCTTCCGGATTGTTTATTGGTTTTTCAGTAATTTTGAAAAAACTGACTTTATAAGTAAATTATCAGTATCTCAATGAAATATGTACCGATTTTGACGACTTATTTTTTTAAGGATATAATAATTTCTCGACATTATCTCACAGACATATAACGAAAATCTGTTTAGTAGTTTTTCAGAAATTCAGTAATTTGTTTCTGTTTACGGCTGAAAATTATGTATCAGAGAAAAGCCTTAGCAACGGTTGCTATTGACACAAGTTGTCAATTTTTGTATCGACGGTGGTTTAACGGCTAATGGTATTGCATGGTATGGTGTAGTTCAGGATGCAAATGGTTCAAATCCCATCCACAGCAGCATATTTTTTCATTATTTTTTTTATTTGCGTTATTATTTGTCTCTCAAGGCAGCAAAATCACTTAAAAGGGAAAAATAAATTAACTTTTAAAAAAAGTGTACCGACTTCAAAAATTTGCACTGAAAATTAAGAAATAATAAATATTTCGTCGTAGAATTTGAAGACGGTTGGTGCCAAATTAAAAACAACTTACTTCCCAAATTCACTAATCTAGACAATTCATTAGGAACCTTCGATCATCAGTACAAATATATATAATATTTAACAGATATTTATCTTCTTAGATGTTTACTTAATTTTGTATCCTAATTTGGCACCAACCGTCTTCAAATTCTACGACGAAATATTTATTATTTCTTACTTTTCAGTGCAAATTTTTGAAGTCGGTACACTTTTTTTTAAAGTTAATTTATAATTTTGTAACGTTGCTTACAGAGTTCTAATGGCTTATTTTATTATTGTTAGAAAATGTGTTCGTTATGTATTTCGTTAACAATTCGGCCTTAAGATTCAATACAGACTATACTAAGAATTCTGACTAGTTATAATATCCGTATTCCTTTGTACATTTGTATGAAAAGGTAATTATTAAAAACCAACTTTTGCATGCCGTCACGATTTTTTTCCCTCCATGCAATAAATTGATTCTTATATGAAACTTGATCTATTAAAGAAATAACTAAATCAAAAATAAGTATGTATGCCAATTTTAGTTTCAGACAATGAGAGCTGAAGTTCACAAAGAAAGTATATTCCTATCTCATCTAGAAATGAAAGAAATAACTATGCAATTCGATTCGCGATTAGATCCAGGTCATGTACTAATGCTTCTAATGAGTTTTTATAAATTAAAACCTAAACAATAAGAAAGAAGATACTCTTGTTCCTGAAAAAGAAGTTCTGCCACCATCTGCCAGTTACAACATCTCACTGAAGGCTTCTATTTGATGTTTAGTTTTTTCAATATTTGTCCCTTTATTGAATAAATATAAAGGAACACTTATTGCATAAATTACACATACATATATCGACGGACCCTCCAGAATGCAGATCGAAGACCATCAAAGTTACATATTGGTATTATTAATTTCACAAACATATTTTTCCGCAAATATAACAATCATTTCATTTGACAAACACTAATTTCACAAATGTTTTACTTTATAAATGTGTTGAATGCAATGTGAATGTCAAAGGTTATCAGTTATCATTATTGTATTTTTTATTACACAATATGATTTGTTTGGCAAATACATATATTAGCAAAATTCATTAGACAAGAGGAAATATTAAGAAGAGATTCTGGCAATACAATCCAGTATTTAAAATTGTTCATAAAAAAGAAGTTACACTATCTGCCAGTTACAAAATCACACTTGGAGTTTTGTATTTGATGTGTAGCTTTGGTAATATTTGTATCTTTATTTATTACACATAAAGGAACATTTAGTACTAAAGTTATACGTAAATATAAATATCTACGCTCTCTCCTATTACGACTGATTAAGGTAATTATATTATAATATTATGATACACTGTTCAATTGTATCACTGTTCAAATACTGTATAATGTAATGTTGAATATAAAAGTAATAATATTAATTATTTTCTTATACAATCACATTTCTGATGCATTCATAGAAGTGTCCCGAAAGACACTAATAACGATACTTTAGATTAAAAACTCTAAAAGGCCTCGTGTTGGACCTATGTCGCCATGCAAGCCTTACAAAGGACCGGGCGTTTAACCCGTGATCTAAGAGTTACATAACAGTATAATTATAGGAATGTTTTTTATTATTAAGAATAAAACTTATTGTTGCAGATGATAATGACCCTAAGACTAAAATATAATAAATATGGAAAAGAATAGCAATTAATGAAAAGAGAGAAACGGGAAGTAATGAAGATAAAGGTAAAGAAAGATTTTGAAATTATAAATATATTCAATTTCTTTCCATGCAATGAATTGATTCTTACATGAAACTTGATCTATAAAAGAAAGAAATTGTTTTATATGAAAAGTACCAAAAAAAGTATACAAATTTTAGTTTCAGACAATGTGAGCTGAGGCTTATATTCAAATTGTTCCTGAAAAAGAAGTTACACCTTCTGCCAGTTACAACAACTCACTGGAGGCTTGTACATATATGATGTTTAGTTTTCGCACTATTTGTTGCTTTATTGAATACACATAAAGAAACACTTATTGCAAAAATTACACATACATATTATATCGACGCAGTCTCCACAATGCAGATAAGAAGACCATTATTGACAAATTATTATTTTACGACCAACGTTTCGTATGATATTCGATTCAATAACATCTTTTTCCGCAAATGTATTGTTTCATAAACAACCATTTCACAAATGGTTTACTCTATAAATGTGTCGAATGTCAAAGTATCATTGTTGCATTTTTTTATTACACCATATAATGTTTGGCAAATTCATATTTTTACCAAAAGTCATTAGAAAAAAGGATTTTTCTCCTACATTTTCTATAATTATTTTTGCAATAATTTTTAAAACTAAAGAAATTAAATAAAGGTTTTGTCACATTGCAGTTTTTGTGATATTTGGATTATTAAAATAAAGTATATCACAAAAACTGCAATGTGACAGTTTCTAGCGTTTCGCCGGCCACTTCCGTATTACCTTTGTTTGTGTTTCATTTGAACACTATCCGAACCATTTTACAATACAAATATTCATATTATTTTGATCAGTTTTATGAGCGATAAGAAGATATTCTGGCTGGATTATATTCAAAATTGTTCCTGAAAAAGAAGTGACACCATCTGCCAGTAACAACATCTCCCTGGAGGCTTGTATTTAATAGTTAACTATGGCAGTATTTGATTACCTAGTTAAAATATATACATAGACAATCCTTTATTGCTATAGTTAAAAATAAATATAAACATCGCTGGTGTCTGCAGTACGAAGACCACGAATAACAGGTAAGTGCATATAATACTAAATATATAATTAAATTAATGTTTAAATTTATCATTAGCATTAAATATATTGTTGCAGATGACGATACTGACGTAAGATGGCAATAAAATTAATAACGAATCATAACTCGAAGATAGTGACACCGTCCAACGAAATAAGTGCCGTCAGCAGTATGAACACCACGTGAAAGATGGTTAAGCTTGTTAAAAATAATAGTATTGTAATGTTTTTGTAATCTACGTCACATAAAAGTATTTTTGAAGTACAAAAGTATATATTACGATCTGTTCTTTAGCCACACACATATCATTGTCTACTTTTTTCCAGTTGTCGATATTATACAGAATGAGAAGAAGATACACTTTTGTATTCAAATTGTTCCTGAAAAAGAAGTCACGCCATCTGCCAGTAACAACAAATCACTGGAGGCTTGTATTTAATAGTTAACTAGGGCAGTATTTGATTATCTAGTTAATGTATACATACATACATAGGAAATCCTTTATTGCTATAGTTAAACCTAAATATAAACATCGCTGGTGTCTGCAGTACGAAGACCACGAATAACAGGTAAGTGCATATAATACTAAATATATAATTAAATTTATGTTTAAATTTATAATTAGCATTAAATATATTGTTGCAGATGACGATAATGACGTAAGATGGCAATAAAATTAATAAAGAATTATAACACAAAGAGAGTGACACCGTCCAACGAAATAAGTGCCACACGAACACCACGTAAAAGATGTTTAAGTTTGTATATAATAATAGTAATGTAATGTTTTTGTAATCTACGTCACATAAAAGTATTTTTGAAGTACAAAAGTATATTACGATCTGTTCTTTAGCCACACACATATCATTGTCTACTTTTTTCCAGTGGTCGATATTAAACAGAATGAGAAGAAGATACTATTTTGTATTCAAATTGTTCCTGAAAAAGAAGACACAACATCTGCCAGCTACAACATCTCACTGAAGGCTTGTATTTTGATGGTTAGCTTTGGCAGTATTTGATTATCTAGTTAATCTACATACATAGATAATCCTTTATTGCTATAGTTAAACATAAATATGAACATCGATGGTGTCTGCAGTATGAAGACCAAGAATAACAGGTAAATGCATGTAACTAATTGTAGAAATGTTTCAATTTATCAAAAACAATTCTTTAAATGTATTGATGCAGATGAAGATAATGACATAAGTTGGTAACATGAAGAGAGTGATACATGTAGTAAATAATCAGCATCGCGATTCAGCGGGGAAATGCAGCCAGTATTCTTGCCACCATTCCACTCGGACCTAGTTCTCTAAAATTGTCTTTACTAAATAATACAGTGCTCAATTGATTCATATTTTGGAAATAATATGTTTCAAAATTGTTTCCTACACAATTTAAAATCAAATTATCTTATGATTCTAAAGGGTTTCTTGATCATGAACTTGGCACTACAATTATCCATATTGTAGTGATCAGTTCGATGAGCGAGAAGATAGACACATTTTCACGGCCTTTTTATCTTGCGGTGTTGTTAGAGACACAAGTTACATTATTTAATTTTTGCCAGTTATCCATATTAAACAGAACAAGAAGAAGATATTCTTTTGTATTAAAATGTTCCTGAAAAAGAAGTAACACCATTTGCCACTATTTGATGGTTAGCTATGGCAATATTTGGTTATCTAGTTTATATACATAGAAGTCCATTTATTGCTATAGTTAAACATAAATATGAACGTCGATGGTGTCTGCAGTACGAAGACCACGAATAACAGGTAAGTACATATAATACTAAATATATAATTAAATTAATATGTTTGAATTTATCATTAGCATTAAATATATTGTTGCAGATGACGATAATGACGTAAGATGGCAATAAAATTAATAAGGAATTATAACACGAAGCGAGTGTCACCGTCCAACGAAATAAGTGGCGTCAGCAGTATGAACAACACGTGAAAGATGTTTAAGTTTGTTAAAAATAATGGTAATGTAATGTTTTTGTAATCTACGTCACATAAAAGTATTTTTGAAGTACAAAAGTATATTACAATCTGTTCTTTAGCCACACACATATCATTGCCTAATTTTTTCCAGTTGTCGATATTAAACAGAATGAGAAGAAGATACACTTTGTATTCAAATTGTTTCTGAAAAAGAAGTCACACCATCTGCCGGTAACAACAAATCACTGGAGGCTTCTATTTAATGGTTAACTATGGCAGTATTTGATTATCTAGTTAATATATACATACATAGGAAATCTTTTATTGCTATAGTTAAACATAAATATAAACATCGCTGGTGTCTGCAGTACGAAGACCACGAATAACAGGTAAGTGCATATAATACTAAATATATAATTAAATTAATATGTTTGAATTTATCATTAGCATTAAATATATTGTTGCAGATGACGATAATGACGTAAGATGGCAATAAAATTAATAAGGAATTATAGCACGAAGATAGTGACACCGTCCAACGAAATAAGTGCCGTCAGCAGTATGAACACCACGTGAAAGATGTTTAAGTTTGTTAAAAATAATAGTAATGTAATGTTTTTGTAATCTACGTCACATAAAAGTATTTTTGAAGTACAAAAGTATATTACGATCTGTTCTTTAGCCACACACATATCATTGCCTACTTTTTTCCAGTTGTCGATATTAAACAGAATGAGAAGAAGATACTCTTTTGTATTCAAATTGTTCCTGAAAAAGTAAGTCACACCATCTGCCGGTAACAACAAATCACTGGAGGCTTCTATTTAATGGTTAACTATGGCAGTATTTGATTATCTAGTTAATATATACATACATAGGAAATCTTTTATTGCTATAGTTAAACATAAATATAAACATCGCTGGTGTCTGCAGTACGAAGACCACGAATAACATGTAACTAATAGTATATTGTAGAAATGTTTCAATTTATCAAAAACAATTCTTTAAATGTATTGATGCAGATGACGATAATGACGTAAGATGGCAATAAAATTGATAAGGAATTATAACTCGAAGAGAGTGACACCGTCCAACGAAATAAGTGCCGTCAGCAGTATGAACACCACGTGATAGATGTTTAAGTTTGTTAAAAATAATAGTAATGTAATGTTTTTGTAATCTATCGCTGGTGTCTGCAGTACGAAGACCATGAATAATAGGTAAGTGCATATAATATTAAATATATAAGTAAATTAATATGTTTGAATTTATCATTAGCATTAAATATATTGTTGCAGATGACAATAATGACGTAAGATGGCAATAAAATTAATAAGGAATTATAACACGAAGAGAGTGACACCGTCCAACCAAATACATTCCGTCAGCAGTATGAACACCACGTGAAAGATGTTTAAATTTGTTAAAAATAATAGTATTGTAATGTTTTTGTAATCTACGTCACATAAAAGTATTTTTGAAGTACAAAAGTATATTACGATCTGTTCTTTAGCCACACACATATCATTGTCTACTTTTTTCCAGTGGTCGATATTAAACAGAATGAGAAGAAGATACTATTTTGTATTCAAATTGTTCCTGAAAAAGAAGACACAACATCTGCCAGCTACAACATCTCACTGAAGGCTTGTATTTTGATGGTTAGCTTTGGCAGTATTTGATTATCTAGTTAATTTACATATATAGATAATCCTTTATTGTTATAGTTAAACATAAATATGAACATCGATGGTGTCTGCAGTATGAAGACCAAGAATAACAGGTAAATGCATGTAACTAATTGTAGAAATGTTTCAATTTATCAAAAACAATTCTTTAAATGTATTGATGCAGATGAAGATAATGACATAAGTTGGTAACATGAAGAGAGTGATACATGTAGTAAATAATCAGCATCGCGATTCAGCGGGGAAATGCAGCCAGTATTCTTGCCACCATTCCACTCGGACCTAGTTCTCTAAAATTGTCTTTACTAAATAATACAGTGCTCAATTGATTCATATTTTGGAAATAATATGTTTCAAAATTGTTTCCTACACAATTTAAAATCAAATTATCTTATGATTCTAAAGGGTTTCTTGATCATGAACTTGGCACTACAATTATCCATATTGTAGTGATCAGTTCGATGAGCGAGAAGATAGACACATTTTCACGGCCTTTTTATCTTGCGGTGTTGTTAGAGACACAAGTTACATTATTTAATTTTTGCCAGTTATCCATATTAAACAGAACAAGAAGAAGATATTCTTTTGTATTAAAATGTTCCTGAAAAAGAAGTAACACCATTTGCCACTATTTGATGGTTAGCTATGGCAATATTTGGTTATCTAGTTTATATACATAGAAGTCCATTTATTGCTATAGTTAAACATAAATATGAACGTCGATGGTGTCTGCAGTACGAAGACCACGAATAACAGGTAAGTACATATAATACTAAATATATAATTAAATTAATATGTTTGAATTTATCATTAGCATTAAATATATTGTTGCAGATGACGATAATGACGTAAGATGGCAATAAAATTAATAAGGAATTATAACACGAAGCGAGTGTCACCGTCCAACGAAATAAGTGGCGTCAGCAGTATGAACAACACGTGAAAGATGTTTAAGTTTGTTAAAAATAATGGTAATGTAATGTTTTTGTAATCTACGTCACATAAAAGTATTTTTGAAGTACAAAAGTATATTACAATCTGTTCTTTAGCCACACACATATCATTGCCTAATTTTTTCCAGTTGTCGATATTAAACAGAATGAGAAGAAGATACACTTTGTATTCAAATTGTTTCTGAAAAAGAAGTCACACCATCTGCCGGTAACAACAAATCACTGGAGGCTTCTATTTAATGGTTAACTATGGCAGTATTTGATTATCTAGTTAATATATACATACATAGGAAATCTTTTATTGCTATAGTTAAACATAAATATAAACATCGCTGGTGTCTGCAGTACGAAGACCACGAATAACAGGTAAGTGCATATAATACTAAATATATAATTAAATTAATATGTTTGAATTTATCATTAGCATTAAATATATTGTTGCAGATGACGATAATGACGTAAGATGGCAATAAAATTAATAAGGAATTATAGCACGAAGAGAGTGACACCGTCCAACGAAATAAGTGCCGTCAGCAGTATGAACACCACGTGAAAGATGTTTAAGTTTGTTAAAAATAATAGTAATGTAATGTTTTTGTAATCTACGTCACATAAAAGTATTTTTGAAGTACAAAAGTATATTACGATCTGTTCTTTAGCCACACACATATCATTGCCTACTTTTTTCCAGTTGTCGATATTAAACAGAATGAGAAGAAGATACTCTTTTGTATTCAAATTGTTCCTGAAAAAGTAAGTCACACCATCTGCCGGTAACAACAAATCACTGGAGGCTTCTATTTAATGGTTAACTATGGCAGTATTTGATTATCTAGTTAATATATACATACATAGGAAATCTTTTATTGCTATAGTTAAACATAAATATAAACATCGCTGGTGTCTGCAGTACGAAGACCACGAATAACATGTAACTAATAGTATATTGTAGAAATGTTTCAATTTATCAAAAACAATTCTTTAAATGTATTGATGCAGATGACGATAATGACGTAAGATGGCAATAAAATTGATAAGGAATTATAACTCGAAGAGAGTGACACCGTCCAACGAAATAAGTGCCGTCAGCAGTATGAACACCACGTGATAGATGTTTAAGTTTGTTAAAAATAATAGTAATGTAATGTTTTTGTAATCTATCGCTGGTGTCTGCAGTACGAAGACCATGAATAATAGGTAAGTGCATATAATATTAAATATATAAGTAAATTAATATGTTTGAATTTATCATTAGCATTAAATATATTGTTGCAGATGACAATAATGACGTAAGATGGCAATAAAATTAATAAGGAATTATAACACGAAGAGAGTGACACCGTCCAACCAAATACATTCCGTCAGCAATATGAACACCACGTGAAAGATGTTTAAATTTGTTAAAAATAATAGTATTGTAATGTTTTTGCAATCTACGTCACATAAAAGTATTTTTGAAGTACAAAAGTATATTACGATCTGTTCTTTAGCCACACACATATCATTGTCTACTTTTTTCCAGTGGTCGATATTAAACAGAATTAGAAGAAGATACTATTTTGTATTCAAATTGTTCCTGAAAAAGAAGACACAACATCTGCCAGCTACAACATCTCACTGGTGGCTTGTATTTTGATGGTTAGCTTTGGCAGTATTTGATTATCTAGTTAATCTACACACATAGATAATCCTTTATTGTTATAGTTAAACATAAATATGAACGTCGATGGTGTCTGCAGTATGAAGACCCAGAATAACAGGTAAGTGCATGTAACTAATAGTATATTGTAGAAATGTTTCAATTTATCAAAAACAATTCTTTAAATGTATTGATGCAGATGAAGATAATGACATAAGTTGGTAACATGAAGAGAGTGATACATGTAGTAAATAATCAGCATCGCGATTCAGCGGGGAAATGCAGCCAGTATTCTTGCCACCATTTCACTCGGACCTAGTTCTCTAAAATTGTCTTTACCAAATAATACAGTGCTCAATTGATTCATATTTTGGAAATAATATGTTTCAAAATTGTTTCCTACACTATTTAAAATCAAATTCTCTTATGATTCTAAAGGGTTTCTTGATCATGAACTTGGCACTACAATTATCCATATTGTAGTAATCAGTTCGATGAGCGAGAAGATAGACACATTTTCACGGCCTTTTTATCTTGCGGTGTTGTTAGAGACACAAGACAATTATTTAATTTTTGCCAGTTATCCATATTAAACAGAACAAGAAGAAGATATTCTTTTGTATTCAAATGTTCCTGAAAAAGAAGTTACACCATTTGCCACTATTTGATGGTTAGCTATGGCAATATTTGGTTATCTAGTTTATATACATAGAAGTCCATTTATTGCTATAGTTAAACATAAATATAAACATCGCTGGTGTATGCAGTACGAAGACCACGAATAACAGGGAAGTGCATATAATACTAAATATATAATTAAATTAATTTGTTTGAATTTATCATTAGCATTAAATATATTGTTGCAGATGACGATAATGACGTAAGATGGCAATAAAATTAATAAGGAATTATAACACGAAGAGAGTGACACCGTCCAACGAAATAAGTGCCGTCAGCAGTATGAACACCACGTGAAAGATGTTTAAGGTTGTTAAATATAATAGTAATGTAATGTTTTTTCAATCTACGTCACATAAAAGTATTTTTGAAGTTCAAAAGTATATTACGATCTGTTCTTTAGCCACACACATATCATTGTCTACTTTTTTCTAGTGGTCGATATAAACAGAATGAGAAGAAGATACTATTTTGTATTCAAATTTTTCCTGAAAAAGAAGACACAACATCTGCCAGCTACAACATCTCACTGAAGGCTTGTATTTTGATGGTTAGCTTTGGCAGTATTTAATTATCTAGTTAATCTACATACATAGATAATCCTTTATTGCTATAGTTAAACATAAATATGAACGTCTATGGTGTCTGCAGTATGAAGACCAAGAATAACAGGTAAGTGCATGTAACTAATAGTATATTGTAGAAATGTTTCAATTTATCAAAAACAATTCTTTAAATGTATTGATGCAGATGAAGATAATAACATAAGTTGGTAACATGAAGAGAGTGATACATGTTGTAAATAATCAGCATCGCGATTCAGCGGGGAAATGCAGCCAGTATTCTTGCCACCATTCCACTCGGACCTAGTTCTCTAAAATTGTCTTTACTAAATAATACAGTGCTCAATTGATTCATATTTTGGAAATATATGTTAAAAATTGTTTCCTACACTATTTAAAATCAAATTCTCTTATGATTCTAAAGGGTTTCTTGATCATGAACTTGGCACTACAATTATCCATATTGTAGTAATCAGTTCGATGAGCGAGAAGATAGACACATTTTCACGGCCTTTTTATCTTGCGGTGTTGTTAGAGACACAAGACAATTATTTAATTTTTGCCAGTTATCCATATTAAACAGAACAAGAAGAAGATATTCTTTTGTATTCAAATGTTCCTGAAAAAGAAGTTACACCATTTGCCACTATTTGATGGTTAGCTATGGCAATATTTGGTTATCTAGTTTATATACATAGAAGTCCATTTATTGCTATAGTTAAACATAAATATAAACATCGCTGGTGTATGCAGTACGAAGACCACGAATAACAGGGAAGTGCATATAATACTAAATATATAATTAAATTAATTTGTTTGAATTTATCATTAGCATTAAATATATTGTTGCAGATGACGATAATGACGTAAGATGGCAAAAAATTAATAAGGAATTATAACACGAAGAGAGTGACACCGTCCAACGAAATAAGTGCCGTCAGCAGTATGAACACAACGTAAAAGATGTTAATGTTTGTTAAAAATAATAGTAATGTAATGTTTTTGTAATCTACGTCACATAAAAGTATTTTTGAAGTTCAAAAGTATATTACGATCTGTTCTTTAGCCACACACATATCATTGTCTACTTTTTTCCAGTGGTCGATATTAAACAGAATGACAAGAAGATACTATTTTGTATTCAAATTGTTCCTGAAAAAGAAGACACAACATCTGCCAGCTACAACATCTCACTGGTGGCTTGTATTTTGATGGTTAGCTTTGGCAGTATTTGATTATCTAGTTAATCTGCACACATAGATAATCCTTTATTGTTATAGTTAAACATAAATATGAACGTCGATGGTGTCTGCAGTATGAAGACCCAGAATAACAGGTAAGTGCATGTAACTAATAGTATATTGTAGAAATGTTTCAATTTATCAAAAACAATTCTTTAAATGTATTGATGCAGATGAAGATAATGACATAAGTTGGTAACATGAAGAGAGTGATACATGTAGTAAA
Organism: Nemapogon koenigi; assembly: GCA_963924495.1. NCBI lineage: Eukaryota > Metazoa > Arthropoda > Insecta > Lepidoptera > Tineidae > Nemapogon > Nemapogon koenigi. The sequence goes on from OZ004629.1 coordinate 26,150,256, forward strand.
TAATCAGCATCGCGATTCAGCGGGGAAATGCAGCCAGTATTCTTGCCACCATTTCACTCGGACCTAGTTCTCTAAAATTGTCTTTACTAAATAATACAGTGCTCAATTGATTCATATTTTGGAAATAATATGTTTCAAAATTGTTTCCTACACTATTTAAAATCAAATTCTCTTATGATTCTAAAGGGTTTCTTGATCATGAACTTGGCACTAAAATTATCCATATTGTAGTAATCAGTTCGATGAGCGAGAAGATAGACACATTTTCACGGCCTTTTTATCTTGCGGTGTTGTTAGAGACACAAGACAATTATTTAATTTTTGCCAGTTATCCATATTAAACAGAACAAGAAGAAGATATTCTTTTGTATTCAAATGTTCCTGAAAAAGAAGTTACACCATTTGCCACTATTTGATGGTTAGCTATGGCAATATTTGGTTATCTAGTTTATATACATAGAAGTCCATTTATTGGTATAGTTAAACATAAATATAAACATCGCTGGTGTATGCAGTACGAAGACCACGAATAACAGGGAAGTGCATATAATACTAAATATATAATTAAATTAATTTGTTTGAATTTATCATTAGCATTAAATATATTGTTGCAGATGACGATAATGACGTAAGATGGCAATAAAATTAATAAGGAATTATAACACGAAGAGAGTGACACCGTCCAACGAAATAAGTGCCGTCAGCAGTATGAACACCACGTGAAAGATGTTTAAGGTTGTTAAATATAATAGTAATGTAATGTTTTTTCAATCTACGTCACATAAAAGTATTTTTGAAGTTCAAAAGTATATTACGATCTGTTCTTTAGCCACACACATATCATTGTCTACTTTTTTCTAGTGGTCGATTTAAACAGAATGAGAAGAAGATACTATTTTGTATTCAATTTTTTCCTGAAAAAGAAGACGCAACATCTGCCAGCTACAACATCTCACTGAAGGCTTGTATTTTGATGGTTAGCTTTGGCAGTATTTAATTATCTAGTTAATCTACATACATAGATAATCCTTTATTGCTATAGTTAAACATAAATATAAACGTCGATGGTGTCTGCAGTATGAAGACCCAGAATAACAGGTAAGTGCATGTAACTAATAGTATATTGTAGAAATGTTTCAATTTATCAAAAACAATTCTTTAAATGTATTGATGCAGATGAAGATAATGACATAAGTTGGTAACATGAAGAGAGTGATACATGTAGTAAATAATCAGCATCGCGATTCAGCGGGGAAATGCAGCCAGTATTCTTGCCACCATTCCACTCGGACCTAGTTCTCTAAAATTGTCTTTACTAAATAATACAGTGCTCAATTGATTCATATTTTGGAAATATATGTTAAAAATTGTTTCCTACACTATTTAAAATCAAATTCTCTTATGATTCTAAAGGGTTTCCTGATCATGAACTTGGCACTACAATTATCCATATTGTAGTGATCAGTTCGATGAGCGAGAAGATAGACACATTTTCACGGCCTTTTTATCTTGCGGTGTTGTTAGAGACACAAGTTACATTATTTAATTTTTGCCAGTTATCCATATTAAACAGAACAAGAAGAAGATATTCTTTTGTATTCAAATGTTCCTGAAAAAGAAGTAACACCATTAGCCACTATTTGATGGTTAGCTATGGCAATATTTGGTTATCTAGTTTATATACATAGAAGTCCATTTATTGCTATAGTTAAACATAAATATAAACATCGCTGGTGTCTGCAGTACGAAGACCACGAATAACAGGTAAGTGCATATAATACTAAATATATAATTAAATTAATATGTTTGAATTTATCATTAGCATTAAATATATTGTTGCAGATGACGATAATTACGTAAGATGGCAATAAAATTAATAAGGAATTATAACACGAAGCGAGTGACACCGTCCAACGAAATAAGTGGCGTCAGCAGTATGAACAACACGTGAAAGATGTTTAAGTTTGTTAAAAATAATGGTAATGTAATGTTTTTGTAATCTACGTCACATAAAAGTATTTTTGAAGTACAAAAGTATATTAGAATCTGTTCTTTAGCCACACACATATCATTGCCTAATTTTTTCCAGTTGTCGATATTAAACAGAATGAAAAGAAGATACTCTTTGTATTCAAATTGTTCCTGAAAAAGAAGTCACACCATCTGCCGGTAACAACAAATCACTGGAGGCTTCTATTTAATGGTTAGCTTTGGCAGTATTTAATTATCTAGTTAATCTACATACATAGATAATCCTTTATTGCTATAGTTAAACATAAATATGAACGTCTATGGTGTCTGCAGTATGAAGACCAAGAATAACAGGTAAGTGCATGTAACTAATAGTATATTGTAGAAATGTTTCAATTTATCAAAAACAATTCTTTAAATGTATTGATGCAGATGAAGATAATAACATAAGTTGGTAACATGAAGATAGTGATACATGTTGTAAATAATCAGCATCGCGATTCAGCGGGGAAATGCAGCCAGTATTCTTGCCACCATTCCACTCGGACCTAGTTCTCTAAAATTGTCTTTACTAAATAATACAGTGCTCAATTGATTCATATTTTGGAAATATGTGTTAAAAATTGTTTCCTACACTATTTAAAATCAAATTCTCTTATGATTCTAAAGGGTTTCTTGATCATGAACTTGGCACTACAATTATCCATATTGTAGTAATCAGTTCGATGAGCGAGAAGATAGACACATTTTCACGGCCTTTTTATCTTGCGGTGTTGTTAGAGACACAAGACAATTATTTAATTTTTGCCAGTTATCCATATTAAACAGAACAAGAAGAAGATATTCTTTTGTATTCAAATGTTCCTGAAAAAGAAGTTACACCATTTGCCACTATTTGATGGTTAGCTATGGCAATATTTGGTTATCTAGTTTATATACATAGAAGTCCATTTATTGCTATAGTTAAACATAAATATAAACATCGCTGGTGTATGCAGTACGAAGACCACGAATAACAGGGAAGTGCATATAATACTAAATATATAATTAAATTAATTTGTTTGAATTTATCATTAGCATTAAATATATTGTTGCAGATGACGATAATGACGTAAGATGGCAAAAAATTAATAAGGAATTATAACACGAAGAGAGTGACACCGTCCAACGAAATAAGTGCCGTCAGCAGTATGAACACCACGTGAAAGATGTTTAAGGTTGTTAAATATAATACTAAAGTAATGTTTTTTCAATCTACGTCACATAAAAGTATTTTTGAAGTTCAAAAGTATATTACGATCTGTTCTTTAGCCACACACATATCATTGTCTACTTTTTTCCAGTGGTCGATATTAAACAGAATGACAAGAAGATACTATTTTGTATTCAAATTGTTCCTGAAAAAGAAGACACAACATCTGCCAGCTACAACATCTCACTGGTGGCTTGTATTTTGATGGTTAGCTTTGGCAGTATTTGATTATCTAGTTAATCTACACACATAGATAATCCTTTATTGTTATAGTTAAACATAAATATGAACGTCGATGGTGTCTGCAGTATGAAGACCCAGAATAACAGGTAAGTGCATGTAACTAATAGTATATTGTAGAAATGTTTCAATTTATCAAAAACAATTCTTTAAATGTATTGATGCAGATGAAGATAATGACATAAGTTGGTAACATGAAGAGAGTGATACATGTAGTAAATAATCAGCATCGCGATTCAGCGGGGAAATGCAGCCAGTATTCTTGCCACCATTTCACTCGGACCTAGTTCTCTAAAATTGTCTTTACTAAATAATACAGTGCTCAATTGATTCATATTTTGGAAATAATATGTTTCAAAATTGTTTCCTACACTATTTAAAATCAAATTCTCTTATGATTCTAAAGGGTTTCTTGATCATGAACTTGGCACTAAAATTATCCATATTGTAGTAATCAGTTCGATGAGCGAGAAGATAGACACATTTTCACGGCCTTTTTATCTTGCGGTGTTGTTAGAGACACAAGACAATTATTTAATTTTTGCCAGTTATCCATATTAAACAGAACAAGAAGAAGATATTCTTTTGTATTCAAATGTTCCTGAAAAAGAAGTTACACCATTTGCCACTATTTGATGGTTAGGTATGGCAATATTTGGTTATCTAGTTTATATACATAGAAGTCCATTTATTGGTATAGTTAAACATAAATATAAACATCGCTGGTGTATGCAGTACGAAGACCACGAATAACAGGGAAGTGCATATAATACTAAATATATAATTAAAATAATTTGTTTGAATTTATCATTAGCATTAAATATATTGTTGCAGATGACGATAATGACGTAAGATGGCAATAAAATTAATAAGGAATTATAACACGAAGAGAGTGACACCGTCCAACGAAATAAGTGCCGTCAGCAGTATGAACACCACGTGAAAGATGTTTAAGGTTGTTAAATATAATTGTAATGTAATGTTTTTTCAATCTACGTCACATAAAAGTATTTTTGAAGTTCAAAAGTATATTACGATCTGTTCTTTAGCCACACACATATCATTGCCTACTTTTTTCCAGTTGTCGATATTAAACAGAATGAGAAGAAGATACACTTTTGTATTCAAATTGTTCCTGAAAAAGAAGTCACACCATCTGCCGGTAACAACAAATCACTGGAGGCTTCTATTTAATGGTTAACTATGGCAGTATTTGATTATCTAGTTAATATATACATACATAGGAAATCCTGTATTGCTATAGTTAAACATAAATATAAACATCGCTGGTGTCTGCAGTACGAAGACCACGAATAACAGGTAAGTGCATATAATACTAAATATATAATTAAATTAATATGTTTGAATTTATCATTAGCATTAAATATATTGTTGCAGATGACGATAATGACGTGAGATGGAAATAAAATTAATAAGGAATTATAACTCGAAGAGAGTGACACCGTCCAACGAAATAAGTGCCGTCAGCAGTATGAACACCACGTGAAAGATGTTTAAGTTTGTTAAAAATAATAGTAATGTAATTTTTTTGTAATCTACGTCACATAAATGTATTTTTGAAGTACAAAAGTATATTACGATCTGTTCTTTAGCCACACACATATCATTGCCTACTTTTTTCCAGTTGTCGATATTAAACAGAATGAGAAGAAGATACTCTTTTGTATTCAAATTGTTCCTGAAAAAGAAATCACACCATCTGCCGGTAACAACAAATCACTGGAGGCTTGTATTTTGATGGTTAGCTTTGGCAGTAATTGATTATCTAGTTAATCTACATACATAGATAATCCTTTATTGCTATAGTTAAACATAAATATGAACGTCTATGGTGTCTGCAGTATGAAGACCAAGAATAACAGGTAAGTGCATGTAACTAATAGTATATTGTAGAAATATTTCAATTTATCAAAAATAATTCTTTAAATGTATTGATGCAGATGAAGATAATGACATAAGATGGTAACATGAAGAGAATGATACATGTAGTAAATAATCAGCATCGCCGTTCAGCGGGGAAATGCAGCCAGTATTCTTGCCACCATTCCACTCGGACCTAGTTCTCTAAAATTGTCTTTACTAAATAATAAAGTGCTCAATTGATTCATATTTTGGAAATAATATGTTCAAATTGTTTCCTACACTATTTAAAATCATATTCTCTTATGATTCTAAAGGGTTTCTTGATCATGAACTTGGCACTACAATTATCCATATTGTAGTGATCAGTTCGATGAGCGAGAAGATAGACACATTTTCACGGCCTTTTTATCTTGCGGTGTTGTCAGGGACACACAAGTTACATTATTTAATTTTTGCCAGTTATCCATATTAAACAGAACAAGAAGAAGATATTTTTTTGTATTCAAATGTTCCTGAAAAAGAAGTTACACCATTTGCCAGTATTTGATGGTTAGCTATGGCAATATTTGGTTATCTAGTTTAAATACATAGAAGTCCATTTATTGCTATAGTTAAACATAAATATAAACATCGCTGGTGTCTGCAGTACGAAGACCACGAATAACAGGTAAGTGCATATAATACTAAATATATAATTAAATTAATTTGTTTGAATTTATCATTAGCATTAAATATATTGTTGCAGATGACGATGACGTAAGATGGCAATAAAATTAATAAGGAATTATAACTTGAAGAGAGTGACACCGTTAAACGAAATAAGTGCCGTCAGCAGTATGAAAACCACGTGAAAGATGTTTAAGGTTGTTAAAAATAATAGTAATGTAATGCTTTTGTAATCTACGTCACATAAAAGTATTTTTGAAGTACAAAAGTATATTTCGATCTGTTCTTTAGCCACACACATATCATTGCCTACTTTTTTCCAGTTGTCGATATTAAACAGAATGAGAAGAAGATACTCTTTTGTATTCAAATTGTTCCTGAAAAAGAAGTCACACCATCTGCCGCTAACAACAAATCACTGGAGCCTTCTATTTTATGGTTAACTATGGCAATATTTGATTATCTAGTTAATATATACATATAAGAGAGGGGGTATTGGGTCTTTATTAAAAGCACTGTTATCTTCCATTGTTATGTAGTTTATTATCACTAATAGCACGCAATTGTCACTTATCAGCAATAACTCATCTGGGCTACATATGTAGCCCGCGCGTGCGGTCTACTTTTAAAAGCGCGGTCTGATGTTATCGCATGCCGCGTCCATATATAGTCATTGTTCCTGCTTACATCATCACCGGGATTTAATAACGAACAATGAAATAGTGCGTGCTTCAAGACTCTCAAGTGTGCCCATACTATGGGCCCCATAGCAACAGTCGCGCGCCGAAACGGCCATTCTGCAATAGGCGCCTTACTTTATATTACGACCTGTGAAAGAAACTAGGTTTAGTTCTTATTTACTCTAGGACTGTTACCAATCCAAAGCAACACACACACATAAGGTAAATCACATGACACATATTATAACTCGTGCAATAATTTCCCATGTGACCTCATAGCCTCAGCGCAAATTTTGGTCTCAGGCTCAGAGCCTCAGCGCTAATTTTGCCATCAATATTAATTTTCCAATTTCCCATCTGACCTCATAGCCTCAGCACTAATTTTGGTCTCAGGCTCAGAGCCTTAGCGCTCATTTTGCCATGAATATTGATTGCCCAATATCCCACTTCTGATATAAGAGAGGGGGTATTGGGTCTTTATTAAAAGCACTGTTATCTTCCATTGTTATGTAGTTTATTATCACTAATAGCACGCAATTGTCACTTATCAGCAATAACTCATCTGGGCTACATATGAAGCCCGCGCGTGCGGTCTACTGTTAAAAGCGCGGTCTGATGTCATCGCATGCCGCGTCGATATAGTAGTCAATAGTAGTCATTGTTCCTGCTTACATCATCACCGGGATTTAATAACGAACAATGAAATAGTGCGTGCTTCAAGACTCTCAAGTGTGCCCATACTATGGGCCCCATAGCAGCAGTCGCGCGCCGACATATATACAATTTTTTTTTTTTTTTTTTTTTATATATATATTTTAAATCCCACAAGCTGTCTGGCGACATTTAGCTGGAGTTTACGAACTTATAAAGATGGCTTTAATGGTACAATATCCTGTGATATGTCCATATGTTAAGTTGATCTTATAAAAGATCCTGTGGTGCCCGTCTCTTCAGTCTTGTAAAAGAATTGTTTGGTCCATCTGCCATCAGATTTCTTGCTAATGCATTTGGGTGTTTTTTCATTCTTATGATGTATGTGGCAAGAGAATCCTTTATTTCTTGTTTTACTGTTTTAACACCAAGATCACGATGTAGCTGGTTATTTGTGATGTACCAGGGTGCGTCAGTTATCATTCGTAGTGTCTTAGACTGGAATCGTTGTAGTATTTCAAGATTTTAACTGGAAGCAGTGCCCCACAACTGCAATCCATAGGTCCATATAGGTTTGAGTATACACTTGTAGAGCAGGAGTTTATTTTCAAGAGTAACTCTTGATTTGCGTTGTATAAGCCAATATAACTTTCTTAGCTGCAATCCAAGGGCTTTTCGTTTTGAAAATATATGTTTGGTCCATGTCAGGCGTCTATCCAAATAAACTCCCAAATACCTCACATGATCCGAACGAGGTAATTTAATGTGATTAAGTTGCACTTCAGGGCAGTTTGACCTTCTTAAGGTAAAGTCAACTTGGACTGACTTTAATTCGTTTGCTTTAATTTTCCAGTCTATAAGCCATCTTGATATGTCATCAAGTGCCCTCTGGAGCTTAATTGACGCTTCAGCTGGGTTTTTATCTACAGCTAAAATAGCTGTGTCATCAGCAAATGTTCCTGTGAGAACGTCAGGAGTACTTGGTAAATCACAGGTATATAAAAGATAGAGAGTTGGTCCTAGGACACTTCCCTGAGGAACACCAGCATTTATTTTGTAGAGATCTGTCTGGCTGTCCTCACGTTTTACATAGAAATGTCTATCACTCAGGTATGACTTTATAAATTTATAAAAGTTAATTGGCAATTTATTTATTATTTTATACAGCAGTCCCTCATGCCATACACGGTCAAAGGCCTGAGATATATCCAGAAATGCTGATGTACAATACTGTTTACTTTCAAATGCATAGTTTATTGTTTCCACCACTCTATGCACCTGTTCAACTGTGCCATGGGCCTGTCTGAATCCAAACTGGTGGTCTGGGATAATATTAGCTTTATTAATTGCTGTCATCATACGTTTGAGGACTAGTTTTTCAAGTACCTTTGATGGGATAGGTAAGAGAATAATTGGCCTGTAAGATTTTACGTCTGTAGCGTCCTTCCCTGGTTTTAAGATAAGTTTAATTTCTGCCACCTTCCATTGCATCGGTACAAAGTCCTTCCAAAGTACAGCATTGTAAAGTTGTGTTATGAATTTTATTGCCTTATCTGGAAGTTCCTGGAGTATTTTTGCTGTAATTAGATCATATCCTGGAGCTTTACTTCTGTCTAGATTTTTGATAGCACAGATGACTTCGCTTTTACTAAATTTCCTAATAGGTAAATCCAATTGATAAGTTTCCTGCAGCCTATTTATTACCTCTTTGGTTCTAGAAGATCCCTGGTCGTCATTAGGGATAAAGACGTTTGCTAAATGTTTAGCAAATATTTCGGCCTTTTCAGTGCAACTTCTTGCCCACGTTCCATCGCTTCTCCTAATTGGAGATTGGTGAGTAATTGGTCTTTTAAGTTCTTTGGTAGCTCTCCACAATGAGTATTCAGAAGCTGCCGTAGCATCTAGTCCCTCCAAGTACCTTTCCAATTCACTGTTTTGGTGTAGTTTGAGGACTTTTTTTAATTTAGTGGCCAGTGTGTTTAACTTTGTTTTGTCAACTGGATATTTTGTATGCTGCCACACTTTCCGTGCTTTTCGTTTTTCCTTTATAAGTTCTATGACTGCCTTAGGATATGCATATTTTTCTATTTCTTCTCCTAAGGGATTTGGTGTGGCGTCCCAGGATGCTTGTTGGATTGTAGTATTAAAGTATTCAGTAGCCTGAGTAATATCTTCCTCTGTCTTTAATGGGACTGTAGTGTCAAGCCGAAGATCCACCATTTGTTGAAAGTATGCCCAGTTTGTCCTTTTGTTGTGCAATCTACAGCACTTGGAGGTGAAGGCAGGCCCGGATGCCAATCGAGCTATAATTGGTGAGTGATCCGATGTTAAGTCATAGCACGCGCTGCATTTAAATGATTCCGGTAGAACACCTTTGGTCACAAAGAAGTCAACAATATCTGGTCTCTTATTGATATCAGAAGGCCAGTATGTTGGTTCTCCAGAGGAGGAGACATTTAGTTGCAAAGTATTAACGGCTTTAAGTAGTTCTCGGCCTTTCGATGTGATCAGCCGTGAGCCCCACATGGTGTGTTTGGCATTATAATCTCCCCCTGCCACAAATCTTGTTCCAAGTGTCTGAAAGAATGTATTATAGTCATCATGTTTCATCCTGTGCTTTGGTGGGCTGTACAATGCTGAGACAGTTAAAGGACCTTTTGTGTCATCTATTACTATACTGGCTGCTTGTATTCTGTCAGAACAGAATTCATTTTTGGGATAATGCTTTATTTTATCCTTAATTAGAATGGCAGCACCACCATGGGCTTTACCATCTGGGTGCATAGTGTGGTACAATGTATATCCTGGTATTCTAAAGAAAGTTTTGATTGTAAAATGAGTTTCTGACACTAGCATGATGTCGATTTTGTTTGTTTCCAAAAAGTGTTTAACCTCTAAGAGGTGTTGTGATAAGCCGTTGGCATTCCATAGGGCTATTTTGATTGATTGGAACTCTTTGTCATAACGGTCATTAAGTTTGTAAGTAAGTTTGTCATTGTGCATAATTGTTCAGTGATTTGCCTGAACATTTCCAATAACTGCTTCATGTCATCCGATGTCTCAATGTTAGTAGAGTTTACAGTTGGTGCTTGCTGATTCTTGATGATTTCTGCATAGGTGTTTCTTTTGTATTGTGAGTTGTTAGGTACAGGAGCTGCTTTATTGTCACTGCTTTTTGGCAAGGACATAAATTCTTTGGTTTTGGGTCTCAGAGGAGGATACTTTTTTATTATCAGGTTTTTATACACCATGCAACCTTTATAATTAGCTGGATGATTACCATCGCATAATACGCATTTGACGGAGACAGATCTCTCTTTCTGATGGCACTCTCTTGATATATGATTTCCAGTACATTTTATACATCTTGGTTTTCGGAAGCAATACTTTTTCGTGTGGCCATATTGCTGGCAGTTTGCACATTGAGGTATATTGCGCACAGGTTTTGGTGGTTCAACTGAGATTCTGCAGTTTAAGAGATGCTTGATATCATATATTTGTTTATTGTTAGCTTTTGGAGTAAGTTCAACAACAAACATATGCAGAGGAATTTTAGTTATACTCTGTTTAATATTCCAAATGTTGGTAGCATCATGTCCTAATTCATTTAGGGCAATTTTGATATCTTCTATATCAGTGGATGGATGAATTTTTTTCAATACTACTTTAAATGACCGCTCTTGTTTCAGCTTATATGTATAGAATTCTGTTTCTTTAGCTTCCAACTGCTTGACAGTTTCTCTGTATATATCAGCAGTTTTGGTAATGATTTTAACCTTATTGTGATTTAATATTTTTAATTCATAGCTTCCTGCCATTTGTGAGTCCAAAAGTTGTTTCAGGGGTTTGATGTTTTCTACTCGATCAATAAATATTGGAGGAGGTTTAGGAATTTTTTCAGTGTATTGTTCTGAGTTATTCTCATCCATTGGTAGCTCATCGAACGAATTTGTTATTTGTATTGGTTGGCCTAGCCAATAGTTGTCTATTTTGGTTTGCTTCTGTGCCTTCAAGTTGTGGTTATCAGGGCTATTTCTAGGCCGCTTCCTACCTTGTACCTTTGTCCAATTTGATTCATCAGACTCAGGAGGGCAGTGCTCATTAATGATTTTAGTGTTTGATTCATTATGTGTTCGAGTTACATCACTCAATGATTGCGATCTAGGTCTATTTAAAAATAAAGCATATATACATAGGAAATTCTTTATTGCTATAGTTAAACATAAATATAAACATAGCTGGTGTCTGCAGTACGAAGACCACGAATAATAGGTAAGTGCATATAATACTAAATATGTAATTAAATTAATTTTTAAATTTATCATTAGCATTAAATATATTGTTGCAGATGACGATATTGACGTAAGATGGCAATAAAATTAATAAGGAATTATAACTCGAAGAGAGTGATACCGTCCAACGAAATAAGTGCCGTCAGCAGTATGAACACCACGTGAAAGATGTTTATGTTTGTTAAAAATAATAGTAATGTAATGTTTTTGTAATCTACGTCACATAAAAGTATTTTTGAAGTACAAAAGTATATTACGATCTGTTCTTTAGCTACACACATATCATTGTCTACTTTTTTCCAGTGGTCGATATTAAACATAATAAGAAGAAGATACTATTTTGTATTCAAATTGTTCCTGAAAAAGAAGACACAACATCTGACAGCTACAACATCTCACTGAAGGCTTGTATTTTGATGGTTAGCTTTGGCAGTATTTGATTATCTAGTTAATCTACATACATAGATAATCCTTTATTGCTATAGTTAAACATAAATATGAACGTCTATGGTGTCTGCAGTATGAAGACCAAGAATAACAGGTAAGTGCATGTAACTAATAGTATATTGTAGAAATGTTTCAATTTATCAAAAACAATTCTTTAAATGTATTGATGCAGATGAAGATAATGACATAAGTTGGTAACATGAAGAGAGTGATACATGTAGTAATAATCAGCATCGCGATTCAGCGGGGAAATGCAGCCAGTATTCTTGCCACCATTTCACTCGGACCTAGTTCTCTAAAATTGTCTTTACTAAATAATACAGTGCTCAATTGATTCATATTTTGGAAATAATATGTTTCAAAATTGTTTCCTACACTATTTAAAATCAAATTCTCTTATGATTCTAAAGGGTTTCTTGATCATGAACTTGGCACTACAATTATCTATATTGTAGTGATCAGTTCGATGAGCGAGAAGATAGACACATTTTCACGGCCTTTTTATCTTGCGGTGTTGTTAGAGACACAAGTTACATTATTTAATTTTTGCCAGTTATCCATATTAAACAGAACAAGAAGAAGATATTCTTTTGTATTCAAATGTTCCTGAAAAAGAAGTAACACCATTAGCCACTATTTGATGGTTAGCTATGGCAATATTTGGTTATCTAGTTTATATACATAGAAGTCCATTTATTGCTATAGTTAAACATAAATATAAACATCGCTGGTGTCTGCAGTACGAAGACCACGAATAACAGGTAAGTGCATATAATACTAAATATATAATTAAATTAATGTTTAAATTTATCATTAGCATTAAATATATTGTTGCAGATGACGATAATGACGTAAGATGGCAATAAAATTAATAAGGAATTATAACACGAAGAGAGTGACACCGTCCAACGAAATAAGTGCCGTCAGCAGTATGAACACAACGTAAAAGATGTTAATGTTTGTTAAAAATAATAGTAATGTAATGTTTTTGTAATCTACGTCACATAAAAGTATTTTTGAAGTACAAAAGTATATTACGATCTGTTCTTTAGCTACACACATATCATTGTCTACTTTTTTCCAGTGGTCGATATTAAACAGAATGAGAAGAAGATACTATTTTGCATTTGAAAAGTTCCTGAAAAAGAAGTTACACCATTTTCCAGTTACAACATCTCACTGGAGACTTTTAATTGATGGTTAACTATGGCAATATTTGGTTATCTAGTTTATATACATAGAAGTCCATTTATTGTTGTAGTTAAACATAAATATAAACATCGATGGTATCTGCAATACGAAGACCACGAATAACAGGTAAGTGCATATAATACTAAATATATAATTATAAGAATGTTTGAATATATCATTAGCAATTATTAAATATATTGTTGCAGATGACGATAATGACGTAAGATGGCAATAAATTTAATAAGAAATGATAGCATGAAGAGAGTGACACCATCCAACCAAATACATTTCGTCAGCAATATGAACACCACATGAAAGATGTTTAAGCTTGTTAAAAATAATAGTAATGTAATGTTTTTGTAATCTACGTCACATAAAATTATTTTAGAAGTACAAAAGTATATTACGATCTGTTCGTTTTCCACAAACATATCATAGTCTATTTTTTTCCAGTTGTCAATATTAAACAGAAGGAGAAGAAGTTACTCTTTTGTATTTGAATAATTCCTGAAAATTAATTACACCATCTGCCGGTTACAACATCTCACTGGAGACTTTTATTTGATGGTTAACTATGGCAATATTTGGTTATCTAGATTATATACATAGAAGTCCATTTATTGTTGTAGTTAAACATAAATATAAACATCGATGATGTCTGCAGTACGAAGACTACGAATAACAGGTAAGTGCATATAATAATAAATATATAATATAAGAATGTTTCAATTTATCATTAGCAATTATTAAATATATTGTTGCAGAAAATGATGATGACGTAAGATGGCAATATAATAAATAAATAAAATTAATAAATAATAAATATATAAAATTATTTTAGAAGTAGGTACAAAAATATATTACGATCTGTTCATTTTCCACGCACATATCATTGTCTACTTTTTCCAGTTGTCAATATTAAACAGAAGGAGAAGAAGTTACTCTTTTGCATTTGAAAAGTTCATGAAAAAGAAGTTACACCATCTGCCAGTTACAACATCTCACTGGAGACTTTTATTTGATGGTTAACTATGGCAATATTTGGTTATCTAGTTTATTTACATAGAAGTCCATTTATTGTTGTAGTTAAACATAAATATAAACATCGATGGTGTCTGCAGTACGAAGACCACGAATAACAGGTAAGTGCATATAATACTAAATATATAATATAAGAATGTTTGAATTTATCATTAGCAATTATTAAATATATTGTTGCAGATGACGATAATGACGTAAGATGGCTATATAATAAAAAACCATTCAGCGAGGTAACGCAGCCAGTGTTTTAGGAACCATGCCACAGGGAGGGGTTCTGGAAGAGGTATTCTTTTTGTAATTTGTATATATAGTTTTTAAATATATTATTGTACATTTTAGTTATTTTCATTTGTTCATGGAGAACAGTTTTTTAATCAGTGTAAAGTGAAAAGTAAAAAAAAATAAAAAAAAATAAAATATATAAAATTATTTTTGAAGTACAAAAGTATATTACGATCTGTTCGTTTTCCACACACATATCATTGTCTACTTTTTTCCAGTTGTCAATATTAAACAGAAGGAGAAGAAGTTACTCTTTTGCATTTGAAAAGTTCCTGAAAAAGAAGTTACACCATCTGCCAGTTACAACATCTCACTGGAGACTTTTATTTGATGGTTAGCTATGGCAATATTTGGTTATCTAGTTTATATACATAGAAGTCCATTTATTGCTATAGTTAAACATAAATATAAACATCGATTGTGTCTGCAGTACGAAGACCACGAATAACAGGTAAGTGCATATAATACTAATAGTATAACTGTAGGATTGTTTGAATTTATAATAATAATAAGGGCGCAGGGCAAATCACCACCTGCCAATTTTACGTTTCATGAGATGAATGATACCGGCAGGTGACTATAGTCTCAACCAATAAACTGTCTTAAATACTCAAAGAATAAACTAGATAAACCGATCCAATTTCACCCCAAAATAATAGCCCAATTTTAATTTAATTTTATGTTTGCAATAGTCTAGGCTACTGACGGGGCCTTTGATGCATTGAGAGATAGGTCCCGATGGGTGCCATAAAACTTTAGATAGACTAAACGCTCCAAAGTGCCTCTACGTGTTGGATCTATGTCCCCATGCAATCCTTACAAATGACCGGGCATTATGCCCGTGAACTTGAGAGTTACATAATAATAATAATAAAGCTGTATTTATGCCATACATGTATAAAAACATTTTGAATGATTACAATATAAAATCAAACAATTCTCAAAAAACACAAATATAAATAACATAAAATATACATATTAATTAATAAATTTGATATATCTTCTTTTAATTAATTTCATTTATTGGATACTAGACTTTCCGCCCCCGGCTCCACCCGTGGATCTATTAGAACAATATAAAATATAGCCTATGTCACTCAGGGATATCGTAGCTTTGTATTAGTAAAATAATTTTTAGGATCGGTTTAGTAGTTTTTTAAACTTTTTATTACAAACAAATAAACAAAAAACAAATTTTACCTCTTTAAAATATTAGTAGGTATAGATTAGTATAGATTAGCTATTTTAATTATTATATGGACCCCTCTAGTGTATAAGCCTCCTCCAAAGAGTGCCAGATTTGTTCCATCTCCCGTCGGTACATCTTGATATATGTCCAGCCCATTTCCACTTCAATCCTTGTGCAAACAATACGGCGTCAGTTACTTTCGTTTTGTTGCGTATGTCAGCGATCCCCACTCTATCTCTCAGGCTGATGCCCACTCTCCATTGTTCTCTGAGTCGATTGATATTTTGCTTTAGATTTTGTGTCAAATAACCAGGTCTGACATTCTTTAGGTGAGTCATTGCGGAATATATCACAATAATAAACATTGTTTTTTAAATATTTATTAGTGAGGCCAAAACTTTTTGCACGAAATTGCTATCCTTCTGTATATTTCTTCCACATTGCTTTTTGTCTTGAATGATATTTGTTTACCTGGATACATAGTACATACTCAAGTGGGTTAATGTTTATTAGATTCAGTCATGACTTTAGTTTTATTGAGGTTCATCTCCAACCCAACATACCCACTACTAACTATACTTGCTTGATGTCTTGTAGTTCGTTTATCGTTAGGTAGTAATTAAATGTATTGTTGCAGAATCAGATGAAGATAATGATATAGAATTGAATTAAGATGATAACATGAAGAGAGTGTAACCGATTCAGCGGGGAAATACAGCCAGTATTCTTGCCACTATTCCACGCGGACCTGGTTTATTCGTTATTTTTAATGTTTAGAATTAATTTAAAATTTTTATATTGTTGTGTATAAATAATTGTAATAAAATTTAGTTAAAAAAGTAGTATAAACTTAATAATAAAATTGGTTAAACATGTAATAAGTTTTTGTAATATAACCTATATAAAACTTTTCTTGACATACAAACAGTATGGGGATAATTCTTCAATGCTAATCGTAAACTCCCGAGTATAATTTTCTTGCGATGGCGACAATAATGACAATGAAATATAAGTTGTCTTATATGCTTCATATTATAAAATTGACACTGTTGTCATCATCGGAACGAAACTAAATTCAGGATTTTAAGATTGAAATTGAATTCAAGAGTAATTAGTTACATGTACTTTGGCCTGTTATATACTAGGTACCTTTAATAAAATATTTCGTATTACTTAATGTCTTAATATTAGTATTAATTAATGTCTGAATTCGACAATAACATTATTTATTTAATTAAATTTATTTAACTACTTGTTATTATAATATTATATGTTATGATTGTTTTAAAGCTATAATTTTCCAGGAACTTTATTACGAAGCGGATATTCCTAAAAATTTCGACAGTCTTACACAATTTTGGGATTTATTATTTTAATTTTAATTAAACTAATAATGGATATTTCTAAGTTGTTTTATTCGGATTTCTTATGGATTTCTGATGTAAATAATATAACATAGGTGTCAGAAGTGAGATTACTTCACGTTTATCAAGATTAAGACAGAAGAACTTGGAAGATAAAATCTCAAACGAAGAAAACTAATTTTGACGGTTAATGAACATTACAAGAAGAAAGAAAAATATGTACTTTTTATTACATGATCACATACTAAATTTTTTGTATAATTTTTCAGATTTATCGCGATTCTTTGACTGTTCGTTAGAAAGCCAACAAACCAATAACTATATGGAAGACATATCTTACCCACCTTATTTCTGGATATGTTATGAAGGACATATACATCTATCAAATTAATTTTGTAAGTTAATCTTATGTTTTAATGTAACTTAAAAACTAACATTAGTTTCTTGATTGCTCCTAAAGTAATAAGTAATAACTGTATGTTCGAGATCAATTTATGTGGCAAATATTGTTATTTTTATGACCTTTGACCGAGCTTTGACCGTGGATATTTTAAAAATATAACTTAACAATTTATTCCGAAGGATTTACGTAATAAAAAATATATCATCCAGCCTGTGCAAATAAATCACGTCGATCCCTTCCTCTGTTTTAATTTGAAATAAAGACAAACAAACAAACACACTTTCGTATTAATAACTACTTTTCCGCCCTCGGCTTTGCCCGTGGATATTTTCAAACAAAATAAAATATAGCATATATTACTCAGGACTATCGAAGCTTTCAAATCCTGAAATATTTTTTTAAATCGGTTTCTGTAGTATAAGAGATTAACCCTGAATTAAAACTTACATACTTTTCCTCGTCCCTTGTAAGATAATAAACAAATTTATTTAGATAGGTATAGGCCTAACACCATATCGGTTAAAACATCTAATCGGTTATAAATATAATATTGCAATCAAAACTATAATGAAACTGTTGCACAATATACAGACCCAAAAAACCTCTACTTTGCTACAAGTAAATAAAGTTTGTGGTCGTCTCAACTGTCGCTGCGATACCTATACCAACTATTTCTAAGCAAAAATTACATCTATCCATATATGTATCAATAACTCATCAAAATATTTGTAATTACAGATCAATAACGCTGTCGCCGCTCCACTCGAGGCCTATAGCGGAAGAGGGCTGCCTTAGTTTATATACTTAATTTATACTACATACTAACATATTTTTTTATTGCACATATTTGACGAGTCGTTCAAGCTTGCTTGATACTTTTTTCTAGCAAGGAATCACACAACGGGATTTAACCACGTGAGGCTTGATCGTTTCTGGGCACTTTACTGTGCACGCACATCTTCACAGCCTTTATATGGCCTTATGATATGGCCAGAGACACAAGTTACAGCGTCCACTTTTAGCCAGTTGTCCATATAAAACGGCGAATGCCGCTCGACTTGCCCTCTGAAGGAATAGAAAAACGACTGCTCACTTACTCGTAGAAAATAAAAACAACAATTTGATTAATTTTGGTATAGAAACATAATTTTGATAATATTTACATATTTACATAATAATTAAGTATTTATGTCGTTTAGAACAAGTGTTTATATTATTTTATTTATGAATTTGAATTTTGTTATTGAGCTTGCTACGTTAATTACTTTGTTTATTTTATTGATATGTACTGTATCACAGCATTAAATTCCATTGTCACGTGGACATTTTCCAATAATTTAAGTTATTGCACATGTAATAAGTTAAGTTGTTCTCATAATATTACTAAATACGTATTCATAAGAACTAAAATCAAAGAAAAAACAATTATTTTTTAAATGAAAGTATAAAATTTGCTTATAACTACAGATGTGATAAAATTCATTAAAAAATGACTAATCCATACAAACTGTACACCTCGTTTGCTCTGAAAATTTTAAAAATACATGTTTCATAATATATGTTTAATTTTGAACTTTATACTATTCGAGTTTATACTTACCAAGTTTCAAGTTGATATTATAATATTTTGAGATCTTTAATACAGAACTAACAATCCTAATAGGTTAATAGATTTAAATATGTGTTTTGATATCTGTGGAGTTTCTTGCCACTTCTTCTCCACAGATGATATTTCCGAAGTGGTGGTAGTTTTGATTTTTTCCAACAATAATAATTAAGTATAATAAATAAATAAAAAGCTGCTCACCTTTTTTATTTTATGTACCTTGTGATGACGAACCTTTTGACATCTACATAGTATATATACAGTAGGGAGGACTCCGGTCGTAACCACGTTATACTTAATTGATGTGAGTTGTAGTAAAAAAACTCAGATGGTTTCATTGTTCTCTAAAGAAGGCCACACATTGGTCCGGTATCGCACCGAAAATTTCCCATTCCGGCTGCCATCCGATCTAGGCGGACCATTTGTTACAAGAATTGGACGAGTCTGTGGTCGATTTCGGTGGACCGTACGGCGGCGGTGATTGGACGAATGGGTGGGCACCTTAAGGTCAGACGGTGCCTTTTGAATGTATACTTCTTTTTTTTCTGTCTTTACGGGTTGCCTTACAGCTCCCGAAACCGTGTTACGGTCTCAGGGTACACGTAGCGGAAGATCAAATCTCCCTCCTTTAGCCGATGGTATTTGTGAGGCTATACCTAACGAGTGGTCAGTTCTGTTAAGGTATATTTAGATGGAAAAGCCTCTAAGTGTGGTTTGTCGGATTATGTAGGTACATAAGTTTTATATTAGATAACAATATAAAAACCTTATGATTAATCTAAACTAGGGAATGCAATCCCGCAAGATAATTTCAATCCAGGTTTTTGCGGGATCCAGCAGGGTGGACTTAGACCTCTGAAATCAATCGTAAATAATCGTAAAAAAGACCTAATACACCTCGTTTTCATGGTTTTCATTTTAACCCAAATTAAACAAGCTTTTTGGTAAATTTCAAATGGTTTATTAATACTTACATAAAAATTAATATTTAAATTGACATAAATACTTACACACCACAAACACGTAAAGGCACATGGCACATACCTTAAATTCTCGTAAACATCTCTGTAATCCCGCCAGTCCAGCGGGATCCCGCAAATTTATCGACCGAGATTAGTCCCGCAACATCTAAACATTATAAAGTACTTACAATTATGTTATTCACTATACCTGTAGTGATGTGTGTCACATCTATATATATAAAAGAAAGTCAGTTAGTTACACCATTTATAACTCAAGAATGGCTGTACCGATTTGGCTGAAAATTGGTGGGGAGGTGGCTTAGAGCCAGGAGACGGACATAGCGGTAGTGGTAGGGGTTGGAGTAGGGGTAGGGGTAGTGGTAATGGTTGGAGTAGGGGTAGGGGTAGTGGTAGTGGTAGTGGTAGTGGTAGTGGTAGTGGTAGTGGTAGTGGTATTGGTAGTTGTTTTCCACGGACGAAGGAAAGTAAATAGCAGGCAAGCCAAAGTTTGGGCAGGACAACGTCTGCCGGGCCCGCTAGTAGAACATACAAATTCCATAAAAAAATATTAAATAAAACATGCACAAAAAGTGACAAACAAGGTTTAGAATGTTAAATTAAAGGTATCTCAGAGAGGATAAAGGAAAGTTACAACATAATACTTTTATTGCAGAAATGAAAAAAAAACCATAGGTATTTTGGATGTTGGTTTGTCCCGTCTGCGATACCTAGTACCTTTTAATTATAACATTTTAGATTATATTCTATCCCTCGCCCAGTCCCATCTTCCATTTACTTCCTCTAAGGCAGGATCAGCAGCAGCCATAGCAGAAAACGCAAAGCGGCTCAGATAAGGCTGGGTTACCCCAAATTCACCGTTTTTTGAACCAATTTTTAATAGGCAAATGTCGATTGTTTTGAAATAAAAAAAATATGTGATATAGTTCAACATATGCTCTATATATTTGTACAGTTAAAAACATGAAACTTTTAATATCGCTCGATCATAAAAAAAATGGAAAACAGGTCTAAACTTCGTTTGTTTTTCCAGTTTTATTCCAAATCTAACAAAGATTATGTCAAAATTTTTATATATATATTATCGTTTTACTGATTAAGATCGTATTGTACAGTTATATTTTTGTAAATAAATAGGTTTTTTTAAACAATGACTAAAAGCGTAATATATATAGGAAACGCTCCGCGCGCGTCTTGCCAGAAGCCTGCCGGGCGTTGTCGAGGTCGGACCTGTGTCGCTTTTGCCGCTCCCCGCACTTGGCTACTGTATTGCAACCGGTTTATTATTTTTTGACAAAAACATGGGAAATTAAATAAAAAGAAAAATATATTACATAATTTGAATTGTCGTAAGACCAAGTAAACAATCATGTATTTTTTTCATAATTTATAATGTTCTCTTATCTATAACGTCACAGTATAGACATTATCACATTACAGTAGAGAAACTATTCATATACCTAGATTATGTTAATAACTATTTATAACTTTTGAATGTAATTATTTTAGTGCATCAAAGCATCGATCAAACAATGGAACCTATGAACTTGTTCCATGTATCGATGAAGAGTAAGTGTAATGCTACATGTAATCAAAATTAGTCTAAAAATTTTTAAAACAAACTAAGAAATAATGAAACTACATGATCACAGTTTTTTTTTCTTAAGGGCCTTTAAGAGTAAATCGTACTTTTGGATCAAAAACTGTACTATTTGAACAGTATAATTTCCGTGAAGCACTTGAAGAAATTCCCTGTTATTTAGCCACTTTATAGATAATATTGTTATCTAAAAAATTAAGAAAACTTTTAAATTAATAAAGAATTTTTGAATTATAACAAGATAATTGAGACGGCTTTTCTCAATTTCGCTTTCATCATCAAGTTTCAAACTTATAATATCTGAAATCACTTGCCGATCTCACAATAATAAAATATTAGACTATAAATATTCTCAGGAAAATAGTTATCAATAAATATATTAATATTTTGCTTCTTATCTTCAGAAATTAAAAAAACACAATGATATTAATAAAAAAAAGTAAAAATTATAGCCCATAAAATTGTTATTTTCTCTATAAATCACACTTCATTTTAAATGATAATTATTTATTGTAATAGAACAACATTGTAATTTTGTAATATTTTTTAAATATAATATAATAAATAAAAAATTGATTAGTCCAGTCCGACTATAATGATAGAAAATACATTATTTACGCACACAAACACATGCAGTCCATGCAGGTGGACATAAAAAAAAACTCACAAACTGTAGTCTTTAACCTTGAATGTGGTGGGTTTTCAGGAAGTAAACATTTAATATAAAATTTAACCAACTTAGGGTTTTCCAGAAATTATCATCTCTTTCAATCTGTTTTGTTGATAGAGGTTCTTTTGCTCCTGCCCAGATTTCAAGAAGACACACTTGCCTCTCAGTAACGTGAAGTTGCTCTTGTTTTTACTCTTTTTATTTACTGTACATACTGGTGTTCGTGTTTCTATTATATTTAATTATTTGTATTTTGTTTTCTACAAGCGTATCATCGCCTACTAATCCGTCAGGAGTTGCTCCAATATATGAATAAGTTTTGTCTATGAACAATCCACAAGACTCAACATTTACGTTTTCTTGCCCTTGTATTTGGTAATATCAATTACTTTTTTTATTTAGTGTTTCTATAAGAAATCAATAAAAACTTATTGTTTATCGCTATCCATTACTTTTATTTTATACCTGTTTAGATCCCAAAACCCCACCATTTAAAAGTAAACAATCAACTTTGCCTTTTAAAAATTTAATAGGAAAAAGTTACATAACGGCATAGTTTATTTACAAAACTTTATCTTTAAATGAATATAAGTACATATATATCAAGTTTTCCTACTGCATATTTTTTACTGTGACGCGCGACGCCACGAATCTAGCGGCTCGGGGTAATGTGAGTTCAAACGCGCTGCGCAAGCGCGATGTTATTTACGCAAGGGTTGAGAGAGCGCTAAATGCCTACCGCGGTCGGATAACAGGCCCATAATATGTCGGCCTCAGCGACGGCTACATATTTGCGCCACTTGGTTTTGAAACACTTGGGCCTTGTGGACCAAGCGCTCATTCAATTTGTAAAGAAGTTTCAAAACGCCTAATCAAATCTACAAATGACCAGAAGGCTGGTACCTACGTACTTCGCACAACGCATAAGCCTTGCAATTCAACGAGGAAACGCAGCCAGCCTTCTGGGTACACTTCCAATGTCTGGGGACCTGGGACAATTTTTTTATTTATAAATTTAGTTTTAGATTTTATAAATTTTATAATTTCTTTTTTTATGTAAGTAATTATTAAATAAAATTCTTAATAATATTCTATCTATAACTTGTTTTTTACTTTTCAGTTATTTGAGCAGTCAGGTTTTTTGTTTTATTATATTTTTATAGTTCCGAACATCTCCCAAGAAAAAACAGAATTATAGGATCATTCATGTGTCTGTTTCCGTCTGTCACAGCCTATTATCTCCGAAAATTTGAAACTTGGTATATATTTATAGAGTTTGATGGCCCAATCACGGACGTATAGCGTAAATAATTTAATTTTGGAGGAAAAATTAAAACGTAAAAATAATTATTTTATCAAGTTTCAGGATTCAATTTAGGAGCTGAACATTAGAAGAAGTAAATCAAGTGGCTGAAAAAGTTAGCCCCCGCGAGTATCCAATCAATATGTAGAAAAGAATTGTGTACAATAAAATTATCTACAGATAGGTATTTACTAAATGTATCTATATATCATCACGCCTTTTATCCCAAGATGGCTAGGCAGAGACAATCGAATGTTATTTGCTACGATCCTGACTTCTTTTATTCATAATACTTTTCATACATGCAATGACCCGTTTATTGAAAATGGATAGGTACTTATAGGCTGAATCATAATAATATCATGCTACGACCCAAAGGAACCATAACCTCAACGATCAGAAATGATGACCACGATCCGACTTCGCACGGGTCATCGGTTTAAAACTTAGTTTAATAAAATTGTAGACTTTCCGTAAAAGAAGTACTGGAAGACGAAAGAAATAAGTAGGTAATAAGTAGAACGTAAAAATTTAGGGCCATATTCATAAACACATTTTAGAAGCGTTTTAGTAAAAATATGTTTTGTCCCTCTCTAAGAAACCTGTCTTTACTAATAATAGAAAGAAACAAAACACATTTTAACAAAAACGTTGCTAAAATACGTTTATGAATAATGGCCTTAATTTTTAATTTTTGTCTGTTTGTCGGTTTCGCGACGCAACAACCACTCATTGTATTCCTTATCTAATTAGGTACTGTAAAATATGAAGTTTTATTCTGAGTAGGTACCATTTAGTGTTTATTTCATTAAAATCGATCAAAAAATAACGTGTGTGAAGTTAGCCCCGCACTTTTCGAAATCGGTATTTTCGTTAATTGTGCGGCATTGTGCTGCGTTTGTGCCGTACTGTGCTGCAAAAATCAGCTCAATATCTCAAACCGTTTTCGAAAAAAAAAATAAAAACCAAAAAATTACCAGCCCCGCACTTTGCGAAATTTGAATTTTCTTTAATTGTGCTGTATTGTGCTGTGTTTGTGCCGTATTGTGCCGCAAAAATCAGCTCAATATCTCAAACCGTTTTTGAAAAAAAAAATAAAAACAAAAATTCACCAGCCCCGCACTTTCGTCCAAATAAACCCAATTTTTTTTCAAAGATTGAGGCCAATTCGTGCCGCGTTGTGCCGTTAATAGAAATTCGATATCTCCCTCCGCTTAGCAGAAAAAAAAAATGAATCTCAAATACAAAATAACAAATTACTTTTTTTACAACGCATTTATCGTACTTCCGCAAATTGTGCTAAGTTATGCTAACAGTGTAGAACAAGGAAACAGTAGGGGTGTATCGAAAAATGCAGGTGCTGCAAAAATAATGGCAAAATGTGGTGGGGGGTAAATAAAAAAAATCACATATTCGAATTTTTCAAACTTGTGCCGGATTGTGCTAGACGAGTACAACAACTTTTCCAAATAACAAAATGTCTTCAAATGTCAGGTTTTTGCAGCAAAGTCATTTAAAAAAAGCAGATTTTAGGAATTTCAATTTTCAGACCTCTGTACCTTTTGAACCGTTGCAGGTAATTGAATAATGAGACTTGTGCTGAGTTGTGCTAGTCGTGTACAACAAGTTAACAGTGAGAAGTGTATCGAAAAATGCAGGGGTTGCAAAAATTTTGGCAAAAAGCGGTGGGGGTAAATAAAAAATTCACATTTTTAAATTTTCCAAACTTGTGCCGGATTGTGCTAGACGAGTACAACAACTTTTCCAAATAACAAAATGTCTTCAAATGTCAGGTTTTTGCAGCAAAGTCATTTAAAAAAAGCAGATTTTAGGAATTCCAATTTTCAGACCTCTGTACCTTTTGAACCGTTGCAGATAATTGAATTATGAGACTTGTGCCGAGTTGTGCTAGTCGTGTACAACAAGTTACCAGTGAGAAGTGTATCGAAAAATGCAGGGGTTGCAAAAATTTTGCCAAAAAGTGGTGGGAGTAAATAAAAAAAATCACATATTCGAATTTTTCAAACTTGTGCCGGATTGTGCTAGACGAGTACAACAACTTTTCCAAATAACAAAATGTCTTCAAATGTCAGGTTTTTGCAGCAAAGTCATTTAAAAAAATCAGATTTTAGGAATTTCAATTTTCAGACCTCTATACCTTTTGAACCGTTGCAGATAATTGAATTATGAGACTTGTGCCGAGTTGTGCTAGTCGTGTACAACAAGTTACCAGTGAGAAGTGTATCGAAAAATGCAGGGGTTGCAAAAATTTTGCCAAAAAGTGGTGGGGGGTGAAAATTGAAATCCCATATTTGGAAAAGTTGTTGTACTCGTCTAGTACAATCCGGCACAAGTTTGAAAAATTCGAATATGAGATTTTTTTTATTTACCCCCACCATTTTTTGGCAAAATTTTTGCAACCCCTGCATTTTTCGATACACTTCTCACTGGTAACTTGTTGTACACGACTAGCACAACTCGGCACAAGTCTCATAATTCAATTATCTGCAACGGTTCCAAAGGTATAGAGGTCTGAAAATTGAAATTCCTAAAATCTGATTTTTTTAAATGACTTTGCTGCAAAAACCTGACATTTGAAGACATTTTGTTATTTGGAAAAGTTGTTGTACTCGTCTAGCACAATCCGCCACAAGTTTAAAAAATTTAAAAATGTGTTTTTTTTATTTACCCCCACCACTTTTTGCCAAAATTTTTGCAACCCCTGCATGTTTCGATACACTTCTCACTGTTAACTTGTTGTACACGACTAGCACAACTCAGCACAAGTCTCATAATTTAATTACCTGCAACGGTTCAAAAGGTACAGAGGTCTGAAAATTGAAATTCCTTAAATCTGCTTTTTTAAATGATTTTGCTGTAAAAACCTAACTTTTGAGGACATTTGTCATTTGGAAAAGTTATTGTACTCGTCTAGCACAATCCGGCACAAGTTTGAAAAATTCGAATATGTGATTTTTTTTATTTACTCCCACCACTTTTTGGCAAAATTTTTGCAACCCCTGCATTTTTCGATACACTTCTCACTGTTAACTTGTTGTACACGACTAGCACAACTCGGCACAAGTCTCATAATTCAATTACCTGCAACGGTTTAAAAGGTACAGAGGTCTGAAAATTGAAATTCCTAAAATCTGCTTTTTTTAAATGATTTTGCTGTAAAAACCTAACTTTTGAGGACATTTTGTCATTTGGAAAAGTTATTGTACTCTTTTAGCACAATCCGGCACAAGTTTGAAAAATTCGAATATGTGATTTTTTTTATTTACCCCCCACCACATTTTGCCATTATTTTTGCAGCACCTGCATTTTTCGATACACCCCTACTGTTTCCTTGTTCTACACTGTTAGCATAACTTAGCACAATTTGCGGAAGTACGATAAATGCGTTGTAAAAAAAGTAATTTGTTATTTTGTATTTGAGATTCATATTTTTTTTTCTGCTAATCGGAGGGAGATATCGAATTTCTATTAACGGCACAACGCGGCACAAATTGGCCTCAATCTTTGAAAAAAAATTGGGTTTATTTGGACGAAAGTGCGGGGCTGGTAAATTTTTGTTTTTATTTTTTTTTTCAAAAACGGTTTGAGATATTGAGCTGATTTTTGCGGCACAATACGGCACAAACACAGCACAATACAGCACAATTAAAGAAAATTCAAATTTCGCAAAGTGCGGGGCTGGTAATTTTTTGGTTTTTATTTTTTTTTTCGAAAACGGTTTGAGATATTGAGCTGATTTTTGCAGCACAGTACGGCACAAACGCAGCACAATGCCGCACAATTAACGAAAATACCGATTTCGAAAAGTGCGGGGCTAAATTCACACACGTCAAAAAATATTCAATTTTTAAGTTTAGTTATAAATATGAGTCGAGCGGGGCTCACTCTGAGGCTTAGGCAAAGACATTTAATTATAGGTAGGTAATATAAATTTAATCTCTTTTGGCTTAGTTTGATATCCAAAGAAATTGTAGTCCAGTGCGCACTATAATAGCTTATCATAGTGGCGCCCTCGTGTGACTAAAACCAGAAACAGTCGACAGACCAAAAATATTGACTTTTATTCGGTCTGCTACTCGTCGGTAGATGTCGCTAGTCGGTATTGTTTTAATGCAATATCGATTTAAAACAATTTGATTGTAATTGATCGAGTTGATCGCTTATTTCAAAGACATTGAAGTCGAGCGGGGCTCATTCTTAGCTTTATCTATCCATAGTGGTATCCTTATCTGACAAAAACCAGAAACAGTTCACATTACAAAATAGTGACTTTTATTCGGTCTGCTGCTCGTCGGTAGATGTCGCTAGTTGGTATAAAAACAAATACCTATACAACCGCGGACATTTTTATACATCATTTTTATTGTACTATATTTGACGGATTAGACAACATACACCACGAATGCGCGCTGGCCCTAAAGTAGATGTCGCCAGTTGGTATAAAAACTTATTACATACCTACTTAGTATACTACCGCTGACATTTTTAAACATCATTTTATTGTACTATCTTTGAAGGATATGACAGCATACACCACGAAAGCACGCTGGTCCCAACTTCCCCCCCCCCCAAATTAATTCACAGTTCCTAACCGTAAATGTTTTAAATGTTTAATACCTACTCGTAAATATTCCTCGTGAACTATGAAGTACTGAAATAAGTTGCTGAAAACCCTACATACGTGAAAACCGCAATTAAATCCGTTCAATAGTTTTTGCGTGAAGCGGGCACAGGCAGACGCGACGGGTGACTTTGTTATATAATATAGCGGACCCGGCAGACGTTACGGGTGACTTTGTTATATAATATAGCGGACCCGGCAGACGTTGGCTTGCCTGCACTACCCTTACCCCTACCCCTACCCCCTACCACTACCACTAACTTTAGATATTGTTCATAGATCATGTCCTGCCCAAACGTTGGCTTGCCTGCCCATACCTCTAGAAATAAGGGATGGGGCGTGGCGACGACCTCGCGACTTTTTTCTAATACCTACTTACATTTTTAAACTCGTGATATCTTTCGAATGGAATGTCCGAATTGAATAATTCAAAAAGTTATATAAAGGTATTGAAGCAGTCGTGAATATGAAGTAATTTATTTTGATAATAATTAATACCAAGGTACAAATAAAGAGCCTTTTCTAGCGGTGGCATTTCAATTATTTTTTTAAAATAAAAGAACACTTATTGTGACATAACTATAATAGTTATACATATGCTGTCGCCACACTTTTTGTAGATAATGATGTGTTCTGCAAAGTCGTAGTACATTATTTTGTTGCATCATCACTTTCATCATCATCATCAATACTTTTCGCAGCGCACGCTATGTAAGGATTTCTTTAGGTAATTTTTTACACCTCGGGTTACATTATTGGAGTTTTAGTAAGAATCCTTAATTTTTTTGAAAATATAATATAGCCTTTGTCACCCGGGGATAGTGTAGCTTTCCAACGGTGAAAGAATTTTTCAAATTGGTTTAGTAGTTTCGGAGTCTATTCAATGCAAACAAACAAACAAACAATCATACTTTTCCTTTTTATTATATTAGTATAGATCAGTGTTTCTCAAAGTGGGCGATAACGCCCCCCTTGTGGGCGCTGGAGGCCTAGAGGGGGGCGGTAAGGGGCCCAGAAAAACTAATATAGCACACTATAATTAAATTAAAGTAATGAATTTCATTGTGATTTTTAAAATGTGGTAAAGTAAAAAAAATTGGGGGCGCTGAAAAATAATTGATTTTCAAAGTGGGTGGTAGACAAAATAAGTTTGAGAACCTCTGGTATAGATGTAGGTATAGGCACAAATTTTATTGAATATCAGTTTTGTGTAGGCATTACAGTACCGACCATTCGGCCACTTTTATAGTCGGCGACTAGTAGGTCATTTTGGGACCGATTAGTCGTTAGTCAGCCAAATCCATTTCCAGTGTGCCCTTCTTTATATATATAATATATGTGTTTTGATGTATTTTTTGTGTTTGAGTGGGTCCCTGGACGGTTAAGATTCACAATTGGACCCGGAAGGTGGCGCTGCAGTCGGGTTCTAGGAATTCCGAAAATAGCCACAGGTGCAAAGCTAGTATAGATAATCTATATTATTCTTACACTGTTACATCACTTACATCCACATCATGAAGATAGAGCTGTAAGTATAAGGATTGCCAAATGACACCTTGTTATTCGTTGCGCAGTATAAAAATAAATAGATTTTTGTACTGCGCACCGAATGGCAAAAGGTCAACTTATTTTGTGAGCGTTAAGGTGGCCACACATTCGTCCAATTCGCCTACATCACCCGGCGACCGGAATGGGAAACTGGTGAAATGGGTACGATGCCGGACCAATCTGTGGCCTACTTTATACGCTAAAGGTTTACCGCACACCTACCGCGCCAATTTCCATACAAACGGAGAAAACGTTTTACTACCCCCCCCCCCCTTCCCCAGCGGTGTTAAGCAAATTATTTGAAAGTAGATGTGAAACATCAAAATTAGTATATTATAATTGAAGAAATACACGACCAGACGCGTAGGCCAAAACCAAGCGTCTCCGAAGTGTGAGACGCTTGGTCTTGCCTCATGCCAACGCGTTATCCCAGCGTATGCCAAAACCAAGCGTCTCCGAAGTGTGAGACTCTTTGTTTTGCCTCATGACAACGCGTTATCCCCTCTTCCTCTACAGCGGTAGGCGCAGACGGCGTAGGTCAAAATCAAGCGTCTTCTAAATTTTGAGACGTCTTGGTTTTACCCTAGTTATTGTTTCACATCAATAAACTGACCAATAGATGTCGTTATTATGACATGATAAAAATATATAAGACATAAAATTATGAGATATTTTCGTTTCGATATCTGTTTTTGCCGCCCCCTTGAAAATGCCGCCCTTGTGCGGTGCACGCCCTGCACGCCCGTACGCGGCGGGCCTGCTACCACTAAATATTATCTAATATCAACAAAATTTCAGTATGTTATTGACATAGTGAGACTAGTTTAAATTGTTTCAAAATTCATAATAGCTCATAAGTTAGACACCCCTAATCACCAATTTTGAAAAAAGTGCGGACTTAGTTTTTCTCTGTGTCATTAACATACTAAATATTCGTTGATATTTGGTTATATTTAGGGGTAGTTTTTTTTTATAGAGAAGACGACACGTGACCTTGGCACCGCCTGATTATTAAGCATAGGTGGCTGGTCCATGAATGCGCGCGACTGGCAGATCGTAATACAATCGGCCAGTCGCGCCCATTAGAGATGCTTTTTCACGCTTCGCTTGAAGGACCCCAGATTGTAGAAAGGAGGAAAGACCGACGCCGGAAGTTCATTCCACTTTTTGGCTGTACGACACAGGAACGAGTCACTGAATTTTTTCGTTCGTATGCAGAACGTGTCGACGGTGTGAGGATGAAAACTGTATCTTGTGCGAGCAGTGCGGGTGCGTAAAGGGGATGGAGGGACGACGCCATGGAGTTCTTCTGAACACTCCCCATACTACAGTACGATTTCTCCGTTTGTATGGAAACGGGCGCCAACAAACGGTACAATCAAACAAATATGTCATTTTTAAGTAACTTTAGTGTGGGTTTGTATATGGTGAAATAAAACAAACAATCACACGAACATAATACTTTAATTAAAACAATAGTCATTTAGTAAAATCATTTAACCAAGCAAAACAAGGTGTAAACGTTGGTTTAGAAAATTCTCTTGTCTAGAGACTCTTCAACATGCATTTTATCGCATCTGTTTTTATTTTTTGATTGATTCAACTTCTTTACGAATGTATAATATAATATTTATAAGAACAATCCTAACTTATGTTGTGTACCTACAATGACCTACATACAAATACAATGTATCTTGAAAGACTTGCAATGTTTTAAAGAAAATATGAATTAACATAATTATATTCCACATACTGACTCAATAATCAATCAAATAAATAAAAAAAAAACTTTACAAATAAAATATAATAAAACACACAATGCGTTTCAAATAAGAATAGGCGTGTGACCTTTAGACAAACTTTACCGGATAACTTTATGGTCTGCAATTTTTTTTATATCTTATCTTTTTTGCGCACAATACTTATATCCCATCCCACTTTAATATTATAAACGCAAAAGTTTGTATGGATGTATGTGTGTTACTCAATCACGCCAGAACGGCAAAACGGATCTGGATGAAATTTGGCAGAGATAGATTATAGTCTGGATATTTATCCCGGAAAAATGTATGGTTCCCGTGGGATAAAATTGTTTTTGTTTTACACGGGATCGACATGATTTTTTGCAAGTGGTAGTTTAGGGGTCCGAGAATGACATATTATACTACTTTTTGTACCGCGAAAGCGGACGGGGGAGGGGAAAATTACAGCCACGGGATTATTTTTTCCACGCGGGTGAAACCGCGGACAGAAGCTTGTTATTATATATATTACAAGATTGCGCAAGATCACTTCTAGTCTTATTTGAAACGCATATATGAAGCAATTCTTATTTATTAAATGCTTAAGCTAAAATTCTAAGTACCTACTAACGATAATCGAGCGCTTATACAACCGAAGTTCAGAGATTTCCAAATTTGTATTGTGTTTAGTATTTTTCATTAATATATTTAAAAATCTATATATAAAATAATTATGTTCTCATACATTCTTGGCCAGCGCAAACTGGCGGACGAAAATAATATAATGTAATAAATTAAGATTACTTATTTGCGCCGTTTAGGGTTGAAACCATGGGTTTGTGGAGTTTCTGGGGTGACAAATAAAAGAGGGATAGGTCTACTTATGAGTATGTAATATGGATTGTCATAAGTAGACTGTTTCTAGGAATAATAAGTAGGAAAAACGGACAATGAAAGAAGGTACTAAGTTAGCGTCGAAATAAAACGATTCACGATCGCTCCATACACTTCTTTATGGAATACGTGCTGTACCGCGTTTCGTAGTACGAGGGTAGGGTGACACTACTACTTCATTAACCCCATACTTTCTGCCATCTCTTTAAATAAAATTAAATGTTTAACGAAATGGAAAATACACCACCAACAAGATTCTAAGCAATAAAATTAAGCTTATTTTTCTAAAATTTGTCGCGTCCAACTTTCCTGAACTGTCTTCCTAGAGCGGCTGCCAAAGGAGGGGGGACAGCGTTGCCGATCTGTAATTAGAAATATTGTTAACAGTTACAAACCTAGGTATATGACGCATATTGTAATTTATTGTTTATTGTGTGTGACGTAGTATCTGTACTGTTCATGTAAAGTAGAAACTTAGGTATGTTTTTGAAGTCATACTTCTTTAGGCGCGTTATGAAAAAATTGTATGAGAGTGAAATTTTACGATGTAACAAAAAGTTACAGTATGAAGTTGCCGAGAGTGATATTTCGACAAAATTTCACTATGCGCGCGCACTATGCAAGTTTATTTTTATTATATTAAATAGACAATTTAGTACACTTTGGTTGCCTTACAGCTCCCAGGAACTGTTGCCGGCCCCAGGGTACCAAGCGGAAGACAAATTCTTCCTCATTTAGCCGATGATATTTTGAGGCTATACCTAACGAGTGACCAGCTCTGTTGAGGTATGTAGCTGGAAAAGCCTCTTTGCACGGTTTGTCGGATAATGTACAGAGATGTTTTATTATAAAAACCCATTGGTACAAGGTCGGATGTGGGGATCGAACCCGCGACTTCTCAGTTGTGAGCCGACCACCGACGCTACTTTACCTAACTTATTCAAAATAAACGTTTCCTTTAACAATTCACCTTATAAAATTTGAACTTATTGTAAATAGCGCCATCTATTGTCAACCATGCAAATTACTCTCACGGGCTAATAGTATCTGATTATAAATTTCACCTGTCTATATTTGTCGCGCATTGTTCCAAACAGCAAGTAGTTGTCAGGGATACCTTGAGATCTTGCATTCTCACGAATAGATAAAATGCGATGTTCCGAAGGATGTAGCACACGTCCTTGTTTACCTATTGGCTCTGGGTCGGTCACTGTGGTACTAAAATAACCACACCAATCAATACGACCTGAAATGTCCAAAATAAACTTTATTACAATTTACAAACTTATTTAATCTAGAAATAAAACAAAAGTAATTAATATTTTCCGTTTTTAACATGTAACATCTTAGGAGTCGATAGCCTAATTGGTAGAGCGTTGATCTGAAACCGGGAGGACTCAGGTTCAAACTAACTAGTGTCAAAAATGCTAAGCACATATTTATTTAAAGAATTTATATATATCGACTTTTCGTGCCACGGAAGAAGCATATGCACTTCTTAAAAAACTGTTCTATTTAATATGGACAACTGGCTAAAAGTGGACATTGCTATTGGTGTCTTTGGCCACACTGCAACGTATAAAGGCCGTGAACATGTGTGTGTAACATCTTAACTATCGCTCTGTTGTGGGAAATACACAATATCGTGCGTGGAGTGAGAGTGTGTGAGTGTGAGCAGATAGAAATATTTTTTTAAGGTTTACACATCATCATCAACAACTCTTAATATTTAAGGAGTTCAAGGGCACTGCATGTGAAATTTCCGTCACAATCGGTTCAGCCGTTTCGAAAATTTGCCCGGATAAATAGCTATACAAATAACAACTTAAATTTTATTGATTTGTATTTTGTAAGCGATTATTTTTAAATTGAGGCGATTTTTTCATACAAAAGTTTATATAAAATTTACATATATGACAGTGGAAATTGCTATCGCTTGGTGTTTGCAGCTGCGAGTTGTAAATAATGCAACAAACTGAATTCGGTATGTAAAGCGAAACTAAGTTTTTTATACTTTCATTTTCAAAATTAATCCATTTTAAGAAATTAATATAAATATTTTCGTTTCTAAAGGTAAAGACAACAAATTGCCGTGATCATGTAGGTAAAAGAGCCAGTCTTCCCCATTTCTCAACTTATTTGTCTCACTGGTCTGGTAGTACCTACCACTTGGGCACGTTAAGGGCCGTGGTACTACTTTTATCACAAACGAGTGGTATCACGGGATAGAAACGCTACTTTAGCTAAATGAGGATGTCACTATGTCGTCTGTCTGCAAAACTTTAAAAATTTATTAATTATAAAAAAACTACTGCATAGAAAACAAAAATATTTAAATCAGTTTCTTAAATCTTTGAAATAAAAATATAAAAAACAAACCTTAGTTATTACTTTACAAAGTGAATTTGCCCACTAGTTAGATTTTTTTCTGCTGAGTACCGTCTGGGGACCAAGAGAGACATGGCGCAAGGTTGTGCGTCGCGCTATTGACCGCCAATCGCCATGATTGACCACGACTGCTCTGCCAAGAGCACTAACCTTGGGGCCTGTAACTCCCCAGGATGCTTATAATAAGTTGTAATATTTAAGTATATATACCATATAAGCCAGCCCAGTTGTTATTCTTGTTGGCAGTGTGCACCAAACACCACGGTATGAGAGTATTTTTCTGGTTAGAAGATGGGTCGCAAGGTAATCCGTTGACACACGAACACACGCCCCTCAGCTCACCGTCAGATGTCTTTCCGTTTTTTTTGTCGTCAACAGTGTACTGCAAAATCTGCCGATGTTACAAAATAACATATTATAAGGAGTCGATAGTATAATTAAGAGAACGTTGATTGAATACCGGGAGATCCGTGGATCATAAATTCTAAGTACTAATTTTCTTCAAGAATATCCTCTGTTAAAGAAGTGACACATCTAGGCACATTAAATGCAGCAACGGGCTTGCCACCTGTTCTGCACAATATGGACAACTGGTGCCTCTGTACACACCGCAAGGTATAAAAGCCGTGAATGGAGCGAAAAAGTTCGGCAACTAGGGCAAGCGAATACCAATCAATGAAAATTCGACTTATAAAACCTGGGGAGTTAGCACAGATTTTGACAGCGACACTTTCGTTTCGGTCGAATGGCCTTGAACAGGCCAAAATGTTCATGTCCAACAAGGACCGGCCAGAGATAGCCCGGGGCCGAGAGGTCCGGCCCAACAATGTGCGGGCAAATTCCGTGTACTTGTCTTTGTCCGGCCAAGCAAATTGCTCGGCATTCTTGTGCAGGACATACCCGGTCCGAGAATGTCCGGCCCAACAATGTGCGGGCAAATTCTGTGTACTTGTCTTTGCCCGGCATAACAAATTTGCACGCACATTGTTGGGCCGGACCTCTCGGCCCGGGCTATCTCTGGCCGGTCCTTGTTGGACATGAACGTTTTGGCCTGTTCAAGGCCATTCGACCGAAACGAAAGTGTCGCTGTCAAAATGTATGCTAACTCGGCCGTATCTATTGTAGAAAGCGCCATCTATTGACAACCATGCGAATTAATTCGGGCACACTAGTAACTCAGTAATTTATGGAAAAAACATTTAAAACAAATTTTGCGCTTTAGAAAAGTGAGAGATTAGTAAATATTTCAATGAAAAAATGATGCAAAAATAATAATTGTAAATTGTATTATACTCACTGCAGTCTGTGATCCATCTGATAATGTTTGTACAATGTTCGGTATAAATCTCCAGTCAGCGCCAGGCTCGGTTGGGACCAACGATATTCTCATGTTAACTAACGGATTTACTTTCTTATACATGTGCTCTCTCAACGGCCCCATACTACTCCCGTTCCTCATTAACTTTTGGTAATAACTAGCAGGTACTACAACATGCTTTATGTCAATTTTACTCACGTTATCAAGGGTGGGTAAATCACTAATCCCGTCTTCTACGGTGCAAGCCCGTCTCGGCGCTGAATATGAAGTCGAGAACCATCCATAGTTGTTTGAAAATCGTTTATCATCTATAGAGATCGACATCTGACCAGCGCGTTTGTTAAATACATAACTTGGCTCCGGAAATATAGGAAGAACTAACCCTGGTGCAGCGGCTAGTAATATCAAACGTTTTCTTGTCTGAGGTACGCCGTACTGACCGGCTTGCAGGACACCAAACGTGCACTGGTATTTCATGTCTAATAAAGCGCGCAGCGACATTTTCAATACTAGACCTCCTTTGTATTGAACAAAGTTCTTCACGTTTTCCATTATTATATACTTTGGTTTGTAAAACTCACAGAACGACAGGAATGTAACGATTTGAGAATTGTTATTTAAAGAATTGTCGCTGGAGTTATAACGGTTCATAGTAGAATACCCTTGACATGGCGGGCCCCCGCACAGTAGCTCCACTTGTCCTTTTGTAGGATAAGGTACACCTTGCAGACTCAGTTTCTCGCCGCGTACGAGACGCTCCAAGACGGTATTGCAGTCTTCTATAAACACTTTACAACCACGATGGTTTAGCCCGTACGACATGGCAGCTGACACATCATTATCTATCGCCCAGTGACACTCAGCGGCGCCGGCCTGTCTCAGACCTTCAGAAAGTCCTCCACATCCCGAATACAGATCCAAACATTTCATAGGTTTATATGCAGTTTGACAATGCTGCTCGGCTACTGCCACGCCTATACGGGTGGCATCCTCTGGGACCTGTACACATTCCTTTTTCTCTTTATCGTAAGCTTCGCTAAAGTAGAACCTGCGCGGATCATCTTCGAACCAACGTAATTTGTCAGCTTCGCCGGTAATCGGAATGTGTTTCTCATAGAACAGATGGCACGGACCGACAATGGCCACCAAGGGTACTTCTTGTACTTCATCACTCCAGTAAAGAAGGTTCACATCCAACTTTTGGGGAAACCTACACAAGTGCGACGTGTTCTCCGGTCGATACATTACCTTAACTGTTACGAAAATCTGCAACGGGTTGACCAAGTACCCATCTCTAGTTGTGTAAATTTTTTCAATACAACCAATAGAGAAGGGAGGGAGGGTGTCCTCGTTGGATCCTTTGTGTTCATTTTCTGATCTTCGATAGAACTCTGAGCGGTACCTGTCAAGCACTGAGCCGGAATTTGTTACTATAGAATCATCGTTGTAGTGATCTTCTGTTTGCGAGAATGTACCAGGGTTCAGGAAGACACCATGCCCTTTAGTGTACTCTAAACCTTTCCATTTGATTGTACTGTATTCTACTTTAGTTATTATTCCTTTGTTGACGTTTATTTTGTTATGTAATTCAGGCATATTCTTTTTGTCAGAAATAGCATTGCGAGTGCAAGAAGGACAATACCGGTGTTTCATAAGGGCGTTCGGACATGCCGGGTCGGCTGGAAAAGTTTCAAACCGACTGGAAAATCGGTTGTAGAACATTTTGTTATAAAATACATTTCCGTCTTTAATATTCTTACCGCGTGGATTAGTATTTTCTTTAAGACTACGCTTTGTAACACTAGCCAAAGCTCGGATCGATTCCACTGATGTTCCGTGAGAACAAACATCTATTAAGTACACTTCGTTCGGGTCTCCTATAGCACCTAATACTGTATCGCATGCTCTCATAAATAATTGTCCATGAAAAAATACGCTGACTTTATCATCCTTGGATTTGACTTGCCAAAGATATGATATCTTCACTACGAGGTCTGCAATGTGAGCATGTTTTGGTACAACGGTAACATAGTCTCCAATTTTTATGACATGTTGATTCACTTTGACCGATTTATAATATATTCTATCACCTTCACATATGATAGGTTTGCCTATACATTTGACATGTTCTTCAGTGTGTTCCACTTTAACTTCCTCCAAGGAGGAGGCTGTATTGCTCTGTTTCTCCTGAACTTCTGACTCGGTAGTATCTTCGTCCCCCTCATAATTAGCATCAACCTCCGGTGGACATCTCGAACACTTTCTATGCATGCAGTCCTTGCCGCTGTCACCTTCGCCACCAAACTTGACCATATTATGACAATATTTACATTCTCCACAATCTATAATATTACATCCCTCACATATACCACACTTATAATTGTCAGTTGTCTCATCATCCTGTAGTTTAGTAAACAGTTGCTCGAATATTTTCTTTACCACAGTTGTACTGGTAGTAGGGCTAGAGATTTCTACGCGATCTTTCAGAAAAAGCCATTTAAAACAATTTGTTACGAATTCCATTTCTTTTTCTGTGTCCAGTCTCGCAATTTCGTGGTGAATACAGTTTATACAGTTTCGCACAGTTTTGGTATAATTTTTATTTAAAATGAGCCTAAAAATTTTCAGTTCGTAGCATTTCTCCCATACAGTCCCAAAATCTAAATTGGAATTTGTATGAGATTTTATAAAGTTTACAAGTTTTAAACTAAAATAAGCTCGATCATAAAAAACATTCGACGTCGCTTGGTATGATGTACTTGGCTCCAATAACTGATATTTCCCAAGAGTGGTCGTCACTGTAATCTTGCCATTAATATTGGAAGACATGCGCCTGGAAATGTAAATATGTGTATGTGTGATAATGTAGAGAAATTATTATATCCTTAGTCATAATAGGTGCTTTGCTTAAAAGAACTTGTACCTAGATAGAAGTAGAATATAGATAAATTAAACTAGCAGCTTCGCAAGGGAACAATATAGGTTTACAACAATTGGACAAATATGCTTATAATTACTTATAAGATACCTACAAATATAGGCTACCGCGGACGTTTTTATAGAATATTTTATTATACACAATTATTTTCTACATCATTTTGTTATATCCCTGATGGATTAGCAAGCATACGCCATGAAAGAGAGCTGGTGCTAACTTTTCCTCTGATTTGATTCACTAATACTAATGCATCTCCTAAACATGATAGATAGATCCATGTATGTAATAGTTATAACCTCAACCAAATCTGTTCAGTAGATTTTGGGTGAAAGTGTAACAGACAGACGCGGCGGGGGATTTTGTTTTGTTTTGTTTTATAATTATGTAGTGATTTAAAATACTAACCATTCACTGAACGTTATTGGTCCTAAATCCTCCATAGGAACTTTGTTAATGTACCCGGAGATGTAAAGACCTTCCATGTATGAGAGCTTAGCATCTAAGGGGCACATGTGAAGTTTCCGATCATATATTGTATAATGTTTTATTTGTCTAGGGTTGACGTCGTCTGAAATAAAAAATAATAAAAAAAACATTCGGGTAGGGTTCGTGGCGGATAGGAGGCTTAGTAGTAACCCCGTGTGGAGTTGGAGTGAGGCTAAAAGACACCGGAGTTGAAGCCTTCAGCAGAGCCCATTGTGCCAGCCTGTGTTCGTCTACACAGTTCTCCTCCATGCTCTAACCCTATCTCTTCAATTTTCATTCTCAGAGAGCCCCACCCCTAAATTGTTTATCGTAATTTGATACAAAAAATCTATGACGATTCAAATAAGACACCTCAATATAAATTATCATTTAAGGTGCGTGGGTGGCCGAGTGGTTATGTCGTCTGGTATTTAACTAGGCAGACCACGGGTTCGATCCCGGATCTTCACCATGTACCAATTGGTTTTTTAATGTACATAATCCGACAAACCACTCAGACGCTTTTCCATCTAATAAATATATCTCAACAGAACTAGCCACTCGTTAGGTAGGTATAGCCTCACAAATACCATCGGTTAAATGAGGGAAACTTGGTCTTGGGGTACCCTGGAACTGTAACATGGTATCGGGAGCTGTAAGGCAACCCGTGAAGAAAGAAAAAAAAAGAAAAAAAATATCGAAAGACGGCTGAGATAAAATCCTGTGATGTGGCATACGGGCGGACGGCCAGACATGACGAACTTAGAAGAGCTCCGTTTTCGCTATTTGGTTACGGAAGCCATTTCCATATCACATGTCAATACCAGCAACTCGAATAATTGCCACTCTGTACTTTTCGTTACAACAAAGAAGCTGTATCTATCATCACGCCCTTTATCCCAAGAGGGGTAGGTAAAGACAATCGATGCCATTTGCTACAATCCTTGAATACCTATATCTTTCGCTTCTTTTATATTCATCATACCTCCTTCATACATGCTCGGCGGTAGTAGATATGGTACCTACTTCTAAACATTGCTATCGTTCAATATTTTTTTTATTTCAATAAAAGTGCATCCAGGTCGTCCTCGACCAGCATTTTCTTTCTTTCTGCTATAAAGGCTTTTTTTAGTCAATCTTTCATCCATCATTTCATCATACTACTTTTCTTCATTTTAGTCACAACATCATCTTTCATTGCGGTTCTTCTTTTATGACATCGTTCCGGATGCTATTAATACGCCTAAAGGTGCCCACCCATTCGTCCAATTACCGGCGCGCCGCCGTACGGTTCACCGAAACCGACCACAGACTCGTCCGATTCTTGTAACGCGGTCCGCCTAGAATCTAGGCCCTAGATCATACGGCCGAAATGGGAAATTTTCGGTGCGATTCCGGACCAATATGTATTCTTTATATTGAACTTCAGAAGACCTTCTGTAGGACAATAGTAGGTCTATTAGTTACCAAAAACATAATTACCTTCCTTACAAGCCACTTCCGGTTGGGAGTCCTTGTATCGCCTGTACCGTAATTTTGGGTACATGGACTGCATGCAGACGTCGCATCGTTCATATTTCGACATCTCGAATTATGGCATTAGTAGTGTTCCTGAAAATTGTTGATTAAATTATACCTATATATAGGTACCAGGACGGTTCTTGAGCGGTGGTCGTTAGATGCGCAGAGCACTATTTTTGGGTCTGCTTGACGGTATGAGGTATTAATTTTAATTTTACCAGCAGTAAAAAGCAATCGTAAAAACAAACACCAATAAATCAATTATAATAAATATATACAACTTTTTCGTCGAGCGCTCAAGAACCGTCCCGGTACCTATAAATGGGTAGATGATCCTAACTAAAATGTGATTGTTTGTTTGTTATTTCTTCACGTCAAAACAGAGTTATATAATACTGCATTGTGATACAAGTGTGCTATGTTGGTCATTACGTACGAGGCGGTATTATCTCCTGTATGTATCTGTATCTGTATCTGAGTATGTAATGAGCAATGCACACGCGTTTCATACGACGTTTTTCAACACACTTGCGAGGAAAAAACAAACTTCATGTGGTTTTAACATATTAATGAAAGTACAATTCTCAAATGTTTTGTTTTTTTCCGCGTCGCGCTAGATAAAGCACGGGTAACTTCGCCAAACATCCAACAAAGTCGTGGTTAAAAAATAATAATAATAACAGTTGTATTATGCGATTAAATTAATGTTTAATATATGAGATTTTGGGTCTAAAAGTGAGGTAATAATTTAAGACTCACGTTACGAGCAAGTGTGTTGAAAATAATATATTAAAATAGTTTCTTAATAAACGGGCTACATATAGTTCCAGATAAAATCTTTTCAGCTTTATATATATATGTATATAAAAAGAGTAGTTCCGATTCACTGACTCATCAACGCCCAGCCCAAACCCTCGGACCTATTAGGAAGCTGACATTTTGCACAGAGGTTCCCTTTATTATGTAGACAAGGAATAAGGAAGGACATTTCGATATTGAACCCCTAAGGGGGTCAAATACGTTTGTATGGAAAATTTTATTTCCTGCGTGAATCAACTTGATATTTTTCACAACTAATAATAAAATAACGTATTTTTGGATTTGTATAGGGAAATCGTATTACTTGAAAATTGGTACAAATATTTTTCTGGGACTGGGAAGATATTAATTTATATGTACCGAATTTATACTTTTTTGAACTTCTGACTGGCGGGGAATTTACGGGGGTAAAAGATTAAGTTAACGGAAATCTCTGCGTATTTATGATGATGGTAACAACGGAGAGGTTTGTGCGAGACTGATTTTTTTTCTTTCTTCACGGGTTGTCTTACAGCTCCCCAAACCGTGTTACGGTTCCATGGTTCCATGAGGGTAACCTAACGAGTGGCCAGTTCTGTTGACATATATTTATATGGAAAAGCCTCTAGTGGGTTATGTAACTACTTAAGTTTTTAATTTAAAAATGTAACTAAAACAATATTAAACATATTGACATAGTCGGTTAGTTATTGCACATAAAACTTATAATACGTACAATAAAGAATATAGGGGGTGGATGCTCTAATTCAGGTGATCTACAGTACCTAATCATTTCGTTTGTGAAGAGATTAACAATATATAAATAATATTGAAATATAAAACAATATCCGTTCAATGAACACGTATAGAGATTGCTACACATTTCTGTAGGTATTGCTGTCTGTCTGTCTGTGCCAGTTCCACTACGAAAGTACTAAACGGAAGCTTACGAGTAAATAATCTATCCTCAACACCCCTTTCATCCCAAGAGGGGTAGGCAGAGACAATTGAATGCCATTTGTTACGATCTGTGGTTACGATCCTGACATATCGTCGCCTAAGTTCTAACACCGCGTAAGTCAGAAATTGGCGGTTTTGACATTGTGATATCATTGGATAGAGAATCGAAATACGCATCGTTAGACCAATCAGAAATGATTTATTTAGCCAATGACAAGTCGTTATTCCATAAAAAGCAACAGAGCGTAAATCAGCCGTTGAATTTTTACTACAAATTAACAACGCTTAAGTCATTGCAAACTTTAGATAAATCATGGCATCACCGCGTAAATCAGACAAAAAATAAAACAGTTTTTATGCTCTCCTGAAAAGTTCAAAATTTTGACTTACGCGGTGTTAGAACTTAAGCGACGATATCTCTTTCGCTTCTTTTATATTCATCATATCTTTCATACATGCTCGTCGATTGTGTGTACTTTTAATATTTCCATCGATCAATATATTTTTTACATGTTCAATAAAAGTAGGTACACCTAGGTCGTCCTCTGCCAGCATTTCCTTTCACTTCAGTCATATAAACCTTTTTAGTCAATCTTTCATCCTTCATTCTGTGTTTGTTTGTCCTACTTTCAAGTCAGTACAGTGCAACGACGTAATGCTTTTGCACAGTTGCACTGTGTAATTCATCAGAAATATAACAAAAGTAGAATAAAATGTTCTAGAAAAAGACCGCGGCAACATGTACCTACCTATATAATCTATCTATTATTAGATACTAGATAACTGGGAATAAGGTAGGTAGGTATCCAGTTTGTTGTAAATCGATATTGTACACGTGGGAAGTCGCTAT
The DNA here is from genome assembly GCA_963924495.1 of Nemapogon koenigi. NCBI lineage: Eukaryota > Metazoa > Arthropoda > Insecta > Lepidoptera > Tineidae > Nemapogon > Nemapogon koenigi. Next base: position 26,194,032 of record OZ004629.1, read on the forward strand.
TATTAGATACAGTTTTCCGGTGTTAGATACCTTTCATCATTATCATTACTTATCTAGATATTAGAGATAGACAATATGCTACTGCGGCCTTTTTATACACAATTCTTCCCTACATCCTTTTGACGGATTAGCCATGAAAACACGCTGGGGCTAATTTTTTCCCGATTTGATTCACTAATACTGTTAACGCTCTACAGCTCCTAAACATGATAATAATCTTATCTAAGAGTGAAAATCGCATCAGAATCAGTTCAGTAGTTTTTCCGTGAAACTGGCACAGTCAGACGCGGCGGGGGACTTTGTTTTATAATGCCTAAATAGTGTTGGACACTAAAACTGCAGGACCCATTGCTAGACCTATCTAGAAACATAGCGAGATAACCTAATTGGTAGAGTTCGTGGCAAAAATGCAATGCACCAATTTTCTTAATGAATCGACTTCTCATGCTTCGGAGGGCACTTCATCTAAATCAAACAGTTACTTACGTCTGTTAAAAAAGTGATACACATCTAGATCCGTGCAGCAACAAACTTGCCACCTGTCCACTTTAATTAACGGTCCTTATACTCGTGTAATATTTGCGCGACTAATAATAAATCTACGTGTAGGTAGGCAGGGGAGGGGAGGACAGATTATCGATGTAGGTATAACTGTCGCTATGTGGAATTTTACGAAGAAATTGTTGTCGAGCGCGCTCTCTGAATTTCTCAGAATAAGAGCTCAACTCTTTTAACTACTCGACTAATACCTAAGTAGGTATATGTCTCGATCTTTTTTTCGTATCGTAACAATAAATGATTCATGTTACTATGGAATCTCGTGATGCGAGGACCACACGGCCGCGATTAAGTTCAGAATACCTAGTACCTACCTACTAACACGTCAAAGTGTTTAAAGATGCTACAAAGTTGTCTAAAATATTGTCCATAGAAACAAAAAATCCATTTAGACTTTAGAGCAAAGCTCGCCGTCAACGGACGTCTGTCGTCTCTACATACCTACCTAGGTATGTTTTACATTTTCTAAAAATATTGGCCAAGTCACGAGTACCTACGACTCGCGCGCTGAGGATTCCGTACCATTCTGTTTTCGGTCAGAACTCAAGTCAGAATTTTCTTTTAGGTTTTCTTATAAACTATAAGAGAGGCCCTACCTATGTTCATGATTTTTTTCAATAATTTTTGACTCAGTAGTTTTGGACTTACGGCTCAATTTTCGTATATTCTTTTTAATAAATTTAAACTACCTACCTACTATACCTACATTAAAAAAATTGGTTGATGTATCGACAGAACTGGCCACTCGTTAGGTATAGCCTCACAAATACGATCGGCTAAACGAAGGAGACTTGGTTTTCGCTGGGTACTTACCCTGCAAGTGGAACACGGTTTCGGAAGCTGTAAGGCAACTCGTGAAGAAAGAAAAAAAATAGGTATCTATCTTATAAAGAGCAAGCAAGGGCATTTAATGTCACATGATACATGATGCACTTAAAAAACATTATTTTTTTTCAATTCAAATAGATCGAATACCTGCCTACTTACGCTACACGTTCATGGTTGGGTCACCAAAAACTACATTGTACCAAATTTAATTTTTTTTCGTACAGTAAAGAAATTAAGACGCTTTTTCATCGGAATTTCGAAACCCTAAAAAACAAATCATGAGAAAAAATATTAAAATTGGTCCATTTTTGAAAGAGCAAACAAGAGACCTCAATTTTGTTTGTTTTTATTTTTAAATAGAGGCATAGATTAAATAATAAATAGTGGTACCATTCCCTGATCTGAGGAGGTAGGTAGGTTGCGCACGAGTAGCTCCCTTATTTGGGATAGCGTGACAGCAATGTACCTATACCTATATATTGTATCAAATACATAGAGGGCTTCCAACTTCAACCATTGGAGATAACATTATGGGCGTAACCAGGATGTTCAGGGTGGGGCAGGGGCTGGGTGGGGCAAGATGTGTTTTTAGGGTTTCATACATCCGATGAATAATCCGGTATTGCCATTATTTGTTGTTATAGCGGCCATAGCTATTACACACTTTGTCAATATTTCAAGTGTCCATCTATTATGGTTCAAACGCTACAGCCCTGGGACAGACGGACAGCGGAGGCTTAGTAATCTAGGATTTCCGTTGTCACGCTTTGGGTACGGGACCCTAAAACGCTCGTTATAAGCTATACAAATACATATAGGTATTATTTTTTATAATTTTAGACCTTATGCGCCGCGCGCACTCCATTTTGAAATACCTTACCTACATGATAATTCGCGACGAAAATTTTTGTCGGCTTTGCGTAAATTGAAAGGAGTCTCCCTTCTATACCTACCTACATTAGTATTATTTATTATTATTAAATTTCTTATGGTAGGGTAAGTAGGTAAACAAGAAAAATGTATTCACCTCATCCTAATAGATATGTAGGTATTTGTATTGCATTAAATACAGTAGATAGGTACGAAAGTCTGAGCTTTTTCTATTAAAATCATTAGCTTGAGGGAGATCGGTGGCGCATACCTACGCTACGCTGCTGGTTCGAAGCACAGATACCTAGGCAGAGTGCTTTCGGGCGCGGCCTCTCTGGACCCAGATGGAATCCACTAGAACCTGGATCCGGCCGCACTTTTTAGCGCCATCTGCCAATTTTGGTTTCCGTGGGGTTTTAGTCTGATAATAGGTAGGTACCTACCTACCTACCGACGAATTATCACGAAAATAGGTAGGCAGGTAGGTGCTTGCCCGATTTGAAAATTTTTACATTGTTCTACGAGATAGAATGCCTGTTTCAATAGAAAAAGCTCAGACTAAAGAAAAATTTAGTAACTTTTTACGAACCGGATGGATTTGTTCGCTCGGGGGCCGAAAAGCCACTGATATAAGTATAAAAGAAAACTGAGTTTTTAAGACTAAATCCATCAGATCCAACTAAAATTAAATGTAATGAATGTAAAAAAATATACATAACTAGGTACATACCAAATTTAATTCCATGTGGAGCAAGCACTATTGATCTTGACTCAACAACTCAAACTAAACACAAATCCACAGATTGCAGTTTCAATTTAATTTCGTACTGGCTGTAAATATCTGTTGAGAAACAACTTTGTAGTTTATTTTTTGCATACAATGCAAATTAAAATTGCAACAAGCTAATGAAGCGAGGCGTTAGCGGCGTTTGCTCTGCTCTGTGAGCGGCGTTAGGGAGGCACGGGAGGCCAGGCCACCTACATAAAAAGGTACTCTTTGCCACCCACACCCAGAACGGGATATGAACGGGATTACGGGAGGCAAGCAAAGCAAAACACAGAGAGAGTACTATATTCCTTGGCACAGACCAACAAAGAGAATATAATCACTACGTCAGACCAAGTAAAAGCAAAGTGAAAATTTTCAAATAAGGAGAATGAATGAATGAATGACAGAGAACGAGAAGTGCAAGTCTGTAAATGGTGAACGAACGAACTGAAACAAACGTCATACAGTTGAGGGTTGCCAAATGTAATATTATAAAATAACCGGAAGAAAATTGAAAAATCAATTACGGGTATGAAATCAGATTAATTAATATAAAATTAAAAATTTAATAGAAAATGAAAAGTGTCTGGTATTTTTGCCAGTCCACTCCGCCCTACGCTTCAGCATAATTACGTAAGGTTAATACAGCACTGACTGTTGGCTGGCCAACATGAAATACAAACAAAGAAAATATTGTCTTTACAGCCTACCGTTCGCCTACAATGACCCAACCAATACATTAGTTACCGTTGGCTGTACAACAAAAATCTAACTTGGGATAACAGAGAAAATAATGTCATTAAAGACATCAATGGTCAAGCGAATACTTTTACAGTTGGCTAAATCTTTATATTTTCTAATTAATATCGGCTAAATGGCCCACTAAGATAAATACAGGTTTTATGTATTATCATTTCTTTTCAACTAGTAACTTTAAAATCTAACTTTGTGTAAAATATACATAGGCTCAACATTACAAAATCAACATTGGGCCCACAGAACTTCTATACTAAAGGGAGAAGTGCCATTCGAGCAAGAATGCTACGTAACACGCGTCTCCAATGTACCATTCGCTAATTTGAAATACCCGTGCGCTATGACCAATCAGCGTCAAGAATGCTACACGTGGCAAATACTACGGCGAATTTTGTTGAGATGGGAACTATAGTCGATAACTTATATCGATAAAATTGGAGTTAGTACATAAGTCATCAATCCCACTAATATTAAAAACGCAAAAGTTTGTGGATGTACCTATCTAAGTTTTACGTAATTCTAAGTAACATTTGTTACTCAATCACGTCAGAACGGCTGAACGGATCTGGATGAAATTTGGCACAGGGATAGATTATAGTCTGGAATAGCACATGTATGGTTCCCGTGGGATAGATTTGTTTTGTTTTTCACGGGATCGACATGATTTTTTGCATAGTGGTAGTTTAGGGGTCAGAGAATGATATATTACACTACTTTTTGCTGGCGGGGGAGGGGCAAATTACAGCCACGACATTATTATGACTTTTTGCATAGTAGTAGTTTAGGGGGCAGAGGATGTCATATAATACTTTTTATACCGCGAAAGCGGGTGGGGGAGGGGCAAATTACAGCAACGGGATTATTTCTTTTTTAATCTATTTCCACTCGGGTGAAACCGCGGACAGAAGCTTGTCTGACTATAAATTATACATAAATTATGGTTCCTCTGACCGTCTAAGGAAGCATCGGTTGTGGATACTGAGTAGTTATGTACCGTTAGTAATTTAAAAAAAAATTGTATTTTTTGTATTTTGTATTGTTTTTTCATAAAATAAAACTACACTAAACACAAACACAGATACATATAAACACACACACATTTAAATTATATCCAATAGTACAGTTTTTTATTAAATTAAATTAAAAATATCGTAAGAATAAAATTATGTCGAATATTGAATATATCGATATTTTGGGTTCGATATTACCGATATATATCGATCTTATATCGATATCGCGTTTCTGCTGTCATGTAAAATGTAAATATTTTTGGTACAGCATTTTTAGTAAGGTAATGTAAATAGATAAACGGCTTTAATAAGTAAGTAAGTAAAAAAAAAAGTAAAAAAAAAAAAAAAAAGTGATTATTCCTTTGTTTTTGGGTCACGTAGAAAACTAAAATAAAATATAATTGATTGAGATTAAAACAAGGTCGCGCAATAGACAACGTGCGTTACGATCGTTTTTAAATATAAAATAATGACAGTAAAACAAACTTTTTGTATACTTAGGTACAGGTGATAGGTGACTCCATCCTTCTTATAAGTCTTTGTTACACTCCTATTTTTGCAAATCACAATTGCACAACTTGGCATTTTTAAAAAAAGACAGGAGAACTTTTCTCTATAAACACTCAAACACGACTGCGAGATTTTTTTCCCCGTCTGCACGTTTTAAGCATATTGTGGTGATAAGCGTCACGCCCACTTGCCATATCTCCGTTTAGTATAAACGATCTGTGATTGGGCCAAAGTAGGACATAATCATTACGTAGGACCAACAATATATCACCACCGTAGTGATAAAGTAAGAACAATAGGAATAATAGGGCCTTCACCGGTGCTGCAGCCTAATTGCGTAACTCCGCCGGTAATCGGAATCGACTTCAAATCGATTCCGATTACCGGCGCCTGTGTCTGATGACATTGGAATTATGGAAGCTTAGAGAGCGGTAATCGGCTTCCTAAAATGTTAACCGTTGGCGTTTAGATAATGCAAAATTCAAATTGAGTGAATGATGAAATAAAACATTAAGTCAATTTTAAAATATAGTTATTAATTGAAATTAATTGTTGATTTAAAATACTTTATTCTAAAAGCAAATAAAACTTTAGTAATAAAATATAGTCTAAAATAATTCTGACTTAAATAATAAACTTTCATAAAATAATGAGTTTTTAGCTAAGTGTCATAGTAATATCGAAACGCAACAGAGCCATATATAGTAGTCTGTGAACAGAGCATTTAATTTAAAATCTGTGGTTATTATTTTATCGTATTGTGGATTTGAAGTTCGTTTGTTTTATATTAGATAAATAAAGTGAGTATATTGGTTATGTATTTACATACTGTGTTTTAGTAAATATTCACTTTAATTCGAGTGTAAAGTTAATACAATTACTTATTTCAGAATGCCTGGTAGAAAAATAGTCTCTAATAGACAGTGGGAGATATTGTTATTATTTATGGAAAAGAATAGAGACCTCGCCAGGGGTACCCTCAACAATGAGGGGCCCTTGGGTAAAAGGGAGAATTTAAAGCGCTGGGAGGAACTTGCGTCCCATCTCAATTGCATTGGGGATGGCGCAACAAAAAATGGAGTAAAATGGCGCGAAGTAAGTAAAGTAGCTTTATTATTAAAAATACTGACTTTCATTAAAAAAACAATTTAATTTACCTCTGCATGCTGTTTGGTGCTGCTCTCTTTGTTTTAGGTAGGTATGTGGTGTTTTATCCTAGACCATTGCATGTGCATGTTTTAATGATTTATATTATTATTCTTTGGAACGATAAAAAATATGTTGTGAGAAGAAAAGCCAGTGGACGTCGACAGCATTCGGAAGGAACTGGTGGTGGGCCACTTGACAAAAAATTTATATTAAGTCTGGCAGAAGAAAGAGTATTGTCCCTAATGGGGACAGTGGTGGTATACGGTGAAGAGTCCGTCCGGATTCCATTCCATGTTAGCTATTTATCTAATATCTGATAAAAAAAGTATACTTTACTAACAATTAACAATGAAAGTAGCAAGCTGTCTTACTCTAATATCTATTCTTAAATTTCATATGCTTTATACCTACAATAGTGATAGGTCACAAATTATTTGTAATGTGCAACTAATAACTAGTATATTATATGTATATTTTTTAAGGCATCTGCTGAATCCCTAGCACCCTCAATTGCAACACCACCACAACCACCAACATCACCACAACCAACAACGCCACCACCACCACCACCACCACCACCACCACCACCACCACCGGATGTTGTTGACAACGCAGGCACTCATGGTGATATAGGTACCTATATATAAAATCATTACTCCCTTCCAAGATAAGCAAGAATGATGCTGACTTTCCTTATGTATAGCCTCAACTTAATCTATAAAGTAATAATTTTGATATGCAGTGCTTAGTTTTGTTAATCTCTCAGTAGAGTTGTTCCTATAGATGACTATTGAATTGCCAATTTTTAAGTTAATTAATTTAAGTTTATATTATTTGACAGGTCCAAGACCGAACCTACCAAATGCCCGCTTGAGGAGGCCATGTAAGTATTATTTATTATCCAAATGCCCGCTTCAGGAGGCCATGTAAGTATTTATTATTTCCTAATGCAACTATTTAACAGAAGAAACAAGTTCCTCACTTCTATAGCTGGTGTTGCTATATACTAAACATAACATCTTCATTTTTAAGAATGCTGCACATATTTACAAAATTTAATAATTTATTTGGCAAAAAAATATGTTCATAGTGGCAAGTGGCATTGTGGCATTACTATCTAAACCAAGTGACTGAAATCGGAGGATGAGAAGAACATATATCCAGCAATGGAGCAACTGGCTGATGGAGATTGCAAAAACAAGTAAAGTATCTCTTGTAAGATCAATCCCATATATGTAACTATGTTAAAATTTATGTTTCAGATCATCGTCAAGTAGCAGCACCTCCAGAGTGGGTTCTCCGTCTGGAGGAGAGGGGAATGGCGACGGATGAGAGAACTTCAAGGGTGCTGAAGGGAATTTTGGGAGAAATGAAGCTCATTAGGGAGGCTTTGCAAGCAAGGCCTCTCTAGATAGCTTCCAATAATTTTTTTTTCAAGTCTCCCTCGTTTAACTGATGTTGTTTGTGAGGCTATACCTAACGATTGGCCATCTGTTGAAGTATATTTAGATGAAAAAGCCTCTAAGGGTAGTTTGTCGGATTATGTACATAAGTATTTGGTTAAAAAACCCATTGGTACATGGCCGGGTTTGATTTTTTATTATATTTTTAAATAAAATACTTCAAATTTGAATTTTGATTTTATTATATTAATTAAAAACACACAGAAATAAATTACAGCACGCAGACCAAGTCCAAAATCTGTTACTTACATAAAAAACTACATAAAAAATAGACAAGAAAAATACTTTAACAAAATAAACAGTAATCTTAAATATACATAGGGTATATAATATTGTTAAAGCTATATATTAAATGAATTGATATTATAATAGAAATATTCACGCTATTTTTAGCTGTCTTTGAATAGACATACTCTTATTATTTTTTATAAAATACGGCGAAGAAATATAATATGAATATTTCGAGTTTAGTGTCTCATTAGGCCATAATAGAATTAATACGGACATTGAAAGTGTGTACTGTCCACAGAATGGTATTGTCCAATAATTGGTAGATCATTTTATTTAAGACAGGAAAAATAGTTACTGCCTACGACTTCTCCACAATCTATCCACGACGCTTGTCTTCGCTCATCTACGATTATTTATTTGGCGTGCGAAATCGTGATTTACAACCTCCTCATCCATTAGGGTGTGATCGTCGTTTATTAAGTTGTGGAGGACTACACAGGCATTAACTATTTTTCCTGCCTTAATAGGTGCATAATGTAGAACTATGCGCCAGCAGACAGCGCCAACGAGTCTAAGGACTCCAACCGTACGTGTCGCTGTGTAATAGTGCTCCTCAGTTGAATTTGGATCAGCGTCATCGGCCTCTGGGCGTATCCGGAGTCACCTGCAAATATAAGAATATTATTAAATAGTTTTCAGTCTTGGCGTCACCCCTGAATTTTTTATAGGTTATGGTTACTGCTCCGCTCCTTTAGGTCGTAGCGTGATGATCCTCAATAGATGGGCTTCTGACACAAAAAAAATAAAAAATGAACCAATAGTTCCCGAGATCAGCGCGTTCAAACAAACTCTTTACTTTTTATTCATTATAAATATAAGAATTATTTAAATAAAATGAACTTATATACTTACTTACATTAGAACATTGAGGCTGTGGTAAATTTTCCTATAAAAATAGGTTTCTTCATGATCATAGGGACGGATAATGGCATGGGTGCCATCAATACAACCCAACACCCCATGGAATTGAAATTTATCCATAAACCTAAAAATAATAATAATTTAATTATGTCTCCATTTATATGTATTGTCATGGACCATTTGGTTGAAATTAAGTAAAAATTACGAGTCCGCATAAAGGCCAGCCATGGATTTCCCGGCCCGAGAAGCTCGGTCCGAGAATGCCCGGGCAGGAATTGGTGTACAGGCTTCCAATTGTTGGGCCGGGCATTTTTGGCTGAGCAATCTCGGGCCGGGAATTCTCGTTCCGGACCGAGAAAGGCCGACCCAAGAATTGGAAGCCATTTCGTATGTACACGGATTCCTGGCCTGGGAATTCTTGGTGTGGGCATTTCGGGTTGAACAAAAATGGTCCGGGGCAAGAATCCGTGTACATTGGAAGAGAGTTATTGGCTATATTGGCCGATCGTGATGTTCCAGTAGTTCCGGTTGTGTTTATGGCTAATGTTTTTTTTTATTTTGGCGAGGGACGGTTTATTCGATCGCTTTGGATAAAAAATCACGATTAAATCTATACTAATATTATAAAGAGGAAAGATTTGTATTTTTGTGTGTGTGTATGTACATGTTCAAACGTAATGAATAAACTCAAAAACTACTGTGCCGCTTTCAAAAATTCTTTCACTTTTATATTCTATTTTCAAAAAAATTAGGGATCCTTACTAAAACTCCAATAATGAAACCCAAAGTGTAAAAAAATGACCTAAGAAATTCCTTACATTGCGTGTGCTGCGAAAACTATTGATGATATAGAGGTAGTGGTAGTGGTAGAGGGTAGGGGTAGGAGTAGAAGTAGGGGTAGGGATAAGGGTAGGGGTAGGGTATATTTTATTTTGTTCGTAAATATCCACGGACGAAGCCGTGGGCGGAGTGCTAGTAATAAATAAAATTGAATACTAGCTTTGACCCCTTACATGTCTAAAAATTTTTAAAAACATTTAAATAAATTAATACAATATCATTTAAGGGGCGGTGGTCAAGGTCATCTTGTATCTGTCAAAATAATGGCAAATCTAAGTTAATCCTGGAAACGTGAGTTTATTTATACGACATTTCCTCACCCCAAAAGGATTGTTATTATTTGAAATTGAATTGAGCCATATTTTTATTATTCAGGGTTCTAAAGAGCCGTAGTTTTATCGAAAAGGCAAAGGCACGTTTCCAGGATTAACTTAGATTTGCCATATTTTTGACAGATTCAGATGACTGAGAGCCACAGGTCCTTAAATATATAAAACTGTCGTGTCGCTGACTGACTGACAATCAACGCACAGCCTAAATAACTGAAGATATAAATATGAAAATTGGAAACTATGAATGGAGGAGTATAGAGTTGCACTAAAAGAGGATTTTACGAAAACAAGGGAGTGAAACGGGGTGTAAACGTGGGCATTTTCGATCCGTGCATTCCTTTAATATGCTAAACCCACATCAGCGACAAGCCGTACATAAGTCAGCAAACAGTCTGCTGAAATAACCAAACCTGCTGCAGGGCCGAGTCCGTTGTTGCTCGACCGCTCTTCCCTCTCAGCCGCGTTCGGGTCGAGGTTAGGGCCTAAACCAGTTCGCGAGGGGCAGCTGCTCCTTGTATTTCTGCGCCTGTGCAAAGAGAGCCACTTCAGCGCAATGCGACCCTGCGGGCCCTTAATATTATTGTTTTTTTTTTTGTTTCTCATTCTCCAAAGCATTCTCCATTTTCATGGAAGGCAAAGGGGTTTACCCATACGGTTAGTTTAACTGGTCAAAGGGGGAAAAATTGGCGAAAGGGGAAGCCCGTCTATGGCCCCTCCATAGGCTTAGTACTCTATGATATTAAGTAATACAGCCACAATAGTATCAATAGCTGATTAATCGGTAACTAATATTATCCCGCCGCCGCCGCCGCCGCCGATTATTATTATTAGTTTTATTTTTTCTTTGATTCCAAACTTTCTATTTTTAGATATTGCTGGTATTATTTTATTTTTAACAACTATGACTATCTGTTCCAGTGTAGAAAAGGTTGCAATCCCGGAGACATTGTCGGCGCAATGGCGATTGCCCCAGCGTCTTTCATCCGACCTGAAGGCTTCCGGCGGAAGCTACCTACACTCACCTCCACACACACACAGTCACACACTTGCTTGACTCTGTGTACGGAAGGGAAGTTTTGTAACGGTCACAAGTGGATCCGTAGGTCGAGTACGAGTTGCAAATGTCATATCGAGTAACTTTACTACCGCGTAAAGTGAGTAAACTACACTCACGGTGAGAACCGACAACATGCGAGTATGAGTTACAAATGCTTCTAACCAAGGAATATACTACTCCACCGTGAGCGAGTAAATCAGTCAAGGAAGCCGACCAAATTTAAAAGAATGCTATCTAATATTGTGCTCTTATCAGAAGATGCGGTCTACCGAAACCAGCCGGGTTACATCTTGTGTAGTCATTCACGCCACAGAGCAAGTAAATTCACGCCTCCCTCTCGGTTAGAGCTGGGTCGTTTCGTATTTTACGTGAAACGGAACGTAACCCATTTTATAAATCGACAAACTGCTTCGAAAAGCAGTGCCAAAAGAAACGGCTTTTTATTCATAAGGCGTAAATCGTACATACTACATATTATATTCATTCTACATGACATATTCACACTAGAATGCCGAGCAAATTGCTGGGTCGGTCATTATGCTGTTGGACACACTCGGGCCGTGCATTCCTTCCCTGGCTGGCCCTGTATGGATTCGTCGGTTTGGCCTTCGAGTCGTAACGAAAGATGTCGCGGTTGATAACACGGAACCCCAAAGCATGTGTTATGGGTACATGTATCTAATCTATACTAATATTATAAAGAGGTACAGTTTATAAGATTTGATGTAGGGGTAATCTCTGAAACTATAGAATCGATTTTAAAAATTATTTCATTAATAGGAAGCTGGAACCTCTCACACTTCTCACAGGCACTACACTACACACACAAGCGCAATATGTAAATGGTTGCAAAAATCTGATTCTTGAAACGGTTAGTCAAAAAAAACGACCAGGCTCTATTGTACGTACGTACAGTTGAATCGCCGAAGCAATAAACCTGCTTTTTAAAAAAAACTGATTTTCCTTCTGTCATAAAAGCGTTCGTTCGTTACATGGCAAAAATCTGTTTCTTGAAGCAGTTTGTCAAAAAAACGACCAGCTCTACTCTCGGTCAATGTCAACAACAACAAAACTTGTTTGTTTGTTTACTTGTATTTGTTTCTGAGATTTGCGACTTTCTTTTAATAAAAATGAAGACGGGCACGTCGCAATTAAAATTAATGATAACGTTCAACAGTATGTATAAATACTATGTACTTAAGAGTGCTAAAGTTTTAAATAATAACAAGTACCTATGTACATTATGTTTTGTGATTTCGTTTATTATTTATAGACATGGAGACCTTAGCAAACCCTCCAATACGTCAAGAGGTCGTGCGACGAGTCACATGCGTTGGGAGGAATTGGTGTCTCTGCTGAATAGTGACTGCAATGGAAACACAAAAAGCAGACTGGCAGGGTTGGAATTGCCTGTCCTAAAACTGGTTGGCAGCAACTGGGCTGCATGTCGAAGAGGCAGGACCTCCACAGGTATATATTTTTATATAATCATGCTACAATATTTGTTCATTTGTATTAATTATATTATAGTCTGCGCGATAATCTTTATTACTGATTAATCTGCATATTTACTGTAGAATGTTGCATATATATCACTGGATCCTGGTAAACTGTTACTTGTTTGAGTAAGCAAGATAGAGTACTACACTTTACAATTGACACATGACGTGTGGATATCTGTATTAAGCAATGACCACTCTTAATGCTAGCCTAACACCTTTTTTCCGTATTCCAGGTGGGGCCGGCAAGGTTCAGCGTCCATGGGAGCCCTTACTTAACCTCCAATGTCGCAGAGAGCTTTCATGCCTCTCTGGGCCGCTCTCTGGGACCTGCTCCAAACATTTGGAGATTTACAGGTCCTAAATAGTTTAAAATTTCATAAAGAAGCAATAGTAGATTTCATAAAAAAGCAATAGAGTAATGGTAGTAGCAGTCGTAGTAATATAAATTTAAAAAATAGGTACCTAGTACAAAGTATTGGTAACAGTCCTATATTTCTTATATTGGCTATGTAGATGAATCAAGTAAATAGATCTATTATCAATAGCTGTAGAAATTAGCTAGTAGCTTACCAACCAACAGACAATTCACCAATCACACAAAGTTGGAAGGCCTCATAGCAGCTGTGGCCTGAACATTTGCTGGTTCAGTTTGCAGATTATCATCCAGGTAAGGTAAGTTTTTATTGCATGTAGTTAAATAATAATTTAAATAATATATGGAGCATGCTAGAAAATATTGAATTGTTATATTTTTATGTACCTGTATGTATTTAGTATGTATATATTATAATAGATGGTTTATTTATAGAGATAAAAATTATTTGTTTTATAGGAGCAGAGTGTTAACCTAGTGAATATCAAGTCAGGGTAAAAGTTTCCAATAGCCCTCTTTTATAGTCAATGATGCTACTTAATATTAGATATTTAATTTGTCCCATGTTTCTAATACTAACTTTCCGCTCCCGGCTTCATCTGTAGATATTTTCAAACAAAATAAAGTATAGTATATGTCACTCAGGGTTATCGTAGCTTTCTTTTAGTGAAATAATTTTTAAAATCGGTTCAGTGGTTTGAGAGGTTATCTCTTACATCCAAACTTACAAATTTTACCTTTTTTAATATTAATATAGATTATTTAAGCAATTGCATGGTTGAGTGCGGTGTACACAATAAAATAAATCATATCACATTCCTAGCACCAAACTAGAATGAATCCTGTATTGGGTGCCAGACAACAGAGAAAAGACACAGACATACAACCACAACCTAGCACAGAAAATCGTATGCATCATACAATATTCTGCCCTATCTAAAACTAAAACCTGGGACCTCTTCTCCATTACTTACTCCTCCTTTTGTTTGATACCTATATGAAAATAGTAAGAAATAACTTTGATTTATTTATTTTCAGATGTAGCTGCGGAAATCTTCGCCAACTCGGTTTCGCGGCTGCAGGCCCACCACGCAGGCCATCTACGGAAGCGGAACAGGGTACGGTCCTATTTGCGGGCGACACTAGTTGCCGAAAACCAGAGGGCACAATTACCATTCGAGAGTTCCTCGTTGCGACCGCTCGCAACATGGTCGTGGGCCTGGAAGTTCTGGACAATGACCCTGATGTTGCAGCTGAGGTCATTGTCGAGGCGGTGCCACAAGTGGAAGTGGCTGTTGAGAACATTCAAGAGCCACTTCCCATTGAGGTACCGCAAGCGGAAATTATTGTTGATCGTCTTCAACAACCAATTCAGCCCCCACAAGTTCATGAGGATATCGAAGAACTACTTCCTCAAGTAGTCATCGATAATCCTCATGAACTACCTGTGGAGGGTGAATTGGTTGTAGAAGACTATCAACAACCACTGCCACTCCAGGCCCCGTCCATTGGTGGCCAGTGTCGAGTTTGCATGGATAATAGGGCCACACGCCACCCACCACCACCACTGTATTTGTCTGTCGTTTTTTTGTCGCAACGGCTTTTAGGTTATATGATGATTATGCTAAAATACAAACATAATAATAATTAATTATTGGAAACACTATGTTCCCGCCTTTCCCGTTTAAAACGTCACAAAACGATACTAACGAAACCTAAGGTAACTTATTCAGGTAATCTGGTCAGTTTAACTGGTCAATGAGCAAGAAATTGTGTTGTAAATTTTTATGAAAATATAAATAAATTGTTTATTACCTACATTTATAAAAATTTAAAAAAACTATTACTACATGCCTTTTTTGTCTTTGTAGTACTTGTGACACTATGAACTTTGGGAATGTACAATTATTTTGAGAATTACTCATCTATCTATCATCACGCCTTTCATCCCAAGAGGGGTAGGCAGAGACAATCAAATGCCATTTGTTACGATCCTGACATGTAACCTCTTTTGCTTCTTTTATATTCATTATACCTTTCTTAGGCTTAGTACTCTATGAGTAAGATTCAAGAACCTATGTGCACCCGAGAAATAATATAAGATTAAAATTAACAATGTTTTTTATTACACTTAGTATAAAGTTAATTTAAGTAATAGGTACTATTTAATCACACAGAAAAGTTTACTTAGTTAAATTTATTTAACAAGAACTTTCCAATCATATATATCTGAAATATATGAAAATTATACTAATCCTACTATCTATACTAATATTATAAATGCGAAAGCAACTCCGTCTGTCTGTTGCCTTTTACAGCTAAACCACTGCATACTTTCATACTAAAACTTGCCAGTGTTGTACTGATTCTATATTGCACCTGTCTATTAGAATCCTTCTAGTGAGGCTTTTAGAAATTCCACAAAACGGTTCAGGTTCATACTGTGTATCCTTAGCTCCTGCACATGCCAAGAAGTCAGCAAATGACCAGCTTTGAAGATATAGTATAAGAGTTGATGGCCAAGTTGCTGTCTGAGTGTATTGGGAAGGATATAGGCTGCTTTATTTTAAATAATTTTTTATATTTAATTTTAGTATAGGCCCCACAGGCGAACAGCTAGTTGTATTATATATGTGAAAGTTTGGATGTTTGTTACTCAATCACACCTCAACAGATGAACCAGATTTAATGAAACTTGGAGGATAAATAGTTTGTCTTGAATTAAAACAGGCTACTTTTTGTCTTACAATATCTTGAACATGATGATGGAAAGCAAGACCACAAGGGACTATCCATAGTTCTATACTATATAGATAGGAAGGAAGGGAAGGGGCTGCTCCAACAAAAACTATTATTAATTAGGTACACTACATTATGATAGAATTTAAAATAATGTTTTTTATTTATTTATTTACTGAATCCTATTGTTATAGTAACAGTAGTAGCCAACCTTTGTTAAAATAGGTAATTGAACAGCCTGTCAATGAACTGCCAGGTACACTACATTATGATAGAATTTAAAAATATGTGCTATAATAGATAACAGATGTTTATGTCTTGTTATGGAATGGTTTTTTATTTATTTATTTACTGAATCCTATTGTTACTATGCCAACCTTTGTTAAAATAGGTAATTGAACAGCCTGTCAATGAAAATACAGTACATCTTTCTTCTACTTCATTGTGGCGACCGTGACAGCACTGGATGGATTTCGATGATAGATATTATGGTAAGCCCTGGAATCAAATTTAATTTAATTAGGTTCAACAATTTTTTTTTGTTCGTCGGAAGATGTGAAATGGTTTTTTTATTTATTTGAACCCTATTGTTTAATTACTATGCCAACCTTTGTTCAAATAATTGAATCAATGAAAGTATATTTATAATAGTGTTATTTCATTATGCCCTAGTAATTTATTTTTTACGAATACTCTAAGACGGCCAGCCGTTCTTCCACACATCTGTTATGATGATGATGCTGTGAAAACAGTGAAATGAGTAAAGAAATATTAGTTTAGAAGTTGTATAACTTCTAAACTAATGTGATATGAGATTCCATTTTGAAATCTATCTAGGCTTGTTTAGTTATTAAACGAACACAAACGGAGAACAACATGATAAACTTACTATGTACTTACCTGTATTAGGTATTTAGTTTAATCTCAGACAGTTTAAAAACTTTAACAAAATGAAAATATAGAAATTAATTAACTACACAATCACTGCGATTTAATTTTGTAAACAAAGGTACTCTGTCTGTGACATCTGACATCATATAGACATCCGGTAGTAGTAAAAGACAATAGAAGTTGGGCCAACAATCATTGGTTTTGGCTTCCATTTCTCGGGTCGGGCATTCCACCCTGAGCAATTTTGTTCCGCGGCGAGAAAGCCCAGGCCAAGAACGCCCGGCCCAGGAATCCGTGTACATTGGCTTCGGAATCCTGCCCGGACATATTATGTTCGATCGGAAAAGCCCGACCCAAGAATGCTCAGGCCGAGAAAGCCCACCCCAGGATTCCAACGCCATGTACACGGATTCCTGGGCCGGGCATTCTCGGCCTGGGCATTCTTGGGCCGGGCTTTGTTGGCACCCAAAATGACTAAACAATACAAATACCTACCTAATGTAATAAAATTAGAACTTACTTGCCAGAATATTATGAAAGCGGCAAAGCACGAGGGCCCGTATTCATTTGACACTTCATTACCGTTGGTCGGTAATAAATATGAATACGACTGCCTTACACAATTCCAATGTTATGCCAAATAGAGGCAAACCATTCGTTCAATACGCTCCGAGCACGTCGGTAATCGGTTATAATATTCGCTGCGTTCCATAATACCATTTGTAATTTTTAAACCAATTGCCGGTCTTCATCTGTCAAAATGAAGCCGATTCCGATTACCGACGGAGTTACTGGTCCGGCAAAGTATAGAGACTGCCTGCGCGCCGGCTACCGCGCGTGATCTGCGTTGACCGGTAGCGTATGCGCTGATAGATCGGCGTTGGTAGCCTGCTTTCTACGAGTACGCTACCCGGTATAATATATAGTATTATCTATGGAGTACGCGCCGTAACATGATTGGCGATACTGCTGCTCTTGTCGGTCGATCCATTCCGTTCGTTCCGTCCGGTCGGTCTTTCAACAATCAACATTTTTGTTAACTGGAATTTTTGTTATCAACCTTTGCCTTTTTATAAATTGTACCAAAAAAAAAGGAATTTTTGTTTACATACCTATGTGTTTTGTTTACATACACTGAAATATTTTACAAAGTTTGTTGTTGTGGTTGATGTTTTGGATTCCCTATCCAAATTTAAGTCGAGGTATGATACAAGCGAGTATAGTGATTTAATTATTATACTGTGTCGTTTAATAGCTCACCTTCTGGCGAGCCTGCGAGCAACACCAACCTATTTTGTTAAAATTAAGTTATAGTGTTATGGACATGTTATGTGTATAGTTTTTCAAACACAATATATTCGCGTTTAAGCGTGATACTTCTTGATTAGTCAGTGAATTTTTCTAACCTTACAAAATTAGTTTGCTCTAAAGCTGAGAAATTACATTCAAGGGTTAGTATTCTTGTTCTGAGGTTTCGCTCCATCTCTGCAACCACCGGCCACCAGACTCAAACCAACCACTGGAACATCGAACAATATTGAGTAATATTTGTCACCATCCACACTTAACACTATTTGTTTCAAGCAATAAGCCAGATCCAACTGCAAGTTCACAGTGAACACAGAAAAAAATTAATATAATGTAAATATATAGCAGCAGTCAGCAATTAAGGGGCCAAGTCTATCAACAAACATAGTACCTATAAAAACTATTATTTGTGCAAATAAAATACTTGGATACCAGTTTTTTTTAATTTAAAATCTAAAGTGGAAATCTAAGTCCCCCAAGCAGAAACCAAAATTGGTGGCTCTTTGAAATTCATTAAATAAATATTTTTATTGTGGCTGGCTCTTCTGCCTTAAAAGTTTACCGAACCCTGTCTTAGGCTATACATGTCGGCATGACAACAAACTACAAAGAGGCTTTGCATACAGGCATGAGCCTTAGTTGGTCCGCCCTTGTCTTCCTCCATCATATTAATTGTCAGATTTGTTAGCCACCTCAAGTTCCTGCAGCTGTCTACAAACCCTGGCCACTTGTTAGGCATGACATTTGCACTTGTCTTTTCAATTAAATAATTGTTTTACAGGCAGTAAGTAAATTGGTGCTGAGCAGATAGCAGCTAGTGCTGATGAGAAGATCAGATAGCAGCTTAACCAAACTGACCAAAACTGGTGTATCTGCAACTATTGTTAGATTCAACTTATACTTTTGTAAAAATATAACTGTAATTAATAATTAACATTTTGGGATATTAAATTTTATGTAAATACAGAAGACTTAACTAAACCATACATGTGAAATAGAAGGCCAATATAAGTACAGTACAGACAGATTGTGTGATACACTGATAAAATATTTCAGATTCTAGTAGGCTCAGTTAGTAAGCCATACTAATATTATAAGAGAAAGCTTGAACCCTAGGGACGGATATATATATACTACTTTTTTTAAATCCATCCCCTATGGGGGCATAATAAGGACTAGGGGATCAACATTAGTATGGGCCCACGGGTGAACAGCTAGTATATTATATGCTTAACAATCAGGCGGTGGCAAGGTCACATGTCATCTTCTCTATAAAAAAAAAATAAAAAAATAAGGATATGCAACAAAAATAAATTATTCAGACTATACAAACTAACTTTCACATTTGGTGTGCAGTACAAATGAGGTTTAAAATAGGTAGGCATGTAGCACAACAAATGTCAAAAGGCTTATTTGGCAGTAATTTTACTCTTAACCAAATCTGAAGAAGTTTTTTTAGTTTTTATTACCTACATTGCAATCTTGATTACAATAGGTAGGAGATTTAATCAGTAACCCATATGTAGGCATATTAATTTTCTGCAATTCACAGTAATTTGCATTGATTAGTACTTGAATAATTGAATGAAATTTTTATAGTCTTTTAGGCTTCTAGATCTGCAAGGCTGCCAACATTAAAACTTATCATATAGAGAAAACTAGTGTGATTTTGTTTGTAAGAAGTTAACTCGAATATATTCAGGACAAATGCATTCAGGATAAAGACACAGATCTAATATGCTACCATGAAATTTCTATACATTTAAAATGATTTTCTTACATCTTCATCTCTGATGGTTTAGGAAGCATACTTATTCCATGAAATATATATTATATAAAAGATCCTTTTTGTTTTTAGGTTTCTGTATATCTCAGATGAAAAAATGGGAACCCTTATAGTCTGTCTGTCGGTCCTCCTGTCACAGTTATTTTCTCCAAATCCACTGGACGAAAAAGCTGAAATTTGGTACATATAGAGTTTGATGACCTAATCGCAGACAAATTTCCAAATAAGGGTTAATATCAATATAAGAAATACAATATTTTGTTCTTCTAATTTAAATATGCTTAGTTTAAATTATATTAAAGAAAATAACCCCCTGTTATCTCTGAATCTACTCAGACTAACATTTTGAAAAAGGGAATATAGTATACAGGAAGACCTAAACGAAAATCCTTTCTTAAAGGTCTGACTGAAAAAATGATAGGGAACCCTCAGTGGGCGAGTTATACTAACAACTTGGCCAATTTTTCTTAGTTTAAGCTGTAAGATTTACGATGTATGAATTAATAAGTATCATATCTCAATTCTCATTTATTTATTTATTTATTATAAATAGCCCAACAACACCTACGTCCACACATATGCATTGTACATTTTTATGACTTAGTAGACGCAGTGTCAATTATAGGGCTATTAACATTTTTATAACAACAACACAACATTGATAAGAAAAAAAAAAAAAGTAATTGAATAATATAAAAACACAAAAAATACAATAATAATACCTAATTTACACAATTTCTAAACTAATAACTAAGAACACTCGAAAAAATCAATTTTTCCAATCGTGGATTGGAAAGTGGCCCGAGAACCAAACACATCTAAGTCGTGTCGCTTGTGCATCTTGTTATACTGTCCGACCATACGGTTAAGAGGAGAGACCAGACCGAGGACCGTTTTGGATCTAGCTAGCAGGAAGGGATCAAATGCGCTAGCTCTGGGATTTCGTATAGGAGCACATAGATTCAACTGTCCCAACAAGTTTGGACAGTCGAGTCGACCTTGGAGTTGACCAGTTTGTAGAAGAATTCGGCATCCAGTCTGCATCTACGATTCCGCAGAGAACTCATGCCGAAATACCGCAGACGTTCCCTGTATCCGGGAAGCCTCTTCGCAAGATTGCAGCTGTACGCCAAATGCCAGCAAAACCTTTTTTGGACGCTCTCGAGTTTTTTAATATGGATGTCATAGTGAGGATTCCAAACTATGCTGGCATACTCCAAACCACTCCGAACCAGCGCATTATAGAGAAGTATCTTGGTTCCCGAGTCCCTAAACTCTCTGCAGTTCCTCAGCACAAAGCCCAACGTTTGGAATCCTTTTCGCGTTATCTTGTCTATGTGTGTATTGAGCCGCAACCTACAGTCCATATGCACTCCCAAATCACGAATACCGTCAACCTCCGTCAAAGCACTACCCCCCACAGAGTATACACCAGGCACTCCCGTTTTATTTCTACTGAAATGAATAACATGACACTTACTAAAATTGAGATCCATTTGGTTGAAGTCACACCACTTCACCAAACTGTCCAAGTCATCCTGTAGTAACCTCACATCATGAGTTGTCAAGATTTTTCTTGAGAATTTCAAATCATCAGCAAACAAGTAGTGATCAGAGTTCGGAAAACAGCAGCCAATGTCATTGATGAAGACATTGAACAAAATTGGTCCCAGATGAGATCCCTGAGGAACACCGGAATGCGCAGTAAACATCTCCGATTCGTAACCATTGGCAACGACCCTTGAACTGCGACCAATGAGGTATGATTCAAACCATGAAATGATGCTCCCGGCCACGCCCATGCTGTACAACTTATCAAGCAAGATTCGGTGATTAACACGGTCAAACGCCTTGCTAAAATCAGTGTAGATTACGTCACATGGCACCCTGTTATCCAAGCTACGTGCTATTTCCTCTGTGAACAATACTAGATTAGTGACAGTAGATCTAGCCTTTATGAATCCATGTTGACATTCTGATATTGCATGTTTAAGATGCCAGGTAAGCTTAGGGCATATAAGTAACTCAAACACCTTTGCAAATACAGGGATGATAGATATTGGCCTATAATTTTTAACGATGTCACGTTCACCACTCTTCAGCAAGGGCAGAACCAAGGAACTTCTCCAAGCCGATGGATACCTACCGTCACTCAATGATCTATTGTAGATTAGAGATAATGGGTAAGCAAGAATCTCAGCGCAATTCACAACAAACACAGCCGGTATACCATCAGTTCCAGCGCCTTTAAATATATCAAGTCTTTTTAAAACTTTATATACTTGAACCCTAGTGAACGATAGCGAGCACAGGCTGTTGCTTGTGAAGTCCGGACGCCAGACAGTGGTAGGAGCAGGCCGTATATTGTACACAGAAGAATAGTGTTTAGCAAACAGATTACAAATGTTCTCTCCATTTGATACTGTCACCGTGTCAAGACTCATTTTGGCTGGAAAACCACCACTGTTTTTTTCTTATTTTTAATGAATGACCAAAACAATTTAGGGTTAGATTTTATTGACGCCTCCAAACCATTTATGTACCCATTATAGCACATCAATTGTAGCCGACGACATCTACACTTCAGAAGCTCAAAAGCAAGAACATCACGCGGATTATTAAATTTCCGAATCCTGCATCTATATTTATATTTCTCTTTCAGCATACTTATCATGTCCTTAGTGAACCACAAGGGATATTTATTGTTAATTGATTTAGTCTTTGGTACGTACTTACGAATAACGTCACGAAGGCGATCGTAAAACAAGGCCACCATGCAGTCCACTGAATCACTTTCATCAAACACATCGTCCCATGATACCCTGCTCAACTCATCCATGATCTTCATGTAGTCTGCCTTGTAGAAACGATATCTTTTGCTTTCATTTGGATGTACAGTTTTAGTTTTCACAAAAGAAACAGAAAATACTATTGGAGGATGCAAGCGATCAACAATCGACAGAGAATCCGGACGATGCTCCAAATCGATCACAGGTCGGGAACAAAGAACAAGATCCAAAATTCTACCTTTAATGTTCAGCACATGATTGTACTGATGAAGGCCGTGCAAAGAGATGAAATTCAATAGCGAATTACTAAGAGTGCTACCACCCGAAGTCGCCTTAAGATGACTTGTTTCAGAGTCAGTTGACCACATTATGTCACCGAGATTGAAGTCCCCCACAATCAAAAACTCATCCCTGCCCCCCTCCATTCTAGAACTAGCCCTTGTCAAAAAGTTATCCAGTAATTGTCCTTTGACAGGAGGTGGTAAATAAATTCCACATATATTTAACTTAAAACATTGATTACTACGATCATGTCCCTCAATAGAAACCCATACATCCTCACAATCCGACTCAAACGCGCTCAACCTATAAGAAGAATACTTTCTGGCGACTGCAACCAGTACCCCCCCTCCGTCCCTTCCGCCATGAAATCCACTGCTCTCACGGTCTCGCCTGTAAGTAAACATCATAACGATCGTCGAATAGCTCAGAACTGTGTACACTACCGTTCAACCACGTCTCGGACAGGATAACAACATCAAAATCATTACATACAATTTCATTAAAGAAGTCGATGGTTTTAGTTCTCAGCCCTCTAACATTTTGATAATACAGAGATAAATAATTATTCTTTAAAATAATATCGCACATACAAATTTATATAAAAAAAAAAGATAACAGTAATTTATAAAAATATGAACAATAATAAATCAATAACAATCAATTAAAATTAGTCACAGAAAAAAACAGATTATGTTAACTTATTAAGAAAATCCAAAGTTCTAATGTGGACGTGGCTCGTGTGCTCGGATTTTCGCATGAATATTCGACCGTCTCGCACCCAGACAAACTTGTAATTTAAGTCTTTCGGCGGCGTGTAAAAATTTGTTCTGTGCTGTGAGATGCTCGGCCACATAAATAGGATTACTTCTGTCACCAGTACCGATACCCAAATGACTGGTATTTAGTTTGTTTGTGGGATTTTGCTTATTGAATTTTGAGGCCGCAGCCAAGAAACCGTCGCGCTGACGTGGGTTGCTAAACTTCACCAAGACCGAGCGCGGTCGAGAGCTGGCTGTGTTCTGTTTGGCAAGCCTGTTGCAGTAGTAAATGTCACTCTCGTCCACAGTACAATTTATAACCTTGCCGAGCTGCTGGACAGTCGTGATGAGGTTCTCTGCGGGGTGCTCGGGTACACACTGCAGTTCTAGGTTACAGCCGCGAGCTTGCTGTTCCAGAAGATTGACACGTGCGCCAAGGTCTCGGGTGCTGCTGCGCAGGTCCTCGTTTTCCGCCTGTAGAAGTCTAATCGAGTTTTCCTGGGCAGCCAAGGAACATTTAATATTCTCAAATTCGGCGTTGAAGAATGATATGGAAGATTCTAAAGTAGCTACTGCCTCGCTGAGATGCTCCAGCTGAGGTTTGAGCTCCCTACCGAACAAGAGTCGCCGCTCCTCGCGAATGATGTCGCGCACGCTGTCCGCCGATGGGCACGCGCAGGCGGGGCTTTTGTTTTTGGCACGAAGTGTAACGTTGTTATATGGAGAAGTGGGCACGGCGGCTCGTATCGGTGTATTCGAGTTATCACCCTTAGGTTCCTTGCAGCGACAACACGAGCAAATCCAACTGTTTTTGTATTCTGGTGACAGTGACAAAAAATGTTTGTCACTTATGTTCATGCATGTACCATGGTACTCGCCACTGCAGCGCGAACACCGAAGAAAGTAATCATTCTTTATTTTATTTGGACATCCAGCGCAGATTTTATTCTTCGAGTCCATTTTATCAAAAGTAAACAAAGTAGGTAGGTTAGGTACTTTTAAATTTGTAGTTTGTGGTCACGCCGAGCGGTGGACTGCGATATGCACTGATATGTAGATAACTGTTCACAGTAACTTTAAACTAATTAAGTAATTACTTATTACATTAAAATACTAATAAATATTAAGTTTATTAAATTTAATTTAGGAGCGTTAAAAATGTGTGTTGTTCAATTCGACACGCGGGTAGAAAAAGTCTGAGGGTGTCTAATTTGTTTTCTTAAGATCCTGGTGGGTCCCAGAGGATAAAGGGTCTTTGAAGACATGTTTGTCCTCAGAGAACAACTGGCAGGCCTGTTTGGTGAGTCCTCAAAGACAAACTGAAGATTATATATATTTTGTGTAATATTTTCAATTTTATACACTTATTTGTATGATGGACTGATGTACTAATATAATGCAAATTACCTATCAGACCAATGTTTTGGAAATATGGTGCTTCAAAACATTGGTCCACTTAACAGAGATTATTTAAAATCGTAATACATACCTAAATTATA
Organism: Nemapogon koenigi; assembly: GCA_963924495.1. NCBI lineage: Eukaryota > Metazoa > Arthropoda > Insecta > Lepidoptera > Tineidae > Nemapogon > Nemapogon koenigi. Next base: position 26,219,253 of record OZ004629.1, read on the forward strand.
GCATGAGCACTAGTTCAATTCATTCAGGAAAGACATAGTCTAGGAGCCGGCTGTACAAATAATGTTATGAATCCGACATCTAGTACTTGCATGAAATAACTTTGTATGAGTCAGTGAGTAATTATTACTACCGACAGTACAGACCTTAAAAAGGCACTCTTTTATATTTATCCTAACTATAAGTACCTATTATAAATGCGATTTTTTTTGGATTTCGTATCCAAAAGCGAGGTTCCTCATGTCCGTCCGTATGTCACAGGCTCGGCAATTTTTCCATCGATTTTGATGATAATTCACAGAAAGGTGTCCTATAGGAACCGCCATACAAATTTCATGAACAATTTATAAAAAATGTAGGTACTTATTTTGTTTTGGGGGTAGCTCTCATCATAGAATGGGGAATTTTCGTGTACCCCATCATCCTCATCGTTGGGGTCGCTCTCTAAATATATTGCTACTAGCTATCCGCCTGGCTTCGCCTTTGGTTTTTTTGAAATATGAATTTGTGAATAATTTGATAAAAATAAATTCAAAATGTCACTCTCCGGCTCACCAACTACTTCTGTGTGTGAAGGAAGGACATACAAACAAACCGCATTTAAAAGTGATATAGGTATATGCATTTTATTCCGAAAGTATAGGTAACTATAGATTGGGAAGATTAACTTGAACACATTTAATATTGCTATGACCGCGCCCAGGCCCGCCGCGTACGGGCGTGCAGGGCGTGCACCGCACAAGGGCGGCATTTTCAAGGGGGCGGCAAAAACAGATATCGAAACGAAAAATTCTCATAATTTTATGTCTTAAATTTTTTATCATGTCATAATAACGACATCTATTGGTCAGTTTCAAAATTCAGAAGACGCTTGGTTTTGACCTACGCCGTCTGCGCCTACCACTGTAAAGGTAGAGGGGATAACGCGTTGGCATGAGGCAAGACCAAGCGTCTCACACTTCGTAGACGCTTGGTTTTGGCCTACGCGTCTGGTCAGTGGTCGTGTATTTCTTTAATATTGTTGTATACTAATTTTGAAATAATTTGCCTGACAGCGCTGGGGGGGGGAGGTGTAATCGGTTATTTGCACGCGGGCGCTGAAACAGGTAGCGGCGGGCCGTAATGTATTTCAAACTCTTACCCCATTCATTTTTTTCTTCTTCACGGGTTACCTTATGGCCCCCGGAACTGTGTTATCGGTTCCAGGGTACCCATCGCAATACCAAGATTATACTTGTTGTAAAAACATTAAATATATTTTATATTATATGAAAGAAGCCTCACTCATTAAAGATTTTAATGAGAAGTGACGTCTAAAGGAAACGGGGTATTTGCGCCCAGGTGATTTGAGCTGTAACAAGTTGAATTTTATTTTTTAAATGTGGTATATTTTTCTAACGTCGCTACAGTAAACAATAAATGCCACGGGAAATATTATATCTAATACAATACAACCAATTACAAGACATTAATGATCTGTTTGTAAGTATGATAATAGAAATAATCTCACTTTCACTTTATCCCTCTCGGTTCCTAGATTGTCAAATTTCTCGAAATTATCAGTAATTACTTTATAATTTATGCCATCTTTACAAATACACTAGATAGGTACTTGTTACATCTTGTTTTTACCTGGGCCCAAGAATGTATCATAGGGTCAAAATTAGATTATATAAAAGGTATTTTGTGGTAAGGTCTGTAGTAGTACCTACCTAATTACTCACACTCACTAATATTTTCATGTCTTCATAGGATATCTGTACGGCCGGTTCCCCGACTATTACAATCTTTAAATTATTTGGATGTATGTTTGCCACACCTACAGGTGTGTTTACCATGTACAAAATATGATAAAAAATGCAGAATTGTTGTTAATGCCGGCGATAGGCCAGTCGACGTGGTACGCGCTCTCTGATTGGTTGAGAACATTATCTCATCACCATAATCTTTATGACATCACCGAGTGGCACGGGGCGTCCGTCCGTGTCTTGTGGCATCCCACTATTATTGTATACCTCAAAACCTGATATGGGACTTTTGGGCCCAGGTGATTCAGGTATAGTTTATAAGTATATATATTTCCAGCTTAGTAAACAAAACAAAAGTAAAAATAGGGATTAGGGATCAATCGATTAAAATTAAATCGATTCATGTGCTTCAAGTGAAGAAACTGTATGAAAGATGAGTGATATAATATGCAAAACAATATCAGTAGGTAATTAATTTCGATTGTGCTCACTTTTCAAATACACTACTTTCATCTTGTTATAAGTACCTATCTTTTCATCACCTGAGCCCAAAAAAAACCACCAATGTTTTTCGTGACTTAAGATAACACAAACTTCTGGGAGTTGCGGCTTATTTGAGCCCTACTATACCTAATCTAATATAGTCTGCATAAAACACCTACATTTTACCATAAATACTGATGTATTTTATGTCCTTAAAAAAAGTCGTAACCGGACAGAAGTGATGTCAAAATTAAATCACTTCCACAAAGTTTTCCATGTCATGTGTCGTATTCATGTGGGAATAGACGGTGAAAATAGATGTGACAAAAAATAGAGAAAATAATGGTCTTTTTTTTCAGAGTTTATTTAATTTGTTTACAATTTACCTACTTAAAATTAACACATGGGTCATGGCAACATATGCGTCGTTTAGTTAGATCATCAGCCATGATGTCTTCTCTCTCTCTCTCTCGCTCGCACACTCACCGTCATATCGCTCTTTCATACAGCACTCCTTCAAATACTATAACATAAATATCAATCATCAATCCTTTTGTTCTGTAATCTGAGATCAATCCCATATTCATAGGATACTGTACCGCCGGCTCTCCGACTAAGACATGTGTTAGCCACAACTACAGAAAAAACATCAAAGAAATCCGGAATTGTACTGCGGTTGAGGCCATCCCAACGTCATTAAAATTTACGATAACATGCAAGTCATAGCATTGAGTGTGTGTGCGTGAGCGTTGGGCCGGTTGATGGGCGTGAGCGGCAAAAACGATTCTTTGTTCACCGTATCAAAGGAAGTCCTCCTGTCTGAACAATTGAACCGATTTGGGTATGGAATTCAAACAAAAAGCACAAATAGCAGTGGCTCAATATTATATGTAAGTAGGTAGGTATATTATACTAACTAGTATTATAAATAAAGAGGTAAAGTCCTACATCCAAATGTAGGAGATACCTAACTACCTAATTTGAAAAATTCTTTCACCATTTTTTAGAACTAGCATTCTGCCCCCGGCTTCGCCCGTGGATATTTACGAACAAAATAAAATATACCCTATACCTACCCCTACCCTTATCCCTACCCTATATTCTACTCCTACCCCCTACCCTCTACCACTCCCCCCCGTGGGTGCCCGCCTTGTCGATGGCGGGGGGACTTAGTAGCCGTTGTGGTGGTGGGTTTGTGTGCGCCCACTACCCACGGTGAAGCTAAGCGGCATATCGCAATTGCACTACGGATACTCGAACATTACCCTGACTAAGCACTCATGCCACAGTCCAGGGTAACAGCCCCCAACTCCAACCCAAAAACTTTCCAGTCCTACTCGCCTGCTGTCCCTTCGGGGGCTCCGAGCTGTCCAGATTGTCTGTATGGCAGCATGGAGCTGCAGCTCTGAGTTGTTGGGGTGGCCCGCAATACGGAGTAGCGGCTCCAACCTGTCAGGATCGGAGTTACTAGGAGCTGACGGCAGTAAAACATCACGGGCCACAAAGCGTATCCCGTTAGCGCCGCGTGGTCTGCAATCCCCCAACACCTAGAAAAAAGGAGGGGGTTTTAGTCGGTAGGTCTGCCGCTTTTAAGGCAGGAGTCCGGCACTACCAGGGTCCACTTCCCTGGTGTGCATGAGCATTTCCCCCCCCTTTCTCCCAAAAAAAAAAAAACCCTCTACCACTACCTCTAACTTTGGATATTGTTCATACAAAAATACTAAAATCGCCAATGATATACTATAAAAAATACTTAGGTACTTTTTTAAACTCGTGATATCTTTCAATGGAATGTCCGAATTGAATATTTCAAAAAGTTATATAAAGGTATTGAAGCAGTCGTGCATATAAAGTATATTATTTTGATAAGGATTAATTAATAGCAAGGTACAAATAATAATAGAAAAAATTTCTAGTGGCGGCTTTTTAATTATTTTTTAAAAATAAAATAACACTTGTTGTTACTTAACTATAATTAAATAGTTAGACATACTTATGCTTTATGACGTATGCTTTTGTAGATAATGATGTGTTCTGCAAAGTCGTAGTACCTACATTATTTTGTTCTATCATCAATAGTTTTCGCAGCGCACGCAATGTAAGGAATTTCTTAGGTAATTTTTTTACACCTTGGGTTACATTATTGGAGTTTAGTAAGGATCCCTATTTAAAAAAAAATAGAATATAGCCTATGTCACTCTTTCCTCTTTATAATATTAGTTTAGAAGTTTAGATAGACCTTCAAGGTGGACATAGGTTGTATATTATCCCTAAGGGGGTATAATAGGGGATGACAAAATAGTATAGGCTCCACGTGCGAAGCCGGGGCGAACAGCTAGTGTGTAAATAATATAAAAGTAGAATTTATATTCTGGAGGTAAAAAATTACATTAAATAACAGTAGTCGACCATAAAGAATCATAAAAAACCGGTCAAGTCGGACTCGCACACTAAGGATTCCGTACACACAATAGTATGGACTAAATGACCTTATACTCTTTGATTATATAATCAAAGGTTATACTATGTTAAACGTTTTTGCCATTATTAAGATCGAGCAAAAAACCCCGAACAAAGCACGTTTCTTGAACGGGGACCAATTTAATTTTATTATTTGTTGTTATAACGGCCATAGTAATACAATACACACTCTGTAAAAAATTCAAGTGTATACCCACAGCAGGTTTCTTGTATGGAGGTTTGTTGATATAAACGGACGGGTGGAATTTCTTTACTTCCGGTTACGCCACTCAAGAAATTACTGCCTACGCGTCTTTTTTATTTTAAAATTCTTAAAAGGCTCTATACTAACAATTTTACACGTTAATTAACATTTTGAAGCTATTTTACATTTGGAGAAATAATGACATTTTTTAAATGGTTATTTAAAATTTTTACATTATAAAGTAGTTAAAACATTGTTGCGTAATGTTGCGTAATGCGTCGCATCTTTGTTGTATGGCAGAACAAAAAGCGCGCCTTTATTTTTACTAGGCCTACTTACATAATTATATTATATTCAATTATTTCTACACAATAAAATAAGAGATAACACTTTATTTAATTTACAGAAACATTTTATATTTGCTTAAAATCACCATATATTTGTTAAATTTAAAAGTATTTCAATCGATGTATCATAATACATTATAGCGTCCCTCGGTCGGCGGATGGTCACTATGGTCAGCCATGTTCATTTCATTGTAATACGCGCCTGCGCATGGTTAGTGAGATTTTCAATACTTATAAAAATAATTGATTTTTGGTAACATTATAATTTACCTACTGTTGCGAATCGTTTGCGTTTTCCAACTTAAAACAGTGATAAGTTTACAATGATAGAAAGACGTAATGTTAAAAGTTATAATTTCTTCAAGACAATGTGATCTAATTGAAAGATTGCAGACTTCCCTCCAGCCAGGTTAGTGTAGTTCTCAATAATTACAATTATACCTAGTATTACTGGCTTTCCCCCGGGCTTCGTTCGTGGGCCAATACTGTTTTCACCCCCTGTATCCCTTAGGGGGTGGATTAAAATGAAATGCTGTTTCAGTGACTTTCCTAGGGTTCAAGCTTTCTCCTTATCAAATTTCATCAAAATCGGTTTAGTGGTTTAGCCGGGAAAGCGTCAGAGCTCGCGCGTGGCGCAGTTTTAGCACGTTCAAACATACTAACTCTTCAGCTTTATGTACCTACTAGCAGTTTTTTTGCAACGTTTTAGGGTAGGTATCGTCATGTAATAGCCTATAACCTTCAAAACAACCCGCGCAGATCAAGAACATTCTGGAATTATTAGAGAATTTTCTATTTGCCTCTCTTTCAAATACTATATGTGTGAGCGAGAGACGCGTAGTAATTATTATTTCATCTATGGAGACGCTTATACAAAAGCCGCCATTTTAAATTTTCCCATACAATCTGAATAGAATGAAAATTTGAAATGGCAGCTTATGTGTAAGCGTCTCCATAGATGAAATAATAATTACAACGCGTCTCTCGCTCACACATATAGTATGTGAAAGAGAGGCAAATATAAAATTCCCCCAGGAAGCTCCTCTAATCTCTGTCCACTGTGTGTATGCATAATAATAATCATTAATTTATTTATATAAATAACGTGTCAATAGCCTAATTGGTAGGTAGAGTGTTGGACTAAAAAAACAAAGGACTCTGGTACAAATCTCTGGTACATGACTCTTGCCAAAAATGTTAAACACCAATGTTTTTTAAAATATTCAATGTGATTTAAATGATTTAATCAAGTTCTCATACTTAGAAGGGTACATATGCTGTTAAAGCAGTGACAAATCTAGATCCAGCAGCAATGCCAGCAATAGACTTAAGTATCACCTGTTCTGTTTAATATGGACAACTGGCAACAAGTGGACACTGTTACTGGTATCTATGGCCACACCGCTAGGTATTAAGGTCGTGAAGATGTGTGTGTGTGTGTATTAATAGTTTGTTTAAATCTTTAAGCCTCTTGGGTGGGAAGAGTTGTCAGTCTGCAGTTTTGTTAGTAAATTTCTAGCACATCTATTAAATTATTTTTAGTTTCATAATATGCGTACTAGCTTTCCACCGCCGGTTTCGACCGTGGATATTTTGGAACAAAATAAAATATTGCCTATAGCACTCGGTGATAATGTTGCTTCCTATTAGTGAAAGAATTTTCAGAATCAGATCAGTAGTTTCAGAGATTACCCCCTACATCTAAACTTACTTTACCTCTTTATAATATTTGTATAGATAATCTTTTTAATATTGGCACTACAGACAGACATGTGTGGAGAACTGGAGAATAAGAAAACGGCTGCCCACATCTTTCTAATAGGTAGAGGAGTGGACAATTATAGAAGTTGACATCTCGGGTCATCTAGGACACAAACAAGATTATGTACAAATGCAGTGAAAAAACCTAACCAAGGAGGTATGTTGAATTTTTCATACTTATTTCATACACTAGCCTTTCGCCCCGGCTTCACCTGTGGATAATAGCACTTGGTGATAATGTAGCTTCCTATTAGTGAAAGAATTTTCAGAATTGGATCAGTAGTTTCAGAGATTACCTCCTACATCCAAACTTACTTTACCTCTTTGTAATATTTGTATAGATAATCTTTTTAATATTGGCACTACAGACAGACGTGTGGAGAACTGGAGAATAAAAAAACGGCTGCCCACATCTTTTTAATAGGTAGAGGAGTGGACAATTATAGAAGTTGACATCTCGGGTCATCTAGGACACAAACAAGATTATGTACAAATGCAGTGAAAAAACCTAACCAAGGAGGTATGTTGAATTTTTCATACTTATTTCATACACTAGCCTTTCGCCCCGGCTTCACCTGTGGATAATAGCACTCGGTGATAATGTTGCTTCCTATTAGTGAATGAATTTTCAGAATTGGATCAGTAGTTTCCTTTACCTCTTTATAATATTTGTATGGATAATCTTTTTAATATTGGCACTACAGACAGACATGTGTGGAGAACTGGAGAATGAGAAAACGGCTGCCCACATCTTTCTAATAGGTAGAGGAGTGCACATATATTAGAAGTTGACATCTCGGGTCATCTAGGAGGTATGTTGAATTTTTCATACTTATTTTATACACTAGCTTTTCGCCCTTGGATATTTTTGGATTTTTAAAAACGACCCTTAAGGGAGGGGTGCAGCGGGGTGTAGAAGTTTGTATAGGGAAATCGTATTACCTGCGTGTATCGACTTGAAACTTGGTACAAATATTCTTCAAAACATATATATAATAAAACATGTATTTTTGGATTTTTAAAAACGACCCTTAAGGGAGGAGAGCAGTGGGGTGTAGAAGTTTGTATAGGGAAATCGTATTACCTGCGTGTATCGACTTGAAACTTGGTACAAATATTCTTCAAAACAAATAATAAAACACATATTTTTGGATTTTTATTATTGGACCCTTACGTTCTCCCCAACATTAAATACATTTTGTAATTTTAAATGATTCTAATAGTTAATCTTTAAATTTTCAGGTGGTTTATTACAAAACTGGCAATTACCTGCAACTTTGCTCACGTGAAATTAAAAAAAAAGAAAAGTAAGTATGTAATCCAAATTTTCCATGTTAAAAAGTATCCTAAAAATCGGTTCAGGCGTTTCGAGAATTAGCCCAAACAGACAGATGGACAAAATTTTAAAAAACAAGATACGTGTTTGCATTTTTATAACAAGCAAATAACTAAGCGAAAAGCATTATGGCATATATAAAATTAGCCTTTTATATATATGCCATCGTAGAATTGGCCTTTTTAAAGGGTACCAACGGAAACCCTATTACTAAGGCTGCGCTGTCAGTCCGTCTGTCACAGGGATGTATCCTTGGAACCGTTTAGTCACTTGTTTCTACAGAGTGGGCATTTCTATGGTCGAACAATAATCTTCTTTTTTAATTGGGGTCGGATCTCCTAATCGCTTTTCGCCAGCTCGATCCATTCCGGGTCGTCAGTGGGTCTAGTTCTAGGGTTCATTATTGATTGCTGAAAGCCATGAGAGTCGGGGTCTGCCGCGGTGTCTCGGTCCTCACTTGTCATGGGTGTTTCGGGGAGCTATAAAAACAAATAATAAAAATATTTATTTAAAGTAAAAAATTAAAGGGGGTCCCCATACAAGTAACGTATGCGTTTTCGGCGTTTTTTGTTCGATCTTAATAATGGTAATACATACTTCTTCTTAATGTACACTCTTAAGTAAAACAACAAATAATAACAACCGGCCAAGTGTGAGTCGGACTCGTACTTGGCCGGTTTTTATGCAACTAAACTGCCATATCGTTGAATACATACAAAAAAGTTGCAAATTTATTTTACACTTGCATTCCGCTCCGGGCTTAGCCCGTGAAGCCCATCCTTACTTTAATCCCTTAATATGTCCTTCTCTAGGGTTCAAGCTTACTGCGTATCAAGTTTCATCAAAATCGGTTCAGTGGTTTAGCTGTGAAAGCGGAACAGACAGACAGACTAAGTTACTATCGCATTTATAATATTAGTATGGATTCTTATAAAAAAAAAGAGTGCGTCAGGGGACACCCGGTAGATGCGAAACATCAAAATTAGTATATATTTTGTTAGACGAAGAAATACACGACCAGACGCACGCAGCGTAGGCCAAAACCAAGCGTTTCCGAACTGTGAGAAACGCGTTATCCCCTCTACCTGCGCATAGGCAGACGGCGTAGGCCAAAACCAAGCGTCTCCGAAGTATGAGACGCTTGGTATTGCCTCATGACAACGCGTTATCCGTCTACGTGCGCACAGCGGTAGGCGCAGACGGCGTAGGCCAACCAAGCGTCTCCTGAATATTGTGACGTCTTGGTTTTACCCTAGTCTAATGCTCGTATAGATGTTTCACATCAAAAATCTTTTATTCTACAAGGTTAATTATTTAACGATATGAGTTGTACATAACATGAAATGGCCCAACGACCGACCCACGGCATTTCCCTATCTGTGCACTACCTTGACCTCAAACCTTAGAAGAACTACTAGCTGAATAGTATTTCCTGGACAGTAAATTCTATATAAATATAAAGACAAATTTACATACATTACAACACTATTCAAAGATTTTTGATTTTGTTTTATTAATTTGCTGTTTTTTTAGTAATTAACATTGTCTATTTCAGCATACCTATATAAGAAAGTGACACTGCAGCGAAGGAAAGTACAAGACATCTCCGGTTCTCCGATGTTACCTAGTTAAGGTAATGGCGCTCCTCAAGTCAACATTTGTGTACAATATACAAGTAGGTTATACATTATATGTAGAAACTTTATAATGTCAAAATTAAGGAATTTCGTGATCGTAAAGTTAGCGTCTTCCCTACCCAGTAGATAACGCTGAATACTTTTCAATTTTCATATAATTATTATAATTTGGTTATAAGTTTCTGCATATAATAAATTATGTTATAGCGTTCCAAGCTAAATACTAGCGCATTGTCTATGGGGCTGTATGTATTTCATATAACAAGTACACAATATACTTAGACCACAAGGGAAGATAGGTAAATAGTCAGAGTCACTCTGAAATAATTTAATGAAAAATTTAAAAAGAAACAATATTATAATATATTTTTTTGTTATTTAAGAACATTAGATACTTTAAATAATTTAAAACAAAAACAGACCATCACGGCCTTTTTATATGTATCTTGAAGTGTGGCCAGAAACAAGTAAACATTTGTCATAATTTATTATGATTATAGGGTAAATGGAATAAGCAAAGATATTAAATTTTAATGTGGTGTAATCATCACGCCTTTTATCCTAAAAGGGGTAGGCAGAGATAATGGATTGCCATTTGCTACGATCCTGACATACCTCTTTTGCTTTTTTTTATATTCATCTGATCATACCTTTCATACATGCTCGGCGATTGTGTGTAGGTACTTTTAAATATTGCCTTCGATTAATATTTTTTTTATATGTTCAATAAAAGTACACCTAGGTCGTCCTCTGCCAGCATTTCCTTTCACTTCAGCCATATAAAACTTTTTAGTCAATCTTTCATCCTTAATTCTGTCAATGTGTCCAAATCAGCGTAAACTACTTTTCTTTATTTTAGTCACAACATCATCTTTCACTCCTCATTTTTCTCTAATGACATCGTTACGGATGCGGTATTGACGTTTTATATCACACATTCTACGTAAAGTTTATAACAAATTTCATAATGAAAAATGAATGTCACTTAAAAAAATTGATTTTTGCTAATAGGTACTAGACTAGCCTACTATAATTTTTATTACCCGATGAGGTGGAAACTATACTCGAGTGTCGCACATAAATCGAGTATACTTTTAAGACATTTATTTTTGCTTTTGAAAGTATACTGCATTAGTACAGTAATGGGCAACAGCGAGCAACAGGAAACATTTCTTTTACCGTTTTTTTTTTACTTTTAGGTCGAGGACTTGGGGATTTGCTTAGAATTAATACTTGGTAATTGTAGCTTACTTGTTGTTTTGTTCCGGTGCCTGACATACCAATATATTGTTGTCCTCCGTATTCTTTTTTCATATAATATTTACTATATTTGTTGAGGATTTTAATAGGAAAGAGACGACTGACATTTACTCATTGGCGTGTCGTGCACTGTATTTATCTGGTGAAGCTGGCTGGTCTGTTCTCAATCACATATTTCTTGTTTTAGCGTTGTTGCGGAAGTGAGGGCACGCGAAGAAATGTCACCCTTTATAGACTTATAAATTAACCGTTGATGTGATTTAAATTTACTCTGAAGGTCAGCGGGTAAAGGAATGTTGAGGCAGGGTGGTATACTAGATAGTGTCATGCATTTTAAAAGAAATCTGCCTTTCCAATATTTTATATTCTAATAACAGAAACTGTCACAATATGTTAAAAGTGATAGCGTGAAGTGTTTTATAAATCTTTATAAAATGCCTTTTTCACAATATACATGTAACAGTATCTATAGAATGAGGTCTTGCCTCCCATTGTCTCAAACTTGACATCTATCACTTTGACGTCCTTCTCTTTTTATTCATATCTCGACGAAATATGTACCGTACCGATTTCGATCATCTATTTTTTTAATGATGCATATAAATATTTTTTATCATATTAATAATAAATATGTTGTACCTTCTTTTGAATACATTGCATGTTTGTCTCTCCTTGAGATTAGAATTGACTGACTCGCGAACAACTGCAAACTTTTCAACTTCCTTTTCCTATATCTTTGTATTATTTTTAGATCGAGGGATCAACCCTGGGCAACGGTTGTCCTCCGATTTCTTTTTTCACATTATACTTATAATTTATTTGCTAAGGATACTGTGCTGAATAGCACCTCTTTTTACTTATTTATGGTTATCTTTTTTATGTATTTTTATCTTCTATTTTTTGATATGACTTTGTCTGATTTATAAAAGAAAAGAAAGTAAATATATGTTATCACCAATTACTAGTGTTTTACACATCGATGGTTTAACCTTATTACAGTCAGTCGATAACATAGGTCCTTCGAGCCGGATCGTTTTTAGAATCTTCCTCGGAATCTGTCCAACTTTGTCGAGCAACAGTTTTTTTGATTCGTTTTGGAGAGGCGGCGCGTCGAGCACCGCGCGAGTTTTCTTAACTTCAGTCGTAGTACCTCGTCACGGCGGCGGCGGGGGTGGCAGCGTGGCCCCGGGCTGGTGTCGGTGTGTGGACCAATGTCGCGGGTCGTGCCGGTTACAAGTCGCACCACTAGCCCAATTCGCCGTAGCCCCAGTCCCCATCCCCATGACTGAATTGGGCCTTGTAGGCCGGGTTCCGCCTGAAACAACTTGTGCCGGAGTAGCACCGCTCGCACCCTATTTGTTGAGGCGCATTATTAGGAGAAATAGCAGTAGCAGGAGCAAGCGCATTGTCTGGAGTAGGTGCACGAGCAGGCATAGTTTGATCTGCTGAATCACTACCATTCTGCACGTCTTTCACCTTAACTCCAGCACTGGTGCTCGCCATTTCCTTTCCGTTCGGCTTAACTTTATTAGGAGGTATGTCGCTATCTGTTGACTCGTCAGTTAGCGACAATTTTCTCTTTTCGGCATCTCTCTGCGTAGCTGTGTCTGTGAGTTGCTTCACTTAAACTTTTACTAAAGTATCTACTGTTACTGGCGGTAGTTCGAGGGGCGCTTTCGCTTCATTCTGTTTGTCATTCCTCTCGTCTGTGTTGTCCTCGTCACGAAATTTCACCTTGTACCAGAAATCGTATGGTAGTAGGCCGAATATTTTACTGTGCGCCAGATCCAGCGTCCCGGTGGGAAGCTCTATACACGTGTTACTCGACGCTGCAATCATATCGCTATGAAGATTTATAGCTCGTCGTGGAACGCCGACCGAAATATGCTCAGACAATGGAACGTAATTTGTTGGCGCTAACCGAGTTCTGCGACAATTGTATGGAGAAGCGGTTGAAGATTATGCAGCAGTTGAACGGATCACTTGGAAATTTTTACCGCCCTCTGCTCCCTTTATTCGAGATCTCCACCAGAGGAGGTCTTAGCGACTCGTCTATGCGAGGCTCGGAGCCTTTGATTAACTCCCGTCCCATCACACACGTCGTCAGCGACCCCGATTACCCGGAAGGATTGACCCCTAACCATTTCATATTTGGATCGTCGTCTGGTCGTCCCATTCCTGTCACTACCTGTGCAGCAAGGCTGGATGGACGAGGGCTTTACGTTTAACCTATCATTTTAGGCAGGAGGTGAATCCGGGAATACCTGCCAGCACTTTCACCAACCCAACTCAGAGGAACGCTTCCGTCGATTAACATAAGAGATCAGGTCCTAATTGCGGACGGGAATCTTCCCAGAGGACGAATTTCCACTCTGTATCCCGGCGCCGACGGAATAGTTAGGGTGGTAGATGTAGAAACTGGGTAAAAAGTCGGTATCTCTTCAGATGTTGGTCACTCTTGGGCTCTCAGATATGCGTACGTGTTTGGAGATATTTCTTGTTTTAACTTTGTTGCGGAAGTGAGGGCAAGTTAAATCTGCCTTCCAATATTTTATATTCTAATAACAGAAACTGTCACAAAATGTTAAAAGTGATAGCGTGAAGTGTTTTATAAATCTTTATAAAATGCCTTTTTCACGATATACATGTAACAGTATCTATAGAATGAGATTTTGTCTCCCATTGTCTCAAACTTGACATCTATCACTTTGACGTCTTTCTCTATTTATTCATATCTCTACGAAATATGTACTGTACCGATTTCGATCATAAATTTTTTAATGATGCATATAAATATTTTTTATCATATTAATAATGAATATGTTATACCTTCTTTGAACACATGTTTGTCTCTCATTGAGATTAGACTTGACTGACTCGCGAACAACTGCAAGCTTTTCAACTTCCTTTTCCTATATCTTTGTTTTATTTTTCGATGGAGGGATCAACCCTGGGCACCGGTTGTCCTCCGATTTCCGTATTTATGGAAAGAGAGGACTGACATTTATCTCCTTGGCGTAGCGTGGTCTGTATTTATCTCTGGTGAAGTTGGCTGGTCTGTTCTCTATTATTCTCATATTTCTTGTTTTAGCGTTGTTGCGGAAGTGAGGGTACGCGAAGAAATGTCATCCTTTATAGACTTATTAATTAACTGTTGATGTGATTTAAATTTACTATTGAAGGTCAGCGGGTAAAGGAATTTTGAGGCAGCGTGGTATACTAGATAGTGTCATGCATATTAAAAGAAATCTGCCTTTCCAATATTTTATATTCTAATAACAGAAACTGTCACAATATGTTAAAAGTGATAGCGTGAAGTGTTTTATAAATCTTTATAAAATGCCTTTTTCACAATATACATGTAACAGTATCTATATAATGAGGTCTTGTCTCCCATTGTCTCAAACTTGACATCTATCACTTTGACGTCCTCCTATATTTATTCATATCTCGACGAAATATGTACCGTACCGATTTCGATCATCTATTTTTTAATGATGCATATAAATATATTTTATCATATTAATAATAAATATGCTATACCTTCTTTGAACACATGTTTGTCTCTCCTTGAGATTAGACTTGACTGACTCGCGAACAACTGCAAGCTTTTCAACTTCCTTTTCCTATATCTTTGTTTTATTTTTAGATGGAGGGATCAACCCTGGGCACCGGTTGTCCTGCGATTTATTTTTTCACATTATACCTATAATATATTTACTATATGTATTTATGAAGCTGGATTTTGGTCCCTGCAGTTGTTTATTTGGTTTTGGGATCATTAGTATTTGCGCTACCTTCCAATGGGGCGGGACAAATTGAAGTCTGGTTATTGCATTGTACAGGGATGTTAAGAAAACATACCCTGAGTCAGGTCATTCTTTCAAGAGTTTTCCAGTAATAGGTCATATACAGGTGCCTTTTTGCATTTCGCATTTTTAATGGCAGATAATACCTCTGCTTTTGTGAATTTGGCCTCAAAGGTCTCATCGTTTTGGTTTGTTTCCAGACAATTAGTGATCTTCGTTAGGTGTTCCGAAGGACCTTCATATGGGTGAGGCTTAAAGACTGCTGACAGGTATTCTGCGAAGGTTACCGCTTTCTCACTATCACTACGGGCCCAGACATCTCCATTTCTCCGGATTGGGCATCTGGTTTGTTGCCACTCTTTCCTTAGTTTTCTCTTTTCTGAGATTTTGGAAAGTATGGACTTGTTAATATTAGTAGTGGTATCCTTTGGAGAGCTGATTGGCGTAGATTCCCATGCTGTGTTCAAATGTACTGGCTGATTGGTCGAAAGTCTGAAATGTCCATCGACAACAAACTTATACTATACAAAGCGATCATCAAACCTATATGGACCTATGGGATTCAACTATGAGGAACAGCATCTCACTCCAATATTGAAATACTACAAAGATTTCAAAATAAAATACTGAGACTAATAACAAATGCTCCTTGGTATGTGACGAATGAAGCCCTTCATCGCGATCTCAGAATCGTGACAGTCAAGCAGGAGATATCAAATCAAATAATATCTTACAAAATTAGAATACAGAAACATCCAAACGCACTGGCCAATGTTCTCATGGACAGGACATCCAATCCGAGAAGGCTTAAACGCAAAGTTCCTCGGGACATATAGAGAACAGGGTGTGACAGAGGTCACTCCCCGAGCATGACGACTAAATAGAAGTCCTAGTATGGGATCATACGGCTCACCTATTACTAAATGTCCCATTGAGAGACAGATCGTAATATTGGAAAAAAAATGTATTTATGGAAAGAGAGGACTGACATTTATCTCCATGGCGTAGCGTGGTCTGTATTTATCTCTGGTGAAGCTGGCTGGTCTGTTCTCAATCACATATTTCTTGTTTTAGCGTTGTTGCGGAAGTGAGGGCACGCGAAGAAATGTCACCCTTTATAGACTTATAAATTAACCGTTGATGTGATTTAAATTTTATAACTAGTGAAATAAAAAAACTAGATAGTGTCATGCATAAAAAGAAATCTGCCTTTCCAATATTTTATATTCTAATAACAGAAACTGTCACATAATGTTAAAAGTGATAGCGTGAAGTGTTTTATAAATCTTTGTAAAATGCCTTTTTCACAATATACATGTAACAGTATCTATAGAATGAGGTCTTGTCTCCCATTGTCTCAAACTTGACATCTATCACTTTGACGTCCTCCTATATTTATTCATATCTCGACGAAATATGTACCGTACCGATTTCGATCATCTATTTTTTTAATGATGCATATAAATATTTTTTATCATATTAATAATAAATATGTTATACCTTCTTTTGAACACATGTTTGTCTCTCCTTGAGATTAGAATTGACTGACTCGCGAACAACTGCAAACTTTTCAACTTCCTTTTCCTATATCTTTGTATTATTTTTAGATCGAGGGATCAACCCTGGGCAACGGTTGTCCTCCGATTTCTTTTTTCACATTATACCTATAATTTATTTGCTAAGGATACTGTGCTGAATAGCACCTCTTTTTACTTATTTATGGTTTCTATCTTTTTTATATATTTTTATCTTCTATTTTTTGATATGACTTTGTCTGATTTATAAAAGAAAAGAAAGTAAATATTTGTTATCACCAATTACTAGTGTTTTACACATCGATGGTTTAACCTTATTACAGTCAGTCGATAACATAGGTCCTTCGAGCCGGATCGTTTTTAGAATCTTCCTCGGATTCTGTCCAACTTTGTCGAGCAACAGTTTTTTTGATTCGTTTTGGAGAGGCGGCGCGTCGAGCACCGCGCGAGTTTTCTTAACTTCAGTCGTAGTACCTCGTCACGGTGGCGGCGGGGGTGGCAGCGTGGCCCCGGGCTGGTGTCGGTGTGTGGACCAATGTCGCGGGTCGTGCCGGCTACAAGTCGCACCAAACGGACACTAGCCCAATTCGCCGTAGCCCCAGTCCCCATCCCCAATTGGGCCTTGTAGGCCGGGTTCCGCCTGAAACAACTTGTGCCGGAGTAGCACCGCTCGCACCCTATTTGTTGAGGCGCATTATTAGGAGAAATAGCAGGAGCAGGAGCAAGCGCATTGTCTGGAGTAGGTGCACGAGCAGGCATAGTTTGATCTGCTGAATCACTACCATTCTGCACGTCTTTCACCTTAACTCCAGCACTGGTGCTCGCCATTTCCTTTCCGTTCGGCTTAACTTTATTAGGAGGTATGTCGCTATCTGTTGACTCGTCAGTTAGCGACAATTTTCTCTTTTCGGCATCTCTCTGCGTAGCTGTGTCTGTGAGTTGCTTCACTTAAACTTTTACTAAAGTATCTACTGTTACTGTCGGTAGTTCGAGGGGCGCTTTCGCTTCATTCTGTTTGTCATTCGTCTCGTCTGTGTTGTCCTCGTCACGAAATTTCACCTTGTACCAGAAATCGTATAGTAGTAGGCCGAATATTTTACTGTGCGCCAGATCCAGCATCCCGGTGGGTAGCTCTATACACGTTTTACTCGACGATACAATCATATCGCTATGAAGATTTATAGCTCGTCGTGGAACGCCGACCGAAATATGCTCAGACAATGGAACGTAATTTGTTGGCGCTAACCGAGTTCTGCGACAATTGTATGGAGAAGCGGTTGAAGATTATGCAGCAGTTGAACGGATCACTTGGAAATTTTTACCGCCCTCTGCTCCCTTTATTCGAGATCTCCACCAGAGGAGGTCTTAGCGACTCGTCTATGCGAGGCTCGGAGCCTTTGATTAACTCCCGTCCCATCACACACGTCGTCAGCGACCCCGATTACCCGGAAGGATTGACCCCTAACCATTTCATATTTGGATCGTCGTCTGGTCGTCCCATTCCTGTCACTACCTGTGCAGCAAGGCTGGATGGAGGAGGGCTTTACGTTTAACCTATCATTTTTGGCAGGAGGTGAATCCGGAAATACCTGCCAGCACTTTCACCAACCCAACTCAGAGGAACGCTTCCGTCGATTAACATAGGAGATCAGGTCCTAATTGCGGACGGGAATCTTCCCAGAGGACGAATTTCCACTCTGTATCCCGGCGCCGACGGAATAGTTAGGGTGGTAGATGTAGAAACTGGGTAAAAAGACGGTAGCTTTCTTTAGCTGTTGGTCAACAGCGTGCTCTCAGATACGCGTACGTGTTTGGAGATATTTCTTGTTTTAGCTTTGTTGCGGAAGTGAGGGCAAGTTAAATCTGCCTTCCAATATTTTATATTCTAATAACAGAAAATGTTAAAAGTGATAGCGTGAAGTGTTTTATAAATCTTTATAAAATGCCTTATTCACGATATACATGTAACAGTATCTATAGAATGAGGTTTTGTCTCCCATTGTCTCAAACTTGACATCTATCACTTTGACGTCTTTCTATTTATTGATATCTCTACGAAATATGTAGCGTACCGATTTCGATCATCTATTTTTTTAATGATGCATATAAATATTTTTTGTCATATTAATAATGAATATGTTATACCTTCTTTGAACACATGTTTGTCTCTCCTTGAGATTAGACTTGACTGACTCGCGAACAACTGCAAGCTTTTCAACTTCCTTTTCCTATATCTTTGTTTTATTTTTAGATGGAGGGATCAACCCTGGGCACCGGTTGTCCTCCGATTTCCGTATTTATGGAAAGAGAGGACTGACATTTATCTCCTTGGCGTAGCGTGGTCTGTATTTATCTCTGGTGAAGTTGGCTGGTCTGTTCTCTATTATTCTCATATTACTTGTTTTAGCGTTGTTGCGGAAGTGAGGGTACGCGAAGAAATGTCATCCTTTATAGACTTATTAATTAACTGTTGATGTGATTTAAATTTACTATTGAAGGTCAGCGGGTAAAAGAATTTTGAGGCAGCGTGGTATACTAGATAGTGTCATGCATATTAAAAGAAATCTGCCTTTCCAATATTTTATATTCTAATAACAGAAACTGTCACAATATGTTAAAAGTGATAGCGTGAAGTGTTTTATAAATCTTTATAAAATGCCTTTTTCACAATATACATGTAACAGTATCTATAGAATGAGGTCTTGTCTCCCATTGTCTCAAACTTGACATCTATCACTTTGACGTCCTCCTATATTTATTCATATCTCGACGAAATATGTACCGTACCGATTTCGATCATCTATTTTTTAATGATGCATATAAATATTTTTTATCATATTAATAATAAATATGTTATACCTTCTTTTGAACACATGTTTGTCTCTCCTTGAGATTAGAATTGACTGACTCGCGAACAACTGCAAACTTTTCAACTTCCTTTTCCTATATCTTTGTATTATTTTTAGATCGAGGGATCAACCCTGGGCAACGGTTGTCCTCCGATTTCTTTTTTCACATTATACCTATAATTTATTTGCTAAGGATACTGTGCTGAATAGCACCTCTTTTTACTTATTTATGGTTTCTATCTTTTTTATGTATTTTTATCTTCTATTTTTTGATATGACTTTGTCTGATTTATAAAAGAAAAGAAAGTAAATATATGTTATCACCAATTACTAGTGTTTTACACATCGATGGTTTAACCTTATTACAGTCAGTCGATAACATAGGTCCTTCGAGCCGGATCGTTTTTAGAATCTTCCTCGGATTCTGTCCAACTTTGTCGAGCAACAGTTTTTTTGATTCGTTTTGGAGAGGCGGCGCGTCGAGCACCGCGCGAGTTTTCTTAACTTCAGTCGTAGTACCTCGTCACGGCGGCGGCGGGGGTGGCAGCGTGGCCCCGGGCTGGTGTCGGTGTGTGGACCAATGTCGCGGGTCGTGCCGGCTACAAGTCGCACCAAACGGACACTAGCCCAATTCGCCGTAGCCCCAGTCCCCATCCCCAATTGGGCCTTGTAGGCCGGGTTCCGCCTGAAACAACTTGTGCCGGAGTAGCACCGCTCGCACCCTATTTGTTGAGGCGCATTATTAGGAGAAATAGCAGTAGCAGGAGCAAGCGCATTGTCTGGAGTAGGTGCACGAGCAGGCATAGTTTGATCTGCTGAATCACTACCATTCTGCACGTCTTTCACCTTAACTCCAGCACTGGTGCTCGCCATTTCCTTTCCGTTCGGCTTAACTTTATTAGGAGGTATGTCGCTATCTGTTGACTCGTCAGTTAGCGACAATTTTCTCTTTTCGGCATCTCTCTGCGTAGCTGTGTCTGTGAGTTGCTTCACTTAAACTTTTACTAAAGTATCTACTGTTACTGGCGGTAGTTCGAGGGGCGCTTTCGCTTCATTCTGTTTGTCATTCCTCTCGTCTGTGTTGTCCTCGTCACGAAATTTCACCTTGTACCAGAAATCGTATGGCAGTAGGCCGAATATTTTACTGTGCGCCAGATCCAGCGTCCCGGTGGGTAGCTCTATACACGTTTTACTCGACGATACAATCATATCGCTATGAAGATTTATAGCTCGTCGTGGAACGCCGACCGAAATATGCTCAGACAATGGAACGTAATTTGTTGGCGCTAACCGAGTTCTGCGACAATTGTATGGAGAAGCGGTTGAAGATTATGCAGCAGTTGAACGGATCACTTGGAAATATTTACCGCCCTCTGCTCCCTTTATTCGAGATCTCCACCAGAGGAGGTCTTAGCGACTCGTCTATGCGAGGCTCGGAGCCTTTGATTAACTCCCGTCCCATCACACACGTCGTCAGCGACCCCGATTACCCGGAAGGATTGACACCCCTAACCATTTCATATTTGGATCGTCGTCTGGTCGTCCCATTCCTGTCACTACCTGTGCAGCAAGGCTGGATGGAGGAGGGCTTTACGTTTAACCTATCATTTTTGGCAGGAGGTGAATCTGGAAACACCTGCCAGCACTTTCACCAACCCAACTCAGAGGAACGCTTCCGTCGATTAACATAGGAGATCAGGTCCTAATTGCGGACGGGAATCTTCCCAGAGGACGAATTTCCACTCTGTATCCCGGCGCCGACGGAATAGTTAGGGTGGTAGATGTAGAAACTGGGTAAAAAGACGGTAGCTTTCTTTAGCTGTTGGTCAACAGCGTGCTCTCAGATACGCGTACGTGTTTGGAGATATTTCTTGTTTTAGCTTTGTTGCGGAAGTGAGGGCAAGTTAAATCTGCCTTCCAATATTTTATATTCTAATAACAGAAAATGTTAAAAGTGATAGCGTGAAGTGTTTTATAAATCTTTATAAAATGCCTTATTCACGATATACATGTAACAGTATCTATAGAATGAGGTTTTGTCTCCCATTGTCTCAAACTTGACATCTATCACTTTGACGTCTTTCTATTTATTCATATCTCTACGAAATATGTAGCGTACCGATTTCGATCATCTATTTTTTTAATGATGCATATAAATATTTTTTATCATATTAATAATGAATATGTTATACCTTCTTTGAACACATGTTTGTCTCTCCTTGAGATTAGACTTGACTGACTCGCGAACAACTGCAAGCTTTTCAACTTCCTTTTCCTATATCTTTGTTTTATTTTTAGATGGAGGGATCAACCCTGGGCACCGGTTGTCCTCCGATTTCCGTATTTATGGAAAGAGAGGACTGACATTTATCTCCTTGGCGTAGCGTGGTCTGTATTTATCTCTGGTGAAGTTGGCTGGTCTGTTCTCTATTATTCTCATATTACTTGTTTTAGCGTTGTTGCGGAAGTGAGGGTACGCGAAGAAATGTCATCCTTTATAGACTTATTAATTAACTGTTGATGTGATTTAAATTTACTATTGAAGGTCAGCGGGTAAAAGAATTTTGAGGCAGCGTGGTATACTAGATAGTGTCATGCATATTAAAAGAAATCTGCCTTTCCAATATTTTATATTCTAATAACAGAAACTGTCACAATATGTTAAAAGTGATAGCGTGAAGTGTTTTATAAATCTTTATAAAATGCCTTTTTCACAATATACATGTAACAGTATCTATAGAATGAGGTCTTGTCTCCCATTGTCTCAAACTTGACATCTATCACTTTGACGTCCTCCTATATTTATTCATATCTCGACGAAATATGTACCGTACCGATTTCGATCATCTATTTTTTAATGATGCATATAAATATTTTTTATCATATTAATAATAAATATGTTATACCTTCTTTTGAACACATGTTTGTCTCTCCTTGAGATTAGAATTGACTGACTCGCGAACAACTGCAAACTTTTCAACTTCCTTTTCCTATATCTTTGTATTATTTTTAGATCGAGGGATCAACCCTGGGCAACGGTTGTCCTCCGATTTCTTTTTTCACATTATACCTATAATTTATTTGCTAAGGATACTGTGCTGAATAGCACCTCTTTTTACTTATTTATGGTTTCTATCTTTTTTTATGTATTTTTATCTTCTATTTTTTGATATGACTTTGTCTGATTTATAAAAGAAAAGAAAGTAAATATATGTTATCACCAATTACTAGTGTTTTACACATCGATGGTTTAACCTTATTACAGTCAGTCGATAACATAGGTCCTTCGAGCCGGATCGTTTTTAGAATCTTCCTCGGATTCTGTCCAACTTTGTCGAGCAACAGTTTTTTTGATTCGTTTTGGAGAGGCGGCGCGTCGAGCACCGCGCGAGTTTTCTTAACTTCAGTCGTAGTACCTCGTCACGGCGGCGGCGGGGGTGGCAGCGTTGCCCCGGGCTGGTGTCGGTGTGTGGACCAATGTCGCGGGTCGTGCCGGCTACAAGTCGCACCAAACGGACACTAGCCCAATTCGCCGTAGCCCCAGTCCCCATCCCCAATTGGGCCTTGTAGGCCGGGTTCCGCCTGAAACAACTTGTGCCGGAGTAGCACCGCTCGCACCCTATTTGTTGAGGCGCATTATTAGGAGAAATAGCAGTAGCAGGAGCAAGCGCATTGTCTGGAGTAGGTGCACGAGCAGGCATAGTTTGATCTGCTGAATCACAACCATTCTGCACGTCTTTCACCTTAACTCCAGCACTGGTGCTCGCCATTTCCTTTCCGTTCGGCTTAACTTTATTAGGAGGTATGTCGCTATCTGTTGACTCGTCAGTTAGCGACAATTTTCTCTTTTCGGCATCTCTCTGCGTAGCTGTGTCTGTGAGTTGCTTCACTTAAACTTTTACTAAAGTATCTACTGTTACTGGCGGTAGTTCGAGGGGCGCTTTCGCTTCATTCTGTTTGTCATTCCTCTCGTCTGTGTTGTCTTCGTCACGAAATTTCACCTTGTACCAGAAATCGTATGGTAGTAGGCCGAATATTTTACTGTGCGCCAGATCCAGCGTCCCGGTGGGTAGCTCTATACACGTTTTACTCGACGATACAATCATATCGCTATGAAGATTTATAGCTCGTCGTGGAACGCCGACCGAAATATGCTCAGACA
The DNA here is from genome assembly GCA_963924495.1 of Nemapogon koenigi. Taxonomy (NCBI): domain Eukaryota; kingdom Metazoa; phylum Arthropoda; class Insecta; order Lepidoptera; family Tineidae; genus Nemapogon; species Nemapogon koenigi. Next base: position 26,242,843 of record OZ004629.1, read on the forward strand.
ATGGAACGTAATTTGTTGGCGCTAACCGAGTTCTGCGACAATTGTATGGAGAAGCGGTTGAAGATTATGCAGCAGTTGAACGGATCACTTGGAAATTTTTACCGCCCTCTGCTCCCTTTATTCGAGATCTCCACCAGAGGAGGTCTTAGCGACTCGTCTATGCGAGGCTCGGAGCCTTTGATTAACTCCCGTCCCATCACACACGTCGTCAGCGACCCCGATTACCCGGAAGGATTGACACCCCTAACCATTTCATATTTGGATCGTCGTCTGGTCGTCCCATTCCTGTCACTACCTGTGCAGCAAGGCTGGATGGAGGAGGGCTTTACGTTTAACCTATCATTTTTGGCAGGAGGTGAATCTGGAAATACCTGCCAGCACTTTCACCAACCCAACTCAGAGGAACGCTTCCGACGATTAACATAGGAGATCAGGTCCTAATTGCGGACGGGAATCTTCCCAGAGGACGAATTTCCACTCAGTATCCCGGCGCCGACGGAATAGTTAGGGTGGTAGATGTAGAAACTGGGTAAAAAGACGGTAGCTTTCTTTAGCTGTTGGTCAACAGCGTGCTCTCAGATACGCGTACGTGTTTGGAGATATTTCTTGTTTTAGCTTTGTTGCGGAAGTGAGGGCAAGTTAAATCTGCCTTCCAATATTTTATATTCTAATAACAGAAAATGTTAAAAGTGATAGCGTGAAGTGTTTTATAAATCTTTATAAAATGCCTTATTCACGATATACATGTAACAGTATCTATAGAATGAGGTTTTGTCTCCCATTGTCTCAAACTTGACATCTATCACTTTGACGTCTTTCTATTTATTCATATCTCTACGAAATATGTAGCGTACCGATTTCGATCATCTATTTTTTTAATGATGCATATAAATATTTTTTATCATATTAATAATGAATATGTTATACCTTCTTTGAACACATGTTTGTCTCTCCTTGAGATTAGACTTGACTGACTCGCGAACAACTGCAAGCTTTTCAACTTCCTTTTCCTATATCTTTGTTTTATTTTTAGATGGAGGGATCAACCCTGGGCACCGGTTGTCCTCCGATTTCCGTATTTATGGAAAGAGAGGACTGACATTTATCTCCTTGGCGTAGCGTGGTCTGTATTTATCTCTGGTGAAGTTGGCTGGTCTGTTCTCTATTATTCTCATATTACTTGTTTTAGCGTTGTTGCGGAAGTGAGGGTACGCGAAGAAATGTCATCCTTTATGGACTTATTAATTAACTGTTGATGTGATTTAAATTTACTATTGAAGGTCAGCGGGTAAAAGAATTTTGAGGCAGCGTGGTATACTAGATAGTGTCATGCATATTAAAAGAAATCTGCCTTTCCAATATTTTATATTCTAATAACAGAAACTGTCACAATATGTTAAAAGTGATAGCGTGAAGTGTTTTATAAATCTTTATAAAATGCCTTTTTCACAATATACATGTAACAGTATCTATAGAATGAGGTCTTGTCTCCCATTGTCTCAAACTTGACATCTATCACTTTGACGTCCTCCTATATTTATTCATATCTCGACGAAATATGTACCGTACCGATTTCGATCATCTATTTTTTAATGATGCATATAATTTTTTATCATATTAATAATAAATATGTTATACCTTCTTTTGAACACATGTTTGTCTCTCCTTGAGATTAGAATTGACTGACTCGCGAACAACTGCAAACTTTTCAACTTCCTTTTCCTATATCTTTGTTTTATTTTTAGATCGAGGGATCAACCCTGGGCAACGGTTGTCCTCCGATTTCTTTTTTCACATTATACCTATAATTTATTTGCTAAGGATACTGTGCTGAATAGCACCTCTTTTTACTTATTTATGGTTATCTTTTTTATGTATTTTTATCTTCTATTTTTTGATATGACTTTGTCTGATTTATAAAAGAAAAGAAAGTAAATATATGTTATCACCAACTACTAGTGTTTTACACATCGATGGTTTAACCTTATTACAGTCAGTCGATAACATAGGTCCTTCGAGCCGGATCGTTTTTAGAATCTTCCTCGGAATCTGTCCAACTTTGTCGAGCAACAGTTTTTTTGATTCGTTTTGGAGAGGCGGCGCGTCGAGCACCGCGCGAGTTTTCTTAACTTCAGTCGTAGTACCTCGTCACGGCGGCGGCGGGGGTGGCAGCGTGGCCCCGGGCTGGTGTCGGTGTGTGGACCAATGTCGCGGGTCGTGCCGGCTACAAGTCGCACAAAACGGACACTAGCCCAATTCGCCGTAGCCCCAGTCCCCATCCCCATGACTGAATTGGGCCTTGTAGGCCGGGTTCCGCCTGAAACAACTTGTGCCGGAGTAGCACCGCTCGCACCCTATTTGTTGAGGCGCATTATTAGGAGAAATAGCAGAAGAAGGAGCAAGCGCATTGTCTGGAGTAGGTGCACGAGCAGGCATAGTTTGATCTGCTGAATCACTACCATTCTGCACGTCTTTCACCTTAACTCCAGCACTGGTGCTCGCCATTTCCTTTCCGTTCGGCTTAACTTTATTAGGTGGTATGTCGCTATCTGTTGACTCGTCAGTTAGCGACAATTTTCTCTTTTCGGCATCTCTCTGCGTAGCTGTGTCTGTGAGTTGCTTCACTTAAACTTTTACTAAAGTATCTACTGTTACTGGCGGTAGTTCGAGGGGCGCTTTCGCTTCATTCTGTTTGTAATTCCTCTCTTTTGTGTTGTCCTCGTCACGAAATTTCACCTTGTACCTGAAATCGTATGGTAGTAGGCCGAATATTTTACTGTGCGCCAGATCCAGCGTCCCGGTGGGTAGCTCTATACACGTTTTACTCGACGATACAATCATATCGCTATGAAGATTTATAGCTCGTCGTGGAACGCCGACCGAAATATGCTCAGACAATGGAACGTAATTTGTTGGCGCTAACCGAGTTCTGCGACAATTGTATGGAGAAGCGGTCGAAGATTATGCAGCAGTTGAACGGATCACTTCGAAATTTTTACCGCCCTCTGCTCCCTTTATTCGAGATCTCCACCAGAGGAGGTCTTAGCGACTCGTATATGCGAGGTTCGGAGCCTTTGATTAACTCCCGTCCCCTCACACACGTCGTCAGCGACGCCGATTACCCGGAAGGATTGACCCCTAACCATTTCATATTTGGATCGTCGTCTGGTCGTCCCATTCCTGTCACTACCTGTGCAGCAAGGCTGGATGGACGAGGGCTTTACGTTTAACCTATCATTTTAGGCAGGAGGTGAATCCGGGAATACCTGCCAGCACTTTCACCAACCCAACTCAGAGGAACGCTTCCGTCGATTAACATAGGAGATCAGGTCCTAATTGCGGACGGGAATCTTCCCAGAGGACGAATTTCCACTCTGTATCCCGGCGCCGACGGAATAGTTAGGGTGGTAGATGTAGAAACTGGGTAAAAAGTCGGTATCTCTTCAGATGTTGGTCACTCTTGGGCTCTCAGATATGCGTACGTGTTTGGAGATATTTCTTGTTTTAACTTTGTTGCGGAAGTGAGGGCAAGTTAAATCTGCCTTCCAATATTTTATATTCTAATAACAGAAACTGTCACAAAATGTTAAAAGTGATAGCGTGAAGTGTTTTATAAATCTTTATAAAATGCCTTTTTCACGATATACATGTAACAGTGTAAGGTGTAAGGTGCGACCGCCTTACGCCGAACTGCTTGAGTCTTTCGGGCTAGCAAATCTTGCTGATCGCAGAAAACTCTTTGACGCCGTGGTACTATACAAAATCTGTACCAGTCTCTTTGACTCCCCAGATCTTCTGGCGCAGGTCAACTTCAGAGCAAACTTAAAAAGAACTCGTACACTTGACCTGTTCACAATAGCTAGATCGAAATCTAACGCGGGACTCAGAGCGCCTCTTCGCAGGATATGCAAGCAGTATGATGAGGGTCTGGTCTCGGTTGACATATTTAATCTTAATTTGCATAAATTTAAGAAGTGCGTATGTAGGGTGTTGGAGGGGTAGATGGAAATAATTGCATTGTTTGTGCTACCCTATTTCTCTCTGTATGTGTTATTGTTAGTTTGTTTAGAATTTGGATTAGGTATAATATGTTAATGTCGTTGAATTTTTCTATAATTCTTGGTGGGAATAATTTAAAGGGTAGGGCACTTTCTCACTTATTTTTTTATTTTATTATTCTTATCTTGTGTATGTCTTTTTTATTATTATTATCTTGTGTACATAACGTTACCTACACCTTTTGTAAATTCTCCTTGTAAATAAATAAATAAACAGTATCTATAGAATGAGGTCTTGCCTCCCATTGTCTCAAACTTGACATCTATCACTTTGACGTCCTTCTCTTTTTATTCATATCTCGACGAAATATGTAGCGTACCGATTTCGATCATCTATTTTTTTAATGATACATATAAATATTTTTTATCATATTAATAATGAATATGTTATACCTTCTTTTGAACACATGTTTGTCTCTCCTTGAGATTAGAATTGACTGACTCGCGAACAACTGCAAACTTTTCAACTTCCTTTTCCTATATCTTTGTTTTATTTTTAGATCGAGGGATCAACCCTGGGCACCGGTTGTCCTCCGATTTCTTTTTTCACATTATACCTATAAAATATTTGCTATATGTATTTGTGGAAAGAGAGGACTGACATTTATCTCCTTGGCGTAGCGTGGACTGTATTTATCTCTGGTGAAGCTGGCTGGTCTGTTCTCAATCACATATTTCTTGTTTTAACGTTGTTGCGGAAGTGAGGGCACGCGAAGAAATGTCACCCTTTATAGACTTATATATTAACCGTTGATGTGATTTAAATTGACTATTGAAGGTCAGCGGGTAAAGGAATTTTGAGGCAGCGTGGTATACTAGATAGTGTCATGCATATTAAAAGAAATCTGCCTTTCCAATATTTTATATTCTAATAAAAGAAACTGTCACATAATATTAAAAGTGATAGCGTGAAGTGTTTTATAAATCTTTATAAAATGCCTTTTTCACAATATACATGTAACAGTATCTATAGAATGAGGTCTTACCTCCCATTGTCTCAAACTTGACATCTATCACTGACGTCCTCCTCTATTTATTCATATCTCGACGAAATATGTACCGTACCGATTTCGATCACTTATTTTTTTAACGATACATATACATATTTTCTAGCTTCTTTTGAACACTGTTTCTCTCTCCTTGAGCTTAGAATTGACTAACTACTTTCACCTTAACTCCAGCACTGGTGCTCGCCATTTCCTTTCCGTTCGGCTTAACTTTATTAGGAGGTATGTCGCTTCTGTTGACTCGTCAGTTAGCGACAATTTCCTCTTCTCGGCATGTCTCTGCGTAGCTGTGTCTGTGAGTTGCTTCACTTAAACTTTTACTAAAGTATCTACTGTTACTGGCGGTAGTTCGAGAGGCGCTTTCGCTTCATTCTGTTTGTCATTCCTCTCGTCTGTGTTGTCCTCATCACGAAATTTCACCTTGTACCAGAAATCGTATGGTAGTAGGCCGAATATTTCACCGTGCGCCAGATCCAGCGTCCCGGTGTGCAGCTCTATACACGTGTTACTCGACGCTGCAATCATATCGCTATGAAGATTTATAGCTCGTCGTGGAACGCCGACCGAAATATGCTCAGACAATGGAACGTAATTTGTTGGCGCTAACCGAGTTCTGCGACAATTGTATGGAGAAGCGGTCGAAGATTATGCAGCAGTTGAACGGATCACTTGGAAATTTTTACCGCCCTCTGCTCCCTTTATTCGAGATCTCCACCAGAGGAGGTCTTAGCGACTCGTCTATGCGAGGATCGGAGCCTTTGATTAACTCCCGTCCCATCACACACGTCGTCAGCGACCCCGATTACCCGGAAGGATTGACCCCTAACCATTTCATATTTGGATCGTCATCTGGTCGTCCCATTCCTGTCACTACCTGTGCAGCAAGGCTGGATGGAGGAGGGCTTTACGTTTAACCTATCATTTTTGGCAGGAGGTGAATCCGGGAATACCTACCAGCACTTTCACCAACCCAACTCAGAGGAACGCTTCCGTCGATTAACATAGGAGATCAGGTCCTAATTGCGGACGGGAATCTTCCCAGAGGACGAATTTCCACTCTGTATCCCGGCGCCGACGGAATAGTTAGGGTGGTAGATGTAGAAACTGGGTAAAAAGACGGTATCTCTTTAGCTGTTGGTCAACAGCACGCTCTCAGATACGCGTACGTGTTTGGAGATATTTCTTGTTTTAGCTTTGTTGCGGAAGTGAGGGCAAGTTAAATCTGCCTTTCCAATATTTTATATTCTAATAACAGAAACTGTCACAATATGTTAAAAGTGATAGCGTGAAGTGTTTTATAAATCTTTATAAAATGCCTTTTTCACGATATACATGTAACAGTATCTATAGAATGAGGTTTTGTCTCCCATTGTCTCAAACTTGACATCTATCACTTTGACGTCTTTCTCTATTTATTCATATCTCTCCGAAATATGTACTGTACCGATTTCGATCATAAATTTTTTAATGATGCATATAAATATTTTTTATCATATTAATAATGAATATGTTATACCTTCTTTGAACACATGTTTGTCTCTCCTTGAGATTAGACTTGACTGACTCGCGAACAACTGCAAGCTTTTCAACTTCCTTTTCCTATATCTTTGTTTTATTTTTCGATGGAGGGATCAACCCTGGGCACCGGTTGTCCTCCGATTTCCGTATTTATGGAAAGAGAGGACTGACATTTATCTCCTTGGCGTAGCGTGGTCTGTATTTATCTCTGGTGAAGTTGGCTGGTCTGTTCTCTATTATTCTCATATTTCTTGTTTTAGCGTTGTTGCGGAAGTGAGGGTACGCGAAGAAATGTCATCCTTTATAGACTTATTAATTAACTGTTGATGTGATTTAAATTTACTATTGAAGGTCAGCGGGTAAAGGAATTTTGAGGCAGCGTGGTATACTAGATAGTGTCATGCATATTAAAAGAAATCTGCCTTTCCAATATTTTATATTCTAATAACAGAAACTGTCACAATATGTTAAAAGTCATAGCGTGAAGTGTTTTATAAATCTTTATAAAATGCCTTTTTCACAATATACATGTAACAGTATCTATATAATGAGGTCTTGTCTCCCATTGTCTCAAACTAGACATCTATCACTTTGACGTCCTCCTATATTTATTCATATCTCGACGAAATATGTACCGTACCGATTTCGATCATCTATTTTTTAATGATGCATATAAATATATTTTATCATATTAATAATAAATATGCTATACCTTCTTTGAACACATGTTTGTCTCTCCTTGAGATTAGACTTGACTGACTCGCGAACAACTGCAAGCTTTTCAACTTCCTTTTCCTATATCTTTGTTTTATTTTTAGATGGAGGGATCAACCCTGGGCACCGGTTGTCCTGCGATTTATTTTTTCACATTATACCTATAATATATTTACTATATGTATTTATGAAGCTGGATTTTGGGCCCTGCAGTTGTTTATTTGGTTTTGGGATCATTAGTATTTGCGCTACCTTCCAATGGGGCGGGACAAATTAAAGTCTGGTTATTGCATTGTACAGGGATGTTAAGAAAACATACCCTGAGTCAGGTCATTCTTTCAAGAGTTTTCCAGTAATTAGGTCATATACAGGTGCCTTTTTGCATTTCGCATTTTTAATGGCAGATAATACCTCTGCTTTTGTGAATTTGGCCTCAAAGGTCTCATCGTTTTGGTTTGTTTCCAGACAATTAGTGATTTTCGTTAGGTGTTCCGAAGGACCTTCATATGGGTGAGGCTTAAAGACTGCTGACAGGTATTCTGCGAAGGTTACCGCTTTCTCACTATCACTACGGGCCCAGACATCTCCATTTCTCCGGATTGGGCATCTGGTTTGTTGCCACTCTTTCCTTAGTTTTCTCTTTTCTGAGATTTTGGAAAGTGTGGACTTGTTAATATTAGTAGTGGTATCCTTTGGAGAGCTGATTGGCGTAGATTCCCATGCTGTGTTCAAATGTACTGGCTGATTGGTCGAAAGTCTGAAATGTCCATCGACAACAAACTTATACTATACAAAGCGATCATCAAACCTATATGGACCTATGGGATTCAACTATGAGGAACAGCATCTCACTCCAATATTGAAATACTACAAAGATTTCAAAATAAAATACTGAGACTAATAACAAATGCTCCTTGGTATGTGACGAATGAAGCCCTTCATCGCGATCTCAGAATCGTGACAGTCAAGCAGGAGATATCAAATCAAATAATATCTTACAAAATTAGAATACAGAAACATCCAAACGCACTGGCCAATGTTCTCATGGACAGGACATCCAATCCGAGAAGGCTTAAACGCAAAGTTCCTCGGGACATATAGAGAACAGGGTGTGACAGAGGTCACTCCCCGAGCATGACGACTAAATAGAAGTCCTAGTATGGGATCATACGGCTCACCTATTACTAAATGTCCCATTGAGAGACAGATCGTAATATTGGAAAAAAATGTATTTATGGAAAGAGAGGACTGACATTTATCTCCTTGGCGTACCGTGGTCTGTATTTATCTCTGGTGAAGCTGGCTGGTCTGTTCTCAATCACATATTTCTTGTTTTAGCGTTGTTGCGGAAGTGAGGGCACGCGAAGAAATATCACCCTTTATAGACTTATAAATTAACCGTTGATTTGATTTAAATTTTATAACTAATGAAATAAAAAAACTAGATAGTGTCATGCATAAAAAGAAATCTGCCTTTCCAATATTTTATATTCTAATAACAGAAACTGTCACATAATGTTAAAAGTGATAGCGTGAAGTGTTTTATAAATCTTTGTAAAATGCCTTTTTCACAATATACATGTAACAGTATCTATAGAATGAGGTCTTGTCTCCCATTGTCTCAAACTTGACATCTATCACTTTGACGTCCTCCTATATTTATTCATATCTCGACGAAATATGTACCGTACCGATTTCGATCATCTATTTTTTTAATGATGCATATAAATATTTTTTATCATATTAATAATAAATATGTTATACCTTCTTTTGAACACATGTTTGTCTCTCCTTGAGATTAGAATTGACTGACTCGCGAACAACTGCAAACTTTTCAACTTCCTTTTCCTATATCTTTGTATTATTTTTAGATCGAGGGATCAACCCTGGGCAACGGTTGTCCTCCGATTTCTTTTTTCACATTATACCTATAATTTATTTGCTAAGGATACTGTGCTGAATAGCACCTCTTTTTACTTATTTATGGTTTCTATCTTTTTTATAAATTTTTATCTTCTATTTTTTGATATGACTTTGTCTGATTTATAAAAGAAAAGAAAGTAAATATTTGTTATCACCAATTACTAGTGTTTTACACATCGATGGTTTAACCTTATTACAGTCAGTCGATAACATAGGTCCTTCGAGCCGGATCGTTTTTAGAATCTTCCTCGGATTCTGTCCAACTTTGTCGAGCAACAGTTTTTTTGATTCGTTTTGGAGAGGCGGCGCGTCGAGCACCGCGCGAGTTTTCTTAACTTCAGTCGTAGTACCTCGTCACGTGGCCCCAGGCTGGTGTCGGTGTGTGGACCAATGTCGCGGGTCGTGCCGGCTACAAGTCGCACAAAACGGACACTAGCCCAATTCGCCGTAGCCCCAGTCCCCATCCCCAATTGGGCCTTGTAGGCCGGGTTCCGCCTGAAACAACTTGTGCCGGAGTAGCACCGCTCGCACCCTATTTGTTGAGGCGCATTATTAGGAGAAATAGCAGTAGCAGGAGCAAGCGCATTGTCTGGAGTAGGTGCACGAGCAGGCATAGTTTGATCTGCTGAATCACTACCATTCTGCACGTCTTTCACATTAACTCCAGCACTGGTGCTCGCCATTTCCTTTCCGTTCGGCTTAACTTTATTAGGAGGTATGTCGCTATCTGTTGACTCGTCAGTTAGCGACAATTTTCTCTTTTCGGCATCTCTCTGCGTAGCTGTGTCTGTGAGTTGCTTCACTTAAACTTTTACTAAAGTATCTACTGTTACTGGCGGTAGTTCGAGGGGCGCTTTCGCTTCATTCTGTTTGTAATTCCTCTCTTTTGTGTTGTCCTCGTCACGAAATTTCACCTTGTACCAGAAATCGTATGGTAGTAGGCCGAATATTTTACTGTGCGCCAGATCCAGCGTCCCGGTGGGTAGCTCTATACACGTTTTACTCGACGATACAATCATATCGCTATGAAGATTTATAGCTCGTCGTGGAACGCCGACCGAAATATGCTCAGACAATGGAACGTAATTTGTTGGCGCTAACCGAGTTCTGCGACAATTGTATGGAGAAGCGGTTGAAGATTATGCAGCAGTTGAACGGATCACTTGGAAATTTTTACCGCCCTCTGCTCCCTTTATTCGAGATCTCCACCAGAGGAGGTCTTAGCGACTCGTCTATGCGAGGCTCGGAGCCTTTGATTAACTCCCGTCCCATCACACACGTCGTCAGCGACCCCGATTACCCGGAAGGATTGACCCCTAACCATTTCATATTTGGATCGTCGTCTGGTCGTCCCATTCCTGTCACTACCTGTGCAGCAAGGCTGGATGGAGGAGGCCTTTACGTTTAACCTATCATTTTTGGCAGGAGGTGAATCCGGAAATACCTGCCAGCACTTTCACCAACCCAACTCAGAGGAACGCTTCCGTCGATTAACATAGGAGATCAGGTCCTAATTGCGGACGGGAATCTTCCCAGAGGACGAATTTCCACTCTGTATCCCGGCGCCGACGGAATAGTTAGGGTGGTAGATGTAGAAACTGGGTAAAAAGACGGTAGCTTTCTTTAGCTGTTGGTCAACAGCGTGCTCTCAGATACGCGTACGTGTTTGGAGATATTTCTTGTTTTAGCTTTGTTGCGGAAGTGAGGGCAAGTTAAATCTGCCTTCCAATATTTTATATTCTAATAACAGAAAATGTTAAAAGTGATAGCGTGAAGTGTTTTATAAATCTTTATAAAATGCCTTATTCACGATATACATGTAACAGTATCTATAGAATGAGGTTTTGTCTCCCATTGTCTCAAACTTGACATCTATCACTTTGACGTCTTTCTCTATTTATTCATATCTCTACGAAATATGTAGCGTAACGATTTCGATCATCTATTTTTTTAATGATGCATATAAATATTTTTTATCATATTAATAATGAATATGTTATACCTTCTTTGAACACATGTTTGTCTCTCCTTGAGATTAGACTTGACTGACTCGCGAACAACTGCAAGCTTTTCAACTTCCTTTTCCTATATCTTTGTTTTATTTTTAGATGGAGGGATCAACCCTGGGCACCGGTTGTCCTCCGATTTCCGTATTTATGGAAAGAGAGGACTGACATTTATCTCCTTGGCGTAGCGTGGTCTGTATTTATCTCTGGTGAAGTTGGCTGGTCTGTTCTCTATTATTCTCATTTTACTTGTTTTAGCGTTGTTGCGGAAGTGAGGGTACGCGAAGAAATGTCATCCTTTATAGACTTATTAATTAACTGTTGATGTGATTTAAATTTACTATTGAAGGTCAGCGGGTAAAATAATTTTGAGGCAGCGTGGTATACTAGATAGTGTCATGCATATTAAAAGAAATCTGCCTTTCCAATATTTTATATTCTAATAACAGAAACTGTCACAATATGTTAAAAGTGATAGCGTGAAGTGTTTTATAAATCTTTATAAAATGCCTTTTTCACAATATACATGTAACAGTATCTATAGAATGAGGTCTTGTCTCCCATTGTCTCAAACTTGACATCTATCACTTTGACGTCCTCCTATATTTATTCATATCTCGACGAAATATGTACCGTACCGATTTCGATCATCTATTTTTTAATGATGCATATAAATATTTTTTATCATATTAATAATAAATATGTTATACCTTCTTTTGAACACATGTTTGTCTCTCCTTGAGATTAGAATTGACTGACTCGCGAACAACTGCAAACTTTTCAACTTCCTTTTCCTATATCTTTGTATTATTTTTAGATCGAGGGATCAACCCTGGGCAACGGTTGTCCTCCGATTTCTTTTTTCACATTATACCTATAATTTATTTGCTAAGGATACTGTTCTGAATAGCACCTCTTTTTACTTATTTATGGTTTCTATCTTTTTTATGTATTTTTATCTTCTATTTTTTGATATGACTTTGTCTGATTTATAAAAGAAAAGAAAGTAAATATATGTTATCACCAATTACTAGTGTTTTACACATCGATGGTTTAACCTTATTACAGTCAGTCGATAACATAGGTCCTTCGAGCCGGATCGTTTTTAGAATCTTCCTCGGATTCTGTCCAACTTTGTCGAGCAACAGTTTTTTTGATTCGTTTTGGAGAGGCGGCGCGTCGAGCACCGCGCGAGTTTTCTTAACTTCAGTCGTAGTACCTCGTCACGGCGGCGGCGGGGGTGGCAGCGTGGCCCCGGGCTGGTGTCGGTGTGTGGACCAATGTCGCGGGTCGTGCCGGCTACAAGTCGCACAAAACGGACACTAGCCCAATTCGCCGTAGCCCCAGTCCCCATCCCCAATTGGGCCTTGTAGGCCGGGTTCCGCCTGAAACAACTTGTGCCGGAGTAGCACCGCTCGCATCCTATTTGTTGAGGCGCATTATTAGGAGAAATAGCAGTAGCAGGAGCAAGCGCATTGTCTGGAGTAGGTGCACGAGCAGGCATAGTTTGATCTGCTGAATCACTACCATTCTGCACGTCTTTCACCTTAACTCCAGCACTGGTGCTCGCCATTTCCTTTCCGTTCGGCTTAACTTTATTAGGAGGTATGTCGCTATCTGTTGACTCGTCAGTTAGCGACAATTTTCTCTTTTCGGCATCTCTCTGCGTAGCTGTGTCTGTGAGTTGCTTCACTTAAACTTTTACTAAAGTATCTACTGTTACTGGCGGTAGTTCGAGGGGCGCTTTCGCTTCATTCTGTTTGTCATTCCTCTCGTCTGTGTTGTCCTCGTCACGAAATTTCACCTTGTACCAGAAATCGTATGGTAGTAGGCCGAATATTTTACTGTGCGCCAGATCCAGCGTCCCGGTGGGTAGCTCTATACACGTTTTACTCGACGATACAATCATATCGCTATGAAGATTTATAGCTCGTCGTGGAACGCCGACCGAAATATGCTCAGACAATGGAACGTAATTTGTTGGCGCTAACCGAGTTCTGCGACAATTGTATGGAGAAGCGGTTGAAGATTATGCAGCAGTTGAACGGATCACTTGGAAATTTTTACCGCCCTCTGCTCCCTTTATTCGAGATCTCCACCAGAGGAGGTCTTAGCGACTCGTCTATGCGAGGCTCGGAGCCTTTGATTAACTCCCGTCCCATCACACACGTCGTCAGCGACCCCGATTACCCGGAAGGATTGACCCCTAACCATTTCATATTTGGATCGTCGTCTGGTCGTCCCATTCCTGTCACTACCTGTGCAGCAAGGCTGGATGGAGGAGGGCTTTACGTTTAACCTATCATTTTTGGCAGGAGGTGAATCCGGAAATACCTGCCAGCACTTTCACCAACCCAACTCAGAGGAACGCTTCCGTCGATTAACATAGGAGATCAGGTCCTAATTGCGGACGGGAATCTTCCCAGAGGACGAATTTCCACTCTGTATCCCGGCGCCGACGGAATAGTTAGGGTGGTAGATGTAGAAACTGGGTAAAAAGACGGTAGCTTTCTTTAGCTGTTGGTCAACAGCGTGCTCTCAGATACGCGTACGTGTTTGGAGATATTTCTTGTTTTAGCTTTGTTGCGGAAGTGAGGGCAAGTTAAATCTGCCTTCCAATATTTTATATTCTAATAACAGAAAATGTTAAAAGTGATAGCGTGAAGTGTTTTATAAATCTTTATAAAATGCCTTATTCACGATATACATGTAACAGTACCTATAGAATGAGGTCTTGTCTCCCATTGTCTCAAACTTGACATCTATCACTTTGACGTCCTCCTATATTTATTCATATCTCGACGAAATATTTATCGATGCATATAAATATTTTTTATCATATTAATAATAAATATGTTATACCTTCTTTTGAACACATGTTTGTCTCTCCTTGAGATTAGAATTGACTGACTCGCGAACAACTGCATACTTTTCAACTTCCTTTTCCTATATCTTTATATATCTTTATTTATATCTTTATATATACGTAACGTTCGCCGCCTATCTAGAAGCATTCTGATAGACAAATGCAATATCACTTACTTTATAAAATAGCTATTTTTTATTCTATATCTATTTATTCTCATTATTATAGACGTATGATTCGTTATATTTGAATTATTTTACCGGTAGATGGCGCCAGCTATGCAAACTTCCGTTCCGCCAGTGGATATATTCGAACTATATAAAATATAGCCTATATTGAGTGTATATAATCAAAGCCTTTATCTATGCCTATATCACTCAGGGATACGATATAGTGAAGTCGTATGATTTGTCGATTTTGCTGAACAAATCCATTTTTTAAAGCGCTGTTATACCATTACCCTTCAATTAAATACATCGCGTTTTTTGTAGCTTATTGAAAATTCAAAATAATAATTATTTTATATTTTTTTAATTGGTCAAAAATAATAAAATAATAATTATTAAAAAAAATTGTATTAGAAACTCATTTTCGATAAATTTGTAGATACGTTCATCTGGTTCTTAAACGGCGATATAGGATATTAGTCTAGTTAGGACCACACTTCCTACTTACCTTAATCAAAGTATGTACTTGGAGCCCGCCGCGCGGCCCTTAATATAATACAAAAGTTCTATGGTCCCACTTTCAAAGAGTTTTGTAATGTATAAAGGCAAATTAAAGTTATTGATGGAATTAATTAATTTATTTACTAAAATACTATTACAATTTGATGGCAAGGTAACAATACAACTTTCATATATGCCATCCATAATACAGTGCCTAAAAATATAAAGGTTGACATACAATTATAATGAGGTATTTATGTCTGTTCTGCCCCCCTATTCCGTATCTCTGTTGGTAACCGCATACACATATTAGTTATGTACGCTAGACAGAGAAGAATGAATACGCACGGCACACTCACTCTCTGCCTGTCATATTTACTAATCTGTATATTTTTTAGCAACAGAGATACAGAATAGGTTAAAACAAATATTAATACTTAGCAATTTGTATGATAATTAATTTCTCAAATTGAGTTACATAATAATAATGTACAGTACTCGGCGTTCGGGTACAAGAGTGAGATGTTTGGCTAAGATCGGCCACTTTCGGATTTGTAGAGCATTGTCTTTGTCACACAATGCACCTGACTGCGATAGACAAAGATAAAGCTATACAAAACCGAAATCAACCGAATACCATATCATATCAAACGCCGAGTACTGTAATTTAATTTCTACTTCGGGTATCAATTTATTCATTTAAATGACTATTTGAATATTACTATCCGGAGGCACTTTTCATTATCTCAAGCCTAATCAAACAATTCACAACCTTTCAAATGAGCCTTTTGATCAAACTGAAGAAACTCCCACTCCCTTAGCTCATCATCTTTCATTTTTATTGTTTACTTAATAATCTTATTATAATAGAATACCTGCTTTATGAAGAATCGTTGTAATATCTACTTATACTTAATATAATTAAATCAGAACATAGTCCGCATATTATTTTCAAGCAAATGACACTTGTACATTATAATAATATACAAGAGAAACACAAGTTTACAACAATCAAAAAGCACGGATTCTGACAACTAAATCAATTATACCTTCTTTTGAACACATGTTTGTCTCTCCTTGAGATTAGAATTGACTGACTCGCGTACAACTGCAATCTTTTCAACTTCCTTTTCCTATATCTTTGTTTTATTTTTAGATGGAGGGATCAACCCTGGGCAACGGTTGTCCTCCGATTTCTTTTTTCACATTATACCTATAATATATTTGCTATATATATGTATTTATGGAAAGAGAGGACTGACATTTATCTCCTTGGCGTAGCGTGGACTGTATTTATCTCTGGTGAAGCTGGCTGGTCTGTTCTCAATCACATATTTCTTGTTTTAGCGTTGTTGCGGAAGTGACGGCACGCGAAGAAATGTCACCCTTTATAGACTTATAAATTAACCGTTTATGTGATTTAAATTTACTATTGAAGGTCAGCGGGTAAAGGAATGTTGAGGCAGCGTACTAGATAGTGTCATGCATATAAAAAGAAATCTGCCTTTCCAATATTTTATATTCTAATAACAGAAACTGTCACAATATGTTAAAAGTGATAGCGTGAAGTGTTTTATAAATCTTTATAAAATTAGCATAGCTATACAGCGAGGAAATGCAGCCAGCGTTCTTGCCACCATGCCACGCGGACCAAATATTTTTGATTATTAATATTATTTTAGGTTTATATTGTTATGTGTAAAAAATTTTAATGTAATAAAAATTATAAAATTTTAACATTTAAAAAAAAAAAAATATATATATAATGTAATAATATGATTAAAACAAGGGCTGTAATATAAAGAAAATGTGGAAAAAAAATGTATGTAGAGTAAGGTATATAAGTGCGTGTGTTTGTGTGTGTGTGTATGATTGTGTGTGAGTGTGTGTGTGTATGAGTGTGTGAGATTGTGTTCATGTGCGTGTGATTTTGTGTCTATTTTACATAATAATCTACCTCTGCAGATTTAACAATTCCTCGGTATTTTCGTATGTAAGATTTTGGAGCCATCTTTTAATGATCATCTTACAACCATTAACCGAAAGTGGTATATGTTTAGAATTTTATTAATTTTATTATATAATCTAGAGCTAAGTATGTAGTAGCAGCGTCCTGCCATTGCCATCCTGCATGAATCCACCCCACACACACGATTCCTCCTGCGAACGTCATCACAACTGCCGGGCAAGAAGTACAGAGAACGATGTTAACGTAATATGATCTGGAGCACAAACAGCTGTCTGACAGTAAGGACCTCGATATCACGATATACTTTAAAAGTAGGATATCTAATGGGCCTTCCGAGAATCACTTTCAGTACAGATCTCTGTGCCCTTTCAATACCAATTATGGGACCCCCCCCCCATACAGCCACACACTAGAGCTCAGTAAGGACTGTGTCAAGGCAAAATAAACCATCTTTAATGTAGTAATGTCAACCAAATATCGTAATTTTTTAAATGTATATATTAATTTTCTGATACGTGGGATCAACATTTCAATGTGCTTATGCCAGCCCAGACTACAGTCCACGTAAACACCCAGGTATTTTATGAAGGTCATATGTTCTATACCAACGCAATGACAAGATTCTTGGTCCCGCACCTTACACCAATGAACCTTAAGATGAATTCAATTTAGCAACAGCAGCGTTGTTTGGCGTGAAACACATATACTTTGTTTTGGACAAGTTCAAAGTAAGAAGATTTTTTGATAGCCAATTTTTTACCACTCTTAAAGCAGTTTCAGCATAGCCTCTTGCAATATCCCAATTCCTTCCATGTATTATAAGTGGTGTATCATCAGCATAACAAAGTAATTTACATTTTTTTAACGACAACAGACAAAGCTGATTAATATAAATCAGAAAAAGTGTTGAACCAAGAACACTGCCTTGCGGTGCTTCATAGTTAACAGACGCCTCACAGCTAACCAGCTTATCTATTCTAACACATTGGGATCGTCCAGACAAGTAACTGCTAAAAATATCGTGCACTCGACCTCTGACTCCGATTTCCTCCAACTTTTTCATCAACAACGGGATAGAGACTGTGTCAAATACCTTGGACAAGTCAAGGAACACTGCAAGAGCCTTATCTTTCCGATCCAACTGCTTAACCGCAGACTCGGTCAGATCCAGCACTGCATCCTCCGTAGACTTACCACCCCTAAATCCGAATTGATTGTTAGCAATGATATTATGTTTATCAAGGTAAACAAGAAGTCTATGATTTATCAGTTTTTCAAATGTTTTAGAAAGACTAGTAAGTACTGAAATTGGCCTATAATTATCAACACAATCTCTGCTCCCACCTTTATATACCGGATGTATCACAGCTGTTTTAAAAGCATCAGGGAAAATTCCAGCACTAAAACACAAATTAAACATATGCTTCAGTACCGGAATCAAATTACCTATCGCTCCCCTAAGTACCAAAGATGGAATACCATCCCATCCAGCTGCGCAGTCAGCTCGCAGTCCCATAATTGTACGTTCGATTTCGGCCTCATCAACTTCCAACAGAACCATTGAGTTACCAAATGAATTATTAACAGAAGTAGTATCAAAAGAATTACTTATTCCATCATTTTTATTTTCAATTTTGCTAGCTAATTTTGCCCCAACATTTATAAAGTGCTCATTAATTAGGTTTATTGACAATTGTACATCATCATTATTGTTTAAATGTTCTAGGGGGGCTAGATTAGTTTGTTTCATGTTTGTAATCTGTTTAATGGTGTGTCCCATGTAGCTTTTGGATTTGATTTTGCTTTTTCAAACTCAGATTGGTTATATGTTTGCTTAATATTTTTAATTAGTTTGTTACAAAAATTTTTATATCGCATATAAATAGTTTTCAATTGTATGTTATCTGGATTTTTTCTTAATTTCTTATGTAAGTTATAGTTAAGGTGTCACCCAGGGTTTAATAATTCTTTTATTTCTCGTAATTGATACTATTTTTGTATTATTTTTAATAATTGAAGATATGTTGGAGACCAGTAGTTTAGAAGCCTGGTTGGGGTCACTTATATCAACAATCCATGTGTAATCTGTGCTATTAACCTCGGCTACAGCCAATGGGACATCAACACGTTCTGTAAGCTTCTTAGGGTTATTGGTAATATTTTTTAATTCAATATTTAAAACTATAGGGGCATGGTCTGTTATGAAAGAGTCGAGCACAACACTTACAGCTTTCTTATTAGTTTTTAAAATAATATGATCCAAATAGCTATTTTTCCGGGTCGGATGCAAGAGAGCTGGCAGCATCCCATAGGACGCTATGGTGTTTAAGTAATAATCAGCACGAGGATCATTTGCACCTGGTAAGATATTTACATTAATATCCCCAATTATCGCAACCGTATTATAATTATTCAGGGTAGACAGCATATTGTCGAGGCTGTTAACGAATTTATCAGTATTTTTAAACGATGGCGGACGGTATATGGCAACCACAGCAAAGTCCTGTCCATGCCGAAGTAGCAAACAGTTAGCATTATCAACTACGGGCTCAGTAACCTGACACTGCAGGTAGGACTTAGAATAAATGACAACACCGTCATTTTTATTATAATACTGCGAGGCACAGGAAGTATACCCCTTAAGTGGTGGAATATAATCAATTTTGCTTAGCCAGCATTCTGTTAGTATTATTATGTTATAGCTTCTTTTGAACACTGTTTCTCTCTCCTTGAGCTTAGAATTGACTAAGTCGCGAGGAACAGAACACATTTCAATTTCCTTTTCCGTTATTAACCGACTTCCAAAAAACATTTGACTTCTTGGTGTAGCGTGGACAGTAATTATCTCTGGTGAAGCTGGCTGGTCTGCTCTCAATCACACTGGTTTACGGGAAGCTGGTATATCTTCAGCTGTTGGTCACTAGCGTGCTCTCAGGACATACACGCGTACATGTATAGAGATATCTCTTGTTTTAGCGTTGTTGCGGAACTGGAAGAACTGTCGCCCTTTATAGTCTTATCAATTAATCGGTGACCGTTTTAAGGATACTGTGCTGAATAGCACCTCTTTTTACTTATTTATGGTTTTTATCTTTTTTATGTATTTTTATCTTCTATTTTTTGATATGACTTTGTCTGATTTATAAAAGAAAAAAAAGTAAATATATGTTATCACCAATTACTAGTGTTTTACCCATCGATGGTTTAACCTTATTACAGTCAGTCGATAACATAGGTCCTACGAGCCGGATCGTTTTTAGAATCTTCCTCGGAATCTGTCCAACTTTGTCGAGCAACAGTTTTTTTGATTCGTTTTGGAGAGGCGGCGGTGTGTGGACCAATGTCGCGGGTCGTGCCGGCTACAAGTCGCACCAAACGGATACTAGCCCAATTCGCCGTAGCCCCAGTCCCCATCCCCATGACTGAATTGGGCCTTGTAGGCCGGGTTCCGCCTGAAACAACCGGAGTAGCACCGCTCGCACCCTATTTGTTGAGGCGCATTATTAGGAGAAATAGCAGGAGCAGGAGCAAGCGCATTGTCTGGAGTAGGTGCACGAGCAGGCACAGTTTGATCTGCTAAATCACTACCATTCTGCACGTCTTTCACCTTAACTCCAGCACTGGTTCTCGCCATTTCCTTTCCGTTCGGCTTAACTTTATTAGGAGGTATGTCGCTATCTGTTGACTCGTCAGTTAGCGACAATTTCCTCTTCTCGGCATCTCTCTGCGTAGCTGTGTCTGTTCACTTAAACTTTTACTAAAGGATCTACTGTTACAGGCGGTAGTTCGAAGGGCGCTTTCGCTTCATTCTGTTTGTCATTCCTCTCGTCTGTGTTGTCCTCATCACGAAATTTCACCTTGTACCAGAAATCGTATGGTATTAGGCCGAATATTTCACCGTGCGCCAGATCCAGCGTCCCGGTGGGTAGCTCTATACACGTTTTACTCGACGATACAATCATATCGCTATGAAGATTTATAGCTCGTCGTGGAACGCCGACCGAAATATGCTCAGACAATGGAACGTAATTTGTTGGCGCTAACCGAGTTCTGCGACAATTGTATGGAGAAGCGGTTGAAGATTATGCAGCAGTTGAACGGATCACTTGGAAATTTTTACCGCCCTCTGCTCCCTTTATTCGAGATCTCCACCAGAGGAGGTCTTAGCGACTCGTCTATGCGAGGCTCGGAGCCTTTGATTAACTCCCGTCCCATCACACACGTCGTCAGCGACCCCGATTACCCGGAAGGATTGACCCCTAACCATTTCATATTTGGATCGTCGTCTGGTCGTCCCATTCCTGTCACTACCTGTGTACCGAATGAATAATATCATTTTGAATTTTGTTAGAAAATAAGTCTGCCCCGATTTGCCGCTAACTTGGTGATATATATGTTTTTCTAAGGCTGTAACGTTGTGCTCATTTAGTTAATAAATGATACCACTTTTTCTTAATGAGGTTTAAATAGTTGTTAACCTCCTTACAAAATAAGTTACTGACTGCCTATAATTTAGGATTTTTTCAAAATAGTCTGAATTTGGAACATTGTCTGCAACTTTTTTATTTTCTTCCATTTTTAGTCAATTCCGTTTTAGCATTGCTAAGTAGCACACCTATTTCATAATATCAATAATTTAATACAGTGAACTAATTGCAACAAGCTGATAAAATATACTATAAAGGAGCATGATATTTGTAAGTACTATTTAAGTTGTATTGTGTTTAGATCCTATGATATCGTGGAAATCATTTACTCATTTATTTTATTTTTTATTTTCCAGCATGCTTCTTTTTACTCCTTCATTCCTTTGGCTCCTTTGGATCCTTTTTGTCTTTTGTCCTTCCTTTCCTTTTAATATATTCTTTACCTGATGTAAAAATACTATTATCTGGATGGATCAACTTTTTCTTGTACGGAATCAACAATTTTTTTTAATTTCCTTTTTGTAATTTAATGAAACTATGCTTAGAAGTATTATTATATAGATTATCTGGTTCTAAACAGGTGTTTTTAAGCATTTTAAAGCTAGTCGACCCTTAAATACGTTCCTTGGGTGATCAATGTCTCTTTGTGATTTTGAGAAATAAAACCATTTGAACAAAATAACTATGCACTGTGTCTCTTGGGTCACTCTTCTGGCAAAAACAAAAATACTTTTCTTGTCATTTTAAAATTCGAAATCTTATAATAATAAAAACCAAAGTTTATCTTTATGCCTTTGATAACTAATCATACATCATGAAAAAACATTAACTACCAATTACTGTTAACTCGAAAATAGCCGTTAGTCATACTGAAACTTAGGGACAACATGGTTAGCCAAGAGACAAATCCAGTGACTCAAGAGACATCTTAATATATAAAACAAAGTCGGGTTTGTTCGAACACTTATAACTCGAGAACGGCTAGACCGATTTTCATGGTTTTTAATTTGTTGTATTTGTCTCCGTCCCGAATAGCAGAATGGCTATTAAAATATGGGAAAAATGCACGAAAAAAAAATTATTGACAGAAACAAAAATTCTCAAATCGATTGGTTTTAATGCTTTAAGTTTTGATTTCAATTGAGACAGCGGTAGTGGTGGGGGTAGAGGTAGTGGTAGGGGTAGAGGTAGTGGTTGGGGTAGAGGTAGTGATAGGAGTTGGAGTACGGGTAGTGGTAGGGGTTGGAGTAGGCGTAGAGGTAGTGGTAGGGGTTGGAGTAGGGGTAGGGGTAATGGTAGTGGTAGGAGTAGGGGTAGTGGTAGGGGTAGCGGTATGGGTTGGAGTAGGGGTACAGGTAGTGGTAGGGGTTGGAGTAGGGGTAGTGGGAGTGGTAGGAGTAGGAATAAATAGCACGCAAGCCAACGTTTGGGCAGGACAACGTCTACCGGGCCCACTAGTACTAAAATATAATTAAACTCTAAAACAGTCTTACATTAGAATTATATAATAATTTGAAATTTTGCAAGCTCAGTAGAATGAAAATTATTGAAATATAAATCAGTAGAAAGAAAACACAATGAAATGATCAAGAAATCAACAAATAAGTGTAGTTTTCCATTTTAGAAATTATTTTAAAATCATAGTTCTTAATATTAGGAATAGTTTTAAGTTTCCTATAGGATCATAAAACGACTTTTCTTACACTTCCACACTTTGTTCAAATTCGTAATAAAAATTGTCTCGTTTCATTTTAGTAACCGGTTTGGAAATAATCTGAACAATGTCCGCGTAGTCTATATCGGCGATATTGCTTATAAAGATATATTTTTTGTTTTCTTCACATCCCATGAAATGTTTACACTCTAATTTCTCCATTTTCATCTAAATAACCCACAAAACAGGCATTTACAAATCACTAGTTTCCATGGCATACACCCTGATCTTCTTTGTTGCTTCATGAACTACATGTTTTCGTCGGCTCTAAGTTGCTCGTCTTTTTATACATCTGATTATTTGTAAACAATGTCGTAATAATTTCTTCACAAAGGTTGAAGGACACATCCGTTAAATCAATCTCTTTCAAGGACAATATTGTCTGAGGACTTTTAATTTTACTTCCGAGGAGCGTCTTCATTAGCGTTTGCATTACCACCTCTGACACCTCTTATAACAACTTCATCGTCGTCTTTCTCGGTACTACCCTTTTAGTTTTCTGCAGCAGTGACTGATGCATATTGCCCGATATATTTTTGTCACATAAACCTCTATTACAGAAGCAGCGTAGATTTCTGTTTTTGATTTGTACCCAAACGTGTGCAAATACTTGGTGAACTTTTAATGTCCCGATAAGTGACCGATGTTAACATCATTTTATCTGAAATGTACAAACTTAATCAGCATTTTATCACCTAATCAGCACCTAATTGCGATTTGCGTATATTTATCTTAATAATTTCATTCATACAACTTAGTTATACCATTCATAAATATATTAAAAATCCATGGATACAGTCTAAACCGCATACTAAATTTTCCATTTTAATGAGAAATATAACAACATTCGCTATTTATATCAACACAGGTTAATAATCCATAGAAAAATCAAATATTAGATGAGAACATAAGAACGTTGCAATTTTACAAATAACTAGTGATATCTGTCATTATTAATTTTAAAATTAAGCATATTACAAAGCCCCTGATGTCTACAGTAATAATAAAAAAACAGCCAAGAAATTGAAAACTTAATTTCTTTATATTTCCAAATATTAAGTCCAAAAGTCTTCTGGGCCATTGAATATGTCTCTTGGGTCACCACAATTAGTGACCCAAGGGAAGGTGAGCCAAGAGACTTTTAACGGATAAACTTGATTATAATTAGGAAAATTACAAAAAATGACGCATTTAATGTTGTAAGGGATTAATCAGACTTAAGTGCTTTCTATTAAGTATCAAATTGTTAATAAAATACATTAAAATTACCGAGATTTCGCAGTCGCCCAGTAGAACCTTCATAAACACACGCAACCCCTCTTCGAGCCGCGGTTGAACTGGCCGAGCGAATTCAAGGGTACAACAACAGCAACCTGAATCACGTGATTCTCAGATCTGTTTTCTATTTATTAAACTAGTATTAGCGATATCTCGCTTCATCTAAGTAAAATTTAATATAGTGACCCAGCGGAAACAGATAGTAATGGTAAGAGCAGGGACACATATTAAATAAATCGTAAAAAAAGTAATAAATTATTTATTGACCTGTATTAAGCATATTTAAGAACATAATACGTTGTAATATATTATCCGTACGTTTGAATTAGACACGCCATAGAGATTTTTGTGACAAAGTGACGAAATTCACAGTCATTTCGTTCGGGGGACACCTCAGATTTGTATGGGAGGCTAATTTTGTCCCCTAGCTAACCAATTTAAAAAAAAAATATTAAATTACTTATTAATTGACATGAAAACAATGTTAATTATTGATCTCTTTTAATATCTTGTGTGGTAGAATTATAAAATAATTAACTGTTTAGCTGATAAAATAAATAAACCGCCAGGGACAACCTTTGACAAAGAAAAGTTGATCCACAATATGGAGTGGATAGTTCCCGAAAAGCGAATTTTTTTTTGTATACATTTTAAAAATATCCCTTTAATGAGTCTACAATTATTTCCATTCCAGTACATAACCCGACAAATCACACTTAGAGGCTTTTCCATCTAAATATACCTCAACAGAACTGGCCACTCCTTAGGTATAGCCACACAAATACCATCGGCTAAAAGATGGAGACTTGGTCTTCAGCTGGGTACTCTGGGACCGTAACACGGTTTCGGGAGCTGAAGGCAACCCGTGAAGAAATTATTTCTAAGACCAGAGATTTCTAACTTTGGACAGTTTTATCGGCAGCGAGTGCACACGAGATATACGTTAAACAATGTGGACATTCTCCTGAATTTGGATGCTGCATACCAATAGACTGATTGGGATCTTGCCCCATGAAGTCGTAAGAAATACCAGTTATTTAAAAAAACTTTTGGGTGTTTTTCGATACAAAAACTTCAAGACTTTTATTTAATATTGAATCGCAATCCAAACTGATTCTTTTTGGGCAGGTCTCTGATCCTTCTTTGTTAAATGCTAATAACATCTTCCGTTTCGTTCATATGACAATCAACTGAAGAAGCTCTTTGTAATCGTCGCGTGGCTGGAACATGTTAATTTGATTCTGAGCAAAATAAATAACATTTGTTGCCACGTCTTTTACACTACTTATTCCAGATTTTGCAGTTTTAAGGTTTTCCTGATTGACTTTTGGTCAGTAGTTATTGAATAATTTAAAAAATAAAATTTTGCCCCACTAGTTGGTCACATGGCTAAGACAACGACAGCTTCAAGTACAATTTCCAAGATATGAAGCCCAAATTAACAATGTTTAATCTTCTGTTCTAAAAGAACGCACACTCCATTAATTCGCCCTGTATTTGAAGCCGTTGTATCAAAGTACATAATTTTATTTTCTCATTGAGTCCATATGTACTTTTTGTGCATTGTCAACAAAGTTGTCAACAAAACAACCCCTTTCGACAATGTACGAACGCTAGTATTCTATTCTCTCGGAACACTTATTATATGCAGAAATTTATTATAATTATATGAAAAGTATGCGGAGCCCATAAGAAACTCAATTTATTAATTTTAACTACTTAAATAATAAAAAATCCGAAAAACGACAACCGGGCAACCCATGAAGAAATTATTTCTAAGACCAGAGATTTCTAACTTTGGACAGTTTTATCGGCAGCGAGTGCACACGAGATATACGTTAAACAATGTGGACATTCTCCTGAATTTGGATGCTGCATACCAATAGACTGATTGGGATCTTGCCCCATGAAGTCGTAAGAAATACCAGTTATTTAAAAAAACTTTTGGGTGTTTTTCGATACAAAAACTTCAAGACTTTTATTTAATATTGAATCGCAATCCAAACTGATTCTTTTTGGGCAGGTCTCTGATCCTTCTTTGTTAAATGCTAATAACATCTTCCGTTTCGTTCATATGACAATCAACTGAAGAAGCTCTTTGTAATCGTCGCGTGGCTGGAACATGTTAATTTGATTCTGAGCAAAATAAATAACATTTGTTGCCACGTCTTTTACACTACTTATTCCAGATTTTGCAGTTTTAAGGTTTTCCTGATTGACTTTTGGTCAGTAGTTATTGAATAATTTAAAAAATAAAATTTTGCCCCACTAGTTGGTCCCATGGCTAAGACAACGACAGCTTCAAGTACAATTTCCAAGATATGAAGCCCAAATTAACAATGTTTAATCTTCTGTTCTAAAAGAACGCACACTCCATTAATTCGCCCTGTATTTGAAGCCGTTGTATCAAAGTACATAATTTTATTTTCTCATTGAGTCCATATGTACTTTTTGTGCATTGTCAACAAAGTTGTCAACAAAACAACCCCTTTCGACAATGTACGAACGCTAGTATTCTATTCTCTCGGAACACTTATTATATGCAGAAATTTATTATAATTATATGAAAAGTATGCGGAGCCCATAAGAAACTCAATTTATTAATTTTAACTACTTAAATAATAAAAAATCCGAAAAACGACAACCGGGCAACCCGTGAAGAAATTATTTCTAAGACCAGAGATTTCTAACTTTGGACAGTTTTATCGGCAGCGAGTGCACACGAGATATACGTTAAACAATGTGGACATTCTCCTGAATTTGGATGCTGCATACCAATAGACTGATTGGGATCTTGCCCCATGAAGTCGTAAGAAATACCAGTTATTTAAAAAAACTTTTGGGTGTTTTTCGATACAAAAACTTCAAGACTTTTATTTAATATTGAATCGCAATCCAAACTGATTCTTTTTGGGCAGGTCTCTGATCCTTCTTTGTTAAATGCTAATAACATCTTCCGTTTCGTTCATATGACAATCAACTGAAGAAGCTCTTTGTAATCGTCGCGTGGCTGGAACATGTTAATTTGATTCTGAGCAAAATAAATAACATTTGTTGCCACGTCTTTTACACTACTTATTCCAGATTTTGCAGTTTTAAGGTTTTCCTGATTGACTTTTGGTCAGTAGTTATTGAATAATTTAAAAAATAAAATTTTGCCCCACTAGTTGGTCCCATGGCTAAGACAACGACAGCTTCAAGTACAATTTCCAAGATATGAAGCCCAAATTAACAATGTTTAATCTTCTGTTCTAAAAGAACGCACACTCCATTAATTCGCCCTGTATTTGAAGCCGTTGTATCAAAGTACATAATTTTATTTTCTCATTGAGTCCATATGTACTTTTTGTGCATTGTCAACAAAGTTGTCAACAAAACAACCCCTTTCGACAATGTACGAACGCTAGTATTCTATTCTCTCGGAACACTTATTATATGCAGAAATTTATTATAATTATATGAAAAGTATGCGGAGCCCATAAGAAACTCAATTTATTAATTTTAACTACTTAAATAATAAAAAATCCGAAAAACGACAACCGGGCAACCCGTGAAGAAATTATTTCTAAGACCAGAGATTTCTAACTTTGGACAGTTTTATCGGCAGCGAGTGCACACGAGATATACGTTAAACAATGTGGACATTCTCCTGAATTTGGATGCTGCATACCAATAGACTGATTGGGATCTTGCCCCATGAAGTCGTAAGAAATACCAGTTATTTAAAAAAACTTTTGGGTGTTTTTCGATACAAAAACTTCAAGACTTTTATTTAATATTGAATCGCAATCCAAACTGATTCTTTTTGGGCAGGTCTCTGATCCTTCTTTGTTAAATGCTAATAACATCTTCCGTTTCGTTCATATGACAATCAACTGAAGAAGCTCTTTGTAATCGTCGCGTGGCTGGAACATGTTAATTTGATTCTGAGCAAAATAAATAACATTTGTTGCCACGTCTTTTACACTACTTATTCCAGATTTTGCAGTTTTAAGGTTTTCCTGATTGACTTTTGGTCAGTAGTTATTGAATAATTTAAAAAATAAAATTTTGCCCCACTAGTTGGTCCCATGGCTAAGACAACGACAGCTTCAAGTACAATTTCCAAGATATGAAGCCCAAATTAACAATGTTTAATCTTCTGTTCTAAAAGAACGCACACTCCATTAATTCGCCCTGTATTTGAAGCCGTTGTATCAAAGTACATAATTTTATTTTCTCATTGAGTCCATATGTACTTTTTGTGCATTGTCAACAAAGTTGTCAACAAAACAACCCCTTTCGACAATGTACGAACGCTAGTATTCTATTCTCTCGGAACACTTATTATATGCAGAAATTTATTATAATTATATGAAAAGTATGCGGAGCCCATAAGAAACTCAATTTATTAATTTTAACTACTTAAATAATAAAAAATCCGAAAAACGACAACCGGGCATAACTTCAAAAAAATAAGTTGATCGACCAACATCTTCTTTTTTCACCGTTATCTACAGGGTATGGATGGGGCAGACGCTAACTTTGCGTTCACGAAAGACGCTAATTGAAGACGGAATTACATAATTACTCTTCGTTTTCTACAAGGAGTTTATATAGATATTGTATATAAACTCCTTGGTTTCGTCAGAGTGATTCGGTTTTGGGTCGACCAACGAAAAAGCGCGTCGGGGGCGTAACCTAAATTTAGGATACCACAAAGCATGGTCCTACAGGGTGCACAAAATATTACAATTTAATATTTAAATGTAATACAGAAAAGAGAAAAACCAATACTTGACACAACAAATTAAACAAATGTCAAGTTATTATGTAGCAAATAATAACAATAATTCAATAAATGTCAAGTTTCAATTAAAAAATACCAATAGTCAAACAAATCATCAATAAACACTGTCAAACAATTTAAATATAGTCAAAAAAGAGAACAATAAGATAATGACAATAGACACAAATTCACATAATATATGAAAAAAAGGTCGAGAAATTATTATATCCTTAAAAAAATAATTCGTCAAAATCGGTACATATTTCATCGAGATAATTCACTTAAAAGTCAGTTTTTTCAAAATTACTGAACAACTAATGAACCACTTTTTATGAGATAAAAATACAGTAAGCATTACCTTTATAGTACATTTTGATACAAGTGCGGAAAGTATGGCATTACTTCACGAGTCCTGAGCGGACTTGGCACGAGCCGCAGGCGAGTGACAAAAGTCGGGACGAGTGAAAATGACAGTTCCGCACTTGTGTCAAACGACGTTTTTCAATACACTTGTGAGAAAACGACAATAAAACAACAAAAATATATCCAATGCACAATCTTCTAAATCATTACTCATTTTCTATAACACAATTGTCGCAAACTAATATTTAATAAGTAAATTACAATTTAATCATGAATGAAGTTATGAAAATGGCGGGATATACTTAATAACTTTTCAAAAAGGCAACGAATGTAACTATTCAGCCAACTATCTTAAAAAATACACATACTGTTGAAATATTTCTGATATTACATAATAGTACCGCTACCGGGCATACTTTGGCACGTGTGTCACATTTTGATACCAAAACGACGTTTTTCAATACATTTGCAAGAAAACGACAATAAAACAACAAAAATAAATCCAATGCACAATCTTCTAAATCATTACGTGACCCACTCGATTTGACAAGTTGGTTGTTACAAAAGTTTGTTCTCATTGACACATATTTTAATATATATAGATAGTGGCGCCGCCGCAGTGCCGGGTAGCGTAGTTACAAAGTAGGTAGAGCGCGGGGCCCGGTAGTTATCTGGATGTCAAAAATAGACTCTTTGGTATGTATACATTGGGATACCTTTGTCTACGAATTGGAACCAAAGACCTAGTATAGTAAATTAAAAAAAAAGGAAAATAAAATGTAACTTTCCGCACGATTTACAGCTACGTAAAGTACCACTTTTCGAGCTACACGTATTGAACAATAATTATATTAAGTCTAATTTTTGTTAGACAATGTATTTTGTCTAGTAGCTGTTATGGCTTGGTACATGGTACTTGGTGATCGGCTCGTTTTCCGCAACTCGACGTCTAAAGGCGTCTATTTTGCGTGTGGTGGGAACTACATCACTCTTCCCATCCCAGCTCCTCCAAAAAGCCCAGCAGACCTCCGATGTTGTTGCAGGCCTCCAGTAGCGTTCCAAAGGACCCGAGGTGTTTCACTCTATATACGGCCACTCCCTCGTACTCTAGGAGTATGTGAGCAGCCGTTTCTTCAGTCAACATGCAAGCCCTGCATAACGGACTATCTGTAATGCCAATGTTATATAAGTGTTTGTTAAAAGGACCATGATCAGTGATAGCTTGAGTCACCGATCTTAGTTGGGTTCTTTTTAGTTTCAAGATCTTTTGTGAGAGTCTTGTGTTTATGGTTGGTAGAGCTGCCCTGGTTTGTCTACATTCCATAAGATTATGCCATTCGAGATCGTGCATGCATTTTGTTCTCTGTTTGAGTTGTGATGCAAACCAGCCGCTAGGCAGGGGCACTAGGGGCTCGGGGCCTATTACAGACATGCTTGCACCGGCTCTCGCTAGCTCATCCGTCGCGTCATTTCCGCGGGAGTTGCTGTGTCCTTTGATCCATTGTATGGTTAAGGTGTTATTATGGTTACAAACCTTGTTTAGTGCTGTATGACACTCAAGTATGAGACCTGATTTAAATGTATTACTTACCAGGGCCTGTAGAACAGATTTACTGTCCGACAGTGTGCGAATAGACTGGTTGATTACTTTCCTCTTGGCTATCGCTAGGGCCGCTAGGCAGATTGACATACATTCTGCTTGGAAGACTGTATTGTTCATGCCTAGTGGTGTGGAAGTACGCATATGTAGGTCATCTGAGAAAACCCCAGATCCATTGCCAGACCTTGTCTTTGAGCCGTCCGTGAATATTCTTAAGTCGGACATATTTAGTCCGTCTTCCACTTCCTCAGACAGCTGTATTTTATATTTCTTATCAAAAATATACTTCACCGGTATTTTGTCATTTTTGGATTCTGCTAGTGGCAGGTCAGATATTAATGTTTCCAAAAGTGAGGTGTGTGTGGTACCAGTGTGTTTCCATAGACCAAGTGATTTCAGTCTGTATGCTGATGTCGCTGCCTCCTGCTGTATGAACAGGTGCAGTGGTGGGATATTAAGCATAAGTTCGAGAGCTGAGGTTGGTGTAGTCCTCATACAGCCGGTTATGGCCATGCAGGGCATTCTCTTAAATTGTTGTAGTTTGGATTTTACAGTAGTCAGTCGTGTGCGTGACCACCATACAACTGCTCCGTAGCATAGTATAGGCCTTATCACAGCAGTATATATAGCCACATGCATATTTTGGGTGTAAGTCCCCACTTTTTCCCCATCATCCTGCGGCATTGCCAGAAAGTTATACTTGCCTTATTTATTTTATTGTCTAGATGCTTGTTCCAGTTCAGTTTACTATCCAGGATGACACCCAGGTATTTTACATCGCCAGATAGTTTCAGTTCCATATTAAATAAGGTTGGTAGTTTATACTTACCCAGATTACGTTTGTTAGTGAACATCACCAACTCAGTCTTTGTGACATTCACCGATATTTCGTACTTGTGGCACCATTTTTCTACTGTGTTCAGAGCAGATTGCATGACTTAGTTAGTGTTAGTAGATATTAGGATAGTGAGATCATCAGCGTATCCAATTGTGTAGAAGTGTTTACCATTTAGTGACGCGATGAGATCGTTTACCACAAGGTTCCACAGGAGAGGCGATAGTACACCTCCCTGTGGGCATCCCTTGGCCACCATGGCTCCTCCCTCCTGATCTGTATTGGACCTAATTACTCTTTTGCTTAGCATGTTGACGATCCAATATAAGCGCCGGGAAGACTCCGTCCAGGCCAGCAGCCTTGAAAGGTTTGAAGCTGTTGATAGCCCAATGTGTTTTTTCATAGTTTATCACTCTTTCAGCCGTTGTTTCAGTTTCAGCTTACTGTGGTTGGTGTAGTTGAACCCTCCTCCCAGAGCGTTTCTCTTACCAGATTGCAGCAGGGAAAGTGTGTTTCTATAAGTACCCTTTGTGCTTCTTCTGATGTGTTAGTAAATGTATTGTCAGGTTTACGTAAAGAGCCTATGTCATGGTTCACTTGACTACATAGTATTTTCCTTACCCTGTTCGCTTGTTCGTTGGATTCAACATTTTCACAAAAAATTCTCCATGAACGTGTTCTCCAGAATCTAATACATTTTTTATATTTTTGTTTTGTTACCTTATAGTTATCCCAGTCAAACTCGTCACATGTGTTCATAGCCCTATAGAGCTTCCTTACCTTTTTCCTTAGTCTTTCCAGTTCAGGTTCCCACCAGTTATATTGGCGGTCACTGCTGGAGTCCTTAGGGTAGGTCAGGGGACAAGTTGAGTGATAGCAATCAGTTATACTTTTTGTCAACAGATTTACCTGTTTTTCAATTAGTTCAGTGTTTACCGCCTCGTCAGACAGATTAATTTGGAGGAGCTTACGTTCTAGTAGTTCAGAATACCTCTTCCTGTCTGTTTTGCGTGGGTTTCTGTGTGGTACTGTAGTTTTATTTAGTACCTGTATATTATATTGGATCCATCTATGGTCGGAGCAGGATGCCTCGCTTGAGACATGCCAACCCGAAATAAGGTTTGCCGCTCCGTAGGTGGCCAAGGTAAGGTCTATTATGGTTTTACTACGTCTGGTAACATAGTTAGGTTCCGAGCCCGTATTGATTACATCCAAAGCTGTGGTAGATAGGTATTCTAGAAGTGACTTACCTCTACAGTTTGTGTTTGTACTACCCCATAGAGTGTGGTGTGCATTGGCGTCTGTAGAAATTATAAGATCATACTTACTAATCTCACAGTGATTGATAAGCCACACCATTTCCGGTGGTGGTGGGTTTTCATTTTCTGGCATGTAAACCGTTGCTACAATTAGGTCCTGCAGGCACGTCCCACGTATAGACGGGAGTTTCACTGCACACAGGTCCCTAGTGCAAAAATCGTTTAACGGTTGCATATTTATGTTTTTTGATACATAGATACAAGTTCTGGGTAGGGATTGCATATCAGCTATTAGCTTACCTTTCATATTGCCAAGTCCCTGGATTCTTCCTGTTTTGCTACTCCACGGCTCCTGGATTAACGCAATCGAAGTGTCTGTTACCTCAAGCCATTTCCGCAGTTGAGCCGTGGCGGTCATGCTGTGGTTGAGGTTTATTTGTGTAATAGTACATTTGTTGGGGAGGGTCTCTTTTAAACGTCCGAGCCCTCCTCCTCCACAATACATATGTTATCCATCACTCCCATCCATTCATCGCCGCTGTCTGGGTTACCGGTAGATGTTATATCCATACCCTCAATCGGCAATTGGGATGTCGCTGGTCCTGCCGGGTTAGCAACAGGTACCTCGTTCTGTGATGTGGTTTTCTCATTTACTTTAGCGGGTTCTAGTTCTTGACCGGGCAAAGGGGGAGTGGTCACAAACGACTTCCCCGGTCCTTTGGTAGCGGACGAAGACGGGCTCCAGGAGGTAGGTCAGACGCCTCTCCCTCTGCATCAGCGGTTCAATGACCACCTCCGGAATGCCCACTATAATGAAGGTGGAATCCTTGCATTTATTCGAGGAGTAGAGCTGCCATTTGTCAACCTGAGCCCATCCGTTTTGTATCTTCAGGTGCAGCCCCATCTCCTTGAAACTTTCATCACCGGGCATAAAGATGCCGCATCTCACCCGTTTAAATAGGTCGCAAGGTCTGACCACCTTTAATCTAACATCTGGTTGTATTGTCAGACCTTCAATCTTCTTTTTTACCCAATCTAGGGTTTGTTTGTTTTGCGCACAAGAGCTTCAGGGCCCCATCTGAATAAGAGGGTGTTTGCCCGTGAACTCAGGTTGTGCGACTTCAACTGATGGATCTTGTTCCATCAGATTGCTGATCCTTATGTTGTCCGCGTTGTCCGCACGCAATGCCTCATGGAGGGCTTTTTGTGTGAGGGTCGATTGCGTGTCGTTCAACATACCAGTGCCGTCCGTCACAATGCACGCTATCAAATCATTTTTTAGGGCCATAGCGTAGTTGCCGGTCAGCTGTCTGATAAAGGGCTCAATGGAAAGAACTTTGTCGGTGTAATGAATGACTTTTCAAAATTTCTTGATACCTGTGCAGATGATATTAAAGGTTACGCAACAGCCCAAGGTATTAAGTTTCGAATGATACCCCCGTACGCTAGTCACTTTGGTGGTCTTTGGGAAGCAGGAGTTAAAAGTTGCATACACCACCTGCGACGTGTTGTAGGTAACGCACATTTAACTTTTGAAGAGTTCAGCACAGTGTTAACGCAAGTTGAAACTGTACTGAACTCTCGTCATTTAACGCCCTTGTCAACTGATCCAAACGACTATTATCCTCTTACTCCGGCTCACTTCCTGGTTGGTCGTCCACTGACATCACCAGTTCATGAAGATCTTGCAAACTGCCCGGCACACCGTCTCACACATTATCAACGAGTCGAACAGATGCGGCAACATTTCTGGACGCGATGATCAAAAGAATATATTTATAATTTGCAAACTCGATCTAAATGGACGACAAGTAAAGGCGAGCTGCGTAAGGGAGACATGGTGATAATAAAAGAAGAAAATCAGCCGGCCCTAAATTGGAGTTTGGGGCGGATAATAGCGACCCATCCGGGCAAGGATGGAGTAGCCCAGCGGGAGATGCAGTTGTGCGGCGGGCATTTTCCAAATTTTGCCCACTGCGAAGCCTGAAGTCTGGTCTTGGCAAATATTGCCAAGGTCGGGGAGTATGTCTACGGACATGCAAAAAGAAATAAAATGTCACTCATAATATAGATTTGAAAGCTAATTTTCATGTTTTTTTTTACTTACTAGAAAATATATTTATGTTCATTTAAAATGCTGTATCATTATAAACCACCGCAACATTTGGTCCTTCGAGCCGGATTTTGGAGACAACCCACTCTTATGCTGTTCCCACTCGCGCTCTGTAAAAAGAGCTGAAAATATTCAATAAAATCAAGCCTCTTTTGAGGCTCTCTTTTCTTTGTTGTTTTTAAAACTATAACATTTTTTCCTATTATTCTAATAACTATATTTTCGGCTACTCCCATGGATATTACTTCCGTAATGGCGCCGCAGAGCTGAATTATTATTAAGGCCAGTGAAATAATATTTTTAACAACCTATTATATCCGCAGTTAATCCATCCACATGGCTTGAACGACTTTGCAACCCTAAGAAGCTTCTTTTCGGTGAAGGTTCGTTAAATGATGGAATACGTGTATGCGGGCTTTGGGACACCACTAGGGTTGTCAACACTGTGGATCAGTAATCTGGGAGGTGGAATTAAAAATTTGTGAATATCTTTTTTTTTTATTTAAAGTTATATTTTTACACGCGAGCAGCTTAGCTTGCAAGGTCTTTTGATTGGAAACTATAAAAAATGAACCTGATAACCTAACCCAACGCAAGTCTAGCCTACTTCTTGCAGTAAACAGTAATCGTCATAGGTACAATTAATCCTAATTTATTTGCACGTTCAACAAAAAGCATTCAGATCTTTTAATTCATTCTAATCAATTTCTTCTTGCAATATCAAAATGCTCATTTTCTGGTAAATGGAGTCTAGTGGATGCGTCCGATAATATGTTTTCGGCTTTACTCGCTGCGTGCTTGACCACTCCTTTCCCAGCCTCCATAGTCCACCCGTATTCGGTCGTGGTAGTGATCGTTATGCACAGGGTCATCCTCGGGGAAGTAAGATTTCGCCAAT
This sequence comes from Nemapogon koenigi, assembly GCA_963924495.1. NCBI lineage: Eukaryota > Metazoa > Arthropoda > Insecta > Lepidoptera > Tineidae > Nemapogon > Nemapogon koenigi. Next base: position 26,278,827 of record OZ004629.1, read on the forward strand.
AATTTTGGCGAAAATTATACATATATTTAATCTCTTTGCTTGTGAACATAAGTGTGTTAAAATACTTAAAAGATATTCCGCCTTGTAATAAATCTGTGCCCAAATTAGCTAAACTAAATGTGTCTATAATCAAATTACGCAAGGTCGGTGCTATAGAATATCCTGACCATTTAATTTAAGAGATATCATATTATTATTAAATAAGTATTTATTTTAATATCTTTGATTACTAATTTGATATGTATATTAGTAACTTCATATTCTATGGAAAAAAGTGATGATGTGAATATAGAAAGTTAGGTCTAATAGTTCATAATGCATTCCCTGGTATAGACTTGTGTATTTAGATTAATCACTATTATATTTTTATTTAACTCACAAGTTCACAGGCACAATGGCCGATCATTTGTAAGGCTTGAATGGGGACATATATAGGTCCAACACGTGAAGGCTCTTGTGTTTAATCTAAAGTGTCGTGGCATCGGGACCTATCTCTGAAGTACAATGCGCTCACAGACATGTCCCGTTAAGAGGATCGTGTAGCTCAGCGTACGCAGCGAAATAGGTATTTAGAAAATCATATTCTGTCTCAAGCGCGCTCTTCCCACGGGCATCAGTGCGACAGAGAACACTGCAGCTCGTGAGTGTTCGTAGGTATGTTCTTCGTTGAAAATTGCGTTTTGGGGAAAAACGATTTACACCTACTAAACTATAACGAAACCTTATAATTTTGGTGTCAAACGTTTTAGCAGATTATAATCTACGTACGTACGTTTTGCTTTTTTTGAAATTTTGCTTTGTTTCTCAAATACAGACGGTTTATTACGAGCAAGTTATGAACCAAAAAAACCGAGATTTGAGGGGCTTATAACTTTTGACCTATTACGAATTTTGAAAAAAGGAAAAAATACGTACGTAGTTTTTCACCATGTCAGTAACATATTACAAAACCGTTAAAATTAAATGATATTTAGGGGTAGTAAAACGTTTTCTCCGTTTGTATGGACGCGGTACACTACACTCTTAAGTGCCTGGACTATTCCAGAGATTAAAATTAATATTATTTTACTTTAATTGTATAGAATTTGTACTCTAAAATATTTTATTTTATTTTGTTCATTAGAGTAAGAATTTCAATGTATGTCTATGCTCCAAACTTTTATAAATGTATAACTAAATAGTAGAATAAAAGGCTTTTATTTTATTTATTTTTTATTTCATATGTTATTATCATAAGAAAATTGATTTGATTGGGATCAAAGTGTTGTTAATAATTAACAATTATTTTTTTATAATACACTTCGTTTCAATCTCTGTCATCTGTGGCTATACTATAATATAAAGAGGTAAAGTTTGTTTTATCTAGCTATATTACCCCTGAGTGTTATATAGGCTATATTTTATTTTGTTAGAAAAATTGGTACCGAAGAGAACGTTCATGAACCGAATAAATGCATGTGATCGACGCAACCATCCACCATCTCATCCTATACATACACAAAAAAATCCTGGCCGATCTGACAAGTAAGTATGACGGATATTTTAGTACCTACACAAAATCTGCGACGCTGTATTCTATGAATATTAGTGAAGGAAACGATTGCAGCTTTTTCAAGCGTTTCGAAATCACAGAAACTTATTTATTTATTTAATTGGTTGTAGTTTTGTGCATCAGAGATAATATTTTAGCCAATTAGTTGTGCCACGGCTTCTAATATATTTATCAAGTCCCAATAAAAGTACACATTAGTTGTGTGGAGGGTAGGGGTAAATAACATATAAATAAAATAAAATGTATCTGTCTGTGATTTCAAAATTATAAACCTTTGTACGTACGTAGTTAAAAAATGGTACCAGAATATATGAAACAGGCTCAGCGGATGAAGATGCTTCTCATTTGCCCATTACATTTTTAAGGCTCTAACAAGTAGTCAGTTCTGTTAAGGTATTTTGAGATCTAAATGCCACTCATCACTATTTAAATAATAAGACCGAAGTCCAGCGCGGCGTCTGTCTGTCTATCACCTTTACACGCAAAAACGAATAAACGGATTTTGTTGCGGTTTCCACTCTTAGATAGGTTGATTCACCAGGAAGGTTTACGAGCATTAAAAATTAACTTTTAAAAAAAAGTGTACCGACTTCAAAAATTTGCACTGAAAAGTAAGAAATAATACATATTTCGTCGTAGAATTTTTTCGTAGTCATAAGTTTTTAATTATGAAAAACCCATTGGTACCTACATACATGGCCGGGAATGGCCGGGATGCGTATGTAGGTAGGTATTCAATTTGTTGTAAACGTGCGAAGCCGGAAGCGGGGTCGCTAGTACTTACTAAGAGAGTGCATGGAATGGATTTTGGGTGAGTCCCCAATTATGTTTAACATCTAAAGAACCTTCAAAATACCTGTGCGGACTCCTGGTCACCGTTTTTGACACACTGGTATCGTTATCACACTATCCGAACCACGCTCCTCCCTATTTAGGTTAGCGAAAATCGAAATTACTATACCTACTTTATGGACTTAATGGATTATTTTTTTAATTTGTCATTTAAATACTTACCTACATAATATCCTATTACCTATTACTTACAAAAAAATTAAAGGGCTCCCCCTTTCGCCAATTTTTTCCCCTTTGACCAGTTATACTGACCTGCGCAGTAATAAGTTACCTTAGATTTCGTTGGTATCGTTTTGTGTCGCGAAAATAGTCTAGGAAAATAGTTAATTGTGATGTTTTAAACGGGAAAGGCGATCTAGGGCGTCAAACTTAGTGTTTCCAATCATTAATTATAATTCTCATGTTTGTATTTTAACATAATCATTATATAACGTAAAATCCGTTGCGACAATAAAACGACAGAAAAATACAGTGGTACAGGGGCTAGTAGGTACTAGGCGTTTACCTCCCCCCCCCCCCGCCAAAATTCACGTCTCCTTTGGTAAATACTCAAAGTCTCAGTGGAATACACAAAGTCAAAAAACTGGACAAATAAAAAAATAATCACTGTTAATAGTCTGCTGTTATAAAACTAGATAAATTTAGATTTTATTTAATAAATTTAAAAGGATTTAAGTTATTAGCAATATATGTATAACCGATATGACACCCAGCTTTAACTGTTGGGCATTTAGACTGCTGTAGAGGATGCTTTACCTATGATGTAAAAATTTAGTTACATCTCCCTCACTTACTCACTGAGGCAAGAAAATAGTGTTAATTGGCATGGAAGATATGAAGTCTATCCCTATTATCAATAACATAGTGACTTGTTTGACAATATATTTGACAATGGCCAAGCGCTCTGATTAGAGGTGAAATAATAATATACAGGCATACTTCTCTCCGTCATTCTGAGACTTCTAATATAATATTATAAATGTGATTGTGTTTTTCTTTATTTGTCCTTCTTTTACACAGAACAGAGCAATGGTGGTAAGTAACTACTTTTTATCCCAGAAATCCTTTGGGACAAATTCTTGTCATTGACATTTAAAACATCCTCAGAAGCCGGGGCGGAAAGCTGTCTTCTTTCCATATAAAAATGAATTTTTGTTTAGTTGAGCAGTGATATTAAAAATCCACAGGCGAAGCCAGGGCGGCTTCTATTAAACGCTCTGTAAAAGGCTGTCGTTTTATTCAAGATTACCTAAGTACAAATAAAAAGTACATAGCTAGCATTCCAACCCGAGTTTGCCTATGGATATTTTTGAACAAAATAAAATATAACGGGGCGTCGGTGGTCGGGTGGGTATGACGCCGGCTCGCAACTGAAAAGTCGCGGTTCGATTCCTACACCCGATCATGAACCAATGGGTTTTTTATAATATAAAATACCGTACAAAGAGGCTTTTCCATCTATATACTATATACCTCAACAGAGATGGCCACTCGTGAAAAATATAGCCTATAGCACTCGGCGATAATGTAGCTTCGTATTAGTGAAATAATTTTCAGAATCGGATCTGTAGTTTCAGATATAACCTGGCTCCTGACCAAATAGGATAAATATAACATGATTAGATTTTAGATGGTTTCTTAGGGAATCCCTAAAGGGGGTGATCCAGTAGCCCGCCAATAGATCAACCCCTCAAAAAAAGGCAAATAGATTATTAGAAGTTGAGTTTTAATTTATACTATTGTAAACTTTTGTCTTGGATAATTATAATAACAGAATTTTACATAAATAAACGTACATAAATGAATGATTATTGTGTATAAAACAGTATGAGGCGGATTTCTTTGCCTATAAATATGGCTGTTGTAAATGACTTGACACTTGACAGTTGACAGTTTAATTTTCAGTTCAGTTTTCACTTGCGCAATTTAGTCAGTTTTCAGGACGGTTAGTGAATTGAACACGGAGTTTACATTTTCTTTGTACTTTTTTCTGCAGAAATCAATTTTTCAGTAATTTGTGAAATAATAAATGTCGTGAAATCCGTTCGAACTATAAAGTAATATCTATCAGGCGATAAATCAAGACAATTGGTGGTGAGTCCATACAATCTATAGCTTTAAATGTAGGTTTTATACGATTCTGTTGCATCCATCTGCATTTTACCTATAGGTACTTTGCATTTACCTGTAGGTGATATTGATTTTACAATATTGTAGTCTATTTTTAACTTAAACTTGGACTACTATTGTAAAATATGTTTGCAATAAAGTTTTACAGTAAAATAAAAGTAATTAACATGTTATTAAACTATATCTAATGTATTATTACTTATTAGGTATATATTTTATAAGTATATTTTTGATGCAGTAGGTAGAGCATTGAACTGACTGAGACAAATGGCTGTTTCCTATAATCAAACAGTATCTCTTTTTGATTAAAATTATAAGCAATGTTAATATTACCTATCTCTTTTATTACACTAATATAGGAATTAAAAAGTTATTTAGTATTCATGTATTGAAATTGAAGATCAATCTTAGGATCAGCCTTGTGATCGGTAAGTACTTACTATAATATGTACCTCCCAGAGTGGGAATAGGTATGTAATATTACATAATATGAAAGGAATTAATGTTTGCAACTGCTTAAATTGTTATTATATTATGAGAAGCCAGGTCATGAAATTTTCCTGAAAAGTTGTAAAAAGGGCGGGGCCAGCTGTTCTGTAAATTCCGTTTTTTTACTTCCTACTGTATATAGAACAAAGAAACAACAGTTTTAGATTGAATTTAATTTAAAAAAATATTATATTAAATATTTAGGTACCTATAGTATTATTTCAAATGATGAGGTGTTCTATGAGCTTTAGTTAATATGCATGCCAGGATCAGATCTACTCTAGGCATTCTTTCATATTATTTTTTATACCAAAAGAGGTTGGCAGAGCTGTTTAATTCCTTGACATATCTGAGAAACATCACAAGGGAAGATTTAAAGTAAAATATGGTACTGTTTTCTATTACAAAAAGGCCTAAACATACTGAATACGGGAATTCAAAGCAGCGACTCACTTTAAAAATCATTTTCTACAATGGAGTGGATGCTCAAAAAGAATAGAGTAGCAGTAATTGGTTTACATAATTTATGTCATTCACCAACCACAATTATATTGCATAAATATTATTTAAGCTGCTTCAAAACTTGAATATAATGCAAATGTTTATTTACCATTCTATTAAGAAGTATAATGAAGTCTCAAGTATTGATGACCTGGCTGACCTCGTTCTGTCCAGACTCCAGCAGTCATCAAAGCAATCAAAGAGCAAATTTCAAGAAATCCTGTCTGTAATCAGAAAGGAATGGCTCTGCAAATGGATTTCAGTAGAAATATAGCTAAAATTAAGATCTTATGAAGTCTTGGATGGGGTTACAGAAGATATCTTATTAACACAAATGAATATTCAGGGCAATGGCACGTCAGGCTGATGTTGGACAGGCAACCGGATGGTGAGTGGTAATCTGGGCCTTTGAGTGATACAGAGTCCCCTGGTAGCGGCCAAAGTGATCCCAAATGGACAGGTTCGGCGATATGTGGGAAGGGCAAAATCGAAAATTTTTTGAAAAGGCAACCGGATAAAAATGCGGTCACATTAAAGGAAATACCCTAATTATATAATAATTTTTTTTTGCCAGCCGAAACACGCGGGTTGCACTAGCGAGTACAAAAAAAAAAGTGAAAAGGCAACCGCTTCAAAATTAGTGAGCATACTTATTGACACCACCAAACGTTGGGAAAAAATTGCCATCCGATCCTGATGGGCAGTTTCGGAGAAACAACCCCTCAAAGTCGCCGAAAAACACTTTTTTTTCGATTGTTTCAACAATAATTAAAAAAAAAATAATAAAATTTGTTCAAATCGGATGGCATTCGAAATTTATACTGTCCTAAGTACAAATAATGGTGTGTATCAATGCCATCCGATTTCGATTAAATTAACCCCTATTTAGCCACCCCCCAAACCTCATAAATATACCAATAATTCCATATGGTGCAAAAAGTTGTTGAAAATCTTTTTCAATTAGTATTTAACGACTGCTTGGACTTTTAAAAGGTCTGTGTATGCTCATTATCTATTAGAATCCCCCCTCCCGCCCCAAGAACCCCCCCCCACCGATCCTTGTTGCCCACATTGTCCTAAGGGCTGTATTTTTATCCGGTTGCCTTTTCAAAAAAAATTCGATTTTGCCCCTCCCCCATATGGCTGAACCTTGTGATGGCTTGTGAGCCATCATATCTACTTTGTCAAGCATGAAGATTGGCCCTCCTCTAGTCTTAATCTCTTGGAATACTAACCCCCAGTTTCTGAAAGGTCGATCAACAGTTAATCTGCGATTAGTAAACATGACAGTTGTCAAATACATGAAAATGTATGGACTTTGACAGTTGTAAATTAACTAATCTTTGGTTAACTATGACTAGACTTTCAGAAACTGGGGGTTAGTTTAGCAGATTTTGGAGCAGAAAATAATTAAATAGCCTGATTTAATCATAGATTAATAGCAGTGCCTACAGGAGTGTGGGAAAAATCATGGCGGAAACTAAATATCTATTCCTTATTTGTTTTTTTTTCTTTCTTGACGGGTTGTCTTACAGCTCCCAAAACCGTGTTACAACTGTGTTACCACCAAGTCTCACCAAGCCAATGGTATTTGTGAGGCTATACCTAACGAGTGGCTAGTTCTTTTGAGGAAAGCCTCTAAGTGTGGTTTGTCTGATTATGTACATAAGTTTTTAATTAAAAACCCCATTGTTACTTTTCAATATTAACTTGTGACAGTGTTTAGAGACCAACTAGGTAATATTATGAAGCTGAAGGTTTGTATGTTTGAAGTAAGTACCAGTCGGATTTGAAAAAATATTTTTGTGTTAATTAAATAGTCTGTCTATTGATGAAGGTTATAGGCTTTGTAACATTACCCCATGGATTACCAATTATGACCCAAAGGAGCAGAGCAGTAAGCTTAAATCAATTTAAGATTTCCACACATATAAAAGGGATACATATTATGGCTTGACTCATTCATATTACGTAATGCCACAGAGACAAGAAAGTTGTTGTAAACAAACTTGCAAGACAAAAGGATATTAATCACTGTCAACTTTTAACCTTATTACATAGAGAGTTGTTTATCCCGATTTGGAAATCCTGGAATATTGTAAACATCTGTCAACAACACCATTGCATAAAGAACAGGATTTAAGACTGTGTACTCCAAGACCTCTGACTCTGATTGAAAGCCGAGAACCCTCCACATCTACTGGCACTTCAACCATAGAAAATTAATAAAATTTACCGATTATTCCTGTATACATTTATCAGATATTGCCGCTGGAAGAACCCTTGTTACCAATCATACTCTACATTGATGGAATAAATATAGAAGAAAACGAAAAATATCATTGCCACCCATTGATCAGTGACAACTTGACATTGGCAAATCATCAGAAACACTGATGGAGCCATAATAAAATAAGAAGAAGAAGAACAGGATTGAAAACCATTTATAAAACTTAAGTTTCTGTTTAAGCCCGCTCTACACGTACAGTTTTAACTGATAGTTTTAACTGTACAGTTGAACTGCCAGTTATAACTGACATCCCTTGTGCCTACAGACGTTCAGTTTCATCATCAGTCGGCAGCAACTTTCGATCAGATTCACACATATTTAAAGTCGTAAAAAGTAGACATGTCTTCGTCGGATGATGCCGTAGCATTTATTGGATTACTGTGTGTTTTGCAAAACAGAAGATTAAGAAAGAAAAGACTCTGGTGTAAACGTTGGTTATTACAACGCAAACAGTATTCACATACTAATTTGTTGAGAGAGCTCAGATTTACTCCAACTGACTATCAAAATTATTTAAGAATGAATGAGAGAACTTATTTGGAACTACTTGAATTGGTCACACCTGAAATAATGAAACAAGATACAGTAATGAGGAATGCCATATCACTGTTGTGATAGTCTTCAGATTTTATTTTCCATAAGCATGGCTCCGAACGATATATTTCTATGAATTCTTCTAAGAATTCACGTTGATTTGGCATTTTTACTCTCACGACGAACAACAGAGAAACTCGGCAAAAAACACGTGTTGACTCTTGAGAAGTTAGAACTGAACTGACAACTGCACAGTTTTTTGCTACAGACGTTCAGTTTTAACTGCACAATCCGAACTGTACAGTTTTATCAAATAAAAATTCGATTAGATTGTCAGTTTAACTGTACAGTTGTCAGTTTTTGCTACACACGCAACGATTGAACTGCGCAGTTCAACTGTACAGTTAAAACTATCAGTTAAAACTGTATGTGTAGACCGGGCTTGTTCTACACAGTTTTAACTGATAGTTAATGTTTGTAAAATTTGTAAAAAATGTAAAAGATTATGTTAGCAATTTTTTTAAACTCAATGAATAAAGTCCCATGAATATGCATTTAATATAGCTAGGTTCTGAGTTTAATTTTTGCTCCAGTTTTAGAGTCTGTTTTTGTAGTCTTATCTTATTTGGTAAACAAATATATATTTATCTTATTAGGTATCTTTTTAACAATTTTAAATATTAATTAATGTTTACATTTACAGAACTAATAATAATATTTTTAAAACTGTTATTTAAAAATATGTATAACAATAAAATGACTTGCAAAGTTTGTCTACCAAATAAAACAAGTCAAAAAAATCTTTAGTTTTTGAAGGCAGAATAATTACTAATGGACAGACCCCTTGGTTCTAGGGTCTCTAAACAATGAACCACTGGGTAAAGTGTTATAGGGGTAGGTTAGTAGGTGTTTTATGGTTTTTTTTTTGTAAGAGATGCCATGCCTCCTGTATTGTAAGATATTATGTAAGTATGGTATTGTTACCACTTTTGCGTAATTTTTTTATTAACAATTAAATGAGTCATACAGCTGATACAGCCTATAATAATTTCTGCTGTCAATTTTCAATTCAATCTACCAGGCACAGTGCCCGCACCCACTCGCAGTTTGCACCATTGGCAATAAAATCGCGAAAATAAAACAGTATTTTTTTTAAATGTTGCATAAGAATTTATTGTGAAGGCATAAAAAGTAGCCTTAGATTGATCAGTTGATCTGTGTTGATGTGAAATAAAAACACACGTTTGCATTTGAAGGAATTTATTTTTGATTTGCCAATGTGTCTATTCCAGGTAATCAACAAGTGTCAGTTGAAGGAAGAGCAGTAACAATGAATAAGAAGAAAAACAAGTCATCTCTTGTTTCCATTGTGAGTTTTCATGTTCAACTTTTGTCAAATCTACTTATCTATCTACATACATTATAAATGCGAAACTAACTCTGTCTGTTATGGAGTAACCTTGAACCCTAAGAAAGGACATAGGCTACGTTTTTCTTAAATCCACCACCCTAAAGGTGGCCACACATTCGTCCAATCCCCGTCGCGACATCCACCGAAACCAACCACAGACTCGTCTAATTCTTGTACGAACCGTCCGCCTAGGTCATCCGGCGGCCGGAATGGGAAATTTTCGGTGCGATGCCGGACCAATGTGTGGCCTACTTAAGGCATAGAGTAGACGGGATCTCCCTTTTGCCAATTTCTGCTCCATGACCAATAAAACTGACACCATTAGAGCAGTAATAAGTTACCTTAGGTTTCTTTGGTATCGTTTTGTGTCGCGAGACAGAACTCTAGAAAAATAGGTAATTGTGATGTTTTAAATGGGAAAGGCGATCTAGGACGTCTAATTTGCGGGAACATAGTGTTTCCAATCATTATTTATAATTATTATGTTTGTATTTTAGCATAATAATTAATAATAGGAATACAACGTTTACACCCCATTTCACACCTTTAGGGTTAGACTTTCCAATTTTCATATATATATATATATATATAATATACATATAAAATTCTCGTGTCACAGTGTTTGTAACCAAACTCCTCCGAAACGGCTTTACCGATTTGTTTGATTTTTTTCGTGTATATTCAGTAGGTCTGAGAATAGGTCGTAAACTGTTTTTCACCCTCCTAGTTCCTACCCTCATCCCCCATTTTTTAATCGCGATTTTAGTATTTTTGTATGAACAATATCCAAAGTTAGTGGTAGGGGTAGTGTAGGCAAGCCAACGTTTGGGCAGGACAACGTCTGCCGGGTCCGCTGTATAGGTATATATCTTCAGTGTGAGCTGATTGTCAGTCAGTCAGCGACACGACATTTTATATATTTAGATAGTACTTATCCTAAGATGTTTTTAATTATCGTTTTCAGAAAAAACGTGAAAAGATGACTGTCGTCAAGATTGACGGCAGTGTTAGCATGGTGAAGGAACACATGAGCGTCTGCGTTGTTTGCGGCGACGGTTACAATCTGATGCAGTGCTTCCAATGCGCCAGCTCTTTCCACGACAGGTGCAGACGTATAGTGAATAACTACAGCACCTGTAAGTAATTTCTATACAGGGTGGAATATGTAGACGGCTAGTGGAGGGAAAATACTTATTAAATATTAATGCTAGCAAATTGTATTTAAAGGAAACATTCCTTTATTGTTAAAATTAAGTAAAATTGCATTCAAAGATTTAAAAAACGGCCTTTATACCTGTGGTATGGCCAGAGACGCCAGTAACAGTGGCCACTTATTGCCAGTTGGACTTATAAAACAGAACAGGTGGCAAGTATGTTGCTTGAAGTGCGGAAGCCCCCCTAAACACGAGAAGTCGAATAAAGCACAGTCATGTTCTTAAAGTGGTGCTTGGCAGTGGCGAAGGGTGAATATTTTCAGAAGGGAAGCCGTAAAAAAGCTCACTCGACGAATGCTACAAGATAAAAAAAATGTTATAATCCAAAATGCACCAATGACAAATTATAATAGTAATTTATCGTACAGGGATTTAAATTACCTAAACTTTTTTTATTTTAATAGTAGGTTACCGGTTACATACATTCGACTCTCATAACCCGGAATTCATCGGCTTATTTGTGGGTCTGTTTGAGGTTTGTTTTGCGCGTGCTAAAACGAGAGGTAACGTACGCTTCAATACAAATGAAAGAGATAGTTGCTTCGTATGAAGTAAGGTGTATGGCCGAGCAAGGCGGTATTTTATTGGCTTATGCCCTTATGTTGCTAATGGATCTCGGTTTGCGTTTAGAAAGTCTGGATTGATAAAATACGTTTGTATTGATATTATTTTATAAAATGTAGTTAGTCTATATAGATTGACAAATAAAACACCCGAAGGGAAGCCGAAAGGAATCGGGTTGTATAGTAGACTCCTTGCCGCTGGTGCTTAGCATTTTCGGTACGTCTAGGATTTGAACCCGGGTCCCTCGGTTTATACATTTCCCAATGATTTATACATTTATTTGCAGGCGTGACTGGCATACGGGAAGTAGAAGAGTCTCCAATAAACGACTACTTCTGTGCCATGTGCACCCGCGGACGGGATACGAGACCAGGCGACGTGGTGTGGTGCAAGGACGGCATCTGGTGGCCGGGCATCGTGTTATCCCGAGATGCTGTGGCTCCGAGGAAACATGGGAAGTTCCAGATGCCGGTCAGGTTTATCACAAGTAAGTTACAACGTTGCCGATAGGTGGCGCTTTTTACAATACGGGTTTTTATAAGTCGAAATGCGTCGGTGGCCGAGTGGTTAAGACGTCTGGTATTAACTAGGCGCACCACGGTACGATCCCGACCATGTACTTTTATAATTAAAAACTTAAATACATAACCGACAAACCACACTTTGAGACTTTTCCATCTAAATATACCTCAACAGAACTGGCCACTCGTTAGGTATAACCTCACAAATCATCCTCATCATCATCAACCTTTTTAAGATCCACTGCTGGATCATTGGTCTCCCTCTAGCGCACCATTTTAGTGGTACTCATTGAGAGGAATTGCCATAGTCACCACGCTTGGCAGGCGGGTTGGTGACCGGACGCCGGCTTTACGTGCCCTCCGAAGCACGAGGAGTCGATTTAAGCACATATTCTTAAAGAAAATTGGTGCTTAGCATTTTGGCAGCGAGTAGGATTCGAACCCGGGACCTCCGGTTTCAAGTCCACCGTCCTACCAATTAGGCTATCGACTACCTCACAAATACTATCGGCTAAAAGAGCGAGACTTGGTCTTCCGTTGGGTACCCTGTCACCGTAACGGCTTCGGGAGCTGCAAGGTAACCCGTGAAGAAAAAAAATTACATCAATGTCCAGTCTCAACCACGTATACAGTAGTTTTCCGTACTATCTTAGTTAATTATTCGGTTATTCATAATTTATAGAAGGAGAAGGTTCTCAATTCGGACCGTTTTTTTTTATGTATGTTTGTACACCGATTACTCCGCCAGTTGTGAACCAGTTTTGATGATTTCTCTTTTGTTCGACATATAATTCTTCCGGATTGGTCCCATTTTTTTCTTATGTAAATTGGTACACTGGGTTTACAGGATTTTTGAAAAACTGTGTTTTTTACGGTACATTTTGATAATTGCAGAGCCCAGTGACACTTCACTGCAGTACAAATGGATGAACATCCACGACATATGCATGTTCATACCGGACTTCCCGGTGACCGGCGGCCGCAGGACATATCTGCTCCTGGAGGCAATGGCCGTATGCACGTTGCGTTACCCATACTACCGTTATATTGTCTAAAGTTCTTGGATGTATATACCTTTATCCCGAATGCTTATCCTGAATAAAAAAACAATCTATTCTCTTTTCGTGAATTCTTGAATTCTGAATTATTTTTCGGGATAAAGCCATACGGGATTAAGGCTCCTATATCCATAATTTTTCTGGGATAAACTATTCCCAATTTACCTGTAAATAATCCACATGTGTCACTGTAATTTAGCATATAGTTACTTATTCAATATATCTAAGTGAAATAGCTGTTATTTTTTCAATTGGTTTTATTGAATAATAAATATGGGTGGTTATACTTTGCCCCCATTTTCTCTTTCATAATCACAAAGCTCTTAATTTTATTTAAAGCGCTTTTTAACCATTACCCTTTAATTATATACATCGCGTTTTTTATAGCTTATTCAAAGTTCTAAATAAAAAAATATTTTATGATTTTTTTAATTGGACAAAAATAATAAAATAATTATTATTTAGAAATTTTAATAAGCTACATTAAAACGCGTTGTATATAATTGAAGGGTAATGACATAAAAGCGCTTTGAAATAATTTAAGAGCTTTGTGATAGATTAATAAAGAGAAAACGGGGCAAAGTTTAACCACCTATATTTTCTATTCAATAAAACCTATTGAAAAAATAACAATTATTTCACTTAGATATATTGAATAAGTAACTACATGCTAAATTACAGTGACACACCTGTGTTACCTGGATTATTTACAGATAAATTGGGAATAGTTTATCTTAGAAAAAATATGGATATAGGAGCCTTAAGGTACAGAGCGCTGTGTTTTTGATTCTTCATATTTTATTACTGTTTTCGAATATTTAAAAAATGAAAGATGTTGATTAAACTCTTACAATATACGAAATGATACAGTAATGATTTTTTGAAATTTATACTTTGTCAAACACATAAACTGCATTAAATTGTTTCAATTCGGTATTTAAAGTAAAATCTAAAAACAATATTTCAAAGATTTCGTTTATAATTTGAATATTTTTGTATCTTTAGCATTTTTTAAATAATATACGTGTTAATTTAGGTGAAAGCCATTGTGTCACATTTCTCAACTCATTTACCGAATTGAATATTATGTTTTTTATGTTTTAGCAGCCCCGGTATGGCACTACCAGTAGTCTAGCATACTGGCGATAACATTTTTTGTGATTTTTGACTGTCTCTCGGACAGAAGGTATAGTGAGCGTAAGGCAAATGCAAAATTTAACATTTCAATGACTATTCGTAATGCTATCGGGTCATATTTATTCGAATTACTTTAGTTTGATGCAGTTTATGTGTTTATATTAATTATTGTTAAGTACAACTTTAATGGTCTCATATTTTTAAATATATTATTTATTAGTTAAGTATGTTTCTTTTGTAAAAGTGTTAATTGTCAAGCTTGTCGCGGATTGTAAAGTTCGTTATTCTAGTCTTGTCTTATTTAGTAAACAAACTTTGTATGTCTTTAAAAATAAAAATTTTAATTTAGAATTCCTGAAAGACGTTTTATGAACAATTTTACATAATAATTAACATGTTGAAGTTATTTTAAAAAGTTGTTTTTTCATGCAACGTTTGTTTACCAAATATTCAAGTCCAAAAAATCTACTTCACTTTAATGCTTGTACAAAAAATGTGTTTTTGGTATTAATATTTTTCGGTATCGATTACTTTCGGTATCAGGGTTGCATTTTGACGATCAAATTACAAATAATTATTTAATTTTGTTCCGTGGCGTTAGCATAGTTAAAAAATAATTTAAAAAAATAGCCAAAAAGTGGAAAAATCATGAATACAATTGAAAATAAATAGAGGCGACATTTTGTCGAATTTCAACAAAAGAACAAACAGCCGCGAACTTCTGATTGATTACTGTATTAAATTAATAACTAATTAAGGATTCGTCAGATTAAAATAACGCCAACAGAAAGCTGTCGAGCTACTTCTTTTTTGTTGGTTTTTTTAGTTTAATTGTCGTTATTTGCGTTTTGACTGTATGGATCCGTGCATTTTTTAAATTAAATATAAATGTACTAATTCACATTTGATGATGTAGGTTTTCAATATCACAATAAATATAATTTGTATTTCTCACTTCTTAAATATTGTATCAGTTAAATATAAATGTACTAAATCACATTAGATATAATAGTTGTATTTCTCACTTCTTAAATGTTGTATAAATCAATATTAATGTTCACTATAGAGTTAGGGCCTGTTTTACAATGTGTTAATGAAGTAAGCAATCGATAAGAGAGATCTATTGTTGTATTTACTGTTTTTTTACCCGAAATTTAATGAATCAAAAACAATTTTACCATTGCGCAGACAATTTGTAATGGTATGTATTTGTTTAATTTGATTGATTAATTTCAGCTTAAAAAACAATTGCGACACTAGCGCCCTCTATTGGGAGTTCGTCTTTAACCAACATTTATAATAGCTGTTTTATCAGAACTTTGTCTAGAAATTGTGGAACAGGTCAATGTTTTAATAAATAGTTAATCTATAATACATTACATTACTGTAGTACATTATATGTGTAGCTAATCGCCTTACTGAAAAATATAGCTGAGCTGTTATTGTCAAGTATGTTTAGTAGTATGGCCCGAAATACCCTATCAATTCGGTATGTAAAGTAAAAACTAAAACTTTTTGAAGAATCTGTTTGAAGAGTTGTGATTGACATGATAAATGTTGACGTCACTATGTAGTTTGACGACAAATGAAATAACTACTGCTTTGAAAACAATTTCAAATTACCCAAATTTTAAAATAAATGTATAAAATATCCCTTAGTTATTACTTTATATACCGAATGTTCAATGTATACTGTATACCTAGATATAGATACCGGAAAATAACTTGAATATTTTGACGTTTGCGCAGTACAACATAGAATATGTAAAGGATGTTTATATGGAGTTTAGTAGGTCATTTTTCAAAGAACATTCTATTAAAATTTTTATTTAATTCCCATAATGATCTTTAAGTATAAGCCTGTCAAATTCAATAGTTGAATAACAGTACGAGTACCACCTTTACCACTCTACAATCTCCTGATTCTTTTAACCACCAAATGGCAAATGGTTCAAGTTATTTGCGCGAACGCTTTTTCAAATACTGTATTTAATTGTATAACTTAAAAATGTGTAGTTTAGAAGTATGTAGTTAATGTTATAATGTATAACGCTCGTCAAATAAATAGAGCCGAAAGTTAACGTGGTTACACTGAGCTCCATTCTATGTGTATGGATGGACGTCCTTCCCACTAGCGCTCAATCTGGTGAAACTTATTTGACGCGCTCTATACCAAATTGTTTTGTTAATATTAATTTTGTTATGGTGGTAGTTGTATTTCTATAATATGTTTAATTTTTTGTTACTTTTAGTGATTCATTTTAGTAAATGTTTATTATAGCTTAAAACTTGTTTTATTTATATCGACAATATTGGTTACACAATATTCTGCAACTAGATATATGGAGTTCACATATGATCTCACTACTTCATAAAGGCTAACAATCCCGATACTTGGCTACTTTTTGTACGAACTTTTTAATTAATATATTTAGCTCCAGTTTCATTAAAAACCGTCCGGCCGTTGAAGTGTAAGCCACAAACACACAGATTTTTTCATTTTAATTTTTTCCGCCACAGTTTAAGCGCCATCTCTTGGTTAATTTTAGAACTCAACTCTTAATATTGTGTTCGTAGCTTTCGAGGGGAGCCAAGTGGACGGAGAGTTGGTTCGTAGAGATCTGCATAATTTGGTCTTTTTTGTTTTTTTCCTTTGTATACGTCCAATGGCCTAGCAGAGCTCTATGCCAGATTTCAAGTTCCTAAATCATCTGGAAGTTGTCATCCCCATATCTTTTGAGACAAGTCGAACAAATTTAAAATAGTGTAATAAATTATTTCACGTAAATACAGAGCAACCTACCTTGATACTTGGTGATCGGCTCGTTCTCCACAACTCGACGTCTATAGGTGCCTATTTTGCGTGAGGTGGGAACTACATCACTCTTCCCAACCTCTTCCAAAAACCCCAGCAGACCTCCGATGTTTATGCAGACCTCCGGTAGCGTTCTAATGGAGCCGAGATGTTTCACTCTATATACGGCCACTTCCTCACACTCCAAGAGTATGTGAGCAGCCATTTCTTCAGTCAACATGCATGCCCTGCATAACGGACTTATAAGTGTTTGTTAAAATGACCATGACCAGTGATGGCTTGAGTCACCGATCTTAGTTGGGTTCTTTTTAGTTTCAAGATCTTTTGTGAGAGTCTTGTGTTTATGGTTGGTAGAGCTGCCCTGGTCTGTCTAAATTCCATAAGATTATTCCATTCGCAATACAGAGCAACCATACATAGATTACGGGTGTTTTCCCCGACGCACTATACGATACGATTTACGGTTGCAAAACAAAATACACGGCACGCTGCCTGTCGTTCGTTTTTCCACTACCCACGAGTCCAGCAACGACACCGCCAGCGCAATGTAGGCGAGAGAGTTTTCTATCGTGCCATGCGGTGTGTCTTGGAAACCGTCACCGCAAAAAATACCCATAATATTATTATGTATGTCTTGCATAGTGGAAAAACGGAAAAACGTATAGAGCAACCAGGGCCGCGCCGCCCCTATGTGCGAAGTGTGCGGCGCACACAGGCGCCAAGTTAATAGGGGCGCCGCTATCGAAATTATTTTTGTTACACTTACACAACAACATATTTCTTTGTAGTGGAGTATCGATAAGTAAGTAGGTATAATAAGCGCAACAAATGCCTCGTAAACAACAAAACATAATACATAAAACTAAGTTGAAACATTAAGTATCGTGAAAAAAAGAGTCGCTTCATAGGTTTCGCACACAGGCGCTGTGGGGGATCGGCGCGGCCCTGAGAGCAACCGATAATTTTTTTTTGTACTTTGATAGTTCGAGGCAGGTTCGAGGGCTGGAGAGTGAACTAGGCTAGGTATTTTGTATCACGCGAATTATTCGGGATTAATTATTGAGGTGCAGTAATATCAAGAGAAAAATCACCATTTTCAAATGAGTACCTACCTAAATAAGCCTTACGCTAATATATATTAATCAGAAAAAATATAGTTTGGTATCTAGCGGCCAATATCTATTAAAATGACAAAAAAATAATTAATATCTGTAATGAGACAGTCAATTGATTAGTAGTTACGTCTTTTGTCCGCCAGGTGGCGGAGACTGCTAAGGGCATTATTCGTTCAAAGTGTGCTAATGGGGAAGTAAACGCAAAGCTACTAATGCAGATGGCGCTGCATTCGATCTACCTAAGTACTTATAACAAATATAATATAACGCTGTCGATTATTTTACGATAATTCAGAGAAAAGTAGTTATTATTATAGTGAAAATGTACGCGAACTGGACTGTAGCGCAGTTAAAAGCTGAGTTGAGAACCCGAGGCGGCGAGGAGGGTCTCTAAAAGGACGTAAAGCGGACCTAGTCAGTCGGTAAGTTAATCGCAAATTCTCAGGAAATTTATGAGTTCCACTATTAGTGCAACCGATGGCCACACAACGCGGCATTTTTTATAAAGTAATGTAATACGTAAAGTGACAGTTCTTTTGGGACAACCGATATCAGCGCCTCTAGCGGCGAGTAATGCCAGTTTACTTCCCTATTGTAATGCTGGGGACAGTAAGCTTAAAGACACTATTCTTATAATTTTCATTCTTTGGACAAGTCTTTGAGCGATGATACCCATTTACAGATGAACCTAATTTTATAAATCGTAGTATTAACAATCGTAGTTCTACATTTTGTAACAATATGTCTGTAAATCCTGTAAATCGTAGATGTCATATAATACCCAGCGTCCAAAGAAGAGTCCGTTTTCGTTTAATACAAATTTGTCAAAGATTAAGCAAAGTCATCTGTCAAAGATCACCGAGTTGTGTACTAACACTTTTGTACCTAATGAGAGTTTGCCTCTCAGAGGCAAGTCGCCTATTCAAAATTGTAACGAGCTACTTTTAATGAAGTTTGCCTTTGCGTCTGACTCCAACAGTAACGGCACCAGTAACCGACCTATTCTCAATGTCGAGATTAATGGGATTTGTGGTACCGGTTTAGTGGACACAGCGGCCAAACGATGTATAGCTGGTTATAGTTTGTATACGTTGCTACGCAACGTCCAGCTTTCAGATCCTGAGGTGTCCAAAGTCGTAACCGAGCTCGAAAGTCGGGACGAGGTCGCTATCAAGAGATGGACCGAGCGTGGTTATTAAACCTTGAAACCGAAAAGCCTCAACTTGTCGTGCCGGAGACCCTAAGGAAGAAGGTGCTGGTCGAGTGTCATGATGCGGCAACTTCTGGCCATGGGGGAGTGGAGAGGACTCTGCATAGTATCTCTCGACGTTTTTACTTTACCGGTATGCGACGTTATGTTGAAGACCATTTAAAAACATGTGTCGAGTGTCAGCGGTACAAACCCTCTAACAAAAAACCAGCAGGACTTATACAGACGCCGGTTCCTGCGCAACGTTTTGAAGTAATTGCCGTCGACCTCTTTGGACCCCTGCCAAGAGGACCTAACGGAGAACGATGGATTTTGATAATAGAAAATACCGCTAGTAAATGGGTAAAGCTGTTTCCGCTAGTGGAAGCTACAGCAGAAGCCTGTGTTAAGGTATTAATCGAAGAGGTTTTTCTACGCTTTGGTGTACCCAGGCGTTTAATTTCGGATAATGGCGTGCAATTTATTGCCCACGTCATGCAAAAGGCTATGTTTGTGTTAAAGGTTAAACAAAATTTTGTGCCCTTATATCATCCCGAGGCCAATCCCGTCGAGCGTAAAAATAGGGAGTTGAAGACGCAATTGGCCATCCTTGTCGAAGGACATCACAAACAGTGGCCCGAAGCGCTTCCCTTTATTCGATTCGCGCTTCATTACATCATTGACCAAGTCAACACAACATAGTCCTGCTTATCTCACTTTCGCTCGCGAACTTCGCGCACCTATATAAGCTCAAAGTGACCTACGTGCTACGGTAGAAGCGGAAAATTATGTGCCGCAAATCTCGCCGTATTTATTAAAATTAGCAGATACTCTCCGAGAAGCGAAGGAGACTATCGAGTATGAACAAGATCGTAGTAAGACTACTATAGACGAGACCCGTCGTGTGGGGGAAGACTATTCACCTGGTGACCTAATCCTTCTACGTAGCCATGTTTTGAGTAATGCCGGTAAGGGTATAACCTCAAAATTCGTCCCAAGAAGAGATGGGCCCTACTGCATAAAAATGAAGGTGAGTCCCACCACTTACCGCATCGTGAAGCTTCTGATGAATCGATCGGTAAGTATCACGTGTCCGATCTTACTCGCTACCATGCACGTGAGTGTGGGGGTGATCATCAGTCCAAGCCACAACCCGTCAACCCAAAACGGAAACGCGGTCGACCTCTTAAACTATTAGATTATGTTTAAGTTCCTTGTTCTAATTGTTTTATGTTATTGTTAATTTTTCTTACTCACTTTCTCTTTGTGTAACTTTTGTGTTTGTTTGACCAAACTGGTGGTCCTATATTTGGTCAAAAGGGGGAGTATGTAATAAGACAGTCAATTGATTAGTAGTTACGTCTTTTGCCCGCCAGGTGGCGGAGTTAAGTGGGGCGCTGGCCAGCAAAGAAAAATGGTCGCTTTGTTTTAACTGTTTAATATTTTAATTCTGTTTAATTGTGCCAAAAGTGGAAATTAAAGACAGTAATTAGTAAAGACGTTAATTTTATTCAATCCATCATCGTCTCTTTACATATCTATATTGCAAAATTCACTAAAAAAAAATTTATTATTTTTGAGTATGAATTCTATTATGATCAAAAAACTGGTATGCATAATAAAATAATAAATCTAGTAAATTGACCGAAAACATATTTTTTTTTTTTATTAAAAATAACTTAAAACTCGCCGCGCACTACAAATACTCAGTATTACCGGACTATCAGACGTGTTATCCGTAGTACTTTGGGCGCGCCTAATATTGACCTTGAAATGGGTACGTTATGGCTCTTAATAAGTAGGTATTCCACGGGCAAAGTAGGTGCGATATGCTAGAGAGAAAATAAAATAAAAGTTTATAAGAAGATTGAGCTGCCAGTCAGCTGTAGGCCATGGAATAGGTATAGTTAGACAGTCAATTATAAAAAAAACTATTTTAGTAATAGAAGTAGTGGATATTAAGTATATTATTATGTAAAAATCCACAACGCTACAAAAATATGGGCTATTTAAAAAAAAGCATAAACATAGGGCTAGTTTTAGACATAATCCGTGAAATTTTATTAAAAAAAACCATTTTTGTATATTTCGGGAGCATAAACCTGGCGTTGTTAAAAACATAGGTAGGTACCTATATATATTTTGTTTGTTTGCTCAATGCATAGGCTCCGAAACTACAGGACCGATTTGAAAAATTCTTACACCGTTGGGAAGCTACCTAGGCTGTTTGATAAGTACCCGTTTTCTAAATATATTAATATCACTGGCCGAAAATAAGTATACCACCTTTTTAAGCCATTTTTCAGAGGCGGGAAAATTAAAAAAAAATGGCTGTCTTTTGTTTTTTTTCTCATTTGACAGCGATTTAGTGAAAGCGTGAACTTAAAATTGTTAAAATGGAGAAAGAACAGTATCGGTCTGTAATTAGATTCTTGTTTTTGGAAGGAAAAACATGTGATGAAATATAAGTAAGAATTCAAGCGGTTTACCATGAATGTGCTCCTTCTATGACAACCGTCAGATACTGGTATAACGACTTTAAACGGGGGAGAACAACCGTCTTTGATGAGGATCGCCCAGGCCGGCCAATTGAGGTGCCTACAGACGATATGGTTAAGAAAATTGAAAATATTGTTTTAGCCGACCGCCGAATTAAACTTCGAAAAATCGTTGATGCTGTAAACGTTTCAGTCGAGAGGGTACAACACATATTAGAAGAAAAATTGGGTATGAGGAAAGTATCGGCGAGGTGGTGCCGCGTTTACTCACGGAGGAGCAAAAACGGAACCGACTGATTACTTCGGAGCAGTGTTTAGCCGTGTTTAAACGTAACCCGAAGGAGTTTCTGCGTCGTTTCGTGACCGTGGACGAAACGTGGGTTCACCACTACACCCCGGAAATGAAAGAGCAGTCGAAGCAGTGGATTTTACCGGGTGAACCTGCTCTAAAGAAAGCAAAAACCTTCCCATCGGCTGGAAAGGTCATGGCGACTGTTTTTTGGGATTCGCAGGGTATTATACATATTGACTACTTAGAAAAGGGGAAAAGGATAACAGGGCAGTACCATGCCAATTTATTGGATGAATTTGACGCCGTGTGAAGGACAAACGACCCCATTTAAAAAACAAAAATGTACTGTTTCATCACGACAACGCCCCGGCTCATTCGTCGAGAGTTGTGACGGCTAAATTAGCACAGTTACGCTACGAACTATTGCCTCACCCCCTGTATTCTCCATATTTAGCCCCATGCGATTTCTTTTTGTTTCCAAACATAAAAAAATGGCTCAGTGGTAAGCGATTTGGATCAAATTACGAAGTCATTGCCGCCACAGAGGCCTATTTAAATGACTTTCCAAAATCATACTTTTTGGATGGTTTATTGAAGCTTGAGCATAGGTGGAACAAATGTATAGAGTTAAAAGGTGACTACGTAGAAAAATAAATGCATATATACAAAAAAAAAAGTTTTTTTTCCATAAACGGGTATTATCAAACAGCCCTCGTACACTATCCCCGGGTGAAATAGGCTATATTATATTTTCAAAAAATTAGGGAACTTTACTAAAACTCCAATAATGTAACTCAAGATGTAAAAAAAATACCTAAAAAATTCCTTACATCGCGTGCGCTGCGAAAACTATTGATGATAGAACAAAATAATGTAATACCTACTACCTAAAATACGACTTTGCAGAACACATGTCATCATTATCTACCGGCGGTAGACTACCGCTATATGAATAGCGTAAAACAGAAGAGTTTATAATAATTATGTTTGTGCTCATTAATTTCAGGAACTACCAATCCGATTTGAAAAAATATGCGTTAGCGTATGCGTTATAAAACTCATCCATGTCTTTATAAAATAAGAGCGATGAATATCATGATCCAGACAAAGAACACGCTGTTTATAATTTGCGTATCTACAGGTAAAAAGGTATATTTCGGGAGCATAAACCTGGCGTTGTTAAAAATAATAATAAGAATAAAAAGAATAAAAAGGTTGAAAGAAAGTAAACCAGATGCCAACTATTAATCGACGCCATAGCGAAACGAAATGAATACCTCTCTTGCATACCGGACCGACCCATACACGCTACGACATGCGGTCAACCTGAACAGGCACAGTGAATGGCCATAATAAGTCCACATAGCCACATAAGGCCATATAGCTCTAAGTTTAATACTAGCCCGAAGGGATTATTGTAAACAAATATGTGTCTCATGTCTTTTTTTTATTTATTCTTCACGCGGGTTGCCTTATGGCTCCTGAAGCCGTGTTTCCGGTTTCAGGGTAATAAGCTAGGCTGATGTGTACCTAACGAGGGGGCAGTTGTTGAGGTATATTTAGATCGAAAAGCCTCTAAAGGTCTGTCGCATAATAACATACATTTTTTAATAATAAAAAAGACATGGCAGTCATGGGAATTGCCGACAGAAGTGATAACTTAAAACTATGAAATACAGTGTTTTTTTTTAATTTATAACGCAAACTAAAAATCATCCAAAAAATATCACTTCATAAAAAAATGGGGGAGGGAGGTAAACGTCTAGTACTAGCCCCTGTACCACTGTATTTTTCTGTCGTTTTATTGTCGCAACGGATTTTACGTTATATGATGATTATGTTAAAATACAAACATAATAATTATAATTAATGATTGGATACACTAAGTTTGACGCCCTAGATCGCCTTTCCCGTTTAAAACATCACAATTAACTATTTTCCTAGAGCTCTGTCTCGCGACACAAAACGATACCAACGAAATCTAAGGTAACTTATTACTGCGCACTTGGTATTAACTGGTCAAAAGGGAAAAAATTGGCGAAAGGGGAAGCCCGTCTGTGGCCCCTCCATAGGCTTAGTACTCTATGGTGAACATAGATCTTTCATTATAAAACACACTTTTCAGTTGCGAGCCGACGTCTTATACTATTTATTATTATTATTTATCCTGGAAATCGTTGGGTATAAATTTTAATGTTACATTTCAAAATTACCATCGGTCAGACCGTGGCGCAAAGTTAGTCATTAATAAAATGAACCAAAGAAATATTAGAGATTTGGTAGGACCGCATCTGAAGGTTATTTGAGAGTCGGATATTACTGAGGAAGTCCCAAAGTGATCGATCATCGTTACTGTCACACGAACGAAGCACCTATTAACGGTTGTACCTATATAATATATAAACGGCGTATCGAGGTTTTTTTATCACTGCTATATTTCGTTTTTCAAAATTTTAACAATTTTTTTTGTATACGGAGAAGTGGCACATAAATATATACTGGATTTGCCATCTGTTCTGTTCAATGTGGGCAACTGGCAAAAGTGAACACTTTTGTGCATACAAATTATTTTTTTGCTACTCGAATTCTCTTAAGAGGTATATCCATAATTTGTATGGGGATATTACTATTCCCAATTTCTCTGTAAATAATCTACCTGTGTCACTGTAATTTAGCATATAGTTACTTATTCCATATATCTAAGTGAAACAGTCGATATTTTATTTAAATTAATTTTATTGAATAATAATATGCTAAATTACAGTGACACAGGTGGATTATTTACAGAGAAATTGGGAATAGTTTATCCCAGAAAAAATATGGATATATGAGCCTTAATTATATTGACTAATGTACCATTTTCTCGTATTTATCCTATAGATAATTTCACATACTTTATGAAAATATTAACTACAACTTGCTATTAGAAATAGTTTTTGTATAATATGGGAATCGTTCTTTTTCATGTTCCTGGTACGAATCTTGGCCAATCTTTTCCTTGGTTATTTTATGGATTCTTTTTGCAGTGTGTACTAAGAACTTCTAAACAGATATCAACTAAATAAGCCGCGCGGTTTGCTTAGTTCATTGCGCTAACAAACTTGCTCTTAAATCCTCACGGGTTTGTGAAGCTACACCTAACGAATGTTTTGTTGAGCTAAATTTAGATGAAAAACGCCTCTCATTATAAAGAGGTAAAGTTACGTAGAATGTGTGATTTAAGCGTATTAACCTCATCCCGAACGATGTCATAGAGAAGAATGCGGAGTGAAAGATGATTTTGTGACTAAAATTAAGAAAAGTATTTTACGCATGTTTGGACACGTTGAAAGAATGAAGCATGAAAGATTGACTAAAAACGTTTATATGGCTGAAGTGAAAGGAAATGCTGGCAGGAGGACGACCTAGGTGTATCATAAAAAACATGTTTGATCGATGGAAATATTAAAAGTACACACATTAGCCGAGCATGTTTGAAAGGTATGATGAATATAAAAGAAGCGAAAGAGGTGTGCCAGGCAGGATCGTAACAAATGGCATTCATTTTGTCTCTGCCTACCCCTCTTGGGATAAAAGGCGTGATTATATATCGATACGTTCCATACAGAACCAAGTCAAAAATGAGGTATTTTGAGATATTGTAGATCGTTTGTAAGTTTGAATGTAGGGTTCTGAAAATTATTTCACTAATAAAAAGCTACATTATCCCAGAGTGCTATAGGCAATATATTATTTTGTTTGAAAATATCCACGGGCGAAGTCGGAGCAATGTCATTATTTTTTTATCAAAATTTATTTCTTGTATATTATTCACATTTTTATATCTATCTATATAATAAAATATAAAAATGAGAGAGACCGGGATGGCCCTCTACAAAACTTTCTTGACACGTTTCCCCCAAACGGCGTACTCCTTCTTAGTAAACTTAGTAAAAAAAAAAGGAAAAACTTAAGAAAATATGATATTGGATGTGTAATTTTTGTATAGTAAGTAAGCAAAATTAAATCGCAAGCTCGAATTTCGAGCCAAAATGGAGCGAATTCATTGTCTATGCCAGTGTTGTCGTTTGAAAAAATCGTGACATTTCTTTGGTTGGTTTCGAGATTTAAGGCCGATTTACACAATATATGAAAATTAGTTTTGTAGTTATTGCGTGAAAAGGTCATAGACAAACAAACAGACTTTGTTTTATATAATATGTAGTGATATACAGTATGATAATATCACCCGTCGCGCGTCGGCATGAGATGTGTCATGTCATGTCATGAGGTACGTATATTGTTGACTTTGAGTTCAGACGTCTTAGTTGAATGACATTCAAGTTTGTAATTTCGTATAACACAGCTTTGTGGGTTACTTTTTTGTAAAGATGGCTTTCTGAGCGTTTTCCTCGGTTAGGTCGTCGAATTGAACCATACGGTTTTTTGGCATAATGGCAATTCTGTTCAAATAAGCCATTACATTGTAGATTTATTGGTAAACTAACTTCTGCCCGCGGTTACCCTCGCGTGGGGAAATTATCTATCATCACGCTTTTTATCCAAAAGGAGTAGGCTGAGAAAATCGAATGCCATTTGCTGATCCTGACATACCTCTTTCGCTTCTTTTATATTCATCATACCTACTTTTAAAACATAAAAAAAAATCTTCACGGGCTGCCCTTACATCTCCCAAGATCTGTTGCCGGCCCCAGGGTACCCAGCAAGATAAAGTCTTCCTCATTTAGCCGAAGATTTTTGAGGCTATACCTAACGATTGGCATGTTGAGGTATGTAGATGGAAAAGCCTCTTTGTACGGTTTGTCGGATAATGCCTACATAGATGTTTTATTATAAAAAACCATTGGTACATGGTGGGATGTAGGAATCGAACCCGCGACTTTTCAGTTGCGAACCGACGTCTTAAGTAGCCCACGCACTTGTCCGGTATCTCACAGAAAATTTTCGGTCCGGCCGCCATATGATCGAGATTGAAGACAGGCCACACATTAGCAATGTAAATCATACGATCTAGATCACATGCAATTCACTCACCCACACAGACACACAAGATTCGATTAAACAAAGGCGTGTGGATGTGTGTGTGTGACTGATCTACTACTACAAATGCAACGATGGTGGGCCGCGCGATAAGAATTGGACGAGTCTGTGGTCGGTTTCGGTGGACCGTACGGCGACCGGCCGGCGATTGGACGAATGACGGACCTTTACCCGCTTGACCACCGACTCCCCTTGTTTGATCTATATGTATTAGTAAAGATAGAACAAGTATTCTGTAGGTATAATGTTTATAGAGTGATATATTTATTACAAACTAGCTTTCCATATTAACTTTTATCCCCATTATATTGGTCTTGAGTTCATACAAAAATACAATAAATAACCACTGTCAGTTTTCCCTAATTTTCCCATTTTCCGGGCTATTTTCCAATTTTTATTTACAGCTCACGAAACCGTGTTACGGTCCCAGGGTACCAAAAGTCTGCCTCATTTAGCCGATGGTATTTGTGAGGCTATATCTAATGAGTGGCCAGTTTTGTTGAGGTATATTTAGATGGAAAAGCCTCTAAGTGTGGTTTATCGGTATATGTACATAAGTTTTTACTTATAAAAACCCATTGGTACATGGCCGGAATCCGGGATCGAACCCGTGGTTTCCCTAGTTAATACCAGACGTGTTAGCCACTCGGCCACTCGGCCACTCCAATTTTTCCCCTAAAAACCTGATTTGGACTTTTGGGAACATTTATAAACCTTTTAAAAAAAAGTGCACCGACTTCAAAAATTTGCACTGAAAAGTAAAAATAATAAAAATTTCGTCGTAGAATTTGAAGACGGTTGGTGCCAAATTAGGATACAAAATTAAGTAAACATCTAAGAACATAAATATCTGTTCAATTTTATATATTATGTTTGTACCTACTGATGATCGTAGGTTCCTAATAAATTATCTATATTAGTGAATTTAGGGTACCTACTAAGTTATTTCTAATTTGGCACCAACCGTCTTCAAATTCTACGACGAAATTTTGGGTCTCCTACATTATCTCTAAAATGTTTTGATATAATTTTAGAATATATAGGTACATAAGATATGAAATTGCATTCTATAATTATTCATTTGCTATAATTTTTTTTAAACCTAAAACGATTTCTGTAATTTTCAAAATCACTATTATCAAAATATATAAAATTAAATTCTATAATTATTCATTTGCTATAATTTTTTTTTACCCTAAAATCGATTTCTGTAATTTTCAAAATCACTATTATCAAAATATATAAAATTACATTCAATAATTATTTATTTGCTATAATTTTTCTTTTGTCTAAAATCGATATCCGTAATTTTCAAAATCACTATTATCAAAATATATAACATTAAATGATCTAATTTATAATTTGCTATAATTTTCGTTTTATCTAAAATTGTTTTCTATAATTTTCAAGATGTCTAAATTATTAAAAGGTACAACATTTAATAATCTAATGATTAATTTGCTATATTTTTTCCAGTTTATTTGCGAAATATTTATTAATATATAAAAATCTTCCTTTCTTATTATAAATAATATATATATAGGTATCATATCCGTTATCAACAAGTGATGGTTGTTTAGGTATTTATGAGTTTCTGGCGCTTCGCCGTCCGCTGCTGCGGAACGCTCGCTTCGCTCGCTCGTCTCGCGCTCTGTTTTAGCACTATTCGAACCACGCTCGTCGCTTCGCTCCTCGCTAACCTATTTTTATTTACAAATTAGGGGAATAGGAATCGAAAATTACTGCAACAGACATTAACAAAATCTACTGTTTTTTAATAATAGTAGGTACTTATTTAAGTCGATTACATTATAGAAAATTATTTTTTATGATTATATATTTGTAAATGTAAATAGAAT
Source organism: Nemapogon koenigi (assembly GCA_963924495.1). Taxonomy (NCBI): domain Eukaryota; kingdom Metazoa; phylum Arthropoda; class Insecta; order Lepidoptera; family Tineidae; genus Nemapogon; species Nemapogon koenigi. Next base: position 26,307,888 of record OZ004629.1, read on the forward strand.
GAAGTTATACGTTTAAAAATATAGTGAGTACCCTTATTTTAACAATCCATTAGAATAAATGATATTATAGATTAATAAAGTTATAGAAAATGAATTTATATATTTAGAAAATTATAATAATTGCAATTATAGAAAAGTAACCATTAGTGCAACTGAAATTAGAGATTATAAAAATTATAAGACATGAGATTATATAATTTCAAAATTATAGTAACAGCAATTATAGAAAAGTAGCCATTAGTGCAATTGAAAATAGACATTATAAAAATTATAGGACTTGAAATTATAGATTTTGAAAATTATGGCAACTGCAATTATAGAAAACAATACGTTATAGGAATTAATATTATAGATTTAAAAAAATATATCAAACAAATTTATAGATTTTTAAAATTACAGGATCTAAATTTATAGAAAATGAATATTTATAGCAAGTAAAATTATAGCTTGTGAAATTATATATTTTATTTTAGAGCATTTGAGAGGATACCCGAAATTTTTATTATTTCTTACTTTTCAGTGCAAATTTTTGAAGTCGGTGCACTTTTTTTTAAAAGGTTTATTTTACCCTTTTAAGTGATTTTGCTGCCTTGAGAGACAAATAATAACGCAACTAAAAAAATATTGATGGAAAATTAAAAAAAAATACCCCTGTGGATGTTATTTGAACCATGTAATGTGCTTGTGCATCCTATGCACCCCATTACATTTAAACGCTAGACCATCGTCACGAAAATTGACAACTTCGTGTCAATAGCAACCGTTGCTAAGGCTTTTTCTGATACATAATTTCAGCCGTAAACAGAAATTAATTACTGAATTTCTGAAAAACTACTGAACCGATTTTCGTCATATGTCTGTGAGATAATGTCGAGAAATTATTATGTCTTGAAAAAAATAAGTTGTCAAAAACGGTACATATTTTATCGAGATATCAAGAAAAATGTACTTATAAAGTCAGTTTTTTCAAAATTTCTGAAAAACTAATGAACCAATTTTTATGAGATAAAAATGGGACCAATCCGGAAGAATTATCTGTCGATTAAAAAAGAAACCATCAAAATCAGTTCACAATTGGCGGAGTTATCGATGTACATACATACATAAAAAAAAAATAAAAAAAAATACGGTCCGAATTGAGAACCTTCTCCTTCTTTTTTTGGAAGTCGGTTAAAAATAAATAAATAACCAAATTGGACCAGCCGTTCTCAAATGATTATAGCATATTTCATGATATCGCAACAATTTTACATCTCAATAAATACCTTGTGATGATACGACCTTATTTTCCTGGCCGCTTACAAGGCCATCATAAATAGCATTTATTTTAATTTTAGAACACGATTTTGTTCATTTTAATTCAATAGAACATTGTATGTTATTTTCAAATATTCGATGTGTGGAACCTAAATTAAAATGTTACTCATTCCTTCACAAACTGTTGACTTAGGCAGTACTCTGCCAATTGTAAAATTTATTATATTTCTATTTTATCAACTAAGTAAACAACTAAATAAAATGTACTGAATCAATATTCAAGAACTAATATCTATGTTAATATAAAAGGAGCGCAAATAAGTATTGTAAGTATTTTTATCATACTTTGTATTGTGTTACTTCAATAGCTTAACGCCCTGTAGTAATGTGTAGTTCATTTTTATTACTTTTACTACTCCTTGGCTCCTTACGGATCCTTTTACTGGTTGTTCTTTTGCTGCTCCTGCTTGTTCCTTCCTTGTTAATTCGACCAATAAACGAATGGTGAAAGTTTACTACGAGTTTTCCTGCTATACCTACCTATCGACCCATCCTGGCTACCCCACACCCGACAAGCTAAATTATTTTTTATACATTTTCTAACAAACCTTTCAGACAGACAGACAAACTGACACTTCCTTGTATACTAGAAAAATGGTATTACTCGAAACTTAAATCAAATCTTCTTCTTCAGTCTTTCAATCTTTGTCACTTTTGCACTTTTGCAGAATTTGCTTCAAGTTTACTTATATTACGCGCCAAAACGCACCCCTCCTTTAATACATTAAAAATTGTGAAAATAGGGGTAGGTTTCAGAATATACGGAGACAAGTTTTCCCCATTTAGCCGATTATATTTATTGGGCTAAGTACCTTATTATTAGGCATTAGTAGTTGTCGTAATCGAATCTGCGGGACCTCTGGAATATTCTGGGATTGTTAACCGGTAATATTTACCTGAATTTATTTCTGTGAATAATCATCAAAATCGAGGGAAAAATCACCAAATTATAAACTTGTGACATACATGAAATAGCTCCGTTTTCGCCATTTGGCTATGGAAGCCTAAGAATTAATGTACCAGTGTACTGTTATTGACGCAGACCTTGCCTAGGGCAGGAGAAATGATCGAGGGGAGCCGCTGGAACTGAAATGCTAGCGTATATAATATAAAAAATAATATAAGTAGTGAAACAGCCTATTTAAAAAAACACACAGTGCGAATGGTTTAAATTAATATGAAGAAATAAATACACATCTCGAAAGTACTCTTCGGCGACTTCAAAAATATTGTACTGAAATACAGAAATTAAAAAAAAACCGAGAGGTCTCGTGGGATACCTGGTTGGAAAATTAAATGAAAAAATAAACCTTTTAAAAAAAAGTGTACTGACTTCAAAAATTTGCACTGAAAAGTAAGAAATAATAAAAATTTCGTCGTAGAATTTGAAGACGGTTGGTGCCAAATTAGGATACAAAATTAAGTAAACATCAATCTGTTCAATATTATCTGTGTTTGTACTGATGATCGTAGGTTCCTAATGAATTATCTAGATTAGTGAATTTGGGTACTAAATTATTTCTAATTTGGCACCAACCGTCTTCAAATTCTACGACGAATTTTTTATTATTTCTTACTTTTCAGTGCAAATTTTTGAAGTCGGTACACTTTTTTTTAAAAGGTTTATTTTTCCCTTTTAAGTGATTTTGTTGCCCTGAGAAATAAATAATAACGCAACTAAAAAAAAAAATGATGGAAAATTAAAAAAAATACTGCGGTGGATGAGATTTGAACCTCGAGCAATGTGCATCCTGCGCTGCATTCCATACCTTTAGCCGCTAGACCACCGTCGATACGAAAATTTACAACTTCGTGTCAATAGCAACCGTTGCTAAGGCTTTTCTTTGTTTCAGCAGTAAACAGAGACAAATTACTGAATTTCTGAAAAATTACTGAATCGATTTTCGTCATATGACTGTGAGATAATGTTAAGAAATTATTATATCCTTAAAAAAATAAGTCGTCAAAATCGGTACATATTTCATCGAGATATTACGAAAAATCTGTCGATTAAAAAAGAAACCATCAAAATCGGTTCACAACTGGCGGAGTAATCGATGTACATACATACAAAAAAAAAAAAAAAAAAAAAATACGGTCCCAATTGAGAACCTTCTCCTTCTTTTTTTTTCGAAGTCGGTTAATAAGTACGACTCGCGCGCTGAGTGTTCTGTACCATTATCTCGACAGTATTTTCGTTTACGTTTCCTGTAAACTATAAGAAAGGCCCTAAATTCTCTATTTTTTTTCAAAATTTTAACATTTTAGTAGTTTTGGAGATATATCAACAGTAAATTTTCGTATATTTTCTATATGTCATAATTATGCACTTAAAAAAAATTAATAATTTTTCCTCTCAAATTCGAAATACTGAAACTCTATATATATGTACTTACCAAGTTTCAACATTTTTCGTCTAGTACATTCGGAGAAAATAAGCTGTGATCGACAGACAGACAGATATCCTATCCTAGTACCTAACCTACTATAGCAAAAGCCAACTCGCCAAGTGTCTGGAGTGTAACGTGCGATAAGAAACTTTGTTACATAAACAACAAACAGTTAGAAAATATCATAGGCTTAACTAGGCGAAATGTGTATAAATACGACCGAGCAACTCAATAGCTATAGAACCTTATACACCGATGCACAAGCATAATATACCTAATTTGGCTTACAGACTTCAAAAATTATGCACTGAAAAGTGTGCTTTCTGAAATCAAATGCACAAGTCACTATAACAAAGAAAATACCCAAATCGCTTAAAGTGTGCCTATACAATTTGAAGAGTTCTCGATTTCTCCAGGATCCCATCATCAGGTGACCATGGGACCACCTGGAAAGTATAAACCCTTTCAAATAAAATAAAAATATCCAAATCGCTTCAAGTGTGCCTATAACATTTTAAGAGTTCTCGTTTTCTCCAGGATCCCATCCATGGGACCACCTGTGAAGTACCTTTTCAAACAAAAATAAATAATCCAAATCAGTCCATCAAGTAATCGGGGAACGGAAAATACACAAAAAAAATTAAGATTCAGACGAATTGAGAAACTCCTTCTCTTTTGGAGTTCGGTGAAATCTATACTAATATTATAAAGAGGAAAAATTTGTATTTTTGTTTGTTTGTTACGAATAAACTCAAAAACTACTAGACGGATTTTGATCATTCTTTCACCATTAGAATGCTACATTATCCCTGACTAACATAGGCTATATACCATCACGGCATGACGAAAGTGGGCAAAGGTGAACATGACAAAAGCTATGTATGAAGTGTATGTTTGCCAACATTCTGAAATAGACAAGTCGTGGGAAACAGGGTAGGGGTAGGGCTATTATAGGGTATATTTTATTTTGTTCGTAAATATCCATGGGCGAAGCCGGGGGCGGAATGCTAGTATATTATAAATCAGAGTTACGATTGAAAACGGAAGCATTCTCATAGAATATTTTCTCAATTATAAAGTTGACAGGTCCTTTAATATTAATTATGTAGGAAGTTCCATTTTGTCTCGCCTGTCTTATGGTTGAAAAGCCTCTTCGTAATTATTTGCAGTGTCGATCGATTTTGATGGATTATTCCCTGGGCCGTTGTTTACCTTTTGTTGTTCCAGCTCAACTCTATTATTGATTGCTAGAATTTTGTAGTTTTGGTCTAATTTACTTAGAGGATTTTCTTTACTAAGGGAATTTAGAATTAGCGTAATTGAATAAGTTTGCAATTAACATAAGTAATTTAGACATAGATACCTACTGTATAGACAAGGTTAGCATACTTACATTATTTAACAAAACGATAATTTCGTGTTATGGACCGTTGGTCAAAGTCATCTTATAACTGTCAAAAATATGGCTAATCTCAATTAATCCTGGAAAAGTGAGTTTATTTATACAACATTTCCTCACCACACAATTGATAGTTATATTTTAAATTGGATTGGGCCATATTTTTTGCATTGCCTTTGCGTTTTGGAAATTATGGCAATTTAGAACTTTTAATAATAAAATATGGCTCAATCCAATTTAAAATAATAACTATCAATTGTGTGCTGAGGAAATGTTGTATAAATAAACTCACCTTTCCAGGATTAACTGAGATTTGCCATATTTTTGACAATTATAAAATGACCTTGTCCACCGCCCCTTAATTCAATAGATTTGGAGATATCAAACCATTTTTTTTACTCTTTGTTTGTTTGACAGCTCTTTGACGTTTAACCTCTCAAAAATCTATTGAATCAATAAGAAACGATATCGTTTTTCCTAAGTTTTATTAAGTATGCTAAGCCCACGAAGGTCCCGGGTACAAATCTCACTAATGCCTTTTTTGAATTTGTCGCCTTCTCGTCTTCCGAAGGGCACAAAATGCCAGCCGTCCACAACATATTTTCTCTCCCTATAATTTATGGTTCACGAAACTTCACGAAAATAAAATTAAAACATGCAAAACAATATTGAAAGTTACCGGTAATAAAAGCCATAAATTTTCTTGCACCGTGTGGGAACGCGGCCTCAGAGAGTATAGATATTGTAATTTAGCTTGTTCATAATTATGACAAATCACCAGGAACGACTCAAGCCTAAACTCATGGCTCGGGCGCAACTGATCGCGTCATGTTGTCCGTTCTTGCTGCAGAAGTGAGAAGGGCATAATGTACCGCTTCTCGGAATAGATGACGTAAGCGGCACATTAAAATAAATAATTTATTAAAAAACGATCACATGCAAGGAAACATCTTCTTAATCAAACGTAAATCCCTTCAGAGTATGGTCGTATGACTAAAAAGGTGTTTTTGAAGAGTTGATTTCAAAAATTTATCTTATCGAAAAATTTTTCACTAATCATGTTTTCATACTACACAATACTAGATAAAATCCTCTAGATTTCAATGCCCAAATTGTATGTTCATAGCATTCGTAAAATTCGGGAAATCAACCGATATTATTTGTTCCTCCACGCAATTTTTGACAGGAACAATCTAATGATGACATTACACTTTTTTTGCAACGATCTTAATAACAAGATTTGACCAAAACAAACTTACTAACTAACTAACAAACATTGCTAGTTAAATAAAAGCTTGTAAAAATAAAATGCTGTTCGTTGGTCTGCATACTTTTTAAAACTTCATAAATAATTTGTATTTTCCATTGCATACAAAAATTTTCTTTGATGACGGATTTAGTATGGCGCGAATGTGACGTTTTGTCACTAAGCGTCTGATTAGTAAAATTTAGAAATGCCTCTGTCGAACCGAAAAATTCAGGGAAAATTATGGAAAATGCGAAGTTTTAATGTATTCGTGGTCGGAACTGGGAGGATATGGGGTAAATTAATTCTTTACAGGAAAGTTTACCGATTTATTTGGCATTAAACTGTGTGGAACACTCTGCCATATTCTGTTTTTCCCCATAATTATAACTTTTGGGCCGTTACGAGAATTATTAAGCAAATCCATATTATTACAGCGAAAAATAATTGCTTAGGTATTTATGATATTTTTTTTTCCCTATCAAAATTCATTTACCTATATAAGTATATGTTTTTGGTTCAAATGAGCTAGACAAATAATAAAAAAATCTAAAAACTTAAGTGCCGCAGCTAAATTACGAAAACCCCTAATCACATAAAAACGTGATAAATAGAGTTTAATGATATATTTAATTAATAGGAAGATGCAACAGCTGTTTATTATTTAATTACAGTCCTTTATTCTCCGATTTGTTATCACGATCTTTTAAAATCTAGCATGCCAAAACATTTTCATAGCAGGCTCCACTCCAATCTGATACTATTTCCATTTTCTCATACCAAGTAGGTGAAAAAAAATCTCGAATGACTCGAGTGCTATCATTACAATGAGGTGTGCACGTGCCACAACAACACATCAATTTTATAATCCCTTTGAAACCTGAGTGTTGCTAAAATTAAGTGTGCAACGCGTCAATTATTGTGGTAATTAATGACGATAGTAGTTAATGTAGCCAGGCCTTTAGAAGAAAATTTTAATATACTAATGGTAATTTTGTCTATTTTGAACTAAGAAGTATTACTGCAATACTTCTGTTTCCATTTGTATAATGTAATCTTCCGAAGTGATGTCTCCGCCGTACATTCCGTACAAGAACCTGGCTTTTACTTAATATTAATAAATACATTAAACTTATTAAACTGCCTCCTAACTCAGCTCCTAAATGTGATAGATCCGTGTTTAATACTTACACACTTTCCTCGTTAATCAATCTATCATATAATATAATATACGCAATCTATCTAATTATATATCCCGCGTAACCACATATACCTAATATGTGCAGCATATCATATATGGTTTCCGCACAGTTTCAGAATTGCCCTTGAAATGTAGCTCAAAAATTAGAACAAATATATTTAGTGCTATATTACAGAGCAAAAATGATAACCGCGTAAATAATTTGTCTAAAGTTAGCATCATACTGTATTAGTTGTTAACAATATTGTCATTAGGTACAGTAGAAAATATGGTTACGGCGCTTTGGTTTTAAAATAAGAATCACGAAATGTCAATGCGTTCCAAATAAATTTGTATACCTACTAATTTGTTTAATAGAAATACGGTAAATTAACTTAGTAGACAAATTAAAGCAAGTTATTCAAAACTTGCGGACTATTAAATTTGGCTGGTTTATACTTATAGGTAACTATGGCCATGAATCGTAAGTATGACAGCAGTTGTTAACATTTGAATTTCAGTTTCTTTGTTACCTTCTATATTGACAACGTTGAAAAATTGCCTTTTTCCACTAAAATCCATGAAAAATGTTGCAACCACCTGAATGCTTGTTTTTATACTATCTTCTCCTGACGAGCACATTTATTCTATTTTTACTATATTGTTCTGTTGTTACTTAAGGACTGTTGGTCAAGGTCAATTTAAAACTGTCAAAAATTCAGTTTTTCTCAAAGACATAATTATAGTGTTTTTCTCCTTTTTTTTCCTCACCACACAATTGATAGTTATTATTTTAAATTTGACTGTGCCATATTTTCATTATTAAAAGTTCTAAATAGCCATAATTTCCAAAACGCAGAGGCAGAACCCTAAATAATAAAAATATGGCACAATCCAATTTCAAATAATAACAATCATTGTGTGGTGAGGAAATGTTGTATAAATAAACTCACCTTTCCAGGACTAACTAAGATTTGCCATATTTTTGACAGTTATAAGATGACCTTGACCACCGCCCCTTAAGTAAAATAAAGCAAAGTTTTTATATATCAGGTTTTGTAAAACAGGGTTCCGTAACCCGTAAATAATTGACGAAATAGGTTCGTCGATCCTTCCATCGATAGCAGATCTAGTAGAAATTCTAATCATCACTACATAATAGTCAAGTATGAGTACATTAAGTATACATAAAGCATCCTGCCTGTCCCCCCGCCCCGCGTCTTTCTGTCTGTCTGTGACCTGTTCACGCAAAAACTACTGAACGGATTTTGATGCGGTTTTCACAACAAAATAGGTTAATTCACCGGGAAGGTTTACGAGTAAACATGGAGCTATCAGGTTTAGGATCTGAGAATTAAATATTTATGAAAGATTTTCTCCCTACCTACCAAAACTCGCTCAACGCTCCTAAAGTAATAATTAAATAGTGAATACTAAAAGATATTAATAGTGGAATGGTGTAAAGACATAAATTAGTGCTTCGCCCGTGGATATTTTCGAACAAAATAAATTATACCCTATAGCACTCAGAGATAATGTAGCTTCATATTAGTAAAAGAATTTTCAGTTCAGAATCGCATCTGCAGTTAGAGATTAAACCTACCTATAATTAAATGTCTTTGATAGTTTGAGAGAACTTACAAAAATTACCTCTTTATAATATGTAGATGAATGTGCCGATATAAACAGCCTAATTGTAACAGCGTATGAACAAAGGAAAGAGACATTTCCACCCAGTTTTTTTTTATTAATTAGAATAAAAGAACTAACCAAATATTTAACTTAAATAACTTAACAATTTACATACCTACATTTTTCATAAAATAATTACTTACTGAAATTTCTGAAAAAAAATTTCATTATTTTTATTTTTCATGTAAATCTTGACAAGTGAGTAGGTACTAATTATTCCCATATTTTTCATAATTTTTTTCATAGTCCTGAAAATTCCTGAAAAACTCTTCTTTCACATTTTCCTTTCATGCAAATTTATACTAAGCAATTAATAATAACGCATATAAAACAATTTTATTGTTTTCATAATTCCTGAAAATTCCTGAAAAACATTTTTTAATACTTTTTTTGTAAATACCATACAAAAGCAATTAGTTGTACTTTTTCATATATCCTGAAAATTACTGAAATCTGTTTTTGACAATGTGAAAAAATGTGTTATTATGTACCTCGGGGTTTTAAGAACTCATATCTCGCTAAATATTTACCAAATAAAATATATTATAAAGAGGTTAAAATAAGTCCATGCGACATCAATGTCGACTACAAAATGACCACTCGACCATGTCGTGCGCTAGGAATAGAGATACGTCTAAAAAACATGGCGGATTTCAAATGACGTAGCTGTCAACATCTTGTAGTAGTTATTATATCTAACGTGAGACAAAACGAGTAAAAACAAGTTTATTCCTCGATATACGACATCCAACTCTATCGTTCCCAAGAATTAACTTTTATAAAAAGCAGATATTTTTGTGATATTTTGACGTAGAGATTTCTGTAATTCGACTAAATGTCTAAAGAGCGAGAATCGGCCCCCAGACGTCTTAACCACTCGGCCACCGACGCACCTATATTTATAATAATTATAAATATTTGTGGATACACAATAGCATCATCTGTTGGTAAGCGTTTAAAACAACAACAGGCGACATCTATCGGCGAGTAGCAGTAGAATCCAATATTTAAAAAAAAATTAACTCTGTTTCTACTTTATGTCACAGGAGGGCGCCACCATGTTATAATATTTTTTTATTTTTTTTTTTTACGTGGGGAAATGCATCATGCATACCCGCGCCCTCGGGGGTGAGGGAACGGGTTATGTGGGACTTTAACCCACTAAAACCCCACGGTACTCCATCTCGCCGGTTAGTCGGCGGGCCACGGGGACGCGTTAGCATTCTTCCGCGACCCGCCGCCGGGTGGCCGTAAGGCCCCATCTCGCTCTGGTTTTACCCAGAGCTGGCGCAGCAGCGAGTACAAACTGCTGCGCCTTCCACCTTGGTCCCCGGTTGAGCAGCGGCTGATTTCCCCCTCAACCGCCACCGGAGACCGCGGCGACCCGACTGCGATGGAAAGTGCAGTCGGGTCATGCTTCGACCGGCAGCGCAAGCGTCACCGGCGTCCGCCTCCAGCCGCATGCGCGAAGAGCCCTGCCAAACCCACAGAACCCCTGCGCAGCGGCTCCACCTCGGGTGCCGCTTAGCTTCACCGTGGATAGTGTGACGAGCACTACCACGGTTACTAAGCCCCCCCGCCACGACAAGGCGGGCACCCCCGGGGGGACCATGTTATAATATGATATAACATTTTTTTTTTGTTTTTTTTTTTAATACTATGTAATTGAATACGACAAATAAATATATTATTATAAGATTACTTACGTATAATAAGATTACTATTACAGTTTCTAAGAAAATAAAAGATGTACTCTATGTGGTGCGAAATATATTTATTATATAGGTACTAGGACCTAGGTGTTGTCTTAAAATTTCAAAATCCAGTTTAACAATACTAACTCTATGCATGAATAATATCAAAAAGCTTTTATTATAATTTTTTATACACAGAGATTATTTTTGTGACGAAGTGGGCACAATGATTTAAGTTGAATATTTTGATTAATATTATTTACTATTCGTAAGTAATTACCGGAAGATGCTATGGCAGTGGACATAATTTAAAAATAACATTCGAATAATGAGAGTATTTATGTTACACAATAAATTATTTATTTAATTTCTTTATTTAAATTCTTTAAACTGAACTTTATTGACTGTGTTGACTATCCTTTTTCAGTCCTTTTATTATTTTATTGTAATTAATAAAAACTATTTTTTAATGGTTCCAAAGAAGTATAACTTCTCACGCGCGTACAAATTTCCGTTGTGAGTGAAGTGGCTATTAATTTTGCTTGAGTTTTGAATCCTCGCTTAAAATTAACTTAGACATACAGTTAGTTCTGCTTTATTTTTAACGGGTAAAAAAGTTATTTAATCATAAAAAAACCATGCTCTCCAGCTATCTCATTACAAATAGAAGGACAAATAAATTAATTTTTTTGCAAACAATTACCAAAATAAAAACAAAAGTAAAAGACTTCAAGAATATTTTTCACAGAAATGAAATTTGGTACTAAAAATATAAAACGAAAATGTATATTTTGACACTGCTGTCATCCTAAATGAAGATCTTATCGAAACCTTTCATTTATATATCCCAAGAGGAGCAGGCAGACACAATGACATACTTCTATTGTTTCTTTTATATTCATTATACTTTTTTTAACAAGTGTTTCCCAATTAGTGGTACGCGTACCTGCAGGGGTACACGAGCTTGCTTGAGGGAGTAGGCGCGGCAATCTCAGGATTCCCAGGTAATTTACTATCAGTAAGAAACGAATTATCCCAAAGAGCAATCGCCGCAATATATTTTGAGTCAATCAATCAATTTAATTGAGATTTTAAATTGATTAAATTATGAAAAACTAATTATTTACAATGGGTACACGAATTTGGGCTCTTTCTCGAAGGGGTACTCAGGAAAATCAACTGTAGATCAGTAGGTAGGTCGTCCTTTGCCAGAATTTTCTTTCATTTCAGCCATATAAACCTTTTTAGTCAATCTTTCAACGTGTCCAAACCAGCGTAAATTACATTATTATGTCATTCGCATCCGTGAAGCCGTTAGCCTAAAAGAGGAACAAACGCAGGCAGTTAAACTTTTATTAGGTACTTATAACTAAATTCAATCTTGTCGCTTACATTGTTGAAAAGTTTGATCGATTTAAGTTTTTTGTAAACTGTTAATTATCTTTTTTAATATTGGCTTCTATTGAGTTCTTTGTTGGCGATTTTGGGTGAATGATTAATGTGAAGACGGATAAGAAATATTCACTAGTTATCGATGGAAGAAGGAAATTAACAAAAAAAAGTGTATACTTTTGCATTTATGTAATATTAGTTAGGGTTAGGAGTCCATAGTATAATTGGTAGAGCGTTGACTTCAAACCGTAAAGTCCAGTGTTCAATTCGCCATAGTGTAGAAAATCCTATCTTAATTTTCTTTAATAATATGTGCTTTAACTACTTCCAGAGGGCACGTCCGCACTTCTTCTAAAAATAACAGATATTTACGTCTGTTAAAGAAGTGACACATGTTAGGATTCCCACCTGTTCTGTTTAATATGGACAAACTGGCAAAAAGTGGACACTGTTACTACCACAGCGTGTTTGTTTAGGATGGTAAGACTTTGATATGAGTAAATCCTATTCGAAATGTGAGCGTTATAGATTTTCTTCACAAATGATGTGGTCCAGTGTTAAATCAAGATAAAGTTGATTAATGATAGGCGCGCTTACGGCCGCCATTCTTTCTCGGTTTAAGGACTGACTGTTTTACTCCATTTTGATGGAAGCTAAAAAATAGCTCCGAGATATCTTCGCTGCCAATTTTGTCGTCAAACTTATAAGTACATCAGTGATTATAATATTCAACTTAATGACAGTTTTTTGTGGAAGTTTTTCGATGGAATAACAAAGAATAAAAACTCCTCTATTTATCTTGTCGTGCCATTTTCGTATATCAATTTTTTGCCGTTTCGTGTAAAATCTCTCTAGGTCCGTGGGGTTCAATCTCTGATCAACTCCTCTGGTGACATGAGGGCTGGCTCCTACCTCGCTCAACGAATCATATTATCATCGCCATATATAACTACACGTCCCCGTTTTAGTAATTTTTTATACCTATTATTTTGTGTAAATAATTATGACTGAATATGAAGCAATTTATCTATTCATACTAATATTATAAATGCGAAAGCAACTCTGTCTGTCTGTTACGCTTAAACCAATGAACCGGTTTTAATGAAATTTGATACGGAGAAGGCTTGAATCCAAGAAAGGACATAGGCTTCCACCCCTCTAATGGGGTATAATAGGCGTTGAAAGGTAGTATCACCTAAGTGTTTGTAATAAGTAAACTTAATTTATAAGTCGGTTTAAAAACTTTACAGGCATGATGCCTAAAAAATTTTAATTATTAGAAAATATTGGACACGTATTTTTTCTTTAGTCAATTAAACAAAAAATGATGAAGATATAGCCCGCTAAAATTCCGCGTGACGACACATTTGAGTACACTTTTGACCTAGAAGTGACGTCACCGGCCCCCACTCCCAAACTTTGACGGGATTTATCTCTGTAATTTTTTGTTTGATTGACAAAAGAATAAATACGTGTCCAAATTTTTATTGATAATCTAAATGTCGGACTAAATAGAATAATATTTTGTTTACCCTGTCATCTTCCCTAATGCAAGAAGTATATTTTACCTAAAATAATTATCAGGAATTTTGTTTTTGGGCCAAATCACAGTCTCTTATCTTAGTAAAAAAACCTACCAAAGATTGACATAAATTATACTGAATTTATAAAGAAAAAAATATTTTATATTTGCAATTAGAATTGAAACATATTTTTTAATAAAAAATTGAAATTTGGAGAGGCTGTTGGTTTTATTTTATAGACAGAGTTAGAAAGGATTTCTCGAAATTCAACCCTTAAAGAGGAAAGTTTGTATGGCAATAAATAAAATAAAAAAGGGTGTGAAAATATTCGATTATATTTCATATTCAGTCCTAGAAATTTTAAAATGTTCTGTGAAGCCGGGGGTGGTAAGTTAGTTTAATATAAATATTTATGGCTGTCCTACGGCTATGCGGGAACATCAGCTGTCAGCACTGCCACGAAAAGATATTGAGAGAATTTTCAAATAGGAATATTTTGTCAAAGGCCGATCCAAATTTTTAGTCTAGAACAAAAGGATTATTAGGACAATGGTTAATTTTAAGCTTTGCCTGTCGAGGATAAAGGTTCTTATGGAAGCGAGACTTGGGTATTAAATAAGAAGAATGAAAGTAAAATAAATGCAGTGGAAATACGGTATTTACGTAGAATGTGTGATATAAAGCGTATTGACCGCATCCGGAACGATGTCATTAGAGAAGAATGCGGAGTGAAAGATGATGTTGTGACTAAAATTAAGAAAAGTAGTTTACGCAGGTTTGGACACGTTGAAATAATGAAGGATGAAAAATTGACTAAAAACGTTTCTATGGCTGAAGTGAAAGGAAACGACGACCTAGGTGTACTTTTATTGAATATATAAAAATGTATCGATCGATGGAAATATTAAAAGTACACACAATCGCCGAGCATGTATGAAAGGTATGATGAATATAAAAGAAGCGAAAGAGGTATGTCACAGGATCGTAACAAATCGTATTCATCTTGGGATGAATGGGATGATAGATAGATTAAAACAAAAATAATTTCACATTGAATATTTCATTCACAGTTTACTAGAAATATTAAAGATGTAAGAAATACTCGTATCCACGAGGAATAAAGAAAGGAAATTCTTCAGAGAACAATGCAGTTAATAAAAATTGTTTAGAGAAAATGTCTGTACATATAAAATTATTATTGAATAAAATTGCACATATAAGTTCAAATGGAAATCAATCTATTTAATCCCACAAAAACAGTAACAGAATCGGTCAAGTAGTTTTTGAGTCTATAACAGGTACAGCAACGGATCGACGTGGTTTTTGCACAGAGATAGATGGAGGGCCGGATAACGAGTTTGTAATAACCTTAACACCCGTGTATCATACGACGTTTTTCAATACACTTGTGAGAAAAATAGGTAAATAAAACAAGGATAAAATAAATAAATAAAAGGTACGCAATACGCATGCGTAAAATTTGTTTTTAATTGTTACAAAATTAAGAGGCAAAGAAAGTGAACGTTCAGCTTTTACGAGTTTTTTTCTGATAAATAAACCATTTAACATTTAAAATCTACGGTATTTAATTAAATATACAATTTACAATAATGTTGATAATTTATTGCTTAGTTTTAAAAATTTTTTTTTGTTCTTTAAGGGTTGCCTTACAGCTCCCGAAACCGAGTTACGGTTCCAGGGTACCCAGCTGAAGACCAAGTCTCTCTCGTTTAGCCGATGGTATTTATGAGGCTATACATAACGAGTGGCCAGTTATGTTGAGGTATATTTAGATGGATAAGCCTCTAAGTGTGGTTTGTCGGATTATGTACATAAGTTTTGAATTAAAAAAACCCATTGGTACATGGCCGGGATCCGGGATCGAACCCGTGGTCTGTCTGCCTGTTAATACCAGACGTCTTGACCACTCGGCCATGGACGCACCTATATATATACCTAACGTTTTCAATTAATTGTTAGGGCCTTACTCGTAAAGTGTCCAAATTGATTTTGTGGTAAGAATAAATTTGCTGTCAATATACATGTGAAAGAATGTACTGGCTAATAAAGTAACCTTGATAAATGTAGGTAGTACCTCGTTAACTTGGAAGAAGCGACAAATGTCTGGTAATATATTTTGGCTCCAAAGTCTAGTGAATAGTTCTTGACAAACCTCCTAAGATGGACAAGGAATTGGTTACAAACGTATTATGGAGTAAGTGGTTTTAGTTAAAATGCTGAATTTTTGACATTATATCTGGTTTAATTAATCACGAAATTTAAAATTATCCTAAGAGGAGTAGGCAGAGACAATCGAATGCCATTTGTTACGATCCTGACATAACTCTTTCGCTTATTTTATATTCATCTTTCATACATGCTCGGCGATTGTGTGTACTTTTAATATTTCCATCAATCAATACATTTTTTATATGTTCAATAAAAGTACACCTAGGTCGTCCTTTTCACATCAGCCATATAAACCTCTTTAGTCAATCTTTCATCCTTCATTCTTTCAACGTGTCTAAACCAGCGTTAATTACTTTTTTCACGGGGAAATGCTGTAAATACTAACTTAATGCCTCTATTTAGGTTACAGAAAAGGTGCATCAGGGCAATTTTGGCATGAAGCGGGCTGATATTTATAAAATTAAAATTGTTAACACTGCCTTCGATGTATATCTACGAGGCATGCACATATGTAAAAGCTAATTTAAATTAATTTAATATCTTTGTGAATAAAAGGCCACGTAAAAATAGAAACAAGCATGAAGTTCAGCCTAGGCACCAGGTTAGAACACAATTCTATAAAAACACTACAAATATAATGGCTACCACACTCTATAATCACCTATGAAAAATGCAAAATTTACTCATTGAAAAATGTTATTATATGGTTGACGACTTCTTGAAGGAGCCGATTATTCTCACGTTGTAATCTATTGTACACCTGGCTAATTTTATATTACAACTAGCTTTTGCCCGCGACTTCGTTCGCGTAGAATTGGAATAATGACGTAATTTATGTAAATAGGTACGGAGAGATTTCCCTTAATTTATCTTTTACCCCCGTAAATTCCCCGTCAGTCAGAAGTTCAAAAAGTATAAATTCGGTACCTATATATGAATATCTTCCCAGTCACGTAAAAATATTTCCCCATCCCTATCTAACAATTTCTTAAGGGTTGTTTTATGTTTTGAAAAATATTTGTACCAAGTTTCAAGTTAATACACGCAGATAATACGATTTCCCTATACAAACTTATACACCCCGTTGCACCCCTCCTTAAGGGTCGTTTTTAAAAATCCAAAAATACGTGTTTTATTATTTGTTTTGAAGAATATTTGTACCAAGTTTCAAGTTAATACACGCAGGTAATACGATTTCCCTATACAAACTTTTACACCCCGTTGCACCCCTCCTTAAGGGTCGTTTTTAAAAATCCAATAATACATGTTTTATTATTTGTTTGAAGAAAATTTGTACCAAGTTTCAAGTTAATACACGCAGGTAATACGATTTCCCTATACAAACTTTTACAACCCGTTGCACCCCTCCTTAAGAGTCGTTTTTAAAAATCCAAAAATATGTGTTTTATTATTTGTTTTGAAGAATATTTGTACCAAGTTTTAAGTTGATTACCCGTAGGTAATACGATTTCCCTATACAAACTTCTGCACCCCGTTGCACCCCTCCTTAAGGGTCGTTTTTAAAAATCCAAAAATACGTGTTTTATTATTTGTTTTGTAGAATATTTGTACCAAGTTTCAAGTTGATTCACGCAGGAAATGAGATTTTACATACAAACGTATTTACCCCATTTGACCCCCTTAGGGGTTGAATATCGAAATTTCCTTTCTTATTCCTTGTCTACATAATAAAGGGAACTTCTTTGCAAAATGTCAGCTTCATAGGTCCAAGGGTTTGGGCTGGGCGTTGATGGTCAGTGAATCGGAACTTCTCTTTTTATATATATAGATTCAATGAAACTGGCATTTAATTTGTGATACTAATGAACTTCAAATATAATGATACAAATATTGTGATTAAATTGACAATTTTATGGTGTATAATTTTTTATAATGATTTAATTAAAGGTACTTGACCAATTTGCATGTATTAGTATTTTATTTGATTTTATATTTATGAAATAAGAGTTAACATTTATATGAATGATTTGTTGGGTTTATTGTATGGTCTCGTGCTTTTCTTGCTATGTGATTGTTGTGTAAATAATGAAATATTAAAGGAATAACTATGAGATAATTTGGTAAATGTATAGATATTGTTATTTTATCGTTATTGTACGCCTTAATAGGCAGCCCATAGGGGACGCAATTTCAAACTAACACCGGAATATATGTATTTGCAGTACTATGTGAAACAATAAATATATTTTGAATTTTGAATTTTCATTTTAGTCACAGCATCATCTTTCACTCCGCATTCTTCTCTAATACCATCGTTTCGTATGCGGTCAATTTGCTTTATATCACACATTCTACGTAAAGACCCACTATATTTATCTTACTTTCATGCTTCTTATTCCATACCCAAGTCTCGCTTCCATAAGTAAGTGATGGAACTAAAACAGCATTATATATATATTAATTTTACTTTCAGTTGTAAGTTGTGTATTTCTGCATACATTGTTTAGTCCACCAAATACCTTGCTTCCCGCTTTCACTCTCCTTTCAACTTCCTTGTCTATCTTTCCACTTCTTGTAAACATACTACCTAAATATGTGTATCTTAAATACTAAACTACAATAAAACTTTTAATATCGCTGTCTATTGGGAGAGTAACTAACAGACTGGCAGCAAGTCATTCATGTGAGCTTTCTATTTGTCGTTTACAAATGTCTTTGTGCTCCAGGACCCCACGGTCCCAGCGTTCCCCACCAAACGCCTCAAATATGTATTCTTTCGGAAGAGATGCATTACCAGCTTTTAATGCTGTATGGAAGATGGGACGATGCGAGAGTATTTTGGTCCTTACTCATAATATAAGACAATAAAGTCGAATAATAGTTTTTTTTTTAATTTTTATGCGTAATTTAATTACATGAATTTAGTTTATAACTAGCGGACCAGGCAGACGTTGTCCTGCCCAAACGTTGGCTTGCCTGCACTACCCCTACCCCTACCCCTACCTCACCCCTACCCCTACCCCTACCTCACCCCTACCCCTAGTCCTACCCCTAGTCCTACCCCTACCCCTAATTCAAAAAGATATAAAGTTATTAAAGTAGTCGTAAATATTAAGTAATAGCAGCCTTTTCTAGCGGCGGCATTTCAATTACATTTTTAAAATAAAAGAACACTTATTGTGACATAATTATAATAGGTAGACATATGCTGTTGCGACACTTTTTGTAGATAAGTATGTGTTCTGCAAAGACGTAGTACATTATTTTGTTCTACGAGTATCAACAATAGTTTTAGCAGCGCACGCGATGTAAGGAATTTTTTAGGTAATTTTCTTACACCTTGGGTTACATTATTGGAGTTTTAGTAAGGATCCCTAATTTAAAAAAATAATAATATAGCCTATGTCACTTGGGGATAGTGTAGCTTCCCTAAGGTGAAAGAATTTTTCAAATCGGTCCAATAGTTTCGGAGCCTGTTCAATGCAAACAAACAAACAATGAAATATTTCCTCTTTATATATTATATGGTTGCATACAAGAGCATGCATTGAAACGAATAATCAAATTGACTTAAATTAGTGTTAGCGTACATTAAGAACGAAAGAGAGGGCGGCAACTATAAAAGCTCTAGGAAAAGTTTTCGACTCGTTTTTGGCAACAAATCTGTACTTGAAAACTGGAGCACGTAGCAGAGTTATTTAGTTCTTTACAATCCTGTAAGATTATCAGCTAAACAATAGCAACTAACAACTAGTTGCGCAACGGCAATTCGGTCTCTATAGCAAACGGAAGACGGTTGGTCCTAACTCACAATAGAACACACTCTAATCCGTCAGAGATATAACTAAATAAGGTAGCAAAGAATTGTGTAGAATAAAATGATTAAATATTATATCTCCAAGAGAAACAGCGCATTTGTTGTTAACCCATTTTGTACCCGTGAGAAACCTCGGGCGGGATCGCTAGATTACGAATAAAATATATTTTACAGTATCAGTATACAGTATTTATTTTAAATTTAAATCGATTTGATTCATTAAATTACGATTAAATATAAAAAAAATACAGAAAATATCTAGGGCACATCTTAGCCCAGATCTATTGTAGTTGCTCGCAAGTTATGAATTTAAATTGTCAATTGTAGTTGCTAATTGCGTGATAAGACTGCTGTTCTACTTTGTTCTACTACTTATGAAAACAAGAATACTATTACGTAGTTCAAGAGTTTCACTTATTGTTGGATTATAGATGAAAACGTATCAGATTCGTAATTTGTGAAGATAATAACTAGGCTCTGTCTAGTCTATTTAATTGCAAAAAGTACTCAATAAAAAGTTCGACAATATCCACTGGAAAAGCCGGGGGTGTAAATCTTTTTAAGGCTACGTATATTTTTCAGTATATTTAATAACGCGAATGAAAATTTAGAAAAATATATCAGGACATGGTGCGTTGGTGGCCGAGTGGTTAAGACTTAACTAGGCAGACCCCGGGGTTCGATCCCGGATCCCGGCCATGTAACAATGGGTTTTTTAATTAAAAACTTATGTACATAATCCGACAAACCACACTTAGAGGCTTTTCCATCTCTATACGTAACTCGATTTAGGGAGCTGTATAGCAACCCGTGAAAAAATAGTAGTTTATGATACGGGATCATAATAGGTGTAATTAAAACACAAGTAGAATTTTTTAATAGCATCCACGAGTGTTTTAATTCCAAGTTATGTGCCCGTTCATACATTACTTTATCTAATCCCATACAATAGTACAAAACAAATTGAACCAAGATATTTTTCTTAATCGACAAATTGACGGCAAATCGCGGTTACCTTATACTCCCACATAGGAGTGTCGATATTTTCATAGAGTTTAATATGGCTGCATAGCACATATCCTTTGCCCTTTCTGCATTAAAAAAAAAACAACATTGCGATATCGTTTTTGTATGAAAACTTTGGTACTATAATAAATTATAGTATCGAAGTTTGACATATTAGAAACGCGTGTATGTAAAACATATCATTATAGCATGTATAAAAGGTATGATGAATATAAAATCAGCGAAAGAGGTAGGTATGTCAGGATCGTAACAAATCGCATTCGATTGTCTCTGCCTACCCCTCTTGGGATGAAAGGCGTAATGATAGATAGATAAATAGACATTAAAGAAATCACAGACAGACACTTGTATTGTATTTATTTGTATATATTAATTCAGATTGTAATACCAGTAATTGTATTACCGGAATGGATAATGGTTATCGCTAGAGATTATGTCCTTAGGTGCATACAATTCGGAAACACCTGTTCAGTATAATTAGAGTCCGTAATTAGTTTAATGGTATTGCAGTTTTCATTGTCTGGGAAAATACATTTGAAATCCTGGGATCGGTTCACTGGTTACTTGGGCCAGATACACTAGTAACAATGTTCACTTTTGTCACTTGTCGATATTAAATAGAACAGGTGGCTTGTTGATGCTCTTAATGAACCTAGATGTGTCACTTCTTTAACAGACGTATAGGTACCGGGACGGTTCTTGAGCGGTGGTCGTTAGATGCGCAGAACACTATTTTTGGGTCTGCTTGACGGTATGAGGTATTGATTTTAATTTTACCAGCAGTAAAAAGCAATCGTAAAAACAAACACCAATAAATCAATTATAATAAATATACAAGTTACATTGCACTCGAATTACATATGCGCAAATATTCCCCCACTTTTTCGTCGAGCGCAAGTTATTTGATTTACCTGCTCTCTGAAGCATGAGAAGTATTGAGAAGTCGATTAAAGCACATATTTAAAAAAAAGGTGGTTTTATACTCGCTTCCCATTGGTTTCACGTAGTTAGTCTACTTACATAATAAATAATATTTAGCCAGGGATTTTGTACCTCAACAGAACAGGCCACCAAATAAAATAGTTTCTTTGTTTTAATTAGGTATTTTTTATTTGTAATAAAAGTTATTAATATAAAAACCTTAAATCAAATCTATAGATTAAAAATAACTAAATAAACCAGGTCCGCGTGAAATAGTGGCAAAAATACTGGCTGCAATACCCCGCTGAATCGCTGATTCGTTGAGCGAGGAAGGAGCCAGCCCTCTTGTCACCAGAAGATATGATCAGTCGAGGGGATACATTTTTAATATTTTTTTTGACATTTGAACCCCACGGACCTACAACGACACAAATCCCGCTTTTATTGCTGTTTCTCTAACACGGGGCTAATGTGTCCACGCACGTAGCATCCCATACAAAGGCCCGACCTCGCTCCCAGGGAATCAGAGTAATTCCATCGTCTCTTGCCATCTTCCCGGATTATTCCCATTGGCTCTAGGAGAACAGGGACGTCTATTGACGCAAGAGCCCTTTTGATGGTATCATTGATGGAGCTGTGGCGAGAAAGCCTGCCTGCGCTTTTTATGCAGGAAAGTCCGTGAGCTCCAAATTGATTAACCTCTTTTCCACACGGACATTTATTTAGTTATTTTAAAAGACTTCGAAGATAAAAAAGATATTGCTCACATATGGCAGTGATATCCACGGGCGAAGCCAAAGCGGAATGCTAGTTACAAATAACGAAGACAGGTACTTTCCTAGAATGTACTTGTTTCTTGGGAAATTGCTTTCTGAAATCTTGTTTCACCTAAAATTACATTTTCAAAGTTTACTCATACCTATTATTGCACAGTTACTAAACACTTAGCTAACTTAAATAACCTAGTAGTTTAGAACTTTACTACAAAGCAATCAAAGTTTAATATTGTATGTGCATCACTTGAGAGCGGTTGGACCGATTTGGCAATTTATTTTAAGTCTTCTCTTCTCTAAGAGTCTGTCTGTATAAGGTTTCAGGGAAAGAAAAATTGGAGAAGTTGTCCGGTATATTGGAAAATTCGGGAAAAGCCAAAAGTGCTTTTTTCTATGGAATTTTTGAAGACCTTTGTCTTCTTTTTTTGATATATGGCAACAGTGCTGAATTATCGTCGCAATTCTGCCAATCTCCAGTGTTTAATCTTGTGCAATAGTATATGCCGATAAATCGGTAGCTAAGATTATCCCGCCGACTGTGATATGTCTTATTAATCGCTGATCATCATAACCATCACGCCATGACGGGGCCCGAGCGTCCGCCGCCATGACAGTATATGGATTGTGGAATCCCTTTGAAGACCTTAAGGCTGAAGTCCGGTCAAATTGACTCTTGTCGGGATTTTGGCGCTAATTAAAACTTTATTTTTCCAATAAATTTAAGAAATATCTTCAAATATTTTTATGGGATGTAAATATATGTTATATTAGTAACAGCAACATATTTTTTTAAATCTTATTTTTGTGGTCTTTGTTATGTAAATGAAGCTTTAAATGCAACTCTCCTGCGTCCAACTGCGTTTGGTGCATAGTGTTAGTGCACTTACTACGCAATATTTAAATAATAAATTAAAAAATCGGCGCAACGCATAAGTAGCTTAACATTCTCGTTTTCAAAATGTGTTGATATGTTTTTCGAAAAGTCTATAATTATCTTAATTCTGATGACACAACATCGCCAATTTCTCAGTATTTGTCTCAAAATTAACTGTCAATATCATAGTAATAAGTCAACATAATATATGTAATAATTCGAATTTCATAAAGAACAAATATTCGATAACAGGATCGATAAAAAATATTTTTTATTAAGAGGCTACCTTCATATTAAATCATATTTTTCAAATCGTTTGACTCGTGAAACCTAAAGCTCTTACAAATACAGAAAAAATTACAAGTTATAATTAATCATATTTCATTTTAATCTGTTAATCATATAACATGTTTTAAGAAACTTTGCTCGATAGAAAAAAATTGCAAAGTAGCCTCTGAAAATAGTCTCCTTTCCAAATTTCTCAGTAGTACATGAAGTATTGTTTATTAAATTAAGTACAAATTTGTATCATCTATTACTTAAGTAAAATGTTAATTTAGATTTTCAATAAAGCTACTCCTTTAATTTTAAATAAATTATTTTTGATTTGTCACTTAGGACGTTTGTTCCAAGCACCTTCTGTACGCCTCTTCTCTTTTATTTTTATTCAATGCGACAGAGAGAGATTCAGCGGAGAGACCAATTGAACACGTAGCGCTAGGTTAGCGCTAGAGTATCGTATGCAGCTAGGCCACGCCCCTCAAAATATGATTTTATTTGAATGTATCGTCTTAATTCTAAAATTAATAAATGTATAAGAAATCAAGAGACAAGTAAAACATTGCTTTTATAAACAAATATCGCCATGAATATTCCTTAGTGACCATTGAGTGGTCGCAGCGTTCGGACGTCTGATCCTCGTCAATTTAGTGCAGTGTTCTCGCTCTAACAGATATATCTCTTTCACTCTAATAGATACCTAATACCGTCGGGCTTGAGAAGTGCTCTACTTAAATATATAATTTTAATTTGTTTTGTAAAAGTAAGTTAATTTGTAAATATTTCAGCATAGCCCCGAAACGGCTAAATGGATTTTGATGTTTTTTTTTCTAGCATAGCTCAGCTCCGAAACGGCTAAATATATTTTAATAAATATTTTTCTGGTATAGCTCCGAAACGGCTAAATATATTTTAATGAATATTTTTCTGGCATAGCTCCGAAACGGCTAAATGTATTTTGATGAATATTTTTCTATCATAGCTCCGAAACGGCTAAATGTATTTTGATGAATGCTTTTCTATCATAGCTCCGAAACGGCTAAATGGATTTTGATGTATATTTTCTTTCATAGCTCCGAAACGGCTAAATGGATTTTGATGTATATTTTTCTATCATAGCTCCGTAACGGCTAAATTGAATTTGATGAATATTTTTCTATCATAGCTCCGAAACGGCTAAATGGATTTTGATGAATATTTTTCTATCAAAGCCCGAAACGGCTAAATGGATTTTCATGAATATTTTTCTAGCATAGCTCCGAAACGGCTAAATGGATTTTCATGAATATTTTTCTATCATAGCTTCGAAACGGCTAAATGGATTTTGATGAATATTTTTCTATCATAGCTCCGAAACGGCTAAATGGATTTTGATGAATATTTTTCTATCATAGCTCCGAAAGGGCTAAATGGATTTTGATGAATATTTTTCTATCATAGCTCCGAAACGGCTAAATGGATTTTGATGAATATTTTTCTATCATAGCTTCGAAACGGCTAAATGGATTTTTATGAATATTTTTCTAGCATAGCTCCGAAACGGCTAAATGGATTTTTATGAATATTTTTCTAGCATAGCTCCGAAACGGCTAAATGGATTTTGATGAATATTTTTCTATCATAGCTCCGAAACGGCTAAATGGATTTTCATGAATATTTTTCTAGCATAACTCCGAAACGGCTAAATGGATTTTCATGAATATTTTTCTATCATAGCTTCGAAACGGCTAAATGGATTTTGATGAATATTTTTCTATCATAGCTCCGAAACGGCTAAATGGATTTTGATGAATATTTTTCTATCATAGCTCCGAAAGGGCTAAATGGATTTTGATGAATCTTTTTCTATCATAGCTCCGTAACGGCTAAATTGATTTTGATGAATATTTTTCTATCATAGCTCCGAAACGGCTAAATGGATTTTGATGAATATTTTTCTATCATAGCTCCGAAACGGCTAAATGGATTTTGATGAATATTTTTCTATCATAGCTCCGAAACGGCTAAATGGATTTTGATGCATATTTTTCTATCATAGCTCCGAAACGGCTAAATGGATTTTGATGAATATTTTTCTATCATAGCTTCGAAACGGCTAAATGGATTTTTATGAATATTTTTCTAGCATAGCTCCGAAACGGCTAAATGGATTTTGATGAATATTTTTCTATCATAGCTCCGAAACGGCTAAATGGATTTTCATGAATATTTTTCTAGCATAGCTCCGAAACGGCTAAATGGATTTTCATGAATATTTTTCTAGCATAGCTCCGAAGAAAAAAATGTTTTCTTATTAGTGCAGTATGTGAAACCAAAAAATAAGTGATAACGGCAATTTTTTTATGATTTAACGCGACCCCATGGAAAATGTTTGTTCTGGTGAATAAAACAAAATCTAAAATTTCTACTTCCGAAATTGACCGCAAATTTCGCTATTTTGGGGTAGTTTGGACAGTTTTAGGAGAAGTTCGTAAAAAAATGATATCTCCAGTTGTATTGGGAATTAAGAAACCAAACTGGAACCCTTTTATCGTCAATGTTTAAGGAACCCCCAGTTCAAATTTCAAGCTAATCCGACCTCCCCCCTCCTTGTAATATATAATATATACATATAAATGCATGGGATATGCGTGTCGGCTAACTTGAGGAGTTTTCAATTTGGCTGAAATTTGGATCGAAGGTAAGTTTTATGCCCTCAAAACTGCCATATAAATTTCAAGTTAAAATATGAAATTGTTTCCGAGAAATTCAAGTGTAAATTTTTTAGCTAATTTTCAAATTGAGATATCTCATGTAATTTTCATCCGATTGACATCTGCTTGGCGTCAACATGTAGGTATTCGCATATACTTTTACGTGGTAATCATCGTTTTTATACTACAAATTTAGACTTTTGTTTTATTCACCAGAACAAGCATTTGCCATGGGGTCGCGTTAAATCATAAAAAATTTTGATCAAAATGTTTCACATTCTCCACTATATAGTTTACAAGAAAACTAAAAAGAAAATTTTACGAAATATTTATTTTTAAACTCCTAAACTAATATAATGTAAATGAATATTTTGTTATATATTTCTAAAACATCATGTTATAATAATTTCTTCCATAAAGAATTATTATTAGTAGAGCATTTATCGCGACAGTCTATATGTAGCGGGGCAGCGCGCGGTATCTGCCGCTGCTAGTACAAAAAGTCGAAATCTTAGTTTTGTACAGCAAGACTGCAGCCTTAATAGGCCGGGGATGAAAGTTAATACTGTTTAAAATCAATCAATATCAGGGCTAATATGTATATTGGCATATGTATATATTTTTTTCTTTCTTTACGGGTTGTATTATAGCTCCCGAAACTATGTTACGGTTCCAGGGTACCCCAGCGGAAAACCTAGTATTTGTAAGGTTATACTTAACGAGTGGCCAATTCTAGAGGTATATTTAGATGGAAAAGCCTCTAAGTTTGTAGGATAATGTAGGGGGAATCCGGGAGACTTGCCCAGGTTGGAGAGTTAACCATCTTTCAAAATTATATTTAAATTTAGCGCGAACGGAATGTCAATGCGTTCATTGGTCACATGCGAGAGGCCAATTACAAGTATGCCGCCATTTTGCATCAAAGCTCTTTTATTTAGCAGTGATGATGTAAAACGTGTTTTTGTTGCTGCAGAGTGTTTTTTTTTAATTAGGTAATTTTGTAATTGCAGTCGTGTTTATTGAGGTACGTACGTTTGTTACTATTATTATATTACCAGATTAATATAGTTTGAGGTGTGCTGAGTAGTTTTTCTCTACGATTGGAGGTTTTTCTATGCCTTGAGCTAAATATGAAACTAGTGTGAGATGAAGAGTTGAACCAGGGAGGGTGCGGGAGACATGCTCAGTGGTTCATGTCTCCTTTTGTAGGAATTATAAATCATTTAAGTGTTTTTTTTCTGTCTTAATTTTCCATGTTTATTTACAGAACCTTCCTACACGATACCGTTTCAATACAAGCCTCCTGAAAATGCACGCAAACGAAAAAAATACACAAAAACGGAGTTAGAAAATGCCATATGCGAAATTAAGGAAGGCGCTTCTATTAGAAAACCTTTATGTGATTTAAAATAATTTTGATACCGATCAAAGATTTATTAGAAATTATTTAATAGTTTTAAAAAAGTTAATAAAGACTGATTGTAACAAAGTTTGATAGTAATATGTTATCTGAGTTAATAATTAATGTTCGGTAATTTGGTTAAGGTAACGTTTATTTGAGAAAGATATAAATTAAAAAGATTTCATATTGATTTACAATAATTTTGAGACTAGCAAATTATGCAAAATTATTAGAAATAAGTTAATAATAAAAATAACTAAAATAAGTACTTAATAACATGTTTGTTTAAAAAGATTATTGTTGTAGTTTTGTTTATTTTGGAACATTTTATTACAATTTTATTGTTATGGAAATTTGTACTTTTTTATGTTTTCCTTGCTGGGAGTACTAAAAGCAAGTTAATTATTGTATAAGATAACTTAACAAAGCTATGATTCAATCTGAAAATTATTTTTCTTTTCCCCAAAATAGTATGGTCAACTCTCCCCATACCCCGGTTCAAGTGTCCCTGCTGGTGGGGAGACTTGACTCATATCTCATTTTTTATAAAAATACAAATAAAATTTATACCTGCGCGTTATATTAAATTACAATTATGCACAAATGTAGATACTATAATAAGGTATCGCAAAAACGTATAATCGATTCTCTAAACTCTATGAACAAAAAAATATGATGGTATATGTAAAAAGCGGTTCAACTCTCCCGGACTCCCCCTACATAAGTTTTAATTAAAAAAAAACAATTAAATTGTTACGTGGCCAGAATTCGGCATCGAATCCGAGGTCTGCCTAGGTAATACCGTCTTAACCACTCGGCCACAGACGCACCTTTGAAGAAGTACTTTGAAAAAATATCAGGGAAATTTTTCCACGTATGAAAATTTTTCACTGACGAAGGAAGGTGCGAAAACCTAGTTGAATGTTTATGTATTCGATACGTGAATCAAAATGTTATTTGCTACTGCAAAACAGAATTTGTGGGTAAACATAGCCAGAGGGCATCCCGTTAAGATAGATTTTCAGATATGTATTACAATATTTCTATTTCTGAAAATGTATATCATTTTCCCTGCTATTGCTATATTAAATTTAATACATTATATATTCGTAGAGCTAAATCTGATTATTAAAATAAAGAGAAATTATGATTATTAAAATTTCCAATAATTATCATCATCATCACTAAACATTATAAATTCGTCTGTGTGTCTATCTGTCTGTCTGTCTTCTGTTACCTATTCACGCAAAAACTACGAAATTACTAGATAGGTTGATTCACATCATGTTTAGGTGCTGAGCATTAACATCGGGGAAAATGTTAGTCATAGCGAGTTATCATGGCGTATGCTGTCTAATCCGTCAGAGATATAACAAAATGATGTAGGAAATAATTGTGTAGAATTAAATGATCTACAAAAAAGTCTGCAGAAGCATATATCTATCTCTAATACATAATATATTAAGGGTCCTATATTGGGAATTTTTCTGGGATAAACTATTCCCAATTTCTCTGTAAATAATCCACCTGTATCACTGTAATTTAGCATATAGTTACTTATTAAATATATATAAGTGAAATAGCTCTTATTTTTTCAATGGGTTTTATTGAATAGGAAATATGTAGTTTAACTTTGCCCCTGCTGTCTCTTTCATAATCTATCACAAAACTCTAATTTTTTTTAAAAGCGCTGTTATACCATTACCCTTCAATTATATATGTCGAATTTTTCGGTAGATTATTGAAAATTTAAAATAATAATTATTTTATTATTTATGCCAAATTAAAAAATCATAAAATATTATTTTTTTGAATTTTTAATAAGCTACAAAAAAAAGCGATATATATAATTGAAGAATAATGGTATAAGAACGCTTTAAAAAAAATTTAGAGTTTTGTGATAGATTATGAAAGATACAGAAGGGGCAGAATAATCCTTTATTCTACCACCCATATTTCCTATTAAATAAAACCAATTGAAAAAATAACGACTATTTCACTTAGATATATTGAATAAGTAACTATATGCTAAATTACAGTGACACAGGTGGAGTATTTACAGAGAAATTGGGAATAGTATTATCTCCATACAAATTCCCAGTATAGGACCCTTAATAATAATTATAAACGATTTATGTAGGTATTCAAGTTGTTGTAAACTCATATTGTATATAATAAAATCTAAATTATATTTAAAAACTTTGTCCGCGATTTCATAAGAGAGCAAAAAATAGTGTAGTTTGAGATCTCAAAGAAAAATTGACATTATCTTTTTTTATTTTTCAACCGATGACGAATAAAATTATGCGCAGGGTGATAAACTGACAATAAATGTTTTAGTATTTTATTGTGTCATTATGTCACAAGTTTTAAAGATTATATCTGCAATTTTCCAAAGAGATTTCCAGAGGTCCCAGTTTCAATAGAATAAAACTCGATGTGCTCGAAACTTGGCATTTTTTTAATGAGTGATTCAGTGTGGTACTTATTATCTTCTGTCAAGAAAATTCTGCACGTTTTGAGGGGATGTGAGCTTTTCATTTCTCTCGGATGATTTTAATGAGCGTCGTACGGCACCGTATATAGGAATATTAAAATTTTGGCTTAAGGGGTTATTTTCGGATGCTATCATGCATCAGGCATGCATGCATACAATGCATCCAGCATTTAATGAAGACCTTTTAATTTATTTAGACTTTTTAAAGGCATTATTATTTTTGTCTGTCTACTACTAAACGGATTTTTTAGTTGTTTATCACGTTTAGGAGATGCGCATTTACAATATTAGTGAATTAAGTTGTGGGAAAAATTTGCGCCAACGCGCTTACGTATAATTCATCAGGCAATTAAAGCCGGTTTTATAAGTTTTCACGGGAGAAGTCGGAGTCTAAAGCTAGTAATATTAAGTTTTTGTACACCAAGCATCATCACAATTCTTTCAGACGTCACAGCCATATATTCATTTGGTACTGGCAGGATAAATGTTAGGTTTTTTTGAAGTTATACTTCTTTAGGCGCGTTATGAAAAAATTTAATGAGAGTGAAATTTTACGATGTAACAAAAGCTACAGTATGAAGTTGCCGAGGGTGATATTTCGAAAGTGATATGCGCGCGCACGATGCAAGTTTATTTTTTTATTATACACTTTTCCGTGCATAATTTTTGAAATCGGTACACTTTTTTTTAAAAGGTAATTATTATTTGCATGCTAAATAAACTTATTTGTATTATGCCAAAAAGTATAACTTCTAACGCGCGTACATAAGTACACACACCCATTTTTTATAATATATTATTTCTGTAGCTAGTCACTTTCTGCTAACATTTGGCGGGAACAATGAATCTCACGCCGCGACGTGATTTTCGAGCTATGATTTATTATGATAATAAAAAGGTTTAAAGCAGCAGAAATGCCATGAAATATTATTAAAAATACATTTGGTGAATTTGCTTGTTCGCGCATACCTATATAGGTAATTTTCCGATTGCCGAGACATACATTTTGTGATTAAAAAGGTCAAGATTGTAGAAACTGTGAAAACATGTATAACGAAGATGAAACACATACACTCACACCGTCGCGGCCGTTACACCTTGAGGTATGGCTAGATACACTAGTGACAGTGTCCAATTTTAGCCAAGTCGCGCCCTAGACGTGTCACTGTTATTTTAAGAAATAGTGCGGACGGCTTTTCTTTCTCTCCAAAGCACGAGACGTCTATTAAAGCACGTGGTTTTGCTTAGCATTTTTGCCACGAGAGTACTCTCTCTTGCTTACTAGCAAGAGAAGTATTTCTAATTCCGCCCCGGCTTCGGCCTTGGAATATTTTGAAATGTGACATATGAATTTTGTCCTGAAGGATATCCGGGATGAAAAATAAACTATTGTTAATCTCCGACCTTTAAACTATCTGTGCAAAAAGGACGAACAAAAAACAAATTAGTTGGCAATTCCTTATTCACGCTTCCTTTATTCGCGTTTTAACTATTCGCGGATCTAATAAAAATGATTCGGTACCCTTTGTAAACTTGTCGACAAATGGACTAATATAAAAGTAAAACAGATCTTATTACAACTACGCCTAAAGTATGTTGTCAAATGCTATCGCTATTCCTTTAATTGATGAAAATTGATCCGTCTATGGAACGAAGTCTTATTTTTAAGAGGCAAATTGCTAATGCCACTGCTGAATATAAGTCTGAAGTTATTTAAACCCTTACCTAAACCTAAAAAATATGGAATGGTAATTTATATGGGATAATAGAGGATAATAGGTGGCAAAATAAACAAGAAAAATAAAAAAAAACAATTTAATTGAAATTTTTCACAATATTGATTAATGTCACGGTTTCTGTATTCAACGGAACATATACCCCGCGAATAAATATCTGGCCTTGCAGTGTTCACCAATGATGTTGTAATATTAAAGAGCAAAAATTAGAGTTATCAAATTATAGAAATGATAAAAAAACTGGACAAGTACTAGTCGGATTTCGTACTCTCACTAGTATGGACAGAGATCAGACTTAGTTTGACGCCCCTGTGTGGCGCAAGAACAAATAGGCGCGGGTCCGACTCACACTTGGCCGGTATGCATATTAAGACGTTTGTATGTATTGCTCTTATTGCCATTATTAAGATCGAGCAAAAACGCCGAATAAAACACGTTTCTTGGATGGGGAGGGTTTATCTTAATTTAATTTTTATTATTTGTTATAGTAGCCATAGTAATACGTGAAAATTCCTACGTTCAAAAGATACAGCTCTGTGACAGACGGTTAGTAAAAAAACATGTTTCTTTTTAGCTTCATTTTATTTTTATTATTTGTTGATATAGTAGCCATAGTAATATATACTAGGTGAAAATTTCAAGTGTCTACCTATTACGGTTCAAAAGAGACGGACGGACAGACGGACAGCAGAGCCTTAGTAATAGGAAAAATTGATTTTTATTTGAATATTTTACGAAATTACTTCCTATGTTACCATATAGCAAGAGCTAAATTATTATGTTACACATCAAAATACGTAAATACGCAATTATAAACTAAAACTTGTACATAATACACAAAGAATACATACCTTCTTCACGGATTGTCTAACGTCCTTCGAAACCGTGTTATCGGTCCTAGAGTACCCAGTGGTAGACCAACTCTCCCTCTTTTAGCCGATGGAATTTGTTAGCCTATACCTAACGAGTAGCCAGTTCTGTTGAGGTATATTTAGACGGCGTGTTTTATCGGATTTATAAAAAACCTATTGGTGATCGAAGCGTGGTCCGCCTAGTTACTACTAGACGCCTTAACACACACAAACGTTATTTAAATGAATTCTGCTTCGTAAAAGCTAGGACAAGATGATGTGACGGGCGCCTTCCAAAATATTTGAGATCGTCGACACCCAAAATTAATGGCAGCCATTATGAAGCCTTCGTCGTTGAAAACAAATAAAAATTGCAGCTCGAATCGACTGAGAACAACCGAACTGAGCTCGGCAGTCTTATCACGGAATCAACAACTGTGACGGATTGCATAATTCTTCCTGTCAAAACGCAACACAAACCTTTAAAAAAAAGTGTACCGACTTCAAAAATTCAAATCTCTGTAAAACTAGTAAACCAATTTTTATAAGACAAAAATGGGATCAATCCGGAAAAAATACCTGTCGAATAAAAAAGAAATCATCCAATTCGGTTCACAACTTCGGTACATACATACATGAACAAAAAAAGAAATACGGTCCGAAGAACCTTCTCCTACTTTTTTTGGAAGTCGGTTAAAAATATACAAATAAAACAGTTTTTGATGACATTGACACTTTAATTCATAACGAAATTTAGTCGTCAATTGCTATAACAACCGAATTGCCGTCGCGCGAACTTGTTGTCAGTTGCAAATTGTTAACTGATAAGCTTGCGGGAAATAATGTCAGAGGCATTCACTTTGACTAATTCCCACTGTAAGTTCTGGAAAGGGCTTTGTTTCATAATCACAGAAGACCGATTTGAGCAGCGGAATTACACTTTATTTTATTTCATACTAGCAACACGCCACGGCTTTGCTCGTAGTATTTTAGTATCACAGACACATTATTGGTTACTCAAAAATTGGCTCGGCTGTCAAAAGACTTATGGCCGTTTTCACCAAAAGTTGATTCAACTTACGAACATTTTCGTTTCACCAAAATTAAAAAATCTGTTTAACACTAAGGAAGAGCAGAAAGACCATTGCCTAAGTGCTAAGAAATAACTTAGAACGAAAATAAATATTTATAAATTTATACATCTTATAGTAGAGTGCCTGGAGATTTTGATCTCGGAATCCAATTACTTTGATAGTATTGATATAAAACCTGCAGAATTATGTTTTATAGATAAAATATGGTACTGGCAATTAACTAGAACATCTGTCACCTACTGCGCAGTACAAAATCTTAAAATGAATAGGTATTTGTACTGCGCAGTGTAACGTTGTACATATGTTTCATACTTGGGCCCTACAATCCGTAGCCTTGGCCTTACCTAAATTAAAAATAAATAACAGTATGTCAAGTGTCAATTTGACACATTGTCATCGAGCCGGCAACCTCACTTTTCGGCCGGGATCTCGGAGGCGGTCTAACCGACCTCCGAATCTATCTAAATTTAACATACTACCTACTGGATACCTATAATGTAGTCCACTAAAATAATATCCCCAAATTGGGTAAGTGCAGCTCATAATATCTATTTAGTGCTTAGGTTGTATTGTAATGACATTGTTTTAGATTATTATACCTACCCTACAATCTAATTGCTACTTGACTATTGCTACCTATTGCTTATTTGTAACCTTGCTTGTGCATGCTGCTGCACAGCACACTTGCTGTATTGTGCTTCCCCTCACAAGTGTGCTGTGCAGGAGTCTGTGCATGATCTGTTTCTGATGCCTGTGCTCCGTGCATTACAGGGAACCATGTTTGGACTGACCATCTACCTATCTACATTGAGTCTACATTGAGATGCATCTCTGGGTCTATCACCAGCCTGTCCCTGTACGAGTGGCATTCAGAGCAGAAGCCGGACACTAGATCGCTTCATGAGGGAAGGTACAACAGCGGTGATCGGAGGAATACCTAATTACAGAACCGGGTATCGACCACGACCCTTCTATCTAATCTAATATACCTATTTATGATCTATTTGGTTGTTTCTTTTCTAGCCTAATGAGATAAAACAATCAAAGTGTGACAGCAGTTGATGACATATTATTGAAGTTTTTTTTTATTAATATAAAAACCTTAAATCAAATCTAAAGATTAAAAATAACTAAATAAACCAGGTCCGCGTGGAATAGTGGCAAGAATACTGGCTGCATTTCCCCGCTGAAGCGAGGAAGGAGCCAGCCGTCTTGTCACCAGAAGAGATGATCAGTCGAGGGGATACATCTTTAATAAAATTTTTGACATTTGAACCCCACTGACCTAGAGTTTCTACACCAAACGGCACGTAGTTTTCAATAATTGAACTATATTTGCGCCGTTTGTTAGATTGAAGTTAATTGCCGGGAATTATACTAAAATGTTTACCCATTTTTTTTGTTGCTTTTATTTTTTTTTCAGTAATTACAGTGATTTTTTTTTTAATTTGAAATAAATATATTTTTATCATTTAATTAAAATACACATTAGGAAACATCTCTTATAAATGCCAAGGACCCAAAAAGGTTCGTAGAAGCAAGGAGCAGGTAGCAAAAAGTAGCAAGATTTCTGCTCAGATTAATTTATAAATCTTGTAATGTATTAGATTATATGCATAAGTGTATTTATTTATTTATTTTATTATTAAATAAAAAGCAACGAATTTTAACAGGTTTTATAATAATTCGTTCAAAGTAATTGGATTTCGAGATTATTATGTGTATTTCAAGCGCTTAAGGCACTCCACTATTAACCTTCCTCATAAATTAATCTATCAATTCACGCAGACAGTAACAAAATCGGTTCAGTAGTTTTTCAGTCCATATGGGATAAACAAACAAACTTTACATTTATTACAAATTTCCGCTCCAGTTGCGCCCATAGAATTTAGATTTCACTGATTTTCCTTTTTCCTTTCGTACAAAATGAAACATACAGTAGATTCTAAGACTAAGGCTATGGATCCCAGAAAGTTTAATCAAAATCCATTAAGCTGTTTCGGACACTATCAGTTGGGGTTGGACTCGAAGGCCAAAAACGACTTCTCCACTTGGTCCTGATGAGTATGCTGACACGAATTGGGACTGACAGACAGACAAAAAACCGTTATCTCGTAAATGGCATATTATTATTCCGCTTGAATGTCATAGACATATATTTCAATTTTATATTATGCAGTTTGGCACGGACGGAGGTAGAACAGCTAAAAAATCATAAGCCCACAGCTTTTTGGTATTCCACATTTTCTTCGGCTTGATGAACCTGTGCACTTTGATCAAAAATACCTTTAGCGAAATTAGAAATACATTTAAATAAATAAATTTTCATTAGAGAAAGATTGACTAAAAAGGTTCATATGGCTGAAGTGAAAGGCAATGCTGGCAGAGGACGACCTAAGTGTACTTTTATTGAAAATAAAAAAATATTGATCGATGGAAATATAAAAAGTACACACAATCGACGTGCATGTATGAAACATATGATGAATATAAAAGAATCGAAAGAGATATATCAGGATCGTAACAAATGACATTTGGTGGTCTCTGCCTACCGCTCTTGGGATTAAAGGCGTGATGATGGATAGATACCTACAGAAATACATGTAGGTATACCAGTGGATATCCTGGTTCTAGGAAGCCTATACTGAAAGAATGTAAATTTTATGAAAAATACAACACAAGTAGGTACTCGTATTTTCTCTGTCTTTAAATTCACACACTCACACAAACAGTAACAGTGTCCACTTTTTGCCAGTTGTCTATATTGAACAAAACAGGTGGCAAGTCTGTTGCTGCACTTACTGGTGTCACTTCTTTAATAGATGTAAAATATCTATTATTTTTAGGAGAAGAGCGGACTGTACTTGCCCTTTGAATTTAATTCATAATATCATAAGGGTGTAAGGCATACCCTAAAAGGTTTTATATTAAATTAATTATATCTGCGTCAAGGGGAACGGAAGGGAGTTTGTCATTACATATTAGAGATACGTAAATAAAATATTTTGAATAAAATTGTTACCTTCGAAACTCTTTAAGGTATCGCTAAAAGTTTAATCAAAATCCATTCATTCGTTTCAGAGCCGACATATCCAGACAGACCACAGAAGAAATATTTGTATTAAGAACGTACAGAAGTTTCTTTTAGTACAATTATTTGAAATTCTAATGAAAATATTAACAAAACAATTGTATGGCGAATATGAGTCTAATTGCATTCAGATAAGGTTCACTTTGCGTTAATATTTAAATCACATAATCGGCAGTGTTTTATTTCTGGCCTTACATTATGTCTGGGGAGTGGGTGGGGAGAATTTGGTGAAAGTTTGCGAAGTGAGAACAGGCCTGGCCATACCTAACGAGTGGTCAGGGTACTTTTACTATTGACTTAGATTTCAAAGTTAAATCCTAAAATCATGAATTTTAATTTCACAGCGACAATTTTATTTAAATCGAGTAGCATATAAGACTTATTTAGACACAATTAAATTTCAAGAAAATTGTCGTTGCTGTCGCCATCGCAACGAAATTAAACTCTATTATTAGCTCATTTACACTCACGCGCGAGCGGCGAGACGAGCTTTTTGGGCACGAGTCAAAGGGGTTCGCGTGAGACGCGCGCATTCTGTTTATACTCGCGTTCGGTCCTCATTCGATTATAAACATTTAACCTAAAATAAAAAGAAATTGGTACAATAACAATGTTTTTACAAAAAATCTTAGCATTGTTTTAATAACGTACACAGACATTGCTATGAATCGATAACATCCACCATCATTTAGGGCGACGTAGTTTTTTTTCTCTTTGTATTTTGTAAATTAGTTGCATAGTAGTAAAAGCTCAGTAAAGATAGAGTTAATATAATACTTTGACGTCTTCCATAGTTGATAATTCGAGAACAACTAAACGCGCCGCGAGAGTGTGAACATCACATTGATTAGTTCGACGAGCTAACGAGCTGCGAGCCGAGCCACGCGCCGAGCCGCGAGACGAGAGTGTAACGGAGATTTTAGAATTAGAATTGAAATTTACTTCAACATTGTTTTTTTGAGGTATATATTTTGAGATCGAATAGAGTGACTTTAGGTTGCTTTTATCCCGGAAAAGTCACATTTCAAAAACTTTCAAGGGCGTAGCCGCCGCGGATAGGTAGTCTATGTTAAAGTGTTCGTTCTACCGTTAGATAAGAATAATATACTAGAAATATACTTAGAAGGAATTTATTAATCGGGTTTCTAACAAAGACTATTTATAAAACACCATAGCAACCTATAGTGAAGAATAGTAGCAAAGGTGAAAGCATTATAATGCCAAGCATACTTTAACATCTTCTCTTCTTTTTAAAATTTCACCTTTGTTCAAAATCCATCCCAATGCCTTTACACATTTGCATCAGCCTTGTAACGTTCTATAATCCCATCTGGATTAATTTTCAATTTATATATCCATTTACAGGCAATGGCTTTTATATTTTTATTTTATTTTATATTAATATTATAAAGTAAGCTTCTAAGACGGTAATGTTTGAAACTACTCATCCGATTTTTTTTAGAGAAGACGGCATGTGACCTTGCCACCGCCTGATTTTATTAAGCATAGGTGGCTGGTATATGAATGCGCGCGACTGGCAGATCGTAATACAGTCCGCCAGTCGCGTCCACTATGCTTTTAGCCCTTAAAGATGCTTTTTCACCAAATTTTGAATGGACCTTCAGGGTGGGCATAGGCTGTATTGTATTCCTAAGAGGATAAACATTACTAGGTATGGGAACCACGGGCGAACAGCTATTCAAAAATAAATTGAAAACAGTAATTGTTTAAAAAATATTTCGCGTAAAAAAAGAATTAGATTCATAGGGCCCACAAAAAGTGTTCAGGTGTGAAAATAAATGATCACAAACGGAATGATCCTCTTTTCTCGGTATTAAAAGATTCCTATAATGCGGACTTTGATCACGTCTTTCGGTTGACTTGGCTTTTACATTGTTTTCAAGCGATTTTAAAATTTCAGAGCCAATAAAAGTTCATTCACTTGAATACCATGTACATATCTATAGCTATATTAATACTAGCTTTCTACCTCAGCTTCGTCTATTATGGTCTTGAGTTTATAGGTGAATATTGAACTCATATTTAAACTTCGTAGAATTTACTTGTGACATTATTTATTACATTTAAAATAAACTATAATTATTTTCATTATTCTCATCTGCCACAGTTACTTCATGTCTGTGTCATATTTGCTCTTTAAATTGTGTCGTGTCCCATGGAAAAAATTAAACAAACAAGCCAAGTGCGAGTCGGGCTCCCACACGAAGTGCAACTTTATATAATATTATGATACTTAGGCCATACTGAAAGTTTCTGGATACTGATAAATAAGACCAGATATTAGACTTATGATACATTTATTGTTTTTCAAAGTATCTATATGCCCTCACAATTTATACATTTTTGCATTTGCTGGAACTATTGTAAAAGCAATAGGACCAGTCTTCCTTAGAGACCTCTTGAATCGCTTCGTGGAACGCATTCCACGCCGATAACGTGTGCCTCTAAGTTTATAATTAATTTTAGGAAACAAAATTGTGAGTCTGAGTGTATGTGGTTATCTCTGAAACTACTCATCCGATTCTGAAAATTCTTTCACTAATAGGAAGCTACATTATCTATTATAAAGGGGTAAAGATTGTATATTTGTAAGTTTGAATCTTCGAAACTACTCAACCTATTTAAAAAAAAAAACACCAATATTTAGAATGGACCTTCAGGGTGAAC
This sequence comes from Nemapogon koenigi, assembly GCA_963924495.1. NCBI lineage: Eukaryota > Metazoa > Arthropoda > Insecta > Lepidoptera > Tineidae > Nemapogon > Nemapogon koenigi. The sequence goes on from OZ004629.1 coordinate 26,347,614, forward strand.
AAAGGTTATTTCTCAGGTTAACTGAAATTTTATGAAAACCAAACAAAACACTGTCTCACGCACGAATGAAACAAAATTACAGAAATGTTTAGCAGAGACATAGGAAATTTGAAAACTTTTTTCATATTACTATGACTCGACTCCCTAAGGACGTAGGTTGGCTAGCGCGACTTTCCTGCATTCGTCTTATTGTATGAAATATTTTTGTATGAAAACTTACAATTTACGCATTTATTATCCCACCAATATTATAAACGCGAAAGTTTGTATGGATGAATGTTTGTTACACAATCACGCCAGAACAGCTGAACGGATCTGGATGAAATTTGGCACAGAAATAGATTATAGTCTGGAATATCACATTGGCTATTTTTTATCCCGAAAAATGTATGTATGGTTGGTTCCCGTAGGATAGATTTGTTTTTGTTTTTCACGGGATCGACATGATTTTTGACATATACAATTTTTTTTAAATAAATATTTTATTATGAGGGGCAAATTACAGCCACGAGATTATTTCTTTTAGATCCATTTCCATGCGGGTGAAACTGCGGACAGAATTTAGAGGACAGAGAATGACATAGGCTATTTTTTTACCGCGAAAGCGGCCGGGGGAGGAGCAAATAACAGCCACAAGATTATTTCTTTTAGATCCATTTCCATGCGGGTGAAACCGCGGACAGAAATTAGCGCTCAGAGAATGACATAGGCTATTTTATACCGCGAAAGCGGGCGGGGGAGGAGCAAATTACAGCCACAAGATTATTTCTTTTAGATCCATTTCCATGCGGGTGAAACCGCGGACAAAATTTTGCGGTCAGAGAATGTCATAGGCTATTTTTTTTACCGCGAAAGCGGGCGGGGGAGGAGCAAATTACAGCCATAAGATTATTTCTTTTAGATCCATTTCCATGCGGGTGAAACCGCGGACAGAATTTAGCGGTCAGAGAATGACATAGGCTATATTTTTACCTCGAAAGCGGGCGGGGGAGGAGCAAATTACAGCCACGAGATAATTTCTTTTAGATCCATTTCCATGCGGGTGAAACCGCGGACAAAATTTAGCGGTCAGAGAATGACATAGGCTATTTTTTTACCGCGAAAGCGGGCGGGGGAGGAGCAAATTACAGCCACAAGATTATTTCTTTTAGATCCATTTCCATGCGGGTGAAACCGCGGACAGAAATTAGCGCTCAGAGAATGACATAGGCTATTTTTTTACCGCGAAAGCGGGCGGGGGAGGAGCAAATTACAGCCACAAGATTATTTCTTTTAGATCCATTTCCATGCGGGTGAAACCGCGGACAAAATTTAGCGGTCAGAGAATGACATAGGCTATTTTTTTACCGCGAAAGCGGGCGGGGGAGGAGCAAATTACAGCCATAAGATTATTTCTTTTAGATCCATTTCCATGCGGGTGAAACCGCGGACAGAATTTAGCGGTCAGAGAATGACATAGACTATATTTTTACCTCGAAAGCGGGCGGGGGAGGAGCAAATTACAGCCATAAGATTATTTCTTTTAGATCCATTTCCATGCGGGTGAAACCGCGGACAAAATTTAGCGGTCAGAGAATGACATAGGCTATTTTTTTTACCGCGAAAGCGGACGGGGGAGGAGCAAATTACAGCCACAAGATTATTTCTTTTAGATCCATTTCCATGCGGGTGAAACTGCGGACAAAATTTAGCGGTCAGAGAATGACATAGGCTATTTTTTTACCGCGAAAGCGGGCGGGGGAGGAGCAAATTACAGCCATAAGATTATTTCTTTTAGATCCATTTCCATGCGGGTGAAACCGCGGACAGAATTTAGCGGTCAGAGAATGACATAGGCTATTTTTTTACCGCGAAAGCGGGCGGGGGAGGAGCAAATTACAGCCACAAGATTATTTCTTTTAGATCCATTTCCATGCGGGTGAAACCGCGGACAGAATTTAGCGGTCAGAGAATGACATAGGCTATATTTTTACCTCGAAAGCGGGCGAGGGAGGAGCAAATTACAGCCACAAGATTATTTCCGCGTCTGTCTGTCTATCTGTCTTCATTCACTCCAAAATTACAGACCGAATTTTGTTACGGTTTTCACATACCTAGATATTGATTCACAAGTAAGGTTTAATTAATCAATGAATCAAGTGGCGTATGCTGTCTAATTTGTTAAACTGTTAACAAAATCATGTATAAAAAGTCTATGTTACCACGCCACTTGTAAAGATACCTTTGTACAATCACACATTTCGGTTACCTCATCAGTACCGGGTTCAGCCGCTTGCATGGCAGAGTCACGCAAGCGGACGTAATACCGGGACTTGACCCAAAATTATGAATTTGTGGCATTTGGCGTTGAAACTTCGGGAGTACTCGGATCTGAAGCTCAAGATTTCCTCCAAGAGCTTGGAAGACGAGTGTTCCTAGAATGTGGTGACTCCAGATGCTATAGTTATTTAAAACAAAAAATCAGCATTGCCATTCAACGAGGCAATGCTGCAAGTGTATTAGGTACACTGCCAAGTGGTGTCCCACTTATGGATTTTTTTACCTAGTTTAGAGTTTTTAGTTTTAGTTTAAATTTCGTATTGTGCAGTGCAGGTATTCAAAATTGTAAACTGATAGAATACCTGTGCAAGACCGGTGGTGGATCGTTAGTAATTAAATCAACTAGGTATTTTAGCCATAAAGGCGGTTTCAAATAATCCCATCTTGTCTGTTTCCATTAATGAATTGAAGCGTAATCTAAACCGAAATTGTGTTAACAGAGAATTGTGGTTAAACCTTTCAATTAGTTCCTAACTTTAAATGAGAAGTCAAATAAATAACAGATTAAAATTTATGCAAATTAAGTTATAAAGGTTTGATTTGACCAAACAGAAATGTTTGTGTTCAACTCTAATTTGAATACGGTTTTGATGAATGACAACTTAATTAATGTAAAACAAAATGGACGCTTTCAATTTGGTCATTTTATAAGGAACGATTATAAGAAAATTACTTTTAAATAATAATAATTTAAATAAATGAAGGCGAAAATTGTTTATCCGTTGTTCAAGTCAAAACAAAGTAACGGATCAACGTGGTTTTTTGCACAGAGATAGTTGTAGTGGAGTATGACATATGCAACTTTTATTTTGGGCCCGATAAAAAACATTATATTATTATTTAATTATCTATTTTGTTTGTATGTAGAGATAATCTCTAGAACTACTAAACCGATTCTAATAATTCTTTCATTAATAGAAAGTTACACTACCGCTATAATTATTAATAAAATAAGGATTTCGTAACACATTGATAGCAACCAGTACATATACATATAATATTTTAGCTAATCGGTACATCAATGTCATTAGCACAGCAACATGAACAATTGGCCAAAAGTGGACACGTTTAAAGATGTCTCTGGCCACACCGCAAGATAATAAAAGCCGTGAAGATGTGTGTGTGTGTCTAATCGGACCAATCTAAAATAATTATGCGCTTATAGATATCTTCTAAGATCTTGTAAATTATAAAGGCGACACAAATTCGCTATCGATCATGCCCATAGAGCATTTATAACAGGAGATGCCATTATAGTAGAGCCACCGACTCTCCCAACTAACACAGTGTCTCTAATCATTATGTCTGTCTGTCCGTTTGTGTTCTTTTCTTTTCATGCAAAACCATCTGAACGGATGTTGTTGCGGTTTTAACAGAAAGTTTAACGAGTATTAAACATGAACTTATAATGTTTAGGAGCTGAGAATTAACCATATTAAGTAGGCCACACATTAATCCGGCAGCGTACCAAAAATTTCCCATTCCGGCCGCCGGATGATCTGGATGTGTAACTTTAGTGAATCAAGTCGTAGTAAAAGTTAGGCTCATTATGATTTCATGACGTATGCTGTCTAATCCGTTAGAGATATAACAAAATAATGTAGGAGAGAATTGTGTAGAATAAAATTATTTACAAAAAAGTTTCTATTTATACTAGTTAAGCAGTTATAAGCGTATGTGTTAAAATTGTTGTAAACCAATTATTGTAGCCGTGCGAACAACAGAAAAATTCAGTGGGGTTATTGATATTAGTAGATTAGGTACACGCGTTTACCTCCCCCGCAACCAAAATTAGCAGAAAAACTAAAATTCCGCTTCACAAGTCCTGATATAGATGCTCTGTGATCTGATCATGCATATCAATAGAGTACTAAGACTATTGAGAAGAATAGACGGGCTCTCCCCTCCACCAATTTTCTAGTAATTTGGCCATAAGTCTGACCATTAGGTTACTTTAGACTTCGTTGGTATCGTTTTGTGGCGCGAGACAGAATGTGGAATGTGATCTAAGACGTCTAATTTGCGGGAACATAGTGTCTCCTATCATGTAATGTACAATATTTTTTAGTAAAAGCAGGTTCGACAATAAAATAAAAAATACAGTGGTACGGAAGTTAGTACTAGGCGACTACCTCCCCCCGCCAAGTGGCAGAAAAAAATGTTTGGTGATTTACCGTTTCACATCTCCATTGATATATATCCAAAATGCCTATCCTAGTTAATTACTTGTTTACAACATCGCGGTTGTAGTTATGTATTGGAATTATATAGACACGATCGTTCACGCACACTCATTCATCACGGACTTTATATACCTTGTGGTGTGGTTAGACACATCAAATTCTCCATATTAAACAGAATAGATGGCAAGCCTGTTGCTGCACTTAATGAACCTAGATTTGTCTAACCCTCCTTTGCTTACCCTCCGAAGCATGGAAAATTCTGACTTAGCATTTTTGGCACGTGTGAGATTCAAATGCCCCATTACAACTTTTATTAATACTCTGCACCAATAACAATGACCACATTTCACAAATATACGTATAAAATACTAATTGGTGTTTAAAATTTTAAAATAAATTCCAATACCTTAGTGGGACATTGCTATTTACACAACACTGATGCCTAAATAACAATTTTTACAATTTATGTCTGATCATCTGCCTGTCTGTTCCAAAATTTGTAAAGGTAAGCGCTAGTAATAAATAAATATGAATTTATATTTATTGGAAGCACCATCTGTAATTTTTATACTTACGTGCGTTGGTGGCCGTAATGGAGGGTTTTAAATGTACCTCAACAGAACTGGCCATTCGTTAGGTGTAGCCGCGCCTCACTAATAACATATATCGGCTAAAAGAGAGAGACTTGGTCTTCCGCTGGGTACCTTGGGAACGATAACACGGTTTCGGAGGCTGTGAGAAAAAAACCCTGCCGAAAGAGTTTCACTTTAAAAATCCTAACTCAAGAGTAAGTATACCCTTTTTTAGGTTTCCGAACATCCTCGATGAAAAAACGGAAACCCTTATAGGAACACTCATGTGTCTGTCTGTCACAACTTATTTTCTCCGAATCTACTGGATGAAAAATGTTGAAACTTGGTACATATTATATAGAGTTTCATGACCCAATCACGGACGTATAATTGAATTTCGAGTTTGGAGTTTAATTTTGGGGGAAAAATAAAAGGGCTAGTTATAAGAAATACAAATATAATACAAGAAAATATACGAGCCGAAACTACTGAATCTAAAATTTTGAAAAAATAGGGAATATAATGGCTTTTCTTAATAGTTTACAGGAAAACCTAAACAAAAGTACTGTCTTAAACTTCGGATCGATAAAATGGTACGATCACCTCCATAAGTAACTTACCACTTTTGACAGCGTTTGCTTTGACCTGACGTTTATATATAAAATCGAAATTATTTTATATAGATTTTAGTAATGAAAGAGATGCACAATAAGACATGTTATATCACTGACGTAAATTTCTTTACCTACTTCAATTTCTTTGTAAATTTCACATGTCGAGGTAAGATACATCTAAATTTCATCTTTATGTGTTAAACGTAAAGACTAAAATCGATAAGTAAAGCAGTTATATAAAAACCTCTTTTCCAGTTTAAATATTAATCAATTTAATTTTAAAAGCTTATTGTCAATAGAAATAATTACCAATTCATTGTCAATTCTGTATCACTATAAAATCATATTTATATACAAAAATAAGCTTTATAATGCCTCCAAGATTGCCTTACAGCAAGACAACATATTACTGAAATTTCACAACAGTTAAATATATCTGTAAGTATGCACATCACTTTCTTTTCATAAGTAAATATATTTATGTTTATCGTCATGTGTTACCATAATACAAGATATACTTACTATAGTACAATAAAATTATATTGAAATTATTAGACGAATATCTAATTGTTGTATCAAACAACATACTACTTATTTATAATTGATAATTTAATAATCAATTATTTTCAGCGAAACACCCGTCCCTTTATGGATTGTCCGTCAAGGTGAAGAAGGCATGTCTCGAGGACCACAGACGTATTGGGCGACCTACCTGATTAAAAAACATTTAAGACCAGTCAACACGGACGTTTACATCTCTGGCGTTATAATAACACACGTTATAATGAAAATCATATTGTACCGAATAGGGAGTCCGGACGAATCTCTGCAAATATTTGGAGTTGGATGTCTGCTGACGGCGTTGGTGAACTATGCTCTTTACCCCCACGGGCAACTGCTTTAAATTATGTCGAAATGTTCATTTTATGATATAAATATAATATTTTCCAAATAAAAATATTTTTTTTATTTATTAATTATAATTTTAAGTTTTTAAGGTGTAAATAATTCTAATTATGATAGTAGCAATGGTTAAATGTGGAACTTTACCACCTACTGGCATGATTAATACAACGCCTTACATTTAAAATATAAAAATAATATATCACTATGTTAACGGTTCCGGGAGCCGAAAGGCAACCCCCGCTAAGATTAAAAAAAGATTTAAAAAAAACTGTATTTTATTATGCTTGTAGAGTTGCAGGAATGTAATAGTTAAACGCTGAAATAATCTTGAAATACTCGTATATATTCGTTGAATTATGTTTACATTCAGTAACGTCAAAAACCAAGATGACGTGCAAAATATCAAATATAATATTATAAAGTAAACGTAGGAAAGTGTACCAGCCAGGTCTCCACATCACTCCCCCACCGAGACCGTGACTACGGGCGTAAGTGAGGTGGAAACCGGACGTGGCGTCCAGAGCGAGTAATGCGTGGAGGTTCGGGTTGCACAGTGGCTGCGGGTAGAGTAGGAGACTGAGGAACATTGGTTTCAAGATCTTTTTCCAACATCATGAAAGCTGGTTTCAACCTATCTACCGAAACGGTGGTATCCTTGTTATTAAGGAGAATACGAAAATATTTTTGACCTCGCTTTAGGACTTTATGAGGTCCAGAATATGGTGGATGCAGGGCTGGACGGACTCCGTCTTGACGAAGAAACACGAAGTCTGAAGTTGCCAGTTCCTTGAAAACAAAAACTGTTTTAGAAGTATGATGTATTGTAGGGATAGGCTTTAGTTTATTAGCGAAGGAGCGTAACCTTGAAACGTAGTCTTGCATGTCTAATATAGTGTTAGAATTCGAATGAAAAAATTCGCCAGGAAGGCGCAATGGTTCACCATAAACAAGTTCGGCTACAGATGACTGTAAGTCTGATTTCCAGGCGCTTCTTATACCGAGGAGAACCAAAGGGAGAGATTCTGTCCAACTGGAGTCTGCGTTGCACATTATGGCAGCTTTCAATTGTCTGTGCAAGCGCTCAACTAAACCATTGGAAGCTGGATGATATGCTGTTGTCATCTTATGTTGCGAGCCAATTAGCTGAGTTAAATTTTTGAACGTAGAGCTGTCAAATTGTTTACCACGGTCAGTAGTGATGCTGACCGGGCAACCAAAACGGGAAATCCAACCTGTCAAAAATGCATTGGCAGTGGAAGCCGCCGTGATATCGGTGAGTGGTATGACCTCAGGCCAACGAGTAAATCTATCGATAACCGTGAGAGCATAACGAAAACCGTTTGAAATGGGAAGAGGACCTATAAGATCGGTGTGAACATGGAGAAAACGGGCAGGAGGTAATTGAAAAACGCCCAAAGGAGAAGACACGTGCCGTGTTACTTTAGCACGTTGACAAGCTAAACAGCTACGGCACCACTCTCGGCAATCTTTCCGTATGCCAGGCCAGACAAATCTTTGTACCAAAAGATTAACTGTGACATTTGTTCCTGGATGAGAGAGAGAATGAATGGCATCAAATACTTGACGGCGTAATGCTTTGACGATAAAAGGTCGAGGAGTAGAAGAGCTCACATCACAATAAATGAATGAGGAAGATCCTGAAATAGGAAGTTTAACAAGTTTGAGTGATGAACCCCCTGATAATAAAAGGTTTAATTCAGGATCGTTAGATTGAGTATGAGCAAGCACATCATAGTCAATGGCCTTGGAGGTCAACTCTTCAATCCTGGAAAGGGTATCTGCGACTACATTATCCTTTCCCGAAATATGTTGAATGTCTGATGTAAACTGGGAAATATAGTCGAGGTAACGGAATTGTCTGGGTGAAAATTTGTCTCTATTTGCTTGAAACACAAATGAGATAGGTTTATGGTCTGTAAAAACTGTAAAAACCTGAGCCTCTAACATATGCCGGAAGTATTGAATTGATTTGTATATAGCAAGCAATTCACGATCGTAAGGGCTATACTTAATCTGCGATGGAGAAAGCTTACGTGAAAAGAATGCTAAAGGCTGCCAACATCCATTTTTAAACTGCTGTAAAACTCCACCTATGGCAGTACTAGACGCGTCAGTGACAAGAGCAAGCTTAGCGCTGCTGTCAGGATGGGCCAGAGTTGCAGCATTGCAGAGACCTCTTTTACAGTCTTCGAAAGCCCGTTTGCATATGTCATCAAATTTAATAGTCTGATTGTTTTTCACAGAGCCCTTAAGAAGATCGTTTAGGGGTGCTTGTAACTCAGCTGAACGAGGTATGAAGCGATGATAAAAATTATACATACCAAGGAAACGTCTTAGCTCTTTCACAGTTTTGGGCTCTGGAAATGTTTGAATCGCGACAGTTTGATCTGGTAGCGGTTTAACACCTTCAGCGGAAACTGTATAGCCGAGAAAAGTAAGAGTTGAAACACCAAAAGTGCATTTGGAGGTGTTGATGAGAAGACCGTATTTATCAAGTCTAGAGAAAAGCTCACGTAAGTGAAGTTGATGCTCTACGAAATCATGCGAAAATACCAAAATGTCATCTAAGTAACTATATGTAAAGTCAAGACCTTTGGTAACTTCGTCAATGAATCGCTGAAAAGTCTGTCCAGCATTTCTTAGGCCGAAAGTCATCATTGGGAACTCAAAAAGCCCAAAAGGAGTAGTAATTGCCGTTTTGGGAATGTCGGGTGGAAAAACGGGGATTTGATTGTATGCCTTGACAAGGTCGATTTTAGAAAATATAATGCAACCTGAAAGGCTAAAATTGAAATCGTGTATGTGTTTAATGGGGTACCTATCTGGTACAGTGCGAGAATTAAGCATTCGGTAGTCCCCGCAAGGTCTCCAGTTATTGTCCTTTTTAGGAACAAGGTGCAAGGCTGAGGACCAGGGGCTGTTAGAAGGTCGAGCGGTACCCATCCTAACCATCTCGTCAAACTCACGTTTAGCAATAATAAGTTTGTCTGGATGTAGACGACGTGGTTGGGCAGTAACTGGCGGGCCAGATGTAGTTTTGATGTAGTGCACAGTATTGTGGGGACAGTCACGTGGCCTGCCAGCTGGACGCGTTATGTTTGGGAACTCTTCTAGGATAATTTCAAAATCGGGGTTAAGTTCCGGATAATTGGTTTTAATGGAAGTGACTGTTTCGGTAGGGTTAACACCAGATGCAGGTGCAACTAAATATGTAAGTTGATCACAAATCCTATGATTCCTGCAGTCTACTAAGATGTTGTAATACGCCAGAAAGTCGACGCCAATAATAGGTTTAGTGACGTCAGCGATAACGAACCTCCACCCATACTCACGTCGAAGACCGAAGTTTAATGTAAGATGTATAAAACCATAAGTTGATATTGTAGTGCCGTTGGCTGCGAAAAGTTGGTAGCTTGATTTTGTTTGTTTGTTCTTGATAGCTGTCCGAGGAAACACGCAAATATCAGACCCAGTGTCAATTAAAAACATCATTTTTGTCTTTCTGTCGGTTACAAATAGGCGGCCAGATGAGGGTTGACGACAGTCGTTGGCCGCTACTAACGACCGTCGTTTGAGTTTTCCGCGTCAAATTTGCAGGGCGAGACACATCTTCTTGCTCTAGAACCAAACTGGTAGTGATACCAGCAAAGGTCGCTTGGAGAATTGTTTCGAACAGGCGTCGATGGAGAGCGAGATCGGGAACTAGAACGGGAGCGGCGTCTATTGTCCCAAGTTGAGAGCTTCTGAAAACTTTTCTTAAGTGCTGCAATTTCATGCTTAACTTCTTCACAGCAGTTTCCAGGATTATCCTGACTGGTCGTCGCTACTTGCTTAGTGTAAGGAGCTATATCCTGGATTCGATCCGCTAAATCTGCTAATATAGATAATGATACTGATGGCTGACTGGCGAGAACACTCTGGATATTTGCGGGAAGACGGCTCATCCAAATAGTTTTCAAAAAATCCTCCGGTACTGTCGCTCCAGCTAAACATTGTAGATGCCTTAAAAATTGGGAAGGCTTCCGATCTCCTAATTCTTCCTGTGTTAATATTTGTTGAATTTTTTGATCGTGAGTAGCGCTGAGTCGTTTAATTAATTCAGACTTAAATTTTTCATACCTGTCATTTTGTGGTGGATTGATTATAATGTCTCGAACCTCTTTCGAAAATTGACGGTCCAGATGCCCGATAACATAATTAAATTTGGTTGTATCACTTGTGATCCCGGAGTTGGAGAATTGGCCCTCGACCTGAGCGAACCAGAGTTCAGGATCCTCAGGCCAAAACGGTGGAATCCTTACTCCGACTTTGCACAGTTCTGCAGACGTACCGTTTGCGGCAGTGGAACCGGACACAGCCGCCGGGTTGCCGCTGCCCAAACTGCTATCCTTGTGCGCCATGTATGTTATAGTTACATATAGTAGTTCAATTCGGTGGTCACCAATGTAGAGTTGCAGGAATGTAATAGTTAAACGCTGAAATAATCTTGAAATACTCGTATATATTCGTTGAATTATGTTTACATTCAGTAACGTCAAAAACCAAGATGACGTGCAAAATATCAAATATAATATTATAAAGTAAACGTAGGAAAGTGTACCAGCCAGGTCTCCACATGCTTAACAGAACCCTAAAATAGACATTTCATCAATTTCATGTTCCATCAATTCAAACTATTAGACACAAATAACAAATGATGCTGTCATTTAAAAATGATAAAGATAGCGAATCAAAGTGCCAAACGATAATCGACTCTATAATCTTGTCATTTCCAAACAATAGTCAACCTTCAGGTGGTAAGAGACCGTACGTAAAACTCAGCGCGCGAGGCCAATTATTTTAAATAGAACCTTAAGCGGTGGTCAAGCTCATCTTATAATTGTCAAAAATATGGCAAATTTCAGTTAATCCTGGAAAGGTGAGTTTATTTATACAACATTTCCTCACCACACAATGATTGTTATTATTTGAAATTGGATTGAGCCATATTTTTATTATTTAGGGTTCTAAAGAGTCGTAGTTCAATACGAGCAGTGCTTTTGCGTTTTGGAAATTATGGCTATTTAGAACTTTTAATAATGAAAATATGGCTCAATCCAATTTAAAATAATAACTATTAATTGTGTGCTGAGGAAATGTTGTATAAATAAACTCACCTTTCCAAGATTAATTAAACTGAGATTTGCCATATTTATGACAGTTATAAGATGACCTTGACCAGCGGTATTTTTGGGATAAAGTTACTCAAAATATGTCTAGGATATAATAAATGAGGGAAGCAATATTATTTTATGATTATCAATAGGTAATGGATAAAAAGTTAGTTAAATAAGCCATTGGTGAGAGAGCGCTTCATAAATTCACGATCCCGAAAAGCCACTTCATCATATTTCTGTATTCCCCTGAGTATCTACTAAATAATTAGTTGCGAAAAACGATTTTTAGGATATATATTTAAACGAAGTTCCAACTCTTTCATAAATTTTAATAAAGTTAATTTGATTTTTATATTAAAATATCCTTCCTTTTTTCATTATTTTACTTACAATTTCATGGAAAATGAGATTGAGTTAGGTATATACCTAAATATGTAATTGAAAGGTTCGTCGGTGGCGTCTGTTATGAATATGACCTAAAATTGGGTCTTTTTAGGGTTTAGTCCGGTCGTCGTTTCGTTCGTCCCAGTCTTTCAAAAAAATCTAGTGTCTACAGTTTCAAACCGAATTTGATATCCTATTAGAGATTTGTATTTTAACGCAATAAAACATTATAATTATATATTTTTTAACCCCCGATGAAAAAAAAGACGGGTATTATAAGTTTAACGTGTATGTCTGTGGCATCATAGCTCTTAAACAGATGAACCAATTTTGATTTCTGCATCATCTGGAAGCAGACACATAAGCAACTTCTCACCAACTTAAGGGGTTTTTAATTTCTTTAACAATTATGTTATTACCTTCCTTTACGTAAAGTTGAGATGAAAAATAATTTTATCCCTGACCCATTGATTGGGGTGTCACTAAAAAGGTATTTAGAACTGATTATGAGGTTACATTAACAATTTTTTGATATTAAGTTTTGAATACGGGATTTTAAGCTTCTAAGTGGTCTGCAAAGAGGTCCCCCGTAACTTTAAAAAATCTAATGACTGCCCTTAGTATAATTATAACGGGCACAGAGACAAATAAACATTGCCAATTAAAAAATAAAACATTATCGCAAATTGCAACAACTTGGGTTGGAGCAGAGACTACGGATCCCTACTCTCTATGCTTGATGCGACACGCACTTGGCCAATTTTTTAAGTAACCTATGTTACTTTTCGACCTTTCAACTATCTCTGTGCAAAAAACAATCATCGATCCGTTGCTCTGTTTTAAAGTGAAAGAAGAACAAAACACAAAAAACGCATTTATAATATTAGGATTCATTCAAATAATGAATGTAAGTAGGTACTTTAATGTAAATTACAAATGATTTTATTTAAATGTAAACACTGCTTCTCTAAGTGTTTTGTAATTGAAAGACCTTAAAGGTCCAAATTAGATGGTTTCAATTTTATAACAAGTGCCAGCCTCGACTTCATACAATATTTTTAAACAAAGTTCCAACGCCGCGTCTCTTTGTCTGTTTGTCTGTGCCCTTTTCACGCAAAAAATAGTGAAAGGATTTTGCTGTAGATTTCACTATTAGATAGTTTGATTCACCGGGAAGGTTTACGAGTGTTAAACATGGTTCTATTATGTTTAGGAGCTGAGCATTATCAGTGGAAGTGAAACAAGTAGGGGGAAAAGTTAGCCCCAGCGAGTTTACAAGACGTTTGCTATAACAAAATTATGTAGGAAACAATATTGGTATATCTCAACAGAACTAGCCACTCGTTAGGTATAGCCTCACAAATACCATCGGCTAAACGTAACACGGTTTCGGGAGCTGAACCCGTGAAGAAAAAAAAAATTGTATAGAATAAAATAATCTATAAAAAAGCCAACAGGTAATTAAATAAAATAATAATTAAACACGCTTTCAATCCCACACAACTATTTCCTACATAACTTTAATTGATTAGGTAGCATACATCTCGAAAGCACGCTGACGGTATGTTTTCCCCTGGTATTGCTGATTTCTAATACACGTAAATCTTCGGTATGAAACAATCTGTCTAAAAGTGATAACCAGAATAAAATCCATTTTAATAAACTTATAATGTAAATGCGAAAGTGTAACGTAAATACTTGTTTGTCCTTCATTCACGGATTAACGCAACAACGAATCGACCTATTTTTTTGCACAGAGATGACTGCAGGAGGGCCTAAATCTGAAATAAGCAACTTTTTATCTCAGGTAAATATATTTTTATATAACTTTTCCATATCGTGCGAAGGCGGGCGAGTCGCTATATTTTTTAATGTAGTGATGATGTAAATTGCTTCTCTAAGTGTAAAGAAGGATCTAAGGTCCAAAGTAGATGGTCTCAATTTTATAACAAAGTGGTATCTACCGGAAGACCCTTGAAGGAACCCCGCTGAGGTTTACAATCGTTTATGAGAAAGAATTTGTCTTTATTTCTTAGAATATTTCATACTGCGACCTTTTACCGGGATGCATTTAAGCAAAATCTACCCAATGAGTTTTCAAAGCGATCTCGAACGCCCAAATTCTGAGAGTTTGGTCAAAGTTCTATCTATCTATCAACACACTTTTTATCTCAAGAGGGGTATCTGTCTACCAATGAAAATTGAATGTCAATTGCTACGATCCTGACATACCTCTTTCGCCTATCAAAGACTGAGTAGAAGAAGAACAACTATATAGTATATTTCTTAATTATGCATGGTTTAAAGGTGGCCATACATTCGTCCAATCCCAATCCAATAGATGTTTTAGACAAATCAGAGATCGCTTTAAAAACTAAGTAGACTTTGCTTATATGCTACCAGAATACGTAGTACTTTATTGGTTCGAATTTATTATTGAACAAAATAAATATCAGAAAGGCTATTGTGGGTTGTGTTTTACCCGAAGTCTTACGTGAAAATTTTGTGTATATAGTTTATTTCTTTTATTATTTCGTGTCAACCTATTTTGTTTTATAAGCAGATTATTATTACGGTCTAGGTGTAGGTACTTCTATTGAACATATAATTATTATTGATTGAAGTTAATGTTAAAAGTACGCACAATCGCCGAGCATGTACAAAAAGTATCATGGATATAAAAGAGGCGAAAGAGGTGTGATGATCGTAGCAAATGGCATTCGATTGTCTCTACCTACCCCTCTTGAGATAAAAGGCGTGATGATAGATAGATATATATTATAATGTACGAGTTTTTTGCCCTTGCTTCGACCATGGAATTACCCGAAAATCGTTTGCCCGAAAATCATTTGCCAAAAAATCGTCAACAACTAAAGGTTATAAGACATAACCCTATGTAGGTGGACTTCATAAAGAAGACCATGACCCTAAAAGAAAACAGAGAAAGAGAAGGAAAATGATAAGATTACTTGACACCTGATACGATGTAATAGCCTGAAGTTCCGGTCAGGTGTCAAACAAAGTGATAAAGTAGGGGGGTTTTAGCCGGTTTAAGTCCGGCACTACCCAGAACCCATGGTGTCCATGACGGATTTCCCCTCCTCGAAAAAAAAAACCCTATGTAGGTTAGGCATTGCCGCATCTAGAGGGGCTCAAACCCTCAGGTTTGAGAGTTCAAACCTCCGCCATAAATATATTATATATATGGGTTAGGTTAGGGTCATTTATTTTTTTATAACCACACGGAATCCTACGGTATTTGTGTGGTATTGACATCGACTTGGTTAGATTAAGACGAGGCTTTGCAAATTTTGAGGAGATTTGTTTAAATATGGAGAGGCAAGTAAACATCTGATCGATGTAAAATTTTAATACATGCTTAATCAGACCTTTATGTCTCCATGACCAAGACAGTTTCGTAATTTGAAGATTTTCGTTCGATAGATTTTATTTTTGAAAATGATGCTGTTTTGACAGTTTTTTTAATTTTACTTATAA
This sequence comes from Nemapogon koenigi, assembly GCA_963924495.1. Taxonomy (NCBI): domain Eukaryota; kingdom Metazoa; phylum Arthropoda; class Insecta; order Lepidoptera; family Tineidae; genus Nemapogon; species Nemapogon koenigi. The sequence continues at coordinate 26,363,267 of OZ004629.1, forward strand.
ACGGCATGTGTTTTATGTCTAAAATAACAACACACCGCAAGAAAATATAGTTTATTATCCATTGCTTAGATGAAATTTTCCTAGATATTATAATTATTTTTTAAATGAAGAAATAAGTTTTGAGACTTACGTTATATATTCTGAGACAAAATGCGTTCAAAAGCCACACACGATATTCAACCATAATGACGCACTACTAGTGCCCCTCGAGTAATAAATTAGTATGCGCTTGAGTTTACCAACCAGTACTGCTTTGTGCGCCGAAGAGGAAGGATGTGTGATTTTGTTCCGCGCACGCACATAGCAGTTACTAAATCAAATAAACAATGGGAACCAATAATAGAAAAAACAATCCCTCCAAAAAAAAAGTAAAATAATGAGAGAATTAAAAGTACTTACTACTTTCCTTGTTTTTTTAAATAACAAACAAAAAAAGTAAAAGTAAAAAAAAAGTTAGGTAAGTTCGTAAGTAAGTACACGAATTGGAATGGAGTCGCCAAATAGACCACTATAAATATTTGTATGTAAAAATGATCTACAATCATGTAGGTAGTAGGTATGTATGTGATGAGTTGTCGCCTATTAGTAGTATGTATGTGATGAGTTGTCGCCTATTACTAGTATGTATGTGATGAGTTGTCGCCTATTACTAGAATGTATGTGATGAGTTGTCGCCTATTAGTAGTATGTATGTGATCAGTTGTCGCCTTTTACTAGAATGTATGTGATGAGTTGTCGCCTATTACTAGTATGTATGTGATCAGTTGTCGCCTATTACTAGAATGTATGTGATGAGTTGTCGCCTATTACCAGAATGTATGTGATGAGTTGTCGCCTATTACCAGAATGTATGTGATGAGTTGTCGCCTATTACTAGTATGTATGTGATCAGTTGTCGCCTATTACCAGAATGTATGTGATGAGTTGTCGCCTATTACTAGAATGTATGTGATGAGTTGTCGCCTATTACTAGTATGTATGTGATCAGTTGTCGCCTATTACTAGAATGTATGTGATGAGACTGATGAGTTGTCGCCTATTACTAGTATGTATGTGATCAGTTGTCGCCTATTACTAGAATGTATGTGATGAGACTGATGAGTTGTCGCCTATTACTAGTATGTATGTGATCAGTTGTCGCATATTACTTAGTATGTATGTGATCAATTGTCGCCTATTACAAGTATGTATGTGATGAGTTGTCCTAAATAAAACAGAAGAAATCATAACTTTCTCTGAACTGTCTACGATACTCTCACAACCACTGTTGCCAGGTCTACTGATTTATCAGGAGATCTCCCGTTTTAGTTCCATCACTTATGTATGGAAACGAGACTTGGGCATAAAATTCAGTTGAAATGCGGTCTCTACATAGAATGTGTAAAGTAAGGCGTATTGACCCCATTAGAGAAAAAAATGGATTGAAAGATGATGTTATGACTGAAATGAAGAAAAGTAGTTTACACTGGTTTGGACACCTAGGAAAAAAATCGAAAATATTTTTTTTTTTTAAATTCGAAAAATTAATATTCATAATATTAATATAGTCATAGTTTACCTTTGCCCTACCCGTCGTCATAGCGTGATGGTATATAAATTAGTATTATATAGGATTATAGGTAAGTAACTAATCGTTATCAGTATTGAGGCATTGTCCACATATAATATATATCTGTGCACGGCATGCGTCGCAATGTCTCTTTTATTTCTAAGTAGGCATTTTTTGTCAAGTAAGCGTCGCAGGCGTGTCCACAACAATTCACCAAAGTTTCATCGTAATTGGATGAATAGTATAGGAACGCATAAATTACGACCGAACGAGCAAACAAAGACATATTTTATTTATAACATTCAAGTATAAATATTCCTACCAAAAAAGAAAAAGGATAGGAGACTCCATGACATCTATGTTCCAGCGCGAGACCACGGAGCGCGCCGATGGCTTGCGGATACTCGCGGTTGATCGCAAATCGCAAGCCGCGTAATATTAGCGGGGGGTGTGAGCGGGTTCCGGGGAGCGGCAGCGCCGATTTGAGATTCATTGTTTATCGCTGCTTCACCTTAAGTCAGGTAAAGGTATTCGGGCTAACTATATACATATTTTTTTCTTTCTTCACTGGTTGCCTTAGCTCCCGAAACCGTGTTACGGTTCCAGGGTACCCAGCGGAAGACCAAGTCTTCATCGTTTAGCCGATGGTATTTGTGAGGCTAACGAGTGGCTAGTTCTGTTGAGATATATTTAGATGTAAAAAAGCCTCTAAGTCTGGTTTGTCAGATTACGTACATAAGTTTTTAATTAAAAAACCCATTGGTACCTGGCCGGGATCCGGGATTGAGCCCTGGGTCTGCCTAGTTAATACTTAATCTACCCTTTCATATATCAAGATAAAACAAAAAGCAGATTCTAAAACCAAATACCTACTTTTCATCAACCCTATTCTGAACAAATATTTCGCTTGATATACTGAGCTAGACAACTTGTTCGATGGTAATGCTTATTCTGTAACCGAAATAAGAGTTAGCCCGTTGGTCATGTGAGCTTTGATAAAACTGAATTTTCCCTGAATTTTCCAATAATAATGGAGGGTTTTTTATTCACAAGCGTGGGCTAAAGGCACAGATTAATATTCTTCACAGCTTGTCTTACGGCTCCCATAACCCACCCAAGGTACCCAGCGACAAACAACACGAGGCTTTTCCATCTAAATATACCTGAACAGAACTGGCCATTCGTTAGGTATAGCCTCACAAATACCATGAGCTGATATTTTATAAGCTCAGAAAATCCTCTGTGTTAATTGCTAATTTTATGAATGTGGTATACGGTAGTCTCTGTATATATTTATTTACTAAATTTTCTTCCCGAATTAGCCCGTGGAATTTTGAGAACACTTGCCATAATAATATAGACAATAATTTTTTTTCTTCGTAACCCACAAAACGCAGGTTCATGTAAACGGATAACCCACTCACAAATTTGTATTAATTTTGAAATCACAGACAGACAATTTACTGTCTTTTATATTACATTACGTTTATATTACACGGGTTCTATTATACTTTACTATATATTCATAGGATGTAAATATGTCTGACCTAACAAATTGTCCAAATTGGCTCCGAAACTGGATTTTTTAAAACATTCAGAAATCATAGTGAGTATTTAGACTTTGAAAATGCTTTTCGTTTCTTCTCGATATTTTAATATGTTCGGAACATTATGCCAGTATAAAAAAAATCACAGGCAAAGCTAGGGCGAAGAGGGTGTATTTGTACTAAATGCTACTATATAAGTTTCCTACTATATTCTGAGTAAACCACAACTAGTATGATAGTTAATTAATTTAGATACAAACTGTTACCGCAATATGTGAATGGGTTTGATGTTATTGGTTCATGAATTAAATTAATGAATATCAAATTGAAATTATACAAACACATATGTTACCTTGCGGTGTGGCCAGAGACACCAGCAGTAACAGTGTCCACTTTTTGCCAGATGTCCATATTAAACAAAATTCCAAGGGCGAAGCCGGGAACGTAAAGCTGTAGATATAAAAAAAACCAAATTTTTGGTAATTGATTTTTTAAATAATAAAATGTATTTGGTTGTTCTTTTTTAGAATGGACAACATTTCATTTTTCGTAAGGTACCAAAATTCGAAAACCGTTTGGAGATTACATGCTAGAAAGCTTATTTTTCATTTTTTTTATTTTTTATATCCTTTAATTTTCGAGTTATTTTAAAAATACTGAAATATTGAAAATTAAGGATTAATAGGTGCCCTAATCTGTGCTAACCCTCTAATTTAAAAATACTAATGTCTGTTGGCAGAGTTGTTAGTTATTGAACTCAGGTGTTGCCCTCTATTAATTTTACCCATTTTTATTCCATTTAAAGCTAAATTAATAATTATTCTTTAAATATAATTATAAAAATACTTCTTTTATATAATATTTTTTTTGAAGTTTTGCTAGTTTCGAATGGGCTATCACAGGAAATATATTTACGAGTGAAACCGCGGACAAAAGCTAGTATTATTATATACATTATGAATAATGTTGTAGGCGATTTGAGTTCCGGCTACGGCAACACCTATTTGGAACACGGTATATTATACTCTTTGCATTTCTATAACGTATACTCTGTGGCTTGACTGACACTATCTGTCACTTTCTTTGGGTGACAGTTTATATTTCTTAATTTTAGTCCTAGCTATGGTTTTTAGTTTATAAGTCCTCAGAATTTATAAAAATTCATAATTAAATTAAAAATATAAAAACTCAACCAAAAATAAAATAGAAAAATACGTGTAACTTATTTTTTATTATATTTTTAATTAAAGTAATAAAAATGGGTGATTAAAAAAATGAAATGTTGTCCATTCTGTGAAACAATATAAAACAAACATTACAAAAAAGTGTGCGTCGGTGGCCGAGTGGTTAAGACGTCTGGTATTAACTAGGCAGACCCCCGGGTTCGATCCCGAATACCGGCCATGTAGCAATGGGTTTTTTAATTCAAAACGTATCTACATAATCCGACAAACCACACTTAGAGGCTTTTCCATCTAAATATATCTCAACAGAACTAGCCACTCGTTAGGTATAGCCTCACAAAAGAGACTTGGTCTTCCGCTGGGTACCCTGGAACCGTAACACTGTTTCGGGAGCTGTAAGGCAACCTGTAAAGAAAGAAAAAAAAAGAAAAAGAAAACAAACATTACAACAAATATATATCTAACTACATATACAATTAAACCTATTATAAAAATTTCAATTACAAACTAAAAAAACATGCCGTCGTAGATACCCCCCTGTGGCATAGTGCCGAGTACCTACACTGGCAGCGTTTCCTCTTTGCTTTATTTGTTTGCCTTTCTTTAGCCCTAAAAAGAGCCAATAGTACGAAATTATTTTTTGCACAAGAATATTATAGTTCACAAAAATTCACAAGAGAAGTCGGAGCGGATAGCGTCTACACTAATATTATAAAAAAGTAAAGTTTGTATGTAGGAGGAGGTAATCTCAGAAAATATCCGATTTCAAAAATTCTGTTACCAATATATTGAATGGACCTTTAGGCTGTATCATCATCATCAACTTTTAAGATCCACTGCTGGATCATGGTCTCCCTCTAGCGCACCATTTTAGTGGTGCTCATTGAGAGGAATTGCCATAGTCACCACGCTTAGCAGGCGGGTTGGTGACTGGACGCTGGCTTTACGTGCCCTCCGATGCACGAGGAGTCGATTTAAGCACATATTCTTAAAGAAAATTGGTGGTTAGCATTAGGAATCTAACCCGGGAACTCCGGTTTCAAATCCACCGTCTTACCAATTAGGCTATCGACTACTATAAATATATACATGTAGAGTTAAATTAGTTTTTTTATATATTTAAGTTTAATAATAGGCTGTATGGTTAGTTCGCTTCGTATCAGGGGGGGGGGGGTACTATTACTAGCCCCTGTACCACTGTATTTTTCTGTCGTTTTATTGTCGCAACGGATTTTACGTTATATGATGATTATGTTAAAATACAAACATAATAATTATTATTAATGATTTGAAACACTAAGTTTGACGACGCCCTAGATCGCCTTTCCCGTTTAAAACATCACAATGGACAACATTTCATTTTTTTAATCACCCATTTTTATTACTTTAATTAAAAATATATTAAAAAATAAGTTACACGTATTTTTTTATTTTATTTTTGGTTGAATTTTTATATTTTTAATTTAATTATGATTTTTTATAAATTCTGAGGACTTATAAACTAAAAACCTTAGCTAGGACTAAAATTAAGAAATATTAACTGTCACCCAAAGAAAGTGACTGATAGAGTCAGTCAAGCCACAGAGTATACGTTATAGAAATGCAAAGAGTATAATATACCGTGTTCCAAATAGGTGTTGCCGTAGCCGGAATTCAAATCGCCTACAACATTATTCATAATGTATATAATAATAATAGCTTTTGTCCGCGGTTTCACTCGTAAATATATTTCCTGTGATAGCCCATTCGAAACTAGCAAAACTTCCAAAGAATATTATATAAAAGAAGTATTTTTATAATTATATTTAAAGAATAATTATTAATTTAGCTTCAAATGGAATAAAAATGGGTAAAATTAATAGAAGGCAACACCTGAGGTCAATAACTTTGTATTAATTGATCTGAGTCAATAACTAACAACTCTGCCAACAGACATTAGTATTTTTAAATTAGAGGGTTAGCACAGATTGGGGCACCTATTAATCCTCATTTTTCAATATTTCAGTATTTTTAAAATAACTCGAAAATTAAAGGATATAAAAAATAAAAAAATGAAAAATAAGCTTTCTAGCATGTAATCTCCAAACGGTTTTCGAATTTTGGTACCTTACGAAAAATGAAATGTTGTCCATTAACTATTTTCCTAGAGCTCTGTCTCGCGACACAAAACGATACCAACGGAAATCTAAGGTAACTGGTCAGTTTAACTGGTCAAAGAGGAACAAATTGGCGAAAGGGGAAGCCCGTCTATGGACCCTCCATAGGCTTAGTACTCTATGTATAAATTGGAATTAATAAAAAAAAAATGGTAGAGAAAGATGTCAAAAAGACTGAGAATTAATGTTTTATTTTAATGGTATATAATTATATCAAATATGTATTAAAATGTGAAACTAAAGTGTTATTATTATTGCTCCGTAATCCCACATATATATCAGGTTGTATATTATCCCCTAATACAGGGGATAAACATTGGTATGGGCCCCATGGTCCAACAGCTAGTCTATACTAATATTACGAAGAGATAAAGTTTGTAAGTATGCAAATTTGGATGTAGGGGGTAATCTCTGAAACTACTGAAAATTATTTCATTGAAATTACGTTATCCCTGAATGTAATATTATATTTTGTTCTAAAAAATCCACGGGCGAAGTGGAGGGCGGAAAGCTAGTAATTATATAAAAAGCAATTATCACAGCTAGATATTTATTTGGGAAAAATATTAGGGCCTCCTAAGAGATTACAATCATTGAAAAAGAGGTTCAATAGGACCAACCAACGGCTTAACAGCGAAGTGTAATAGGATTAAAAGTCTTACTACGCGCTCTGAATATCTGAGATTTCTTTTTAAACATAATTTAAGGAAGTATTTTATAAAATGAAAAAGCCTCCAAGGATTCCTGTCCTCTTTTTCAAAATCTATGCATCACTACATATTATAAAATAAAGACCTCCGCTGCGTCTGTCTGTCTGTGACCTTATCAAATAATAACTACTGAACCGATTTTAAGAGGATGTATAGAGCTAAATGCGAGTTTTAGTATTCGTAAAAGTACCTACATGATCTACTGCAATGACCATAATCAAAAAAATATATGATATTCTTGAGGTTATGCGTTATTAAGATACTGTGTTCAAAACATAATACAACTATATTGATTCGATACAAAAAAATCACGAATGTACCTCTAAAAAAATATTTTACTGTCTAGAAACAATACTAAAATGCATGCAATGATTCTGATTTTTTGACAGATTTTTTATCTAGCAATATACTATCGTAATACTGTTCTATTTTTAAATAAAATTTTCAGCAAGTTCCTTTATTCTCATTTTCGAGATTTTATGTACGCACTGCACGCGTGTGTGCGTAAGCGCTCGTGTACCGACAATACCGGCTGCAGCCTGATGCTATATTATTAGTGGCAGCCACGTCGTTTGGTGTGTATGTGTACCCGAGTGGGGGCGGTGCCATCTCTCAAGGTCTTTGGCTCTATACAGCGTCTTAATGCGGTTTTTACGAGTATATAGTTTAATTCGCGAGGAAGATTTACGGGTAGGTATTAAACATGGACCGGACCTATCATGTTTAGGATCTGACAGTCTAACTAGTATAAGTGAATGAAGTTGGCGAAAAAGTTAGCCCTAGCGAGTTTTCATGGCGTGTGCTAACAAAATGATGTACGAAATAATTTTGTAGTATAAAATGATCTACAAAAAAGACATATAGCTATCTCTAATAGACAAGTAGTTATAAGCGTATTTATGTACTGGACCGATTTTGATACGGTTTTCACAAATATAGGCGGAATCATAAGGAAGGTTTGTGTGTATAAAAATACACGGGCGAAGCAGGGGCGGCTTTTTATAGTTTTGCTCTCTCAAAAATAGGTATTTGTTACCGGTTAGAGAATAGAATAGCTCAAGACCATCGCAATGGATCTTTTTGTTCAATTCTCGAGCACGCGGTCGATTGTGTAGCCTCTGTCGGTGTACTTGCTTGAGGCTTCATTCTTTTATTCTGCTAAAATAAATATACCTACTATTTTAGTTTTGTTGTCTGCTCCCCTAATTTACTGCCGTAGTTCAGCTAATTAAGGATCGTATAAGGTCCATAAGAACTGGAAACTCCAATGAAATTCTAGCTAGTCTAAAGGTGGCCACACATTCGTTTCGTCCAATCTCCGGCCGGTCGCCGTACGGTCCACCGAAACCGACCACAGACTCGTCCAATTCTTATCGCGCGGCCCACCATCCGTTTTCAAATCGTTGTATTTGTGGTTGATTTCGATGACCGGAACGATCTGTCACACACACACACATCCACACGCCTTAGTTTAATCGAATCTTGTGTGTCTGTGTGGGTGAATGAATTGCATGGTGACTAATGTGTGGCTTGTGTTCAATTTCGATCATACGACGGACGAACCGAAAATTTTCGGTGAGATACCGAGATTCAATCTTACTCCGAATCAAATTTCGTCAAAATTGGTTCAGTGGTTTAGCGTAACAGACAGGTATTCACAACATTAGTTTGGATAGTATGAATAAAATCTTTACCACATTTACATGATTATAAAAAGGGACCACGTCTGTCTGTGCCTGCCTCACTCCGAAACTGCTGAACGGATTTCACTATTAGATAGATTGATTCGCCTATCACGTTTAGGAGCTGAGCATTAACATTATTAATGAATCAAGTCGTTAGAGCCAGCGCGCTTTCTTGGCGTAAGGTGTCAGAGATATAAAAAAATAGTTTCGATACTTTGGCGGCTTCTCACGTCTAAGCTACATCTAATAAAGCTGGTACAGCGTAAGTACGCATCCCTTGCACAAGTTTACTTATTTGCGCCGTTTGGGGTTGAAAGCAAAGACAATATAGAAAGATTATCATATCATTTCAGGGGGCTAGAGCATACCCAGGGCAACGTATTAGCATAGATTTCGAGAAGGTTTTCTAAGGCAGGCGAATCGACTGTAATTTGCTAAGATTTTACATTATGCTTCTTTTTGTTTCTTTTGCTCTAAATCTTCCTCTTTTAGCCGATGGTATTTGTGAGGCTATCGACGAGGGGCCACAGTTCTGTTGAAGTTATATTTAGATGGAAAAGTCTCTAAGTGTGGTTTGTCGGATTTATGATGAATACTAATCCGGAAATCCGTTTATCTGCCACAGAACAAACCCTGTAGATAAATAAAAACTGAATGCTACAATGTAACTGAATAAAGCATAGTTTTACTCCTTTTTTAATAGATAATAAAATTTTATGCAGCGCCCTATTAAAGACTGTAGAAGTGTCAATAGATAACCAACTGAATAGTTAAGGCATTAAGGTTCATAATCGTTATAATGAAAGTGAGATCTTCAGTGCAATGTACTTTAAAATATTTTCAGTTTTATATTGTGTTCAACTGTTCACTGCTTTGAGGCGAGTTTCATTCATTCATTCATTCAAGTCACATGTCCGTCCATGGCGTAGATTTTGTTTCCGTGTATTAATGATTCAAGTCGTGGGGAAAGTTAGCGCCAGCGCGCTTTTTGGCGTAAGCTGTCTGGATCCGTATGAGATATAAGAAAATCATATCTTTAATTGACAAGTAGTATAAGGTAAACCGATAAGAGGAAAAGTTTGTTTGTATGTCCATGAAACCATGTGACCTTTGAAACTATTAAACCGATTCTAAAAAATATTTCACTAATAGGAAGCTATAATACTTTCCCAGAGTAATATAACTAAGGTTATATTTTATTTTGGTAAAAATAAGTTTTTAATTCGAAATTTTATATAATTTTTTTTATAATTTTATATGTCACTTTTGAAAAAATTACACTAGCGAAGCCATACCAAACCTTGAGAGTTAGCATATTATATTTTTACGCGGGTGAAACCGGGGACAAGAGCCAGTGTTTTATAAAAGTAGTTCGAGTAAAAGCTGCTGCATATTTTCATCTCTTAAATTGCTCTTTGTAAATATCTTAGCAGAAAGCTTTCTTTAAAATTATATTAGCATTATTTTAGCGACTATACATACAACCACTATAGAGCTTAACTCATTTCTTTTTTAGACATTTGATTTGTTACTCTTTTTATGCCAAAAGGGGTAGGCCAGAGACAATCGAGTGGCATTTCTTATGATCCTGACATACTTCCTTTGCTTCTTTTATATTTATCATACCTTTCATCGATTGTGTGTATCATTGCCTTCAATCAATATTTTTCTTATATTTTCAATAAAAGTACACCTAGGTCGTCCTCTGCCAGCATTCCATTTCACTTCTGCCATATAAACCTCACCCTTCATTGATTCAACGTGATGATGTTATGTGTTGAAATATTTTGAGATTTAAGACCTCTTACCTAATCTATAATTAAATGGTCTACAAAAAAATGCTATGTTACGAGTATAACTCCCGCGCAAATTGTTTCGTTCCATTGAATCTGGACCTCTGAAACCTACTGGCCAAGGGCTGAAAGTGGCCGATTCCCAACAAGTGTGAATTCGCACTTTCTCACGAGCGACACATACAATTTTGTACTACACCTCGGCATAGACTAAATAATAATTACTACGTAAACATCGGGAAAAATATATGAAATTAACCGTTTCGACAAAGCAACACAGGCGCTATTTTCTCTTCTCCTTTGCATTTTTCGAATCCAACATCCTTTCTTAGTACATCTCTACTCTCCATAGTAGCCCAGCGCACTGGTCCGGTATCTCACAGAAAACTTTCGGTCCGACCACCGTATGATCGAGATTGAACACAGGCCACACATTAGCAATATAAATCATACGATCTAGATCACATGCAATTCACTCACTCACACAGACACACAAGATTCTATTAAACAAAGGCGTTTGGATGTCTGTGTGACGATCGATCCGAACGATTTTAAACGAAAAAAAAGAACGATTTGGTCCGCGCGTACAATAATTGGTCGAGTCTGTGGTCGATTTTGGTGGACCGTATGGCGGAGCGCCGACGATTGGACGAATGAGTGGGCATCCAATTTTCATATTTATATCTTCAGTGGTTTAGGTTGTGCGTTGATTGTCAGTCAGTCAGCGACACGACGGTTTCATATTGTTAGATGAATGTTTGTTTGTTTGGTCCATATAGACTCAAAACTAGTGGACCGATTTTGATACTGTTTTTATAGATAGATTCACTGGGAAGGTTTGGAAGTATAAAACATTACGCTACGTTTTTTTAGAGCCGAGCAGTAACCCATAACTTGTCAATGTTCCTTATGGAATCTGATGAACTAAAGAATTTAAAATAACATATTGTTAAATATTTTTTCTTACCTATAACCTCTGGTACTCTATGTTGGAATAACTCGCTATACGCTCGTGATTTAATACTTCGCTAGTTAGTGATTTAAAGTCACCACTCGCAGCAAAAAATAACTTTGCTCACTTGTTGAACAAATAACTATTGATGACATTGATTCATACCAGCAATAACATTTGTTTGCGAGCGGATAAAATATAAACGAAATGCCGTCAAACTACTGGTTGTTAGTTTTTAGTTAATAAGCAATTCAGTGATACTAAGCTTACACGGGCGAGGCGGGGTCGACTCACTTGTATGATATAACGGAAATAGAGAGTCCATAAACGGGGTCGACGTGCGCTGCATAATGTAAACTGAAAATTGCATTCAAAACGTCGACTAGATAGACGCGATCTCACGTTTTACAACATTTTATTCAAATCTCTTTGATTTTATTACACACTTTCTGCGCCCGGATTCACCCAATAACAAATCGTTTGGAACCCTTATGCAACAAAAAGCAGATTATAATTCTAAATATTCCCTATTAAAACCTATTCATGTCAAACATTGGGGCAGACAGATAGACAGGCTGACAGACAGACATTTTTAATATTGGAGTTTTTCTTCTACACGGGTTGCATTACAGTTCCCGAAACCATGTTACGGTCCCAGGGTACCCAGTGGAAGACCAACTCTCCCTTTTTTAGCCGATGTTATTTGTGAGGTGTACCTAACGAGTGAGATGTAACAAAAAGCAGATTCTAAATCTAATTATCAAATAAAGTTTCATTAAAATTCATTCACTCATTTCGAAGCTTATTCTGAGGAAACAATCAAATTGATTAGGCAGCTTATTCCGTGATAGTATGCTGGTGACAAACGTTTTTTCTCGATTTGACACGTGGTGATTTCACATGTACCTACAAAGAGAGCAGCTGTTAGTAACGACCGAGACTTTTATCCAATATGGGCAAATGTAAACAGGGGTAAATGGAAACACTGGCTTGACGAAATATTATCGTCTATACTAATATTATAAAGAGGAAAGATTTGTATTTTTGTATTTTTGTATTTTTGTATATATATTTGTATGAATAAACAAAAAAACTACTGTGCCGATTTAAAAAATTCTTTCACCATTGGAAAGCTACATTCACCCTGAGTGACATACGCTATATTCTATTTTCAAAAAAATTAGGGATCCTTACTAAAACTCCAATAATGTAACCCAAGGTGTAAAAAAATGACCTAAGAAATTCCTTACATAATACATGGGATATGTAGTTACATGAAACTTATTCTATGGTGGTTCATATAAGACACCTGTCTGCAAGTTTTCATCACAATCGATAGAAAAATGGCCGAGTTATAAGTTTGTGACATACGGACGGACAGAAAAACAAGGGCTTGACCCTAAAACTTACAATGATAGATACCTTAGCTGCTATATTATATTTTAACAAAACACAAGGCCGTGTAGTCCTTTATACCTTGCGGTGCGACCTTAATGGAATTATATCTGTTTTAACACCCGTAAGTATCTGTTATTTTTTTGAAAAAGTACCCTCCGAAGCATTTGAAGTCAATTGCTCATTAGCAACTTTGGTACGAATGAAATTTGAACTTTGGTCCCCCGGTTTCAAGTCCAGATCAACTGACAAAATATTTTAAAATGTCTCAATTTACCCCTGTTTTCAATTTGCCTACATTTACCCTATACTCAAGACAACAAGTGACCAAGGCGCGACCTCAGCTTATTAGTTCGTTACACAAACTTTTTGTCATATGTACGAAATTACTAAGTAAAAGTTTTCCTTTTTCTTACTTCCTTCGTGACACTAGCAGAAAGCTACTCGCTGTAATATTCTACTTCAAAGGATAAAATCACAACGTAATGATATTGCGAATAGCAATTTATCCTTGCATAAACAAATTGTTGTCGAAAACGATTTGAAACAGAGTAGAATCTCTTGTAAATGCTAGTTGCAGTCTTATCACTGAATGAACAACTGCGACTAATTGCATAATTCTGTCTTCTCAGTCGTAGTGCTCTTGACAATCGTGGTCAATCATGACGGTCCACAGCGCGACGCATTTTGAACCCATTGCATAATATTGCATAATAGTTTCAAAAAGTAACTAAACCAACAACTAAGGAATAAAATTTATGACATTGTTTTATTCATACTAAAAATTACAATTATTTGCGAGCAACTTTAATACAACTGGGTTTTAGAGTTTGCAAATTGCGATCAGTTGTTATAGCGACCGAATTGCCGAATAGTAGTTCGTTTTCAATTTTTAGCTGATAAGCTTGCCAGAATGAAATTCAACGGTTGACATTTTTGTATGTAATATACCAAATATTTTGTCGTCTCTTAAAGCAATCTGAAATGTTATTTCGTGCCACCAAATGACGTTTTAGTGAATGCCAAAACAAGCAATTGTCGACTCGATAACCACAATAAAATCATAGACAGAGAATAGGACCGCTGGAATGACAATGTTGTAAAAAATAAGTCGAATTATTATTTCTGCGGTTATCCTTTTTGTACTGAAATTTAGCACAAAATGCATTTCTTCTATATTTTTAGGGTTCCGTCCCCAAAGGGTGCAAACGGAAACCGATTACTAAAGCTCCGATGTCCGCCTGTACGTCTGTCACAGGGCTGTATCCTTTGAACCGTAATAGGTAGACACTTGAAATTTTCACAGCGTGTGTTTACTATGGCCGCTATAACAACAAATAATAAAAATTAAATTAAACTAAAAGGGGTCCCCATACGTGTTTTATTCGTATAACTATAATGCAAACTCTTAAGTAAAACGATAAATTATAAAAACCGGTTAAGTGTGAGTCGGAGTCGCGCTAATTTTTTTCTAACTTGCTACTTCTATTGTTCGTTATAATGTTCTGTGCATACCTTTTAGTGTTGATATAGAAATGAATTTTTGTGAGGCACTATTTACTTACTCTTCCCTAACCCAACCGTAGAAAATATCTACTTTATAGAATTTTCCAACGCTCGTGCTCACTCGAACACTTTCCAACTGAATGCCTTTGAATTATTCGAAAAATTTTCAACCACAATTCTCTCGTACGAAAAGCTAAGCCTTGAATATCTTTGTATTGTACTCCAAGATCTAAGCTAAGTCGCTGGTACTATTTCTAAGTCTAAACTAGATTTTTGTTCGACTTAGGACGTGGAATTTCAATATCATTGTGTTTCCCGATATGTGTTTTATATAATACTAGAGACACGTTACCGCCCTGGTACAATATGGCTTTACAATAACTTGAATGGAGGAACTTTATTTTTAACCGACTTCAAAAAAAGGAGGAGGAGGTTCTCAATTCGTCGGAATCTTTTATGATTTAAAATTGTTTTTTGTTTGAAAGGGTATACTTCCCAGGTGGTCCCATGGTCATCAGGTCAGGATCTGATGATGGGATCCTAGAGAAATCGGGAACTCTTCAAATTTTATGGGCACACTTGAAGCGATTTGGGTATTTTTTTATAGTGACTTGTGCACTAAAATTAATTTTCATTAAATTTAATTTAAATTTGAATTAAATTTCATTGCGATGACGGCAACAGTGACAATTTTATTCAAATCGAGTACCATATGAGACAACCTAAATTTAAATAAAATTGTCGCTATGTATATTGACTGTTTGCATGTCGTAATGAGAATCTTCTCTATCCATTGAGCCATTTCGGAGTCTATTCTGGACAAACAGACAGACGGACAAATATCTAATTTATATAAAAGTTTTAATTTTGAAATCACAGACAGAAACTTTAATTTTATATACATACTAGCTTTCCGTCCCCGGCTTCGCTCGTGGATATTTTGGACCAGAATAATCATCAGGTTCGTCGGTGGCCGAGTGGTTAAGACGTCTGGTATTAACTAGGCAGACCACGGGTTCGATCCCGGATCCCAGCCACGTACCAATGGGGTTTTTTAATTTAAAACTTATGTACATAATCCGACAAACCACACTTAGAGGCTTTTCCATCTAAATATACCTCAACAGATCTGGCCACTCGTTAGGTATAGCCTCACAAATACCATCGGCTAAACGAGGGAGACTTGGTCTTCCGCTGGGTACCCTGGAACCGTAACACGGTTTCGGGAGCTGTAAGGTAACCCGTGAAGAAAGAAAAAAATGTATATAGCCTATGTTACTTTTGTAGTAGGTTTCTATTAGTGAAGTAATTTTTGGAATCGGTTCAGTAGTTTCAGAGATAACCTCCTACAACACTTACAAACTATACCTCTTTATAATATTTGTATAGATAGCACCCATTAATAATTTGTAGACTTGTAGGTATTTGATTGACGAGCAGGGGGCCGATTCTCGCTTTTTCGATATTTAGTCGAATTAGAGAAATTTCTACGGCAAAATATTACAAAAATATCTTCTTTTTAAATATGTTAATTCTTGGTAACGATAGAGATGGATGTCGTATGTCTCACGTTAGATATTATAACTACTGCAAGATGTTGACAGTAGCGTCATTCGAAATCCGCCATGTTTTTTCGACATATCTCTATTCCTAGCGTACGACATGTGTCGAGTGGTACTTTGTAGTGGACATTGATGTCGCATTGAATTGTTTTAACTTGTTTATAATATATTTTATTTGGTAAATATTTCGCAAGATATAAGCTTCCAAATTCCTGTAACAGAAGGTTTTTAGGCCTTTCCTCAAGTTAGAGAAAGTAGAAGAAGAAACAGGAGGAGACAGATGTTTCCCAGCTAGCTCATGTACCTACATTACTTCAGGGGTGGTTCGGCGGTCTACACTACAAGGTCTCACGGGTCCTGACTGGAGTAAACAGTTAAAAGACACTTACGGTTTATACACTATATTCACATTCAACAATCAATCAATAACTAAATCACTCGAGGTGTTTATACTATTATCCTGGGTCTTCTTTCTTGAGCCTTCTTATTTGGCTGTAGAGGGCGGGCTACACTGAGGTTTGGTGCTGGACGCTCTAGTCCAGCGTCGTGGCACACCGTAGACGGCCATTCTGCTGCACGCTACCAAGTGCGCGCTCCAGGCCTCGCCTGGAAACTCGATCTCTAGCGGAGGAGATCGTCCTCTTCCCCGTCATCAGGGATGTCGGTGGGAGCTGCCCTCGGCTCCCATGGTATAGCTGAGCTGGCCACCCTCGCCGTTGCGCTCGTTCTCGGCTCCGAGCCGGCCATCAGCGGCCTCGCCCGGACCCTGGCGTGTCGATGTCACTCGTGCCTTACTTATTTGGTACTTGGTACTTGGTGATCGGCTCGTTTTCCGCAACTCGACGTCTAAAGGCGCCTATTTTGCGTGTGGTGGGAACTACATCACTCTTCCCATCCCAGCTCCTCCAAAAAGCCCAGCAGACCTCCGATGTTGTTGCAGGCCTCCAGTAGCGTTCCAAAGGACCCGAGGTGTTTCATTCTATATACGGCCACTCCCTCACACTCTAGGAGTATGTGAGCAGCCGTTTCTTAAGTCAACATGCAAGCCCTGCATAGCGGACTATCTGTAATGCCAATGTTATATAAGTGTTTGTTAAAAGGACCATGACTAGTGATGGCTTGAGTCACCGATCTTAGTTGGGTTCTTTTTAGTTTCAAGATCTTTTTTGAGAGTCTTGTGTTTATGGTTGGTAGAGCTGCCCTGGTTTGTCTACATTCCATAAGATTATGCCATTCGAGATTGTGCATGCATTTTGTCCTCTGTTTGAGTTGTGATGTAAACCAGCCGCTAGGCAGGGGCACTAGGGGCTCGGGGCCAATTACAGTCATGCTTGCACCAGCTCTCGCTAGCTCATCCGCCGCGTCATTTCCGCGGGAGTTGCTGTGTCCTTTGATCCATTGTATGGTTAAGGTGTTATTATGGTTACATACCTTGTTTAGTGCTGTATGACACTCAAGTATGAGACCTGATTTAAACTTATTACTTACCAGGACCTGTAGAACAGATTTACTGTCCGACAGTATGCGAATAGACTGGTTGATTACTTTCCTTTTGGTTATCGCTAGGGCCGCTAGGCAGATTGCCATACATTCTGCTTGGAAGACTGTATCGTTCATGCCTAGCGGTGTGGAAGTGCGCATATGTAGGTCATCTGAGAAAACCCCAGATCCAGTGCCAGACCTTGTCTTTGAGCCGTCCGTGAATATTCTTAAGTCGGACATATATAGTTTTTGTCAACAGGTTTACCTGTTTTTCAATTAGTTCAGTGTTTACCTCCTCGTCAGACAGATTAATTTTGAGGAGCGTACGTTCTAGTAGTTCAGCATACCTATTCCTGTCTGTTTTGCGTGGGTTTCTGTGTGGTGCTGTAGTTTTATTTTGTACCTGTATATTATATTGGATCCATCTATGGTCAGAGCAGGATGCCTCGCTTGAGACATGGTTTTACTACGTCTGGTAACAAATGTAGGTTCCGAGCCCGTATTGATTACATCCAAAGCTGTGGTAGGAAGGTATTCTAGAAGTGACTTACCTCTACAGTTTGTGTTTGTACTACCCCATAGAGTATGGTGTGCATTTGCGTCTGTAGAAATTATAAGATCATACTTACTAATCTCACAGTGATTGATAAGCCGCACCATTTCCGGTGGTGGTGGGTTTTCATTTTCTGGCATGTAAACCGTTGCTACAATTAGGTCCTGCAGGCACGTCCCACGTATAGACGGGAGTTTCACTGCACACAGGTCCCTAGTGCAAAAATCGTTCAACGGTTGCATATTTATGTTTTTAGATACATAGATACAAGTTCTGGGTAGGGATTGCATATCAGCTATTATCTTACCTTTCATATTGCCAAGTCTCTGGATTCTTCCTGTTTTGCTAATCCACGGCTCCTGGATTAACGCAAACGTAAAATATTGAATGCGCCACAACAAGATTGGATCAACAAAGATATTATAAAAGAAATAGGAAGGAGAAATGCGTTATGGAACAAGTTAAAAGTAAATAGCACAGACATGGTTATTAAGAACCAATTTATTGCACAAAGGAACAGAGTGACTGCTATCATAAAATCTGCAAAAAGAAAATATTACTACACGGAGTTCAACAAAACCTCAAGGGACCCAAAGAGAATGTGGAGACTTATAAATAACCTAGCTTCCAATAAATGGAAATCTAACAATTCTCCTTCAAAGTTGGTTATTGACGATAATATTATTACAGACGTGCAGGTTATATGTGATTCCTTTAATAGTTTCTTCTCCACAATAGGCACTCAGCTGGCTAACAAGATACCATATCAACATTCTACAGATAGGTCTAATAAACAACAACAAAGTAATTATTCACATATTACACACAATCAATTGTTGGTCTTAGAAGCATGCACACAATCAGAGGTTAGTAAAATAATAGACGATTTAGATTCCAACACTAGTACAGGTATTGATAAAATTAACACTAAAGGCATTAAATGTATTAAAAACCTAATTTTAGAAAGTCTAACTAATTGTATTAACAAATGCTTGCAGGAAGGCACGTTTCCTGATAACCTAAAAATTGCAAAAGTCATTCCTATATATAAATCGGGAACAAAGTCAGATCCTAGTAACTACAGACCGATTTCTGTGTTGCCAGTTTTATCTAAAATATTCGAAAAGATATTGCGTAAACGTCTCAATAACTACCTAAAATCAATAAATTACTTTTCTCAGAGACAGTATGGATTTCGACCAAAGTCGAGCACACTATGTGCAACAATAGATTTGATCAGTGAAATTAAAGATAACATTGATAAAAGAAAAATAGCGTTGGGAGTCTTCATAGATCTTAAAAAGGCCTTTGATACCGTTAGTCATGAGATTTTGTTAGACAAACTCAAACACTTGGGCATTCGAAGTGTGGCATATGCAATGTTTCAATCATATTTAGCCAATAGGTTTCAGGTGACACACATGTCACAAACTGTGAGTGACCCTAATCATATAACTTGTGGTGTACCGCAGGGTTCCATTCTGGGCCCCTTGTTGTTTTTGGTATATATAAATGACATTGTGGAGGAACGTTTGAAGGGACAGATAACTTTATATGCTGATGATACTTGTCTGTTTTATTTTGGTAATACCGCTAGTGAAATAGTAGATGAAGCTCAAATTGATCTCAATAATTTGAGTGATTGGTTTCGGAGAAATCTGTTAACCATCAATGCAGCCAAAACAAACTACATGTTTTTTTATGCCAAAAATAAACCGATAAGTGATAGCACTGTTCTGACTATTAATGGTGAAAAAATAAATATGTCCACAAAAGAAAAGTATCTTGGTTTGATTCTTGACAGGCATTTGACTTGGCAATCACATATCGATCAAATCAAATCTAAAATAACACCATTAATTGGATGTCTCCCACATCAGATTAGACTTACCATATATAATTCACTGATTAAACCTCATCTGGAATATCTGATAACTGTGTGGGGCAGTGCCGCTAATCAACATATAAAAAACATACAAATTACCCAAAATAAAATAATTAAAGTTTTGTTTCATTTTAGTTTTTGGACGCCATCTCCTAGATTATATGAAGAAACCAAACTAATGAATATTAAACAAATGTATGTATATAATACGTGTCTCCTTGTAAAAAAAATTCTAAAAGGCGATATTCATACTAAAATGTCATTTTCATTAAATAGTGAATTCCATAATCGTAACACTAGGAGTTCATCCCATATCCGAACAACATTTCCTAGAACAGAGTTAGGGAAAAAATCCCTACAATATGATGGAGTGCGGCACTATAACAATCTTCCCAAACATATTAAGGATACAGATTCATTTAATGTTTTCAAGAGACTGCTAAGGGATCATGTTGTTGTCAATAGGTAATTTTGGTAAGGAGTGTTTTGTTTTGTATTGTTCTGTTTTATATACTACCTACTTAGTTATTTGGGTCACTGACCTACAATTTGTGTAAAATCACTAGATTTTTTTTTGTTTTCTCATGTAAGTGAATGTTTTAATGTTCTTATGAGAATAAAATTCTTCCCAAACATATTAAGGATACAGATTCATTTAATGTTTTCAAGAGACTGCTAAGGGATCTTGTTGTTGTCAATAGGTAATTTTGGTAAGGAGTGTTTTGTTTTGTATTGTTCTGTTTTATATACTACCTACTTAGTTATTTGGGTCACTGACCTACAATTTGTGTAAAATCACTAGATTTTTTTTTGTTTTCTCATGTAAGTGAATGTTTTAATGTTCTTATGAGAATAAAATTCTTTAAACCTAAACCTAAGTGTCTGTTACCTCAAGCCATTTCCGCAGTTGAGCCGTGGCGGTCATGCTGTGGTTGAGGTTTATTTGTGTAATGGTACATTTGTTTGGGAGGGTCTCTTTTAAACGTCCGAGCCCTCCTCCTCCACAATACGTATGTTGTCCATCCATCACTCCCATCCATTCATCGCCGTTGTCTGGGTTACCGGTAGATGTTATGTCCATACCCTCGATCGGCAATGGGGATGTCGCTGGTCCTGCCGGGTTAGCAACAGGTACCTCGCTCTGTGATGTTGTTTCCTCGTCTACTTTAGCGGGTTCTAGGTCTTGTCCGGGCAAAGGGGGAGTGGCCACTCGTGCCTTGTCTGTCTTTTCTTTTCTATAACAATCTCCGCTCAACGATTAATTTCCAACCTCCTTTGTCCATCGCTCGAGGTTAACTCCCTGTCATCTGACGTTTCACCTCGAGTGATAGCAAAGGGACAATACAATCATATAGCCTACAATATTATAATACAAACACTAACGAATTTATTACTTCGTGTGGTCGCTCCCAGCTCATGACACCGATCCCTATTCGATTGCGTGGCCACACCAGAGATACATTCCCCCGAGCTACAAATTTCTTACTGAAACTGTTTTTCACATTTTTAAAACCGTTTTTTTTTGTTTTCAGGTAGAATGACAAAAGTACAACTAATTGGCTTGGTATGATAAATCACGATAAAAGTATAAAAAATGTTTTTCAGCAATTATAAAAAAAAATGTTTTATATGCAAAAGGTGCGTCGCCGTCGTGGCCGAGTGGTTAAGACGTCTGGCCATGTACCAATGAGTTTTTTAATCGAATACTTATTACATAATCTGACAAACCACACTTAGGAGCTTTTCCATTTAAAAATATGTACCTCAACAAAAATGTCCACTCTTTTAGGTATATAGGCCTCACAAATTCATAAATACCATCGGCTAAACGGTTTCGGGAGCTGTAAGGCAACCCGTGAAGAAAGAAGAAAAAGACAATAAAATGTAAAAAGAAAAAAAAAAAGAAAAGTTTTTCAAAGTTTTAAGTAATTATGAAAAATGTACAACAAATTGTTAACAAAATTATTTAAATGATATACCAATTAACTACATTTTAAAATCCGTGATTCTAGAGTTCCTGCCGACAGTAATTGCTGGTACGGAAAGAGTCGTACTCGCATTCCATCTCAATCGTTCGACAAAATTACTAAAGCGCGAGAATTGCCCCCCAGATCGTTTGTGCATTTTGTGACATATGTGCACAGAATAGTTTTTACATTTTTGTTAAAACGATAAATAATGACTTTTTAAAGACTTCATACACATTAAAGGCATGCACATGACTGAATCTTTTAGATTTGGCCCAAAAATGCAACATTGCCTGCGGCCACAACACATCTTCACGACCTCTACCTTGCAGTATCGGCAGATACACCAGTGACCTAGTGTCCACTTTTTACCAGTTGCCCATATTAAACATAACAGCTGGCAAGTATGTTGCTGGACTTAATGGACCTAGATGTCTAATTTCTTTAAAGAACGTAAGAACTGTTTTTTGTGACATAGGTGGATTATTTACAGAGAAATTGGGAATAGTAATATCCCCATACAAATTATAGATATCAGGAAAATCGTGGCATTATAATGCTTTTAATAAAGTGCTTTTTACAAACAATGATATTTTTAACATATGTTATACTTGATCCCGTAATTAAATTCTCATTCTGACGACATATCAAAGTTAAAATAACTAAATTATTATTCCAATCCATTATAATTTGTTCTAAGAAATAATCGATTATTAAATAAAGCACTTTTAATTAATATATAAAAAATAAATATTTAATAATGAAATAAAAAAATAAAGGTAATGTCATTAAAGAAGAATGCGGAGTAAAAGATGTGAATAAAATGAAGAAATGAATGATGAAAAATTGACTAAAAAGGTTTATATGGCTGAAGTGAGAGGTAAATGCTGGCAGAGGTGTAGTTTTATTGAACATATAAAAAATGTATTGATTGATCGTAACAAATGCCATTCGATTGTCTCTGCCTACCCCTCTTGGGATAAAAGGCGTGATTATAGATAGATATATATCTAAATATTTAGTGTCACTTACCCATTGATATAAAATTAATAAAGTAGGTATAATTTAGTAATAATTTTAGGTATTTTTTCTGTCTGTATTTTTTTGTTCACTTTCAGCGAGCAAAGTTACCCTAGATTTAAACCTAGTACTCATGAAAATCCGTAAATCCGCCAGTATAAAACGAATATTAAAACAGCTAAACCACAAATTAGCATTTTTATCAGTGAATTTTGGTTTAAAAACGTCGACAGGTTTGCCATAACTCATTCCGTTCCAACGTTTTTAAGGTAATTAAGACTTTAGAATCCCGGACAATCACATATAAAACCGTTATTTGGTATTCATGCAGCACGTACGTATATTCCTTCCTTTCATCGTATTCCACTTTTCTAATTCTCAAGAGAAATTTCATACCTTTCTCTGCAAAAAGCGCGTGACTTTTATATATAAAGGGATGTATGAAAATATGTAGTTATTATCGACTTCTCGTGCTTCGGAGGAGATGTGAAACCGGCGTCCGTGCTTCTCATAAAAATAACAGATACGTGTGATACAATCAAGGTTCATAAATTCAAAAAGAGCTTCATGCCTGTTTACTATATGGGTAGGCAGAGGCGATTGTGGGAATATATCGAGGTATCATCAAAAACATAAGTGTAAAAATTCGTTTTATATTAAATGTATACAGCACCAGCCGACTACAAATTCAACGACGAAATATTTAATTATTTCTTGCTTTTCAGTGAAAAATTTTTGGAGTCGGTTTATTTATACATTTTACTTGTTTTTTTTTTTCACGGATTGGCTTAATAACATCAAACACAAATAAACACTTTCACGGCCTTTATACTTTGCGGTTTGGCCAGAGACACCAGTAACAGTGTCCACATTTTGTCAGTTGATCATATTGAACAGAACAGGTGGCGATCCCTTTGCTGGACTTAATGGACTTAGGTGTTTTAACAGACATGATAACCAGTTATTCTTAGAAGAAGTGCGTAAAGCCGACTTTACGTGCTCTACGAAGCACGAGAAGTCGATTAATGCACATATTCTTAAAGAAAATTGGTTACAATGTTAATATAGGTCCATTAAGTGTAACAACAGGCTTGCCACCTGTTCTGTTCAATATGGACAACTGGCAAAATGTGGACACTGTTACTATTGCCTCTTGCCACACCAAACAAGATGTGTGTGTGTATGTATATCATTACAAAAATAAATAATGGAAATCGGCATACCTACATTTCATCGAATTATGCTTAAATGATGATGATGATTAAAAATCAGTTTTTCCAAAATGCCTTCATCATAACAACAATGGGACCAATCTGAAAGAATTTTCTCTTGATTACAAACAAAATACAGACGAAATTAAGAACCTTATCTTTTTTTTCTTTGTTGTAAAGTCTATTTTTTTTTCATCAAGTTCGTTTGTCCACCGTTAGTCCACGTTTGTCCACCAAAAATTTTTTTTGTCCACCTCTCAAAAAAAAGTTATTCAAAAAATAAAAATTGGGGGTGGAAGTTGGCACCCCCAAATGCGAAATTCCAATTTTTTTTCACCCCGTTCGTTTAACTATCGTTAGTCCACGTTTTTCCACCAAAAATTTTATTTTGTCCACCCTTCAAAAAAAAGTTTTTAAAAAAAACTAAAATTGAGGTGGAAGTTGGCACCCCCAACTGCGAATTTTCAACTTTTTTTCATCAGGTTCGTTTGTACATCGTTAGTCCACAATTGTCCACCAAAATTTTTTTTTGTCCACCCTTCAAAAAAAGTTATTCAATTAAACATTTTTTATGAATAAAACGATAGAAACTGAATTTCCGGGTACGTTCAAACTACACTAAAACTTTGAAAATCAAGTTAATAAAGTGGGCAAACGATCCAACCCCTCAGAGAAGAGAATCCACCCATAGGAAGCTAGAGATCCCCCGGCAAAGTGAAAATACTTAGATATATACTGAATTAACTCGCGCATAACTACGTCTCTAAGAGTGGACAAACGAAAATATGTGGTGGACAAATGAGTTTCTGAAGTGGACAAACAACCTACCCCTCAGAGAAGTAAATCCACCCCTAGGAAGTTGGAGATACCACGACAAAGTTAAAATCCTTAGATACATACTTATATCACGCATAACTATATCTCTAAGGGTGAACAAACGACAATATGTGATGGATAAACGAGTTTCCGAGGTGGACAAACAAACCTAAACCTCAAAGAAGCAATTTCACCCCTAGGAAGCTAGAGATCCTCCGGCAAATTTAAAATCGTTAGATATATAATTAACTCACGTATAGCTATATATCTAAGGGTGGACATACGACAATAAAAGATGGACAAATGAGCTTCTGAGGTGTAAGAATAGACCTACCCCTCAGAGAAGCTAATTCACCCCTAGAAAACTAGAAATCCTCCGTCAAAGGTAAAATCCTTAGATATATAATTAACTCGCGTATAACTATATCTCTAAGGGTGGACAAACGACAATATATGGTGGACAAATGAGCTTCTGAGGTGGACGAACAGACCTACCCCTCAGAGAAACTAATTCACCCCTAGGAAACTAGAAATCCTGCGTCAAAGTTAAAATACTTAGATATATACTTAATTAACTCACGCATAACTATACCTCTGAGGGTGGACAAACGACAGTATGTGGTGAACAAATAAGTTTCCGAGGTGTACAAACAGACCTACCCCTCAGATAAGCAAATCCACCCCTAGGAAGTTGGAGATCCCACGACAAAGTTAAAATCGTCAGATATATACTTATCTCACGCATAACTATATATCTAAGGATGGACAAATGAACATGAAAAAACATGAACATATCAACACCATTGGGTGTTCACAGCACAGTCTTCCAAGCTGAATGCATGGCGATCCGCCTGGCAGCTTCGGCCATAACATCGAGAGGAGTAAGCAAGCAATCCATCCGTATACTATCGGACAGTAAGTCAGTACTGCTTTCTCTCGGAAGCAACTCAATCAAATCAGGATTGGTGCTTGAATGTCACCAAGCATTAAATAAGGTTTGTAACGAACTAAATAATAACATAACCCTTCAGTGGATCAAATGGCATAGTAACTCCCGCGGTAATGATGCGGCTGACGAACTTGCAAGGAGAGGATCAGGTAAGGTGGCTGTGGGTCCTGAACCACATATACCACTGCCTAGAGACTGGATCCGTGCACAACTCAGGAAAATAACCATTCAAAAACATGAAACAGGATGGGTCAAACTTGAGAGCTGCAGACAATCAAAGCTGGCGCTCCCATCCCTAAACTCTCGATTAACACAAAGACTAATTAACCTTAAAAGGAACCACTTGAGACAAATGACACAAGTCATTACAGGACATGGGCCCTTTAATAAACACCTTTTTAAATATCGGCATTACAGATAGTCCACTATGCAGAACATGCATGGAGACTGAAGAAACGGTCACCCACATCCTTCTGGAGTGTGTAGGTTTGACAGAATACAGGGCTGCTCATCTCGGTGCCCCGAGGACCCTTCAGGGGGATGTAGCAACATCAAGGGGCTGATAGGCTTCCTGGAGGAACTGGGATGGCAGGAGTAAGTAAATTCCCGCCTCACGCAAAATAGGCGCTAAGACGTCGAGTTGCGGAGACTGAGCCCGATAACCAGAACCAGAACCAGGATGGAGAAATGAAAATATGTGGTGGACAAACGAGTTTCTGAAGTGGACAAACAAACCTACCCCTCAGAAAAGCAAATCCACTCCTAGGAAGCTAGATATCCTCCATCAAAGTTAAATTCAGGGCTTTTTTCTTTAAAAATGTTTATTTGAATAACTTTTTTTTGAAGGGTGGACAAAAAAAAAATTTTGGTGGACAAACGTGGACTAATGGTGGACAAACGAACTTGATGAAAAAAAGTTGAAAATTCGCATTTGGGGGTGCCAACTTCCACCTCAATTTTAGTTTTTTTTAAATAACTTTTTTTTGGAGGGTGGACAAAAAAAATTTTGGTGGACAAACGTGGACTAACGATGGATAAACAAACGTGATGAAAAAAAGTGGAAATTCGCATTTGGGGGTGCCAACTTCCACCCCAATTTTATTTTTTTGAATAACTTTTTTTTGAGAGGTGGACAAAAAAAATTTTTGTGGACAAACGTGGACTAACGCTGGACAAACGAACCTGATGAAAAAAAACTCAAAAATCGAATTTGGGGGTGCCAACTTCACACAGCCCTATTTTATTCTTAAAAAAAGTATATAGTTGTAGCGCAAAAAATTGTGAATTTACGGTTTTTTATAAAGGTATTTTGCATAATTTTTTTTTCGATAGACCAAAACACAAACAAAATCTATGTAGTATTATTTGCTATCCACTATATTTTTTTGAGATTGAGTTTGGTACATGACACTTACTTTGAGTAAGCGTCGAAAGATGTCACTTTTAGTAAATGTTCACCCTGTCATATCCATTACTTATGACTTGACAATTGCTATTATCAGTTACAGACGATGCAGCCGTTTTGTGACATTATTAGTATTACCATGATTACTATCAAAAACTACTGAACGCATTTTGTTGCAGTTTTCGCTACTTGATAGATTGATTCAACGGAAAGGTTTACGCGTACTAAACATGGACCTATCATGTTTAAGAGCTAAGCAATAATAGTATTAGTGAAATAAGTCGGGGAAAAAGTTAGTACCAGCTCGTTTTCATGGCGTATGCTGTCTAATCCGTCAGAGATATTACAAAATGATGTAGGAAAGAATTGTGTAGAATAAAATTATCTAAAAAAAAATTTGCAGTGGCATATATCTGTCTCTAATAGAGAAGTTGTTATAAGCTTGTTTGTGTGGGTATTAGAATTTTTATAAACCAATATTGTATCCATGCGAAACTATTTTATGTTATTCAGAAGTTACGGAGAAAAATCGTAGCTAAGGAATTTGTGTTATTATAGTAGTGTACCTACATTGTTAACATTCATTTTAAACATTGTACTACAAGGTAGTTTAAAAAGTCCTTTCATAAAACGAGGGATGAAAGTTTTATGTTTCTTTATATTACTAGGAACATTTATTCCACTGGCGATTTTATAACATCACTTGTATTATTCAAGGCAATGGCACGTCAAGCCGATGTTGGACAGGCAACCGGATGGCGAGTGGTAATCTGGGCCTTTGAGTGGTACAGAGTCCCCTGGTAGCGGCCAAAGTGACCCCAAATGGACAGGTTCGGCGATATGGGGGAGTGGCAAAATCGAAAATTTTTTGAAAAGGCAACCGGAAAAAAATGCCGTAGCAAACTACTGAACCGATTGTAAATATTATTTCACTAATAGAAAGCTACGATATCCTTGAGTGGCATAGGCTATATTTTGCCTATTTCTTTTTTTAGTCAATCTTTCATCCTTCATTCTTTCAACGAGTCGACAGGAAAATAGATGAAATAAATAAGTAGGTACACCTACAGTATTAAATTGTAAGTTAATGCGGTAGAATCTCTTACTAGAAGGATCTTCACATTATACTTGTGGTTAAAGGGACCTCTATTTTAGTCCTTGACCTTTTCAACCACACTTCTACTCTTAGTTAACTGTTACTTAGTTATTTCCTTTATAAGTAAGGCATTTTGAGGTAAATATCTACTATGTATTTGATATAATACTCATATTGATCGAATTATAACTTCATCATTTAATCTTATCTAATATGATCTGAAATAATATATCAATTTTATCCTAAAAGGGGTTAGGCAGAGACAATCGAATACAATTTGCTACGATACTGACATACCTCTTTCGCTTCTTTTGTATTCGTTAGGTATAACTCATACATGCTCGGCGATTGTGTGTACTTTTAATATTGCCTTCGATCAATACATTTTTTATATGTTCAATAAAAGTAGGTACACCTAGGTCGTCCTCTGCCAGCATTTCCTTTCGTTTCTGCCATATAAACCAGCGAAAATTATTTTTGTTAATTTTAGTCACAACATCCTCTTTTATTCCGAATTCTACTCTAACGACATCGTTCTGGAATACGCATTTAAATTGTCAAAGAAGTTTTCAAATTGGTTCAGTGGTTTCCGAATTTATCTCTTACAAACAAACTCACTCTCCCTTTTTATAAATATTAGTATAGAAAGAATTGTGTCTGGAATTTTTAATATGGACTTCTCGTAGGTAATTGTTGTAATTGTGTCCGCCAGCTATCCTTTAAAGACATTTAAAAAATGCATATCCTTTCTAACAATGCGTAACAAACGTTTACAATAACAATAAATGCAATTACTTTTTTTATTTTTTATTATATAATATGTAATAAGCAGCATGAAAGTAAGATAAATGCAGTGGAAATGCGATATAAAGCGTATTGACCGCATTTCATGTCAATAGAGAAAAATGCGGGGTGAGAGATCATGTAGTGACTAAAAAAATGGGGGTGTGTACGTATGTACGCGCGTTAGAAGTTATATCTACTTAAATTGTCTATTTAATATAATAAAAAAATAAACTTGCATCGTGCGCGCGCATATCACTTTCGAAATATCACTCTCGGCAACTTCATCCTTTTGTTTCATCATAAAATTTCACTCTCATATATTTTTTTCATAACGCGCCTAAAGAAGTATAACTTTAAAAAGTAGTTTACGCTGGTTTGGACAAGTTGAAAGAATGAAGGACGAAAGATTGACTAAAAAGGTTTATATAGCTGGAGTGAAAGGAAATGCTGGCAGAGGACGACCTAGGTGTACTTTTATTGAACATATAAAAAATGTATTGATCAGTACACACAATCGCCGAGCATGTATGAAATGTATAATGAATATAAAAGAAGCGAAAGAGGTAGGTATGTCAGGATCGTAACAAATGTCATTTGATTGTCTCTGCCTACCCCACTGGAATAAAAGGATAAAAGGATAGATACTTATATTAAGTTAGTAACCCGCCCCCGGCTTCCCATGGGTACAATAATTATTAATTCACTGGGAGTAAATCAAGTCGAAAACTTAGCCTCAGCAAATTTTCATGGCGTATGCTGTTTAATCCGACAGAGCTATAACAAAATGATGTAGGAATGAATTGTGTAGAATAATATTATCTACAAAAAAGTCCATGGTAGCATATATACATCTGTAATAGATTAGTAGTTATAAGCGTATTTACGTAGGTATTCAAATTGCTATATTGTACTAATAAACGCTCTAGAAGTAAAGTTGGTAGAATGAATGCTAAATTAACTTTTCATATTGAATTTGCAAAATTTAACCGACTTTTTCATATTTTTTAAACTGCCAATTTATGGCATCGACAGGTGTCAGTGCAGTGAAGTTTCATGTTACTTTTAAACTTTAAAATATTTATTTGGGAAAAATGAAAATTTGGGTAAAAAGCAAAATCTGACTAAGTACCTACCTACCCACTATGTCGCATGAATTTTTTAAAATATCAATTCAGACATATAGACAATATCAGACAGATAATATCAGACAGACATACAAAGTGACACATATTCTAAACACACTTACATATTATTATTAATTTCAAAATCACAGACACACACTTAAATTACTAAAAAGGCATAACGTAAAACTATGAATAACAGTGGTAGCGATCATTTTAAATATAAATGTATCTGTGTTCGAAACGAAGAGTTGCCGTCCAGAAATGCGCAGCCAAAAATGCCCGACCCAGGAATACGTGGAAGCCATTACACGAATTCCTGCATGGACATTCTCGGGGTCGAGCATACTCGGCCCGGCCAATCTATGGTCTTGTACCGAAAACATGTCGCGATCATAGGTTGCGATTCCATTAGATTTCCCCTTACCAAAAATCGCTCAAAGAAGTTTTCACTATACGCTCTCATATCCAAGCACAATCTAAAAATATATATATAAAAATGTATGTAGGTATATCTGATTAATTGGCTCAAAAACTACTAGACCGATTTTGATAAGGTTTCTACTAATACTACTAACACAAGGAAGGTTTATGTGTATAAAACATCACGCTAGGTAACCAATAATGTCAATGTTCCCTATTGTATCAACGCGATCCGGTGAGCATGTAATATTAAAATTACACGGGCGAAACAGGGGTGGGTCGCTAGTGTTTTCATAAGACGTGATCCTTTGAAAGTATTATTGTCTTTCATATAAAAACTTTGCAATACCAATTTATATAAAAAGGGAAAAGATCTCCAATGTGTACCGTCTTGTATCCCTTACATAGTGTTTTGTTCGACCTTCGAATTATGAAGCCCTAGGGTAGTGTAGACGCAAGTCTTGTATTATCGTGGTTAGGTGTACCTTAAATGAAGCAAAAGGCCTTTATTTTTACTAGCCTTTCTGCCCGTCTTTGCCAGTGAAATTTTTTTTGTCTATTCCCCCTCATCAAATTAGAGGTCTGGAGGCCTCGAGGCAACAAAGGAGTGGAGGCCCTCCCAAATTATTTTCCATTAAATATAAATATAGATCGATGATTTCTGTTAATATTTAATATAATCATGTTTGTACAAAGTACCTACTGTAAGTAAAGGTAAAATGCGAAAAAAAAATATCAAAGAAAAGTTGTTTACTAATGTTCCCATCCCAAACGTCTTTCTTGTTTTGTGATTACGAACGCTTCAGAAAGTATGTCGAAATGTGTGTTGTGGAATACCTGACAGAAGCGGAGCATATGAAGGCTATAAAAATATAAGTAATCGAAAATAATATATTTAAATAGAAATTTAAACATTTAAACATACGACTAAATTATCTTTACTTTTACTTGTCCTCTGTCTTGCTTACTCACATAGCATTCGCTCGCCGCGTTATTGTCTTTTCGCTTTTTATGAGTTTGGTCTCCCATCCCAAACGTCTTTCTTGTTTTGTGATTACGAAAGCTTCAAAAAGTATATCCTTTAGTGTTTGTTTGTCTTTTTGTCACATCAATACAGAGCGATGGAATAAATAAAATTGTTATGTCACATTTCAAAATTTCCATGGGCAAAGCCGGGGCGGAAAGTAATAGTACTCAATTATCGCTGCATGCCATACCATGAATGTAATATGTGAAAAAATAAAATATTCAAGATCTCAGTCTATGCGGATGTATCCACCAAATATCAACTGTCACTTCTCGACATTCTTTAATCTAACAATGTCAACTTTAAATTTTTTCCTTTCCCAAGAAAACATTTTCTCCCCCACTTTATTATTATAAAGACGATGAA
Source organism: Nemapogon koenigi (assembly GCA_963924495.1). NCBI lineage: Eukaryota > Metazoa > Arthropoda > Insecta > Lepidoptera > Tineidae > Nemapogon > Nemapogon koenigi. Next base: position 26,395,413 of record OZ004629.1, read on the forward strand.
CGTTCCCAATTTTGTAATTTTCCTGAATAGAACTTCTTCACAGCTTGTCACCGTGATTTACCAAAATAACACTCTTCAAAAATAATCTTTCAACTCAAACAACGGCTTTGTTCTAATTAAAGGATTATCTTCCTAATTTAAATATCTTCCACTTTTGGGGTTCCGTGTAAAGTAGCCCACGCACTGGTCCGGTATCTCACAGAAAATTTTCGGTCCGGCCGCCGTATGATCGAGATTGAAGACAGGCCACACATTAGCAATATATATCATACGATCTAGATCTAGATCAGGTGGGCCGCGGGTACAAGAATTGGACGAGTCTGTGGTCGATTTCGGTGGACCGTACGGCGACCGGCCGGGGATTGGACGAATGTGTGGCCACCTAGGATTCACACAGTATTCGAACGTTTTATTCGAACTTTCCCGCGTTAGTTTTTTTGCACAGAGATTGCCGGAGAGTGACATAAGCTTCTTTATATCGCGGGAAAATTCGTGTATCAAACATTTCCACAGGCGAAGCTAGATAAATAAAATACTGAAAAGACTATTTCAGATTTCTTGTCTGTCTATCCATCCCATTTTTGTCTAAAGGCTCCAAATAGGCTGCATGGATTTTGAAAAAAAAAAACCAGGTTTGAGGGGCAGGGCCGGATTTCGGGGAGGGTAACCCGGCTACAGCCCCGGGGCCTCCACAGTAGAGGCTTCTGAAAAAAATATAAATTCAAATTCAGAAAAAGCGAAAAGACAAGAACGCGGCGAGCGAATGCTATGTGAGTAAGCAAGACAGAGTACAAGTAAAAGTAAAGATAATTTAGTCGTATGTTTAAATGTGTGATAATCGATATTAAATTTCGATTACTTATATTTTTATAGCCTTCATATGCTCCACTTTTTTTGGGTAATCCACAACACCTCACGACTTTTGTTTCAACACACGGACGAACTTCCTATTTTGCTTATTACATTTTTAGGCTACCTAATACATTTTTTTTGTAAAAAAGCCGTTGGTAGCACTTTAGTTGAGATTCAAAACTTTAAATTAAGACTTGCGCTACAAACTGAGTATTTAAGTACAGCTAGTATTACAAATTTACATACGATTTAATAATATTAGTATAAATTAATCCAATGAAAGATCTTTACTGTTTCCATATATAAAAAAATAATTAATTACATTTCGCTACGAAAATTCCAGAGTAAGCGATATCTCCTACCAAAAAGTAAAGGTTCATCAAAAGCGCGTCTTCCTCGTCTACATTACGTAAATTAATAAAATACTTCAAACTTGTATATTTCAAACTTCTAATTACAAGGCTGATAAAAAAGGTTTATTTATTTTTAGCGAATTAATAATTTAAGGGGAAGTGGTCGATGGGAAAATAAGTGATGAAAGAGCAGAACGCATTTATCTAGAAACGCGCGCACGCGAGCAGGATAGAAACAGTAAGCGATTCAACGTAAGCGATAAGTTTTGTTTAAAACGCAATTTAAAAAAAAAACTTATACAACATAGAAATAATTTTACAATGAAACGATAGATAAAATTACCAAAAAAATATTCATGTTAATGTTATAGCCATAAAATTTGATAAATAAAGTTTTCAGAAGTGTATTTAGGATTTTTTTCTATCGAGTAAAATGTTTCTAATCATATTTTTAAAACAATAACAATATTTGTAATATCCTTAAAATCAATATATATTTTTTTCAGTTTCGTAAATAGATCAGGTTTTCTGAAAAATTTGATAAAAAATTGGATTTTGATGACTTACTTCCCCTTAATGTGTGTTTGTTTGATCAGTAAGCATTACACAGTACGGAAACCTAGTGTTTGTATGGCTTGACGCATGCTTGGCGCAATTATTTATTTCGTTTTCCTTTTAGAAAAATCGTTTCTGAAAACCAACTGATTGGAAAGATACCTGTCGTGTGTGTACTTAGAACAAAGATATATTTTCACAAAAGACATTTCACGTCACTACTTCATCGTTACTCTACTTTAAGTTCCTGTTCGTTTTATAAAATCATAAAGACGATTTAACAAGACTGTAGTTAGTTACAGGCGCTATAATGGCGTCTTAGCTTTAAAGAATAAAAGCTTTGTTCTTTTAAGAAGAAAAAATACAGCAGCGTGTACAAACTTATATGAACTAATTAACCGACTTCGAAAAAAAGAAAGGGAAGGTTCTTAATTCAGACCATGTCTATTTTATATACACCGACAATCGACATACATAAAAACCGGCCAAGTGCGAGTCGGACTCGCGCATGAAGGGTTCCGTACCATTATCTATAAAAAAATAACTTTTAAAAAAAAGTGTACCGACTTCAAAAATTTGCACTGAAAAGTAAGAAATAATAAATATTTCGTCGTAGAATTTGAAGACGGTTGGTGCCAAATTAGGATACAAAACTAAGTAAATATCTAAGAAGATAAATATCTGTTCAATATTATCTGTTTGTATGTACTGATGATCGTAGGTTCCTAATGAATTGTCTATATTAGTGAATTTGGGAAATTTCTTACTTTTCAGTGCAAATTTTTGAAGTCGGTACACTTTTTTTTAAAAGTTAATTTATTTTTCCCTTTTAAGTGATTTTGCTGCCTTGAGAGACAAATAATAACGCAAATAAAAAAAAATAATGAAAAAATATGCTGCTGTGGATGGGATTTGAACCATTTGCATCCTGAGCTACACCATACCATGCCATATCTTTAGCCGTTAGACCACCGTCGATACAAAAATTGACAACTTCGTGACAATAGCAACCGTTGCTAAGGCTTTTCTCTGATACATAATTTTCAGCCGTAAACAGAGACAAATTACTGAATTTCTGAAAAACTACTAAACCGATTTTCGTTATATGTCTGTGAGATAATGTCGAGAAATTATTATATCCTTAAAAAAATAAGTCGTCAAAATCGGTACATATTTCATTGAGATACTGATAACTTACTTATAAAGTCAGTTTTTTCAAAATTACCGAAAAACTAATGAACCAATTTTTATGACATAAAAATGGGACCAATCCGGAAGAATTATCTGTCGATTAAAAGTTATCCGCGAACACACATAAAAAATAAAAATATATACTACGGTCGAATTGAGTAACGTCTTTTTTTTGATGTCGTTAATAAACGGCAAAAATACGTATGTTGTATGAGATGGGAGCTCCCCTAAAATTATTTATTTTTAAAGTGAATATGTAACTAAATATTCTGTGAATATTTCAAGCGTCTACCTGTTGCCGTTATCAATATCGAGCAAAAACGAGCAAAAAAATCACGTTTGTTGTATGGGAGGCCCCTTAAATATTTATTTTATTCTGTTTTTTAGTATTTGTTGTTATAGCGGAAACAGAAATACATCATCTGTGAGAATTTCAACTGTCTAACTATCACGGTTCATGAGATACAGCCTGGTGACAGACAGATAACTACACCGACTAACTGTGCCTTGCGGTTGCACTCGCGTTTATGGTTACTGCTCAACTCCTGTGGGTTATAGCGTGATGTTATCTAGCCTATAACCTTTCTCAAAAATTAGGCTATCAAATATCTGGTAGTTCCAGAGATAAACGCGTTCATAGAAACGAACAAAAAAACAAACTCTTCAACTTTATTGTTAGTATAGATTTACCTAGACAACGCGGTAGCGTGTGAAGCCAAGTTCAAGCCAACAGAATTGGCGAGCAGCACCATTTGGAGCCGCTTTTGACCCCTTCAAAACTCAAAAACTATTGAACATAAACACACCAATTTGGTTTACATATTGAGACCCCTAGATATAAACTAGTACCTATTTTTTTTATAAACACAGCTTAAACGGTTATTTAGATATTAACGTCCACAAATCGTCATTTGTATCACTGACTGACCTATATATCAAAACTCTAACCCAGTTCCGGATGACCTAGAAAGTTAAAATTTAGCTTCTAGATAGGTAATTAGGTGTATACAAAGGAAAAAATCAGAAAACAGTGAATTTATAAGATTTGAAAATGTTTTTAACATTTAACGTCCAAAAAAGTTTTTATTTATTACTCGTTAAAATCGTCCAAAAATCGTCATTTTTATTAGGGGAAGTAGATCACTTTTGAATAATAATAAATTTATTTACAGAAAGTAATGATATCCCACCAAAAACATAAATGTGAAAATGGGAGCCAAGTTCAGTTTTATGATAATTATGGTGTGGTTCCCGGTTTCACCGACAAAAGATTTGAGATCTAAATGGGTGCCAAGTTCTGTAGACGATCCTGAAATTTATTTATAAGAACGTATAACATTCTTTAGTAAATTTAAAACACAATTTCTTGTTTTTTCTGCTACAACAATTTAAAAATATGACTTTTTAAATTTGAATAGTCGCATTATTTACACAAAGCAAATAACTTGTGATCTATTGAACCTCAACATTTGCCTTGGCTAGTTTTCACATACTAGTCTATTTTTATTTAGCTAATCAACTTATCATCTTTACGTTATATGCAAGTTATTTCGAAATAACTAAATTAACTCTATGTTTGTAAATCCGCTCCATTTTTGACATACGATGTTTTCTGATATTTAGTTAACAGTTAAAGCTCTTTCGTAAACTTTAATTCTACTGAGGACAGTTTGTGATCCAAAGCTTTCCATAATAAAGTTTATTGACTTAAACTTTAATTCTGCGACTTAAATAAATAACTATAAATAGAGATATAGCATTTATTATTTAGTATAATAATAAAAATCTATACCTATTTAAAAATCAAATAGGGTTTGATGGTGAGCGCATCACTTGAGAACGGTTGGACCGATTTGGTTATTTTATTACGAAAAAAGTTTAACGGTAAATTGGAAAACTGACAGTGCTTTTTCTATGGCATTTTTGTATGAACTCAAGACCATTTAGGGGATGGAAGTTAATATGGACTCCATGGGCGAAGCCGGAGCCGAAAGTTAATTCAAATTCAACTATATTTACTGTTTCACATTATTACATGCTACATGTTAAGGCGTACATTAAAGATCAAATAATAGTAGTTTATGATACGGGATAAAGGGGTAATTAAAACACAAGTGGAATTTTTTAATTTCAGTTTCCATATTATTATTTAATTATCATAACGATTTTTATCCAAAGAGGGGTAAGCAGAGACAATCAAATGCCATTTGCTACAATACTTCTTTTGCTTCTTTTATATTCATCATATCTTTCATACATAGGTACACCTAGGTCGTCCTCTACCAGCATTTACGTTATTTTTGCCATATAAACATTTTTAGTCAATCTTTCATTCTTCATTCTTTCAACGTGTCCAAACCAGCGTAAACTACTTTTCTTAATTTTAGTATTACAATATAAAACAAATTAAGCTAAATTGCTAAAATACTTTATGTAGAATCTACCAACGAAAAGGCTTTTTGTGACACTTTTATTTATTTACTTCTGGTTTATTTTGGTGTAGGAAATACGAGGTTCAATGGAGGCTGTGTTTGTATAGCACTTCATACATTCCAAACTTGATCAATAAGTCATATTCTGTTGAGATACGTTTTTTCAAAGGTTTGTTTCATATCGATGGATATCGTTATTTTCCTTTGAAGTTGAGAGCGACTGTGGGAATAGTTGACGTATTTTTATACACACACATAATCACGGCTTTTATAACTAGCAGGGTGACCACTTTCCACTTTGCCTTTTGTCAATATTAAACAATACAGGTGGCAAGTCTGTTGCTGAACTTAATGGACCTAGATGTCTCTAAAACTACTGATCCGATACTGAAATTTCTTTCACGAATAGGAAGCTACATTATCCCTGAGTGATAAAGGCTATATTTTATTTTGTTAGAAAGTAGCCACGAATATTGTGCGGGGCGGAAACGTAGTCCTGTTATAAAATAAAAAAATATATTTTCATCATACGATCTTAAAGCCCGGGTACAAGAGTAATTCGTGCCAAAATCATAATAATGCTTCAAAGAACACTTAATAAAGTGGCGTCCGCACCCTTTCTAATAGGTAAAGAGATGGCGACAGAAAGTGGTTGTAAGCACTTGCCGACAGAAAACCTCTTTTTCGTGTAGTCTGAGCCCCCTCTACAAATTTTTAGCGCTTGTCGGTACGCCGCTGAGGCTCTTTTAAAGAAAAAAAAACTTTTTTCTTACAACCGAGAGGTCCCCATAAAATTAAATCCTGTTCACTCATTTTCTTCCAGCTGGTAATAGAGGTTTTTTTTCTTTTAAAGCGCCTCAGCAGCGTACCGACAAGCGCTGGACCCCTACTCGACAATAATAATTTGTAGAGGGGGGCTCAGACTACACGAAAAATAGGTTTCCAGCTGGCAAGTGCTTACAACCACTTTCTGTCGCCATCTCTCTGCCTATAAAATAACAGATACTTTTTGATTTTAATGACCACAAAAAGCATCAAAAGCATTGAAAAATTCTCTCACCGCGCTGATAGTCTATTATTAAATAAATATGAGATGCAGAAAATTCTAATACAGCTTTTCCTGTTTGAGGATGACAGTAACTAAAGAATGGCTCGCGGCTCGGATACTCGTTAATTGGAAACTTCAACTTAAGGGGGATTGTCTCGGATCTAGCTTCCTATAGCTTGTGGCGTATTTTAAGTTGAATCAAAACAAACGAAATTTACCATAGCGCAGACGATTTTTAATAGTAATGTAATCTAATATACTAATATTATAAAGAGGAAAGATTTGTATTTTTGTGTGTATGTTTGTAATTAATAAACTCAAAAACTACTATGCCGATTTCAAAAATTCTTTCACCATTGGAAAGCTACATTCACCCTGAGTGACATAGGCTGTATTCTATTTTCAAAAAAAATAGGGATCCTTACTAAAACTCCAATAATGTATCCCAAGGTGTAAAAAAATGACATAAAAAATAAATTCCTTACATCGCGTGCGCTGCGAAAACTATTGATGATATAACAAAATAATGTATTACGATTTTGTAGAACACATCGTTATCTACAAAAAGTCTCGCGATAAAATATGTCTAACTATTATAGTTAAGTCACAATAAGTGTTCTTTTATTTTAAAAATTTAATTAAAAAGCCGCCGCTAGAAAAGGCTCTTTATTTGCTATTAATCCTTATCAAAATAAATTACTTTATATGCACGACTGCTTCAATACCTTTATATAACTTTTTGAAATATTCAATTCGGAAATTCCATTCAAAAGATATCACGAGTTTAAAAATGTAAGTATTTTTTTATCGCGATTTTAGTATTTTTGTATGAAGAATATCCAAAGTTAGTGGTAGTGGTAGGGGGTTGGGGTAGGGGGTAGGGGGTAGGAGAAGAAGTAGGGGTAGGGATAGGGGTGGGGGTAGGGTAGGGGGTAGGAGTAAAAGTAGGGGTAGGAGTAGAAGTAGGGGTAGGGGTAGGGGTAAGGGTAGGTATAGGGTATATTTTATTTTGTTCGTAAATATCTACGCACGTAGCATCCTATACAATTCCCCGACCTCGCTCCCAGGGAATCAGAGTCATTCCATCGGGTCTTATGCCGTGTTCCCGAATAATTCCCGTTAGTTCAAGGATAGCAGGGACTTCTGTTGATGCAAGAGCCTTTTGGTATCATTGAGGGAGCTGTGGCGAGAAAACCTGCCTGCACTATTTATGCAGGAAAGTCCGTGAATTCGGAATTGATCAACCTCCTTTCCATATGGACATCTATAAATGTTCGCAACATGGTGCTCCTAACCTTAGCCCTATACTAATTCTAAAACGTTTGTTACCCAAAAATGTACCGACATTTTGAGATGGAATAGCGTGTAAAGTAGACCACGCACTGGTCCGGTATCTCACAGAAAATTTTCGGTCCGGCCGCCTTATGCTCGAGATTGAACACAGGCCACACATTAGCAATGTAAATCATACGATCTAGATCACATGCAATTCATTCACCTACACAGGCACACAAGATTCGATTAAACAATGGCAGTGGATGTGTGTGTGTGTGTGTGACAGATCGTTCCGGCCATCGAAATCAACCACAAATACAACGATTTGAAAACGGATGGTGCATACAAGAATTAGACGAGTCTGTGGACGATTTGGGTGGATCGATGGCGGCGCGCCGGCGATTGGACGAAAGAGTGGGCACCGTTACCAGTGGTCAGATAACTTCTCTGATGAAGCTAGAAGTACTTTATAAATATAATTGTTTTGGGTGAATTCTTATTGGAATTCGAACGGAATTAAGGCCACATACACCGCCATTACTATTTAAAAAAAGTGTTTTTAGTCCAATTTTTTCATAGCCTTTCGTTAACATGTTTGAATGATCAGCGAGCTATATATAAGGAAAATGATTTAAGATCACGTCGCTTATCGGAAGTAATTCCAAAGAAAGGCCAACGGAAAGAGTTTCGTACTTGCTACGCTCCTAAAAGGAAACTGCAGGAAGCACTGTGCTTAATACTTTCAAAGGCTATGATTATGTAAGTACTAGGCTTACGCTTCGGCTTCGATTGTGGATTTTTTTGAAATGAAAGGATTAAAAATGAAATGATAAAAATAAAATGACACCATTCAGTCACCTCCGGCCCTTTGATTATTAGTTAGGAAGTTAGGATACTACAAGGCGATTATAAAATGTCTTTTACTCTTTTAAAATAGGTATTAAATAGTAAAATAAAATAAGTCGTCAAAATCGGTACATATTTCATCGATTCGATATATTAAAAAAAATTTACTTATAAGGTCAGTTATTTCAAAATTTCTGAAAAACGAATGAACCAATTTTTATGAGATAAAAATGGGACCAATCCGGAAGAATTATCTGTCAATTAAAAAAGAAACCATCAAAATCGGTTCACAACTGGCGGAGTAATCGATGTACATACATACATAATTTTTGGAAGTCGGTTAAAAATATATGTAATTTTGGATAATTATGCATTGTTAAAAATTATGATGGCCGTCATTTCTTATTTTTTTTAAGATATAATAATTTCTCGAAAATCGGTGTTCAGAAATTCAGTAATTAATTTCTGTTTACGGCTGAAAATTATGTATCAGAAAAAGCCTTAGCAACTGTTGCTATTGACACGAAGTTGTAAATTTTCGTGACGATGGTCTAGCGTTTAAATGGGGTGCAGCGCGCAGGATGCACAAGCACATGGTTCAAATCACATCCACAGCGGTATTTTTATTTAACTTTCCATCAATATTTTTTTAGTTGCGTTATTATTTGTCTCTCAAGGCAGCAACATCACTTAAAAGGGTAAAATAAACCTTTTAAAAAAAAGTGTACCGACTTCAAAAAATTTGTAAGAAATAATAAATATATCGTCGTAGAATTTGAAGACTGTTGGTGCCAAATTAGAAACAACTTAGTTCCCAAATTCACTAATGTAGACAATTCATTAGGAACCTACGATCATCAGTACATACAAACATAGATAATATTGAACAGATCTTTATCTTCTTAGATATTTACTTAGTTTTGTATCCTAATTTGGCACAACCGTCTTCAAATTCTACGACGAAATATTTATTATTTCTTACTTTTCAGTGCAAATTTTCGGTAAACTTTTTTTTAAAAGGTTTATGCCCATACTAGATTACGCCCGTACACATCAAAATTTATGAAATAAAAAAAATAGATGAAGTGGAATTGTATGAATATTATACATGTTTTACTATAACTTGGAGTATTATTTATATATCTATCTATGTATCATCACGCCTTTTATCCCAATAGGGGTTGGCAGATACAATTGAATGCCATTTGTTACGATCCTGACATACCTCTTTTGCTTCTTTTATATTTATCATATGTTTCATACATACTCGGAGATTGTGTGTACTTTTATAATTTTTCCCTAGATCAATACAATTTTTTTCGTGTTCAAACTGGGTAATGTTAATAGTAAAAATTGTTCATTAATGGTATAAATTGGCCATGCAATTACTAACAGTTGTGCAATTGAAATTTAAAGCACACGAGTTGGTAATCGTCTTCCGAGTAATAGATACAATTTTATACGGTGTAGTATAAAATTGTACAAGGAAAATACAAGAAATACACGCTTCAACAAAACAACACACGTACCATTTTCACTATTTATAACAGGCTCTACAAATAAAGCACCTTACTAGCCACCAAAACACATGTCAACATCCAGCAGGAGGGAAGTCGTTGCTTAGCACAGAGATAGAAGGAGAGTAATTGATTTTCATATGAATTTTTCCACCGCATATTTACATGACAGTAATTACGCACTTTCTGCCCTGTTTATCTAGTTTCCGAGCAGATGTAGTATAAAATATTTTTACGTAGCATAAAAGACTTACTAAAATGATTCACGTGTAAAAACGTGATATAAAGCATACACTTGGAAGATAATCCACTCGCGCCAAGACAAATGTACTTACCATGGAGTTGACACACACCTCCAGAAATAAATAAAGACCGCGAGAGGCAGAGACTATCTTGTCTTATGTAAATCGCATAAATAGAATAAATATTCAGCACAAGTACACGAATTATACCCGAGCATGATGTATTTATCTATCTATATTAATACTAACTTTTCGCCCGTGAACTTTTTGTAATATTTTATCCCGAAGGATTATGCAAAAAATTACGCCGTTTCGACTGTGTAGACGTAAAAGAAGGACAAACAAACGAATACATTTCACTTACATAGTATTAATTAAATTCAAATTTATTTATTGTTTCACATACTTTTACATGTGCTGCCTGTTAAGGCGTACACTATTTTATCCTATAATTTCACAATGCTATAATAACAATTCAATAATAAAAAAAAATTATATAAGCTCAGGTATATAAGTATCTAAACTGGGGGTACGGTAGTAAAAAATTAGGGTATGGTAGACTTGATTCAAACGCATACCAAATTGTTAAGAAAAAAAAATTAATCAATTCTGGTTTAGCAACATATATCCGCAAATATCGTATACTCGCATAATTTCAATAAATAAGTCCAAATTTATTCATTAAAATGCTGTCAGAAACAATTTTAAATGTGACAGTAACGTTTGTTTGAGGCATGTGGTTTGAGGTAGCATTGGGTAACGTTTGTTAGAGCCATGAATTTTATAACTTTGGACAACCCCAAAGTCAGGTCGTTTTATATAATTATCCAATTCATATAATTACCTAAAAAATACATAAAACTTAAAGAACACCCCGAGCGAAGCCGGGTTTGTATCTAGTAAAAGAATAATCTACTATTTCGATTACTAAGTAAAGTAGAGTATTGTAACGAGTAGGTACTTAAATCGCACAAATAAATACCTAAACACATCAAGGTCGATAGACGTCTCTAGAAACATCCAGAGAGAATCAGTTACAAACGAAAATGGACCGTATGTGCCTAGCCATAGGTATCAAAATCGGCCGCGGTCGGTGTGTAGGTATTTGGCGACGAGCCGCATCGAGACGCGTCTACAACTTTGTACAACAATCTCGGCGTTTCTCGAATGTTCGGTGGGCAATATAAACAGAGGATCATTGCCGCAAGGAAGACAGTGCGAATAAGAGCGATCAAAGCGAAACAGTGAAGTGGAATTTAGTGCGACTAAGTGTTATTTTAGTGTTTTCATTTATTTAACTGTATTTTTGTGGTGTTAAAGTAAAGTTTGTCTATTTAATCGGTATTTTAAATCTCTTCGAACCCCAGCTCGTAACAAATTGGTGTCAGGAGTGTGGGATTAAAAAAATGCCGATTACACCACGTGACTCGTCGTCATCACGGCGACCCAAAACACGACAAACTACTGCTGGACATCACGAAGAGGAGGTTGACGAGACTGCTGCTGTAGCCGCTGCTGGTGCTGCTGGGAATGCTGCTGGTGGTGCCGGAGCTGCTGCTGGAGCCGCTGCTGGTGCTGCTGGGACTGCTGCTGTTGGTGCTGGAGCTTTTGCTGGAGTTGATACGGGTGCTGCGGGTTCTGCGGGTGCTCCCCAGGCATTCGATATGGGGATGCTGGTTTGGCTGATGGAGGAACAGACCCGACGTCAGGAGGAGCAGGCCCGACGTCAGGAGCAGCAGGCCCGACGACAGGAGGAGGAGGCCAGACGCCGGGAGAAGCAGACTCGGCAGCTATTGGAGGAGCAGGCCCGACGTCAAGAGGAGCAGTCTGCTAGCCTAAAGGAGCTGCTTTCAGAATCACTGGGAAAGGTGATTATGGAGGTGAAGCAGCTACAGAGGGTTACAGACATGCACGAGGAGAGAATCGAACACCTCGACATCCGGTACGAAGACCTCCAACAGCACTATAAGGATCTCCATAAGGAAATACAGACAAGGATGAGCGGAGAACAGGATACAAGACTTAACGACCGCTACGGAGAGTTGGAGGCACGACTTGACAGCCAATGCGAGAGGCTTCAGAATGAAGTGAGAAAACTGAAGCTGACCGCTCCTGTTTCTGGAGGCGCCATCGTCTCCGGCCCCCGAGTCAAGGTGCCGCCGTATGACGGGACTACGTCCTGGACAGCGTACAAATTGCAGTTCCAAACGGTCGCCTCTGCCAATGGCTGGACAGACGAGCAATCTCTGACCGCCTTGACAGTGGCTTTAAGAGGCCGCACACTGTCTGTTCTGGAAGCCTCTCCAGACAGCTGCACCACGTACGGGAGCCTGATCGAGGCAATGGACTCCAGGTACGGCGACAAACACCTGGAGCACGTGTACCGAGCGCAGCTGAGGGACAGGACGCAACATGCTGGTGAGAATCTGCAACAATGGGCTCTGGAGATTGAGAAGATCGTGAGGAAGGCGTACCCATCTGACGGACAAGAGTTCATTGCTGCGAACCTCGTTCAAGCATTCATCGACGGCATCCGCAGCATGGAGGTCAGAGCTGCAGTTCGACTGGGCCACCACAGCGCCCTGAAAGATGCACTGGCCCATGCTCTAGAGGTGGAAGCCGTGAGACAGGAGCCTCGTTCTCAGCGATTGCGACAAGTGGCGGAGGAGGCTACTCCAACAACAACACCTGTATTGGGCTACCCGGACCAAGTCGGCGAGTTTGTGGTGGACACAGACGCAAGCAACATCGCCATTGGAGGTGTGCTGTCACAACGAAAGGGGGACAAGGAAGTTGTGATAGCGTATTTCAGCAAGGCTCTGTCAAAACCAGAAAGGAACTACTGTGTAACCAGACGCGAACTTCTGGCCGTAGTGAAGACGTTACGACACTTCAACAAGTATCTCATCGGAAGGAAGTTCAAGCTACGGACAGACCATGCGGCGTTGAAATGGTTACTTCAGTTCAAGGATCCCGAAGGACAAGTCGCTCGATGGATCGAGCAGTTACAAGAATTCGATTTCACGATCGAACATCGACGAGGACGGATGCATGGCAACGCTGACGCACTGTCACGCAGGCCGTGCCCTGAAGATTGTAAACACTGCTCGAGGCGTGAAATCGGTGATTCTGTCATCAAAGTCATTACGACTAACAACCTTAGTGACGAATGGGCGAACGAGAGGACGAGAGACGAGCAACTCAAGGATAACAACTTGGCGCCGATAATGGAATGGAAGACGCAGAATGTTCCAAGGCCCGGCTGGAATGTTGTATCAGCCATGAGTTCCATCACGAAAAGCTACTGGGCTCAGTGGGAAAGTCTAGTGCTGCACAACGGGTTGCTGTACCGCAAGTGGGAGTCGCCAAGTGGACAGGAGACATTGATGCAGCTGGTCGTGCCTAGGTAAAAGGTGCGCACAGTGCTTGAGTCCGTGCACGATGGATCCTCGGGAGGACATCTGGGCATGAATCGAACCCTGGCGAAAATCAGGAAACGATTTTATTGGGTTCATTGCCGGCAAGATGTCGAGGATTGGTGTCGCAAGTGCACAGTATGTGCGGCCGTGAAAGGACCTACGACACGTACGAGAGGACGTATGCAGCTATACAATGCTGGCGCTCCATGGGAACGAATTGCGGTGGACGTTGCTGGACCGTTCCCGGCCACTGAAGACGGGAACAAGTACTTCATGGTCGTGATGGACTACTTCACGAAGTGGCCGGAGGTCTTCGCAATTCCCAACCAGGAAGCGACAACAGTGGCGACTAAGTTGGTCAACGAAGTATTCTGCAGGTTCGGGCTACCAATGGAGATACATTCTGATCAAGGGCGTAACTTTGAGTCGCAGTTGTTCCAGGAAGTATGCCGTCTCCTGGGAATAAATAAAACGAGGACTACGGCGTATCACCCACAGTCCGACGGAATGGTTGAAAGGTTCAACCGCACTTTGGAGACTCATTTAGCGAAACTGGTTGAGGATCACCAGAGGGACTGGGACCGATATATTCCCTTGTTCTTGCTCTCATATCGATCCGCAGAGCATGAAAGCATAAAGGTGACTCCTGCTTATGCCAACTTTGGGAGAGAGCTCCGACTACCAGTTGATCTCCTGACCGGCGGACCTCCGGATGCGCCGCAACCTGTAAGTGACTACGTATCGAACCTGAAAAACAAGATGTGCCACATACATGACCAGATTCGTCAGAGCAGTCTTGTGGCCAGTACAAAGATGAAGACCAGGTACGATAGGAACTTCAATAGTAACGGTTTTGACGAGGGATCGTTGGTGTGGCTGCACAACCCGAAACGCCGAAAAGGGAAATCTCCCAAGCTGCAGAACCGCTGGGAAGGTCCGATTAAGGTCATCACGAGGATCAATGACGTGACCTATCGGATCCAACGATGCCCGCGTGGACAGTTAAAGGTTGTCCATATTGATCGACTGGCTGGAATATTGCTCGGGACGAGCAAGTCTAAGCGGGGGGTAGTGTAACGAGTAGGTACTTAAATCGCACAAATAAATACCTAAACACATCAAGGTCGATAGACGTCTCTAGAAACATCCAGAGAGAATCAAGTACAAACGAAAATGGACCGTATGTGCCTAGCCATAGGTATCAAAATCGGCCGCGGTCGGTGTGTAGGTATTTGGCGACGAGCCGCATCGAGACGCGTCTACAACTTTGTACAACAATCTCGGCGTTTCTCGAATGTTCGGTGGGCAATATAAACAGAGGATCATTGCCGCAAGGAAAACAGTGCGAATAAGAGCGATCAAAGCGAAACAGTGAAGTGGAATTTAGTGCGACTAAGTGTTATTTTAGTGTTTTCATTTATTTAACTGTATTTTTGTGGTGTTAAAGTAAAGTTTGTCTATTTAATCAGTATTTTAAATCTCTTCGAACCCCAGCTCGTAACAGTATATTGCCGTGCAATTGCCAAGTCATAATAATATTGAAAAAAAGATGTCTAATATACGGTCACTATAAATGGTGATAGGTAATTGATTAGATAACAATTTATAACAAAGTTGTTGAAAAGGTGCTTCCATAGATACTAAGTAAAATAACTAACTTGGTTTTACATGAGATCTCACAACTTTCTGCGTTGCGAGACTGGGCATTTTTTTACATTTTATGTTTTTGATGGGATTATAACTTACAGAACCAACTATGATTATAACTTTTGACGTCATATTCTTATATTGAATAAAAGCCATTTTCAACAAGCAATTGATTTAGTGTATTCCTGAATAATAGAATAAAAAATATGTTTGGTAAATCATTATTTATATTTTTATACACATTTGTGGGGAATTATTTGCAACCAATGACAACCTGCGGGGAGGCTTGTAGAAATTCGGATTATAAAGCTAAGAGCGTTTACTACTAGATCGGGACGTTTAGATATTTTACAGCAAGTGTCCACTTGCACGGAAGCGAATGTGTTTGTGTGCGTATAGAAAGTATTCGCTGTCATTATAGTCTGACCAACCAATTTTGGTCCCCAGTTTTATTTATTATTTTCTTATTTATTAAATGAATCGCGCGCTGATTTTAATACTTTAAAAAATTTTACAAAAATATTATTATTGTAATTTTAACGCTTAAGTTCTAAAGAAGATGTTGTTCTATTACAATATATAATTATCATTTCAAATGAAGTGAGATTTATAGAGAAAATAATAATTTTATGGGCTATAATTTTAACTTTTTTTCAATATAATTGTGATTTTTATTTCTGAAGAAAAGAACTGAAATATATTTACTGATAACTAATTTCCTGAAGATATTTATAGTCTAATAATATTTTTTTATTGTGAGATCGGCAACTGATTTCAGTTATTTGAAACTTGACGATGAAAGCGAAATTGAGAAAACCCGTCTCAATTATCTTGTTATAATTCAAAAATTCTTTAAAATTGTTCTCAATTAACTTTTTAGAAAACAATATTCTCTATAATGTGGCTAAATAACAGGTAATTTGTTCAAGTGCTTCACGGAAATTAAACTGTTCAAATAGTACAGTTTTTGATCCAAAAGTACGAAAGTGATTTTAATTTTAATTATAATGTAGATCCAAAGAGTAGTTTTTGTGAGACCAAGTCTTTAATATTTTATTTTATTGTGATGTATTTTTCACACATACTTAATATGTATTACTGCGTTCCAAAGACGGATAAATTAATAAAAGACAACTTACTCTATACGTGGCTGCCCACGACACGCTCTAGGTCCAATTATTTATTTTATTTTTCATTGGCTTCTACAATTTTAGCCAATAGATTGAGGCTACACTTAAGTTTAGCCGGCTAAAGATGGATCAAACTCCGTAATATATTAAACTAACGACGCTGCAACCGGCGTCGCACGGGTACAAAATGAGTTTAAATCAATTTGAATACCTACATAAAACGCTTAATAACTTTTTATCTATTAGAGATAGATATGTGCTATTGAGGACTTTTTTTTAATTTTCGTAATTATTTACTACGTCATTTTGATGTCTCTGGCAGATTAGACAACATACGCCACGACAACTCGTTGGGCTATTTTTATCCCCGACATGATTCATTGATACTATAAATGCTCAGCTCCTAAACATGATAGGTCCATATTTAATACTCGTAAACCTTCCCGGTGAATCAACCGATCTAATAGTGAAAACCGCATCAATATCGTTCAGTGGTGGTAATTTTTAACTTTATTTAATTTTGATTATTTATTGTTATAGCGGCCATAGTAAGTAATACATACTTTGTGAATATTTTAAGTGTCTACGGTTCTAAAATACAGCCTTGGCTTCCGTCTTTTGGCACCGTTTGTTTACGGAACCCTAAAAAGGAAGTCCACAGGCGAAGTAGGGACTGAAAGTAACATAATAAATAAGTGTTATCTCGTATTTGTCATAATTTAATTTACAAAGCACCATTGTTTGGCTTTTTTCTGTCTAAACTCGTTGAATTTTTAGTTTTGGTCGTTTTAATTAGGTATTAGTTATAAATATTGCTTTTATAACGAAATCATAACTTTGTTTTAGTTAAAATACCGTCTGAAATAATCTAGCAATTTCAAATTTTGAAAACTAATGAAATTACTGGACCTAATGTTCTAATCAAATCAAATCAATTATTCTTCATCAGCATCGCGATCCAGCGAGGAAATGCAACCAGAAATCTTGCCAATTTTTTTTAAAGAAAAAAAGAATGTTTTCGTTTTTACAATGTACCTACCCTAAATCGAAAACCGTTTCGAGGTTTTCGTATATTTAACACCGTAAATATTCGGACTTTTTTATTACATATTTATGGAAATATTTGAAAAAACCTCGAGGTGTGATAAATTAAGAAGCATAGGTACTGTACCTTTGCGCGCTCTATTGTAAAAATAAAAGCTGTCACTCTCTCTGCCAGGCAAGCGTCCAGTTCAAGTGTTGCCAAATATTTTTGCAGGTGGAAACAAAACAGAAAATTAACGGATCTAATTTACGAGCTGAAGAATCTGAGATTCATTTTTGTGCAAAGTTATAGTAACAATTATGAGATTTGAGATAACAATATAAAATAACAATAACCAAAGAATAATAAAGTGTATAAAATAGTATAAATAACTACAAGTCACAGACTAATAATAACCAATTTTATCTTGATCAAAAATAATGAATTATTTACGAAGCTGTTTTAACCGATTTATGGTGTTAAACTATATCTAAATAAGTATTTAATTTAGTACATATTTGAGCTTTTAATAATTTATGTTAATATCTTAGGTGTTATCGCAAAATAAAAACTCTGGCGGCGACAAAATAATTATAAATTAAAAGGTAAAGTAAGTTTGGATGTAGGGGATAATCACTCAAATTACAAAACCGATTCTAAAAAAAATCTCATGGATATATAGGCTGTATTTTATTTCCTTCGAAAATATCCACGGGCGAAGCCGGGGGCGGAAATCTAGTTAATTATAAAGTTTAACACAATAACATTTAAATGAACCACCAATCTTAAGGAGCCTAGCTGAGAGCGGCGAGAGCTTATTCACTTCTTGTATTTACATTATGCCTATCACTATATCTTTTAAATGTAGCAATATATTTAAGGACATACATTCAGTGTACTAAGTATCGGGATAAAACAAAAAATACAAATTATTCATCTAAATTTAATGTATCGCCTTCAAAGTAGGCCCCATTGCTTGCAATACAACATCTTCACCCAGTCCTCCATACATTTTTCGTAGACTTTTTGCGGTATGGCCTTTAGCTCATTCAGCGAATTTTCTTTGTGCCCTTGTTTTTGATATGCACTATTCGCCGTAGGTTTTTTGCAACATTTTTAGCGATTCACCACATGAAATATCATTCGAAACACAAAATTTAAGGCACACTCTTTGTTCAACAATATTTTCCATTGTAAAAATCACCGAAGACTCAAAACTATGACCAACAAAAAGTGCAGTTTTAAACAAATTGAATGACAGATCCCGCTTTAAATCAGTACAGTGCTATCAACATGCACTAAAAAAATTAAAACGACCTCTTTTACGCGGGTCTTTTTATTGACATATTCCCGATACTTTTTACACAGAGTAGTACATTAAATTTTCAAATATATACAGTCATTATATTTACACTTTTAAACTTTTGCATTTTACAAACAAACCGATTCTCGATCTCTCTTTCTGTATAATATTAATATAATTCATGCTAGGTTGCAAAGAGGCCTAACATAGATAACTGGCATACCAACATCATATTATGGTTATAATGATACTGAGAAACAACTTTGTAATCAAAATAGCAACACAGTAACATTTTGATAAAATAGTTCATAATATCCTGTCATCAAATTGATAAAGTTCAACACTAATAAAATAAGTAACATTCTACTATAATTCTGCATACATTGTGCTTGTGCTGTTTGTTCGTACAAAACAATTAGAACATAAAGTCTATAATTTTCCTGGGTAAGTAAATATTATAATATAATAAGTTTATATTATATTATTGTTATATAAAACAATATAATAGTGTGGTGATATGATGATTTCATAGGGAATATAAATTAAACGCTTGTTGTTTAAAATGTTTATTGCTGAGGTAAAAACTACAGTAGTTCAACTTAATTACGAGTACCTAGGTTATTTAAAAATAGTTTACAATGTTAGAATATACCTAATATAAACAAAAGATTCAAGAAGAAAATTCAATACACTTTCTTCGGCATTAAAAAAATAATAATGTAAATGACTACAATCGAATATATTTGCACACGACAAAGATGAACGGCACTTTGAGTTGAATTTCAAATTATTGACCTTGCATTTGCATTTTTTTGTAATGCAGTTTGTTTTGCAAGAACCAGGCATGGTCAAGGGCGGGGCAAGTTACACGTGTTTGTCACATTCTATTGACATTTGCCCTTCTAGGTTTTGACCAAAATCAACAAGCAATCGCGGTTTGCCCGGGCACGTCTAGATGTGCTGTTAATTCGGATTTAGCCCGCATAACATTATATAATATTTATCCATTATCCAAATATCTTATTATTCCACAGATATATCCCGCCCGCCATGACCCGTCGCTTTCAATATTGATTACATTAAATTACATTTGTGAATGTGTGAATTTGGACGTGGGAAAATGTCGCGCCTATGTAAGTATTAATAATAAAAAAAAGTACACCGACTTCAAAAATTTGCACTGAAAAGTAAGAAATAATAAATATTTCGTCGTAGAATTTGAAGACGGTTGGTGCCAAATTAGGATACAAAACTAAGTAAATATCTAAGAAGATAAAGATCTGTTCAATATTATCTATGTTTGTTTGTACTGATGATCGTAGGTTCCTAATGAATTGTCTATATTAGTGAATTTGGGAACTAAGTTGTTTCTAATTTGGCACCAACCGTCTTCAAATTCTACGACGAAATATTTATTATTTCTTACTTTTCAGTGCAAATTTTTGAAGTCGGTGTACTTTTTTTTAAAAGGTTTATTTTACCCTTTTAAGTGATTTTGCTGCCTTGAGAGACAAATAATAACGCAACTAAAAAAATATTGATGGAAAATAAAAAAAAAATACCCCTGTGGATGTGATTTGAACCATGTAATGTGCTTGTGCATCCTATGCACCCCATTACATTTAACCGCTAGACCATCGTCACGAAAATTGACAACTTCGTGTCAATAGCAACCGTTGCTAAGCCTTTATCTGATACATAATTTTCAGCCGTAAACAGAAATTAATTACTGAATTTCTGAAAAACTACTGAACCGATTTTCGTCATATGTCTGTGAGATAATGTCGAGAAATTATTATGTCTTGAAAAAAATAAGTTGTCAAAATCGGTACATATTTTATCGAGATATCAAGAAAAATGTACTTATAAAGTCAGTTTTTTCAAAATTTCTGAAAAACTAATGAACTAATTTTTATGAGATAAAAATGGGACCAATCCGGAAGAATTATCTGACGATTAAAAAAGAAACCATCAAAATCGGTTCACAATTGGCGGAGTTATCGACGTACATACATACATAAAAAAAAATACGGTCCGAATTGAGAACCTTCTCCTTCTTTTTTTGGAAGTCGGTTAATAAAAATCTCCCGACACACATACATTCACGGCCTTTATACCTTGCGATGTGGCGAGATACTGATCCGCTTTTCGCCAGTTGTCCATGTCCATATTGAAAAAAAAATCGATAACACAAAATATAAACTAATTTATTCCTGAAAGGAAGCAAGGGCAAAGGCACACACAATTTTGCTGCAGCTATAAAATTTACTCCTCCCCATATTTCGTAAAAATGTATTTTTACCGCAAGCAACCTCCGCAAACTACCCATTTTTAATATCTTGGATATAAATATTTACCTACTTTTGTTTCAGATTTGCTGGTTATCATATTTTGTGCTAGTAAAACTATGTTAAGAGCAGAAGATTGTGTTGCAACTTATGTACCGCATAGTTGTAGAATTGATTTAGTATGTATTCAAACTTACGTAAATTATAAATCCATCTTACAAAGAAATAAGGAGGACTGTCCTTCTGAACATGTACTATAATGAAGGCCATATAGGAGAACTCTATATTACCTTAAAAAACTTTTCACACACTGTTGGTATGCTTGCATTTGATGGCAATGTAGACACACGTCTTATTTCGGGCATAAGTTTAGCAAATAATAATTTAGAGAAGGATGCGTATATTTCAGAATTTAAGGAACTAACTACATTAAACTTCTCGCATAACAATATCGGTCAAGCATATTTTTATAATTGCTATGACTTGATTTCTTTACGTGAATTAGATTATTCGCATAATCGTATTAACTCGTTTGCGAAGCCAACTGAGGGTATTTATAAAAGTTTAGAAATTTTAAATTTATCAAATAATAATATTGCAACTATAAAAGAAGGAATATTCAGTGTTTTAATGAAGTTAAAGATTCTTAATCTATCCCACAATTTCATTGACTCCATGACCGTATTGGCTCATGATTTGTCAACGGAATTGGAAATATTGAATTTATCCCATAATCACATAGTGGACGTAAGTAAAGGTTTTAACACATTTTTTAATTTAAAAGAATTATATCTTGATCATAATAAAATACATGAAATCGATCGCAACATATTTACCAATGGTAATTTAAAAATTATATCTTTGACACATAATATGGTTACAAATTTAAATTATATTACTAATTTAACAAAACTCGAGTTTATTGACGTTTCACATAACTTAATAGATACTTTGGATGAAGACACTTTTTTTTATAATATAAAATTAATTAAATTTGACATATCTTCCAATTATGTTAGTGTATTACCAAAAAAATTGATGAAGGGTAAAAACTTGTCTGTTTTTGACTTTACGAATAACAAATTATCAGGTCGTTTAGAAAATGGTCATTTCAAAGGTTTCAGTTACGTTACAAATCTAAATTTCAGTAATCAACAGTTGATTAGTATTTCCGATTATGCTTTTGACGGGGCTTCTCGACTTACTACTTTAGCATTAAATAAAAACAAACTAACAATTTTATCCAAACATTCTTTCAAGCTACTTAGCGATTTAAAATATTTAGATCTTTCTGATAATCAATTGACAATCATTGATTTTGACAAAAGTGACTTGATACATTTGGAGACAATGCTATTGAATAACAATTATATTAGTTTATCTGCAAATGCCTTTGCTGGGTTGAAGAATCTAAAATTATTAAATTTAGAAAATAATATTATTTTGTCTTTGGTAACATTAATTTTTGAAGATCTTCATGACATCGTAGAATTGAGCTTGTCAAACAACCCAATTGATGGCGATATAGAAAAATATGTTTTTTCAGGTCTTGTATCTTTGCCAACTTTACATATTTCGGAAACAAACATCAAGTGCCTAAAGAACAATTCATTTGATGGAATGGGTGATTTGAAAACCATTAATATGTCACACAATGAAATACATATTTTGGAATATAACTGTTTCTCAAATGTTTTTAATATAGAAATATTGGACTTATCGTATAATTTCATTGAATTCTTTATGATAAATAATAAAAACTTTATAAAATTAAAAACCATAATTCTTAGCAATAATAATTTAAATAATATCTTACCTAACTCTTTCGTAAATATAAAATCATTAATAAAACTAGACATATCACATAATGAGATATTAAATATTGACAATAATGCATTCATTGATCAAACTGCATTAACATTTTTAGATATGTCCTTTAATCTTAATTTATATCTAAATATGACTAGTATCAATCCTTTACAGTCCTTACAGGAGTTATTGATATCTGGGATATATAACAACTCGAAGTTTATACAAGACAATAATTTATTGAGACTAAGTATTACTTATTTTCATTTAATAAATGTAAGTGCATTATCTTTAAATAATACTAAGCGACTAATTAATTTAAGTATCAGCCATAACAATGTTTCATTCATTAATTCTAATGACTTTTCTATTTTATCATATCTTGAAAATCTAGATTTAAGCTATAATAAAGTGACTAATATTCAACCTGGATCGTTTAAGAACAATGTTGTTTTACGAAATCTAAATATTTCGCATAATTTCTTAAGTATCTTAAACTTTGGAATATTTCGTGGTTTATCTTCTTTACATTTATTGGATCTGTCATATAATGTGATTAAAAAATTAAATAGTATAAGATTTCATGAAATTCCCTCATTGAATACAATTATTGTTGATCACAATAACATAAGCACGATCAAACTTGAAGACTTCATTTGTATACATTTAAGAGTTTTAAGTATTGGTGACAATCCTTTATCTTGTGAGATTTTAGCTAGCTACAAGCATCACGATAATATGTCTATAACCGCAATAAAATTGAATTTCGAGTCAGAAAATGTTCATGGAGTGACTTGCTATAAAAACCATAATTATGATGAAGTTTTAAAAGAGAATAATGATATACTAAATACAACGAACTTTATGAATGATTTTAAAAATATTTTATATAATATCACTAGTAGGAACACCTTTCAGAATATTAGTTCAGACGATCCGTTTAAACTATTAAATAATTTATCAGTAATATTAGATAATCATTTCAATAAAACTGAAACTGTTTTGTTAGAGTACATAAAACATACACATAAAATAGAAAATAATTCAAAGAACACAATTAATGTATCATATGCTGGTAACGCAATGTTTAAAAATATGACTCAGAATAAGGATATTCTTAAAAGGACAAATGAGGGAATAATTGATGATTCTGGTAAAGGGCGAGATCCGCCAAAGTTTATAGAAGTGTGTGTAGCTTTGATATTATGTGTTTTAGTATGTTATTTGTTATTGAATTTATATTATAACTGGACCATGTTTGTACCTAGACGTCGTCATACAATTAACATTTTACCAATAAGTGAGACCACCGAAAGTGAAGATTTGTAGTAGATATTTTTTGTGTAGAAGTAAATGTTTATCACTTATGTGTAGTTTTAATTAATTACTTCTAAGACCTAAAGTACATAAAATATATACATGCCATCACGGTCGTTAAACCTTACACTTGGCCAGAAACCCCAGTAAAATTTTGTTTCAATTCGGTTTGTAAAGTTAAAATTAAGGTATGCTTTTCATATTAAAATTTCAAAGAAAAATCTATTTTAGAAACAAATTTGAATATTTTTGTTTCAATAGTTTTTATAATAAGTTTCGCCGACAGACGACAAAATGACGTCATCATTTAGGTAAAGCAGAATTAATTTTGCGCCATTTCTCAAATAATTTGTTTTACTGGCAGTATAACGGGGCAAGTTATGGGCCGTGGTACTAATTTTATCACAAACGAGTAGTACCACAGAACAGAGATGTCTGGTTTTAATCAGGCAGATCACGGGTTCGATCCAATGAGTTTTTTTTAATTAAAAACTTACGTAGGTACCTATATAATCCGGAAAAACACACTTTAGAGACTTTTCCATCTAAATATATAAATTTCCATCAGAACTGGCCACGAGACTTGGTCTTTACGGTTTTCGGGAGCTGTAAGGCAACCCTTGAAGAAAGTACTAAAAGAAAGAAAGTTGTCTCTGATTTATCAGTGAAATACCCAAGTGGATGCTATTTAACAAAATATTTACATATACTTAGTCAGGTCATAAGTTCTGTCACATGTTTAATATGAAATAATTGAGACATATTTATTATTGATGTAAACATTTATATACCAAAATGAACTTAATAAAACACAGATTCTTATGATAATAAAGTTTATTCAAAATGACCCCCGCGATTTTGAATACAGGCCTTCAACCTGCGCGGCCAGTCGTCTATCGCAGTACGAACGAGGTCCATGTCAATTTCGGCGGCTGCCTTAATCAAGGATGCCTTGAGTGACCCCAAATCAGGATGACGCGTAGAGCAGGCCTTTTCCTCCAAGTGTTGCCATATCTTGTAATCTAACGGACTCAAATCTGGACTGGAGGAGGGCCAGTCTTCGTGCCGGATGAAGTCAATTTCACGCGCCGCCAGCCAGTCTTGAGTGCTTTTCGCTCTATGAGCTGGCGCAGAATCTTGTTAGAATACCCAGCGCCTGTTATTGAACATGGTATGAGAAACAGGTTCCACAAGGTTCGTAAGGACTGTATTTTGATACACAAGTGCATTTCTTTTTACGCCTTTCACACAAAAATGTACCTCAGTTAAGCCCCAATAAGAGACTCCCAACCAAACCATGAGTGAGGATGGAAAATGGCCTCGTTGGACACACGGAACACGGTTGCTCGCTTCTTCACTGCTGTGTGCGTATGATAAGGTATCATTTTGTTTGTTGTAGCTCTCTTCCACATTAAAAAAATTTTCATCCGAAAAAAGAATTTCCCGATGCTTGTTGACGGGTACCGGTTCAACAAAGCGCGACATCTCTACAACCTCAGGTCCATTAAACGAGCTTTCAAACGATGTCCTGTTTTTCTTCGATATGCCCGAAGCCCTAAGTCTTCATTTAACACCCTTTTCACCGTGGTTTTCCTTAAACCCATCTAAAGGGCCAAAAGTTTTTGCTTACGTATGGGATTTCTTTGAATTCGCGCCTTCACAGCTTTTATCACTGCTGGAGTCTTAACAGAGCGAGGGCGACCACTTCTTGACCTGTCATCTACACTAGAGTCTTCATTGTATCGTTTGATGGTACGATAAACGAATCTTTTGGTTATATTCAAATTTTTTCAATATGTCAAAAATCTGAATTGGCGCGTAACCGCAACGATGCAACGCAATAACCTCAACACGGTCTTCTTTAAGTGTCCACTACATATTTAAAAATGAGTAAAATTCTAAAAAGTATACATTTTTATATTCATGAAAAATTCTAAATTCGATTTCAATAAACATTTTTGTGGCCAGCATTTTAAATTGAAAAGTTTTTATTGTGTGACAGAACTTATAACCAGACTATGTATATATATATATGTATATATATTATTTTGCTCACGACTGCTGTAGCGTAAGTAATCTTTTCATTAGCCTCTTTGTCTGTATGAAGGATGTCTAACTCTCTGACTCCAAAACGAATGAATGTATTTTATTTATAACTAACAGTTGCCCGCGACTTCGTACGCGTTGTATTAACTAAAATATGCCAGTCGGAGTGAGTCCGAACTTCGAAAATGTATGGGTACCCTTATATTCCCGTCCCCCGTCAAAGTTTAGAAATGTGAAACAATTTCCCCATACAAATTTCTACACCACGTTGCACCTCTCCGTAAGGGTTGTGTAGGAAAAATCCTAAAACATGTGTTTTATTATTTGTTTTGAAGAGTATTTGTAGATTAAGAAAAAGAATCAAATTGAAAACACGCAAGGAATACGATTTTTCATTAAAAATTTTACATCCAATTTCAACCCCTTAGGGACTGGTTTTCCAAAATTCCTTTCTTACTGCACCTCTACACCACCTTCTAATGTTGATGATAATATTATATTCAGTGCGTTGCTTGTCAGACGGTCAGTGACACGACGGTTTTATATATTATTATTTAGATTAATAGTAGTTTATGAACCGGGTTCATAATAGGGATAATTAAAACACAAGTGGAATTTCTTAATAGCATCCACGAGTATTTTAATTCCAAGTTATTTGCCCGTTCATATATTACTTTATCTAATCCAATGCAATCATGCAATAGGTATTTTAGATAATTCACCAATGTTAAATTCATAGAGTTTAATGTGGCTGTATAACACATATCCTCTACCCTTTCTGCATTTAAAAAAACTAAAACATTACGATATTGTTTTTATATAAAAACTAATACAGTATCGAAGTTTGAAATATTACAGACACGTGTACATAAAACATTCATTATGAAGCATAATTCGATTTTGTAATAGAGACTTTACGATATAAGAGTAGATAATAGTAATTTATGAAACGGGTTCATAATAGCGGTAATTAAAACACAAGTGGAATTTAAAAAAATGAGGCAGAGCCAAATTTATTAATAGCATCCACGAGTGTTTTAATTCCAAGTTGTGTGCCCGTTCATACAGTAGGTACTTTATCTAACCCCATGCATTTTGAATTACAAAACAAATTGAACCAAGATATTTTTCTTAATCGACAAATTGGCGGCAAACCGCGGTTACCCACTGCGCATGCGCGTTAGCTGTCAAGTGACTCGCACATGCGCGTGTCGATATTTTCATAGAGTTTAATGTGGCTGTATATGACATATCCTCTACCCTTACTGCATTAAAAAAAAAACAAAACATTACTATATAGTTTTTGTATGAATACGTATAATTCGATTTTGTAATAGAGACTTTACGATATAAGAGTAGATAAAATCTATTAATCGTATTGTGTCCAATGTCCATATAATATGGCCGTGGGAAGCATCGAGCGTTTAATATTTTGATATTAAGATATTGATATAAGTGCCTGTATTCACTTTACTGACAGAACTTCGTAAACTGCACTACACTTAGGTATTTCATGCCAGAAAATGTCTTTGTAAAGTTGGCTACTTGCCATCGAGTTATGTACATTTTTACAGCCGTTACCAGTAGAAATCATGTCACGATTTTTCTAGACTGATTTTTCACACTATTTGGAAACAAAACAATATTTTGTGCTCATAAATAAATAAACTTGAAACAAGTAAAATTTACTTCAAAATTAAAGTATTTTATATGACAGCTTAATTCTCTGGACGAAATAGTAACATATTTTGTAAAGTGTATTTGTTTATTTGGGCTTCCTTCACGTCACAACAGCGCAATGGATCGACATGATTTTTCGCACAGGGGGAGTAAGAAGGCTGGAGAGTGACGTAGGATTCCTTCAGGATATTTAAATGTCACATTTCCATACTTTCCACGGACGAAGCCGAAGCTAGTAATAAAATAAATAAGTATATAACTATTTTTTTCTATGTAAATTACTTTTGCGACCGCGATTTGTTCGACGTCTTTTTATGGTTTCGTGTCTTGTGTCTGTCTTTCACAGCTTATTTCCTACGAAAAAGGTTGAAATTTGCTTAAAAAAAATCTTATTCATAATGGAAGTATCAAATGAAAGGGCTTGTTATAAGAAGTATATTTTTTTATAATTTTAAAATGCACAGTTTAAATTACATTAAAGAAAATAAACGAAAAGTGAGCGTCCCCTCCCCCTTATTTCCGAAACTACTGACTCTAAAATTATGATAACATAGATCATAGTTTACAATAGAACCTAAACGAAAATCATGTCTTATAGTTCACACGAAAAATCACAGCGCAACGAACTCAGTTTTACGCGCGACTTATTTTGTCCATGTCTCTTTATAAATATGTGAGCAAAATGAACTAATATTAAAATCGATAAGATAACCAAGGATAAGATAAGATAGACCAAGATTTACGTACCAGAAACATGAGGAAGTACGATTTCTCAACAAAACCAGTCTTGCGATAATACACAAAACAGATTTCAGCAACTCAAGTATTGTACAAAAAATAATAGAAATAGCAAGTTCTAGTTAATGGAAGGATGTGAAATTATCTTTATTCAAAATGTAAAAAAAGAATACATTATTAAATGTATTAGGAGAACTCGAGTCGCTAAGTTGGTTGAAAATATGCGTGAAATTGTTGACTTTCAGGGCTTCATAAAACCTAGGTGTAGCTGATATTGACATATTTTATACATTTAGTATAAAGATAATTTCATATACATTTAGGATCCATTAACTAGAACTTGCTATTTTTAATAAGTTTTGTACAATACTTGAGTTGCTGAAGTAAGTTTTGGGACAAAAGTTATGAGGCGTCTCCTTAAGAAATCCTCTCCACGCGATTTCGACTCGCTCTTGGCCAATTTTTTTGATGACACTTATCTAATTAAATTTGGAATGTTAAACATTATCTATATACAAAATTGTATCCAAATCATTGGAACCGTTTCCGTGAAACCAAATATACATTGAATTTTTAGAAAAGTACGTGTAATGCTTGATCAAAATAGGTAGAGAGATGGCGACAGAAAGTGGTTGTAAGCACTTGCCGGAAGAAAACCTCTTTTTCGTGTAGTCTGAGCCCCCCTCTACAAATTATTCAGTTTTTTAAAATATTTTTTTTGGTTTTGTGAAAGAACTTTGCAAGTCGCTGCAGGGAGTAAATTTATTCAGGCTGAAAATATTTTTCCTACAACCGAGAGGTCCTAACAAATGCTGTTCACTTATTTTCTGCCAGCTGGTAGGAGAGGCTTTTTTTATTTATTTTTTCTTCTAAATCGGCTAAGCGGCGTACCGACAAGCGCTGGACCCCTACTCGTCTACAAGAATTTGTAGAGGGGGCTCAGACTACACGAAAAAGTGGTTTACTGCCGGCAAGTGCTTACAACCGCACTTTCTGTCACCATCTCTCTACCTAAAAAAACAAAGTATGTCAATTAGTCTCAGCCAAAAAGAGATAAAATTAGTGCCAAATCAATATAAGTGGTGCAAAATACAGTTTCATTTTATATAAGTACTAATTAGTGACTCTCTAATTATTATTGGTCTAAATGATTTTCTTTAATAATTTTTCTGTAGGGTTCCATTGTGACTTCTAATATAACCTGACACTACATATATATATATATGACAAGTACATATATAAGCCTCAAAATACCTCATCAGACTGGCCAGTGGCCACTCGCAGTCTAAAAATACTATCGGCTAAATGAGGGACACTCTGGAGCCGGAAACACGGTTCATAAGAGAAAAATAAAGTTGAAGCAACAGAACATCCAATATTTTCTGTATGTGACAAACAATATTTATTGTGGTCTAAGGAAATAATATAAAAATCAGCCATGTGAGTGTCAAACTCACGCACCGAGGGTTCCGTAAAATTTCAAAGTAAAGTGATAAATGTACTTGTGATATTCAAAGACTTTCTATAGTGCCAAATTGTGTCTTAGTGTCTTTTTAGCGGCCTTATTTTAGTAGAATTTTATTTTACAATATTAGGCATAATAGCAAAACTAATTAGCAATGTTTCCACGTGACGCCTTTGTGATATACGCACGCGTCCGCCAGGACGTCATGGGGAATCCAGTTTAATCCCGCCCGCGCTGTAATAGTTGTGATTAGTCAGTGATTAATAGGACATATTACGGCCGGCGGGAGCATTCTACCTACCGATCAATCGGCTTATTGTTACTGTGACGTCTATATTACTTGACATTGGCGGAATCATCAAAACCCTGATGGAGCCATTTTGAAAAAAAAATAGAAATAATTAGCAATGTAGTAACTTCCAATCTCAGACAGCTGTCAATTGGGATGTCGATATTTCATTATCACTTTTAGATGTGTTTTTTGATGAAACAATATAAAATAGAAATAAAACTACAGACCGTCAAGCTCCGGAAACCGTCTTATGAGTCCCAGGATACCCACTGGAAGACCAAGTCTCCCTCTTTTAGCCGATGGTATTTATGAGGCTATACCTAACGAGTGGCTAGTTCTGTTGAGGTATATTTAGATGGAAAAGCCTCTAAGTGTGGTTTGTCGGATTAGGCAACTACATAAGTTTTAAATTATAATTTTAAGCAGAAGAAAAACAAAGTTATAAAGTATAAAGCTTCAGTGTATTCAATTTGGTTATGGAATCCTAAAAATAACGAGAATCTAATATTTATTCCCTAAGTTAGTAAATATTTTTGTTAAGCTTTAACAACCTCTATCTATATGAGTACTATGGTACAAAACTTAGAAACAAGATATCGCGCTTGTATCTGGATCTGGGTCGAATAAGGTAAAACATCCATCCTAAACAAACACTACTGACCGGTGAAGATGAGTTTCGAGATTATGTTTTAACTAGCGACCGCCCGCGGCTCCGCCCGCGTAGAATCTGTTGCGCACAGGTTCGGGATAAGTTCATATATTGTGTAAATCGGCCTTAAATCTCGAAACCAACCAAAGAAATGTCACGATTTTTTCAAACTACAACACTGGTATAGACAATGGATTTGCTCTCTTTTGGCTCGAATTCGAACATGCCATTTAATGTTGCTTACTATACAAAAATTACACATCCAATATCATATTTTCTTAAGTTTTTCGCGATTCCCGAGATCAAGGAATCGAATTACATACAAATTCCTAAGACGGAGTACGCCGTTTGGGGGAAACGTATCAAGAAAGTTTTGTAGAGCGACATCCCGCTCTCTCTCGTTTTTTATCTTATTCTAGTTTTTCCATTTATATTTATTTCGTTATATAGATTCGATTTTATTATATAGATATTACATTATACAGAGTTTTTCATTTAACGAGGGACTGTGTGGAAAAACATACATTTCTAGAAGATATTATGTAGAAATGTACTTTCTTTGTGGACTTCAGAGTACTTACCCTTGACTCAGATTTAAAATTAAATTTCGTTGCGTTGGCAAGCATATTAAATATACGAAAAGGTATATAAGGCTATTTTTTAAATTTGGATATAAATGTATGATTTAATCTTTTATACTGATAATAAAGCTGAAGAGTTTGTTTGTTTGATGGTTTGAACCAATTGTTTGAACTCGCTAATCTCTGGAACTACCAGTCGGATGTCAAAAAACATTACAACATTTTAATAGCTCAATTCTTGAGGAAAGTTATAGGTTACGACACACTACGACCCAAACGAGCGGATAGTTTCTTTCTATGTTACGTTCCCAGCCGTCCCAGGGTACCCAGCGGAAGACCAAGTCTCCATATTTTATCCGATGGTATTTGTGAGGCTATACCTAACTAGTGGCCAGTTCTGTTGAGGTATGAGATGGAAAATCCTCCAAGTGAGGTTTGTCGGATTATGTACATAAGATTTTAATTAAAAAAAGTCATTGGTACATGTGTCTATATTTCTATACCTAGGTACTAATATAATAATGTATGTATGTTAGAACGCGCTAATTTCAGTAACTACTAGTCCGTTTATTGAGCTAACATGACGCTAACATGACGCTTTGACCCAAAAGAGCGAAGAAGTAATCAAACAGTTAACTAATAAAAAAATGCTTGCCGCAGAATAATGAAGTAAGTAATAATTTATTGACATTACTTAAGTAAAATTTCATTGATTGAGGGATATAACTTTCTAAAATTTCCAATTCGTATTTACATTGCAACTCACAATAGAGTTAAAACTTTGGACGGAAGTAGAATACAAAGAGACCTTTTATTGAATTAGTTTTTGCAAATACTTGCCGTTCGAGACTTGACGTTTAACATTTTAAACTTCTTACAAACTCAATATGCACGCTTGTACTTTTGGTAGCATTCACGTATTGTTAATCTTTATTGAACTTTTGAATTCACAATTGTTCATAGCTAGATTTCTGTCGCGGATTTTTGGAAGTGGAATGTTTTGTAAAAAAAAATCTTCGGCTAAGTGAATAAAACTTTGTCTATCGCTTTTAAGTTTTGTGATACAAAATAACGGCGGAAATCTGAAATTTTAGAAATATGTTTGATGTGAAAACTTATGCGTTCGTTCAGTCGACAACGTTGTCAATAGTATTAATCGAAAGACCGATAAACAAAGCTATATTTTGGATTATTACACGCTGCGGGTCGAGGGAGATGGCTATTGTTGCATGATGGAATATTAAAACCGAAAAGTTCTTGTGCAAGAGGCCTTACCGTTACGCCGCACTCGAAATTTAGTTAAGTAACGCGCGTGTGTGCGTTATTAAAAATTAGTCGCGCCTTCAAATTTTGATCATTTTCGCGATTTTTTTATGTTGACTTTGATATCAAAATAAAAAGCGGGGATGGTTTGAAAATAAAAAATACTCCACATTCCAAATTTTTCACTCTTTAAATTATTTTTTATTAATATTTGTAATGTTTTCTATATTACATAAATTTTAGATTCTTGTTATGGAATAATTCGAGAATAATGTGTTATTTTTATATTACTATTTTTTTTGTATATAGCTCACAAAAAAAACATTTTTATTTCTATGAATTTTTCCAAAATGTCCAAAATGTAGCGTGTGCCGGGTTGTGGCTCTGACTATAACCCTTTTTCTTTTTTCTTTCTCCACGGGTTGCCTTACAGCTACCGAAACCGTGTTACGATTTCAGGGTACAAAGCGGAAGACTATACCTAACGAGTGGCTAGTTCTGTTGAAGCATATTTAGATGGAAAAGAGTGGTTAAGAGTGTAGTGTACCGCGTCCATGTCCATACAAACGGAGAAAACGTTTTACTACCCCTAAATATTATTTATTTAATTTTAACGATTTTGTAATATGTTACTGACATAATGAAAAACTACGTACGTATTTTTTCATTTTTTCAAAAATCGTAATAGGTCAAAAGTTATAAGCCCCTCAAATCTCGGTTTTTTTGGTTCATAACTTGCTGGTAATAAACCGTCTGTATTTGTGAAACAAAGCAAAATTTCAAAAAAAGCAAAACGTACGTACGTAGATTATAATCTGCTAAAACGTTTGACACCAAAATTATAAGGTTTCATTATAGTTTAGTAGGTGTAAATCGTTTTCGCCCAAAACGCAATTTTCAACGAAGAACATACCTACGAACACTCACGAGCTGCAGTGTTCTCTGTCGCACTGATGCCCGGGGGAAGAGCGCGCTTGAGACAGAATATGATTTTCTAAATACCTATTTCGCTGCGTACGCTGAGCTACACGATCCTCTTAATACGTCTGGTATTAACTATAGGCATACCACAGGTTCGATCCCGGATCCCGGCCATGTACCAATGGGTTTTTTAATTAAAAACTTAAGGCAACCCGTGAAAAAAGAAACATATTCTAGTCTTAGAGACTTCCCCCCCAGGGGTGCCCGCCTTGTCGTGGCGGGGGGGCTTAGTAACCGTGGTAGTGCTCGTCACACTATCCACGGTGAAGCTAAGCGGCACCCGAGGTGGAGCCGCTGCGCAGGGGTTCTGTGGGTTTGGCAGGGCTCTTCGCGCATGCGGCTGGAGGCGGACGCCGGTGACGCTTGCGCTGCCGGTCGAAGCATGACCCGACTGCACTTTCCATCGCAGTCGGGTCGCCGCGGTCTCCGGTGGCGGTTGAGGGGGAAATCAGCCGCTGCTCAACCGGGGACCAAGGTGGAAGGCGCAGCAGTTTGTACTCGCTGCTGCGCCAGCTCTGGGTAAAACCAGAGCGAGATGGGGCCTTACGGCCACCCGGCGGCGGGTCGCGGAAGAATGCTAACGCGTCCCCGTGGCCCGCCGACTAACCGGCGAGATGGAGTACCGTGGGGTTTTAGTGGGTTAAAGTCCCACATAACCCGTTCCCTCACCCCCGAGGGCGCGGGTATGCATGATGCATTTCCCCACGTAAAAAAAAAAAAAAAAAAAAAGTCTTAGACTTGGAGACGATTTTATCGCAGAAGATGTTTTTACTCAATCATAATCTTAGGACATAGTCCCAGCATTGTGCCTTACTCTTTTTTAGGGTTCCGTACATCTCCGACGTGTAATCCTATAACGGAAACTTTTATAGAATCACTCTTGTGTCTGTCTGCCTGCCTGTCTGTTCGTCTGTCACAGGTTTTCTCAGAATCTACTGCACGAAAAAATGTGAAATTTGGTTCATATATAGAGTTTGATAATCCAATCATGGACGTACAAAAAAGCATTAATTATCGAATTTTGATTTTGAGAGTTAATTTTTAGAATGATTTTTTTTAAATGCATCATGTAAAAGGGCTCGTTATAAGGAATACAAATATTCTTTTTTATAATTTTAAAATGCAAGGTCAGAGATGACGGAAAGAGACCCGACGAAGCAACACTGGTACCATGGCATTTGGGGAAAGAGACCCGACGAAGCAACACTGGTACCATGGCATTTGGGGAAAGAGACCCGACGAAGCAACACTGGTACCATGGCATTTGGGGAAAGAGACCCGACGGAGCAACACTGGTACCATGGCATTTGGGTCGGGTACTGATATGGGACGCCACATGTGTGGACACATGGCTTTGTCGCATATTAGCAGAACGGCCGCCAGAGCTGGGAGCGTGGCCGAACAGGCACAGGTTCTCAAACGCCGCAAATATTCTTCTATCAGACTACGATTTTGCGGCGTTGGCAGTAGAAACGTTAGGCCCATGGTCATCCGACACTAAAAATATTATTAAGGATATTTCGACCATACTAATATTGGCTACTGGTGATATAAGAGCTGGAAGTATTTTTTCACAAAGGCTTAGTCTTTGTATACAAAGAGGAAACGCTGCCAGCTACGACAGCATGTTTTTTTAGTTTGTAATTGAATTTTTTGTAATAGGTTTAATTGTATATGTAGGTAGATATATTGTTGTAATGTTTGTTTTAGAAAGAAATCCTAAGTGACTCGTCGTGAGGAAATTATAATAATAAAAAGTGCATAGTTTAAATTATTTTAAATAAAATAAAAATATACGAAAATTTACTTATTTTTTGGGAAGTGTAAGATGGAAATGTTTTATCTCATAAATATTTAAGCACAAACTAGAAGTTGCTAGCTTTAATAAAGGCCGAGATTCATACACAGGCTTTGTTGAAACCTGTACCTTGAATACCTTGGAAACTGCTTAACCGATTTTTATCAAACATATATAAGAACCTGCACTGAAATGTCATCAAAATCGGTCCAGCCGTTTTGAAAAAAAAATGGTAGCAGACATCCAAACACACATATAACATCTTACTTCAAACGCATATACCGTCTCCGTTCAGTAGTGGGTAAAAAATTCGCGAGGATATTATATTATCAAGCGGATGGTTAGTAGATAATAATCTAAATGCGTCGATGACCGAGTTATTGTTATATATTACACATCGCCCCATATTGCACAATACACATACATGAATCAGATTTTTAAATAAATAAGGTCTATAACTAATTTAGCAACTGCAACGGATTGCATAATACTTTCTGTCAAAACTCAAATGGCAACGCCAACGTCTTTTCGTTACAGAGTTCCTGTGACCACCTTCAGGCTCCATCATCAGGACCCTGGACATCATCTAGGACCAGAATACTTGTGAAGAACAGAAACTCGATGAGATTACATCGTTTCGTTATAGAGTTCCACTATCCTGGCTCCATCATCACATCAAATCGATGGTACCAAATAATTGTATATACACTTGCAAAGTGCCAAATCGATACGACCATTAGAAGTTGGTTAAATTCGACAGATTTGTTTACATACATATTACGAGTACATAGAATCTCGTAGTTTTTAAATCATACATTGTAGTTTATTTTTTAGTATTATTTAGGTACAAAAATCAATATTTTGTAACAATTTCACAAATTATATTATAACAACCTT
The DNA here is from genome assembly GCA_963924495.1 of Nemapogon koenigi. Taxonomy (NCBI): domain Eukaryota; kingdom Metazoa; phylum Arthropoda; class Insecta; order Lepidoptera; family Tineidae; genus Nemapogon; species Nemapogon koenigi. The sequence continues at coordinate 26,432,051 of OZ004629.1, forward strand.
AAATCTAATCTAAATAAACTCGTAGTTAATTACTGTTGAACAATAAAATACAATTAAATATATTTACTATGCTAAATGCTATATACAAAAAAAACCTATAGGTAAATAAAAAAAATCATCAAGATCGCTACCTTCTGGGACGTTGGATGGCGATGCTGATTCTTTGAGCCAAATATGAGCCAGCTCGTGGGACACATTTACCAATCTTTTGGCGATTTCTTTATAGAGGTGTGTACTGTTGAAGCTAATAAAATAAAAGAGTGTTAAGAAACTGGCTAACCCGGGATCGGAAATAACACATGTAATGGATGTAAGGAGTCGGAATAGATTTCGAAAAAGTGCTATAATGACGAAATTTTGGACCCTGTAGATCGAAGGCAATATTAAAAGTACACACAATCGCCGAGCATGTATGAAAGGTATGATTAATATAAAATTAGCGAAAGAGGTATGTCAGGATCGTAGCAAATTACATTTGATTGTCTCTGCCTACCCCTCTTGGGATAAAAGGCGTGATGATAGATAGATAAGGTAAAGCTTGTAATTAATTTATTTAGTTTCATTGTATAGATTATATCAATGAAAAAATCCACATAGTAGTATGAAAAAAACCGTAAATTTTAGGGTGATCTGTGAGCTTTCTTTTTAAATTTTATCCGGCTAGCATAAAAAGACTCAACAGCATAGTTTTTTCATATTAACTATGTGGATTTTTTCATTGAGATTCAACAAAGGCTGAAGGGAAATGCAGGGCAGAGGGATCATGACGTCCGTGACACCCCTCGGAGAATGATTTTACCCCTAGGGGTAAATTTACTTTCTTCCTTTTTCCGTTTTAAACGATTATATCCCCATTTTCAAATGTGCCGATGAAGAAAAACAGATTTTACTCTTAGGGATATAAAATCGAGATTTACCTACCTACGGAAGAAATTGTTTTTCCTGTTTAGCGCTGTAGGATAGGTCAAAAACACCAGGTACTATTTTTTTCTTAACCAGCATCATCAAAAATAGGCGACAACCATATAAAAGGGAAAGAGAAAAAATTAAAATTGTCTACCCCCTGAGAGGGTAGGCTTAACCCCCGAGGCTAGTTATGATCCTCTATCCAGCATTGCCGATCATTGTTTTTAGAATCCAATTAAAATAACACCGAGTGATTGAATAAAAATAAGTAAAAAAGGGTGGGTTTTTAGCTTTTTGTTTAGCACCCTGGAAAGCGGGTGGAGAGATAGAGAGATTTCGACTTTTCACACTTGAAGGTAAAAAAACATATATAATATACCTACTACTTCAGCTATTACTTAATTGTGACATTTTATTCTGAAGAATTTCTGGAATAAAAAGTAACTTGTATCACATAACGGCCATCCAACTACCTCTGTTCAAAATATCACGTCGCGTCGGTCGATTCGTTGCTTTTGACGTAAAAGATTTTTGCATATTTAATACCAGCGGCTTGCCCCGACTTCGCCCGGGGTAACAATTATATATAATAAATTTTATATATACAAACTTCACAGTAATGTTTTTAATTTATTGAAAATTTTTGTATGGGAAAAGTGTTTTTTTTTAGTTTTAGTTTTCTTTTTTTTTTCTAAAACCATCTTCGCATTATTGCCTTTGTTAAATGAAACCAGTTTGGGGCACATCAGTTGGATGGTTTCAAAGTATATAACGGACATATGTAGAAACATTTTTTAGTTACTATTAAAGTTTTCCAAAGGCGACCTCTATTGACCTCACAATTTATATTTTCCTTTAACGGCACCTAAATATAATGACATAAGTATACCCACCTGAATACAATATTATTGTCACGTTTCTGATCAAAGCCTGCTAGAACACCAAGAAATTCAATATATTTTATTACTTGCTTTTATATCACGACTTTTCTCATATTCGCGTTTGTGTAGGTAGGTATATACCAATAGAAATCATTTTTTCAGCCGCTTTTGTTAGGGGAGATACCTAGATATTACTTTTACTTTACTTTATATGATCTATATTATATTATTAATATAGATGAAGACGATACCAACGTTACCTAAGTTAACTAATTACTATCCTAATGGTCAGTATCATGGTCAAATGAGCAGAAAATTGGCGAAAGGGGGAGCTCGACTATGAATGGCTCCTCCTTAGTTGTTGTGCTATATTGCGAAGATAAGCGAGTTGACCATTTCTCAGACCTGATCTATTATTTTTAGAAGAGACTTTACTTGCCTTTCGAAGCACGAGAAATTTATTTATAGAGTGACATTTGAACAAAAGCTCTCCAGTTTTAACCATTGCATTATTTGATCTGTTTAAAATACTTTCTCTCTTACTAATTAATGCTTGTATCTCTCTAATACTCGTATATTGATTGACAGATTTGTTAAAGGGAGACAAAGCATTGTATAACTTTGTTCAGCGATTATTAATAAGGGGATAAAATTATTATATGAACATTAATTTTACAACAAGCTTTGTCCCGCACGTAAAATTATCTAAACTAAAATTACAAAGAGAGAGTGTGAGTTTCTTTTGTAAAACTAGGATGTACTGGACTTATTAAAAACATCTTATCTTCACGGCCTTTACACCTTGCGGTGTAGCCAGTAACAGCATATTGACATGTTTCCATATTAAACAGAATTTAAAATTAAAGAAAGTTAGAAATATTTGTTAAAACCTAAATCAACGTTATTTTTAACCGACTTCCAAAAAAAGAAGGAGAAGGTTCTCAATTCGGACCGTATTTTTTTTTTTTATGTATGTATGGACATCGATTACTCCGCCAGTTGTGAATCGATTTTGATGGTTTCTTTTTTAATCGACAGATAATTCTTCCGGATTGGTCCCATTTTTATCTCATAAAAATTGGTTCATTAGTTTTCCAGAAATTTTGAAAAAACTGACCTTATAAGTCAATTTTTCGTAATATCTCGATGAAATATGTACCGATTTTGACGACTTATTTTTTTAATGATATAATAATTTCTCGACATTATCTCACAGTCATATGATGAAAATCGGTTCAGTAATTTTTCAGAAATTCAGTAATTTGTCTCTGTTTAATGCTGAAAATTATATCAGAGAAAAGCCTTAGCAACGGTTGCTATTGACACGAAGTTGTCAATTTTCGTATCGACGATGGTCTAGCGGCTAAAGGTATGAGGTGCAGCGCAGGGTGCACATTGCACATGATTCAAATCCCATCCACCGCAGTATTTTTTTAATTTTCTATCATTTTTTTTATTGTTATTTTGTTTCTCAGGGCAGCAAAATCACTTACGATGCAAAATATTATAATCCTTTTTTTTACCACCCATATTTCCTATTCAATAAAACCAATTGAAAAAATAACGGCTATTTCACTTAGATATATTGAGTAAGTAACTATATAATAAATTACAGTGACACAGGTGGATTATTTACAGAGAAATTAGGAATAGATTATTCCCATACAAATTATGGATATAGGCTCAGACTATGCTTCGTCAGTGGACATTTGAATTCTTCGTAGCTTCATTACACTTTTTGCCAGTTGCCCATATTAACTGGATCTAAGCACTGCACTCATTGGTTCTAGATTTGTCACTTCTTTAACAGACGTAGATAAGTATATAGATTATAAGAAGAGCTTAGCACAAATTCTTTGCATTTTGGCAGGAGTAAGGAATGAACCCGGGTACCGCCAGTATCAAGTCCATCGATCGGTTTACTCTACAATCGACACTATTTTATGAGATATTAGAGATAGACATAAATGTTACTTTGAACATTTTTGTAGATCATTTTATTCTACACAATTCCTTCCTACATCACTTTGTTATATATGTGACGAATTAGACAGCATACACCATGAAAACTCGCTGATGCTAACTTTGTCCCCGATTTGATTTACTTCTGTTAGTACTCAGCTCCTAAAGAAGGTAGGGCAACAAGTAGTTTTTGCGTGAGACAGACAGACAAACGGACGCGGCGGGGGCACTTTGTTTTATAATATGTTGATAATAATGATACTGATGTATAATACATTACAAGAGTATATATATTTCCTATTAGTATATTAGTATATGTGGAAGTGACTTCAATAATGCCCTATTGTGAGTTTGTAAGTGACAGAAATAGCTCGCTTCTAAGTTATAGCATACTTTATTCCTTCGTAGGTATAATACATCCTCTATTAAATAACTTGCTAACACCTTGGGAGGTCGTATAATTGAGGTTAATGTATTTTTGCTAGCAGTTTAGGGTTCTACGCTAATTTTGATAAGAGGGAACTCTCTGAAATTATTGAAAATAAGACGTGAATTAGAAAAATTTAATAATAAACTATTTTTAATACTTGTTGTTTAAGTACAATATTTGAGTAATATTGTATTGTACGTAATTTTCAGATTCTTACACAACAAACCCACTTTACAGACACATCAAGTGTATTTTGATTTACTACCTAAATATTACAAAACTGATATTATTTCTGTCTGTGTGTCCGTTAGTGTCCACGAGACCCACTTATTTTTTAATTCATATTATATTATGTTCTCTGGCCAGTTTTTTCGTAATATGTATTAGATGTACTTAGATATGGTAATGTAATGAAGTTAAAAACGAATATTAGACATATGGAAAGTATTTATTTGTCATTATTTCATGTCAAGATTGGCGCGATTTTCCACAGATTATATTTTTTTCATTAGTTCAGGAAAATTTACCCGTGTGAAGCCAGGGCGGGTCGCTAGTATTTAATTAGCTTTATTTTAAAAACCAACCGGGCTTAGCTCTTGTAAACCCAGATGGCTAATATATATTTAGAGCAAATAAACAAAACGAACTAAATATGTACTTTATAGTTTAGGCAATAAAGGTTTAGGACATAAAAATCCCTAACACTTTATATTCCCTAGAGCTCACATTATCTCTCAAAGAGGACCCTGTTATTTTTCATTGATAAAGCTCGCAACTTTAAGGAAGATTTCTTTTCACCTAAATTTCCCAAAGAATAAATTTTACCTGTCCGGTGACCGGGGCTTGGAGGACAGTGGCCGCTTCCTTTCTAACAAAAAACATTCATGAAAAACGTTTATTATTTCTAATGTTAAGTTTGTTAAGTTATTCTAAGTTTGATAGCAATTGAAAACTTAGTTGACTGAACTAAGCTTAGAATAAGGATGATTGAGGCCATTGATCTCAATCATATATTTGATAGAGAGGGAGAGAGAGAGAGAGAGAGAGAGAGAGAGAGAGAGAATTGTAAGCTAAGAGGCAAATGTAAGGATTTAGAACAAAGTTAGTGCACTTTGGTTTAAAAATATTTTGACATCAAGGACCTACCTCTTACATCTATTTCTAGCGTTTCGCGAGAACTATTCTTTTGTAGGTATATGAAAACTCTTAGGCCATTGTTCATAAACGTATTTTAGCAACGTTTTTGTTAAAATGTGGTTTGTTTCTTTCTATTATTAGTAAAGACAGGGGAGAGTGACAAAACATATTTTAACTAAAACGCTTCTAAAATGTGTTTATGAATATGGCCATAAAACTATACTCTTTTCAACATAAGGTGGTGTCTGAAACAAATAACAAAAAAAACCGGCCAAGTGCGAGTCGGACTCGCGCACGAAGGGTTTCGTACCATTATCTATAAAAACGGCAAAAAAATCACGTTTGTTGTATGGGAGCCCCCTTTTTTTTGTATTTATTGTTACAACAGTTACTGCGGTAACAGAAACACATCATCAAATTTCAACTGTCTAACTATCACGGTTCATGAGATACAGCCTGGTGACAGACGGACAGCGGAGAGTATAGCCCACGCACTGGTCCGGTATCTCACAGAAAACTTTTGGTTCGGCCGCCGTATGATCGAGATTGAAGACAGGCCACACATTAGCAATGTGTATCATACGATCTAGATCGCATGCAATTCACGCACCCACACAGACACACAAGATTCAATTAAACAAAGGCGTGTGGATGTGTGTGTGTGACAGATCGTTCCGGCCATCGAAATCAACCACAAATACAACGATTTGAAAACGGATGGTGGGCCGCGCGTACAAGAATTGGACGAGTCTGTGGTCAGTTTCTGTGGACCGTACGGCGACCGGCCGGGGATTGGACGCATGTGTGGCCACCTTTAGTAATAGGGTTTCCGTTTTTACCCTTTGGGTACGAAACCCTAAAAATGAACTTAACAGCATAAATTGAAAGTTTTTTATTTAAACATTGATTACAGGAATAATATTTTATTATTAATTTTCTTAATTTATAGTAGGTAGTTTATGATACGGGATCATAATAGTGGTAATTATAATAGCATCCACGAGTGTTTTAATTCCAAGTTATGTGCCCGTTCATACACTACTTTATCTAATCCCATGCAAATAGTACAAAACAAACTGAACCAAGAGACAAATTGGCGGCAAACCGCGGTTACCTACCTACTGCGCATGCGCATTAACCGTCAAGTGAATCGGACATGCGCGTGTCGATATTTCCATAGAGTTTAATGTAGCTGTATAAGACAAATCCTCTGACCTTTCTGCATTTAAAAAAAAAACATAACTTTACGTTTTTGTATGAACAATTCGGTAGGTTTTTTTTGTCGTTTCGGTCGACACGAAAGATGTCACGTCAAATATATGCTCACCCCCCTGTAATACATTACAGTATCGAAGTTTGACATATTACAGATCTGGCTGTATCTCATGAACTGTGATAGTTAGACAGTTGAAATTTTCACAGATGATGTATTTCTGTTGCCGCTATAACAACAAATACTAAAAAACAGAATAAAACAAATATTTTTAAAGGGGCTCCCAGTAATGTGTTCTGTCTACATCACTGAAATACCTATAGGCTGTAATATAAATAGGTAGGTATAAGGTACTAAATAAAGTTTACACTTTTTTCCACGTACAAAGTACCCTAAATGGAAGCTTTAAATAAATCAAGTCATTAGCAGGTTTCGAGGGAGTTTTAGCGTGAATCGCATAAAGTATACAACATTAAAAAATGCTCTTACTCACCTTTCAACAAAACAAACACATCTTCACGGCCTTAACACCTTGCAGTGTGGCCAGAGACAACAGTGTCCATGTTTTTAAAGTTGTCCATATTAAACAGAACAGGTGGCAAGTCTGTGTCATTTCTTTAACAGACGTAAGTATCAGTTATTTTTAGAAGAAGCGCGGACGATGGTTTTAGGTGCCCCCGAAGCTCGAATTGTCGATTAAAGCACATAATATTCTTAAAGATAATTGTTGCTTAGCATTTTTGGCACGAGTGGTACTTGAACTCGCCATTAACGAGTCATAAATTGTCAGTTATATTTAATTCCCTTCTAAAAGTCGGGTTTTGTGAGGTAAGTCAGCTTTAATTGTATTAATCGGCCCATTTAATATCTTGTTTGTGGGTTTCTACCTCTAACGGGGCTTACAACCGACACATTTACTTAACGAATGACATAGCCTTCCGCGTTTGTATTTCCGCTGCTCTTCTTGTGGAAGACTTTGTCTACGTAGGAATTTGAGGAAGAAAATGTTATGCTTTTTCTGTCTATCCTCACGGGTTACCTTAAGGTTATCGAAACCGTGTTATCGGTCTCAGGGAACCCAGTGGAACATGAATACTTTCTCTTTTAGCCGATGGTATTTGTGAGGCTATACTTAACGAGTTGCCAGTTCTGTTGAGGTATATTTAGTAATTTAGTTTTAAATTCGGTATGTATGTAAAAAGTAAGGTTTATATGTATGTACCTACCTATGTGTTTTTATATTTTTATTTCAAAGATTAAGTTGTTTTAAGAAACTAGTTTAAATTTTGTTTTCTATGTAAGTAGCAGTTTTTTTTAAATAATTTTCAAATTCAAATTCAAATTCAAATGATCATATACACTTGAAATCGTCAATTTTATACACTTCTCTATACAAACCTAATCAAAGAAAATAGATTTAAAAATACAATGAATACAAATCAAATGAAAGGTCAAATAAAATTAATATTGTCATGTCAATTTACAATCTAAATACATTAGTCAGATAAAAACAATTCATATATAATTGTTGCTATGCCCATGGATGTTTATCATCCAAGTATTCAGATATACTGTAATATGCTTTTTTATTATTAACTAGCGGACTCGGCAGACGTTGTCCTGCCCAAACGTTGGCTTGCCTGCTATTTACTTTCCTTCGTCCGTGGAAAACAACTACTCCTACCCCTACCTCTACCCCTACCCCTACCCCTACCCCTACCCCTACCCCTACCCCTACCCCTACCCCTACCCCTACCCCTACCCCTACCCTACCCTACCCCTACCCCTACCCCTACCCCTACCCCTACCCCTACCCCTATCCCTACCCCTACCCCTACCCCTACTATCATATGTCCTTCTCCTGGCTCTAAACTACCTCCCTGCCAATTTTCAGCTAAATCGGTTCAGCCGTTCTTGAGTTTTAAATAACCTAACTAACCTACCTGGCCTACCGACTCTGGAATTAACACATTTCCGTGGTAGAAAGTATAATACAGCGCCATCTATTGACGTTTGCAAATACATTTTAGTACACATGTAAAACTCAAGATGACGCCATATATTCACAATTAAAATTTATAATTTTAACTACCCCTACTCCAACCCCTACCACTATCCTATGTCCTTCTCCTGGCTCTAAACTACCTCCCTGCCAATTTTCAGCTAAATCGGTTCAGCCGTTTTCATGTTATGTCGTGACAACGGAAAACGGGTTTCATTTTTATATATATAGAAGATGAACTTTATTGAATAGCAATAAGGTTCAAAATTGACTCTGTTATTATGGGAAAAAGAAAAGGGCTGTTTTTAGGGGTTTTTCGGCAATTATTCGAATTGTCTCACCTTTAAAACCTTCCCTGGATATCTAGGAATATTTTAGGACTAAAATCAGCCAAATCGGTTCAGCCGTTTTCATGTTATGTCGTGACAACGGAAAACGGGTTTCATTTTTATATATATAGAAGATGAACTTTATTGAATAGCAATAAGGTTCAAATTGACTCTGTTATTATGGGAAAAAGAAAAGGGCTGTTTTTAGGGGTTTTTCGGCAATTATTCGAATTGTCTCACCTTTAAAACCTTCCCTGGATATCTAGGAATATTTTAAGACTAAAATCAGCCAAATCGGTTCAGCCGTTTTCATGTTATGTCGTGACAACGGAAAACGGGTTTCATTTTTATATATATAGATAGATTGAATAGAAAACAAAAATATACAAATTAATTTGTTAAAATAACTTAATCTTTGAAATAAATAATTGCCTTTTAAAAAAAGGTATGTACCGACTTCAAAAATGATGTACTGAAAAGTGTTCTTTCCGAAAACAATTTATAAAAAAAAAACAAATTTTCAAGTATGCCTATAAAATTTGAAGAGTTCTCGATTTCTCCAGGATCCCATCATAAGATCCTGACCTGACTGATGACCATGAGACCACCTGAGAAGTATACCCATTCAAACAAAAAAAAATCCATATCGGTCAATTCCGACGAATTGAGAACCGCCTCCTTCTTTTGAAGTTCGGTTAAAAAAAATCATTTATTCATTTTTTAACTCTTAATTTATTTTATTTAAGCCTTTTTATATTTACATAGGTATAACAAAAAAAAAATTAAAAAAAAAAAAATGTTATAATAACTTAATAGATCTAGATATTGTGTCAATCTGTTATTTAAGAACAAGCGCGGAAGCATATGAAGGCGATTAAAAATATTTTAACTTTGCATGTATTTTTTCGGTAAGATCTCTCAAAAGTTAAACTATATCGCGGCTAAAGGTGCCCACTCATTTATCCAATCGCCGGCGCGCCACCATACGGTCCACCGAAATCGACCACAGACGTAACGTACGTGGTTGATTTCGATGCTGGAACGATCTGTCACACATACACACACACACACGGATGTTTGAATCTTTGTTTAATCGAATCTTCTGTGTCTGTGTGAGTGAGTCAATTGCATGTAATCTAAATCGTATGATTTACGTCGGTAATGTGTGGCCTGTGTTCAATCTCTATCATACGGCGGCCGGACCGAAATTTTTCGGTGAGATATCGGACCAGTGCCCAAAGTAGATGGTGGTTGGAAAACTGAGTAATGAAATAAGCGAGATCCTTCTAAAATGAAAATGTAATTCATACATAATTCATATGTAGGCGGTGTTTGATACTTAAACCGACTTTGGCAGGCTAATGAGCGCAATTATTAAAATATTTTCCTATTTACGTGCTTATTTTCGTAATCTCTGCCAACTGAGGTCCTAAAGACGAACAACAGGCACCCAGAATTTATAAGTACAACTCGTAGATAATAAATAGCTTCGTCATCTCTTCGCTTCGAATGTAACGGAAAAGTTTTTGCTAAATGTTTTTGACATGATGAATTAAAATTATATTTTTGACATTTCTACTAAGAAATCTCTGAGATAAATATTTTGTTTGTAATTAATTAATAAAGCTTTTCACTCGTGTTCTTCTAAGTACTTTTATATTTAACACGACTTTAAAGAGGCCCGGTTACAATTTGGACACTAATTAATTAAATCTGTCTTTATGAAAGAAACCCTTTTCAAATCGGTCTAATATTGTATCATACATAAATATACCTTTACGGCGGCAGATAGGTTGGAACATTATTTCCCTCGATTCTTTTACAGGCAGGTACTTTTCTTGCTTTATCTCGATTATTCTAATGGTGCGTCGGTGGCCGAGTGGTTAAGACGTCTGGTACTAACTAGGCAGACCACGGGTTCGATCCCGGATTCCGGCCATGTAACAATGGGTTTTTTAATTAAAAACTCATGTACATAATCCGACAAACCACAATTAGAGGCTTTTCCATCTAAATATAGGTACCACAACAGAACTAGCCACTTGTTAGGTCTAGCCTCACAAATACCATCGGCTAAACGAGGGAGACTTGGTCTTCCGCTGGGTACCCTGGAACCGTAACAAGAACTACTACTATCACCAAGACTAGCCACGGATACAATTTGGTACCTACCTACATAAATACGCTTATAACTACTTACATATTAGAGATAGATATACGCAATTCTTTTCCACATAATTTTGTTATATCTCTGACGGATTAGAGAGCATATTATGCGGTTTACACTATTAGGTAGGTTAATTCACAAGGCAGTTTTACGAATATTACCCATGGGTCAATCATATTTAGGAGCTGAACATTAACATTAATAAGGTGCCCACTCATTCTTCCAATCGCCGACGCGCCGCCATACGGTCGACACCGAAATCGACCACATACTTGTCCAATTATTATCGCGCGGCCCACCATCCGTTTTCAAATCGTTGTATTTGTGGTTGATTTTGATGACCGCAACGATCTGTCACACACACACAAATCCACTTTTATTTAATCGAATCTTGTGTGTCTGTGTGGGTGAGTGAATTGCATGTGATCTAGATCGTATGATTTACATTGCTAATGTGAATCTTCAATCTCGATCATACGGCGGCCGGACCGGAAATTTTCTGCGAGATAACGTACCAGTGCGTGGGCTACTTAAGTGAATCAAGTCTGGGAAAAGTTAGCTTCCGCGCATATGCTGTCTAATCCTTCAGAGATATAACAAAATTGTCTATGCTAATATTATAAAGTGAAAAGATTTTTTGTATTGTTGTATTTTTCTTTGTAATGAATAAAATAAAAACTACTGGATCGATTATAAAAAAAAATTCACCAGTAGAATGCTATATTATCAATGAGTAACATAAGCTCTCTAATATATAAGAATTAATATTTGTTTATTTGTTTGTTCGTATTCTATATACTCAAAAACTACTTGACCGATTTTAAAAATTATTTTTGCAATTGATAGTCAAATTCTTGGGGAATGTTATAGGCTATTTAACATCACGACGCTAACTAACCAAAGGGGGTGAATTGTATTCCTGGAGAGTGACATTAGGCTAATTTTTACTAGGCTAGTGTAGAATATAATGGTTTTTAAAAAGCCCGCGGCGGAATATATCTATCTCTAATAAGCGTATTTTTGCAGGTGTTCAGATTGCTGTAAGCCAGTATTGTATCCGTGTAAATCCCGGAGCGGGATCGTTAATTGAATATAAAATGCAAATATTTTTATCGACCGTAGCCCTACTACGCAGCAGCTGGCAAGTTGACCGAGCATAAGTTTAAATTTTGGTATTGTTATTAAAAGAATATGTGATTTAATCGTCTTCTTATGCTTCGGAGGCCACACAAATCATCTATAAATAACCAATACTTAGGTCTACGTCCAAGGCTTGTTATCTCTACTGTTTAATATGGAAAAGTGTCGTCAAATGGACACTGTTACTCACTCTGGCCACACTGCGAGGTATAAAGGCTGTGAAGATGTTTGTTTTATTTAAAAAATATCTAAATTATAAATGTATAATGTATTCTGAGTTAATTTCAGAATGTATGTAGATTGTTAGTACAGTGAGCAAGGTGGCATGATGGAAGATGTCACCCTCCTATTACCATAACGAGCAGTTAACGATTTAACGACGGTATGGTGGCTTACAACAATGCTAATAATTGTGAATTAACATAGCATATTTAACTAAGTAGGTATACAGTTTAGTCAGAAAAAAATTGATAAGTATAAATTTACAACGAAAGGAATTTTCTTTTTGTTATAATTATCTATATTAGACTTGATTCAAACGCATACCAAATTGTTAAGAAAAAAAATTAATCAATTCTGGGTTAGGAACATATACATATATGCAAAATTCGTATAATCCCGTAATTTCAATAAATAAGTCCAATGCTGTCAGAAGCAATTTTCAATGTGACAGTACGTTTGTTTGAGTCAAAGAAAACAGTGGGCATTGGGTAACGTTTGTTTGAGCCATGAACTTTATAACTCAGGACAACTCCAAAGTCAGGTCGTTTTATATAATTATCCAATTCATATAATTACCTAAAAATACATAAAAAGTAAAGAATACCCCGAGCGAAGCCGGGTTTGTATCTAGTAGAGGAATATTCTATAAGTAATTTATTTATAATTTCACGATTTTTTTCTTTCTTCAGTGTCCACTTTTTGCCAGTTGTTCATATTGAACAGAACATAATTATTGTTACATTATAAGGAAAGTCACAATTTTGTGCAATATTCATATGTCATGAATGTTAAAGAAATGAAGTGATAAGCAACCTTAAATAGAAGGAAGCATACTTAACTTATACGACTGAGCACTCATTGGGGTTGGCAGGGCCTGATATTTTGAATCCGATAAGTTTAGTTAAGATTAGTTAGTTTTAAATTATTTTTTCCAGTTCAATTTGTAGATAACTATAAGCTAAAAGAAATTAAGCTGTGTTTGAATTTTAGCCACAAAACACTTCAAATCGGCTGGTTACGGGCAACTTTTCCAATTTTCCTTTCCCTAAAAACCTTATTCTGACTATTACGAATATTTAAAAAGAAATAGCCCAATCGGTCCAGTGGTTCTCAAGTGCATCACTTACCAACGAACAGCGTTAAATTTTTATTTACATAGATTACAAATAAGCGCCTCGGGGTTGAGTAGCGAAGCTGTGAAACAGGTCGAAAAATATTTCTCCTTGCTCACGGAAAACTGAACATGCTGCCAAAAACCACTGAAGATATATCAAACTTTAATGTAACAACGACCCGCCCCAGCTTCACACTGCTGATTTTCAAGCTATAAACAGGTAGTTTACTCTTTAATTTAATTTCAAATACAAAAATCCTGATTTTAATTTAGTTGCAATGATGACAACAGTGACATCGTCTTAAATCGAGTAGCATACAACACATTTTTTAGGCATGATTGAGTCAATATCAATATTCTCTCGACCGATAGCACTGTAAACGCTTTGTAAACCAAATGTCATCTATACAAGTATACATACTATACATGATTGAGAATTGTGAGTGCAATATCAATTTGAACTTGCCGTGCTGAGCGCTCACAGTCGCTTATTGTTGTAAGAACTTGTAAGGGCTGTTGACGCAATTCGGACCACGCTGCTAAAATCAATCATTGTACAGGCATTTGCGGCTAACTTCAAAACCGCCACAATATAAAATTTGCTCTGTATTAGAAAACTAATTAAAACACAATTCAATTTCAATAAAAATGTCGCTACTGTCGCCATCGCAACGAAATTAAATTCAGTATTTTAGAATTGGGATTGAAATTTACTTCAAGAGTTACCCTGTTATGTGTGCCTCCTATGTAAATTGCTTAATGTATGCCAACGAAGTGATGTTCAATTGAAATAATCTTCATTATGTTAAATAGATTTGATTCCCGGGAAAGAAAGTGTTTAGCTGATCATATTTTTAGGGCCAACTAAATAGTGGTCATGTTGCAGAAAAGCTAATAGTACTAGGAACAGTCGACGGAAAAAGTTCCACGAGGTCGATCGCCTACTCGATGGGCAGTCCAAATAAAAACTTTGACCGGTCTGCCGCTGTTTGATGCCATGATGACTGCTTAGGACCTGGGCACATGGAGGCGTATTGTCCAGAAATTGATGAACTCTATTTGTTCACGATAGACAAGAAGAAGAAATAGTGGCATTTTTTTACTTCACGAGTTATCTTACAGCTCCCGAAACCGTGTTTTAGATTCCAGTCTCCCTCTTTTAGCTGATAGGTATAGCCTAACGAGTGGCTATATAGTTCTGTTAAAGTATATTTAGATGGAATAGCCTCTTGTGGTTTGTTGGAATAACTGTATACTTTTTTGTGGATTATTTAATTCTACACAATTCTATCCTACAAATAAATTATAACTCAGGCAGACTAGACAGCATACGCCAAGAAAGCGCGCTGCTGCTAACTTGTCTTTCGACAAGATTCACTAATGTTTAACCTAGTGAGTTGTCATTATGTACCTAGGGTGACTTTAGGAGCTCATATATCGGAATGACCAATCGGCACATGTCGTACGCTGGAAATAGAGTGTCGAGAAAAATGGTGGTTATCGAATGAAGTAGTTTTCAACATCTTCCAGTAATTATTGTATCTAACGTGAGAGAAAACAATTAAAAACTGTTTTATTTGTCGACACACGACATACATCTCTATCGTTACCAAGAATTAACTCTTTTCAAAGTAGATATTTTTGTGATATTTTACCGTAGAGATTTATCTAATTTGACAAAATACCGGAAGAGCGAGAATTAGCCCCCAGTAATAGGGTCCACTTTTTTGTCGCATCGTTACTATCTCATTGAAGCCTGTATCGCGCCATTGAAAATATTTAATAGATTGGCATAATATGCAACTTTCCAACGATGTGCGTTGGGGAGTATTCCTTTTACTCATAGTCGATGGATTGTTGTATGTATTGCCATCTCTATATTGTTGACCCCGTATAAACACAGCCTGTTCAACCACATTGCATGACCCGCATCCTACTCCCACTTACCAGGTCCTCCCGTGCACGGCGCACGTTCCGATGATGACAGGTCATTCCCAAATCACGACATGTGATTCCGCCGCACTGCAGTCCACCACACAGTCCATCACAGCTGACAAAGCTAATATGGATGTTGGTTTCATACTGTATCGACCTCATGTCTAAGAAGGGAGTCATGGGGCGGCACATCGCGTCGATAGATGTCGCACCGTTACTATCTCATTGAAACCTGTATCGCGCCATTGAAAATATTTAATAGATTGGCATATATGCAACTTTCCAACGATGTGCGTTGGGGAGTATTCCTTTTACTCATAGTCGATGGATTGTTGTATGTATTGCCATTTCTATAGACAACATTAGCAAATATATAAATATATATGGGTTCGATGACCGTGCAGGCGAAGATCTATACATTTGTCTAATGTCACAGTATTCGCTGTCCTACAAGTTTTTTACTTGAAAACTTAAACAGCCTTAGTACAAACATCCATATACAAATCCAGAGTAAGTTCCTAGTTAAGATAGACATCTGCCGCCAAAGAGAATCTCAATTAATAATGTACATTAATTAATAGACGCAACTACAATGCTCACTTAAACAAAGGATTAATAATAATTTAATTACGATTTTCAATTTATATTACACGATGTTCTTGTTAATTGATACTGTAAGTGGATTTGGTCATTACTTTGAATATCTGTATGCCAATTTCTTTGTTTGTTTGTCATTTATGTTAGCGTTAGCGGGAATGGATAAATGGAAAATGGATGGAAAAAAAAAGGATAAAATGATGCTACGACCCAAAGACGTACTTTTAGAAGCAGATATAGTAACCAATAATGTCAATGTTCCTTATTGGCGAATGTATCAACGAGATTGGGTGATCGGTGATATTAGATTTCCATGGACAAAGCCGGGGGCTGGTTAGCGACCAGTATACAAATAAATAAAATGGAAGTGTCTGTCTGTTATTTCAAAATTAATGTAAATATTTTTGCGGGGTATACATATAAAGCTGAAAAGTTTGTTTAGATTGATTAGAAACAATATATTTGCATTTAATAGCCCAATTCGTACTTTATAGTAGTAATTTATTTTGATAAGGATTAATACCAAGGTACGTGCAAGGTACAAATAAAAAGTACAAAAGTACAAGTACAAGGTACAAAAGGTTAAAATAAAAGAACACTTATTGTGACATAACTATAATAGTTAGGCATTTACTGATTGCGACACATTTTGTAGATAATGATGTGTTCTGCAAAGTCGTAGTCCATTATTTTGTTCTGTCATCAATAGTTTTCGCAGCGCACGAGATGTAAATAAAATTTTAGGTCTTTTTTACACCTTGGGTTACATTATTGGAGTTTTAGTAAGGTCCCTAATTTTTTTGAAAGAATAATATAGCCTATGTTACCCGGTAGCTTCCCAACGGTGAAAGATTTTTTTAAATTGGTCCAGTAGTTTCGGAGCCTATTCAATACAAACATACAAACAAACAATCAAATCTTTTCTGTTTATAATATTAGTATAGACATACTTAATGATAATATTTAGGGATAGTTAAACGTTTTCTCCGTTTGTATGGAAATGGGTGCGGTAGCTGCGCGGTACACGATCCTCTATAACAGGAGATTCTAAGTCTAGGATCTCTGAAAGTTACATCAAAATTCATTTACAGGTTTCGGAGCCTATTCTGGACAAACATTGGGACAGACAGACAATTAGCTACGTCACTCTGCACTTGATTTTCCTAGAAATCTTCTTTCTTCGACCAAGTCTCCCTCGTTTAGCCGATGGTATTTGTGAGGCTATACCTAACGAATCTTTTTATCAATTTGTTAAGTGGATCTCGCAAACAATCGACTTTCCTAATATCATACTTACACATCTTATATCCCAGAGTCCTTTAAATAAAGCGCGAGAAAACACCATTAATGGAGTATATTATCTCTGTATGTGAAAGGCAAAGCAATATGTTTCTTGGCTATGGCAGATATTTCATGGATAGAAAAATACAGACTCATTTTTTGTAAATTAAAGAGTGATTTGACGCATACTCGTATATCTTTTGAAATAATACCTAATCTATGTACTTTCTGTAATCCGACAAACCACATTTAGAAGCTTTTCCATCTAAGTATACCTCAGCAGAACTGTCCACTCGTTAGGTATAGCCTCACAAATACCGTTGGCTAAAAGAGGAAGACTTCGAACCCTGTGGCAACACGGTTCTGGAAGCGAAAGGCAACCCGTGAAATAAAAAAAAATAAAAAAAACAGCGAGACTTACAGTAGCCGCTAATTTTTCTTAAGAGAGTAAAAAAAACTAAACACCAATTTCAATTTCTTCTTCTTCTTATTTTATAATGGCTCCATCAATGTTAATCGATGATTTGCCAATGTCAAGTATTATAGACGTCACAGTAACAATAGCCAATTAATCAGTAGCTAAGATTATCCTGCCGAATGTGATACTAATCACAACCATCACAGCTCGGACGGGATTAAACCGGATTTGCCATCATGTCACGATGGGGCGCGTGCCTTGTCCGTCATAACATGACGTAAAACTTCAATTTCTTTACTTTCTGCATTTCCGTCACATTTCACGAAATTACTCCCTACAAAATGCCACATAGCGTGAGCTAAGATGTTACACATTAAAATTACTTATCGCAGTGTTTATGTTGTCTTGCAGGTTCATGATTTTAATTGTATTATTTTAAATATTAGCGCCCTAACACTTTAACTAAATTGATCCAACTAGCAAGACTTTCTAAAAATTTTATATAATAATGAAACAATATAAATTTTATATTTCCATTTATTTATTTCACTTCATAAATACATTTTAATCTTAAATAATTACCATACCCTATTTAAATTCGGTACTTATAATGTTAAAAGCAATTATTTTGGTAATATTAATTGAAATTAAATGTATGTTTTTGTCTGTAAAATGTCAAATGATGAATGGTAAAACATATTTAAATAAAAAAGCGATATGTTAATATATCACAAAAATTGTAATCTAAAATTCTTACACAATGTAAATATGTATAGAGTGTTTTGATAATCGAAATATGATGCGATGAAAATGGTAGACTGCCATTATTTTATATCTATTGACATCGATATGCCTACTTCGTATCATTAGAGGGCGTACCACGATGGTATTATAAGATAGCAGGTTCTAATCCGTTCAATAGTCGTCAAGCAAAACGTACTTGCAAAATGAAATAACGTTCAACTACAGAATACAGAATTAAGGCTCCTATATCCATACTTTTTCTGGGATTCCCAATTTCTCTGTAAATAATCCATTTGTGTTACTGTAATTTAGCATATAGATACTTATTGAATATATGTAAGTGAAATAGCTGTTATTTTCTCAATGGATTTTTTTTGAATAGGAAATATGGGTGGTTAATCATTGCCCCCGTTTTCTATTTCATAATATATCACAAAGCTCTTATTTTTTTAAAAGCACTGTTACACCATTACCCTTCAATTGACGTCTTGCGTTTTTTGTAGCTTATTGAAAATCCAAATAAAACATCATAATATAATTTTTATTTTGAATTTTCAATAAGTTACCAAAAAACGCAAGACGTTTAATTGAAGGGTAATGGTTAAATAGCGCTTTAAAATTTAAGAGCTTTATTTTCTTTCTTCACGGGTTCAGCTCCCGAAACCGTGTTACGGTTCCATGGTACCCATTTTATTTTTTTATTTATTTATTTATTATATAAATTTAAGAGCTTTGTAATAGATTTATGAAAGAGAAAACAGGGACAAAATAATTCTTTATTTTATCACCCGTATTTCCTATACAATAAAATCAACTTAAAAAAAACGATTATTTCACTTTTTTTTTTTTTTTTCTTCACGGGTTCAGCTCCCGAAACCGTGTTACAGTTCCAGGGTACCCAGCGGAAGACCAAGTCTCCCTCGTTTAGCCGATGGTATTTGTGAGGCTATACCTAACGATAATAAAATTTCACTTATATATTGAATATAAGTAACTATATGCTAAATTACAGTGACACATGTGGATTATTTACAGATAAATTGGAAATAGTAATATCCCCATACAAATTATGGGGATAGGGCCCTTAACCGCAGAAGTTCTTCAAACTGAAGCTAGAAATATTATTTTAAAATAGTGTACCGGTTGCTATATTTATTTAAGAAAAAAATACATAGAATAGCTGTTATTTTCAAAATTGGTAAATCGTGGTGAGAAGAATTTTGGACACATGGTCTTGGTACTATTCAGTGCACTAATGCAGTGTGTATTGTGGTGTCTTCTGTATTCTGAGGGTTCAACTGACATCCACTCAAATAAATTGTCTGGAACCAAAATTGTGGTCTATATAATAAATAAATTTGAATTAATTCAAATTGTGATAATACAAATTATGGTACGCCCTCCAGTGCGTAAAAATCTTTTTAGGATTTGGTGACAAACCTGTGTAGTAGAACTTCACTGACTGTTAAAACCTAAAATGATTTTTGCGTAATATAGGTGTTAGAGTAAAAGTTTAATTATACTGTATAATATATGAATAAAATAGAATGTATTTCTGAAGACTTATATACGTCTTTATCTAATTATGTACTATAGACATGTAAACAGTTATCGATATTATAGTGAAATTAATTAATTACTATGATTATATTGTCTGTTATACTATTACTTCAAAACACTTATTAAATGATTGTGATTATTTTTTATTTCTAATGTATTATATAATGACAATTAGATGTATTTTCGAAACTGTATATACGACATGACAATACATAATGTATAAACATTTATTTTTACAATTTTAAGTACAGGTGTATCTATAGAATTACAACGTTTGGGCCCAATGTTTTTGAAAAGGACTCCTAAATGTGAAACAATAAAAAATGGCGTTTCAATATGAATAAAATAGAATGCATTTCTGAAGACTTTTATATGTATTTATCTAAGATGTAAATAGTTATAGATATTATAGTGAAATTCATTAATTACTATGATTATATTGTCTGCTATACTATTACTTTAAAATCACTTATTAAATTATTGTGATTATTTTTATATTTCTAATGTATTATACGTATAATGACAATTAGACAATACATAATGGATAGACATATATTTTTACAATTTTAAGTACAGGTGTATCTATAGAATTACAATATTTGGGCCCAATGTTTTTGAAAAAGACTCTTAAATGTGAAAGTAGACTGTCCCGGGTTCGAGATTCTGTTCAAGTAAAATAAAGTTGCTTAATGCAAATTAATTTCATAAAAATAATTTATAACTTAAAATATAGTAACATATTATGAAGTCTACTCGTATGTAAATGCATAGTGCTTTAATTACGTTACTCCAAGGAGATATGTGAACACAGGAGTCCATTTGCATAAACTAAAAATATGTGTTACACTTCTAACGTACAACAGCGTAATAGCAAAATATTAGAGAATACGATAGTTGAGAAATAAACTGGGTGATAATTAATTTAAATAAATAATTCCAGATGTTTTCTATGTATAGGATAATAAGCTCGCAATTGTATATTTCTACTACATACACTTATTTACATTGAGCGTGTAACACCAATTTTTTATATTTGGTAGGATTTATTACATTCTTAATCACTACATCTTTGGCACAACACTAAGAGATGTCGGTTGAGCTAAGTTTTTAAGTTTGAATGTTTTGGTAATACTGCCATTGTTAGCTGTCCACGTGTCCATAAATTTATAGAAGTAGGAATCGAATTAAGTCTGTTTTTTTACCTAGGCCTACAATAGAACTTAAACTTTTAAGTTAGAAAGTTATATGATAAAGTAATAAAAATTTCCGAATTATTAAATAATATGATCATCAACAAGATGTAGATTGTTTACCAAAGATACAAGTAAACAACTACAATAATAGAATTTAAATTTTGATAACCTGTATCAGGTCATAATTTTTTATAAAAAACTCTACACAGTCATAGAAAAATATTAGTTATCAATTTTTAAAGTAGAGAGCTACCTACAAGTCTTTCAAGATTTAATATTCAGACCTGTAATAAAGGACACAGTGAAGACGCGGCTTGGGCTCTGAGCTTCACATTTTTGTGGAGGCTTGAGGGAACGAGAAAGTAGAAAATGTGCAAGCCGGCGCTATAGGTGGCGACGGAGGCCGCGTCATATGGATCATGGGGATCCCCGTGAGCGCGGGCGAGGAGGCTCGTCGTTAGCTGGACTTAGGTACAAACTGGTAGGGAGCGTGGATAGTAGCAACATTGCCCACCTCTGTCCTGCTCAGGAGTTCTTCAGGGTGTTCGTGCTCTCTTTCTCTTCGCTTCTCCTCGTTGGTGTAGTATTGAGCCGCCCTGCGTCGTGTACAACACAGCACCGCAGCAATAGCGGCCAGCACAGCAATACACAGCAACATCAATCCGGCAATCACGCTCATTTGGGCTTCGTGCGTACTGGGACATGGCTCCAATTGATCGAATGTTATCTGTCCTAAGAATCTACCTCGGAGACGCAGAGGTGTTTGGCATTTGAGATGCCTGATTGTGCCGTTAAGTACTGTCGTCGACATGTACATGAGCATGGTTTTAACGGAACATTCATCACATCGCCATGGATTCATTGATAGGTCAATTTGTGCAATAGCTTCCATGCGTTCTAGAGCTGCGTCATCTAATGTATGAAGATTGTTTCTAGACATGTCGAGTCGTTGTAAAAACCTCACTCTAGACAAAAGTTTTAATGGAAACTCAGTAAATGAATTCCAGGATAAATCCAAAGCAACGAGATGTTCATTGAATCCAAAAAAGTTTGGAGGTAAATAAGGTATTTCTAAGTTTCCCATTCCGACTTCTTGGATATCTGGCAAAATTTGAAGAACTATTGCAATCTCATTCAGAGGAAGGTTGTTGCCACTGAAGTTTATTGTTTTCAGCGAATCTACCACTGGGGCGAACGTTTGCAAATGGAATCTGTCTATTTTATTGTAACTTATATCCAGATTGACAAGAGAAGTCAGGTTCGTCAAGCTAGCCGGTGCTAACAGAGCGAGGCGGTTGTACGCAACTGAGAGAGTATGAAGTTCGTGTTGTTTTCCGAACAGATAGTCTACAATTACAGGTATCTGGTTACCGTCTAATTTCAACTTCTTCAGTTTTTTAAGACTAATAAATTCATCCGAAGTGAGATACTTAAATAAGTTATCACCTAAATCTAGTTCCTCCAACTTCGAGACTAGGTGATAGATGTGAGTGTTGATTCTGCGGAGCCGACATCGTCTACACTTGAATGTTCTTAAATGTTGGATATCTTTGAAAACTTCAGGATTCAGGTCTTCTATGGGATTTTCACTCATATCTAAATATGTCAGTCTGAGCAGCATTCTGAATAGTCTGGGAGCCAATGTGCTTATTTGATTATATGACAGTGTTAATTTTCTCAATTCCGGCAAATGTTTGAAGGTCTCGCTCGGCATCACGTCAATACTATTGTGATCTAGGTGCAAGTCTGTGAGGTTGATCAGACCTCTGAAGTTATCTGTGACCACACTCGTGAGGTTATTATAACTGAGGTCGATAATCCTCAGATTATGGAGTCCCCAGAAGGAGTACTGTCCAATAGTAGGTATGTTTGAGTTTGTTATACGTAGCTCCAGAAGATAGACGAACGGTGCAGGTTGGGTTAATATAGGGCCAATTGTTAGGAAATTGGGTCGTTCCTTAGGCGGAGATATTATTAATATTTCTGAATGAGGATCTAACATATCTACGGGTACAATATGCATGTCTCCGTTTTTACAGAATACTTTTAGTGGAGCATATCCATTAACGTCTTTCACTTTACTGCACTCACATTCTTGTGGACAAGAGTACCTTGCAGCATCACATCCATGCAGCATTAATAGTGTCATGAAGATGAAGAGATTTCTGTCCCTAGAACAACAAGAGAAAAACATATTAGTCATCATAATATAAATAAATTTGTAGACGCTTAGCCGTGTGGGTTCGATTTCCACACCAGCCTATATTAATGGTTAATAAATATTTAAGGCAGTAAATACATTTATTACAATTATTTATATACAACAATTTAGAAAACTTTAAAATGAAATCTGAATATTAAAAATAACTAAATAAACCAAGTCCGAGTGGAATAGTGGTAAGAGTACTGGCTGCATTTCCCCACTGAATCGCGATGCTGATTCGTTGAGCGACGAAGGAGCCAGCCCTCTTTTGATCAGTCTTGGTAATATTTCTTTTATAAACTTTTTGGCATTTGAACCCTAAGGACCTAGAGTGGCTATACCAAACGGCTGCACAAAGTACTTTTCTATAATTGAACTATATTTGCGCTAACAAAAGACTGCGATTTCCGCCGCAGCTCCCGCCTTGAGATGAGATACGGCTACTGTCTCCAAGCACGTCAAATAATACAAAGAACATACTTAAGGTGCATACTCATTCGTTCAATCGCCGGCGCGCCGCCATACGGTCCACCGAAATCGACCACAGACTCGTACAATTTTTGTACGCGCGGCCCACCATCCGTTTTAAAATCGTTGTATCTGTGGTTGATTTCGATGGCCGGAACGATCTGTCACACACACACACACATCCACATGCCTTTGTTCAATCGAATCTTGCGTGTCTGTGTGGGTGAGTGAATTGCATGTGATCTAGATCGTATGATTTACATTGCTAATGTGTGGCCTGTGTACAATCTCGATCATACGGCGGCCGGACCGAAAATTTTCTGTGAGATACTGGATCTGTGCGTGGGCTACTTTAGACTTTGAACCTGCTTTTTTGTTTCATCTCAATATCTTAAAAGGGTTCCGAAGATATCAGGTCTGCAGTTATTACAAAATATCCACGGGAAAAGCCAGGAGTGACGCTAGTACAATTTTAACCCAGTTTAATACATTTTAACACTGCAATTTAATAGGGTCGTATTCGCACCGTCTGCTTTAAAATACAGTAATTAGTAAATGGATAGGGATCACAAAAACTTAACAGTAATTGCATCGAAGCGATCTCTGGCCCTGGACAGCATAAATCAGCCAGAACAAACGGCCTGAAGTGTAAAAAACTTGCCTAAATCCAGCTACTAACGAGATTACGCTCAAGTGAAATATGCGCCTCGCTTTGTCCGCGGGATTCAAACACTGTGAAAAATAACTTTGAAAGATAACAAAGGACTTTTGACAAGACTGAGCGGCTTCTATTTGATACAATTTTGATATTAATATTAACGCAATAACCCAATACGAACAACATCTACCTATCTATCTATCATCACGCCTTTTATTTATTTATATATTATAGGGGTAGGCATGGTCAATCGAATGTCATTTGCTACGACCCTGACATACCTCTTTCGCTTCTTTTATATTAATTATACCTTTCATACATGCTCAGCGATTGCGTGTACTTTTAACATCAACTTTTTTTTTATATTCAATTAAAGTAAACCTAGGTCGTTCTCTGCCAGCATTTTGTTTCAATTCTGCCATATAAATATTTTTGGTCAATCTTTCATGCTATGCATTTTTTTTAATATACCTTTTTTTTCTTTTTTTTTTTTTTTTTCTTTTTTTTTTTCTTTCTTCACGGGTTGCCTTACAGCTCCCGAAACCAGGGTTCCAGGGTACCCAGCGGAAGACCTAGTCTCCCTCGTTTAGCCGATGGTATTTGTGAGGCTATATCTAACGAGTGGCTAGTTCTGTTGAGATATATTTAGATGGAAAAGCCTCTAAGTGTGGTTTGTCGGATTATGTACATAAGTTTTTAATTATGTTTTATATAAATATTTAATTAAAAAATTTAATATACCTATAAAGTTTAATTCTTCAGAGTTTGTTACAAACCTTAAATTTAATATAAATAAACTAAATATAATAAAATAAAAAATAACTGACCGGGCTACACTCCGGTTTGGCCAAAGAGGTCTTGCCCGAGTGGCATAATGGTACCTAAGACGCTGGCTGAGTTCCCTCGCTATATGGTGATGCAAATTTTTTGAGCTAGAAACGAACCAGCCCTTATATCATCCGACGCGGTTATTAATTTAGGCGATATTTTTTTTACTATGTTATTAGAGTAGAATTAGAGTTATGAATTAGAATTAGGAGTGAATGATGTTTGTTGTATGGAAGCTCCCTTTAAATATTTGTTTTATTTAAATTTAATTTTTTTTTAAACTGAATATATAACTAAAAATTCTGTAAATATTTCAAGCGTCTACCTGTTGTCGTTATCAATATCAAGCAAAAAATCACGTTTGTTGTATGGGAGCCCCCTTAAATATTTATTTTATTCTATTTTTTAATATTTGTTGATATAGCGGCAGCAGAAATACATCATCTATAAAAATTTGAACTGTCTAACTATCACGGTTCATGAGATACAGCCTGGTGACAGACGGACAGACGGACAGCGGAGTCTTAGTAATAGGGTTTCTGTTTTTACCCTGTGGGTACGGAACCTTAAAAAGATAAGAGTTTGATGAAAATACGACTGTATTATTTTTATAATGGTTCAGAGAACGCGATTTTTTTTGCTGCTCATTGCTGTCACCTCAAGTTATCGCATTGAACCAAAATCGACCAGCCACGCGAAAAAGAAATATAATGGACATCGATTATTTTTAAAATTGTACCTTTAGATCTCAAATCCTATACAAATAAATAAAATAAAAAGTTGGGTCGGTGGCCTAGCGGTTAAGGAGTCTGGTATATAACGGTTTGATCTCGGTCATGTACCAATGGGTTATTATAATTAATACATTATCCGACAAACCACACGAGAGACTTTCCATCTCAATATACTTCAACAGAACTGGCCACTCGTTAGGCCTTACAAATACCATCGGCTAAATGAGGGAGACTTGGTCTTCCTCTGGGTACCTTGGAACCGTAACACGGTTTCGGGAGCTGTAAGGGAACTCGTGAAGAAAGAAAAAAAAATCCTTGCAAATAAAATTATTTCATTTCATTTCAACAGGCTCTGAAACAGGTCAATAGATTTTGATAAAAGTTTCAGGGTATATAGTGGGTGTATATTGCAAACAAAATCAACCAACTTAGTGTTTAAAGCGATCTCTAACGGCCAATTTTAAAAGTCTAGTCAAACAATGAAAAAAAGTTAATCTACGATTAGTACCTACATATTATGTGAAAATGTATGGTTTGGACATTGGTGACCCCGACGTGATCCAATAACAATCCAACAATTGCATGAGCCGCCACAATCTGATTAACTTTGATTAGACTTTCTGACTAGTAGATTTTGCTTAAATGCATAGTGATATAAAAATGCCACCGCGAAATCGGGGCGGAAAGCTAAAATACCTACCTTAATGCAACGAACCACTCATTAAGTAGCCCACGCACTGGTCCGGTATCTCACCGAAAATTTTCGGTCGGTAAATCATATGATCTACATCACATGCAAATTAACTCGCTCACACAGACACACAACATTCAATTAAACAAAGGCGTGTGGATGTGTGTGACAGATCGTTCTGGCCATGGAAATCAACCACACATACAACGATTTGATTACGGATGGCGGACCGAACAAGAATTGGACGAGTCTGTGGTCGATTTCGGTGGACCGTATGGCGGCGAGCCGAGGATTGGACGAATGTCTGGTGTCAGGTATAGCCTCAAAAACTACACCAAATAAGAAGACTTGTCTTCCACTGGGTACACTGGGACCAGTTTCGGGAGCCTTAAGAACCAAATCTATACTTATATTATAAAGAGGTAAACTTTGTAAGTTTGGATGTAACCGGAAATCTCTCAAACTACTAAACCGATTCTAAAAATTCTTTCACGATATCCCTGAGGAATAAAGGCTATCCACCTGTTCTGTTTAATATGAACAACTAGGGAAAAGTGCACATTGTTACTGGTGTCTCTGAGCACACCTCAATGCATAAACACCGTGAAGATGTATTTGTTTTGTGTTTGTGTTATGGATTATCATTAGGTAATTGTCATACCTAATTTACATCGAAATTAACATGAACTTAATGCCACTTGATCGATAGTATCACAGACATACAACGCATCACACAGGCAAGTAATTACCATAATCTAAATATCTGACCATATTTAAGTTATAGTTGGATTTTAAATTTTGTGTAGAAGCTAGTCTATTTAGTTTATAAGTTTATCTATCTATCAACGCGCCTTTTATAACAAGAGGGGTAGGCAAAGACATTTGCTACGGGCCTGACATACCTCTTTTGCTTCTTTTATATTCATCATACCTTTCAAACATGCTCGGCGATTGTGTGTACTTTTACAATTGCCATCGGTCCATACATTTTTTTATATGTTCTGTGTGAAAAGTATGATGAATATAAGAGAAGCGAAAGAGGTATGTCAGGATCGTAACAAATGGCATTCGATTGTCTCTGCTTACCCCTTTTGGGATAAAAGGCATGATGATAGATAGATAAGATATACCTCCTTACAAAATCACATTCCGTTGCTCTGTTTTAGCGTGAAAGAATGACAAAGAAACACACTCTCGAATTTATAACATTAGATAGTATTGTATCTTTAATTTTCAGAAGTTATTTCGGTATTACTTGCCCTAAGAAGCACGATATTACAAAACTATGGAAACCAAAATATTGTCATTTTTTAATTTACGCAGACCAATTAATTCGTCAGTGCATAGCTCTGATTTGCAAAAGGGAAACTTTGACAATCACTAGAGAAATATACATGAAAAAATTTGCTGCAGCAACGAAACATCCCCATGTTTTATAGGTATAATAAGTATAATTTCGTGGACCCGATTGTTTTTAACCGAACTTCAAAAAAAGGAGGAGGTTTACAATTCGTCGGACTCTTTTATGTTTTTTTTAATGTACTGTCCCGGATTACTTGAAGACGCCTGGACCGATTTGGATTTTTTTTTGTTTGGAAGGACTTTTCAGGTGGCCCCATGATAATCAGGTCAGGATCTGATGATGGGATCGTAGAGAAATCAAGAACTCTTCAAATTTTATAGGCACAATTGAAGCGATTTGGGTTTTTTTATAGTGACTTGTGCATTTGGTTTCGGAAAGCACTTTTGGGTTTTGAGAGCGGTTTTTTTTCTTCATCAAAAGTGGTTATAACAGTATAATTTCGTCATCTTATATTTAAAAATGGATGTTGGAATGTACATCTGATGTAATAATATATTCCGCCATTAAGCGCTTGAAATAATATTTTTTTCAATATTTATGAAAGATTACTGAACCAATTTTCACTGAATAAAAATAGGATTAATCTCCTTTTTTACGTCCATGACCAATCCGAAAGAATTCTCTGCCGATTAAAAAGAAACAATTTAAATCGGTATTCTATATTAATAATTTCGTTTAGGGGTACGGTAGACTTGATTCAAACGCATACCAAATTGTTAAGAAAACAAATTTTATCAATGCTGGGTTAGTAACGATAATATCCGCAAAGTTCGTAGAATCCCAAATAAGTCCAAATTTATTGATTAATGCTGTCAGAAGAAATTTTCAATGTCACAATAACACATGTAATTTGAGTCAAAGAAAAGAGTGAGCATTGGGTAACGTTTGTTTGAGCCATGAACTCCAAAGACAGGTCGTTTTATATAAATATCCAATTCATAATTATAATTACCTAAATAATACAGTAAAATTAAAATTGCTATTAAAAAACATAGTCCATTTTGCAAATACGTTTTATTTATAAGTAAAAATAGTAGAACACCCCGAGCGAAGCCGGGTTTGTATCTAGTCGGATAATAATTACTAACATGTAAGTATTACGAACTGCCCAGAGAAAAGATAACACTGTCCACATTTTAAGAGTTGCCTATATCAAACAAAACTGGAGGTAAGCCTGTCTAAGTCTATAGAAGTATAATAATAAATTTATAATTATAATTTCTTCTTTACTTGTCCTTCGAAGATTTAGAGCTTAACATTTTTGGGAGCCGAGAGCTTATTAATTTTGTATGTATTCAAATATATGTCGCTTTTAGAAAGTTTATTTGTTTCATCTGAAGTTAGAACAGCTTACAGAAGTCAAATACTTTTCAAGTGCTTTGTGTTACGTTGACAAAGTACTAGTACGTGACATGCAAGTAAAATTTATTAAAAAGTTTCATAATTTCTTCAGGACTTCATTAGAGCGTAAAGAAACTTTCCAAACTTCATTTTAGGTATAAAAATGTTTTAACAATAATTTTTTCCTGTTCATTTAGATAAAGTATACTAGCGATTCGCCCTGGTTTTGCATGTATCCGAATAATTGAGAAACGTCTCCTTCTTTTTTTTCGAAGTCGGTTAAAAAGTGCTTAAAAGGATTCAGGATTGATAACTATGTCAACAATCATTTAACAAAATATACAAAATATTGGTCTAAAAGGATATACAATCTAAATATTTGCCTAATTTAGAACCAAAAATAGTGCAGAAACTTTGGAGTCTATCTGTCTGTAAATTGTATTTGATTAATTGATAGTAATGACAAAATAAAACGAGTGAGCCTTATAGTAGTCGCATATGATGTGTAACATCTGACATCTCACCTTTCTAATGAGCAACATTAACATATCCTGAAAACATTAACACTTTATAGGTACACAACGCAGTAGGTTAAACGCACAGCTGATGCGTCCTCCTTCTCTATTTCCCTTTCTCTTTCTCGTCACAACACGCACACACTGTTGGCACAGTACCAACCTCTCGGAAAATGGGTTGGTACCATCTCAAGGCCCACTCTACCACCTCGCGCGCTCATTGTGAAATCAAATAGCGCGCGCTACCTGTTACACACTTCCGTCCCTTTTCACGAAATCACTTCCATAGATTGCAGGAAAGCGAGGAAAGATGTTACACATCAAAAAGTACATGAATTCTTCTAATATTTATTAATAAATTAGGTATAATTAGAATATTGAATACATAATATAGAATACATCAAGTACGAGATCCTATTAATAAGTTATACCATTGGAACGGGGACTTAGATTGACGCGTGTTGTAATCTTCATTCTTATAGGACGTTGCGGTCGCTCCATAACCTGTCTTATATGTACTGCCAGAAACTACTGATGGAGAACAACTCACTACAATTGGTATGGCACAAGAGGAGTGTTCATCATGTGGGAATACTGCAAATATGCTGTGATGCTGTGCTGACTCTGAGTTGGCGCTTAGTTGGTCGCGGTGTAGCGTGGTTCTTGTTGCGTTCTGGTTTACTTGTAAGGTGGTCCTGGCAGCTCCGAGGAAGTCAGGATGTGAAGATCTCGGGGTACCGCGTGTCCATTGGTCCATATAAGGAGCAGCCGAGGAATAAGCGAGCACGGTAGCTAATATCAGGATCGTCTTCATCTTGTTACTGCAGATTTACTTTTGATGTCTCTATGAACTGACTCGATATTTATACTAAGTATACATAGTTAGAGACAAAGGAAACGTGCCTTTTACAAAAATAACGAAGAAATTTAGTTTCATCATTTTTCAGTAGAAATGTTAACATCGAAGATCGATTATTATCACATAGTCACGTTTACAAAACGCTTCATAATCAGATTGCGACAAAATAATTAAGTAATTAATGGAAATTAAAAGTAGAAATTTTATATTGAATCGACCTATATTTTTCAATATGGCTCAATCCAATTTAAAATAATAACTATCAACTGTGGGGTAAGGAAATGTTGTATAAATAAACTCATGTTTCCAGGATTAACTGAGATTTGCCATAGTTTTGACAATTATATGATGACCTTGACCATCCTTAAGGGATAAAATATAATTTCACATTTTAAAAAAATCCACAGAGGAACCAGGCGGGGTAGAAATTGCGTATGGTTTTTAATTTGTTATTTTTCTCAAAACGGAGTAACGGATCGAAGTGGTTTAGTGCGAGGACCGGAAATACATAGTGAACTTTTATACCGGATTCTTTATGTTTCATTTGAACCTGTTCAGCCGTTTCGACGTTTTTGAGGGCTATATTTTCTTCTTATTCACGGATTGCCTTATGGCTCCCGAAATCTTAATATCAGTCCTAGGGTATCCAGTGGAAGACCAAGTCTTCCTCTTTTAGCCGAAAACCAACCAACAATATAATTTTTTAAATAACCCCTTTTAAGGCACATAAAAGTGACTCTGTGAAAAATGAATGGCTTCAACTTTTTTACTTTGTCTACAGTGGAAACGGGATTTCGTAGAAAAAAGTGACATGTATTAAAGAAGGTAGCATTTCAGGTCTTCGTGTCTAAGTCATTTTCATTCTTGCATTGTAGGGTTGTCGATATTTTATTTTTGTTTTAAAAATATACATTAAAATAATTAGGAAAGTAAAAGAAGTTTTTCCTGTTGTCATAATATTTTTCATCACATACAAAAGCTGTACTTAAATGAAGATTTCTCAAAATAATTTGGTCAGGACAGCAGCGATTTCCCACTGGCAAATCCTGGCCGGAAGGCTTGTTTATTGGGAATCATATTTGACATACCTAACAAAAATGTTAGTTATATAGTTTTTCAGGATTCCGTACTAAAAGGAAATCTATAATTGTTGTGCCAACGCTGTCTAGCCGTCTGTTTGTCTGTTTGTCACGGGCCTCTATTTTCTAAAGTTAGGGATTTTAAATTGATATATAAAAAAATAACAAAAGTTGCATGTAATAAATAAAATATGTACTGTAAGTACTTATTCTTGTTGGGTATCATCAATATTTTATTTATATTCTATTAAATTGTAAATGCGAACGTGTTTGTTTATTCTTCTTTTGTGCGTTGATAGCAGAGCAACGGAAGGCAACGGAGGGCTGGAGAATGACAATAATATATGCTACAGATTATTCCGAAAAAAACGTCGGGATAAATTCATGACACATTTAAAAAATTCCTACGGACGAAGTCAAGGCGGAATCCTAGTAAAATATAAAATGTAATGTTTAGCAACCCTAATTCGTAATGGAGCGTGTTGAGTCAGGTAGGAGCCATTCTGTCGGAATCCGCCGGATATAATGGTGTTCCTGATGACCGCTGTCACAGAGATCGATAGTCGACGATTGTGGTAGAATTGCTAAATCCCACCCACTTTGTTTCCTGTAATTGGTTGTTAAAAGTACCCCATTTTAACGAAAATTGATTAATTTGTACATCCTAATTCGAACCAATTTAATACGACTGAAAACATTGAAGGACGTTTTTTTCTGATATACAGGCTGTAACATTGTGCTGGGGATCTCTGAAACTATAAGCGATAGAGAAATATGTTCTAAGGACTCATGTCGTAGATTTTGAAGATAAGGAAAACTTCATTCTAGATTTAAAAAAGCATGCACTACTCGGAAATCGAACCTAATCATTATTAAAAAAAATTGATCATTTAATAAAACTACATCGATTCTTAAAAAAAAACTTAAAATTTTGAATTTTTAAGAACAGTACGAACTTGAGCATAAAACATAATAATAATATGCCAATTTTAGTTTCAGACACAAAGAAAGTATGTTACTATATCTTCTAGAAAAGGAGGTTGTCATAAAGGTTCCAGTTTAAAGAAACACTCTGTATACTAAATTTTTTATTTATTGTACATATTAATGGTATTCATATATTAAAATTAGATGAAAGATCAAGAGAAAGCGGCATTCAGTCTATACAATAATTAATTCATACAAAATCAACCTACGTAACGCTAAATACTTCCTACCTTTCATGCAGTGTTCAGTAATTCATGTAAATGTACGGTCGGTTGACCAGATGCGTGTTTGTATATTAAAGTGGGCGTTTACTAAGTTGTTAAGTGAAATTACCACAACACCTAAGTTTGTGATGGTGATATAGATAGGATTTTGTATGTACTTACTACAATAATTTTCGTACATTAATTTTAGCACGATGGAGACTTGGTCTTCCGCTGGGTACCCTGGAAACCGCAACCCGTGGAGAAAAAAAAATAGCACGGGTTTAGGTTTTGGATTACAAAGAGAAGACCTTTTATTTTATTTTATAGTCCCCTTGTTTGTCTTTTTTTCACGCAAAAACTGGTGAACGGATTTTGTTGCTGTTTTCAGTATTATATAGGTTGATTCACCGGATCTTAGGAGTATTCAACGTGGACCTATCAAATTTAGGAGCTGAGCATTTACAGTTATCTCTATATATTATTTATAAAAGGTGTTTTTTGTCGGTATCAAATACAAATCAAAATTGAATGTTTCTTTTACAATTAGACTAATTTATTTATTTTGTAAAATACACCATCTGTTGGAGATCAGTTTAAGTAACTGGTCATCTAGTAATATATATAGTAATATATAATTGTGAAAATATTATTGAAAATATTTGGTAACTCTCTGCTTACCCTAAAAACTTTAGTTTATCAGATTAATCTTCCGCAGAGTGTTTCAAATTAATAACTCATCTCAGAGAACCACTTGGCGAAGTTTCTGTGTCAGCAAATAGAAACTTGGTCATTGTGTGATAAACGAGTTCATTATACATAGATTGGAAAACTTAAAGGCATAGATGTTATTCGTCATATTTTAATCTTAAAACACCTCAAAATAGTCGCCCGTGTGTTTTTAATATCACATGCTCACCGGATCGCGTTGATACAATAAGGAACATTGACATTATTGGTTATTGTTCCGCTCTCAAAAGACGTAGCGTGGTTTTATACATATATACACCTGCCTTGTGAATCAGTCTAATAGTGAAGTTTTTTAGTCTATAATGCGCAGACAGATATATGAACATTTGTACACCAGTAGATTTATAATTTGTTTTTCTTCGAGTCTAACATGAAAATATTCAAACTAATTTCAAGGTAAATACTTTAGTTATCAAAATAGCCAGCTAGGGTTTCGCCAAAAAAAAGTATGATCAATTAGGGTTCCATGGTCAAATAAAATTGGGAACCTCTGTATACAATATCAATATATTCGAGAGGTTCAAACGCCAAAACGTTTATTAAATATAGGTAGGTATATCCCCTCGACTGATCCTTTATCGCTCAACGAATCAGCATCGCGATTCAGCAAGGAAATTCCACGCAGACCTGGTATGAACGCTGTCATTAGAGAATAATGCAGAGTGAAAGGTAATGTTGTGACTAAAATGAGAAAAGTAGTTTACGCTGGTTTGGACACGTTGAAAGAATGAAGGATGAAAGGTTGACTAAACAGGTTTATATGGCTGAAGTGATAACATATAATATATAAAAAATGTATTGATCGAGGGCAATATTAAAAGTACACACAATAGCCGAGCATGTATGAAAGGTATGATGAATATAAAAGAAGCAAAAAGGTATGTCAGGATCGTAGCTAATGACATTCGATTGTCTCTGCTTATCTCTCTTAGGATAAAAGGCGTGATGTTAGATAGATAGATAGATAAAAGTAGGTAATTTAAAAATCTATTATTCTAGATCCAAATGTGGAAGCTTATTCTTTTGCTAAGTATTCTGGGGCTGGCGAATAACGCATGCTCGATTTCCGCTGGTGTTATCAGTGAAAACATTAAAAGTTAGAACATGAATATGCAAAATTGGTTTAAATTTCTGTAAAATTGGACCTTGAATACAAAATATGGCGAAATGTGGAAAGGAAAATCGGAAGAGCTAAAATGATAAATGTAATTTGTTGCCTCGAAATAGCGGTCGCATTTTATTCTGTGAATATCCGGCTTGCGTGTTCTGTTATACTTAGTTGATTTAGCATCTCTACTATTTTGTTATACAGAAAATAAACAACCGTTAAAATAGTTTTACGACATTTTAACTGAAAATTTGAAAGGTATTTACAGGCTAACATAAACGTAAAC
Organism: Nemapogon koenigi; assembly: GCA_963924495.1. Lineage (NCBI taxonomy): Eukaryota > Metazoa > Arthropoda > Insecta > Lepidoptera > Tineidae > Nemapogon > Nemapogon koenigi. Next base: position 26,467,355 of record OZ004629.1, read on the forward strand.
TTTGGGTTAAATCACTATCATTCCATATTATAAAACAAAGTCTCCGGCCGTCGTATGATCGAGATTACACACAGGCCACACATTAGCGACGCAAATCATACGATCTTCGAGTAGATCACATGAAATTCACTCACTCACACAGACACAAAAGATTCGATTAAACAAAGGCGTGTGTGTGTGTGTGTGTGACAGATCGTTCCGGCCATCGAAATCACCACAAATACAACGATTTGAAAACGGATGGCGGACCGTTTGATACAAGAATTGGACGAATGAGTGGATTTTGTTGCAGTTTCCACTATTAGATAGGTTAATTCACCGGGAAGGTTTACAAATGTTAAACATCATGATTAAGAGCTGAACATTATTAGTAAATCAAGTTGTGAAGAAAATTAGCCGCAGCGAGTTTTCATGGCGTATGCTGTCTAATCCGTCAGAGGTATAACAAAATGATGTAGGAAGGAATTGTGTAGAATAAACTGGCGTACAAAAAAGTCCCAGGCAGCATATATCTATCTCTAATAGATAAGTAGTTATATTATATCTGCACGGTCATTGTACTTTGCGTTGTGGCTAGTGACACCAGTAATATAATAAACTGGCCCCAGATGTGTCCCTTTTTTTACAAATCAGGTTTTATCTGCCCTTCGAAGCACGCAAATGACCCATATATAGATAACATTTTTTTTTTACATCTCCCGTGAACCATTGCCGGCCCCAGGGTTCCCAGCGGAAGACAAAGTCTTTCTCATTTAGCCGTTGATTTTTTAAAGCTAATGTATGTAAATTGAAAAGCCTCTTTGTACGGTTTGTTGGATAATGCACATATATTTTTTATTATAAAGCCGGCTTTATTTGCCCTCTGAAGCGCGAGAAATCGAAGTTATTACATTAAAACCATTAAGTTAGGCGAGTAGCTTAATTTAACTGGTGAAGTTACTAAGTTTTAATACCCAGATATTAATTTGTGAATATCTGTGATTCAATATCCGGGTAGAGATTTCATAAACGACTGTTTGATGTCCAATATTTGATAGTTGAAGCGAGGATATTTGTATGAGAGATTTGTGCACAAAAATGCTTCCAGGCGCCATTTTTATGGTATTTGGTTTTTGTTATTGTTGTTAAGGATTGCTCAGAGATAGATGGAGGTGCTGCAGGACCGGAGATTGACATAATTATGCTTTATTTCATTCCGGGAAAATAATATCTTATTCCATCATGAAAATTTACTTGTACCTGAGCAAAGCCCGAACAGGTTGCTATTCTATATAAATAAAAATTAAATGCTGTTCTTTTGTAAGCGCATCACTTGAGAACGGCTAGACTGATTTCGCAATTTTTTTTTAATGTTCGTAATAGTTTGAATATGGTTTTAAGGGAAAGTACAATTAGAAATACTGCCTGGAAAATTGGAAATTGGAAAATTCGATATTTTTTCTGTGGAATTTTTGTATGATCTTAAGACCATAGGGGATGAAAATTAAAACGGTCTGCACGGGCGAAACAAAAATATATAATTTCTTGTAAAACTGAAGTACATATAAAAACACAACATCTTTGATAAATTGCCCGAGAAATTGACCTGAAATGCTGTCAGAATAATAAGCAGGTATTAAAATAGCAACAAGCTACTTAGAGTCTTGTTAAACAATTCATTAAGTTTCCAACCGTACAAGAGAAATTTACTTATTACCTACAAATATTTATGGAAACTGGGTCAAATACTAACATTTTCCGCAGATCCGCTCGAAAAAAAATCGTGCATTTTTGCGTTTTTATGGAATTAAAAGAATCATACTATCTCAACCATGTACCAATGAGTTTTTTTATAATAAAAAACTTATGTAGGTACTTACATAATCCGACAAACCACACTTCTAAATATACCTAGACAGAACCTTCTTTTCCATCTAAATATACCTAGACAGAACTAGCCGTAAATACCATCGACTAATAAAGAAGACTTGGTCTCCTGCTGGGTACCCTAGAACTGGTAACACGGTTTGGAGAACCGTATGGCAACCTTTAAATAAAAGACATCCATTTATACAAAAAAGTCAATATTTTTTTTTTATATTTATCATACCTAACATAAATGCTCGACGATTATGTTCCTACTTTTAACAGACATCAAAACATTCACAATTCTAATACCACACAATTTTAGAGTTTCATTATGATAAATCGAAATGCTTATTATAATGTTCGTCCGTATGTATTTTTATAGATCCCGGATCAGAGCCATGTATCAAAGGTTTTTTTTATAATAAAAACTTATGTTGGTACATAATCCGACAAACCACACGTAGATGCTTTTCCATCTAAATATTAATATCTCAACAGAACTGGCCACTCGTTAGGTATAGCCTCATAAATCGGCTAAAAGAAGGAGACCGCTGGACACCCTGGGACCATACCATAACACGGTTTCAGGAGCTGTAAGGTAACCCGTGAAAAATGAAAATCAAAAAAAAATAGTAGGTAATTTTTTCTGGTATATTAAGCACAATATACGCTCATAAACTCGTTAACGATTTAATGTACCACTTCAGTGTAAAATTCAACCACTTGTTTTAAAAATTCTGATGAAATCACGATAGTGAGCGGTAAATACTTTTCCACGAATATTATATTGAGTAACTTTCAATTGTAAACAATCAATGTTTGCAATTGAAATTGCGCAGTGATAACACACGTGTTTTTACAATATTTTACAAAAAATATTGCGATTCCAAATTATATCTGGGTCATGCTTACACTCATTAATACTCGTCCATACTAATATTATAAGATTTTTTTTAAATCCACGCTCCTAAGGCAAAACCGTTGCAAACAGCTAGTATAATTATAGCAAAATTATTTTTTATTTATGTTTAGGGGCGTCGGTGGTCGAGTGGCTAAGAAGTCGGCTCGCAACTGAAAAGTCGCGGGTTCGATCCCTAAATCCGACATGACGAATGGGTTTTTTATAATAAAAAATCTATGTAGGTACATTATCCGACAAACCGTACAAAGAAGCTTTTACCTCAACAGAGCTGGCCACTCGTTAGGTATAGCCTCAAAAAATCATTGGCTAAACGAGGAAGACTTTATCTTCCACTGTGTACCCTGGGGCCGACAACGGTTCCCGGGAGCTGTTATGCAATCCGTGAAGAATAAGATCTTATATATAAAATTCTCGTGTCACGGTGTACGTAATTGAACTCCTCTGAAACGGCTCGACCGATTTTCGTGAATTTTAGTGTGCATATCCGTTAGAGTTGAGAATCGGACAACATCTATTTTTCATCCCCCTAAATGTTAAGGGTGGTCCACCCCTAATTTTTTAATTTTTTTTATAGGTAGGGGTAGGGGTAGGGGTAGGGGTAGGGGTAGGGGTAGGGGTAGGGGTAGGGGTAGGGGTAGGGGTAGGGGTAGGGGTAGGGGTAGGGGTAGGGGTAGGGGTAGGGGTAGGGGTAGAGTTAGGGTTAGGGCAAGTCAACGTTTGGGCAGGACAACGTCTGCCGGGTCCGCTAGTATATATATATGTTTCATTCTTATATTATTATATTTTGTGTATCAGGATCGTGGCGATAATTATATCGTATTTCCTTTAGTTATATATTAATACTAGCGGACTCGGCAGACGTTGTCCTGCCCAAACGTTGGCTTGCCTGCACTACCCCTACCCTACCCCTACACCTACCCTACCCCTACCCTACCCCCTACCCCTACCCCTACCCCTACCCTACCCTACCCTACCCTACCCTACCCCTACACCTACCCCTACTCCTACTCCTACTCCTACCCCTACCCCTACCCTACCCCTACCCCTACCCCTACCCCTACCCCTACCCCTACCCCTAGCCCTACCCCTACCCCTACCCCTACCCCTACCCCTACCCCTACCCCTACCCCTACCCTAGCCTACCCTACCCTACCCTACCCTACCCTACCCTACCCTACCCTACCACTACACCTACCCCTACTCCTACCTCTACTCCTACCCCTACTCCTAGGCAAAATTAAGTTTCGCGAAGCCGACCAAACTGAAAATCAGTACTACTAATGATCTATTAAATTACTTAAATTACATTTTGTGACTATTCAATTTGGTCGCGTTCGCGATATTATCACTTTTGTTGAGTGTCGGAACGCGACATTAGATTATCCAACACGCACGCGAATTTTAACTTTGTGCGGTGACATTAGGAACACATCTACATTGCATAGACAACAATGAGTGCTTTTAATTTAAAATTAACTTTATTGAATAGCAATAAGGTTCAAATTGACTCTGTTATTATGGGAAAAAGAAAAGGGCTGTTTTTAGGGGTTTTTCGGCAATTATTCGAATTGTCTCACCTTTAAAACCTTCCCTGGATATCTAGGAATATTTTAAGACTAAAATCAGCCAAATCGGTTCAGCCGTTTTCATGTTATGTCGTGACAACGGAAAACGGGTTTCATTTTTATATATATAGATAACTAAAGGAAATACGGCGTGAACATATATATAAGTAAATAGAGTATCTCTCAGGCGTAAACAAGTCCCCCACCGCGTCTGTCTGTCTGTCTGTGCCCTTTTCACGCAAACATTAATTTTTATTTTGATGCGATTTTCACTATTAGATAAGTTGATTTATGAGGAAGGTTTACGAGTATTAAACATGGAGTATATCAGTATTATTAGCGCGTTTCCATAAAATAATGTTGGAAAGAAATGTGTGGAACAAAATGATCTACAAAAAACTTCGCAATAGAATTCCATATCTAATAGGTAGTAATAAGCGTATTTGTTATATTTCTTCACGAGTGAAACCGCAAGCAAAATCTAGAGTTTTGTCTGAAATAGGCAATCATTTTAAATTTCTACCTGAAATACGCTGTGCATTGCCAGTACCGTGTACTGCTGTTGTGACGCTATGTATCTCCAGGTAATCCTGTAGCGTTCAGTCTGTGCAATCTTACATACTTTTTGGGAGCTTATGCTTTGCAAAAGTTATCTAATTTCAGTTTGAAATTTCATTTTATACTGGTACAATATGAGTTTACAATAATTTTAATACATTCATAAATACTCTTATAACTACTTATCTTTTAGAGGTAGATATATTCTACCCCGGATCTCTTTGTAGATAATTTTATTCTACATAATTCATTCATACATCATTTTGTTATATCTCTGAGGGATTAGACATCATACTCCATGAAAACTCGCTGGGGCTAACTTTTATCCCTATATTTGATTCACTTATGCTGTTAATACTCAGCTCGAAAACATGATTGGTTTATTATTAATATTTGTATCTATCTATCATCACGCCTTTCATCCTAAGAGGGGTAGGCAGAGATAATCGAATGCCATTTGTTACGATCCTGACATATATCTTTCGCTTCTTTTATATTGATCATACCTTTCATACATGCTCGGCGATTGTGTGTTAATTTTTAACTTTTAATATTTCCATCGATCAATATATATTTTAGATGTTCAATAAAAGTACATCTAGGTCATCATCTGCCAGCATTTCCTTTCACTTCAGCCATATAAACCTTTTTAGTCAATGTTTCATCCTTCATTCTTTCAACGTGTCGAAACCAGCGTAAACTACATTTCTTCATCTTAGTCACATCATCTCTCACTCCGCATTCTTGTCTAATGACATCGTTCCGGATGCGGTCAATACGCTTTATATCACACATACTACGTAAAGACCGCATTTACACTGCATTTATTTTACTTTCATGCTTTTTATTCCATACCCAACTCTCGCTTCCATAAGTAAGATGTATTATTATTTGTAAACATTGAAAATCGAAATAAAAATGGTTCAGTAGTTTTTACGTGAAAAGGCTTTGTTTTATAATAATATATATAGTGATGTAGAGATGGTAGTGCAGGTTTTTTATACAACTTCGTGGGACGCCTTACGAATCCCAACACTGTGTTAATGATCTCAGGGTACCCAGAGAAAGATAAAGTTCATGAAATTTGTGAGTCTGTACTTAACGAGTGGCCATTTCTGTTGAAGTAGTTGTATTTAGATGGAAAGGCTATAACTACTTATTATAAAACCATCTCTTCCGCCGCGTCTCTCTATCTGTCTGTGATAACCATTTATTTTAATTTCACAATCTATCTATATATCATCACGCCTTGTATCACAAGAGGGGTAGTCAGAGACAATCGAATGCGATTTGCTACGATCCTGACGTACCTCTTTCGCTTCTTTTGTATTCATCATACCTTTCATACATGCTCGGTGATGGTGTGTACTTTTAATATTGCTTTTGATGAATATTTTTTTTATATGTTCAATAAAAGTACACATAGGTCGTCCTCTGCCAACATTTCCTTTCACTTCAGCCATATAAACCTTTTTAGTCATTATTATATAGGTTCAGGTTCAAGGTTATGAAGCTATTAGCTATGTTAGCCTATTCTAGATACGCTCCGAAACGGTTCAATAGATTTTGATGAATTGAAATGGCCACCCAAGAAATGCCCGGACAAGAATGTCCGGGTAAATCCGTGTACTGTCTTTGCCCGACTCAGCAATTTCTTTGGCATTTTAGTGTTGGACATTCTCGGGCCGAGCATTCTTTAGCTGTCAATTGGTGGCACTGGTTAGCTGACAGCGGTCGAAGCCGGTAAAAAATAAATGATAGAAATATTTTATCCTGAACTCACATAAATAAAATAAAATTTTCCAAAACAATAACATGTACGCGATCATAAATTTAAATGGATTATGTAACATGAAAACGATGAATAATACTTTTTGGACAAAAATCCACAACACATTAATTTTCAATTAATCCTTGTTACAAGTGTTTAAATATTATTGAAATGAAGTTAAGACACTTGGCGAATGAGAGCTAGGCCGAAAAAAGTGTAAGACTTCGACCGTCACGACACTATTGCTATAGTACGTTACAGCAAGGCAGTGCCGTTATATTTTGTTGTTATTTTATTTAATTGTGCCTGTTATTTAATACATAATATATAGGGAAAAATACGTCATTACAAACCGTCTCCGCTATGATAATTTTCTTTTGAGTTAATTCATTTAATTACGCGTAAAAAATAAAAATAATAAAACAATAAATTCGTCTATTCGAGCTAGTAATGAACTGTATAGTACATAATATTAAATTAAAAAAAGAAGAATTATTAAAGGAATAAATAATTTGAGAGATTTTGTTACTGTTCATCTGATTCTGCATTGAGTATCAGATTGTGGAATACTCGCGTAAATTAAGTCGAGTCTATCAAAAACACTTGTTACCCAACAAACAAATACTTTAAAATTATTTCAACAAATAAATATTTTCATGAGTAAATCTAACCGTTTAAATTTAACTATATTCTTATATGGTTCCGCGGGATTTTTTGTTGACATCATTTTTTTATATATCTGACGGATTAGACAGCATACCCCATGAAAACTCGCTGAGGCTAACTTTTGCCCCGTCTTGATACTCGTAAACCACAACAAAATCCGTTGAGTAGTTTTTGTGTAAAACTGTCACAGACAGACTGACTCGGCGGGAATATTGTTTTATAATATTATGTAATGATGATAGTAGAAAGCGGGAAGCAATGTATTTGGTGGACTAAACAATGTATGCAGAAATAAACAACTTACAACTAAAAGTAAAATTAACATACATAATGCAGTTTTAGTTCTATCACTTACTTATGGAAGCAAGACTTGGGTATGGAATAAGAAGCATGAAAGTAAAATAAATGCAGTGGAAATGCAGTCTTTACGTAGAATGTGTGATATAAAACGTATTGACCGCATCCGGAACGATGACGTTAGAGAAGAATGCGGTGTAAAAGATGATGTTGTGACTAAAATGAAGAAAAGTAGTTTACGCTGGTACACGTTGAAATAATGAAGGATGAAACATTGACTAAAAAGGTTTATATGGCTGAAGTGAAAGGAAATGCTGGCAGAGTACGACCTAGATGTAGTTTTATTGAACATATAAAAAATATGTTGATCGATGGAAATATTAAAAGTACACACAATCGCCGAGCATGTATGAAAGGTATGATGAATATAAAAGAAGTAAAAGATATATGTCAGGATCGTAACAAATGGCATTCGATTGTCTCTGCCTACCCCTCTTGGGATGAAAGGCGTGATGATAGATAGATAGATGATAGTGATATTATTAATGCGCCAAAATGGCGCCTGCAACTGTCATGCTATACAAATAACAACACAAGTAGATACAAGGCTGAGGGTTGAAGTTGAGCACATGTATAGGATGAGATACGAACATTAGAGTTTTTGAAGTAGAATTCAAAGTTATCAATGTTCTCTCGAGCAGTAATTATTTAATTTAACTTTACTTTGTAAATCATTATGAATGCTTACCTAAGCATTGATGCTATTTAATTTTTCATTCCATTAGCAATATTAGGTAACTAGGTTAATTATTGTAAGAGGTGTGTATCTAGTTTTTATCATCATCATCATCATCATCAACCTTTTAAGATCCACTGCTGGATCATGGTTTCCCTTCTCTAGTGCACCATTTTTAGTGGTGCTTATTGAGAGGAATTGCCATATTCACCACGCTTGGCAGGCAGGTTGGTGACCGGACGTCGGCTTTACGTGCCCTCCGGAGCACGAGGAGTCGTATTAAGCACATATTCTTAAAGAAAATGGGTGCTTAGCATTTTGGCAATTAGGCTCTCGACTACCTCTAGTTTTTATACTTCGAGCTAAATATTTATGTCGCATTTTTAAGTTTTTCACGGGCAAAGCCGGGGCGCGGAAATGTAATAAAAAATAAAACAAAATAATACGTGTCTCCTTTATTTTCACATATTTTTCATGTGGTAAAAAAATTGACAAAAAGTGGTGGTATTCCGCTCATAGTCTTACATAGGTACATTTGTCACAGAAACTCCTTATTAGACGTCAGTGTAAGTTAATACAAGTTAACGACGACGTTTTCTTATCTGTCGTGTGAGACAGTGATGGAAGGACGTTAAAACATAGGTACGTGTTTCTTGTAAAATATTAACTTAGTTATATTCCATCTATATATACCTCAACAGAATTGGCCACTCGTTAGGCCATAATCCACCATCGGCTAAAATAGGTAACTCGTTAAGCAAAAAAAAATATCAGGGGAAAAGGATACTTTAAAATACTTAAGGGGAGGAACGAATAATTTTGGTTGATTTCTGAACTGAAATTCCCGAATTTTACGAATGCTATGAACATTAAATTTGGGCATCGAAAACTAGAGGATTTTATCTAGTATTGTGTAGGATGAAAATTTTCTCGATAACTAAAATTTTTGAAATCATCTCTTCAAAAACACCTTTGTACGACCATACTCTGAAGGGATTTACGTTTAAATTTTATATGAATCTGTAGGTAATTTCGGTACCTAGTATTGATTAAGAAGATTTTTCCCTGCATGTGATCGTCTTTTAATAAATTATTTATTTGTAATGTGCCGATTACGTCATTTATTCCGAGAAGCTATAAATTATGCCCTTCTCACTTCTGTAGCAAGAACGTACAAAGCGCCGTGTCGTTGTCTAGCATGATGTGATCGTTGCGCTCGAACCACTCATGCGCCCGAAACACGAGTTTAGGGCGTGGCTAACGATTAGAACTTTCTGACTCGTTCCAAGATACGTGTCAGATAATTAAGTAAACTTAATTGCCTTCCAGTGGGTACCACGGGATCGGTAACAAGGTTACATAAGACACAATTCATAGTAATTAGTACTTACTAAGAACGTACAGAAGTTTTTCTTAGTACATTTATTTAAAATTCTAATGAAAATCCTACTAATATTATAAATGTTTGGATGTTTGACTGTCAATCACGCCACAACAGAGCAACGAACGGACCGACGTGGTTTTTTGCACAGACTTTACTGGAAATACGTTTAAAAAATCCACGGGCGACACCGGTGGCCGGAAAGTTAGTTAAAATATAAAACGATGTTCACGCTAAAGCCAGTATGAGTCTAATTGTATTCAGATAAGGCTCACTTTGTATTGAAAATCTAATCATAAAATCCGCAGTATTTTATTTCTGGCCATACATTTTTCCATAGAGTGGGCAGAGCGTGGGGTGAGCGGGGGGAGGTAAAATTTTGCTAAGTGAGACAGGCCTGACAATATCTTAGTCATACCACGGTGGCCGAGTGGTTAAGACGTCTGGTATGTGTTCGATTCTGGATCCCGGCCATGTACCAATGGGGTTTTTAATTAAAAACTTATGTACATAATCCGATAAACCACACTTGAGGCTTTTCTATCTAAATATACCAAACATCCAGAAATACAGAATACCAGAAACAGGTCAAGTTTAAGTTCTGTAATCTTCAAAAAATTTTACACTCTCTTTCCGATCAGGCTTCACCCGGGAGCCCATATTAACAATCATCCCCTATTATGGTCTTGAGTTCATACAAAAATCCCATAGAAAAAAACATTTTTTTTAAATGTTCATAATAGTCTGAATAAAGCTTTTCGGGTAAGAAACATTTTAAAAGTTGCTCGTAAAATTGTAAAATTCATAAAAAATTGAAAGTGTTTTTTTCATGGGATTTTTGTATGAACTCAAGACCATAATAAGGGATGATTGTTAATATGGGCTCCCGGGTGAAGCCTTCCGCCCAGAGTGTAAAATTTTTTGAAGATTACAGAATTTAAACTTGACCTGTTTGTATGGATGTATTTGTGGATGTTTGTTACTCAATCACGCCAGAACGGCTGAACGGATCTTAATGAAATTTGGAACAGAGATAGATTATAGTCTGGAATAGCACATAGGCTACTTTTTATTACGGAAAAATGTATGGTTCCCGTGGGATAGAAGTGTTTTTGTTTTTCACGAGATCGACATGATTTTTTGCATGGTAGTTTAGGGGTCAAAGAGTGACATATACTGTTTTTTATACCGCGAAAGCGGGCGGGGGAGGGGAAAATTACAGCCACGGGATTATTTCTTTTTGGATCTATTTCCACGCGGGTGAAACCGCGGACAGAATTTTATTATAAATATATTGAATCATAACAAGAATAAAATTAAGTAAGTTTATTATTAACTTAATTTTCAGTAAATGTTCACAGTATTATTATCTCTTATACCTACTCATAAATTCAAAATCAAAATGCTTTACCAAAAGCCCTAATAAGAGCCTATTAACATAACTAGAGACCAAATACTGACGAAGCATATTGGAAATAACATGAATACCGATGACTCGGAATCTAATTTGAACGTATTGGTGATATCAGGTAATTTTCACCTAATTGGAAATTCTTGTATCCGCAGAGAGTTCCAATTTAGGTATAATGTGTTACCCCCAAAAGTGCTAGATAAGCTTAATTGTGTTAACTGCTCCCAGCTGAAAGTTTTTCCTTTAGCTTAAATACCAGACACTTAGGTATGTAATGAGCTTTAAATTGTTATCTACCCACAGATATATGTGTCCCAGATTATTTATTCGTTAGTTACGTTACTTGCAGTTGCCCGCGACTTCGTACGCGTTGTATTAGGAATACAACGCTTACACCAAATTGCACTTGCCTATTAACTAGCGTTCTCCCGTGGAGCCCATATTAACATAGTTCATACAAAAATCCCATGGAAAAAACTGAAATTTTTCCTATTTTTTCCAATTTTTCGGGCAACATTTCCAATTTTTCTTTCCTTAAATACATTGTCTGAAAATTACGATTAGATATAACAAAAAAAAACAAATCGGTGGCAATAACATGTGGCAATTGATTTTTATTTATCTAGAAGATTTATTATTTCTCAGGTAACATTTATATATATTATATTATTTCTTAAAGGTGTTTTTTTGTCGGTATCAAAGTATCAAAGTGAATGTTTGATACGCCATTTTGAATATTATTAATAACATAAAAGATCTGTCAATAAGTAACGGATACAGATCTTTTTTCTCCCTTGGATATCCGCGGATACGGATATCCGGCACATCACTAGTTATAATGGGATTAGTGTGGTTATACCATACTTAGGACCGCGACATGTTTCGTTTCCTTTTTGACTCGAACGAAGGCCAAAAACGGCGGGACCCATCAATGGGCAGCCAAGGAATGCCCGGCCTTCGTTCGATTCAAAACGAAAACGAAAGATGTCGCGGTCCTAAGTATGTTGACCTCACATTTGAGTGGTACTATCAAAATAATAGGACAGTGTCTAGTTATAAATAATTAATTTGTAAATCTGTTATAAATAATTATGTGAATTGGGGCAAAATAAATTATATGTGTCTTGAGTGATTCTATATTCCCACTCGTGCCAAAAATGATATTTACGTCTGTTAAAGAAGTGACACATCTAGGTTCATTAAGTGCAGCAACAGGCTTGTTCAGTTCAATATGGACAACTGGCTACAAGTGGACACTGTTACTGATGTCTCTGGCCACCACACTGCAAGGTATAAATTTGTAATATCTTTCTAAAATAAAACGTGTGAGTCAAGTCAGTAGGATACACGCTACATGAGTTTGAATATGTTAAAAATTAGAATCGTAATTTTACGCCTAATTTAATAAATGATATAAAACGAAATTTACCGCAGCGCAGATAATATTTCGTTGTTTGGCTAAATTACAACCTTCCTTGGGGACAGAAATAGGACCTACTAGAGTTTGCTGTCTTTTATATGCTGATGATGCGGTATTAATTGCATCTTGAGAACAAGAGCTGTAAACCGTATGTACTTTTGAACTAGGAATGAGAGAAGACATTTATGAAAATTAATAATACTACTAGTGTTTGAAAAGATGATGAAACGTTTGACACAAAATTTAATCAGTGATCACGACCGCGCTCGGCTTCTGGCTTCATCAGAGAAGGAATCTGGCCACTGGTTACACGCACTTCCATCTCGAAACGTCGGTACATTTTTGGATAACGAAATTTTGAGAATTAGTGTAGGTTAGGAGCACCAGTATGTTGCGAACATAAATGTCCATGTGGAAAAGATGTTGATCAATTTGGAACTCACGGATTTTCCTGCATAAAAAGTGCAGGCAGGCTTTCTCGCCACAGCTCCCTCAATGATACCATCAAAAGGGCTCTTGCGTCAATAGACGTCCCTGCTCTCCTAGAGCCAACGGGAATAATCCGGGAAGACGGCAAGAGACCCGATGGAATGACTCTGATTCCCTGGGAGCGAGGTCGGGCCCTTGTATGGGATGCTACTTGCGTGGACACATTAGCCCCGTCTCATCTCAGGGAAACATCAATCAAAGCGGGAGGCGGCGGAAATCGCAGAGTCTAACAAACGGCGCAAATATAGTTCAATTATTGAAAACTACAAATTTGTGCCGTTTGGTGTAGAAACTCTAGGTCCGTGGGGTTCAAATGCCAAAGATGTATCCCCTCGACTGATCATCTCTTCTGGTGACAAGGGGGCTGGCTCCTTCCTCGCTCAACGAATCAGCATCGCGATTCACCGGGGAAATGTAGCTAGTATTCTTGCCACTATTCCACGCGGACCTGGTTTATTTATATATTTTTAATCTTTAGATTTGATTTAAGGTTTTATATTAATAAAAAAATGAAAGGCTTCGTCCGTGGATATTTTCGAATAAAATAAAATAAAGACTATATCAGTCAGGGATAATGTATCTTTCCATTAATGAAAGAATTTTCAGAATTGGATCCGTTTCAGAGATTACCTACATCCAAACTTACAAACTTTACCTGTTTATAATATTAGTATAGATGATGACAGGTTAGCAAAATAGACCAACCCAAAGCGACATTGGTTTGTCTTGCAAAAAATGAAAATTATTTAGGCACATCTTTCTTTTCTTCTTTGGTATTTGGTATGGCAGGGTCAGCATATTTAGGACATTCCGAGCAAATTTGGCCATTCTAGGATTGAATTTTCTCGGGCTGGCTATTCCTTGGCTGGCTATTCGTGCTGACCGTGCTTTGGCCCTCGAGTCAAAACAAAAGATGTCGCGGTCCTAAATATCTGTTACTTTTAGAAGTAGTGCGGACGCTGGCTTTACTTACTTTCCGAAGCACGCCGAGTCGATTGAGGCACATATTCATTTTAAACCCAGGCCTGTCTCAAGTCAACGCTCTACCGCTATCGACTCGATTGCGAATGACATATTTTGTGATTGTTTTGTTAGACTTGTATAGTTTGAAATACTCGAAATATCATTAATGAAGTCGAATGGTTATGATTACCATAGAGCACGAATACAATTTCTGCATTATAAACTTTCGTTTAAATACCAAGTTTTGAAAACTTTATTTATTTCAAAACTCGATAGATATATCTTTCATTTTATTTTAACTTAAAATGTGATTGTTAAAAAGTAATTTAAAGTAATTTTTAACCGAGACGTCTTTTAAGTAAATATTTTGAAATGTAGCTGACAGAAGGGAAAACAATATTACAACATCGCATCTTCAAAATTTTGCTCAAAATAATTTATTTACATAGAGATTACTATTCTTACTTAGTATTAACTATCACGAATTATTGTTTGAAGTGACAACTTGTTTAGGTGCTTTGAGCGATTTTTGGTAGGGGAAAATTCTTATGTGTTCGCGTCACGACATGCTCTCGGCACAAAAGCCGACCACGGATTTCCCAGCCTGATAATGCTCATTTCTGTTTGGATTTTTTTAAAGCGCCCTAGGTGGCGTTATAATATATGTTATACATATACTTATAAATTACCACTTTATTCAGAGTTTTAAGTTTTCACTTCTGTCGACAGTCACCAGTCCACATGAACGACTTTAACATTCTTATTAATAAACTCGAATTAGCGACGTATTAACTAAACTGTATTTCGTCACCCTCTAACAAATCTGCAATTCATAATGATAGACGGAGACGAAATACAGTTTAGTTACTACGTCGCTAATTCGAGTTTATTTATAAGAGTGTAGGAGTTTATATCTCGCGAAATATTCACATAAATAAAAAAATCTTAAAGGAATATTTATAAGTAGTACCTACTTTAAGAGAGCTATTCAACAATATGCCACATGATGCAACACACTTAAACTTTTTATCCACAATTTGATATCAACGTTCTAAGGCGGTTCATATAAGACTAAATTATAATAAGAATCGATTGAAACACGATGTGACATATGGACTGACGGACAGACATGACGCCCTTATAAAGGTTCCGTTTTCGTCATTTGGCTAGGCAACCCTAATAAATGAAATGTCAACCATTTTGTATGTCCGTTTATAACTCGGAATTTTAATTATTAAATATTTTAATTAAAATTGAAAATTCGAAGAAAAAAGTGCTACTTTCTATGAACTAAGTTAATACGGGCGAAACCGGGGCGGGAAGCTAGTAATAATATCAGTTAAGATGCCAACGAAATCTATTTACACGTGGTCTTTGTATCGGAAATTGGTCGAGATATGCAATTTTGTTTCTAACTATGTTAGTTTATAGGAAATTCTCGAAATCTCTATTGACTGATGTCGGTCAAAGTCTACCCTTGTTAACAAGTACTTCCGCTCTCCGTATGTTATGATTTTGGTACCAATTTTGAAAGGAGCACTAAAGTTTGTTAATAGCAGAAACTCTAATGGTTAGGCACACTTGAAGCGATTTGGGTATTTTAATATAATACTTATCTATATCTACAAGATACTACAGCTATATGCTTCCGCGGACTCTTTTGTGGATAATTTCATTCTACTCAATTCTTTCCCACATCATTTTGTAATATCTCTGACGGATTAGGCAGCATACGCCATGAGCTGGAAGCTAAAATTTCCCTAGACTCGTCATATTGAATGACAGATTTGTAAGAGAGTGATAAAACATAGTTTAGCGGAACACCGTTTTGTGTTAAGGCCCGTTAATATAAACTCGTCAACCTTTCTCATGAATTTATCAAATCGTGAAACTTACGATTTCAACAAAATTCGTTCAGTAATTTTTTCGTGAAAACGACAGACAGATATATCATTTAACTAAGTGGAAGTTTATCTACCTGTATATTGTGTAACAAAGCATATCAAATTAATTTGAGATTAAGAAACATTGTGTTCGTGTTCGTGAAGTTGATAGAGTCCGTCATGAAAAATACTAATCATGTCAATGGAGGGAGTTTGGTAGAACTTTGGATTGGAAACGTGACTTTTTTGTTTCACCAATGTTTGTTGATAGGTTTGACCTAGAGGGCAGTGATCACGAAGTTTAAGGTCTATGCTTCGAATCCTAGGTAAAGCAAAATATAGGTGTATTAGCTTTTAGCCTCGGGTTCGCACGTGGAATTGAAATATGACAATACCAGACCCTCCAACTATCTCTGTGTAAAAAATTAGGTTGACCCCTTGCTCCGTTTTAATGTGAAAGAAGGTCAAATATAAATAGAAGATTTTTCACCAATTTTCTTTATGAATATATACTTAGGCCAAGTATGTCCGCACGTCTTCAAAAATAATAGGTACTTGGATAATGGATATATACCATTAAGGATCCGTGGGTCTCAGTCATATTGTATCTGTCAAAACTATGGCAAATCTCAGTTAATCCTGGAAACGTGAGTTTATTTATACAACATTTCCTCACCACACAATGATAGTTATTATTTTAAATTGGATTGAGCCATATTTTCATTATTAAAAGTTCTAAATAGCCATAATTTCAAAAACGCAAAGGCACTGCTCGTATTGAAAACTAAATAATATATGGCTCAATCCAATTTCAAATAATAACTATCATTGTGTGGTGAGGAAATGTTGTATAGATAAACTCACGTTTCCAGGATTAACTGAGATTTGCCATATTTTTGACAGATACAATATGACTGAGAGCCACGGATCCTTAAGCGCAGCAACAGACTTGCCATCTGTTTAATATGGCCAACTGGTAACAATAGGACACTGTTACTCGTGTCTTGGCCACACCGCAAGGAACAAAGGAAGTTTATTGAGATTGCTATTTTAGTAGGCGCTGAAAATATTATGAAATCTCCTATTGCATTTAGATTTTCAAACCCATTGTATCCTATTTTCCGGGACAAAAAGTTTTCTATGGTTTAATCCAGGGTCTTAAACCATAATAGTTTAATTTTAAATATTAACAGGGTAAGTGTCTCATAGTTTCATTTTATTTTATTTTATTTTATTTTATACATGTATTAAATACATAATTAAAAAACTTTTTTATGGAATAATATTCTATTAAAACTTTAACCGATTACTTGCACTGTTTAATTTTTTTTAATTTAAGAAACATCGACAAAATAAAGAAACTTTCATGGCCACGTAAAATATGTCAAGCAATTTTCAAACTTATGTCGTCCTGCAAATCGTATTATTAATCGAGGTTATTTCCTATCTTGATCTACGGAATCCTTTAATGTGTCTAAATTTAAAAAAAAATTAACTATACCCCATGGACGTAAAAAAGGAGAGGACGGATCGCCGCTAAGACAAGTTATGCCAGTTTTATTGTAAATACGAGCCTCACGCACACATTCTTATTCAGTTATGCTGATCAGCCGCCATTAAGAAAATAAAAAACAATGCTGTTTTGTGTAGTAAAATTATTACTCATAAAAAATCTCAAGGAATCACATTTCATAGGTAAGTTAGTAATTTACCACTTATTCAACAATTTAAAAATATATTAGAGATAAATAAAATCGGTAGCACACATGCACACTTGGTGCTTCACTTTTGTCTTAGCGGCGATCCGTCCTCTACTTTTTTACGTCCATGCTATTATTCCTGAAATATTTCATGAAAATCCTTTGGGCCGTTTCAGAGGCTGTTCTGGACAAACATTGAGACATACGATCTTGGCACACCTCTTTCGCTTCACTAAAATCCATATATAAATTTCATGCACGCTCTTCGATTTCGGGTGCTTTTTTTATCAGTTAATTTACTTCTGGGGCGCCCTCGGTCAACTCTTCCAGTCACATCTGTTCTATATGTCGTCCTTGGTTAAAACATTTTTAACAAAAGCTATGTGTTTTCTGACATTGTCGGACCTTGGTTCAGATTTATGACTGCACAGTACCTTTTCTTTTATTTTAGAATTATTCAGGTGTGCCGGTAGTCACGCGTTGAAAATACCTCAACACGCAACACTCATATCACGTAACAAAAAAACTTTCGCTTTTATTCGTACGTTGATGTTTCGCATATATCTAGCTTGAGGTCTAACCATATATATTTTACTACTTTTCTGCGACGATTTTAGTTATATCTATCTATCTATCATCACGCCTTTCATCCCAAGAGGGGTAGGCAGAGACAATCGAATGCCATTTGTTACGATCTTGACATATCTCTTTTGCTTCTTTTATATTAATCCATGCTCGGCGATTGTTTGTACTTTTAATATTTCTATCGATTAACATATTTTTTATATGTTCAATAAAAGTACATCCTCTGCCAGCATTTCCTTTCATTTCAGCCATATAAACATTTTTAGTCCTGTTTGATGATGTTGTGACTAAAATGAAGAAAAGTAGTTTACTCTGGTTTGGAGTTTGGACATGTTGAAAGAATGAAGGATGAAAGATTGACTAAAAAGGTTTATATTACTGAAGTGAAAAAAAAGTTTAGTTATATATGCACAGCATGTTTAGGAGCTGGCCTAATCCATTCAGTAGTTTTTGTGTGTAAAGGGCAAAGACAGACAGTTGCAGCGTTGGCTTTGTTTTATAATGTGTAGTTATGATCTACACGGAACCCTAACTTTCATTGAACAAAATGTACGTAATTGTTTTTTCTTCTTTTTCCCAGGGTAACCAGCTGAAGACCAAGTCTACTTTTAGCCGAGGCAATACCTAAAAAGTGGCCGGTTCAGTTGAGGTATATTTAGATGGAATATAATTGGACCCTGTATCCATAATTTGTATGGGGATATTACTATTCCCAATTTCTCTGTAAATAATCCACATGTGTCACTATAATTTTGCCTATAGTTACTTAATCAATTCTAAGCGAAATAGTCGTTATTATTTCAATTGGTTTTATTGAATAGGAAATATGGGTGGTAAAATAAAAGATTATTTTGCCCCTGTTTTCTCTTTCATAATCTATCACATAGCTCTTAATTTTTTTAAAGCGCTTTTTAACCATTACCCTTCAATTAAACGTCTAGCGTTTTTTGGTAGCTTATTAAAAATTCAAAATTAAAGTTATTTTATGATTTTGTAATTGGTCAAAAATAATAAAATTATTATTATTTTGAATTTTAAATAAGCTACAAAAAACGTAAGACGTTTAATTAAAAGGTAATGGTATGACAGCGCTTAAAAAAAAAAGATCTTTGTGATACATTATGAAAGAGAAAACGGGAGCAAAGTTTAACCACCCATATTTCCTATTCAAAAAATCCAATTGAAAAAATAACAGCTATTTCACTTAGATATATTCAATAAGTACCTATATGCTAAATTACAGTGACAAATGTGGATTATTTACAGAGAAATTGGGAATAGTTTATCCCAGAAAAAAAATGGATATATGCTATAATAGCATCAATATTTTTAGAAGTAGTGCAGACGCAAACTTTTGTTCCCTCCGAGAGAAAAAAAGCTCTAACTTAATAATCAAATCACATTTATAGAATTCTAAATAAAGTAAGAATTCTCTAACTTCGTACATGGAGTAAGTCCAATAGGGAAGTCGTTGTCCTAACCAGTATATATGAGAGTTTCATTGGTAACGCGGCGTCGAAGTCTCCACTTTGTTTTAATATTGTTCCAGTAGGGTGACTATGCGTTTTAAATATCTGAAACAGATTACTGTTGATTTGTTTTACCTTGTGTGAATACTTGAATAGCCAGAATTTAACAAAAGCATCAGGCTTTATGTGTTTTATCAAGACTGTTTCACAGTTTCAAGAAGATACATTTTAAGAATTTTGAGATCGAAAGGAAAGAGTCTCGCCATACAAAGAGGCAACGTTGCCAGCGTCTTGTCACCATGCCGCAAGACAAGTTAGAGGAACTCTACATATTAATATAGCCCCATATATGTTAAATTGTATTTTGTTATTTGTTTTCTTCTTAATTTTTTTTCTCAGTTATCAAGTTTTATTTATAATTAGTTTTAGTTACTTATTTAACATTATGTTTATAACCAAATTGTAAAATTGAAATAAAAGATACACTTTCATAAACTAAAAGAAAGTTTACATCTAGACCAAAGGTCCAAAACCTTCACAAGTTGCATTACAGCTCCCAAAACCGTGTTATGCCTCCCATGACACCCAGCTGAAGAGCAAGTCTCCCTCTTTTAGTGAGGCTGTACCTAGTGTGGTTTGTTGAATTATGTATATAAGTTTTTAATTATATAAAACCCATTGGTACATGGCCGGCATCGAACCGTTTTATTTTTATTATATAACTATTAAACACATGATTTTGAATTTTGTCTCGCTTTACCTGACAGATCACCTTACTTTAAAGGTGACAATTGTATTTGGGATAAAGATGATGGACACCCTACTTTAATTGTATGAACATTGACCGCGCGTCTACGTAGTGGATTGAAGGTGATCCCATGAATAATACATTATCCCGTCAGTTATCTAATAAATATTCTAACTTCCCACCGTTACTTATAGCGCCTTAAAGGGATACCTAGTTGACATGTAGTCGATGCATTATTTTCGGTAATAGGGATGATGACAATTTTTTGGGAATACTTTTAAACTATAGCTGTGAGATTTATTATACCTTATAAAATAATTAGAAAATGAAAATAATATCGATGATGACGTCACACCTAGGTATCGAGCAAAATGATGGTCACAGATTAGATAATATAACAAGAAAACACCTTGTGACATACGGTTATTGTTTGATTGACAAAAGAAAAAATACGTGTCCAATATGTACTGATAATCTAACTGACGGACTAATTAGAATTGTTTAGTCATCATGCCTATTGTAATGCAAGTCAATTTGTTGTAAATTGTTCCTGTGCGAAATCGGGGGCGGGGTCGCTTTTTAGTATTAATTTTGAAATCACAGACGGACACATAAAGGACTATTCCATTTATTTGTATGTTTATTTGGTTGTTTGTTGGTTGGTCCTTTTTTATGTCAAAAACAAAGCAGCGTACGCAGTCACGCCTTTGTGAATAACGCACGCGCCCACCAAGACGTGATGGGGAATCTAGTTAAATCCTGTCCGTGCTGTGATGGTTATGATTAGTCGACGACTAATAAGACATTTTACGGTAGGCGGGATTATCTTAAACTAGCATTCCGCCCCACCTTCGCCCGTGGATGTTTACGAACAAAATAAAATATACCCTATACCTACCCCTACGCTTATCCCTACCCCTACCTCTACCCTACCCCCACCCTTACCCCTACCCTACCCCTACTCCTACCCCTACCCCTACCCTCTACCACTACCACTACCTCTATATCATCAATAGTTTTCGCAGCGCACGCGATGTAAAGATGTTCTTAGATAATTTATTTACACCATTATTGGAGTTTTAGTAAGGATCCCTAATTTTTTTGAAAATAGAATATAGTCTATTTCACTCAGGATGAATGTAGCTTTCCAATGGTGAAAGAATTTTTGAAATCGGCACGGTAGTTTCTGAATTTATTCATTACAAACATACACACACACAAAAATACAAATCTTTCCTCTTTATAATATTACTAGTGGACCCGGCAGACGTTGTCCTGCCCAAACGTTGACTTGCCCGCACTACCCCTACCCCTACCCCTACCCCAACCTACCTATAAAAAAAAATAGGGGTGGACCACCCTTAACATTTAGGGGGATGAAAAATAGATGTTGTCCGATTCTCAACCCTAACGGATATGCACACTAAAATTCACGAAAATCGGTCGAGCCGTTTCAGAGGAGTTCAATTACGTACACCGTGACACGAGAATTTTATATATAAGATTTTAATATTGTCCACACGCGAAGCCGGGGTGGATAGCTAGTATAAACATATTAGAAATAGCTGTTTCCCACGACTTCTAATTTCAAAATGTTGACACTTCATACATAGCTTTTGTCATGTTCACCTCTGCCCACCCCGTTCCCGTCGTCATGCCGTGATAATAAAAAGTATCCTATGTTACTTCTAATACCTCCAAGAATATATGTTCAAAATTTTATGATGATCGGTTAAGTAGTTTTTGCGTTTGCATTGGCATTGGCAAATTACCGATAAACATTGGTGGAGCCATAATAAAAGAAGAAGAAGAAGAAGGGGGCCGTAGAGTGGACATAGGCACAAAATATCGAATTCCCACAAGAAAATTGAATTTTTCATAAACAACTTTCCAATAGAAAAGTGAACAAAGCCACATATAATTTTGCCCCTGATGATCGTCAAAGAAATGTAGGAACTCAATTTCCTTAGAAACAATCACATCGACAAAATCTAATACGGATGAGTCTACCCTCAAATTTGTATCATAAAACCTATGGGAGCGCGGCCCGATAAGATTGCCATTTTATGGGCTTGACCAAGCATGAGAAATGGATTGCATATTATGGTTTTGGACATTTTATATCACGTATAAATCTTGGTTCATTTTCTAGTTTTGATACCAGAGACTGGTGGCAATGTCCACATCTAGTGAGCTTTCCATAAAAGATTGGATAGCTCAATTCCAACCAATATTATAAATGCGAAGGTAAGTATGTTTGTTTGTTTGTCCGTCCGTATTTTACGCCAAAACGAAGCAACGGATCGACGTGATGTTTGTGTAAAGATATAGTTGAATGTATGTAGAGTGACATAGGCTTTTTAACCAATACATTCTTGTCAGATTTCCAAAATTTCTACGGTAAGTTAGTTGTTATATATGTACGAATCCCGGGTAAAATCAAGTTAAGTTTCACTTTAAAGGTACTTTAAAATACCCAATGTTATTAACTCCGGGAACTGATATTTAGGCTTGAAGAACAGGCACTTAACGTTTGATCAATGTGTCAAGTAAATTACCTGTCAATACGTGTACTAGCGTTATATATTACTCTTATAAGAGTCATAAAAGAAAATAATGATTACAAATGCGATTTTGTTACTTATTATTTTATATGAGAAAACAAGAAAAAATGAAATGTTTTATTTAAAAGCTGCATTAAGAATTAATTTTAATGAATTTCACTACGATCGTATATTTTTTCTTTCGTTATTGAAATGATTTCAGAAATATTAATTTAGATGTTTTATTTATCTTCTAATATTATAATATCTTTCCATTATTAGACAAAGTGTGTCTGTATGTGCCCTTTTCACACAAGACATTCTGAAGGAATTTTGTTGCAGGTTTCACGATTGTTTACGAGTATTAAACATGGATCTATTAATTTTAGAAGCAGTATTAATAGAAGTGAATCAAGTCGAGAGAAAGTTAGCTTCAGCGCGTTATCATGCTGTCATTGCTGTCTAATCAGTCAAAGACAATAATGATGTAGGAAATAATTATGTTAAATAAATTGATCTTCAAAAAAGGCTGCGGCAGCATTATCTATCTCTGAGTAGTTCTCTCTTTAAATGATTTCCCAACTATGAAAAATGATGTGAAATAGATTTGGCAAGGGCATCCATCGAGGGCATCTCCTTCGATTGCTATTAGTTCAGGGACTTTTTCATGAAAAATACATTATTAAAAATATTTTTTAAGCAATTACAAACCTTAAATAAAAAAATGTTAAAAATACTTGTGTAGGTATCTATTGAAATTGTTGTAAAAACACGTGTGAAGCTGGGGCCGGTTCGCTAGTGATAAACCAATTCAAATATTTTGATTTTTCCCGTAGTAACCTTGGAGCTTTCAACCGAAACATGAAAAACCGTTAACACAGGCCGCTCCTAGTAGGACAATCAATCACTGCTCTTCTTGTACCGGTTTCCTCCACTCAGCTCGTCAATCTCAATTTTATAAAATTCGAGATAGTGCCTTCAAAGTAAATATGTGTCATAACGAGAAAATGTCACAAAAATTACTACTTTTTCGATATTTTTACACGACCGAACAAATATATTATGGATTGGATTTTGGATTTTTCTCCAAAATGGCTGGACTGGTATCTAGACCTTTATTACAGCTATCGACTTCTAGTTTGTGTTCAAACATTTATGAGACCAAGCATATCCGAGTAACACTTTTAACCCCCCCTCCCCCCCTTAATTCATTTTTTAGGCAGCATACGCCATAAAAACTCGCTCGGGCTAACTTTTTCTCCGACTTGATGTAGTGATGATGATCCAAATTAAAAACTCTGTGAAAGTCTCTTGCAGAAAATACCTACTTTGCTGGCACTTATTGAAGAACCAATCGTCGTTTTTCGAAAAGATGGGTTAAATATATACACTTATCTTTGTGTTGACCCAGGATTAAAAAGAAATCTTGAATTCCTGCAGTGCACTCTACGTGTACCAGACGGTTGTGCTTTGTGAGCGTTGTTAGATAAATTGTGGTGCGGTTTCTACCTCTTATTTGGAGTATTGAGCTCTATTTTCTAAACAACTCTCTGAGATTGTGTTTGTTTTTCCGATGTAGGGATCCTATTTACAAAAGGACATTGCTTTTCTATTTGCGCCTTACGTTACTTTGAAATAATTGCTTAGCAAGTTGTTTGCAATGAAGTTCTTAATCGCACGTTAAACTCCAGACACTTGGCAAATGAGAAGCTAAGTCGAAAAAAGTGTAAGACTTCGACCGTCACGATACTTTTGCTATAGTACGTAGTCATGTATGTAGTGCAGTGCAGTTGTATTCGTTATTCGTGTGTTTACAAGCGTATGTCTATGTCTAGGTATATGTTACAATTTATTTTTGATTAATTTGATAATGTACAGCAGAATATAAAACAAGATACAATACTACTATCCATGTTTTTTATTTTTTCTTTAATTACTCTCAAACGTTGTTAATTTATTTCATTGCGCCTGTTATTAAATATACATATAATGTATAGCGAAAGGCTCTTCTTTCCAACCGGGTGTCCCACTCCAATATTTTGTTATCTTATGATATGGCGAGAGACAGCAGTAACAATCTCCACATTTTGCCAGTTGTCCATATTAAAAAGAACAGATGGCAAGTCTGTTGCTATACCTACTTAATGGACTTAGATGTACCACATCTTTGACAGACGTAAGTATCTGTTATTTTTAGAAGAAGTGCAGATTTTACATGTCTTCTGAAGCAGTAGAAACCGAAAATTGGTGCTTAACATTATTGCCGCGAGTCCAACGCCAATTACGCTATCAACTCCTACAATTTGGTACGTAAATTTGTTTTTAATATTTTCATATCAAAGCTAAAGCTATCAAGAAACTAATGTGAATATTTATGTATTCTACGAAGTAGTTTTTATAATAATTTTTCAAAGTTTTGCCGACACACAACAAAATGTGGTCATCACTTAGCTAAAGTGGCAATCTGCCTTTACATTTCTCAACTCATTTGTATTACTGGTGCCACAGGGCACGATAAGGGCCGTGGTACTATTTTTATCACAAACAACAAGTACCATCACGCCTTTTATGCCATTTGTTACGATCCTAACATATCACTTTCGCTTCTTTTATATTCATCATACCATTCATACATGCTTAGCGATTGTGTGTACGTACTTTAATATTTCCATCGATCAATACATTTTTTATATCTTCAATAAAAGTACACTAAACTCCTTTTTACTTCCGTACTGAATTACGTTATTTCGCAGGCAAATACGTGGGAGGTGCTTAGTATGGTATTAATCGATGTTTGAAAGTTTCAAAACGACATTATCTAAACTAGAACACCTATACACCTTGAACGTTGAATCTCATTGCGATGCTAACAAACTTTGGTCGTATATTTATCTGTCACAATTAATAGCTCACTTTCAAGCTACCCCCTTTCGTTCTACAAAACTTAACCCGCTTTAAAAGTTTTTCCCCAAAAAAATAACCTGTTAAGTACCTGCATATAGCTGTACTAGGAATCGATAGTCTATTCGTAGAGCATTGTAATTAAAACAGGGAGATTCGAGTTCAAATCTAACGTGTCGTAAAACTACTAAGCACCAATTTTAATCGACTTCTGCTGCTTCGATGGGATATATCATTCTTGCAATAAGTGGACATTGTTTCTTGTGTCTCTACTCTAGTCACACCGCAAGATATAAATGGTGTGAAGATGTGTAATGAACTGTAAGCACCTTGTACGAACTGATTTTGATTAGTCTCGCTGCAGATATCGCGCTGTTTACACAATTCTCTATTTCTACATAAGTCCTATGGTGCGGTGTCTATATAAATAGGTATCTACGAAGCACTGTAACGATGTTCACATTTGTTCTCCATTATAGATAGAAGAGATATCGCTAGATTTCTACTGAATGTATCAAATTATTAGAGAAAATTAAAATGTATTTTGGGTGAGATATTATGAGTCAAAATACTCGCACGCTAAGGTTTCCGTACCATTTTTCCAGAATTTTGGTTAGGTTTGTAACGTTGTGCTCATTTAGCTAATAAATGAGACCATTTTTCTTAATGAGGTTTGAATAGTTGTTAACCTCCTTACAAAATAAGTTACTGACTACCTATAATTTAGGAATTTTTCAAATTAATCTGAATTTGGAACAGTGTCTGCAATTTGTTCATTTTTCTTCCATTTATAGTCAATTCCGTTTTAGCATTGCTAAGTAGCACACCTATTTCATAATGTCAATAATTTAAATAAATTGAACAAATTACAAATAGGCTGTGAGATATTATAAAGGAGCATGATTTGTAAGTATTATTTAAGTTGTATTGTGTTTAGATCCTATTGGTGGGAAAAGGTTGTTTGGGAGCACTTACAGTTTCTCTTCTGCGGCGCTGGTGTTTTTATTTTGTGCTTCTTCTCCACTATAGCGATTTTGCGGTTGCGGCCTTCGATAGATCACACGCGGGTTATTTTATTCACTCGCGGCGAGAATTTGTAATGATTATTTGCGGTTGCGGTAATTGCGTTATTAGTTTGCGAGTGGGTGCACGGTGCAATAGAGCAGACGTACACGAGCGAAGTGCGGGGAAAAACCACTTGACATATGGGCGGATCGCGGAGCGGGGGTTGAGGATTGAGGGACCATAGACAACCAGTGTATCTGTGATATATATTGTCTGTGAATGTGTCTATGAATGAATGAATGAATGTTTGCCAAACCATAGGCGCCGGCCTTGAAGTATTGTTAAATACTTCGAAAGAACCCTAACACCAGTTCAACCAACAGTCACATGTATGCGGTAAACAAGTGTTAAGCAAGCGGTAAATAAGCGGTAAATAAGCGGTAAATAAGCTGTAAACATGCGGTAAGCAAGCGGTAAACAAGCGGTAAGTAAGCGGTAAACAAGCGGTAGGCAAGCGGTAAGTAAGCTGTAAACAAGCGGTAAGTAAGCGGTAAATAAGCATTAAGTAGCGTTATTTAAGCGGTAAGTAGCTATAAAAGCTATAAGTAAGCTATAATTAGCTGTATATAGGTGTAAAAGCTGTATATAGATGTAAAAGCAGTGAAGCTATAAAGCGGTAAGTAGTGGTAAAATAGCGGTTGGTAAGCGGTAAAGACGGTAAAAGCGTTAAATTAGCTACCACTAGTAATAATACTAGAGGTAAAATATAACTTAAATACGGACATTACAATAAAAAGGGGGATATATAATAAATAAACTATTGTGTAGGAAGGGGACACACGCGGACTACTGGACGTACATAGCTTCCTGTTCTAGTCCTCACCCTAACGACACGTGTAATCCCGTCCCTACCCGGGAAGGTTTGTTCTATGACAGCGAGAGGCCAACAAAGTGGAGGGAGATTGTCTTCTCGCACTATCACGACTTGTCCTGTTGTAACAGGACTGACTGCAGTATTCCACCTCTCTCTACTTTGTAGAGAGGAGATATACTCTACATGCCACCGTTTCCAGTATGACTGGACGAGCTTATCTATAAGCGAGTATCTTTGTAAGCGGTTAAGAGGTACATCAGATAAATTTTCTGCTGGAATATAATTGAGGGGCGTTAAATTTATAAAATGTGCGGGGGTTAGAGCAGTCGGTTCTGATGGATCGCTGCTGAGGATGCAAAGAGGGCGAGAGTTTAGAAGAGCTTCGATTTGAATAAGAGCGGTATTCAACTCTTCATATGTTAAGATCTGAGTGCCTATCACTCTGTATAGATGAGTCTTAACACTTTTTATGTTGCTTTCCCACACGCCACCCATGTGGGGTGCATAGGGAGGGTTTATTTTGAATTCTATTTTCCTTGGAGTTAATTCGCGAATAATTTCTTTCTCGTAGTCCGTAGAGGATACCAAATTATAGACTTCGCCTAACCGCTTACGTGCACCTATAAAATTTCTACCACCGTCACTCATTATAAGAGAGACAGGGCCTCTGCGAGCGATAAAGCGCTTGAACGCGGCAAGAAACATTTCTGTGGATAAGTCAGAAACTAATTCAATATGTAGAGCCTTTGTGGCTAAACATACAAAGAGACAGATGTAAGCCTTTTGGCTCTTAACACCTCGCTTCTTAGCTAGGGTAACAAATAATGGTCCAGCATAGTCGACACCACATCTAGAGAAAGGTTTATATTGATTGACACGAACTTCAGGTAGATTTCCCATTAGAGGTGAACTCTCCTTAGGCTTACATTTGAAACAGATATTACAACTATGTACCACCTGGCGTACTAGAGTTCGAGCTGATAGAATCCAATACTTCTGACGCAGTAGAGCGAGCAGTAAACCAGGGCCAGTGTGACAATATGTTTGATGATAATATTCTACGAGTAACTTGATTAACCGAATTTTCGATGGCAACAGCACAGGATGTTGTTGGTCAAAGGTTAGTGGCGCGTTTTGTAAACGACCACCAACGCCGAGCAGTCCATTCCTGTCAAGGAAGGGGTTTAATTTGCGTAGAATCCCACTACAGGTTTTTCCTGTCTTTAAAGACTTAATGTCTTGAGTAAAGTGAGCGGCTTGTACTTGTTTTATAATATATTCTTCTACGGTATTTATATCGGATATTGAAATGGGACCTCTACTTTTAAGTAATTTTATGAATCTCAATATGTAAGCGGTTATGTAGAGCAATTTACTCCATTTAGAAATTCTTTCAGCAAGTGTAAATATAGGATGCGGTTCAGACTCTGTGATTTGTAGAGACACAGTTTTATACTCTGGTATGTTAGCGGGGCACTTTTGATAGTCGGGTGCTGTCACAGGCCATTGGCTGCGCAGCTGTGAGATCCATGATGGACCTCTAAACCAAGTGTCATTATTCAATAACTTGCTAGGAGTTACTGGGCGAGATACGATATCACTGGGATTTTCTGAGCCAGGTACATGATACCAGAGCTCAGCAGGAATTATCTCCTGGATAGCGGCTGTTCGATTGGCAACATAGGTCTGCCATCGGTGAGGGGATGAATGTATCCAAGCTAGAGTAATAGTAGAGTCTGAGAATGCAAATATATTATTTACTTTACAACGCGATTCAAAATTAGTGACTACAGACTGTACAAGTAGAGCGAGTAAATGAGCAGCACAGAGTTCTAGTCGAGCTAGAGTCTGCTTCTTAAGCGGTGAGATTCGTGATTTTGCACAAAGAATTGAAACGTTAGAAGCGGGTTTATCTAAAGGTCCTACACGTACATAAATAACGGCACCATAACATTTCTCACTAGCGTCTGAGAAACATAGTAGAGTTATATGAGAGTCTTCTGCAATACCTACATGTCGCGGTATCCTGATTGCAGACAGACTAGATATCTCGCTCTCGATCTGATGCCAGAGATCTGAAATATCCTTGGGAACCTCTTCGTCCCAATCTAGTTGGCGCTTCCAGCATTCCTGCACGAGAAGTTTCAGCCCCGCAGTGAGGGGGGCGATCAGACCGAGGGGGTCGAAGAGAGCGGCGGTAGCTGACAATATTGACCGTTTAGTACATACAGGTTGCGGTTGCGGTTTGATTTTGAAAACTAATTCATCTCTACAGGGGTTCCATCTCAACCCGATTAGTTTGGTTTCAGACTCTATGTCGAAATTAACATGTTCATTCGCACGAGACCGTTCTGGAATATTTGATAGGAATTGAGAAGAGTTAGAATTGAACTTAACTATATTAAAGCCCGCTGTAGAGAACATCTTAGTTAACTGCTCGTATAGAGTCAGTGCTTGTTGTGGTGTAGGTACAGAATATAGATAATCGTCCATATATCCATAAGTGGAAGCAACACGGGCTGCTTCAGGAAACTTAGCAGTATTTTCAGCAGCCATAGTTTGTACCACTTTCATCGCAAGATATGGAGAGGACTTAAGACCAAAAGGTACGCGATCAAATTGGTATACATCAATAGGTTCATCACTATTGAATCTATATAGTATGCGTTGAAAACATCTATGCTCTACAATCACTTTAAGAGAGAAGAACATTTTTTCTAAGTCTGCGGATATAGCAATAGCAAATAAGCGTAAGTTAATAAGTAAATTAAATATGCTTGATTATAAGTTTGGTCCACAATGTAACAAATCATTCAGACTTATACCGGAAGTTGATTTAGAGCTAGCATCTAATACAATTCTAATTTTAGAAGTATCTTTATCAGGGCGGTAAACTGCTCTATGAGGTATATAATATGAGGGAGTGAGCTTAAAGTGAGTTATAGAAATTTTCTTTAAATAGCCTTTGTCAATATAGTCCTGTATAGTTGCATTATAACCCTGACGTAACTCGTCGTTAGAATCTAATTTCTTCTCTAGAGACAGCAATCTCCGTTTAGCTGCATTGTATGAGTCACCTAGACGGCTAGGATTCTCCCGGAAGGGTAAAGAAACTATATAACGGCCATCAGAGTCACGTGAAATATTTTTGTTAAATATTTCCTCACATTGTTGTTCTTCAGGACTGAGAAATTTCCGAGAGGTTACGGCTTCTAAATCCCAAAATTTTTGTAACATTTTATCTAAATTATTATCAAAATTATTTGGTGTAAATG
Source organism: Nemapogon koenigi (assembly GCA_963924495.1). NCBI lineage: Eukaryota > Metazoa > Arthropoda > Insecta > Lepidoptera > Tineidae > Nemapogon > Nemapogon koenigi. Next base: position 26,498,365 of record OZ004629.1, read on the forward strand.
CGGTAAAAGAATGGAGACTTGAATTCTGTGTAAATGCGCCACACTCTGTTTCACCCATCATTAGGTATCCAAGAGTTGACTGAACTGCTACAATCTTAGAATGCGGGTGAGATATTTTGTTAGGTAATAATAAATGTGGAAATAGTCCTGAACCTATTACACAGTCTATTCTCGAAGGTTCATAGAATAGATCATCGGCCAAGGGTATGTCTCTAAAATATTCTAACTGTTTTTTATTTAAATTAATTGTAGGTAGGTCACCTGTAATCTTGTCCACAATTGCAGCTTTAATTTTGTATTCATGGCGGGAATCAAATCTCGAATAAAATGAAATTATAGTATATCCTAATATTGGTCTGGAGGACATACCTATTCCATATACAGCAGATTTCTGATAATGAATAGGTAGGCATAGTTGTTTACAACATGCTTCAGTTATCAGGTTAGTATTTGAACCTGTATCTAACAAAAGTCTTATACAAGAATTTTTATTTTCAGGATTCCTAGTATAAACTTTGGCAGTTGGTGAAACAGACTGATAGTTAGTGAGGGTAGAGGAATTATAATTTAAACTTGCCATATGTAGACATTGTAAGTCTGATGAAATAGGCGAGCAGCTTGTTTTGTTATTTGTAGCTCGCTCTGTTATAGGCTTTGTTGATGGATAATTTGAGGATTGAGAGCTATTGAAATTGTCATTATGGAGTAATGTATGATGTCTTCTGTTACATTTCATACAAGTGCCGTTAGACCTACACTGTTTCACAGTGTGGAAGCCGAGGCAATTTATACAAATATTATTCTGAGATTTAGTTATGAATTCATATCTAGCGGATGGCTCCAAGTTATTGAACTTGGAACAGCGGAAGAGCGGATGTCTTTCATTATTACAAACTACACAAGAGTCATTGTTCATAAAATATGAATGTAATTGCGGTTTGCGGGTATTTGAGAAAGTGTGAGAAGTGACTGGCTTTAAATTGAACTGTGTCCGTAGCAATATTTTTGATTGTTCCTTAACAAATTTCTCTAAAGAATTGAATTTAGGGATTTTCGTTGACCTAGAATGTTGTTCGAATAGTTGGACAGTTTCTTTGTCTAACTTATTTATAGCTATGTGTAGAAGGATGAAATCGGACAAGTCATCAATATTGAGTGACTTCAAAGCAGCTATTGAGGCACAAAATTGTTCAATAAAGCTGTCTAAGTTTTGTGAACAGGCAGCGGTTATGGATTTGAATTTAAATATTTTATCTAGGTATTGAGAGGCTAGCGTGCGGGTATCCTGGTATTTCTCTATGAGTAAATTCCAGATAATTTCATAGTTCGATGCCACTGGAAGTATTCCAGATGTAACCGATACAGCGGAGCCCGAGAGTTTAGATACGAGGTATTGTATTCTCTCTCCGTCACTGAGAGATTGATTATCATGTATCATTTCTTTGAAATTTTGATAGAACAGTGGCCAGCGGGTAGGATCGCCATTAAAAGGTACTAGTTCTAGAACAGGAAGCTTATGTTTAAATTTAGAGATAGAAGTGGGTTCCGTCTTTACCGACTTACTTTTAATATCCACTTCAATCTGGCGAACATGACAATAAAGTTCGTCAAAGGCTTCTATTGGTCTAAAGTTGGGCATAAATTCTGGGTCTACTTTAAGGCTTTCCTCGTTGATCTCGTATACCACCTGTGTATATTCCTCCCTGATCTTGTCTAGGGTTTGGACTCGGGTCAAGAATATTTTCTTGCCATCCGCGGTGTTTATCGCTTTACGCGAGTCGTACATGGCTTGCACGATGGAAAATAAGCTTTGCTTTTTTGCTTCTAGTAATTTTAAACTAGCCATCTTGTAACAATGTATGAGGTAGGTAGGTAATGTAACTTTAATTGAACCGGGGGTAGATAACCTATAATTTTGGCTACGTGTCCCTGAATTCGTATAATATGCGGTGTATTTAATGTGAGGTGTGTATGTAAGGGTGTAAATGGGGTTATCCAAGCGAGAAAGGACCAACACTATGGTGGGAAAAGGTTGTTTGGGAGCACTTACAGTTTCTCTTCTGCGGCGCTGGTGTTTTTATTTTGTGCTTCTTCTCCACTATAGCGATTTTGCGGTTGCGGCCTTCGATAGATCACACGCGGGTTATTTTATTCACTCGCGGCGAGAATTTGTAATGATTATTTGCGGTTGCGGTAATTGCGTTATTAGTTTGCGAGTGGGTGCACGGTGCAATAGAGCAGACGTACACGAGCGAAGTGCGGGGAAAAACCACTTGACATATGGGCGGATCGCGGAGCGGGGGTTGAGGATTGAGGGACCATAGACAACCAGTGTATCTGTGATATATATTGTCTGTGAATGTGTCTATGAATGAATGAATGAATGTTTGCCAAACCACCTATCATATCCTGGAAATCATTACTTATTTATTTCATTTTTATTTTCCAGCATGCTCCTTCCTTTCCTTTTACTATATTTACTCCTTTTCTCCTTATTATACCTTTTTTCTTCGAATGCTATTATTGTCCTAAATCTAGCATCCTTTATTTTAAAGCTTTCCTGATGTAAAACTAATAAAATATACATAAAAACTTTAAATAAAACAATATGGAGTAATACATTAATTTATTATTGTGGCTAGATCCCGAAATCCTTATAACTCCCATAAGGAGAAAAGAGCTAGGCTACAGGTTTTCCCAGATATCCAATTTTTTCAAAATTTTAGACTTAATAGTTTCGGAAAAAAGTGGGGGGGGGGGAGCAACGGTAAATTTTATAATTTTATTATGAATTTTAAAATAATTTAAAAAAATATATGATATGTATTCCTTATAACGAAGGCCTTTTATATGATATGAAATCGACATTCAATTATTTAAGCTATACGTCCGTGATTGGGTCATGAAACTCGTACCAAGTTTCAACGTTTTTCATCTAATAGATTCGGAGAAAATAATCTGTGACAGACAGACACATAAATGATCCTCTAAAGGCTTACGTTTTTTCATCGGAGATGTTCGGAACCCTAAATAACACATTGGTACATGACCGGGATCAAACCGCAGTTTGCCTAATTATAGACCAAACGCCTTAACCAGTAGATAAATTCATCTAATCAAAAAAAAAAAGAGAAATTGATATGTAAAACAACGGGTATAATGAAATAAACAGAAGTGTACATATTTCCTTAGGCCTATATCCTAGTATGTAGGCAGAGACTGAAGACTTGTAAATGCCACAATCCTGACAAATCACGCTTCTGTCCCTTGGTACTGAATTTCGGGTACCTAATGCTTCAAAGGTTTATATCACACATGCATATACGATGTTACCGTCATTGTAATAATTTGAAAATTATTAATAACTAGCTTTCTGCCCCGGCTTCGCCCATGTTGATTTTCATCTACTATAATATGGTCTTGAGTTCATTCAAAAATCCCATAAAAAAGCACCTAAAAATTTCCTGGAATTTTTCTAATTTTTCTTTCTATAAAAACCTTATACAGATTATAACCTATACATTAGTGAAAATCGCAATAAAATCCGTTCAGCAGTTTTTGCGTGAAGAGGTTATAGACAGACAGACGCGGCAGTTTTTAATATGTAGTGAAGTTAGGATAAAAATGATGGTGATATTTTACCTAAAATTAAATTCTTATTTGAGGAAAATTTTCTTGAGAAACCTCAGAGAACAAAATTAATTTATTATAATTTATTTTCTATTTGAAGATAGCAGGAAACTGTCGGCAGAAAAATAAATCTGAAATAACTACGTACTCAAGCGTGGAGCTCCTAAGTGAAAACTTACAAAAGAAAAATACCTCGACAAAATAAAATGATTATTTTACGCCACAAAACAGCAATCGTAAAGAAAGTGGCATCAGGGACATCACTTAGATACAACAAAAACCTACAGACAGGGAAAAACGAGTCCTTTTGTGTTAAGACCGGTCCCAAGAGATTCTATACAAGCCCCTACCTTTACCTCTACTTTCTGCAGCTGCCGCACCTGGTAGAATTATTTATTTTTATATAAATCCAAATGTGATAAAAGATATGTCAACGTTAATATGCTCATAAATTTGGGTATGAAATGTTTTTAGTAGTTTTAATATTTCAACAACAATAAATAAACGTACTTATACATAAAAAACCGGCCAAGTGCGAGTCGGACTCGTGCACGAAGGTTTCCGTACCATTATTTATAAAAACGTCAAAAAAAAACACGTTTGTTGTATGGGAGCCCCCCTTAAATATTAATTTTAATTTAATTTAATTATTTATTTTTAAAGTGAATATTCTGTGAATATTTCAAGCGTCTACCTGTTGCCGTTATCAATATCAAAACGAAGCAAAAAAATCACGTTTGTTGTATGGGAGTAATGGTATTAGTATTTGTTGTTATAGCGGCAACAGAAATACATCATCTGTGAAAATTTCAACTGTCTAACTATCACGGTTCATGAGATACAGCCTGGTGACAGACGGACAGACAGACAGACGGACAGCGGAGCCTTAGTAATAGGGTTTCCGTTTTTACCCTTTGGGTACGGAAGCCTAAAAACTTTATTAATATACAAAAACTTTTCAAGTTAGTGTTTGCGATGACAGGACAAAAGACAGGACAAAATGTAAATTGTAAAAACACCCCTTGTGTGCCGTTTTACAGAAAAAATACAAGTCTAAAAAAACAACATCCGCACTTCTTCTAAAAATAACAGTTTCTTACAAGTGCTATAGAAGTGACACGTTCACTGGCAAATAGTGGACACTGTTACCTGAGAATGTTGTATACTCCATACGGTATGGATCTAGAATAAGTTTCCGTTATGAACTGACAGATACTTAGATTTTGGTCAAAGTACACCGTTTTATAGGTGAAGTTTTGATAAGAGGATGTCATTGCGAACTCAATTTTTTTATTCAACGGCGTGCGCTGCATTGCACGAAGTGGTTGACTTGTTCCTCTTCAAAAATTCTAAAAAAAGTCCGCGATACTTTCTAAGGATCAGAAATAATTTCGAATTATTTACGAAGCTGTTTTAACAGATATGGTGTTAATCTATATCTAAATAAATTAGTGTATTTAATTAAGAACAAATTTACCCATTACACTATATAATTTTAATTAAAATCTAAGGAGTTTTTCCAAAATAAAAACTCTCGCGCGATAAAATAATTTTATAAATAAAGTTTGTAAGTTTGGTTGTAGGGGGTAATCTCTCAAACTACTGAACCGATTGTAAAAAATCTTTCATAAATAGAATGCTTCGATATCCCTAAGTGACATAGGCTATATTTTATTTTGTTCGAATATATGCACGGGTGAAGCCGTGGCCGGAAAGCTAGTCAAAAATAAAACAGTATTGCGACACCCTACGAAACCCATGCATTATAGCATGATGATTATTTCAAATCACCTGCCTGCCACAACGATACAAAGGCGTGAATATGATTCATTATTGGCACATACAAATATGGCACGTAATCCAGAATGAGCCCCTCGATGTTAATATTTTAGGTTATTGCGCGGTTTGTATGAACACGTGCGTACGGAGAGCAAAATTAAAATGAGGTCAAAATTGTTTTATACTTTTCGATTTAATATTTATACAGGCTAATCAAAGGTCCTTTAAATGATTAGGTAATACTAGTTAAGTTTTAGAGTATTTTGAAAATAACATATTATTGAAGTAAAACCACTTTAGGCAGGTTAGAGAAAATTTTTCGTTACGCGTAAACGTAAGGTGTCATGTATAAAAAATACAGATGGCGCTGATGGCACTTTGGTACCATTATATTAACTACTAGAATTCCACCCCCGGCTTCGCCCGTTGATATTTTCGAACAAAATAAAATATACCCTATAGCACTCAGAGATAATATAGCTTCCTATTAGTGAAATAATTTTCAGAATCGGATGAATAGTTTCAGAGATTACCCTCCACATACACATAGACTCACAAACCCTGTCCCTGTCCCTGTCCCTGTCCCTGATGTACAATTTTTTTTCTTCACGGGTTACCTCACGGCTCCCGAAATGTCTTCCTCTTTTAGCCGATGGTATTTGTGAGGCTATACTTAACGAGTGGCCAGTTCTGTTGAGGTATATTTAGATGGAAAAGCTTCCAAGTGTGGTTTGCCAGATTATGTACTAAGCTTTTAATTATAAAAACTTTTTTTTTGATAAACCTTCATCGAAAAGTTTAAATCATGACAGTGTAAACCGCATTAGCACCAGTCATATACAGATTGTTGAGAAGCTTTTTTCCGAAGTTCATATATTTTTTTGATTTTCATAAAAATTTTAACTTCATCAGGCCAAATACAAAAAATGACATATATATTATGTATATATATTATCTTCAAAATCATAAAGTTAATAACTACACGCTGTATATACTACCTGTTCGCCCTACTTCGACCATTATACCTATACTAACATTCCTCCTCTATTAAACCCCTTCCATTCCTAGGGTTCAAGCTATTTTCGAATAAATTTTCATTAAAATCGGTTCAGTGGTTTAGCCGTGAAAGCATAACAGACAGACAGACAGAGATACTTTCGCATTTATAATATTAAATGGATAGTATGAACTAGTATGGATGAATCAGCATCAGCGGGGAAACGCAGCCAGTGTTTACCACTATTTCACGCGGATTATTTAGTTAGATTTAATTTTAAGATTTTTTCTTTCTCCACGGGATGCCTTACAGCTTCCGAAATCGTGTTACGGCCCCAGGGTACCCAGCGGAAGACCAAGGTGTCCCTCTTTTAGCCGATGCTATTTGTGAGGCTATACCTAACGAGTGGCCAGTTCTATTGATTTTTTTATATACATATTATTATGTTTTTTCATTCTTCAGCGGTTTCCTTACAGCTTCCAAAACCGTGTTTCTGTTTCAGGGTACCCAGCGGAAGACCAAGTCTCCTTCGTTTAGCCGATGGTATTTGTGGGCACTTCTGTTGAGGTATATTTTAGATGGAAAAGGTGGTTTGTCGGATTATGTAGGGGGAGTCCGGGAGAGTTGAACCGCTTTTTACATATACCATCATATTTTTTGTTCATAGAGTTTAGAGAATCGATTATACGTTTTTGCGATACCTTATTATAGTATCTACATTTGTGCATAATTGTAATTTAATATAACGCGCAGGTATAAATTTTATTTGTATTTTTATAAAAAATGAGATATGAGTCAAGTCTCCCCACCAGCAGGGACACTTGAACCGGGGTATGGGGAGAGTTGACCATACTATTTTGGGGAAAAGAAAAATAATTTTCAGATTGAATCATAGCTTTATTAAGTTATCTTATACAATAATTAACTTGCTTTTAGTACTCCCAGCAAGGAAAACATAAAAAAGTCTTTAATCTTAAAAATCTTTTTAATTTATATCTTTCTCAAATAAACGTTACCTTAACCAAATTACCGAACATTACTTATTAACTCAGATAACATATTACTATCAAACTTTTTAACAATCAGTCTTTATTAACTTTTTTAAAACTATTAAATAATTTCTAATAAATCTTTGATCGGTATCAAAATTATTTTAAATCACATAAAGGTTTTCTAATAGAAGCGCCTTCCTTAATTTCGCATATGGCATTTTCTAACTCCGTTTTTGTGTATTTTTTTCGTTTGCGTGCATTTTCAGGAGGTTTGTATTGAAAGGGCATCGTGTAGGAAGGTTCTGTAAATAAACATGGAAAATTAAGACAGAAAAAAAACACTTAAATGATTTATAATTCCTACAAAAGGAGACATGAACCACTGAGAATGTCTCCCGCACCCTCCCTGGTTCAACTCTCCATCTCACACTAGTTTCATATTTAGCTCAAGGCATAGAAAAACCTCCAATCGTAGAGAAAAACTACTCAGAACACCTCAAACTATATTAATCTGGTAATATAATAATAGTAACAAACGTACGTACCTCAATAAACACGACTGCAATCAAAAAATTACCTAATTAAAAAAAAACACTCTGGAGCAACAAAAACACGTTTTACATCATCACTGCTAAATAAAAGAGCTTTGATGCAAAATGGCGGCATACTTATGATTGGCCTCTCGCATGTGACCAATGAACGCATTGACATTCCGTTCGCGCTAAATTTAAATATAATTTTGAAAGATGGTTCAACTCTCCAACCTGGGCAAGTCTCCCGGATTCCCCCTACATATGTTTTTAATTAAAAAAACGCATTGGTAAATGGTCGGGATCCGGGATCGAACACGTGGTCTGCCTATTTAATACCAGACGTCTTAACCACTCGGCCACCGTCGCGTTTTGTAGTGTAGTTTTGACACGGCACGTTTAATTTACCCGGTGCTATTCCTGTGAAAATAGAAGGATGGACTCAAGATCAACCTCAACTCACTTACCTCGAGCACAAAGAGGAATCTCTAACTACAAGTGGTCTGATACTGAAGTCTACACCTCTAGACAAGAGTTACGGGCTCACAGAAATAAGGAAACCACCAATTAATGGCAATTTTGTACCAATGATTAAAATCAAAATGTCTGTTTGTGATAACAAAACTAGATACAGTTGCCACCGACTTCGTACGAAAAATCCTTCTTTAATAACCTTCCAATTTTCATATTTATTCTCAATTCGTCGGAATGTTGAAGACGCCTGGACGGATTTGATTTTTTTTTGTTTGAAAGGGTATACTTTCCAGGTGGTCCCATGGTCATCCATTCAGCCACTTCGAAGCCATTTTTAATCGACTTCAAAAAAAGGAGGAGGAGGTTCTCAATTCGTCGGAATCTTTTATGTTTTTTTATGTATGTTCCCCGATTACTTGAAGACGCCTGGACTGATTTGGAAAAAAATTTTTGTTTGAAAAGATATACTTCCCAGGTGGTCCCATGGTCATCAGGCCTGGAGAAATCGAGAACTCTTAAAATTTTATAGGTACACTTGAAGCGATATGGGTATTATTTTTTATAGTGACTTGTGCATTTGCTTTCGGAAAGCACACTTTGGTTTTGAAGGCGGTTTTTTTTCTTCATCAGAAGTGGTTATATATGTATTATATCTTCAGTGGTTTAGGCTGTGCGTTGATTTTCAGTCAGTTAGCGACGGTTTTATGTATTTAAATTTATGCTCATGCCTTTATTTTCCTTCACGTAGACAGAGGACCAAAAATATCATCCTGCAACGATATTGGCATACATTTTTCTCCTCGTTTTAGTACATAGGCTGTTCTGAAAGTTTTTAGCTAAAAAGTTTGTATTCATTATTTATTTTTGCATTTATTAGAAATCGAAGTGTAATTTCAATGTAAACCTCCTTGGAAAAAATCACTGGCCATCTACAATTACTTTTTTTATTATTATTTTTTACGTATATGCGTCGATAGTAATTTGATTTGAACAATGAGCGTGCCGCGTGAAGCATTTCCTGCGATGATATTCTATGATTATAAACGAGGGTTAACCTTTTAGGAATCTCACGAAAATTTGCAAGCAGCTTTTGGTGAGTGTTCTCCTTCGTTAGCAACTGTCACCTATTGATAAAGAAATTTCAAACGAGGTCGGGATAGCCTAGATGGTGATACTAGGTCAGGACGACCGCCAACTGCGGTTACCCACGAGAACGTCATCAGGGTGGAGTGGTTATTAAAAGAGCATCGGAATATCACACATCGAGAGATTGCGAATGAACTAAAGATTGGATCACAGGCGGTTTCTACGATCCCTCATGAACATCTCAGAGTAAGGAAGGTTGCTTCGAGGTGGAAACCACATTGTCTCTCAGAAGAGCAAAAATCCCGACGTGTGAATTGGTGCAGGTTTTTGTTAGAAAAATTCGAAGGAGCGACTTCGCAACAAGTATCCTACATCCTAACTTCCTACGAATCTTGGATTTATAGTTAAGATCCTCTTACAAAACAGCAATCCACTGAATGGGTGTTTGAAAAAGACGAGTTACCCACAAAAGTTGTTCGCGGGCGGAGTGTAAATAAAAAAATGATTGCCATTTTTTCCGACGTAGTGGCCCAGTAGCAATAATTCCATTAGAATATCGTAGAACGGTTACTAGTGAGTGGTATTGCGAAGTGTGTTTGCCCCGAGCCTTCGAGGAGTTGAATGAGAGTCGCCCAAGGAGCGGAACTCGGGGCATTCTTTTTCATGAAGACAACGCGCCTGTTCACACTACGGCCGCTATAGAACGATGGATTTCTTAGCCACTACGGGCGTCCAATTACTACCCCATCCACCTTTCATCCCAGATCTGGCCCCGTGTGATTTTTTTTGTTTCCCACCATTAAAAAAATGCTCTGTGGAAGAAAATTTAAGGCTTCGGATGAGGCTGTTCATGAATTTAGGCTTTTTTTTACGACCTTCCCCAAGATCTTTTTTAAAATATTTTGAAAGCTGGTTTTCTCGAATAAATAAATGTAAAGAGGCTGGAGGAAAGTATTTTGAAAAACTGTAAATAAAATATTCTCATATACTTATTATTTTTGGTTTTACTAACAACTTCCGGAACAGCCCACATGATACAAGTGTGCTACGTTGGTCATTACGTACGAGGCGCTATTATCAGCGCGAGCCACTAGGCGTCCGTGGAAATTTCCGATTTGTTGAAGCTATGGTTACTGCTCCGCTGCTTTGGGTCGTACCGTGATGTTATATAGCACCTAGCCCTAAGGATAGAGCGAGATTGTCTTTCGGCACCCTTTGGTCGACAGGTTTGAATCAATTCAAATCAACATTAAAAAAATGCAGACAAAGGTCCATCGTCGCCCCCGTTGCGCATCTCCGTGTGGGTCACCAAAAAGAAAGCAAAAATATTAAGACGAGGAACGACTCATAAATTCCTAATTGTAAGCACGCCCGATACGGACTCGCGCACAAAGGGTACGGAAGTACCACTATCTATAAAAACGGCAAAAAAATTACGTTTGTTGTATGGGAGCCCCCCTTAAATATTAATTTTATTTTAATTTAATTATTTATTTTTAAAGGGAATATATAGGTAACTAAATATTATGTGAATATTTCAAGCATCTACCTTGCCGTTATCAATATCGAGCAAAAAAATCATCTGTGAAAATTTCAACTGTCTAACTATCACGGTTCATGAGATACAGCCTGGTGACAGACGGACAGACAGACAGACAGACAGACAGACAGACAGACAGACAGACGGACGGACAGCGGAGCCTTAGTAATAGGGTTCCGTTTTTACCCTTAAAACCACTTCAACGCTAGAAGAAAGAAAGAGAATTCATTTCATTTATTTTACAGAAAATATTAAGTTATCTACTTCTTTGTATTAGAATTTAAATATAGGATCGTAACATGCAAAGATCAGTGACACGTACCTAATGAATGTCATACAATAAAACCTTTCAATGTTCCACAAATGAGTTATATGATCCTTATTTACAGTATATTATTTTTCGTTGTGTAAATTTGAACATTATTGTTGTCAGAATCGAAGATATGTCTAAGTACCTCTTTAAATCTATCTATGCCGCAATTTTCCGGTTATAAATATACAAAACCGTTGTGTCGCTGAGTGACTGATAATCAACGCATAACCTAAACCATCTATAATATTATATCTATCTATCTATCATCACGCTTTTCATCCCAAGAGGGGTAAGCAGAGACAATCGAATGGCATTGATACGATACGAAATCTAAACCACTGAAGATATAAATATGCAAATTGGAAGGTATATTCATTAGGGGGTGTAGAGGTCCACAAAGATTTTTTTTTTTCGAAAATCAATCCCTAAGAACCTTTAAGAACCCGAAAATTATCTGTCTGTTTATATTTTTTAATGTTTACTCAGAATAGACTAAACTTTCAGGAATCATAAAAAGTATTTAGAATTTTCTGAGTTTCATTGTGTATGGTGCCCCGGTTTTGTCTATGAAAATGTGACATAAGAATTTAGGGATTTCCAGGATAAAAAATAGCATTCCGGCCCTCCGACAATCTCTGTGCAAGAAAAATCAAACAAACAAACATAATTTCCCATTTATATTACATATAAATGGGCACATAAGCTTTTTAAACATCTTGCCTTATAAAATACTTATAAAGTACTTACAAAAGTACCGGGTGATCGAAGAGCTGCTATGTATCTAGGACAACGTACTATCAGCTTGGCGACACAAAGAGGGAATACAGCTTTTGAGGACCCTGCTGCTGCAGGATAACAACGGGTTGCCTTACAGTCCCGGGAATCGTTGCCGGGCCCAGAGTACACAGTGGAAGACATAGTCTTCCTCATTTAGCCAATGATATTTTTAAAGGCTATACCTAACCAGTGGTAGGTATATAGTACGGTTTGTCGGATAATGTACATAGATTTCTTATTATAAAAACCCATAGGTACATGGTCGGATGTAGGAATCGAACCCGCGACTTTTCAGTTGCGAGCCGACGTCTTACCCACTCGACCACCGACGTTAAGTAGTTATTAAATTGTTGTTTTTAAAATATATTATGTAGTTAAAATAAGATACGATCTCATATCCATTTATCACCACTCAGCGGCGTATACCGTAAAATCATAAACACATACAATTTTCCCAGAACGTATTAACCGAAATCGCATGTGAGTTGCTACTTTAAATAATTTGAAACTGTTGTACAGTCATTAGGAACAATTTTAGAAATAATAGTAAAAGTACATGCTCAAAAATAGTAAATAATGTTTACTTACTACATTTCATAGTAAAAAAAACAATTACACAAAATGAATTGTTTTTCATACTATATACATTCATAATTGGGACGGACATACAGCATTTATGCTTTGATATAGCATCTCACATTTATATTTATTGGTATTCTTTTTTAATTCACTGATGGACACTTCAATTTCACTATTGACTATAGTGACCCCGCACCCGGCTTCGCACGTGTACTATATGGGTTAAACCACTTTTTATTCTGCACATACCTATCTTTCTACATAATTTTGTTACATCTCTGACGGATTAGACAACATTCACTTATACTGTTAACCTCTACTCTAACACCTCAGCTCCTAAATATGATAGGTCCATGTTTAATACTTGCAAACCTTTGTGGTGAATTAACCTATCTAATAGTGAAAACCGGTACAGACGGACAGACAGAAAGATGCGGCTGAAGACTTTGTTTTATAATACCTATAATGTTAAGAGGATTTACGACTAGATCGGGACATTTCACAGCAAAGTGTCCACCTGCACGGAAGCGAATGTGTTTATGTGCGTATAGAAAGTATTCGCTGTCATTATAGTCTGACCAACCAATTTTGGTCCCCAGTTTTATTTAGAAATGATTGCGCGCTGATTTTCATAGTACTTTTTAAAAATATTTAAAAAATATTACAAAAATACTATAATTGTAATTTTAACGCTTAAGTTCTAAAATGTTGCTCAATTACAATAAATAATTATCATTTCAAATAAAGTAAGATTTATAGAGAAAATAATAATTTTATGGGCTATATTTTTAACTTTTTTTAATATAATTGTGATTTTAATTTCTAAAGAAAAGAACCAAAATATAACTATTTTCCTGAGGATATCTATGGTCTAATAATATTTTTTTATTGTGAGATCGGCAAGTGATTTCAGATATTTGGAGTTTGAAACTTGACGATGAAAGCGAAATTGAGAAAAGCCGTCTCAATTATCTAGGGTCCTATACTGGGAATTTGTATGGAGATATTACTATTCCCAATTTCTCTGTAAATACTCCACCTGTTTCACTGTAATTTAGCATATAGTTACTTATTCAATATATCTAAGTGAAATAGTCGTTATTTTTTCAATTGGTTTTATTTAATAGGAAATATGGGTGGTAGAATAAAGGATTATTCTGCCCCTTCTGTCTCTTTCATAATCTATCACAAAACTCTAAATTTTTTTTAAAGCGCTCTTATACCATTATTCTTTAGTTATATATATCGTTTTTTTTTGTAGCTTATTGAAAATTCAAAAAAAAAAAAATTATGATTTTTTAATTTGGCAAAAATAATAAAATAATTATTATTTTAAATTTTCAATAAGCTACTAAAAAATTCGACATATATAATTGAAGGGTAATGGTATAACAGCGCTTTTAAAAAAATCCAGAGTTTTGTGATAGATTATGAAAGAGACAGCAGGGGCAAAGTTAAACTACCCATATTTCCTATTCAATAAAACCCATTGAAAAAATAAGAGCTATTTCACTTAGATATATTCAATAAGTAACTATATGCTAAATTACAGTGACACAGGTTGATTATTTACAGAGAAATTGGGAATAGTTTATCCCAGAAAAATTCCCAATATAGGACCCTTAATTTAAAAGTTTTCTCAATAAAATTTTTAGATAACAATATTCTCAATAATGTGGCTTAATAACAGATAATATCTTCAAGTGCTTCATGGAAATTATACTGTTCAAATATTACAGTTTTTGGTCCAAAAGTACGATGTTGAAGTGATGATGATGATAGTAATCAGCAGATCCTAATCTCGAAAGTGTGTTTATTTGACCTTGTTTCAAGTTTAACTTAAAAACAGATCTATATCTTTTTTGCATAAAGATAGATTAAAAGCTTGTTTTATTATATATCAAAATGTTTCAGGCTTGTTAATTCCTAATTCTTACCAAAAATTGGCTCTGCATTTTTTATTCTTCTTGTAAAATATGTAACTTTCAAACTTCGTAGAATATAAATGTTAGGAAGTTTTGTTCAGATTTCTACTCCGTCTCTAAATTTGATATAAACTTATGACTCGACTTCTACAAAAAATAACTTTCTAAGTCTCACAACTTGACGACAGAGAGTTTAGATATGTTTGTCTCTATACTGTATAAGATATTTTAAATTCTTGGCACGAAATTTCATATTTCACACTGTCTTCACTTTAAAACTTTAGTGTTATTAACTTATTTGTGATTTACACTTGTTGCTCTCATTTCTAACTAATTCCCTTTGAATTTTCAAATACCAGGTGGTCTAGATTTTGATAACTCATCATGTATAGGAAAATGGATGGTCAGGTGGATCTGAAATGAACAGACTCAAGAACTACTAGACCGATTTTGATAAGATTTTCACTAATAGATAGACTGATTCACATGAAAGGTTTATATATATATAAAACATCTATCTATCATCACGCCTTTCATCGCAAGAGGGTTAGGCATAGACAATACATTGCCATTTGTTACGATCCTGACATACCTCTTTCGCTTCTTTTATATTCATAATTTACCGTTCATACATGCTCGGCGGTTTTGTGTACTTTTAATATGTCCATCAATCAATACATTTTTTATATGTTCAAAAAAGTACACCTAAGTCATCCTCTGACAGCATTTCCTTTCACTTCAACCATATACACCTTTTTAGTCAATCTTTCATGCTTAATTTTTTCAACGTGTCCAAACCAGCGTAAACTACTTTTCTTCATTTTAGTCACAACATTATCTTTCGCTTCCTATTCTTCTCTATATAAAACATCACGCTAAGCCTTTTGGGACCGGAGCAGTAACCAAAAATGTTCCTTATTTGGGGAATTGTGTCGCTAGTACTTTATATTTTCGGTTCAGATGATGAATATCCACTATATAACCGAAATGTACATACAATGAGTCGAACAGAGCTGCCTAAAATTAAAAGAGGAAGTAGCCAACCCACCAGATGCTTCCGCTTGACCTGTTGACGCTTTTGTGATATAACGAAAAATCAATACTTTGTACATAAAATTAGGAACTAAAAAGAGATAGCATTAGCCAATAACACACATCTTAATGGCTTTTATGGCTTGCAGTGTGACCAGATACACACTAAACTTACTGTGTCACTTTTTAACAGACGTAAATATCAGTCGATTTAAGCACACATTATTAAAATAGTGCTTAGGATTTTAGCAATAGTGTCTAGCAATTTTTCTCTCGACTCATATTTTAGGCATATGAAGTAAGAAAACGTAAACTGTTTTGTTGCTGTAGTTTTTAAAATCCTAACTCACTGGTACAGAGGCATCCTCAATTGACCTTAGCAGAAAAGGATATGACTTAAAGGGTTGTCAGTGTGGTCAGGATGCATTTACGTTTAATTGATATTATTTTGGATTATACGTCATGTCATGGCGAACGACGCACGCGTTCCGTCGTGACATGATGGGGAATCCGATTTAATTCCGCCCGCGCTGTGATAGTTGTGATTAGTCTGTGATTAATAAGATATATTACAGTTGGCATATATCTATACTAATAATATTATAAAGAGGAAAGATTTTGTTTGTTTTTTTTGTTTCTTTGTTTGCATTGAAAAGGCTCCGAAACTACTGGACCGATTTGAAAAATTCTTTCACCGTTGGGAAGCTCCACTATCCCCGGGTGACATAGGCTATATTCTATTTAAAAAAAATTAGGGATCCTTACTAAAACTCCAATAATGTAACCCAAGGTGTAAAAAATGACCTAATAAATTACTTACATCGCGTGCGCTGCAAAAACTATTGATGATAGAACAAAATAATGTACTACGACTTTGCAGAACACATAATTAACTACAAAAAATGTCGCGATAGCATAATGTCTAACTTAAAATTCTTTTATTTTAAAAATTTAATTAAAAAGCCGCTGCTAGAAAAAGCTCTTTATTTGTAACTTGCTATTAATCCTTATCAAAATAAATTACTTTATATGCACGACTGCTTCAATACCTTTATATAACTTATATACTTATTATATTCAATTCGGACATTCCATTCGAAAGATATCACGAGTTTAAAAATTTAAGTATTTTTTTATCGCGATTTCAGTATTTTTGTATGAACAATATCCAAAGTTAGTGGTAGTGGTAGGGGGTAGGGGTAGGGGGTAGGAGTAGAAGTACGGGTAGCGGTAGGGGTACGGGTAGAGGTGGGGGCAGGGGTAGGGGTGGGGGTAGGGGTAGGGTAGGTATAGGGTATATTTTATTTTGTTCGTAAATATCCACGGGCGAAGCCGGGGGCGGAATACTATACTATAAAAAAAAAAAAAATACTTGATATTAGCAAATCATCGATTTACATTGGTGGAGCACAATAAAAGAAGAAAAAGAAGGAGAAGATATTATTTTGGTTCCGCAAACAATAAATGCGTCTTCTGTATTCTTTATACTGTGTCCTAAGTATGGAAAAAGGTTTAAACATTATTGTGCTGTGGTAAATCCCAGTGAGGTTAGCATACTTATGACCACTACAACTTTAATTTTGACTCGCAGGCCAAAAACGACTGGTCTGCCATGGCCACCCAAGGAATGCCCAGGGAAAATCCGTGTAACATATTTGCCCGACCCAGCAATTTGCTCGGCATTCTAGTGCTAAATACACTCGGACCGGGCATTTCTTGACTGGTTATTCTTGCGGACCCGCCGATTTTGATTTTCCAGTCAAAACTAAAGATGTCCTGTATGCTAACCCCACTAGTGAGTCTTTGTGGTTGGCTCGTCGATAGAAGTCTGACAGAGGTATTTGAGAAATACAATCGTAGTTCTATTAAGACGGCCTCTGTGGGGTAATTATAGGGTAGGGTTTGCTTTGTCGATTGAAGATTACTTAACCCAAACAAGGATCTTTTACTTCGCCACATTTACCTACTATTCCTTTTATATGAGATATTTAAGGTCCCGTAGTCTAATCACGAAAACGGCCTTATAAGTGTGGACACATTGAATGAATGAAGAAAAATTTGCCTTTTAAAAAACTGTGTACCGACTTTAAAAAGTTCTCGATTTCTCCAGGATCCCATAATCAGATCTTGACCTGATGACCATGGGACCACCGGGAAAGTATACCCTTTCAAACAAAAAAAAAATCCAAATCAGTCCAGACGTCTTGAAGTAATCGGGGAACATACATAAAAAATAAAAAAGATTCCGACGAATTGAGAATCTCCTCCTCCTTTTTTGAAGTCGGTTAAAAAGGTTTATATGGCAGAAATCAAAGGCAATGCTGGCAGCGGACAACCTAGGTGTACTCTTATTTAACACTAGCTTTCCGCCCCTGGCTTCGTCCGTGTATATTTTCGGACAAAATAAAATATACCCTATAGCCTCAGAGATAATGTAGCTTCCTATTAGTGAAATAATTTTCAGAATCAGATCAGCAGTTTCAGAGATTACCTCTTATAACCCAACTTACAATCTTACAAATTTTACCTCTTGGGTTGCCTTACAGCTCCCGTAGTATAGATATAGATAAAAAAATATTGAAGGCAATGTTACACACAATCGCCGAACATGTATACAAAGTATAAGCGTAAAAGATATGTCAGGATCGTAGCAAATGACACTCCATTGTCTCTGCCTTACCCCTCTTGGGATAAAAGGCGTGATAATAGATAGATAACTATGTATTTCTGTAATGTCCATTCTTGTATCATGAGCATATTTCCATCGGTACTGATTATAATTAATAGTAACATGGCTTATGTCAACTGCCAATAATTTTTCCCCATAATGTAAACATTATATAATGCATACACAACTTACAACTAAAAGTGACAATATAAAAACCTTAAACTAATTTAAACATTAAAAATAACTAAATAAACCAGGTCCGTGTGGAATATTGGCAAGAACTGCATTTCCCCGCTGAATCGCGATTCTGATTCGTTGAGCGATGAAGGAGCCAGCCCTCTTGTCACCAGAAGAGATGATCAGTCGAGGGGATATATCTTTAATAAACTTTTTGGCATTTGGACCTAGAGTTTTTACCCCAAACGGCACAAATTTGTAGTTTTCAATAATTGAACTATATTTGCGCCGTTTGTTAGACTCTGCGATTTCCGCCGCCTCCCGCTTTGATTGCTGGTTCCCTGAGATAAGACGGGGCTAATAATGTCCACGCACGTAGCATCCCATACATGGGCCCGACCTCGCTCCCAGGGAATCAGAGTCATTCCATCTGGTCTCTTGCCGTCTGTAGATGTATGATTGTTTTTATTCGCCACACGTTGCCATAGATCCCGAAATCGTGTTATCGGTCTCAAGGTACTCAGCGGAAGACAAAGTCTACACCTCACGAGTGGCCGATTCAGGAAAAGCCTCTAAGTGTGGTTAGCCGGATTATGTACCTATATAAGTTTTTATAGTTATAACCAGCCTCATAACCACTAGGTCACCGACGCATATGTCATCCGTCAAATATTTAAACCACAAGAATAATATTCAACAAAATATTTAAAGCAACTTAATAACAAACATAATCTTGCAGGTAGTAATTTAATTATAATTTATGATTTCTAAATGTTTCAGAGACACTGTTTCGATGGAACGGAATCCTTTGTGCGGTAGATACTTATTTTCGCAACTTTGTGTATTTTTAGCTTTTAATAATATGTTTTGCATTGACCTAATATTAATCATGCATACAAATTAAATATTCGGATTGCAAAATGATATCACGTTATATGCATAATTAAGTCACTTTTCAATTAACAAAATAAGTATCGTGATTGGCTTCATGGGCGTACAGAAATTGTGATAAATAACACAATGTTAATAAATACATACAAATACGTAAAAAGAATATATGTAACATAACTTGCCTTGACAATCTTGACATATGCCTCGTCTTACAAAATCTTGAGGTCAATGACCGAATTTCCTCCTATACTAATATTATAAATAGGTAAAAGTTATAAGTATGCATGTAGGGGGTAATTTCTGAAATTACTGAACCGATTTTGAAAATTCTTTCACTAGTAGGAAGCTAAAATATCCCTGCATCCTTCATTCTTTCAACGTGTCCAAACCAACGTTAACTACTTTCGTAATTTTAGTCACGACATCATCTTTCACTCCGCATTCTTCTCTAATGACATCGTTCCGGATGTGGTCAATACCTTTTGTATCACACTTTCTACGTAAAGAACGCATTTCCACAGCATTTATCTTACTTTCCTGCTTCTTATTCTAAAAGTCTCGCTTCCTTTTGGAACTAAAACATTGTATACCATTATAAATCGTTTTCGCTTAAAATTACTGGGTTTAATTTGATTCATTAAAAAATAAAATGTAACAAACTAAATACTAGATTTTATTGGCAGTTTCTGTAAGTCGTTACTCGTTAATGGAATCGGGTAATTCAGATTTAAAAGCTAACCACTTTATTTAATTTCATCTTTGGACAATTCACTCGCTGTTAAACCTCTATATGCATATTTTTTATTATGCTATATGGTATATGCATATGCAGTTTGTAAGTTTGAATGTAGGAGATAATATCTTAAACTACTGAACCGATTCTGAAAAGTCTTTCACTAATAGGAAGCTACATTTTCAGTATTTAGTTCGAAAATATCCACGAATGAATTGTCACATCTCCATTGCTTGTTAAAAAGTAAAAATGAAAAGATATAAGTGAGAATGTATTTTGAACCAATATCGAATTGATTTTTTTTATTTTATTTTTTCTACACAGTGTTACGGTTCCAGGGTACTCAGCGGAAGACCAAGTCTTCCTCGTTTAGCCGATGGTATTTGTGAGGCTATACCTAACGTGTGGCCAGTTCTGTTGAGGTATACTTAGACGGAAAAGCCTCTAAGTGTGGTTTGTCGGATTATATGTTTTTAATTAAAAAAGTCATTGGTACATGGCCGGAATCCGGGATCGAACCCGTGGTCTGCCTAGTTAATACACGCCACCGACGCATCTATCTTTGTTTTTTTTTAAATATGTATTTAAAATTATAAAAGTTTATTACAGATAATATCCTCTCGACTGATCATCTCTTCTGGTGACAAGAGGGCTGGCTCCTTCCTCGCTCAACGAAATTCAGCGGGGAAATGCAGCCAGTATTCTTGCCACTATTCCACGCGGACGTTTATTTAGTTATTTTTAATGTTTAGATTGATGTCGAATAAATTGCACGTCGAATTTAAGAGATCTATCTATCCATATCATCACGCCGTTTATCCCAAGAGGGGTAGGCAGAGACAATCGAATGCTATTTTCTACGATCCTGACATACCTCTTTCGCTTCTTTTATAATTATTCATCATACCTTTCCTATAATATGCTCGGCGATTGTGTGCAGTTCTAACATTGCTTTTGATCAATAAACTGTTTATATGTTCAATAAAAGTACGCCTAGGTTGACCTCAGCTAGCATTTCTGCCATATAAACCTTTTTTTAGTCAATATTTCTTCATTCCTTCTTTAACGTGTTCAAAGCAGCGTAAACTACTTTCGTAATTTTAGTCAAAACATCATCTTTCACTCCGTATTCTTCTCTAATGACATTGTTCTTTAATATTTACTTAAACTATCAAATAAATTTTCAAATTGGTCCACTTGCTTTCGAATTTATTTCTCACAAACAAATTCACAATACCTTTATATATACACTATGTTGCAAAAAAAAAACGAGCACTTAAGATATATTGTAGTATCTATTTAAAATGTATTCTATGTTCTGAATGTTGTTCCATGTTCAATTACGCGTGCTGGCCACTAATAATGAACATTCCAAATTTAAATTTTTACGTTTTATGACAAATATTCTCTAATTTTGTATTTAAAACGCCAACTAAACGCGGGATTTTTCTCTATATTATCGTCAATTGTGTTATTATTAACAAAATATTCCTTAGTTTCACGACTTTATTGATGAATAGAAGTAGTGCACAAGTGCACTAGTTTCATTACGGTATGGACAACACAATATTAGCTAGTAAAGTCGTCACTCTTCTCGATGAAGGTTTAGACCTAAGATTTTATAAGACGATGCGTGGCCCGCCTCTACTAGATGTGTTCCGCTCACTATAAGATCGTGCCAGAGAGTTGTCTTCTAAGACAACTATACGCGTCAGTCTGCATTGTCATCTGACGTTTGCACGCTATCTAAAATTTTACTGTAAAAATTGTTTTTATTTGATAATATTGCCGTACTGTTCTATTATTACGTGTAGACATCATAGAGGGACAATTAATTTATCAAATTATGGTGTGTCATACCACAAGTAAGTAATTTTAAAATTGTTTTATTTGTTTTTATTTATGTAGATTTCACGCACGCCATTTCGGCCGTAGTGCTGTTAGTCGCCATACGAATTTTATCGATATCGATTTCATGCGTTTATAAAAAAGTGTTTAGAAATATTCACAAGTATTAATTACTTTAAGGAATAATAGAATTGGTTTTCATAAAAAACCAGCACAATTTGCTTCAAACATTTTGAAGAACAACTATATTTACCAGGAAAAAATCGTCGAATACTTATTATAATTATTAGGCGTATTAAAGAGCAGTTTCTTGGTTCTGCACAGACAGTATTTATTTATTTAATACAAACATTACAAACTTAATAGCTTACACAATGGCCGTCGTCTAACACCAACTCTCCACAGAGTAGACAGAATACTCAACACATTAGAGATATCATAGAGTAATGAATTGCTTTCAATGTACATTATACTATACTCTTACAATACTTCATGGTGCAAAGTAATCTAAACATTAATTTATATTTACACTTAAATAGTTTGGGTTAAAATATTTTTC
Source organism: Nemapogon koenigi (assembly GCA_963924495.1). Classification (NCBI taxonomy): domain Eukaryota; kingdom Metazoa; phylum Arthropoda; class Insecta; order Lepidoptera; family Tineidae; genus Nemapogon; species Nemapogon koenigi. Next base: position 26,520,895 of record OZ004629.1, read on the forward strand.
TATACGTTAAATTGATTGTCCACTTTACAGGTCACCCCTCAAGAAACTCCAGAATTATGCACTACACCTACAACTGGCATAAACCTAGACATAAACTAGATGACACACCTAAAAAAAGGAAATTACGTGCATACCTTTTTAAATATAAAGAAGCGAAAGAGGTTTGTCAGAATCGTAATAAATAGCATTCGATTGTATCTGCCTGTCCCTCTTGGGATAAAAGGCATGATGATAGATAGATATATATTATTAAAAAGCAAAACTTTCCGTTAAGAAACTTCGTGAGATAAGTAGACGAGATTCGAAGAAAATTGCACTATTCAGTGAAAAAATATAATTTGCCAGATGAAGAAATGTCTGTTTTAAAGAGTACAAAAATAAAGAAAACCATTTATATATTAATAAAGATAAAAGAAATGTGAGCAAATCCGGACAATAGCCCCCTGAAGTTATTTTTTATTCACCAAAAACATACAATTATAATATTAGAAAACAATTTGATACATTGTATGTGTGCTACACCCCAGGACTCTATAAAAATAGTACTCTAGTATTGATGCAGAGGCTGGATTTACTGAAGAAGTTTTAAAAGCAATAATAGTTATTACCTACCGCTAAAGTATTTGTTATTATTTTGACAAATAAATAATAAATATGTATGTACATCTATTTGCATTTATTTCCTACCTAAAATGTTTAGTAAAAAATAACTATGACAAATAACATAAAAATGTTATCGATATTATTTTTTATCGATAGTGTCAATGCCTAGTGTATGATTGCAAATTAAAGTTGTGTGCGTGCGTGACAAAGTGACACGTTTGTTTGTTCTAAACAACACATCTAGTAGAGGCGTCGTCTTGCAAAATCTTAGGTTTAGACCAATGTTATGTGGCACGGCGGCTTGGAATTACACGTTCTAAAGTTCAAAGGATTTGGAAGATGTTCCAAGAGACTGATTCTCTCTATAGAAAGCCTGGTTCTGGCAGAAAAAGATGTACGGAGCAGAGGGATGATCGATTTCTTGTCAGTCAAGCTCTTAGAAATCGACGAAAATCTTACAATTATCTTAAAAACCACCTACAAGAAGTGAGATTGGTGAGAGTTAGTAAATGGACTGTACGGAGGACACTTATCGAAGCAGACATACATTCTCACAGACCCGCTAGAGGACCAAAATTACTCCGTGGGCATCGCGTAGCAAGACTAAGATTTGGGCAAAATTTGTTACTATGGACAATTGAGGATTGGGGTAGGGTTCTGTTTTCCGATGAGGCCCGTATATGTCTACATGATGAAGACAGACGTCGGAGAGTACTGAGAAGACAAGGTGAACGTTATGCCGACGTGTGCTTTGAAGAGGGAACACCATACGGTGGAGGATCCTTAATGTTCTACGCAGGAATAACTTCTGAAGCTCGTACGGAGTTAGTTTTTTTGCCAAATGGGGCACTTAATGCACATCGCTATATCTCAGAAATTCTCGTACCACATGTGCAACCTGCATTGGTTGTTGTGGGAGACAGGTCCATTTTTATGGATGATAATGCTCGTCCTCATCGTGCCGTTGCAGTATCCGCATATATGGAGGAGGTTGGGATTCCTCGATTGGATTGGCCAGCGAGGAGTCCCGACCTCAACCCTATAAAGCATTTATGGGACGTACTAAAATGCCGGGTACGAGCTGTAACTCCAGCTCCACAAAATCTCACAGAGTTAACAACTGTGATTCAGGCTGAATGGGAACTGATACCACAAGAAACCATAAGAAACCTGATTGGGAGTATGAGAAAAAGAATAGCAGCTGTCATAACTGCGAGAGGTGGACATACTCGATATTGATTTTTGTTTAGGTTCATTTAAAAAAGATTAACTAAAAAAATAATTTTAGTTTAATTTGTCACTTCATACTCATTAAAATTACTTAATAAAATGGTTTTTCATTTTTTTATTCAATTTACCTCAGATTTCTACTTGTGATGATTAAAAAATGTAGAAATTCGATTATAATATATTGAAACATCATAAATAATAATTATTGAAACGGTATCCTCTCAAATGCTCTAAAAAAATATATATAATTTCAGAAGCTATAATTTTATTTACTATAAATATTCATTTTCTATAAATTTAGATCCTGTAATTTTAAAAATCTATAAATGTGTTTGATATAATTTTTTAAATCTATAATATTAATTCCTATAACGTATTGTTTTCTATAATTGCAGTTCCCATAATTTTCAAAATCTATAATTTCAAGTCCTATAATTTCTATAATGTCTATTTTCAATTGCACTAATGGCTACTTTTCTATAATTGCAGTTACTATAATTTTGAAAATATATAATCTCAAGTCTTATAATTTTTATAATCTCTAATTTCAATTGCACTAATGGCTACTTTTCTCTAATTGCAGTTATTATAATTTTCTAAATATATAAATTCATTTTCTATAAATTTATTAATCTATAATATCAGTTGCTCTAATGGATTGATAAAATAATTGTACTCACTATATTTTTTAAAGTATTACTTCATTCTATATACATTTACAAATATATAAGCATAAAAAATAATTTTCTATACTGAAATCAGTTTAAATAAGTACTATTACATATTAAAATTTACAGTAGTTTTTGTTAATCTTAACCTGTTGCAGTAATTTTCGATTCCTATTCCCCTAATTTGCAAATAAAAATAGGTTAGCGAGGAGCGAAGCGACGAGCGTGGTTCGAATAGTGCTAAAACAGAGCGCAAGCCAAGCGAGCGAAGCGAGCGTTCCGCGGTAGCGGACGGCGAAGCGCCAGAAACTCAAAACTAGCTAAATAACCTTGCGTTGTACCTTTTGATTATTTAGATATCTTCAAAATTATAGAAAACAATTTTAGATAAAACGAAAATTATAGCAAATTATATATTAGATCATTTAATGTTATATATTTTAATAATAGTGATTTTAAAAATTTCAGAAATCGATTTTAGTGTAAAAAAAAATTATAGCAAATGAATAATTATATAATTTAATTTTATATATTTTGATAATAGTGATTTTGAAAATTGCAGAAATCGATTTTAGGTTTAAAAAAAATTATAGCAAATGAATAATTATATAATTTAATTTTATATATTTTGATAATAGTGATTTTGAAAATTACAGAAATCGATTTTAGGTTTAAAAAAAATTATAGCTAATGAATAATTATAGAACGTAATTTTATATCTTATGTACATATATATTCTAAAATTATATCAAAACATTTTAGAGATTATGTAGGAGACCCTATTGAAACATTATTAACTTCAAAATATAATGATAACCAATTAAGTTTTAAGTACTCGTTTTTTTTTTGTAACATAGTGTATATAGAAATAATTGCGAATAAAATTTTTAATATGGACATCTACGGACTCTGCCAGAGTATTCCCTTCCACAAATAATACACTATTTCTATACAAATAAATAAAATTGACAATTGAAAATACGACACTTTTCTACGAAATTGTGTAATAAATTATTAATAACCAAATATTTCTATCAATTTTGTGTATGGTGAAGGTTGACTAATATAAAATGAAAATTTCCGAATCTCCTACAAGTCCTCGGGGAAATCCCGACTAACGACATGTATGCGTTAGCTAGATAACTCTAATCCTCATAAAGTTTTTTTATATTTATCCAGAATGTATTCCCTGCTAAATTCCAGGGAGAGTTTCAACTTGAAAAATACACACAGATTATCACGGCCTTTTATTACTTGCGGTGTGGTCAGAGACACTTTTGGGCTGAAAGCTAATCTTAACTAATAAATGTGTTTCTTTACGTCATGGAGAAATGGATAGACGTGAGTTTTTGCACATATATAGCTGGAAGATTGAAGAGTTGGGAGTCGAGGTCTAGTCTTTATCCCGGGAAAGATCTCATGCCTCTGGGGAGATGGAATATTTCATTTTTTTTTTTTACTTCGGTTGCCTTACAGCTCCCGAAACCAGGTCTCCCTCATTTAGCCGATGGTATTTGTGATGCTATACCTAACGAGTGGCTAGTTCTGTTGAGATATATTTAGATGGAAGTGTGGGTTTGTCGGATACATAAGTTTTTAATTATAAAACAGATTGGTACATGGCCGGGATCCTGGGTCGAGAACCCGGGGTCTGCCTGGTTAATACCAGACGTCTTAACCACTCGGCCACCGACACACTTTTCTACTCATACGAAAATAATTGCTAATTTATTAATAATGAATCGGCTAATATATGACGGGTCACGCATATTGTTAATTATGGATAACAATATGACGTGGCAATTAATAGGCGAATGATTCATTTTATCTACTATAATAAAATCTATATTAATTAACAAAATGCACGCCTGTGATGAAATATATTAAGCCCTACGGTGTGGTAATTAACTCATTACCACACACTGTATGGTAATTTAGTGATTTTCTAATTAATTTCAACTTGGGAACAATGTCACATCAATATATATCACTACATATTATAAAACAAAGTCCCCGCCGCATCTGTCTGTCTGTCTGTGACCGCCTATTAAAGATGAACCTATCATGTTTATGAGCTGAGCATTAACAGTGTAAGTGAATCAAATCGAAGAATATATAAATAATCCGTCAGAGATATATAACAAATTGATGTACGAAATAATTGTGCACAATAAAATGAGCAATAAAAAAACCGGACTCGCGCACGAAAGGTTCTGTACCATTTCTATAAAAACGGCAAAAAACACGTTTGTTGTATGGGAGCCCCCCTTAAATATTAATTTTATTTTAATTTAATTATTTATTTTTAAAGTGAATAATATAACTAAATATTCTGTGAATATTTCAAGCGTCTACCTGTTGCCGTTATCAATATCGAGCAAAAACGAGCAACGTTTGTTGTATGGGAGCATATGGGAACTATTTATTTTATTAATTTTTTTAGTATTTGTTGTTATAGCGGCAACAGAAATACATCATCTGTGAACATTTCAACTGTGTAACTATCACAGTTCATGAGATACAGTCTGGTGACAGACAGACAGACGGACGGACAGCGGAGCCTTAGTAATAGGGTTTCCGTTTTTACCCTTTGAGTACGGAACCCTAAAAAAGGCAAGAAATGTCGGTTAGATAATAGGAAGTAATTTTGCCTCCTTTAGCCGATTAATTTTTGAGGACATTTTGAGGTTTTTTAAGATCAATTATAGGACTCTTCTGACGATCAGTACACCGTAACCAATGTCTACTTTATGCCAAATGTCCGTATTAAACAGAAGAAGTGGCAAGCCTGTTGTTGAACTTAATGGATGGAATATCTTTAATTTTGGATAAAGTGCGGACATTTGCTTGACGTACCCTCCGAAGCAAGAGAAGTCGATTAGGCAGGGTGCAAACACGATATCTACTAAAAAATGGCATTTTTGAACGCTTAATTTGAAGTGTCAGGAATCAATCTCAATCTCAAAAAAATATAGTGGATAGCAAATAATACTACATAAAACTTTAACTGCATAGATTTTTCATAAGTGTTTTGGTCTATTGAAAAACAATTATGCAAAAAACTACCTATCTATCTATCTATAAAAAAACTTTTGTGCGTAAATTCACAATATTTTGCGCCACAACTATATGCTTTTTTTAAGAATCAAATAGCTTGAATAATGAAATCTATACTTTACTATTACTTTCACTGTTTAATTGTTTTTCTTTAACAAATTTTAAGAAAAAGCTACAAAATAAGTGAAATTTCAAGTGTAGCTGCATGACCACGTAAAATATGCCAAGCAATATTCAACCTTATATCGTACTACTTAAGCATCCGCCCACCGGAGTGCAAATAGTATTTTTTATCGAGGTTGATCCCTGCCTTAAATGGTGCTTAGAATTTTTGGCACGAGATTTGAAACTATAGGATACAAAAAATGTTTGCGTACTTAATTCACAAACTAATTCCAGATTTGGATTAAAATTCAAACAGAATGAATATATTGGAGGATTTCACGGTTGTGTAAGTTTTTTTTTACATTTAACTGGAAACTGTAAAATTCGTGCCAAAAACCTACAGTAAAATCCTTTATTTGATCCCCTGTGCAGATATGATTTGACAATAGGTTGATTGTTTTTAGACTTCAATATTTATTTTACAGGAATATGTTTGGAAGCATCCTTTTGTATGTTTACTGACTTTTACCCGCTTTAATAAAGAAAATAAAAGTAAATTTATGGTATATTTGTTTATTTTTGAGCACGATTAACTGTCAAACAAAAATGCGGGCGGAAAACTGTATGAAAATACAGGAAAATACCAAAGAAATTGGAGTGAAGAGCCTCTCCCTGAAAATACATTGTTAACGTGCTGTTTTTTTAAATTTTTTGATAACATCAGTAGGTAACCTAATTTAATTATTGTAAAGCCAATACACACAAAGTTTTATATTCAAGTTGATACTAGATAAACCTTTTAAAAAAAAGTGCACCGACTTCAAAAATTTGCACTGAAAAGTAAGAAATAATAAATATTTCGTCGTAGAATTTGAAGACGGTTGGTGCCAAATTAGGATACAAAACTAAGTAAATATCTAAGAAGATCTGTTCAATATTATCTATGTTTGTATGTACTGATGATCGTAGGTTCCTAATGAATTGTCTAGATTAGTGAATTTGGGAACTAAGTTGTTTCTAATTTGGCACCAACCGTCTTCAAATTCTACGACGAAATATTTATTATTTCTTACTTTTCAGTGCAAATTTTTGAAGTCGGTGCACTTTTTTTTAAAAGGTTTATTTTACCCTTTTAAGTGATTTTGCTGCCTTGAGAGACAAATAATAACGCAACTAAAAAAATATTGATGGAAAATTAAAAAAAAATACCGCTGTGGATGTGATTTGAACCATGTGATTGTGCATCCTATGCACCCCAATATATTTAACCGCTACACCATCGTCAAGAAAATTGACAACTTCGTGTCAATAGCAACCGTTGCTAAGGCTTTTTCTGATACATAATTTTCAGCCGTAAACAGAAATTAATTACTGAATTTCTGAAAAACTACTGAACCGATTGTCGTCATATGTCTGTGAGATAATGTCGAGAAATTATGATGTCTTAAAAAAAATAAGTCGTCAAAATCGGTACATATTTTATCGAGATATCAAGAAAAATGTACTTATAAAGTCAGTTTTTTCAAAATTTCTGAAAAACTAATGAACCAATTTTTATGAGATAAAAATGGGACTAATCCGGAAGAGTTATCTGTCGATTAAAAAAGAAACCATCAAAATCGGTTCACAATTCGCGGAGTTATCGACGTACATACATACATAAAAATACGGTCCGAATTGAGAACCTTCTCCTTCTTTTTTTGGAAGTCGGTTAAAAATGATACTAGCCACTTACGTTTTTATATGTATGTACATTATTTAAAAAAAGAAAGAAAATAAATTGAAAAGAGAAAAGCATTTCACCTGAAATCTCTGACGGATTAGACAGGATACGCTATTTTCCTCGACTTATACAGTACTAGCTGTTTCCCACGACTTCGTACGTGACTATTTCAGAATGTTGGCAAACATACACTTCATACATAGCTTTTGTCATGTTCACCTCTGCCCACCCCATTCCCGTCGTTATGCCGTGATGGTATATAGCCTATGTTACTTAGGGATAATGTAGCATTCCAATGGTGAAAGAATGATCAAAATCCGTCCAGTAGTTTTTGAGTTTATTCGTAACAAACATACAAACATACAAAAATACAAATCTTTCCTCTTTATAATATTAGTATAGATTAATGCTCAGCTCCTAAACATGATAGGTCCATTTTAATACCTGTAAACCTTCCCGGTGAATCAACCTATATAATGGTCCAAACCGCATCAAAATCCGATTGATAGTTTAGAAATTTTTCGGGATAAATTTCATACTTTCACTTTTTGTTGCATTGTAAAATTTTATTATCATCTTTTTAGGGTTCCGTCCCCAAAGAGTAAAAACGGAAACCATATTACTAAGACTTCGCTGTCCGTCCGTCTGTCACCAGGCTAGGCTGTATCTCATGAACCGTTGAAATTTTCACAGATGTATTTCTGTTGCCGCTATACAAATACTAATAAAAAAATAGAATAAAATAAATATTTAAGGGGGCTCCCATACCTACAACAAACGTAATTTTTTTGCTCGTTTTTGCTCGATATTGTATACGGCAACAGGTAGACGCTTTAAATATTCACAGAATATTCAGTTATATATTCACTTTAAAAATAAATAATTAAATTAAAATAAAATTAATATTTAAGGGGGGCTCCGATACAACAAACGTGATTTTTTGCCGTTTTTATAGATAATGGGACAGAACCCTTCGTGCGCGAGTCTGACTCGCACTTAGCCGGTTTTTTCATAACGCGCCTAAAGAAGTATAACTTCAAAAATCCATGGGCGAAGCCGAGACGGGATTCTAGTATAAAATATTTATAAAAGTTATTTTTTGAAGCTGTTTTTCTTTATAAAAACATAATCCCATATGAGTTTACCAGTGGAAGTAATATAAAACTTATCGAATTACATTTACTGTAAGAAGTTGGGGGACACGTTTCCTGTTATTTTGGTTAAATCTTAAAAGTGCCGTTCAAGGACTTCTGAGACGCCCTCCATAAGAGGTATAACCCCAATCCGCTTATTACACAAACACATCCCTGGGAAAACGTCAACATGTTACGTGCGATATTTTTGTATGTCATCATAAATGTATTTGTGTTAAATTATATTATCTTGTTCGTATTACAAAATTTTGTTTAACTCATAAAAGCTGGATTAGCGGTTTGAATATGATTATTAACAGTACAGTTTTGAAAATCAAAATATACCAGCTCCAGAAAGCGTGTTATCGGTTCCAGGCTACCCAGCAGAATACCAAGTCTCCCTCTTTTATCCGGTGGTATTTATGAGGCTATAACGAGTGGCCAGTTCTGTTGAGGTATATTTAGAAGGAAAAGCCTCTAAATGTGGTTTGTCGGATTATGTACATAAGTTTTTAATTATAAAAACTCATTGGATGTACCTACCTTTGTAAGAAGTCAACTCGAAAACTACTGGGCTGATTTGCTAGAATAAAGCTACATTATTTATACAAATAAGCTATGTTTTTTTTAATAATGTTAGGGTTCTGTAATAGTAGATAACTTTGTTATTTTATTAACGACTTCAAAAAAAGACGTTACTCAATTCGACAGTATATATTTTTTTTTTTTTTTATGTGTGTTCGCGGATAACTTCGTCGTTTATGAACCGATTTTGACAATTTGTATTTTAATCGACAGATAATTCTTCCGGATTGGTCCCATTCTTATGTCATAAAAATTGGTTCATTCGTTTTTCAGTAATTTTGAAAAAACTGAATGAAATATGTACCGATTATGACGACTTATTTTTTAAGGATATAATAATTTCTCGACATTATCTCACAGACATATGACAAAAATCGGTTCAGTAGTTTTTCAGAAATTCAGTAATTTGTCTCTGTTTACGGCTGAAAATTAACACATTAACATCTGGACCAAGTGGGAACACCTGGAAAACACCTCCAACATAGACCTCAATCCGAGGACTGGAGGCTGGCATCCAGCGTTTTCAGACAAGAAAATTTACATACACTCAGACAGCAAAGCGGCTCTCTTGGCCATCAACTCCTACACTATATCCTCTAAGCTGGTCATGAACTGCGTTGATGTACTGAACAGACTGGGTAGCAAAAACCAGGTTATTCTTAAATGGGTACCAGGGCACTCAGGGATAGAAGGTAATGAAATTGCCGACTTCCTGGCACGTGCAGGGGCTAAGGATACACAGTATGGACCTGAACCGTTTTGTGGAATTCCTAAAAGCCTAACTAGAAGGATTCTGATAGACAGGTGCAATAAGGAATCAGTACAACAATGGCACAACTCGCCAGTACAGCACCATGCCAAGTTACTTATAAAGGGACACATGCAAACCCTTTCGAATGAACTTAACTCACTCAGTCGAACAAATCTTCGTAGCATCACCAGAATACTTACTGGACACTGCAAATTGAACAGTCATATGTTCAATCTAAAACTATGCTCAACGAAGACATGTAGATTCTGCCAAGCAGAAGAGGAAACAGCACTACACATTTTATGTGAATGTGGATCTCTCATGCGGAAAAGATATACTCACCTGGGAGAACATGTGTTGAGACCAGCTGCGGTACAAACAATCACTGCAAAACGCCTGCTGAAATTCCTAAAGGGAATAGGAATCCGCAGTGAAATTTGACAAGGAAAAAAAAGGGAGATCACAATAAGCCTATTTTGGCTGCAGTGATACAGCTCTGTATAAGACTGAAATAGCCCTAACCCCAAATAATAATAATATTATTTGTCTCTCAGGGCAGCAAAATCACTTAAAAGGGTAAAATAAACCTTTTAAAAAAAAGTGCACCGACTTCAAAAATTTGCACTGAAAAGTAAGAAATAATAAATATTTCGTTGTAGAATTTGAAGACGATTGGTGCCAAATTAAAAACAACTTACTTCCCAAATTCACTAATCTAGACAATTCATTAGGAACCTACGATCATCAGTACAAACATATATAATATTGAACAGATATTTATCTTCTTAGATGTTTACTTAATTTGGCACCAACCGTCTTCAAATTCTACGACGAAATATTTATTATTTCTTACTTTTCAGTGCAAATTTTTGAAATCGGTACACTTTTTTTAAAAGTTAATTTATTTGAATTTCAAAATTTTCCAGCGTGGCGAAATGTCGGTATAAATAATCTGTTACCGAACGATAATAGCATGAGAAGCTGTCTGCAGCGCAGATTTTGAAATGAAAACAATGCATACATACATATCTAAAATTATTTATGAATGAAAGATGAAAGATTGTCTAACAATGTTTATATGGCTGAAGTGAAAGGAAATGCTAGCAGAAGACGACCTAGGTGTACTTTTATTGAACATATAAAAATGTTGATTCATCGATGGAAATATTAAAAGTACACACAATCGCCGAGCATGTATGAAAGGAATGATGAATATAAAAGTAGCGAAAGAGGTATGTCAGGATCGTAAAAAATGGTATTCGATTGTCTCTACCTCTCTTGGGATGAAAGGCATGATGATAGAAATATGAATTTACTATGAACGACATTTTTTATATATATACTTAAGTTACCAATTATATAGCCGACTTAAATCATGTCGTAAACTTAATCCACATTGCACACGAGCGAACCTTGTATAAAATAGCAGTTTTTAATAAACAACCGACGCATTATTTCATAAAAGAAACAGAATAAATTTCTAAAAATCCTTAAAATTTGCATAAAAATAGGGTTCGTTCAAATAACAGTGCTTTATCATAAATTTAAATTAAACATCTATAAGAAGCTTCGCTGTACTCTACGAGACCGTAATTTAGTCTTGTCTTTCGTGTCAATTATACAAATATTAACTAACTTTTGCATACGGCTTGGTTCGCCTTATTTCGTAATACTTGAATGAGCTGCATTTTATTAATTAACAAATACACCTTGACGCCAGTTATCCATTTTGAACAGAACAGATGGCAAGCCTGTTGCTGCGTTTAATGGACCTAGAAGTGTCACTTCTTTAACAGACGAAAATATATTTTAGCACATATTCTTAAAGAAATTGATGTTTAGCATTTGTTTTTGGAACGAGTACCCGGGACTTCCCTTTTTCACGATAATGCTCTACCAATAGGTTATCGACTCTTTAATTAATTATTGTATCTATTGTTAGAATGTATTAACATTATTTAGGTAGTCGATAGCCTAATTGGTAGGACGGTGAACTTGAAACCGGAGGTCCAGGGTTCGATTCCTACTCGCTGCCAAAATGCTAAGCACAAATTTTCTTTAAGAATATGTGCTTAAATTGTCTCCTCGTGCTGCCAAGCGTGGTAACTATGGCAATTCCTCTCTATGAGCACCACCACTAAAATGGTGCGCTAGAGGGGAGACCATGATCCAGCAGTGGATCTTAAAAGGTTGTTGACGATGATGATGATTATTAACAAAATTTAAGGCAAACTTGGCATGTAGATTTCTTACAAGCAAAGCCCACGGCAAGTGTTATAGGTAATTTTATGTTCAACACTAACAAAATTTTATGGACACCACGGCCTATCCTGTAGAAGGAGCGCCGGTCGAATTCCAAGACATATAGCAATAAATAATATAATAAAACGTTCTTTGAGTTCGGCTGACACTCCATGTCTACTAGAACCCCCCGGCCTTAGCCGGTCGGACGGCAAAAGACCGGACGGCATGACCCTGGTGCCATGGTCTCGAGGCCGCGCTCTGGTGTGGGACGCCACATGCGTGGACACGCTGGCTCCAAGTCATGTCGCCGCCTCCTCTAGCTCTGCAGGTGCCGCAGCTTCTGAGGCGGCACATTTAAAAATTCAAAAATATTCCTCGCTGCTAGATCACTTTGAATTTCTTGCTTTTGCGGTTGAGACTCTTGGTCCGTGGTCATCAGACTCCAAGAAGTTTGCTGATAAAATTGGTAAACTTCTCATCGAAAAGTCTGGTGATCACCGAGCTAAGAGTTTTTTCATTCGCCGCATAAGCTTGGAGATTCAAAGGGGTAACGCAGCGAGTGTTCTTGGCACGATTGGATTGTCTTCAGAGCTGGAGGAGGTATTCTATCTTTGATTCCTCCATCCTTTTTCTTTTTATTTTTAGTTTTAAGGTATTTAAGGTTTTTGTTTTAAGGTATTTAAGGTTTTTAAGATTTTTAATGTTCAAATAATGAAATTTTTTCAAAAGGTTACTTGAAAAATAATATGGGTAAACATAATTTACAAAAACCTTATCTCAATTTTAAAAAAAATTATGAATTAAAATTTTGTCCTCAAAGTCTAGTATTCGACACTTTGAACGGTTGTAATTTTAAAATAATAGCTATGGATAACTAGCTGGTGTTATAATATCTATCTTTTTTTCACTCAATTTTCTTCCATTTTCAAGTAATTTACATGAATACTGCAAACACAAATTTTAAATTACTCCTTTGTATTGGCGTAAACCTGAAAGTCATTAACAACTGTCAAAACTTTCTGAATTTGTTAGTAAACGATTAAACTAAATTAATTGTTGACATGTATACAACCTACTTCTTGTATATACATTATACATCTCAGACAGATATAGAGACAGACATACTATATATTATACTGGCAGTTGCCTGCGACCCCCCGTTTATATCCCATTTCAGCCCCTTAGGGTAGGCAGCGTAAAATAGGGAAGATGACAGGGTAAACAAATTATTATACTATTTAGTCTGACATTTAGATTATCAAAAAATGTTGAACACGTATTTTTTCTTTTGTCAATTATTCAAAAAATTATGAAGATATAGCCCGCTAAAATTCCGCGTGACGTCACATTTGAGTACACTTTTGACCTAGAAGTGACAAACTTTGACGGGCTTTATCTCTGCAATTTTTTGTTTGATTGACAAAAGAAAAAATACGTGTCCAATATTTTGTGATAATCTAACTGACGGACTAAATAGAATTTTTTAGTCATCATGCCTATTGGGCTCTGAAAAGCCATATTTTTTTTAAATCCGACAGGTAGTTCCAGAGATTAGCGCGTTCAAACAAACAAACTCTTATTATTAGTGTAAAAGATTTTAAGTAATAAATGTTTTCGACCCGGCTTCGTCAGTGAAAATTCAAAATAAATAAAAATGAAATTTCCCATACAAACTTTCCACCCCCTTTCTAATTTCTTGCTTCCTATTATTGGCTTACGCTCGCAAACGAATTTGATCTTAGTTGCTAAAGTTCATTTTAGCTCCTTTATCTCAGCTGGTCTGTGCAGTTCAAATAGTGCGCGGATTGTCTTAAAATCGTAAAAATCCAAACCATTATATAACTAAGTAAACGTATTATGTTTTTTTGTGTACCAGTCCTTACCAAGCGGTTTATTTGTAATTGTAGAGGTAACTTTGGATTTTTTTTCTATGGAGAAAATATCAAGGAATCGTGTTGGTCCATATTAATTTCCAAAATAATGTTACAGTATTATCGATACAACAAATATTTATGCAAAGCAATGTAAGGTAGTATATACCCTTAATTGATCATGCTAAACCTAGGAAATTATTGTCTATATTAGCATACTATAAATGTATTTCTATTGTGCATGTCGAATTAAATAAATAAATCAATAATGAAACAATTGATGAATATATTATGTATATGTCGCAGCCGAATTGTAGAATCCGCCGTAATACAAAAGGCTACAAAACAGCATAGGTAATTTATTTTTATTTAAGTTTGATGTTATACTTCTTTAGAGTGAATTTTACGATGCAAGCCTATTTTTTATTATGTTAAATAGACAAATAATTTAGTACCTATATTTAATTCTCAAAATTAAAATAAACCATTTTTAAAATCTAATTATTTAATTGAATTCAGATTTTAGCAACCGTATTTATGATCAAGCAATTTTATTTCCATTAATTATTTGCATGCTAAATTAACTTATTTTTGTATTATGCCAAAAAAGTATAACTTCTAACGCGGTTGCCTTATGGTTCCCTTATGTTATTTACCGTGTTATCGGTCCCAAGGTACCCAGCGTTGTCCTATGGTATCAAAAAAATATCAAAATTATCAATTTTGGTATTTGTGTATGTATAGGCTATGTTGCTTTTTTTGTAATGCGGCGTATTCTACAACTCGGCTGCGACATATACTTTGTGAGCGTTTATAAGTCACACCACAAACCTTTTAGGTGTGTTGTTTGTCTCAACTCTCACTGCGTTACCTAACCTAAGCAATAAGGTACTTGTGGTAATATTTTCACTTCCCATTTTCTATCAGCGAGACTAAATCTGAAAAGCTGCTGGAGAAAATAACATATTTTTCCTCCATATTTTCTCAAAATGACTAGAAAAGTTAGATGACAAGTTCAGAAAATGGATTTTACGTTGAATTTGATCGTCTCTTACAGCCTTGTATACAAATGGGGTAGACAGAGGCTACAAACTTCGGCTACAAATACAAAATTATAAATGCGAAACATGTTTGTTTGTTTTAAATCTATACTAATATTATAAAGAGAGAGTACGAATTTTGTAAGTTTATGTGTATGTGGAGGGTAATCTGCGGAACCACTGATCCGATTCTGAAAATTATTTTATGAATAATAAGGTACAGTATATTTTATTTTGTTCGAAAATATCCACGGGCGAAGCCGGGAGAGGAAAGCTGGTACTCGTATATTATGAAAGAAGGACTTTCATGTCAAAACGTGTACCAAAGCCGGAGACTGACTAGATCTTTGAATTACTAATAATAATTTGGCTTTTAAAAAAAAGTATACCGATTTAAAAAATTATGTACTGAAAAGTGTGCTTTCCGAAAGCAAATGCTCAAGTCACTATAAAAAAAATACCTATGCCTATAAAATTTTGAAAAACTCGATATCTCCAGGATCCCATGATCCCAGGTCAGGACCTGATGACCATGGGACCACCAGTGAAGTATACCCTTTTAATAAAAAAAACCAAATCGGTCCAGGCGTATTCAAGTAATCGGGGAACATACATAAAAAAATTAAGATTACGACGAATTGAGAACTTCCTCCTTCTCTTTTGGAGTTCGGTTAAAAAGTAAATTATTAAAATATGTACCTATATAATAAATGTTATTTATTTACACATTTATAAATACCAAATCCGCGTAGTATAGTGGCAAGAATACTGCATATCGCGATGCTGATTCGTTGAGAGAGGAAGAGACCTTGACCTGACAGACTGACTCAACATCGTCCAGCCCAAACCGCTAGGGACATACATTTGATAGTTGGACTTCTTTTATAATGTAGGCATCGTTCGAATCCACTCTAGATTTTTAGGTATACTTGACTTCAACTTTATTATATGAAATACTTCAGTTATATTTAACACCCAAAGGAAATCAGAACATCTTTTCTTAAACTTTTATCAACTTTCGGGCTTTTTAAACATTCTTACAAAAAACAAAGTTTCTTTATGAAAATGAAAAACATCTGTTTTGAAGTACAATTGCTTTCCGACCCCACCTTGACCGTTAAAATAATAATAAAATTGTGAAAAATAACACCTACAAGACAACACCTATATTTCTAGACATTACTCCAATAGAGCGTCGGTGGTCGAGTGGGAAGGACGTCGGCTCACAACTGAGAAGGCGCGGGTTCGATCCCCACATCCGACCATGTATCAATGGGTTTTTATCTATGTACATTATCCGACAAACCGTACAAAGAGGCTTTACCATCTACATACCTCAACACTCAACAGAGCTGGCCACTCGTTAGGTATAGCCTCAAAAAAATCATCGGCTAAATGAGGAAGACTTTGTCTTCCACTGGGTACACTGTAGCCAGCAACGGTTCCCGGGAGCTGTAAGGTAACCCACGGAATAAAAAAGAAAAAAAAACAGACCCAGTCTAGTCTATACATGACCCTGAACACAGCTTTAATTTGATATAATTTCTCACCCATTAACACAGCCATAATATTAGGTAAACGAAACAAACACACATTCACAGCCTTTATATACCTTGCGGTGTGCCAGAGACACCGGTAACAGTGTCTACTTTTTGCCAGTTGTCCATATTGAACAGAACAGGTGGCTAGCCTGTTGCTGCATTTAATGGCCCTAAAATGTATCACTTCTGTTAAAACTTTTTAAAAGAAGTGTTTACGTGCCCTCGAAGCACGAGGAGTCGATTAAAGCATATTCTTAAAGAAAAATGGTTCCTATCGTTTCAAGACAACGCTCTACCAATTAGGCTATTATCTATCCAAATATATAAAGTGTAAAGACTTCAGTTTCTATTCTCTACGCGAGCTTCCTTGCAACTCTTGAAACCGTGTTATCGATCCCAGGGTACCCAGCGGAAGACCAAGTCTTCCTTTTTCAGCCGATGGTATTTGTGAGGCTATACTTAACAAGTGGCTAGTTCTGTTGAGGTATATTTAAAAAAAATTATAGTCATTTTTATTTATAACCACAGTAAGTTATTCGAAACCATGGTCAACTTTGTGGTGAACACTTGGAATAAGTGTAGATCTATCATGCATGCAAACCACAATAAATATGTACTGTATATATATTAGATATTTTAGATTAGATTAGATAGACTGTTTGATATTAATAGACTCAAAACTACTGAACCGATTTTTCAATCGGTTTTCACTAATATATGGGTTCACTAAGTGTTTCAAGAGGATGGTTTGTGTGTATAAAGCGGATCAGAAACCAATAATGCCTATCTATCTATCTATCTATCATCACGCCTTTCATTCCAAGAGAGGTAGGCAATGACTATCGAATGCCATTTGTTACGATCCTGACATACCTCTTTCGCTTCTTTTATATTCATCATACCTTTCATATATGCTCGTCGATTGTGTGTACTTGGAAATACTTTTCCATCGATCAATATATTTTTATATGTTCAATAAAAGTACATCTAGGTCGTCCTCTGCCAGCATTTCCTTTCACTTTAGCCATATAAACCTTTTTAGACAATAAATATAGTGTCTTATTTCAACGTGTCCAAACCAGCGTATACTAATTTTCTTCATTTTAGTCACAACATCAGAACCTACAACAAATACTTCGGCGAGCTGGACTTTTATAATAATTCCAGACAAGTTGTAAAACAATCAATCATTCATAATTTCTCACAGACACACACTCACGCACCACAACAAACACAAACACACACACACACACAAATAAACACGCAACATGCCGGATCTAACGATCTAACAGTAACAATCCATCCCAGCATAATTCATTTCCTTTCAGTACTTATTTATTTTTTAATTAAAGTGGGTACTTACCTTCTTTTTTTTTTTTTTGTTTATGTCTGTTTATTGTATGTATGTTCTGTGGTCTAAATAGGAAATTTATAATTGGCTTTCTTTGGATAATATTGTAACAAAATTCAATTTATAAAATGTGCTGTTAATTTCCTAAATATAGAAAAATAAAATAAAAAATAAAAATCATCTTTCACTCTGCATTCTTGACTAATCACGACTAACGACGATCAATACGCTTTAATAATGTCAGTGTTCCTTATTCGACGATCGGGTCAGTGAGTTTAAAATAGCACAGTATCAAGTCGTTGACTGACTGACTGACAATTTTATTAATGCACTGAAGATATAAATATGAAAATTGGTATGTGTATTTCTTAGGGAGTGCACTGAGAAAGGATTTTTCGATAATCAACAGCAATTTGTATGGAGAATCGGATTCCCAGTTTGTATTAACTTGAAAGTTGGTACAAATACTCTTCGAAACAAATAATAAAATACGTGATATACGATTTTTCCATCTTGGGAAAGAAAACGCAAAGCTAATGCAGATGGCGTTGCATTCGATCTACCTACCTTTATCAAATAGTTAGGGGTTTTTATGCTGTCGATTATTTATATAATAAAATCGAGCCAAGTTCAATATTATGATAATTGTGGTGTGGTTGCCGGCTTCACCGACAAAAGATTTGAGATCTAAATGGGTGCCAAGATCCTGAAATTTATTTATAAGAACGTATAACATTCTTTAGTAAATTTAAAACACAATTGCTACAATTGTTGTAAAAACAAGAAATTGTGTTTTAAATTTACTAAAGAATGTTATACATGGTTGTTATTAAAACTTTTTTAAGGCCGACTTACAGAATACAAACTTATCCCAAACCTGTGCACAATAGATTCTACGCAGGCGGAGCCGCGGGCGGTCGCTAGTTTTATGATAATTCAGAGAAAAGTATAATATTGTGGTATTTTGCCACTATAGTGAAAATGTTGGCGAATTGGACTGTAGCGCAGTTAAAAGCTTTGTTCTCTCATTCTTTAATTATTTTTTTTATAAATTCAACAAGTCTACTTCTTCTTCTTCTTCTTTTTTATTATGGCTCCACCAATGTTCATCGGTGATTTGCCAATGTCAAGTATTATAGCCTTTATAGTGTTTATAGCCGATAAATCGGTATTTAAGATAATCCCGCCGACCGTGATATGTCTTATTAATCACTGATTAATCACAACCATCACAGCGCGAACAGGATTAAACTGGATTCCACATCACGCCACGACGAAAATGCGTGCGTATGTCGCCATGACCGGATGTGGAATCCCAACAAGTCTACTTTCTGTGGCCGACTCCACAGACTGAATCAATAGTGACCATTGACGTTGTGCACGGCGTCTAAATTAGCCCACGGTCCGGCCGCCATATGATCGAGATTGAAGACAGGCCACACATTAGCAAAGTAAATAATACGATCTAGATCACATGCAATTCACTCACCCACACAGACACACAAGATTCAATTAAACAAAGGCGTGTGGATGTGTGTGTGTGTGACAGATCGTTCCGGTCATCGAAATCAACCATAAATACAACGATTTGAAAACGGATGGTGGGGCGCGCGATAAGAATTGGACGAGTCTGTGGACGGTTTTGGTGGACCGTATGGCGGCGCGCCGGCGATTGGACGAATGAGGAGACCATCGGGAAACTCTTAGTAATATTAAAACTACAGTTTGTTTGTTTGAATTTCTATATAAATATTCGTTGGAGTGAGAATTTTAAGATTTGTAAAAAATAATACTGAATAGAGAAGGAGTCGATAAACCGGGAGGACACGGATTCAATTCCTACTCGTTAAAAAGAATGCTAAGCATTTGCTTTAATCGACATCTCATGCTTAGGAGGGCAGGAAAAGGCAGGCTTCTTAAAATAAACTGATGTTTAAGTCTGTTACAAAGAAGTGACACATAGGCTTGCCACCTGTTCTGTTCAATACGGACAACTGGCTGCAAGTGGACACTGTTACTGATATCTCTGGCCTTTCCGCAGATAAAAAGGCCACGAAGGTGAATTTTTGTATCTGAATTAGACTCTAGTTTCTATCTAATTTCGTTTAGAAGCATAGAGGCTGTGACACACAGACAAAATTATATACTTATAAAGAAAATAATTATATACTTATTTTATGTATTATAAAGTTTGTTATAAATTATATTACGGTTAACATTTATTATTTAAAGTTATTTCATTTCGTAAGAGTTTGTTGTTCTTCAAGCAATAACCATAGTCGACAAATAAGTAAATATTGCTTAAACAGTTTTAAAGTTTAACTTTGCCTATTTCTGAAGGACTTATAAAACTTATAAGCAAAACCTTATATTGATATTTTACCCATAAAATATTGTAATTGAATATAACGACAACAAAGTCAAAAATATTTACGCGTTCTTTGAAATTAAAACTCCAAAGAATATGGGCGTTAATCGACGCCTCGTGATTCGAAGGGAAGGTAAAATATTTTTACGTCTGTTAAAGAAGTGACACATCTAGGTCCATTAAGTGCAGCAACAAGCTTGCCACCTGTTCTGTTTAATATGGACAACTGACTGCAAGTGGCTAGTTATAAAGGTTGTAAAGTTTGTAAATCTCATCTAAAGGTACACAAAATGACACGTTTTATTTGTCAAGTTATAATTAAAATTTATATATTTTTTCCAATTATGGTGAACTCACAGTTAGGCAATCAATTCCCAATCCAATGACATTTAATTAAAATCCGACGCTTATAACTTGTAAAGTTGTAATGGTAAAAATCTGATGATTTATTTTTGATACTTAGATTTTTTTTTGCCAAATGTCCTTTTTATGTCCCAATTTAAAGCCAAATATCTTGGACCTCTCCCGCACTGAATCTTGGAGTCAAGATAAAAAAAATCTGTTTTCTTGATTTGCAAATTATATTTATGCATATGTTAGTTAGTGTTATGA
Source organism: Nemapogon koenigi (assembly GCA_963924495.1). NCBI lineage: Eukaryota > Metazoa > Arthropoda > Insecta > Lepidoptera > Tineidae > Nemapogon > Nemapogon koenigi. The sequence continues at coordinate 26,541,777 of OZ004629.1, forward strand.
AATTTAAGTTATTGTGAAACTTCTTTACGAAGTTTAGATAAACATTTTCGTTACGCGAAAAAGTAAGGTAATCATGTATAGACTATTATTAAAATTACAGTATATTTAAATTAACTCTTTCTTATTTTGTTTTAAAATTGTTGTGCCCGTTTGTGTAAATAAAGAAATAAAATAAAAATAAAAAGTATAACTCTTTCTAAAAAAATACATATTTATTTATTATTTAAGCCAGAGAAGATTTTTATTATAAAGATTGATGCTTGATAAATTGTATCTCCTTTTTTTAATATCGAGGTAATTATTTCACAAAGATATCCCAGAGAATCTCGGTTGCATTTTGAAGCGTTACCGTTCGTAAGAAGGAGAATTAATGCAGCAGTTTAAAGTATGTTTCCTTTTTGGGGCAAGTACTTTTGTTCTTTTGCAAGTGAACACTTAACTTTTACTTAAAGTTCGTGAAGAAACCTTTTAATTTGTATACAATGTAACTTCTGCAAGATTTTCAACTAAAAATTTGAGGCCAATTCGATCGCTATATCATACCGGTCGTAATAACAAATAGGTACCTAAGTTGTGTTCTAGTTGCTCGCAAGTAAATTACATTTCTAGTATGAATCAAAGCGTCAATGTCATCAAAAACAGTTCGGTTGCTACCTTCAGTTGTGAATTTAGTTACGTTTTGACAGGAAGTATAATGCAATCCGTCTCAGTTGCTAATTCCATGATAAGACTGGTATAGTTATATTAGTGTTACTATGTTAGTATTGTTGCCAACTAGGCCAGATACTAATAAAAAAAAGGATTCCGAACCAACGAAATTTGGAAAACTCGAAATACCTCAAAAGTACTGGCCGCTCGCTAAGTGGCCTCAAAACTACTTCACTACATAAATTTTAAAACAAAGTCCCCGCCACGGCTGTCTGTCTGTCTGTGACATATTCACGCAAAACTACTAAACTCATTTTGTTGCGGTTTTTACTATTACATAGGTTGATCCACCGGGAAGTTTTACGTGTATTAAACCTATAATTTTTAGGAGCTTTACAGTAAAATTGAATCAAGTCGGGACAAAAGTTAGTCCCAGCGAATTTTCATATAACAAAATAAGTTAGGAAATAATTGTGTTCAATAAAATTATTTACAAAAAGTTCGTAGTATAATATTTATTTCTAATAGATAAGAAGTTATAAGAGTACTTATGTAGATATTTAAATTATTGTAAAACCATGCAAAGCCGAGGCCGGAGTCCTATAGCGACTAGATTTTATATATTACATGTGAATCTCTTAGGCACTGCCTTCGAAGTTCTAAATTTTTTTTATATAATGAATTTTCTATTACTGAATAAAACACGTTATCGACTATTTAGTCGATACCTAACATAAATATCCTTAAATAAACATTTATTCGTTAATCTAGACGAGATTCGCAGGACCGTTTTTCTCGATAGAAATCTCGAAGTCGAATCACCTTGCCTTTAAAGTATCTGTATCAATATTGGTACAAACTCATTGAGCTGTTAAATCGTTACCGTTGCAAACTAATGACCAGCGGTAGCAGGACTAGTAGGTAAACATAATTTAGCTACGTAGTAATTTTGAGCTAAAGTTTTAGTATAATTTTAATAGTGTTTAGTTCCCCAATCTGAGTAATTTAATGTTTAGAAACCACAGAAACCTATTAAACAGGTAATATTTGTTATCAAAGTCACGTATTAATAACATAAATTGTCAAGACTTAGTTCTACTATGAAATTAATCCTTCAAGTTTACATATTAACTATTAACTATAATTATATAGTCGTTAACTGTCTCATGTTAAGTATTGAGTGACTATTACTGTAGTTACTAAATAACTAAAACATACCATCACGGCTTTATATCATGAAGAGTGACCAGGGAAACGATGTCCTCAAGCAAGACCAGTGCATTTCAAGAAACCGAATAATCTATTACTTTCTGAAGACGTGCGGAAGCCACCTTTACGTGCTTAGTATACGAAGTCGACGTAAGATTTGTATGGAATAAAATTTCCCGGCGCCGCAGTTTGGTGAACAAATAAATAAAAATTACCTATTGTTTTTGATGTTTTTTTAATGAAGGTGAAATAAGTCGATCCTAGTGTCGCATTTATTATTTCATTTTGTTCTTTTACGCTTTTAATTAATTAAAACAAACGCAATTTATCATAGCGCAGACGATACAATATTTTTTATTCGTAAATTAGTTAGTAATATTATAAATTAAGCTTTTTTAAAGTATAACGACTTCAAAAATTGTTCACTGAAAAGCAAGCAAAAATTGGTACCAAATTAGGCCTCAAAATTAAATAGATTCTAAAGTGGACATGCTATATTAGAAAGTTAATTGATTGTTCCGGTTTTAGTAATTATACTGTTAATAACATCATAAATACTATAAATACAGAAATAAATCGTCGAAATTATCGAATTATGTATGAAATGTGATTTTTTCTGAAAAATACTGAACTAATTTTGACCAAATTTTTGGTTTTCCGAAAGAATTCTTAAAAAAGAAACCGTTTGGTTAATAACCAAAGAAGTTATCGGCATATCTTCGAAAAAAATATATGCAGTAGAATTGAGAACCTTTCCTGAATTCTAAAATTTTCACAACTACAAAAATAATATAATATAAAATATGGTTTATTCGTAAATTAGTTAGTAGTAATACTTTTTGTATATACATATACTAATATTATAAAGAGGTAAACTTTGTGAGGGTGTAGGAGGTAATCTCTGGATCTGAACCGATTTTGAAAATTATTTCAGTAATAGGAAGCTACTTTATCTCCGAGCGCTATAGGCTATATTTTATTTTGTTCGAAAATATCCACAGGCGAAGCCGGGGGCGGAAAGCTAGTATTATATAATTATAATCGTGCTCGTAAAATTCAAAAATCCAATAAATCGTTCCACCTTAATTACAGAAAACTGTGAACTTAATCAAAAATGTAGTCGATAAAATATCTAAGTCAATAAAAATTCGTTAAAAAAACTTTTCGTTTCGAGATTCTTTTTGGAACGAAGTTTCTTATCGCACGTTACACTCCAGACACTTGGCGAGCAGTTAGATAAGACTTCGACCGTCACGACACTATCAAAATTCAAAAATTCAATATTCAAAATATGCTATGTACCTACTATTGTTATGGTACGTTACAGCCATGCACAGTGCAGTTATATTCGTTATATGTGTGATTACAATCGTATGTATGTATTATTTTTTTTATTTCTCATTTAATTACCTGTGCCTGTTATTTAATACATAATATATAGCGTAAGGAATGTCTTTCCTACAATTTAATTTAAAGTATTGTCTTTCCGTATTATTTTATATTCACCTATAAGTCTAAGTAGTTGAAATACGTATTTCGGCACAGACTTCATAAAAATAATTAAAGTGTGAAAACAGATTTACTTGATTTTACCTAACCCTGTCCTGATGAACTAATGAGTTATATGATATTTTATTCAAACTACAAATGCAAAGGAATGGAGTAATAGAGTGAAAATGATTTCGTCTTACAATCGTTAATAAACAATTTGGCTTCATTAAATCGGCGTTAAAATTTGTCAAAGAGAGAGTCTATCTAGAGAATAAAAGTAACAAGGGATCTTCTAAATGTGCTTACTCATGGAGCAAATGAATGGATCGTCGTCTATATAATTATCTTCGGTTTTTCGTAATCTTCGTTCGGTAATAGGTTGTCAACGAACGTGTCTCCTTGTTACATTGAGACAAGTAGTCTGTCAATATATTGTTATACATTTTAAGCTCATCTTACGCGTGGCGCTTATCACTACATAGTATAAAACAAAGTCGCTTTTTCTGTCCCTATATCTCTATGTATGCTTAAATCTTTAAAACTACGCAACGGATTTTGATGGATTTTAATAGATAGAGTGATTCAAGAGGAAGGTTTATATGTATATAACATGCATAATATAGTAGAGAAACACTGACAATTTTAGAGGTTTCTAATGTGATGTCGTAAATAAACACATTTTTTGCGCTTACATTACAAACGCTGGCTGAACCCTACGAGATAGATCCAAATAATATACTACAGTATTGTACACCTTAAAAAGGTCTACAAAAAAGTCAGCAATGGTATATGTCTATCTCTTAGGGATAACCCACAATAGCCATTTTTTATCCTTTACTTTTTACGAGAAATAATATAGCCAAAGTTAGTGGTAGGGGTAGGGGTAGTGCAGGCAAGCCAACGTTTGGGCAGGACAACGTCTGCCGGGTCCGCTAGTACTATATTTCGTTTCAATAACCATTAATTTCGATGTTTCACATCTACCGAGCGTGTAGTGACAGCCACATTTTTTTATATTCAAAAGAAAACACTTTGTTCATAATCAGAAAGTTAGTAAATACGTAACTGCTAAATATTTATAACTGATATCCTAAAGCTATAAATTTAATTATTCAATATTATAATTGCTACAACAAAGTTAATTGAAGGTAAAACAATCAATTTTGAACAAAATACCACTTTGATTGGAACATTATGTATACTGACAATGGCAGCCATTGGTATTACATTAATAATACAATAATTTCGACAGTTCACATGAACGTGAATGTGTTATTCTCTGTATAATGGTATGGAAGGCATTGTCTGTTCACTGTACAGTCATGTATGGTATAATATATGTATTGCACTTCAAGACAACATTAATATTGTTCTATTATGCTTGCCTTTGTCTCTAAAGAGCATTGAATTAGGATTTTTTAACAATGAAAATGTTTTTTCGATCGCTTCTGTAGGGGCCCCTTTTTCAGCAAAAGTGCTAGGTGTCGATATCTCCGGAAGTTGTAAGTAGATGATTGAGGTATCAAAATATTTGTATTGCTGAGGTTTACAATATATAAAAAAAAAACAATGAGTTGTGTAATTTTTTAAAAAATAAAATACTCCAAATACCTTGTGTCAAATTTATGATATTTTGAAATTCTACATTTACGTGATCAGAAAGTTTTTCTCGGGATGTTTTTCAAAATTTGAAAAACATATTATTTATGGAGTTATGACTATGATATTCTTAAAGCATTCTCGTAAATCAATCTATCAAATCGTGAAAACAGCAATAAAATCAGTTCAGTACTTTTTGCATAAAAGGGCATAGACAGACAGACGCGGCTGGCGACTTTGCTTTATAATATGTAGTGATGATAATAAAACCATTATTCAATGACTTTGATAAACAGATGTTGAACATAGCAATAACTCGTTTTGGTTAGTAATTGCAAAGTACGGAACCCTATAAAGCAATAATACCCGCTATTAACTCTCAAATGCGATCCGGTATTGATATTATAAAACCCCTCACACACTGCTTTTAACCCTTATTGCTGATACAGGAAAAACTTCCAGGTTAGAAAATATCGGGAATATATGACCCAGAGCCGTCATTTGCAATGTAAGCTGATGACATATGGGCTTTATACCTTGCAGTGTGCCCAGAGACAGATAACAGTGTCCACTTTTTGCCAGTTGTTCATAATAAACAAAACAGGTGGCAAGCCTGATGTGTCATTTCTTTAACAGACGTAAGTATAATCAGTTATTTTTTTAAAGAAATGCGAACGCTCGCTTCACGTTCCCTCAGTAGCTCGAGACTTCTTAAAGAAAATTGGTCCTTTGCTTTTTTTGTCGAGGCTGAGATTTGATTGCCAATTTTAAACCCTACCTGATACATGAATAGTATGCCCCAATTACAAAATTAAAGCACACTAAAACATCAGTGAAAAGTAGAATTAAATTACGAGTTCTAAATTAAACCATATGAAAAATTTAATATATTTTATATGGAAGAGCTGGTGGAAATTGCCTCTCCAGCAAACCGTTTTGAAAAAGAAATGCGCTTTTATATTTGTGAAATGTGCAAAGTACTTTCCTTTCTCTAAAATAAAGTGGAGTTATTGGATTATGAGAGAAACCTGAATATTCATATTTGTTGCCTTAAATTTTCCTGACTCTATCATGACTCACGGTTTAAATCGTCAAATTCCTAAAAAAAAAACACATAAGAAAATAAACACACATTCACGGCCTTATTAATACCTTGCATTGTGGCCAGAGACACTGGTAAAAATGACCACTTTTGCCAGTTGACCATATTGAACAGAACAGGTGGTTAGCCCGTTGCTGCACTTAATGGACCTACAAGTATACGTGTCACTTCTTCAACAGACGTAAATATTCGTTCTCTTTAAAAAAAGTGCGCACAGCGGCTTTACGTCCTGTATTATATGTAAAAGTGTGTTTGTTTGCTCTTCATTCACGTCAAAGTCAACCAACGGATCCTCTTTACTTTTATAAAGATAGTTGAAAGGCCGAAGATTGACATAGGCTACTTTTTATGCCGAGATAATATCGCATTCCTTGTGTAAAAGTGTATTGCAATCTACCCTTAAGAACTCCTCTCATAACGTTTGTCCCATACTAATTACATGCTGCAGCAATATGTAAGTTACGCGATAACTATATGCCTTGGGGTAGAAATTAGAAAAGCTTATGATATAAACGAAATAAAATTTTCAGAGTCAGTTACACATAAGTTTTATGAAGCTCAGAATGTCCTTAAATTTTTCGCGGATTTTCACTCGACTTGCGACTCTAAATTATTTTAATATTTTTATTTCGATTATTTCATAAATATTTTCAATGTATATTTTAAGGAAACATTAACTTCAACTTGCTTTTTCTAATAGTTTTTGTATAATACTCATACAGCTGAAGTCCGTTTCGTGTTTTCCGTTGTCCGGTTTTGTTGAATCGTACTTTCTCTTGTTTCTGGTACGTGAATGTTGGTCTATCTTTTTATTTATTATCCTTGGTTATTTTATACATTTTTATATCATTCCATGTCGCTTACATCTTTATAAAGAGATTTATATACTATAATATGGACAAAATAAGTCGCGCGTAAAACTAGTTCGTTGCGCTGTCATGCATGCCTTAAATACATTGTTTTTACTTCAATTTCCATTTACTTAATTTTGTTTGTTTGGTTTGGTTAACCTTTCATCATACCTTATTCCCTTTTAATTAATTTTCATTATTCTCCACTAATTATGTTTAAAGTCTAAGCTGAAAATTTTATGATTCAATCTGCCTACATTTGAAGATATAATGGCTGTATAAATTGACCCCTATTGAGTTTTTTTGTTTATCCTAAATCATGTTTTGTGTTTTCCTGTTGTGGCCAAATTTATGAAAATATTTTGATTTCAACATAGTATGTCTTCGTATTTTTCTGAGGGAGCGGAACATAAAATCAAAACTTTCCCGAATAACAAATAGTAAAAAACTTTGTAAAAATTGAGCAGTCTGCTCCAAGTTTTAATAGTAAAATTTAAATGCAACGCATAACTTTTCTTAGATTGAAATGCACAACTTTTATTCGGACGGATTTAGTTGATTTGATACTAATGTTGGGAACTTATGACTACCGACATTTTTATAAACTTTCAAATTTCTATGTAACGTTTCGTATCATTGCGACCTTTATCCCTGATGGTGTAGCCAGATACAATTATAGTTATATATTGAGCCTATCTAAGAATAAGTACCTATACAAATAAATTAAGTTGAGGTGTTTGCCTGTGATTTCAAAATTAAAACTAATGTCTAAGCGGGAAACGAGAGGATTGTTTACCGCGCCAGTTTTCAACCGCGCACATAATTTAGTAGTTTAAACATGTTCATTGCGACAGATAGAAAGTGAGATAATAATCTAAAAATTTAGTTATTATTTTTAAGATAATTGTTTACAGTGCAGCTAGCGCGCCTATTTACATACAAGTAGAGAAAACGTTTTATTTCCCCTAAACAATATCTAATTTTAACGAAATTTTAGTATGTTATTGACATAGTATAAAACTACATTCGCGTGTTTTACATTTTCAAAATTTGTAATTTGAGGTGTCTAACTTCTGAGCTGTTTCGAATCTTGTAGTTTTCATACTAAAATGTCGATAAATTTTTTTTGGAGTAGTAAAACGTTTTCTCTTTTTGTATGGAAACAGACGCGGCAGCTGCGTATAATAATAACAACAATTTTCTTTATTATTATCTCTCTTTTCATCTGTTTGTCCTGAACATGTCCCGAAACTGCTAAATTAATTTTGATAAAATGTTCAAAGAAGCTTTCCGTCCCGTCTTCGCCCGTGGAAAAATAATTATCCCGAAGGATTTCCAGCCCTCCAACTTGCCCTGTTTTGACGTGAAAAGTGTCCGTCACAACTTTTACTACAATTAGCGCAATTTCCAAATGACAAAATATTATTCAACTAAAGACATGTACATAGATATTGAGTGATTCTCGTGATAGGTACTTGGCTTCGATTTTTACAATTATGTTTTGATGAGATTATTCTTTTCTGTACGAACTTTTTATTTTAATTTTTACACTACCGAGTCTAAGGAACGCTAGCTCCATCTCTTGGTTAATTTTACTGTGTTCATGTATAATCTGCACTCCCTATACTTTTTTGGAGTTGGAGTCCATTGACCTACCTCGGTGCCAGATTAAAAGTTCCTAAATCATCTGGAAGTAGCCTAGAACTTTGATCAGTGAGTGGTAAAAATAGTGATTTTCAGTCGACAATATCTCAAGAATGGCAAGAGGTTCATTCATGAAAATTAGGATTCTTGGTAATCGGGGAGTTGTTACTAGGCACGAAAAATCGCAAGTGATTAAGGCAAATTTAAAATCTATTTTTTCGTTCGTCTAATATACGAGTACATGGTGTCTCGCCCTTGCTACTTGGCTGAAACACACCCCTGTGTCTAGATAAAAGGAGTTCATTAATGTACACATTATGATGAAAGATGTTCGACATAGAAAGTTTTCAGTAACTTTAGGTAGCTCGGGGCGGCGCGGTGTATTAAATGTTGTCTCTAGAAGCTAAATTGTACAGAATGACCTGCATTGCAGATGTGCTAAACATATCAATAATTTTCATGTTTTTTTGGGGTTATATCTGTTTTTGATGAGAAATTCTCTGATTTATTTATAACAAGCTTTCGGCCCTGACTTCGCCTGCGCTATTTTCATTTTCTTCTCACCTATACCATTAACACAGCCATATTTATGTGCAATCGATTTTTCTTATACGAAACCTTTTACAATATTTATTTATTTATTTATTTATTTATTTATTTATCAAATAAATCAAAAAGTCTAAGTGATCTAAATGTTCATCAGAATGTATTGAGCAGTTTCGGAGAATCTTCTGGACGAACAGACAGACAGAAAAAAATCTAAAAACAGACATTTATGCTAAACAGATAATTGTGTTCATTATGAAATAACAGACACATTATTTATTTGTAAATATAAAAATAGAATTTCTAGTTTTTTAAGCAAAATTTTATGAGGCTGGTTAGAGAAAAAAATTCGTTAAGCGTAAACATAAGGTGGTCATACATATATAATAAATATGAAGCTCCCTTTAACAATAAATTAATATTTATTTATTATAGAAACCCCAACCCCTCCCGGCTTCACACGCATATAATATCGGATTATATAAATGATCATAACGCTAACTTATTTTCACAAATTGTTCATAAATTCTAGCTTAAACTTCTAATTTCTAAAACGTTTATTTACAATTTACAAACTAAATATTATATAATATATATCTACATACAAAGTTTAAATATAATAAAAATTAAAAATTAAACACAGGGAACCCCATGAGTGGCTCTCTAATCATGAATATGTAGTGATACATACTCATAAGTAGAAAACTTTCTCGAAATCACTGTCCTTCGGTAAAGTGCCAAGAAGGCTAGCAGCGTTTCCTCGCTGTATAGCTATGCTAATACGTTGCCCAAGGTATGCTCCAGCTCTCTTGTCACCTGAAATGTCGATTAGACGAGATGATAGTTCCTTATATAATTTCTTTGCTGCGAGGCCTCACGGACCCATGGTTTCAACCCCAAACGGTGCAAATAAGTAATATTGTGCAAGGTTTGCGTACTTACGCCGTTTGAGGTTTTCAGCTGTTGTTGCTGCTGCACCAGCATTATTAGACGTAGCCTGGACGTGAGAAGCCGCCAATATATCGACACAGGTAGCGTCCCACTCTAACGGTCTTCCCTGCGTCCAGGGCACGAGTGTCATACCGTCGGGCCTTTTTCCATCATCACGTGCCATACCAGTCGGCTCTAATATAGCTGGCACGTGGACAGTGGCAAGTGCCCTACGGATGACATCATTAAGACTGGCGTGGCGTGGTATTTCTATTCTAGCTTATAATCTTCCTAGTTCTATTTTTGAAACCGTATGAAAATCCGTGCAGTAGTTTCTGAGATTAGCCCGAACAAACACTATAACTCAGCTCGGCGGGGGACTGATTTAAGCCAAAGAAGTTTAACTTCTGACGCGTGTACACTATACACGTTTAAATTTTCTATTCATGTTACAAAACTCAGGGACCATGGTTCGATCCCGGCCATGTACCAATGGGTTTTTAGGGTTCCGTACCCAAAGGGTAAAAACGGAAACCCTATTACTAAGACTCCGCTGTCCGTCCGTCTGTCTGTCTGTCTGTCTATCACCAGGCTGTATCTCATGAACCGTGATAGTTAGACAGTTGAAATTTTCACAGATGATGTATTTCTGTTGTCGCTATAACAACAAATACTAACAAACAGAATAAAATAAATATTTAAGGGGGCTCCCATACAACAAAAGTGTTTTATTTTCTCGTTTTTTGCTCTATATTGATAACGGCAACAGGTAGACGCTTAAAATATTCAAAGAATATTGAGCTATATTATTCGCTTTAAAAATAAATAATTAAATTAAAATAAAATTATGGCTCCCATACAACAAACGTGATTTTTTTTTGCCGTTTTTATAGAGACGGACTCGCACCGGTTTTTTACAATTAAGAACTTATATACAAATAATCCGACAAACCACACTTACAAGCTTTTCCATCTAAGCATATCCCAATAGAACTGGCCACTCGTTAGGTATAGCCTCACAAATACCATCGGCTTAAAGAGAGAGACTTGGTCTTCCGCTGGGTACCCTAAGACTGATAACACGGTATCGGGAGATGTGAGACAACCCGTGTAGGAAATGAGAAATAAAACTCAAAATGTGCAATTTATCCCCTGATATTTTAAGTTTGTTAAGTAAACATTTTGATTTAATCTGGGTTAGTAGGTATTGAGACATAGATAACAGGAAAACTTCTGAAAAAATAAAGTATTTTATGTAAGGTGTCCCAATTCTTCCATTTATTCTCGCTCAATAAACCTTATTCTTGTAGTAAAATAATTCTTTTACCTTTACCGAACCCAAGTCTCCCTTTTATGAACTAACTTATGACTTTTTATACTTCCCATTGCGAAATTACCTCGATACCACATTTATTAGAAATCAAGCTTTGCGTCCCGGTTTCGCCTGTGTAATTTCAATATCATGCTTCCTCAATATTCGATCCAATTAACACTAGGCAGACCACGGTTTGAACCCGTTAGGTATAGCCTCACAAATACCATCGCCTAAAAGAGGGAAACTTGGACTTCCGCTGAGTACCCTGGAATTAGATAACAAAATAAAAGTATTATGGTCATACAATGGGACAGACAGACAGTCAAACATTCTAAATACCGTCATTTATGTTTCAGTATCATATAGCATATCAAACTGAGATATCCCTAAGGATTTTGAAATAACAGACCTATTTATTTCATTTTTTTTTGGAATAAACTTAACCGCAATATTATTCTATTTAAATAAAAATTAAATGTTGTTCGTTGCATGCATCACTTGACAACGGCTGGACCGATTTGGCTATTTTTAATGTTCATAATAGTCAGAATAATATTTTTAGGTAAAGAAAAATTGGAAAGTTGTCTGGAAAATTGGAAAATTCGGGAAGAACTTAATTTTTTCTATCGATTTTTTTGTATGATCTCTAGACCATAATAGAGGATGAAAGTGAACATGGGTTCCACGGGCGAAGCCGGGGCGGAAAGTGAGTAATAAATAATAAAAAGTGACGAAACTTTTATATATAAAATATTTGGTAGGTATAAAACTCTCAGCGTTCAAAAAGAAAACATACTTAAGCCAAAATGTTAAACACCTGCCTATTTTCCCACGTACCCGTATCTACTGAGCCGAAACTAAAACCTAAACAAGCAATCATAAAAGCAAACCTTTTTACCTTAGGAAGCTCTCCCTCAAGCTTATGAACTAAAATTTGCAACTAACAACTGGTTGGACAAGTGGAGGTTGTCCGTCAACGTCGGCAAGACTGCCGCCTTGATGACCTCCCGGAGACGCCTACCGCCGCCACTCAGCCTGCGAGGACTGGCGCTGGAGTGGACCAGTACCGCCAATTACCTGGGGTGCCAGATGGACCGGCAGTTCTGCATGGCTCACATGGCGACCTACGTAATTCGTAATGCGAGGTCGGCCAGTGGCATGCTGCGGCCGGTCCTAAGCTCAAGTCTGCCACTCCGGGTAAAACTTAAGATATATAAGTTACTAGCGGACTCGGCAGACGTTGTCCTGCCCAAACGTTGGCTTGCCTGCTATTTACTTTCCTTCGTCCGTGGAAAACAACTACTCCTACCCCTACCTCTACCTCTACCCCTACCCCTACCCCTACCCCTACCCCTACCCCTACCCCTACCCCTACCCCTACCCCTACCCCTACCCCTACCCCTACCCCTACCCTACCCCTACCCCTACCCCTACCCCTACCCCTACCCCTACCTCTACCCCTACCCCTACCCCTACCATACCCCTACCCCTACCTTTACCACTACCACTACCCCTACCTCTACTCCTACAATTCTACTCCTGCGATTTCCATACAAAATTACCTATTTATTATTTTTTATTTTTCAGCTGAACTTTAAGGTTTTTCCATTTTTTTTTTCTTCTAAACCACCCCTGTGTTGTAACGAACAAAACAAAAAAAGAATTAGCCAAATCGGTCAAGCCGTTTTCATGTTATGTCGTGACAACGGAAAACGGGTTTCATTTTTATATATATATAGATATGTCCGCTCCCGCCTGACTTACGCCTCTCCGGCGTGGTATGGTCTCCTGTCCAACACCAGAAAACACTCGGAGGAGGTCGCGGTTCGGCTCGCGCATCGCATGTTCGACCGCGCTGACAACAGCCGACACAAGCACCTGCGCGACATAGCCCCTGTGTATGACAGGCCAGCAGAGGGTCTCCCGCTCCGCGGGAACTACTATACCTGGTCGAGTCCCTAGTAGGGGGTCCCAAATGCCCGGATAAAAGGTGGCCACAGGCCACCTTGGCGCACTTTGTGCGCCAAAAGAAGACACCGAGGGGTCGTCGCCCCTCGAGACACAGCCGGCGCAAAGACGTTTTCCTCGGCGCCTCCCGAGCCTTCGGTTCGGATGACACCTTGATGATGTTGATGAGGAAGTATTCTGAAGTAGTTGCTAATTCTGTGATAAGACTGCGGCAGTCTTTTTAATGACATTGACACTTTGATTCACTAGAAATGGCATTTACTTGATTCTACGTCATTTCATCGCGACCGATGCACGCGTTCCGTTGTGAGATGATGGAGAATCCGGTTAAAACCCGCCCGCGCTGTGATAGTTTTGATTAGTCTGTGATCAATAAGACATAGTCGGGGGGATAATCTTAGATACCGATTAATCGGCATATATATACTATAAACGCTATAATACTTGACTTTGACAAATCATCGATTAACATTACAAACCACAATAAAAATAAGAAGGCATTTATTGCGAGCAACTAGAAAACAACTGTGTGAAGTGTTTGCAATTTTTACAGTTGTTAGTTGCAAATTTTAGCTGATACCGCTTCTCTATCCATTTCATAATTAACGTTGAACAAATTCATTTTATCTTACTTTATTCGAAATCATGAGTTATCCGCGTTTCTGCTGGTTCCGCAATTTTCATTTTTTTCCGCCAGGAATGATTGCCAAAAAGGAAAAGGTTTTCTCTTGTTAATGAGTACTGTTGCGGGTAGCGCCAAGTGATATAGATTATCGCGTTTTTGGTCAGACGGGAAACGAATGAGTTTATATATAAACTAACTTTTTTAATTATACATATTTATTACCTACTAGCTGTTGCCCGCGGCTTCATACGAGATGTATTAGGAATAGTATATTTTTACCCCCATAGTTGCTATGTGAATCAGAAGTTAGAAAACGTATTTAAAATTCAGTAACAAGATATCTTCTCGCATTCCGTGAAAAATTTTGAAACGCGAATCAATGTCATCCAATAATCCATATGTATTTTTCAATAATTTACGTTTTTTTTTATTAATATAAAAACCTTTTTAATCTAAACATTAAAAATAACTAAATAAACCAGGTCCGCGTGGAATAATCGCGAGAATACTGGCTGCATTTCCCCGCTGAATCGCAATGCTGATTCGTTGAGCGAGGAAGTAGCCAGCCCTCTTGTTAACAGAAGAGTTAATAAGAGTTAAGAAGTCAATAAACTATAGTCTGATTTTTAATTAGATGGACTAAAATGACATTTGGTGGGTTGCCACTTTATCGTCATATGAAAATAGTGTTGTTCCTAAGTGAACGACAAATAATCGAGTGAGTCAAACTTTTTTATAACATATTATTATATAACTGTGAATTTGCGTTGTACATTTAATTGTTTTTACAAGCTTTTATTTAACTTGCAACGTATGTATGTATGTTTGGGTCAAATCTTGCAAGTGAATTTTGACCCGCTTCCCGACATTCAATTGAACTGAAATTTAACAGTATTAGTTTAGGAGTCCCTGTGGCCACCTTTCAGCTCCATCATTAGAACCTTGACAGCATCTACGATCAGAGTACTTGTCAAGACATATTAAACAAGCCCAAACTCGATGGGATTGCATTGTTTTATTACAGAGTTCCTGTGGCCACCTTCCAGCTCCATCATCAGATCAGCTCAATGACAGCATAATATTGCACTACATATATATTTAAAATTTCAGTTCAATTGAACATCGGAAACATACATAGGTATATAGTTACAAAATACATACTTACATATTACATATATACATTGCAAGTTAAATAAAAGCTTGTAATAATAAAAATTATACTATCGAGAATTCATATCACAACGCGAACGGTTTAATCAATCACTAAGTGACTCATTCATTAATCTTATGAATGAGTCATAATTAACAACACTATGCTCCAAAGTGGCAACATTAAAAAAAAAGGTCGATTGCAGCTGTCATTTTAGTCCATCTAATTAAAAATCAGACTTTAAAATATTTTACGTTGTTATCAGCTCATACACAATTAAATACCACGTTCTATAACACGTATTTTATTATTTGTTCTGAAGAATATTTTCAGTTTCACCAGTTTCAAGGTGTTTGTCGTAAAATTTTGTATATTATATATCTATTTCTAATGAATATATTTTCAAATTTCATATTTATAATATCTTTAGTGGCTTAGGCTGTGTGTTGTCTGTTAGGCAAATACATAAATAAATAAATAATAAATATAAATAAAATATATAAAGTACCAAACTAACAGTTTTCGCATTGGAAGAGTTTACAAATAAAAATATGGAAAATTCACTTCTATTTATCCACGGAGCCCTTTATACAAAAATAAATGAAACATAAAACCACTATGATCCATGAACGTCTGTTTCATAGTATACCTATTCTAGTCAGACATTGGGACAAACAGATATGTACTTCAAATTTATTTATCTATATAGATTCCTTGGGTTTCATAACCGCGAAGCCGGGGTTTTATCTAATATTTCAAAGAGCATATTACAAGGACATAGTTTAAACATTAATTAATAGTACTAGAGCTAAGCCTCTTACAAAGTTTTAGAGAAAACAATAAGCTAGAGTACAATGAGTTCTCATTTCAAGTTTCACACCTGTTATGGTTATTTATAATATCTCCAAGTTTTTGCTAAAGAAAAATTATTATGAAAATCTGAAAAATCAACGTATAGCTGATGCCACCTCTAAAACAGCTGAACAGCTCAACTTATTTATTTAGAAATAACAATGATAAACAGATAAATATTATAAAAAAATATTTTAGCCAATGATTTTTTTTGAGGCTATACCTAACAAGTGGCCAGCTCTGTTGAGGTATATAGATGAAAAAGCCTCTTTGTACCGTTTGTCAGATAATGTACATAGATTTTTTATTATAAAAAACCCATTGGTACATTGTCGAATGTAGGATTTATTTATTTTTATTTAATTAAAGTTATTTTAAAAAATGTAGTTTCTGCCCACCATCATCTCTCTATATATTCTGTCTCTATAAATATAGCAAAAAAATAGAAAAACAGTAAACAATAAATATTAAGTGCTTAGATTAACAAAATTAATGCATTTTAAATATTGAACGTCCCAGACTTTGTTACTTGTAATTAAATATTTGTACACCGTAATACGGTAGAATGTGCTACAATATACATGCTAATCCACCTGTTTTATGTACTTATGCCATATTCTAACAAATAAATAAACATTTAATTTCAATTAATTTTTATAATCGCACGGCTGAACGGATCTGGATGAAATTTAGCACAGAGATAGATTATAGTCTGAAATAGCACATAGGCTACTTTTTATCCTGGAAAATGTATGGTTCCCATGGGATAGAATTGTTTTTGTTTTTCACGGGATCGACATGATTTTTTGCATAGTCGTAGTTTAGGGGTCAGAGAATAATATAGTATAAATACTATTTTTTATACAAGCGTTATTGCCACAGAAGTGTCGGCAGACCACCAGCGAGATGGAGATGTCGTTAGGCAGTGAACGGACATAGGCTGAAGAATAGGAACAGAAAGGACATATAAATATGCCCATTACACTACAATGTACTAAAAAGCATAACGGATTTAAGATTTTTGAAATGAATTTGTGGCCACTGGCTAGGAAGCAGCCTATGATATTTTAAGAAAAGATTTTTGTATTTGTCAGAGCATTCAATGTTTACTTTTAGTTTTGTTTAATATTATATTAATGTAAATATATATTTTAGTGTTTGATTAAAGTTCAACACAATTGGTGAACCCGACGTGATCAACAGAAACATGACGGAATCGTCGGATGATAAAATATCAAGAGTGGCCGTGAAATTGTCACCCTTTTGGTCGAAAAACCCAACAAATTGACAGTGAAATTTCAAGGACGTGTCACGTTGAGGCACATTTTGTTACATAAGAGAGAAGAAAGATATTGAAATGCTCTCTCTTTCAATCTCTTGGATTTTGTTTTTTTTTTTCGATATCTTGGATGGTTCCGTGGATATATAAAAATAATAATTTCTGAACTTAGCTAGGTAATGATGATAATATCAATCAATATATCTATCTATACATCATCACGCCTTTTATTCCAAGAGGGGTAGGCAGAGACAATTGAATGCCATTTGATACGATCCTGACATACCTCTTTCGCTTCTTTTATATTGATCATACCTGCTCGGCGTTTGTGTGTAAAAATTAAATGCTCGGGAAAATTAAATGCTGGCAGAGGACGATCTAGGTGTACTTTTGTTGAACATATAAAATTATATTAATCGATGGCAATATTAAAGTACACACAAAGGCGTGATGATAGATAAATATTTAAATATTCGTGATTATATAATATGATACCTAAGAATAAACCCTCAGAAATATATAAGACGTTGAAATAATTTTGAATAGAAATATTCAATCAAAATTCTTCTGGAAGTATTTTAAGTAATTAATACAGCTTATTAATAAAATGATGAAGTTGATAGGTAATTTTTATATAAATTAAGGCCGGAGGCCTCGACGATTATATTTGAATGGGCAAAATAATATTCCCGTTGCATTAGCAAGCCGAGTGGTCTCGAGTGGACTTTTGGCTCCAGCGACGGGAAATGAAGCAAAATTAATATTTCGAACAATAAAATTAGGTTCCTACCTGTTATCATTAAAACTGAATCTTTCCCTATAATTTGATGTTATTAATTCATTTAGAAATAATAACACTGAACCGTAAATTTACGTAGGTACGTGGTTTCTATTATGACGAGTCCATATATGTCTAAAGAGTACTTTATAATTAATTAGCCAGTTGCTCACCCGACTCACATAATATAGCTTAGTTTGTGATAGATCCCGACTCTGGCAGAAAAATGTATTGTTACTTTCACGCCTGTTTCCCAAAGGGGTAAGCAGAAAGTATGGAGCGCCATTTCTCTCGATCTTTGCATACAACTCTTGCTTCATCCACATTCATACATCGTTTTATACATGCACATCTATTTTTAGTACTACCACTAGTATTTTTTTTAAAACCGGTACAGACAGATAATACAATTTTATTTATTTATTTATAGTTTTTATGTAAATACCTAAATAAAGTTTTATTATTATTTATTATTTATTTTATTCCATATATATTTTAGTTCCATCACTTACTTAAGGAAGCGAGACTTGGGTATGGAATAAGAGGCATGAAAGTAAAATAAATGCAGTGGAAATGCGGTCTTTACGTAGAATGTGTAACATAAAGCGTATTGACCGCATCCAGAACGATGTCATTAGAGAAGAATGCGAAGTAAAAGATGATGTTGTGACAAAAATGAAGAAAAGTAGTTTACTCTAGTTTGGACACGTTGAAAGAATGAAGGATGAAAGATTGACTAAAAAGGTTTATATGGCTGAAGTGAAAGGAAATGCTGGCAGAGGACGACCTAGATGTACTTTTATTAAACATATAAAAATATGTTGATCAATGGAAATATTAAAAGTACACACAATCGCCGAGCATGTATGAAAGGTATGGTGAATATAAAAGAAGCAAAAGAGATATGTCAAGACCGTAACAAATGGCATTCGATTGTCTCTGCCTACCCCTCTTGGCATGAAAGGCGTGATGATAGATAGATAGAGATAGATAGATTGTTATTTATTTATGTACAGATCTTTATTGTTTCCGATAAGAGATAAAAATAGTAACAAGAGGTGTAGAATTTTTATTTTTCTATATCTACGAAAACGAAAAAAATTGTAACTATGGTGGAATAAGCTTACTCGATATAACTTATTTGATATTTTTCTCATTTTAAAGTTACCTATCAATTTTATTTTCTGAACATAAGGCACCTTAAACGAAATGCAGGAAGGAAATACATTTTCCGGTTTTTAAAGCTGATCGCATGCAGAACGTGTCTAGGGCGTATGATTGCAATTTAAATTTCATATGAGCAGTTGTCGTTTTATATGACTGCCAATGACAGTGTCGAAGTTAAAACGCTATGACAGTTGGATGTATGATACACTATGATACGCTCCGACTTCACACGTGTATGTAAAGTTACCGCTTTTACTCTATACAAGCTTTTCGTCCACGGCTTCTCATGGATATAATATCGGTTGGATATAATATATAATTATGGATAAATAACACAAACATAACACAAAAACACACCTTCAAGTTGTCCATATTGAATATAACAGGATGGTAAGGCTGGACCTAGATGAGTCACATTTGCAGACGAGGACATTTACGTGCCCTCCGAAGCACGAGTGAGATTTACAACAATTTAATTCGATAGATCATTACTTGCACACAATTCTTCCCTGTTATATTTTATACTAGACTTTCCGCCCCCGGATCTGCCCGTGAAAATTTTCATATTCGAACAATATAAAATCAGGGATGTCGTAGCTTTTTATTAGCGAAAAAATATTTAGAATTTGAGTTTATTCATTACAAACATACATATAAAAAATCAAATTTGATCTCTTTATAACGTTATATTATTATAGATATCTGAAAGGCCATAAAAGCCATAGACTTGGTTCACTGATACTTAACGCTCATCTTCTAAACGTGATTAGTCTATTTAATAGTTTTGGAGAGAAGGGATATAATACACTGAATTTTATATAATAACAAATACTCTAAACAAATGCACCATGGAAAACGGTCACTAGTATGGGATGCTACATGTGTAGATACTCTTCCATATAAAGCGTTAAAAGCTGGCAATGCGGCCTACGTGACATGACCAACGGGCTGGCTCTTACCTCGGTCAAAGAATAAGCATAGCCATCCAACGAGGCAATGCAGCCAGTCTGTTGGGTACTCTCCCAGTAGATAACGATTTACATGATTTTTTTATTTGTAAATTTTATATTATATTTGTTATTTAGTATTTAGATATATTAAGTTCTCTAAACAAATAAATCCCGGCCATGTACCAATGGGTTTTTATAATTAAAAACTTATGTAAATAATCCGACAGACATTGGTCCGGCATCGCACTACGCCATATGATCTAGGCGGGCCATTTGTTATAGGAATTGGACGAATCTGTGGTCAATTTCGGCGGACCGTACGGCGGCGCGCCGGTGATTGGATGAATGGGTGGGCACCTTTAGAGGCTTTTCCATCTAAATATACCTCAACAGGCCACTCGTTAGGTTCTTCTTAGTCGTGGTGCTCTTGACAGAGCAGTCGTGGTCAATCATGTCAGTCCACAGCGCGACGTTAGTGCAGTGGTTTCCCCTTGCCTTTTGCACCAGACATTTTGAGACTATTTAGGTCTTCAGGCTCGCTGTAGCCTCTTCCAGCCAGTTGCTTAGCTAGGTGTATGGTTATACCGCCATTGCTCGGTCGCCAGAGCCTCGTTTGTTGTCTAGCAGAGGGTACGAAGCGTGCAGGTGAGGATGACATTTGGGGTCGGATAGATCTTATTCCGTTCTCCCCCTTACCTCGTTAAATATAACCTCACAAATACCATCGGCTAAAAGAGGGAGATTTGGCTTTAAGGCAACCCGTAAAGAAACAAAAAGAATAAAAATAATTTAATAAATCTGAATGTCTGTGATTTCAAAATTAACACCATAGAAGTTTACAATTACCACGGGCGAAGCCGAAGCGGAAATATAGTACCATATATTTTATACTCTATTCTATTCTATTTTTTGTGTAATGGCTCCATCAGGGTTTTGATGATTCCGCCAATGTCAAGTATTATAGATGTCACAGTAACAATAGCCAATTAATCGGTAGCTAAGATGATCCCGCCGACTGTGATATAATTAATCGTCGACTAATCACAGCGCGGACAGGATTAAACTGGATTCTCCAACATGTCACGGCGGGCGCGTGCGTTGTCCTCCATGACATGACGTAAAATCATATTTTATACTTAGTATGTTTACTATGTTGTAAACTGTCAATCTGTATGTGTGTTTAAAAAGACAGTTTTCAAACTTTTGTGTCTGATTGCCTAGCTATCTTAATATTTGTCCAATAACTGCCTATTGAAAAAAAGTGTACCGACTTCAAAAATTATGCACTGAAAAAGTGTGCTTTCCGAAAGCAAATGCACAAGTCACTATAAAAATATTACCCAAATCGCTTCAGGTGTGCCTATAAAATTTGAAGAACTCCAGGATTTCCCATCATCAGGTCCTGACCTGATGACCATGGGAGCACCTGAGAAGTATATCCTTTCAAACAAAAAAAAACCAAATCAGTCCAGGCGTCTTCAAGTAATCGGGGAACATACATAAAAGATTCCGACGAATTGAGAACCTCTTCCTCCTTTTTTTGAAGTCGATTAAAAATGGCTTCGAAGTGGCTGAATGGATATTAAGGGGAAGAACAAATAATTTCGGTTGATTTCTGAACAGAAATTCCCGAATTTTACGATTGCTATGAACATATAATTTGGGCATTGAAAGCTAGAGGATTTTATCTAGTATTGTGTAGGATGAAAAAATCATTGGTGAAAATTTTCTCGATAACATAATTTTTTGTAATCACCTCTTCAAAAACACCTTTTTAGTCATACGACCATACTCTGAAGGGATTTAAGTTTAAATTTTATACGAATCTGTAGGTAATTTCAGTTCCTAATATTTATTAAGAAGATGTTTCCCTGCATGTAATCGTTTTTTAATAAATTATTTATTTGTAATGTACCGCTTACGTCATTTATTCCGAGAAGCGGTACATTATGCCCTTCTCACGTCTGCAGCAAGAACGGACAAAGCGCCGTCGTTGTCTTGCATGACGCGATCAGTTGCGCCCGAACCGCGAGTTTAGGGCGTGCCTTACGATTAGGTATTTCTGAGTCTTTCCTCGTCTTAATAAAACTTTAATTCCATTTCTGCTTTTTGTTGCTGTCATCTTTGTTTACATGAAATTATTGTACGACAGAAATGAAGCTCACATAAAGATCTACAACATTATATTTGCCAGGCGCCTTTTAACATTGAAAGTCGACGCATTCACAAAACAACCCTCCTTTAGCAGTGGTATAAAAAGTCACGGTCGATCGATATACGTAAAACAGCTGAGATTCATTCAATAGCTTTATATTGTGCATTTTATATGAGGCAATCGCACCCCTTTGTATAAAATGACCCCTACATACAATACAGGTTTGAAGGGGCCGATGAAAAGGGACGAAAGGAAGCGAGGGGTGGCTACTCACAAACTATTTTATACGCTTACGTCATACGATGAGATAGTTCGCAATCGATATAAAATTAAATCTACACAAAGAAAGGACACGCATTTAGAAGTTGCGGTGTTGTTATATATCAGTAGATAAGTTCACGCCCTTATCCCAAGAGCGGTAGGCAGAGACAATCGAATGCCATCTGTTACGATCCTGACATGCCCCTTTCACTTCTTTTATATTCATCATACCTTTCATACATGCTCGGTGATTGTGTGTACTTTTAATATTTCCATCGATCAATACATTTTTTATGTGTTCAATAAAATTGCACCTAGGTCGTCCTATGACAGCATACGTTCACTTCAGCCGTATAAACTTTCATCCTTAATTGATTCATTGTGTCCAAACCAACGTAAACTACTTTTTTCCATTTTAGTCACAACATCATCTTTCTTTCCGCATTCTTCTCTAATGACATCGTTTCTGATGCGGTCATTACACGCTTTATATTACACATTCTACGTAAAGACCGCATTTCCATTGCATTTATCTTAATTTCATGCTTCTTATTCCATACCCAAGTCTCGTTTTCATCTATGTATATTAATAGACTCGTCGAATTCTTGTAACGTACGGTCCGCCATCCGTTTTCAAATTGTTGTATTTGTGGTTGATTTCGATGGCCAGAACGATCTGTCACACACAGTGATTTTTGACACTTTGTTTAATCGAATCTTGTGTGTTTATGTGAGTGAGTGAATTGCATCGTATGATTTACATCGCTAATGTGTGGCATGTGTTCAATGTCGATTACGGCTGGCCAGACCGAAAATTTTCGGTGATATACTGTATATTGCGTATTTCAGCATACATTGTTTAGTCCACCAAATAATTAGATACTTATCCTGAATAAAATGTAGTCAAATTCTTTCAAGTAACTCTGCAAAAATCACTTCAATGCCGTCGGTCTGTATAAGACTAACAAACAGACACACGTTCACATTATTTTATAATATTAGTAATATTACAGACGTACCTTTCCCAATCCATATGAAACTGGATGCATAAATCGGCAAAAAACTTTTTTGACTTGAAAACCAAACAATGTAAACTTTAATATATTGAGACAAAAAGTGCTGAAGTCCACAAAATAAAGTATTTCTTCTAGAAATTGAAGTATCCATAGATAGGTCCCTCGTTCAATAAAAGACTGCATAGTCGAAACAGTCTATTTTCGAAAATTTTACTTACTAGATGACCCGTGCAAAAACATCACACCGTTAGTTCAACTGATCTCCAACAGATGGCGTCTTGAAACCTTTAATTTTCGACATTAGAAGGAAAAATAATCTGCAAATGGATGTAACTTTTATACAGTATTAATGGAGATATTTTATACCGACAAAAACACTTCGCCCGTGGATACTTTCGAACAAAATAAAATATTATATACTTATCCTATACCACTCATAGATAATGGCTTGCCTGCATTACCCCTACCCCTACCCCTACCCCTATCCTACCCCCTATCCCCTACCACTACCACTAACTTTGGATATTGTATATACATAATATAATAAAATTATATATAACTCGGTTCAGTGCTTTCGCATTTATAATCTTAGTAAGGATATAATTATAGTGTAGATGAGTAATTAGAATTATTATTCTAATTAATATTATAAATACGTCTTCCTTTCATGTCAATCCCGAGCAACAGATCGATGTGATTTTTTTTGCAGATATCTAGTTTGAGAGGAGAGTGATATATTAATCCTGGATAAAATGTAGCATAATATATTAATTTTTATGACATTTAAAAAAAATTACGCGTAGCTTTCTTTTAAATAATCATGAATGAAAACGGCAAGGCATTGCATTAAATATTTCATTAAAAATACTTGTAATTCCTGTTAACAAAATTCTCAATATAATGTAGGTAGGTAAGCTACGAGTATATAATAACCATGATAATATTTGCTTGATATTAAATTCGTGAGAGCCGTATAACCGTATTTTATCATCTAAGAAACATATAACAAACGATATGAAAATATACGATTATGGCATACCTAATGCCCCTTAGAGTTTGATGTTAAACGGCTAAATGAATTTGATTCAATATAATAATTTCAAACAAACGAGTTTTACAGGGATAAGAAATAGTATATGTCGTTCTTTTTAACCGAACTTCAAAACAGAATTCGTCGGAATCTTTATTTTAGATACAAAGGTTATAAAAAAGCACGATGGCCTAATTGGAAGATCGTAGTCTTGAGCACCAATTTTAATTAAGAATATGTGCTTTAATCGACTTCTCGTGCTTCGGAGGGCACGTGAACGGCGTCCGCACTTCTTTTAAAAATAACCGTGTTACGGTTCCAGGGTACCCAGCGGAAGACCAAGTCTCCCTCGTTTAGCCGATAGTATTTGTGAGGCTATATGTAAAGTAGCCCACGCACTGGACCGGTATTTAGAAGTTGCGGTGTTGTTATATATCAGTAGATAAGTTCACGCCCTTATCCCAAGAGCGGTAGGCAGAGACAATCGAATGCCATCTGTTACGATCCTGACATGCCCCTTTCACTTCTTTTATATTCATCATACCTTTCATACATGCTCGGTGATTGTGTGTACTTTTAATATTTCCATCGATCAATACATTTTTTATGTGTTCAATAAAATTGCACCTAGGTCGTCCTATGACAGCATACGTTCACTTCAGCCGTATAAACTTTCATCCTTAATTGATTCATTGTGTCCAAACCAACGTAAACTACTTTTTTCCATTTTAGTCACAACATCATCTTTCTTTCCGCATTCTTCTCTAATGACATCGTTTCTGATGCGGTCATTACACGCTTTATATTACACATTCTACGTAAAGACCGCATTTCCATTGCATTTATCTTAATTTCATGCTTCTTATTCCATACCCAAGTCTCGTTTTCATCTATGTATATTAATAGACTCGTCGAATTCTTGTAACGTACGGTCCGCCATCCGTTTTCAAATTGTTGTATTTGTGGTTGATTTCGATGGCCAGAACGATCTGTCACACACAGTGATTTTTGACACTTTGTTTAATCGAATCTTGTGTGTTTATGTGAGTGAGTGAATTGCATCGTATGATTTACATCGCTAATGTGTGGCATGTGTTCAATGTCGATTACGGCTGGCCAGACCGAAAATTTTCGGTGATATACTGTATATTGCGTATTTCAGCATACATTGTTTAGTCCACCAAATAATTAGATACTTATCCTGAATAAAATGTAGTCAAATTCTTTCAAGTAACTCTGCAAAAATCACTTCAATGCCGTCGGTCTGTATAAGACTAACAAACAGACACACGTTCACATTATTTTATAATATTAGTAATATTACAGACGTACCTTTCCCAATCCATATGAAACTGGATGCATAAATCGGCAAAAAACTTTTTTGACTTGAAAACCAAACAATGTAAACTTTAATATATTGAGACAAAAAGTGCTGAAGTCCACAAAATAAAGTATTTCTTCTAGAAATTGAAGTATCCATAGATAGGTCCCTCGTTCAATAAAAGACTGCATAGTCGAAACAGTCTATTTTCGAAAATTTTACTTACTAGATGACCCGTGCAAAAACATCACACCGTTAGTTCAACTGATCTCCAACAGATGGCGTCTTGAAACCTTTAATTTTCGACATTAGAAGGAAAAATAATCTGCAAATGGATGTAACTTTTATACAGTATTAATGGAGATATTTTATACCGACAAAAACACTTCGCCCGTGGATACTTTCGAACAAAATAAAATATTATATACTTATCCTATACCACTCATAGATAATGGCTTGCCTGCATTACCCCTACCCCTACCCCTACCCCTATCCTACCCCCTATCCCCTACCACTACCACTAACTTTGGATATTGTATATACATAATATAATAAAATTATATATAACTCGGTTCAGTGCTTTCGCATTTATAATCTTAGTAAGGATATAATTATAGTGTAGATGAGTAATTAGAATTATTATTCTAATTAATATTATAAATACGTCTTCCTTTCATGTCAATCCCGAGCAACAGATCGATGTGATTTTTTTTGCAGATATCTAGTTTGAGAGGAGAGTGATATATTAATCCTGGATAAAATGTAGCATAATATATTAATTTTTATGACATTTAAAAAAAATTACGCGTAGCTTTCTTTTAAATAATCATGAATGAAAACGGCAAGGCATTGCATTAAATATTTCATTAAAAATACTTGTAATTCCTGTTAACAAAATTCTCAATATAATGTAGGTAGGTAAGCTACGAGTATATAATAACCATGATAATATTTGCTTGATATTAAATTCGTGAGAGCCGTATAACCGTATTTTATCATCTAAGAAACATATAACAAACGATATGAAAATATACGATTATGGCATACCTAATGCCCCTTAGAGTTTGATGTTATACGGCTAAATGAATTTGATTCAATATAATAATTTCAAACAAACGAGTTTTACAGGGATAAGAAATAGTATATGTCGTTCTTTTTAACCGAACTTCAAAACAGAATTCGTCGGAATCTTTATTTTAGATACAAAGGTTATAAAAAAGCACGATGGCCTAATTGGAAGATCGTAGTCTTGAGCACCAATTTTAATTAAGAATATGTGCTTTAATCGACTTCTCGTGCTTCGGAGGGCACGTGAACGGCGTCCGCACTTCTTTTAAAAATAACCGTGTTACGGTTCCAGGGTACCCAGCGGAAGACCAAGTCTCCCTCGTTTAGCCGATAGTATTTGTGAGGCTATATGTAAAGTAGCCCACGCACTGGACCGGTATCTCAGCGAACATTTTCGGTCCGGCCGCCTTATTATCGAGATTGAACACAGGCCACACATTAGCGATGTATATCATACGATTTAGATTACATGCAATTCACTCACTGACACAGACACACAAGATTCTATTAAACAAAGTTAAGTGTCAAACATCCGTGAGTGTGTGACAGATCGTTCCGGCCATCGAAATCAACCACAAATACAACGATTTGAAAACGGATGGCGAACCGTACGTTACAAGAATTGGACGAGTCTCTGGTCGATTTCGGCGGACCGTATGGCGGCGCGCCGGCGATTGGACGAATGAGTGGGCACCTTAACAAGTGGCTAGTTCTGTTGAGGTATATTTAGATAATAAGGTCTGTTCAATATGAAAAACTGGCTACAAGTGGACACTGTTACTGACACTGTAAAAGCTGTGAACGTGTGTGTGTACTAGGTTGTTACAAACATTTTTTATTTGCTGCCATTTAAGTAGTACATTACAAAATAACATCTTGTGATTGTTTTTTTTAACATATTGACAGCTTAGATACCCTATGTCATCCGAGATGGCCTAAACATTGAATAATGATAATAAGCGCGCTTGAATATTTATTATATAAGGACACTTCTAAATCGGTTCAAGCATAGAAGTTATGGTGAAATAAACAAAGGGACAAACTTACATGAATGCTGAAAACATTACATTCCTGGTTTTTGGGCAGTAGTTTAAAAAAATGTCCACCCGTGCGATGCCGGGATGGGTTCCTAGTCAATACATCATCATCATTAACCTTTTAAGATCCACTGCTGGATCATGGTCTCCCTCTAGGTGCACCATTTTTAGTGGTGCTCATTGAGAGGAATTGACATAGTCACCACGCTTGGCAGGCGGGTTGGTGACCCGGACGCCGGCTTTACGTGCCCTCCGGAGCCAGAGGTGTCGATTTAAGCACACAATCTTAATTGGTGCTTAGCATTTTGGCAAGGGGTAGGATTCGAACCCAGGACCTCCGGTTTCAAGTCCACCGTCCTACCAATTAGGCTATCGACTACCTATACATATTATAAAACAAAGTCTGTCTGTCCGTTTGATCCATTTTCACGCAAAAACTTCTAAACGGATTCTGTTGCGGTTTTCATAATTAGATAGATTGATTTAAGATAAAGGTTTACAAGTACAAAACATGAACCTGTAACTTGGCGGAAAAGTTAGCTTCAGCAAGTTTTCATGGCGTATACTGTATAATTCGTCAGAGATATAACAAAATCATGTAGGAAAGAATTGTGTAGAATAAAATGATCAACAAAAAAGTTTGAATCTATATCTATACTAATATTATAAAGAGGAAAGATTTGTATTTTTGTGTGTATGTCTGTAAAACAAAAACTACTGTGCCGATTTCAAAAATTCTTTCACAATTGGAAAGCTACATTCACCCTGAGTGACATAGACTATATTCTATTTTCAAAAAAATTAGGGATCCTTACTAAAACTCCAATAATGTAACCCAACCCTTACATCGCGTGCGCTGCGAAAACTATTGATGATATAGAGGTAGTGGTAGTGGTAGAGGGTAGGGGGTAGGAGTAGAAGTAGGGGTACGGGTAGGGGTGGGGGTAGGGTAGGGGTAGGGTATATTTTATTTTGTTCGTAAATATCCACGGGCGAAGCCGGGGGCGGAACGCTAGTATAATATATAAAAAGAGAAGTTCTGTAACGGTAAAGAAGATCATTGTAAGCGACAATGCTACAACATTTCATGGAGCTGATCGGGAGCTGAAAGAAGCATGGACGAAGATCACTGAAGAGATGAAGACTTTCAGCAGCAAGAAAGGACTGTTATGGAAATTCCTTCCACCAGCGGCTCCATTTATGGGTGGATGTTGGGAGCGACTGGTCAAAGCCGTGAAGACATGCTTAAAAGTTACACTAAAAGAAAGAGTTCCCAGGGAAGATATATTTAATACATTTTTATTAGAAGCTGAAGCTATGGTCAACTCCAGACCCTTAATACCAGTGTCGTTAGATCCTGAGACACCGGAAGCGATTACTCCTTTTCATTTTTTTATTGGAACTTCTTCTATGGAGCCATCACCTGGAAAATTTGACGATTCATACTTGTTACGACGTCAGCAGTGGAGAAAGACACAATGTTTGGCGAATTATTTTTGGAATCGATGGGTGAAGGAGTATCTTCCATTATTAGTTAATAGAAGAAATAGAAGTAATGTTTAGAAGAAGTTCAAAATTGATGATGTGGTGTTGTTGATGGATCCTAATTTACCACGAAATACTTGGCCGATGGGTAGAGTGACCAATGTATATCCTGGAAGAGATGGAGAAGTTAGAGTTTTCGATATAAAGACTCAAGCCGGCTTGTTCCGTCGTCCAGCAAGGAGACTAGTTTTGCTCCCTACTGATACCTTAGATGAGTAGCTGCTGTAAACCATGATTGGTGAACTTGTTAGTTCACGGGAGGGAGAATGTGCGCACTCGATTGATCAGCCACTTGCTGCTGGCGACTTTGTGAAGACTGGCAGCCGAGATCTTTATATGAACAATAAGTTTTAGTGTATTTTGAATTTATACTTAGAATAAGTGGGGCATATTCGGGCAAGATGACATGCTGTGAAGAGTTTTACCTTGGGATTGCACGAAGAAACACCTTTTGTGTTTGACAGTATCAGTATGAAACCTGAATACCGAAATTAAAGAAAGTAAAATAATCAACAATATCATCTTGCCCGGAAGATATGCAAGGTCAGTAATTAGGTCCATTAGTTATCGATAAGTATGTATATATAAATTGTTATGACAAATAAAACAGCTTAAAATACAGTCCACTAATTTATTATTTCAAATCACCAAATCACCAGATAGGTAGAAACAAGTGGAGCTCTACCTCTTGAGTAACACCTGCAGAGGTATCTCACACACACCGACAAACCACACTTAGGCTGAGGAGGCTTTTCCATCTAAATATAATCTCAACAGAACTAGCCACTCGTTAGATATAGCCTCACAAATACCATCGGCTAAACGAGGGAGACTTGGTCTTCCGCTGGGTACCCTGGAACCGTAACACGGTTTCGGGAGCTGTAAAGCAACCCGTGAAGGAAAAAAAAAAAAAAAAGAAGTTCTGATATTTCAATCATTCACTGAATCATCAACGCCCAGCCCAAACTCTTGAATCTAGGAAGCTGAAATTTTGAACCTCCCTTTTGGAACCTCCCTTTATGATGTAGGCAAGGAATAAGGAAGTAGAAGTTTGTATAGGGAAACGTGTGATATTAATTTATAGGTACCGAATTTATACTTTCTGAATGACGGGGAATTGACGGGGGTAAAAGATAAAATTAAGGGAAATCTCTGCGTATTTACATAAATTACGTCATTATTCCTAATTCTACGCGAACGAAGTCGCGGGCTAAAGCTGTAGATATTGAAATTGTTGTTAATTAAGCAATATTGTACCGTGTGAAGCCGGGGGCGGTTTGCTAGTATGTAATAATCGTTTGAGCACATAAGTTTTCATTAAGAAAGTTCTCGACAGCAGACTATTATTCCAAGTCACATACGATTTAATATACTACGGATCCCATTTTGCGTACATGTTCTACTATGTCCTACACAAACAAAAATTAATTTAAACTCTAAGGCTATGTATATTGTATAATCACATCACGGCTTTTATTAAGTTCGGCGTAGACAGAGACACGGGAGTCTTATCACGGAATTAGCAACTGAGACAGATTGCGTAAAACTTTCTCAACTCACAAGCGACTGATGACATTGACACTTTCATTCATACTACAAATGCCTTTACTTGCATGCAACTAGAATACAACTGGATTAGGTGTTATTAGGATTGCCCTCGTTGTTAGTTGCATATTATTAGTTGATAAACTTGCTTGATAATCTGATCTGATGATGGAGTTAGGAGGTGGATAGTAGAACTCTGTAACGAAACGACGTAACCCATCGAGTTTGGGCTCGTTTGATTTGTCTTCAAAAGTACTCTGATCCTAGGTGATGTCTAGGGTCCTGATGATGGAGCCAGAAGGTGGCCACATGAACTCTGTAACGAAACGATGTAACCCCATCGAGTTTGGGCTCATTTGCTTTGTATGTTTTTTTTAAATTTATTATTACGTTTTAGGTAGGTATATATAAAATCATAGAAACAAACCATCACGACCACCTGTAACAGTGTCCTCTTTTACTCAGTTGCCCATAGTTGAACACGGCCAGCATCACACCTATAATTTTTTTAGAACACCTGCAGGCACCGAGTTTTCGTGCCCTTCGAAGTCGGTGCTTACCCATTTTAAATAAATTCATCTTATTTTGTAAGTGTGTTGTATAACCATAATAGTCCATTTTATTCACAACATACATTTTATTGGACACTAGGAAATATATTGCATCTTCATTTATGACCGTGTTAGCTCATACATAACAAATTTCTCTGATCTTAACAAAGTTGTATACAAACCTCATACATGTGTCATACAATGTATGTGAGATATGGTAAAATTCTCGAATAGTTTTCATATGGCAGTTACTTCTTAAATTATTAAAGTTACCGTGTTCTATTGGAACAATTTACAAGATCACGACTGTTTCTTTTAGGGGTAAGTAGAGAGGATCTAGATATGTAGCATTGCTTTCGATTCATACATTATGTACCTACCTACAATGCATTATTTTTTTATATACAACGTTACATATCAGAACTTATTTTAAATTTTAAAATGTATTTTAAGTATTGGGGCGCTCTCATGTCTATATTAATAAATTCGTTTAAGGGTATGGTAGACTTAATTCAAACGCATAAAAAAATATCAATTCTGGGTTAGGAACATATATCAGCAAAATTAGTATATTCCCGTAATTTCAATAAATAAGTCTAAATTTATTCATTGATGCTGTCAGAAGCAATTTTCAATGTGACAGTAACGTTTGTTTGAGCCATGAATTCAGGACAACTCTAAAGTCAGGGGAGTTAGCACAGATTTTGACAGCGACACTTTCGTTTCGGTCGAATGGCCTTGAACAGGCCAAAACGTTCATGTCCAACAAGGACCGGCCAGAGATAGCCCGGCGCCGAGAGGTCCGGCCCAACAATGTGCGGGAAAATTCTGTGTACTTGTCTTTGTCCGGCCAAGCAAATTGCTCGGCATTCTTGTGCAGGGCATGCCCGGTCCGGGCTATCTCTGGCCGGTCCTTGTTGGACATGAACGTTTTGGCCTGTTCAAGGCCATTCGACCGAAACGAAAGTGTCGCTGTCAAAATGTATGCTAACTCGGCAGGTCGTTTTATATAATTATCCAATTCATATAATTACAGTATAAAATTAAAATTGCTATTAAAAAAACATAGACCGTAGCATACCTACTACGAAAAGTGTCATTAGTCACTTTGTTGTTTTGTTTTGTCAAAAAAATAATATAAAACGTAAAGAACACCCCAAGCGAAGCCGGGTTTGTATCTAGTATTTCATAAATTTGATTAGTGACGCCCAGTTTCTGAAAGGCTTGTCAAAGTTAATCAAAGATTAGTTAATCGACTACTGTCAAAATCCATACATTTTCACGTATTTGACAACTGTTATGTTTACTAATCGTAGATTAACTTTTGATCGACCTTTCAGAAACTGGGGGTTAAGTCTTTTATTTCCATTGATATTTAAAAAAAAACACAAGTTGATGACTAACAATAATGTAAGTCAGATCCTGGACATTATATTCTGGTGATAGAATGAGATGATGATTATTTTGATGATGATACGTATGAATCTGAAGAACTTCACTGCATATTATAAAAGAAAGTCGTTTGCCGCGTCTGTCTGTCTGTATGTCTGTGCCCTTTCACGCAAACACTACAGAACAAATTTTACTATTAGATAGGTTGATTGACGAGTATTTAAAAGGATCTATCATGTTTAGGAGCTGAGCATTAACTGTTTTAGGGAATCAAGTCCGGAAAAAGTTAGTCCTAGCGAGTTTTCATGGCGTATGCTGTCTAATTCGTCATATATTACAAAGTGATGTAGGAAACAATAGTGTAGAATAAAATAGTGTAGAAAAAAATAGCACAAATTGCTAATGCGCTTGGCGAGACGTCATCGAATTTTCAAATTATTGTTTAGTTTCTAATTATAATTGCTAATTGGCTTGTTTCTATAGGTTTCCTAGATTGATTGTTGTTAATCTTACTTATTATTACTTTATTTAAAACTAGCATTCCGCCCCCGGCTTCGCCCGTGGATATTTATGAACAAAATAAAATATACCCTATACCTACCCTTATCCCTACCCCTACCTCTACCACTACCCCCTCCCCTACCCGTACCCCTACTTCTACTCCTACCCCCTACCCCTACCCTCTATCACTACCTCTATATCATCAATAGTTTTCGCAGCTCACGCGATGTAAGGAATTTCTTATGTATTTTTTTTACACCTTGGGTTACATTATTGGAGTTTTAGTAAGGATCCCTATTTTTTTTGAAAATAGAATATAGCGTATGTCACTCAGGGTGAATGTAGCTTTCCAATGGTGAAAGAATTTTTGAAATCGGCACAGTAGTTTTTGAGTTTATTCATTACAAACATACACACACACACAAATACAAATCTTTCCTTGTTATAATATTTAGTATAGAAGATAGCTTTATTGTGTCATTCAGAATTAATTTGACGATATTAACGGGGTTATAACAAATAAATAAGTAGTTTTATGTACGAAGCCGGGTAATTTAGTGATGTATTTTCATTTTGTTGATAGGAAATATTGTAAGCGTATATTGGTTTTATAGTTTTTAAATGTATAAATATATGATTTCTCAATATGTACCTCAACAAAGCTCTAGTTAGGCTCAACAATGCCATCCGTGAAAGTATAAAAAGTCTGTGAATGTAAATAAGATCACGGATTAAGTTTATTAATGGTAGGCAGATGCTACCGCGGACTTTTTTTGTTCATTATTAGCCTATGTGATATTCTGACGTATAAGCTATAACATTGTAAAGTTTCATCAACATCCATCCATCCTCATTTTCGCGTTTAGTAGGATATATAATTACATATCTAGTAGAATTTCAGACATAATTGTAAGATTGTATTTTTGGATATATATAGGTAAATTGTATAATTTTAATATATCAGACTTGAATTGTATTTTTTTACTAATTAAAATAATTGTTTTTTAATTGACTATTCAAAAGTGTATAAAACTATAATTTAGGTAAAGTGTATTAATTAATTCCATTATTTTCTTTGACTATTTCTCGTGTGCCATATTATGTACCGTCTTTTAAATTTGAATTTGATACATCTTTTAAATATCATATTGAAAATCTTGCAAATTTGATGGGAGATTTTATGTTTTTATCGTGTGGAATAATATAATGTCCACAATATATCATATTAATAGGTAGGGAAGGAGAAAATGACTAGGGATAAAGAGCAGCACATGGTGTCGCGGTTTGTAAGAGCTCAGAGATTCTGATGTACGACATATTTTGTTTGTCACAAAAACCGTAAATGAGACCTTTTCCTTATGAAAGTTTTATTCATAAAATATCTATAATTTAATACTTGTCCAACTTTTTTAATATTGCTTGAATAGAAAAGAACGAGCAAATACTTGAAGAAATATTATTATTCTTACAAAACACACACATACATATCTTGCGATATGGCCTGCAAAGACACCGGAAACAATGTCCACTTTTTGAATAACAATTGTTTGTTCATATTGAACAGAACATATTTAAGTATGTCAAAAAAAGTAGAATAAGTAGAATAGATAACTTTAAATACAACCACGTGACCTAACGAAACTGTCCTTCATTCTGACGAAACTAAGTAGTTTATATACTTACATACTTATTGTAAACAAACGCCTTGAAGTATTGTCTGCCCATACCCTGTCATAGAAAACTAAGCCTATGGAGGGGCCATAGACGGGCTCCCCCTTTCGCCAATTTTTTCCCCTTTGACCAGTTAAACTGACCAGGTGCGCGTAATAAGTTACCTTAAGATTTCGTTGGTATCGTTTTGTGTCGCGAGACAGAGCTCTAGGAAAATAGTTAATTGTGATGTTTTAAACGGGAAAGGCGATATAGGGCGTCAAACTTAATCATCATATAACGTAAAATCCGTTGCGACAATAAAACGACAGAAAAATACAGTGGTACAGGGGCTAGTAAGGTTTTGGTCGATCAGCAAAATTATTGAAATTATGTCCGGTTGTTGTTTTTCGGATTTTTTATTTATTAAATAGTTAAAATGCATAAATTTAATGCAAACATAAATTTTCTAATGGGCTGCGCATACTTTTCATATATGTGCAGAAACTTATGTATAAAAGTCATAAGTTTCTGACATAATATTATGATTTAGTTTTTACAGAGCATTGAATACTAGCGTTCGTACATTATCTGACGGAGCTGTGTCACTACTTTAACAGACGTAAATGCGGACGCTTTTCTTTTAATTAGTTTCTTTTAGTCTTTTTGAAAAAAGTAATAGGTTTCTAGGCTTTAATAACAAACATATTATTTAAGTTTATTCTAAAACTACTGTATCGATTTACCGCATGGCATAAAGACTTAAAATAGGTATAAAGTATGTAGGATTTAAAAATGTTTTTAAAAGGAACCGTAAGGCATGTACGAACATAAACGGCACCTTGTCTCCCATTATTCACATACTTGGTTCAAGTGTACAAGAGCTTTTTGTCGTAAAATAATATTATACATAATATTGCTGGCCACAAGTGCTGCTGTTATTAGCTTGTTAGAGAATGCTTTAAAAACATTATGGAATATTTTTAAAGTTGTAAATTCATTCCATCCATTTGATAGCCACAGATAGAAACAAATACTTTTTGCTTTTACCGTTTTCATTATTAGATAGGTTGATTTACCGGAAAGATTTACGGGTATTAAAAATGGACCTATGATGATTAGGACCTGAGAATTACGAATTAGTGATGCAAGAAAGAATTGTGTAGAATAACATGGTCTACACAAAAATCCGCGGTAGTAGGTATATATATATCTATCTTTATAAGCGTGCTTGTTTAGATATTAGAATTGTTATAAACCGAATTTTTACTGTAGACAACTGGTAATAACATTTTGTCAGTTTTTTTTTTGCTAGAATGAAAATGTAACAATGATCTTCAGTTTCAAAACCACATTTATCGGCTCTATATTGGTTTCCGTCACAGAGAATTTATATTCTATGCAATTGTGATCCTTAAATGCAGAAAATATGTGCATTCCTGAGAGTAAATTATAGTACCAACCTAAGTGCAAAGTGTGCAAAAACCTATCCTCAAATAATTTTCTATTTAAATTTATATACGGATTCCAGAATCGTGTAACCGGCCGCAGGGCAAAATCTTCCTAATTCAATATTTTCGAGGCTATAATAAAACCAACAAATCCTAACTTAATTGAAAATTGAGCAATTTTAATAAGAATATTAATTTCATATGATGCCAGTTCTAATTTTTGAAGACGCCGGGAACAGAAATCCTTCAGGGAGTTGCCTCCTTGATATAAAAAGTTGAACAAATTAGTCTATCCTGAAATTTCTTGACTTAAGGGAGGCAAACAAGCGCCTGTCCTTTGTAAAAATAATATCCACTCAGCAAGATGTCGACATTCACTTGTCAAGTGGGAACACAAAGATAATCCCATTAAGGCTATTTATTATCTGATATTATCAAAAAAAGATACAAATGCGAAATTGTGTTTTTTTAATATTCCTTTCAAGTTAAAACAGAGCAGCGATCTGATTTATTTTTGAAACATAAATAGTTGTATGATCGGAGGCTATATCTTTTATCGCGAGAAAATATCATATTTCTTCTAAAAAAATGTTATTGGAATCCTTGATATTTTTTTGACTAACCTTGACTGTTCTAATATAATATTACTAGCTTGTCGCCACGGGTCTTCCCGTGGAAATATTTGAAATGTGACATAATAAAATAGATCCTGAAATATTTTCGGCCCTTCAACTAAATCTGTGCAAAAATACACGTCAATTCATTACGCTTTTCTGACGTGAAAGGACCAAACACACACTTTCGCACTCAAAATATTAGTCTTGGGGATATAAACTTATAAAAATATTAGGGAACAAATATAATAACACCAATACAACATAAATAAATAAAACCGCTAGCAAATTTAATAAGTAAATCAACAATTCGCACGACTAATAGTATAAATGTTGAAGAAAATATCTCGAAAATTCCAAAAATATATAAGAAACTTACCTTCGACTTATCTCTGACTTTCTCGGCTTCATTTTTACCACAAAACTAAAACTTCATTCAAGTACAGTATCTCACATTATTTCAACACGTACTAAGTGTTATTATTTGGGAGCTTAACACACAACTGATTCTACGGAGGTTTCAAACGCGACTGACTGGTAATGTAGGGTGAGCTACCCCTCGCCTTGCTCGAAGATGTATAACAATGGATATTTTATAATATTTTCTTTTTAAAATTACTTTAATTTCTGATCATCGTCAAAGTATGGTCAATTAAGACAGACATTCGTATTGCCATACTGCCTTTTCCGTATTAAGAATTTGATATACAGTGTGCTCGTAATTTTTAGGCCACACTACGTATTATGAGTGCAGAGCAAGGTGAGTCAAACGACTACTTGTTTTCGGAGGGCACTTCTTCTAAAAATAATACTTACATTTACTTCTGTTAAAGAAGTGACACATCTAGGTTAATTAAGTGCAACAACAGGCTTAGGTAGGCAGTTGCGAGTTAAAGGTGTATGATAATTTCGTGGGTTGGTTAAATAAGCTATAACTCGGGCTCGCACAATTAGCTTAGGGGAAAACACTCCATGGCTGATCTCCTGTACTTACGTATTCCTCGAAATTAATAAACCTGTGCTACACATAAATCTATACATATCTAAATGACATAATTTTGATCTGCCTAAAGTAGCCCACGCTCTGGTCCGGTATCTTACAGAAAATTTTCTGTCCGGCCGTCGTATGATAGAGATTGAAGACAGGCCACACATTAAAAATGTAAATCATACGATCTAGATCACATGCAGTTCATTCACCCACACAGACACACAAGATTCGATTAAACAAAGGCGTGTGGATGTGTGTGTGTGTGTGTGTGTGTGAAAGATCGTTCCGGTTATCGAAATCAATCACAAATAAAACGATTTGAAAACGGATTGTGGGCCGCGTGATAATAATTGGACGAGTCTGTGGTCGGTTTCGGTGGACCGTACGGCGACCGGCCGGGGATTAGGCGAATGTGTGGCCACCTTTACGATTCCAAACGTCTTCGTGAGTAAACAGCATTTTTTTAAGAACCTGGAATTTTCCAGTTATCTATGGCTCAATATCTACTGACCTATTAAAATATAAATAATATCTTTAGAAACGTAGGAGAACAGGGGAGAGAACGGTCATTTCTAGCAAATTTTGGCCAAAAATAATATTTATATAGAATCTTTAGAGGTCTCTTTTAAATGACATCTCATAAGATATTATCTAGGTAAAGGTTTGTGAGTTTGTGAGGTTGTAGGGAGTAAATCTCTGGATCTACTGAACCGATTTTGAAAATTCTTTCACTAATAGGAAGCTATTTTATCCCCGAGCGCTATAGGCTATATTTTATTTTGTTCGAAAATATCCACGGGCGAAGTTGGGGGCGGAAAGCTAGTTAATAATATAATTAATATTAATATAACATTTTTTTCTTTTAACCAAACTAATACCCCGTTTTTCTGATAAACAAAAATCTCGAATTCCTACGTTACAAGTTTAGAGATGGATGGACACGAGAGTAATCTTATAAATATTTAATTTTACAAGGTACGGAATCTTAAAACTCTACGCACAGTAATTACTTATAATATACATTTTTTAACGTATGACTATTAAAGGACTTTTAAAACTTTTCGTCAAAAGGGCCCTCATAAATATCTAATTATTATACAACCCACGTAACGGGACGGATGCATCCATTATCACCGAGTTTTATTCACCGTTCTGTGTCTACAAATGTATTTTTTATACAGTGCCATTTAAACCTGTGATTCACGTTTTCATTTGTTAGGTAAAGGTGAAATCTAACCTCAAACTTCATGACCAATTAAAAAAAAATGGGTTAAATAGCCCATTTTATTGAGTAATGTTTATGCTATATAAAATATGCCTTTCATTCCATGAAGGGTAGGCAGAGACAATCGAATGCCATTTTTTACGATCCTGACATACATCTTTCGCTTTTTTTATATTCATCATATCTTTCATACATGCTCGGCGATTGTGTGTACTTTTAATATTTCCATCGATCAATATATTTTTTATATGTTCTATAAAAGTAGATGTACTCGTCCTCTGCCAGCATTTCCTTTCACTTCAGCCATATAAACGTTTTTAGCCAATATTTCATCCTTCATTCTTTCAATGTGTCCAAACTAGCTTAAACTACTTTTCTTCATTTTAGTTACAACATCATCTTTTACTCTGAATTCTTCTCTAACGACATCGTTCCGGATGCGGTCAATCACACATTCTACGTAAAGACATCATTGAAATATTTGTCATTTTTACGCTAACTTTTGAATTTTATATGCAAAAATGTTACTTACTGTTGTATATTTCAATGATAAATTGTCTTTTGATGTAAATTCGGTCCATTGGTTAACTATCTTAATAATAAAGAGTGCAAAGAAATTGGTGTCGAGCAGACCTCTCTCCTAATTAAACGACTTCAAAAAAAAGGAGGAGGTTCTCAATTCGACTATATTTTTTTATGTTAGTTACCTCAGAACTTTCGACTGGGTCAACCGATTTTGATGATTCTTTTTTATTTGAAAGCTGGTGCTTCCTGTGTGGTCCCATTTTTTTTAGAGAAAATTGGTTCAGTAGTTTTAAATAAAAACTGATTTCTAAGTCAATTTTTGTCATAAGTCGATGAAATGCCAAGCCGATTTCGATTATTTGTATTTGTAATGATACTTGTAATCACTTAAAAGCGAAAAATAAATTAACTTAAAAAAAAGTGTACCGACTTCAAAGTAAGAAATAATAAATATTTCGTCGTAGAATTTGAAGACCAAATTAGAAACAACTTAGTTCCCAAATTCACTAATTTAGACAATTCATTAGGAACCTACGATCATCAGTACAAACATAGATACTTGATAGATGTTTACTTAATTTTGTAACCTATTTTCATCTAAATTTTCAACGTAAGTTTTGTAAATATTTCTTTACCAATATATATACCGAAGCTTTTGTGACTGCAAAATGATTTATATTACATTTTCGTCTCCGTTCATGCATGATAGAAATATTTTGAATACAAAAATTTATTGACTACTTGGAAGTTGTAAATCGAAAACTAATACAAAATCACTCACACATTTGTAATGTAAATTTTATATTTGTGTGTAAATATATATTTTAAATGTAATACATGAAATTGAAAACTGGGACAAAATCCAGTACTAACAGAGAAAATCGGATAGACAAACAAAGAGATGTTATATAAAATACTGTTTTTCTGACCTGGCTTCTTTCCTTTTATATCACTCTTTATGGGGTGGATTAAAAAAATGTTGGCTATGTATTTCCTAAGGATCATCAAAGTTCCGTGATTTAGCAATGAAAATACAGAAAAAAATACCGACAGAGAGTTTGTAATATTAGTATTGCCTAGGTGTTAGTATTGAATAGTTGGCCCAATCTGTACAAATTCTCATTTTGTGTTTGCACTCTCTTCTATATTGCAGATGATAGTAGATTTCTGACGTGTCACGTGAGCAGAAAGTGACTTCTTGTTGCTTCGAGTGTTAGTTCGGGAGCCCGAGCTCGAAAACACGAGTGCAACAAGCAGTCACTGTAAGCGAGGCTCGTAATCTGCTTTTCTTTCAACTACAACAAAATAAAAATAAATTAATCAAAAACTTCTTTAATTCGATATATTTAATTGTTTTTTTTTGTTACTCTACTCTATTCTGACGAAAGGCAAAGGGGCTAGCTATACAGCCTGTGTTTTTTCCGAGTGTTATGTTGCTCTAAAAACACAAGTTCAACATTCTCAGCGATGTTCTCAATCTGCTTTTCTATCAGCATGAAAAGTGATAAAAAAGAAAGTATCAACAAAGCAGTACGGCGCCATATAGGAAAAGTGTTTCCATAGTAATTAATTGCTCTAGAGCAGTAAAGTAGCGCTTTCTGATCACTATATTGACAAGTTATAAGGAAATTACAGCGTAGTTGGAAGAAAAATATATTTCGTCCCAATCGTGTGAAACTGTAATAGGCTCGATAACAAAATTAACTACCTATTAACACATTCAATTTCTAATATTCGACAAGTAGATTGAATATCGGGTAGCCAATTTCAATTACGCTACAAAATTGGGGCTTTGCTGGACATTAAAGCTTAAAATGTAATAAGGTACCTATGTTAAATTGTAATCGTGACAGTTTTAATGAAATCGTTTATACATATATGCACACACACACCTTCACGGTCCTTATAGCTTGCGGTGTGGCCAGGCACACAGGTAACAATGTCCACTTGACGCCAGTTGTCCATATTGAACAGAACTTAAAGAAAATTGTGCTTAGCATTTTTGACACGAGTGAGAATAGAACCCGCGACCTCCCCGTTTCAAGTCAACGCTCTACCAATTAGGCTATAGACTCCTTTATAGCAATATATAATTACCCTACAGAGAAAGAAAATCACTAGAATTCCTCGCTATGTCATCAACTTGTTCCACTGGTGGCGTCATCATCTCATCATTTATGTTTATACCTTCACGCCTGTTTCCCAAAGTGGTAGGCCGCGCCACTTCTCTAGATCTTTTCATACTTCTCTTGCTTCATCCACATCCATACATCGTATTATACATGCACATCTATTTTTAGTACTGTGTATTGACTTTTTAAGGCTTCTATATCCATAATTTGTATGGGGATATTCCTATTCCCAATTTCTCTGTAAATAATCCACCTGTGTCACTGTAATTTAGCAAATAGTTACTCATTGAATATAATTATCTAAGTGAAATAGCTGTTATTTTTTCAATTTTCGTGTGGATATTACTATTCCCAATGTCTCTCTAAATAATGCACCTGTGTCACTGTAATTTAGCATATCTATATAAACTTATTCAATATATCTAAGTGAAATAGTTGTTATTTTTTCAATTGGTTTTATTAAATTGGTTAAACTTTGTCCCCGTTTTTTCTTTCATAATCATATTTTATGATTTATTAATTGGTAAAAAAAAATATTATTTTGAATTTTCAATAAGCTACAAAAAACGCAAGACGTTTCATTGAAGGGTATAACAGCGCTTTAAAAAAAATTAAGAGCTTTTGATAGATTATGAAAGAGAAAACAGGGGCAAAATAATCCTTCATTTTACTACCCATATTTCCTATTCAATATAACCAATTGAAAAAATAACGACTGTTTCACTTACTTAGTGACACAGGTGTATTATTTACAGAGAAATTGGGAATAGGAATATCCCCATACAAATTATTTAAATAAGGGCCTTATATAGGACATCAGATTGAATGTTAGATTTTGTCATCCTAACTTTGTTGGTTCTTTATTTAATTATAACTTATGATTTTTGAAATATGACATAAGATTTTAGACCCTTTCAACTATTTTTATGCAAAAATCCAGTTAAATTGTGACGTTAAATAAGGACATACAATCAAAGACTTTTTCGCATTTGTATCTATTATCACTTACTAGGATTTCAATATATCAGATTTTCGACTAATTTTCTACTTACAACATTAAATTATCCGCATTCGTCTCTATCGTAATCACGTTTCAAATGCAATCAATCCTGACTGATATTGACAAAGTTGTGTATTAGTTAGCTGAATTCGTTACGTTAATAAGTTACTGATGATCAATCCCGTCTATATGAAAGGCTCATTAAGGCCATATGAGCCGAAATAAGTGTTGTAGAAGGGCACTTACAATCTTCAAAAATAATGAGATATTAGAAAACACTTTTTAGGATTCCGTACCCAACGGAAACCCTATTACTAAGGCTCCGCTGCCCGCCCGACCGTCCGTCTGTCACAGACTTGTATCATTTGAACCATAATTTTCACAGGGTGTGTATATTACTGTGGCCGCTATAACAAAGAATAATACAAATAAAATAATGTTAAAAATTAAAGGGGGTCCCCATACAATAAACGTGTTTTTTTTTCGTCTCTAAAACAACAAATAATTAAAACTGGCCAAGTGTGAGTCGAACTCGGGCTAATTTGTTCCTATGCCATACAGGGGCGTCAAATTGGGTCTGATCTTTGTGCCTACTATTTATGTATGGCCGGTTTTTTTTCACATTCTTTATTCCTTGCGGTGTGCGTGCCCTCCGTAGCACGAGAAGTCTATGCTTAACTTTTTTGAAGCCGGGTCTGGTTTCATGTCTCTTATTTTTATAAAGTTCACTGTTTATTGTAAAAAAAAAAGTCGAAAATAACTATTTACTTTTACATAATGGCGAGCGGTAGTTTTTCCCTATACAAACCTCACATACAAATCATTGTACACATTCTAGCAGAGAAACTTGCAACTCCGAATCAGTTTCTGTCGCTTCGTTAACATTTCCATATTAAATTAAATAA
Source organism: Nemapogon koenigi (assembly GCA_963924495.1). Taxonomy (NCBI): domain Eukaryota; kingdom Metazoa; phylum Arthropoda; class Insecta; order Lepidoptera; family Tineidae; genus Nemapogon; species Nemapogon koenigi. The sequence continues at coordinate 26,585,796 of OZ004629.1, forward strand.
TTAACAACATTCGGACTTCGGATAGCGTAAATGTAATTTTATGATGGTTTAAAATAATTCTATCAAATTTTCTTTCAAAATGTTGTGAAAAAATGCAAAGTTTGGTGAAGAACTCTATGTAAATTTTATTGAAGATATATCCCACGACTTATCATGTCCTCTGGTGACAAGATAGCTTCCTCGTCTTAACGAATCAACATCGTAATTCATACAGCGGGGAAATGCAATAACTATTCTTGCCACTATTCCACGCAATGTTTAGATTTAATTTTAATGTTTTTAGGGTACCGTACTCAAACGGTAAAAACGGAAACCCTATTACTAAGGCTCCGCTGTCCGTCCGTCTGTCTGTCTGTCCGTCTGTCACCAGGCTGTATCTCATGAACCGTGATAGTTAGACAGTTGAAACTTTCACAGATGATGTATTTCTGTTGCGGCTATAACAGCAAATACTAAAGAACTGAATAAAATAAATATTTAAGGGGGCTCCCATACAACAAACGTTTTTTGCTCGTTTTTGCTTATGGATATACAGAATATTGAGTTATATTATCACTCTAAAAATAAATAATTAAATGAAAATAAAATTAATATTTAAGGGGGGCTCCCATACAACAAACGTGATTATTTTTTTTTGGCAGTTTTTATAGATAATGGTACGGAACCCTTCGTGCGCGAGTCCGACTCGCACTTGGCCAGTTTTTTATATTGTTGTGTGTATATCTTCATATATTTAAATAAAGTTAAAGATATGTTCTATAGAATAAATGAATACAATATTCACGCCCGCATTCTTGATAAGAGGTAAAGGAAAAGGTAGGGTTTGATTATGTGTATAATAAGTTCAAATTAACAAAATATATTATATAATCTGTGGCTGGCTTTGATAACTCAAGCTATAAAATGTACCGACTTCAAAATTTGCGCACTGAAAAGAAAGAAATAATAAATATTTCGTTGTAGAATTGGTGCCAAATTAGGGTATAAGAAAATAAATACCTGTTTAATATTACCTATGTTGGTACCGATCATCATAGGTATCTAATTAATTGGAAACTAAGTTGTTTTTAATTTGACACCAACCGTCTTCAAATTCTACGACGAAATATTAATCATTTCTTACTTTTCAGTGTACTTACATTTTTTTAAGTCGGTCCACTTTTTTTAAAAGTAAGTGATTTTGCTGCCCCATCTATCAATCTATCTCTATCATCACGCTTTTTATCCCAAGAAGGATAGGCAGAGGCAATTGAATGTTATTTGCTATGATCCTGAGATACCTCTTTCGTTTCTTTTATATTCATCATACCTTTCATACATGCTCGGCGATTGTGTGTACTTTTAATATTTCCAACGTTCAATACATTATTATATGTTTAATAAAAGTACACCTAGGTCATCCTATTTTGCATTTCCTTTCATTTCAGCCATATAAACCTTTGTAGTCGTGTCCAAATCAGCATAAATTACTTTTCTTCATTTTAGTCACAACATCATCTTTCACTCCGCATTCTTCTCTAATGACATCGTTCCGGATGTGGTCAATACGCTTTATATCACATATTCTACGTAAAGACCGCATTTCCACTGCATTTATCTTACTTTCATGCTTCTTATTCCATACACAAATATCGCTTCCGTAAGTAAGTGATAGAACTAAAACAGCATTTTGTATATTATTTTTACGTTTATCATCTCGGAGGAAATCCTGAATTTTTGCATTCTTCAGTGTTCTGATGGCTGACAGTCTAACACTACATCATCCTCCGTGATAACTTCCTTCCTTCATCAATAACTTTCCGAGTCCTCAGAGTCCTCGCTAACCGAAGGATGTGTTTTATCCATCAGCGCTTCCATATAATCTTTTATAAAAATCGTAATTTTTTATGGTTCCGTACCCAAAGGCTCCGCTGTCCGTCTGTCTGTCTGTCACCAGGCTGTATCTCATGAAACGTGATAGTTAGACAGTTGAAATATTCACAGATGATGTATTTCTGTTGCTTCTATAACAACAAATACTAAAAAACAGAATAAAATAAATATTTAAAGGGGCTCCCAACAACAAACGTGATTTTGATATTGATAACGGCAACAGGTAGACGCTTGAAATATTCACAAAATATTGATTCACTATAAATATAAATAATTAAATTAATATTTAAGAGGGGCTCCCATATAACAAACGTGATTTTTTGCGTTTTTATAAATAATGGTACGGATCTCTTCGTGCGCGAGTCCGACTCGCACTTGGCTGGTTTTTTTCTAATACTTCTCCATTCAAAGTCAATGCTGCCTTAAGAGACAAATAATAAAGCAAATATAAAAATAACATAATACCTACAATCCGGAATAATGTAGATGAAGAAGTGGCGCTTCATACTGTCTGCCTACCCCTAAAAACTTTCTCCAACCGCTGTCAAAGAATGTTACTGAAAAAACAAATTCTTAATTCCTTTTATCTTTATTTTAAAATGTTTTCGGAACTTGTCGTAATCACTAGTTCAGGACTCGTTTGCAATTCTAATAAAGTGTTGGATAACTTGGAGAGCTCTCTTTTAAAAACTTTATTTTCAACTTACTAAAAACTGCCAACCGTTTTTCCGGAAATTTTCAACGAATTATTTTGTAGGATGCATTTTACTATCAATTATTTTAATATTACCAATATTAGAAACGGTTGAACGGATTATGTTGTCCGCATTGAATAGTTCAAAAAGTTATATAAAGGTATTGAAGCAGTCGTAAATATAAAGTAATTTATATTAATAAGGATTAATAGCAAGGTATAAATAAATAGCCTTTTCTAGCGGTGGCTTTTTAATTACATTTTTAAAACAAAAGAACTGCGAGACACCAAGCTATAAGTTTATGGTTTAAAAAGACAAGTGATAAAAAGGAAAATAAAGTTAAAGATTATAGTAGTACGAAAAACTCGACACTTATGCCTAGGCCACACACAATGCGATAATGCGAATATTCGGGCTATCGCGATGTATGTAGCCATACATTTGTGAATACTTCGCGACTTCGTGCGAAGTTGCAAGCACATCGCTCTGCTGTCGGTAAACTCTCGCACATCAAAGCGTTTTATCGCGATAAACTTCGCTTGTGCGGCCACACTTCAGTCGGCCCACAGACATCGTGCATAGTGGACGTGTTGGATTAAATTAGAGTTTGCGACGTACTTTCGTTCGACATGGATTGCAGTAACGACAAGATTTTAGAATTTATTGCTAATTACGAGTCTGAGCCGATATTGTGGAACCCGAAAGAAGTTGGCCATAATAACACAATAATAAAAAATAATTATTTGCTGCCATAAAATATAGAGCGACCGCGGCGTCCGTTTTGTGATTTGCGTTTGATACATCGCGATAAACTTTACAACGCGCAATGTGGCCATGCACATTCGCTGTAGACCGAAGGCGATGTTTTATCGCCGGAATACTATCGCGATGTGTGCGGCCTAGGCATTAGTAATGACGCGTCAATAGGAGGTTGAAGACGATATATTAGCCCTGGTGAATAGAAGAAACAAGGAGCACAGGGAGAAACCGGAAAATATTCATATCAAACATTTATTGAATGTTAAACGTAAAAACAATGGCGGAGCATGTATGACAGGTATGATGAATATAAAAAAAGCGAAAGAGGTATGTCAGGATTGTAGCAAATGGCATCCGAGTACCAACCTCTCTTAGGATAAAAAGCGTGATGATAGATGTATCAAACAATCATCTGATATAATATAAATATAAAACATCTTAATGACATTTAAGAGACAGAGAATTGAGCAAAACGATTTTGAAGTTCCCAGATTACTAGAAGAAGATAAGATAAGCGTGGAAAATTGCCAAACTAGAATGTCATTTATCACGTAGTCAGCGCGCTTTGTGTCCTGAATCTACGAAAATATCTCATATATTGTTCGATGGACGGGCTTGAAAAATAAGTGAAAAAATATATAAAAAAACAAGCCAAGGGCGAGTCGGGCTCACACAATTAGGGTTCCGTACCAAGGGGAAACATTCTGTGGCCACTGGTCTACCGTAATTATAGTAGGTATTACGCGCAATTAGCATACTTGAAACCGCAACAGTTTTTTTTACTCGAACGAAGGCTAAAAACGTCGAGTCCCCACCAATGGCTAGCCCGAGAATGTCTAACGCTAGAATGTACGAATAAATACGTGTATTGTAAACGTGAAGGTTTACAAGTATTAAACATGGACCTATCATGTTTAGGAGCTGAGCATATATAGTATAAGTGAATCAAGTCGGGTAAAAAGTTAGACCCAGCGAGTTTTCATGGCTTGCTGTCTAATCCGTCAGAGATAATATAATAAAATGTTGTAGGAAAGAATAAAATGATCTACAAAAATGTCCATCTATCTTTAATAGATAAGTAGTTATAAGCGTATTTATGTAGGTATTCAAATTGTTGTAAAGCCATATTGTACCCGTGCGAAGCCGGGGGCGGGGTCGCTAGTAATTATGTGAAAATATAGCAATAATTGTGAAATTCCTATACATTAAATAGTTTTCTTGAAAACTGTGACAGCCGGACGAACACGAAGGTGATCTTAGGTTTCGTCTTTCTATTTAAGGTACGAATCCCTGTCTAATATAATAATACCTTTAATTTTAAATTGTATCTTATTTAGAAGGATTTTTTTTTATATTTCTCGGCTTCAATTCCCGGTTCTGGCACGTGATTTAAAAAAATCTATAAATGTAGGTACTTGTACCTATAATTAAAAATTAAATAAAGTCTTCTTTCAGTAAAATTTCCTATTTACTTTACGAGATACTTTCTTTCCGTGTGGCATAGCCGTGGGATGCCCTGTATTAACTGATACTCCGCTTCAAAGTTTTATTTTTTCCCCTTGAGTTTTATTACGTAAAAATGGCCTACAGCTTTCAGGGACAATGTAGCTCCCTATTAGTGAAATAATTTTCAGAATCGTATGAGTAGTTTCAGAGATTACCTCCTACATCCAAACTTACAAACAAACTTGACCTTGGTATAGATTGAAGTAGAACAGATGGTAATTTTAAACCCAAAAGTCTTGTCCTATTATTTGATGTCTTTGTCGTATAAGAGTTATTTTCGCTGTGCCTTGCGGTTGCCACCCGCGTTTATGGTAGCGTGATGATATATAACCTTTCTCAAGAATTGGGCTATCAAATGCAAAAAAAGTATTAATCGGACTGGCAGTTCCAAACAATGTGCGTGCGCGTTCAAACAATGAAACAAACAAACACTTTAGCTTTATTATTAGTATAGATTAGTATCGACTAGTATTAGTATGGATGACAGTGTGCAAACCAGTAAACAGGTGACGAAAAAATATAAAACTATGTTATTCTAGATGTGCAAATTATGTGTAGGTAATAGAATTCATTATCGCCGAGCCAAAAACTGCTGATGCAAAATATGAAATTTAGACTGCAATTATTATTTATAAAGGACCCACTAAGAAATATTTTTTTAACGTTTTCACGTTGTTTTGTACTGATTGATATAAAAATAGAATCAATAATAAGTCTTGTACTCTACAAGATAAATAAACAAACATTTATTTTGTCCACCGGCAAAAGCTTGACTAAATATTTAAATATAACTTAACTTCTTATCGCAAATCAAGACAGGCGGAGTCCAAACCATAATGTATTATAAAAATGTCTGTAGTCTTGCTGAGTGAGAAAAGACTGGAGTGAATGATAGTGTTGAATTTTAAAATTGAACCTTTATTTATCAAATATCTGATGTCCTTAAAAAAGGTCTAATATTTAGTACTGTAAATAGACATGCATGTATGAAACAATGTGGATGAAGGAAGACAAGTATGCAAAGACTGAGAGAAGTGGCGCTTCGTACTCTCTACCTACCCCTTTGGGAACCCGTCGTAAAGGAATGTATGTAGTTTAAGTCTAAATATAATCATCCATTGATCCGTTGCAATGAGCCTATTCTGGACAAAAATTGTGACAGAAAAAATCTAAAAACCGTAATTTATGCTTCAGTATCGTGTACATTTCATACCACATTTAGATATTGATTAAACTCACCACCGTACAAGCACGGAAGATGCGTCCCAGGGATTGGAAGATGAAGAAGCCGAGATGACGATGTTACCCCATGTACCCCCAAAACCTAGGTCTACGATACGCTAGTTCGAAAAGATTTGAAATGGACTGTAATTATTAATTTGAAGGAAGTTAGGTATGAAACACTTGTCAATTGCTTCTGCCGAGGTCTGTTGGAACTCCAATATTACATCTTCTTTTACTCCACACTGTTCTATCAAAGATTTATATATCTCAATGCTCTTTCTACGGCATTCACTCGACTTTGATGTTTGTTCTTCCATACCAAACTCTTACTACCATACATGAATGTCGACACTAACACTCCTCCATGCACAGCCAGCCGTGCTCTTTGTGATATTTCCTTCCTGCTCATAAAGGTGTGTAATGCAATATACTCCTCAAAGCAAACCAACTATACTATGATGTTGACTCAAGCTTTGATCTCACTGCACTAACATAGAGCTGTTGAAAACTTTGTGTAACTACAAGGTGCTTATCTGAATATCTAAGCGAAATTTCGCGTTAGTACTCGCTTCAAAACTCTAGGATTTCATTTAAAATATGGGAATTATATACCTTCATATATTTTGACAAACACATACGGGTTTTTAGGGTTCAGTACCCAAAGGGTATGTCTGTCTGTCCGTCTGTCACCAGGCTGTATCTCATGAACCGTGATGTATTTCTGTTCCCGCTATAACAACAAATACTAAAATTATTTAAGGGGGCCCCATACAACAAACGTGATTTTTTTGCTCGTTTTTGCTCGATATTGATAACGGCAACAGGTAGACGCTTGAAATATTCACAGAATATTGAGTTATTTTATTCAATTTAAAAATAAATAATTAAATTAAAATAAAATTAATATTTAAGGGGGGCTCCTATACAACAAACGTCATTTTTTTGCCGTGTTTATAGGTAATGCACTTGGCCAGTTTTATTATTACACATACAACTTCACAGCCTTTATAGCTTGGCAGTGTGGTCAGACAGTGGTGGACAACTGGTCCATATTTTTGTTAGTTGTCCATAATAAACAAAACAGGTGGCAAGTTTGTTGCTGCACTTAATGGACCGATATGTGTCACTTATATAACAAACATAAGTAAGAAGTTCGGACGCCAGCTGTTCATAGCCTCTGTAGCAGGAGAAGTTCGATTAAAGCACAGGCAATTGCTGTTTTAGCATTTTTGGCACGAGTGCGCTTTATTTAAACCCAAACCCGCTATTGACACTTTTATCACGGCTCCCGGAATCACATACCTAACCAAAATCAATCAACTGAGTAAGCTATCTCCTATTTGTCTAAAAAATCTTGTCATATTTCTGAACTCTACAATTTATTGTATATCCACGCTGATCCTCTGTACTTTGTACTCAGAGGGTCTCCAGTAGCCAGACGGAGAGGCTTGCTGAGCTTGCGGGTGAAAGTTTTAGCCGTCTCGGCCCAGGGTCCATTGTCTCGACGGAGAAATGAATAAATATATATATTATATATGTATTAATTTTTGTCCCAAACCATATATGAGATTTATTAAACATTGTCAAATACGTGAAAATATCAATGAATTTTTTTTCCTAGCGTTAATGGAAAATATACGGTTTTGACAGATTCACATTTAAATTTTTATCTAATCTCGTATTAACTTTGACTGTTTTTTTTTAAATGTGGCCTTAGAAATAGCTATAAAACGTTGACAAAAAGGCCAAGGCTTTGCAAAAAGAGAGCGATTGGCATCACCAATGACCCAAATGCCACACGAAATCTCGAGCCTCTACAATTACGCAGAGACATAGCCTCTTTTAGGTAGCGTCCTCTGTCGACTGTATTATGGGGAATATTCAGAAGTACTCCATGACCTCGTCCTCCATCCCCTTTTCGTACCCGCACTGCTCGCACAGCATATAGGTTTCATCCACCACACATTGGACACATTCTGCATACGAACGAAAAAGTCCTGTGACTCGTTCCTGTGTCACACCATCAAAATATGTGGAATGAACTTCCGGCGTCAGTATTTCCTGCTTCCTACAACCCGGGGTCCTTCAGGCGAAGCGAGAAAAACATTACTATGAGCCATAATGGTCACGACTGACGGACTGTATTATGTTCTGCCAGTCGCGTTAGTTTTACATATATCTAGGGTTTTTTTATATATAATGTAATTATTTCCTTTTTAAACTACGTAGGTAATTATGATCAAATAAATAAATGATAAAAGAACACATACATTTTCGTGGTATAGGGGGTATCGATCTGTCACACACACACATCCACACGCCTTTGTTTAATCCTAAGATTTTGCAAGACGACGTGGGCCACGCATCGTCTTATAAAATCTTAGGTTTAATCGAATGTTGTGTTTCGGTGTGTAAAGTAAAACTAAGGTACGATTTTAATATTTTTATTTCAAAGATTAAGCTATTTTAAGAAACTAATTTGAATTTTTGTTTTCTATGCAGTAGTTTTTTTATAATAAATTATCAAAGTTTTAGCACTGGTGACGTCATTATGTCGGCTGAATAGTTCAATACCTTTGAGATGTTGGTATAAAAAAGAACGTCTGTGTTCTTTGACAATTAACAATTATTAGTGTTGCCGTTTTTTTCCCTACAAAATTTACCAAAACCTACCACTTCTACATAAAACATATTAAAACAACAACAAGCAAACACATCTTTACGGCTTTTTTAGCGTAGTGTGCATAGTACAATATAAATAATAATAGTATAAATATTAATACAACGGTAATATCCTGCCATAAAAAATGTACCAATGGGTTTTTTAATTAAAAACTTATGTACATAATCCGACAAACCACACTTAGAGGCTTTTCCATCTAAATATATCTCAACAGAACTAGCCACTCGTTAGATATAGCCTCACAAATACCATCGGCTAAACGAGGGAGACTTGGTCTTCCGCTGGGTACCCTGGAACCGTAACACGGTTTCGGAAGCTGTAAGGCGGCAACCCGTGAAGAAAAAAAAAAAAAAAAAATGCTTAAATATTCTTCCTAAATAATAAACTAAATTAGTTATAAAAACTACTAAAATTGTAGTATAGCTACAGGGTAACATTGGTTGACAAGTTGACAAGTAAATATTTTGCTATTATTTAGCCGATATAATGAAGTCATTCTTATTTGTTTTTGAAAAAATAAAGACAATCACACGATTTTAAGAGTTATAAATTTAAAAATACGGATTATTAAACCAATGTCTAGAAACGGTTTTGGATTCAGCATACCTTAATATTTACTTTTCATACCGAAGCATGTGATCTAGATCGTATGATTTACATTGCTAATGTGTGGCCTGTGTTCAATCTCGATCATACGGCGGCCGGATCGAACATTTTCTTTGAGATACCGGACCAGTGCGTGGGCTACTTAACACAGGCTACTACTTACCTCGGAAATTCTTCGTGATAAATCCTTACGTCACATTTCCAAAGTGGTGGAATATTACTAATTAATATTATAATGCCTTTGAAAGCAGTTTTCCAGTACAGTAGTCCTTACCCACGAGTGAACAAAGATTTCATAATAACGTCAAGCGATGCCGTAACATATAAAAATGAAAGAGTAAACGTGCACAGACATATTCTTATTCAAAAAGCTTTTCAAAGAACATTGATTTACATATTATGATTAACATGTATCTTGAAAATTGTATTCTGGATTTCTAAGCTCTTTTTCTTTGTTTTATTTGATGTTTTCACATACACATATTCACGGTCTTATACCTTGCGGTGTGCCCAGAGACACAGTAACAGTATCAGATGATAGATAGATATAATTTTCTACACCGTGTTACATATATAATTATTTTGAAAGTAGCATAAGTAGTAAACCTATTCCTAACGCAAACAACGGTGTTTGTTTTCGAAGCACATCCGTACAATATTGTAATATATTCATTACAATATGATATTAAGAAAGCGGAACCTAACTGCATGAGGGAATCCTTATACAAATGTATTATGAATTTGCTTTTGGAAATGCATAACGGTGCATAATAGACACCAACACAACCTATACTTATTAAAATATTCCTAGTTTCGTTCGACGGAATGTTATTATCATTAATTTTATTAGCTAGTTCCGCTACGGGACTTCTTTGGTAGCTCGGCCTTTAATCTGAATTATCTAATTTCTCTACCAAAAACTTAAATATCGTGTCAAAATTGACAACACCCAGATGAAACCCATTTGGTACAGCGGCGTTATAGCGTCCAATTTTACGCTACGACAATTCAACCTACAATGCGAGTTACGAGAGAAAGTTTTTTTTTCTAGCATAAAAACATCTTATTATATTTGTTGTTCAAATCCCTATTTTAAGCTAATATGGCGATTCTATGTAGAAATTAATCTTATATAGGACATAATCTATTTTAGATCTATTGTAACAAAATGTTTAAACTGCATAGATTAGTTATCGAGCAAGAACACTGACAAAGGATTGGCGGTATGTTAATTGATTTGAAACACAGTACTCATTTATTTACTGTGACGGACTGAAATTGGTTACACAGGTACTAGGTAGTACAGTGCATTGAATTCTCTAGAATAATTTCTTTTATCATTCAAGGAATAAGGATAAACACCACCAGGAAATGTAAAGGCACAGACAGCATTTATGTTTTAATGAAAAATTTTATTATAGGTTTTTTTATTTTATTATTTACTGCCACCCCGCCCCCGGCTTCGCACGGGTATAATATGGGTTTACAACATTTTGAGTACAGCTACACAAATACGCTTATAACTACTTATCTATTAGAGATTGATATATGCTACAGTGTACTTTTTTATAGATCATTTTATTGTACACTAGAATTCCACCCCGGCTTCGCCCGTGGATATTTTCGAACAAAATAAAATATACCCTATAGCACTCAGAGATAATGTAGCTTCCTATTAGTGAAATAATTTTCAGAATCGGATGAGTAGTTTCAGAGATTACCCTCCACATACACACAGACTCACAATTCGTACTCTCTCTTTATAATATTAATAAAGTTGGCTTGCCTGCACTACCCCTACCCCAACCCCCTACCACTCTAACTTTGGATATTGTTCATACAAAAATACTAAAATCGCGATAAAATAATACTTAGGTACATTTTTAAACTCGTGATATCTTTCGAATGGAATGTCCGAAAAGTTATATAAAGGTATTGAAGCAGTCGTGCATATAAAGTAATTTATTTTGATAAGGATTAAGGATAAGACAAAGGCAAAATAAAAATCAAATTTGGGTGTGGCTACGTAAAACGTGGCAGTAACTTTTCTAAGATCACAGAACCAATGCTATTTAGTCATTCGTCAGCTTAGAAAGCATAGAGCTTCGAAAAATCTTAGAGGCGGTAACATTTATCGTAATATAATTTTTATTTCGAAATTTTTAGTGACTACAAAGACAGTAATTTTTATGAGATACGCAAAAATAGACAAAAATTCCAAAAACTGTTGTTTTGACTTCTAAATGATAGAAATAAGACTATGAAAGAGACGGCCCCTAGATAATTTTATTAGATAGATATTGATAAAAAAATCTGATATGAGTCTGTTTCGTGGAATACTTATATCCTTACTAATATAAATGCGAAAGTAACTCTGTCTGTCTGTTATGTTCAAGGCTAAACCACTGAACCGATTTCGATACAATTTGATATGGAAAAAGCTTAAACCCTAAGAAAGGACATATGCTACTTTTTCTTTAAATACATCTAAGGGTGTATAATAGGGGTTGAAAGTTAGTATGCGGTTCCCACGGGCGAATCTGGGGCGAAACGCTACTTCAACTTAAATATACCAAAACCAACAGAATATAGAGCTGGGAGTATCACGGGGTTCAGGAAAATAGATAAAAACACATAGAAAGTTGATGAAGTCGATTTATTGCTTTTATTGATAGGTAGAGGTAGAGGTAGGGTAGGAGTAGGTGTAGAGGTAGGGGTAGTGTAGGCAAGCCATTATCTATGAGTGATATATTTTATTTTGTTCGAAAATAACCACGAGCGAAGCCGGGGGCGGAATGCTATTTATATATAAACTGAACGTTTTTAGTGTATGACTGGTAAAAATATTTTATTAAAATTACAATTCGAAGATTTTGTATGTGTTCCTATATAAGAAACTTTGCATTGTGCTGCACTATGGTTGTACCAGTGTTGTACTGATTCTATATTGCACTTGTCTATCAGAATGCTTCTAGATAGGCTTTTAGAAATTCCACAAAACGGTTCAGGTCCATACTTTGTATCCTTAGCCCCTGCACGTGCCAGGAAGTCAGCAATTTATTTACCTTCTATCCCTGAGTACCCTGGTACCGATTTACGGATAACTTAGTTTATACTGCCCAGTCTATTCAGTACATCATGACCAGCTGAGAGGATAGAAGTTGATGGCCAAGAGAGCCGCCTTCCTGTCTGAGTGTATATACATTTTCTTGTTTATGTAGTGCTTTTGTATATTAGCTTCAGCACATATAATTAGTGCGTATAACTATGCTTGGTATAATGGCATGTTTGCTAAGATTGATTGCCTCCTTGAAGAGTAGTTCAACACTTTGCCGGCTTATTATTATATGGTATTGTATCAGAAGGTTCGGCAAAGAAAATGCGTGTTCAGTTTGTACAGGTGGTTTAATGTGAAAGTTCATGAACAATTGAAGACACACGTGGACGGAGGAATACTGTGATAGCGTACACGCGCGGCGGCGCGCGGAGAGGTCTGGTTCGGACGCAACCTACTAACGCTCTGCTCGGTCGGTCGGTGCGATCCTGTCTCCGTGTGGGGGCATATCTACAGGCCGGTTTACACGGTGCGAAACTAGTAATGTTGTGCGAATTGAGTCGCCACAAACACTATATATTCTACAGCCTACATTATGTCCCATTTTAAGCCATCAGTAATTTCACAGTGTATAGTTTAATAAAATTGTTATGCTGTTGTGATTTGCATAACAGGATCATCTTGAGTCGACTTTTGCAACGAAATCAGTATCTGCGAATGCCATGATGTCACTCCCAGGTCTGCTACTCTTTTCCAGTTTTCTTCTTTTCTTTTTATGGATTTTTTTCTGTACCTCGGTATTGTCTTTTATTTCCCCTTTTGATTCACCAACTAAGACACAATGAAGATTATTATAAATTTATATAAAGTAGAAATATCAAAATATTATAAGAAACGAAACGACGCTAATGACGGATCGCTCGTCTCGGCTAGCCGGCTAGACGGCCGGCCGAGTGGCGTGTCTGAATATTTTCATTACTATGGAAGTAGATTTTTATTTGTTAAATTATTTAAATACGTAAAAAAATATCACCAACTGACGTCCAAGAAAAAAGCACAGATTCCACGTCCGAAAGGCCCCAGCGCTGCGGGCGAACTGAATTCCGTGCCGGTTAGGTGCGTTAGATGTTACTTTTGCTTGTCATAAATTTATTTTTCACTGTAACAACTTTTTACTAGGAAATTCACTAAATATTATTAATATCTATCGTTGAAAAAAAAACCGTTTTAATTACATTTCAATAGCTTAAGATAATAGCATTTAAAAATTCAAAAAGGGGTATACAATATATTTAATTATTAAATAATTTATTAGTTTAGATAAAAACGAATTAGGAAATTCACTAGATAAAGAATGAAAGAACATGATATATTTTTTTTGGAATTTTCATGCCATTACATTCAGAGGAAACAGGATTCAAAGTCAGCGATTTTGCTTTGGGCTTCCCCTTAATAGCAAGGTACAAATAAAGAGCATTTTCTAGCGGCGGCTTTTCAATTATTTTTTTAAAATAAAAGAACAGTCTTGTGACTTAACTATAATATAGTTAGACATAATATGCTGCCGCGACACTTTTTGTAGATAATGATGTGTCCTGCAAAGAATTAGTACAATATTTTGTTCTATCCTCAATAGTTTTCGCAGCGCACGCGATGTAAGGAATTTTTAGGTCATTTTTTACACCTTGGGTTACATTATTGGACTTTTAGTAAGGATCCCTAATTTTTTTGAAAATATAATATATATGTCACAAACAAACAAACAAAAAAACAAATAATCAAATCTTTCCTCTTTATATTGTTAGTATAGAAGACAGACATATAGACAGACACGGCGGGAAAATTTGTTTTATATTATTATAGTGATGACTAGATTTCGGCTCCAGCTTCCTACACGGTTTTTTTAGCGTAGCCATACATCATAAAAAAACTGTTAATTATTAATTCAACAAATGACTAAAGGAGAAATACTTGTCTTTCACTGGGTACTCATAACTTATATTTGTAATTTTGTACAAGCGACACGCCCCGGCTTTGCTCGGGTAGAAAGTAGCCTAAGTATGTCACGTATTGACTTTTGCAATTATAATATTAGATAGGTTGTATGGGTGTCAAGATTAGTAGGTATTTATTTCAGAAAATATTTTTGCGCAGTAACAGATAGTAATACGGATCTTGGACGACTCCGCAAGCTTCTGAAGAGGTTCTTTGTTGTCTTTGTTGTTACTTTAAGAAGTTTCCCCAAGAATAGTGCCACTAGAAATCGAGGAATAATTTTAATCATACTATTAAGTTTGCTTAATTCTGTTTTAATAGAATTTGTATTATGTCTTATGACCAAAGGATACAATTTCGTGAAATATTTTGAAATGTGTCAAACACAGGAATAACCATTATTTCAAAAATATTTATAGATTTTAAGCGGTTCTAGACTAATGTTTGATGCCATGAGAACTACCAGGACCGAAGCACTCCATGCATATTGTCCAGAAAGTGATGAATATAGGTTATAAAGGTTCAGTAATGACTGAATGTATTTGAATGTAAAGATACGAAGATACACTTTATGATATTTTATTAATTAATTTTTCTACTTGTAAATAAATCATAGTCTAATAACAAAATAAAACAGAAGATATTCATGAAATAAACGAGTGATGAAGTCAAAAATATTTATTTGAAAAGATTAAGGCGTAGGACAGACGGTTCATTATTGCTTTTCAATAGATCGTTTCTATTGGATTTCGTTTAAGCTCAATTTGAATATCAATGGATTACAAGGAAACAAAAAGCCTGTACTCTTCAATTTAACCGAACATCAAATCAACTCCTTTCATATTTTAATTAAACCGCCCTTAGTTTCACATGGATAAACTAATAAATGCAAGGAAAGCTAAGATCAGAAATATATATTTTATTCTTATCGGGTTGCCTAAGCCTAATCAAGGAAGGATGCCCAGCTAATCTGGTATGTAACTTGACTAACTTGCCTCAACATTCTATAGAAATGTATTAAAGAATTGGCAATACATACAGCAATATAACGACTGTGAGTAAAAGCAATACTCCACAACGCGTAACCGCAAAAAATCATCTAGGGCTTCTAATCTGTGGGAACATAGTGTTCCCCCCCCCCTATTCTTTTCGCTTAGTTGTACCTATTGTCTAATAAGCCCGCTGTTTTGTTGAGATGGAGTGTTTCGGATTATGTTGTACTGCCCAAAAAAAGGAGTGTAAAATTTGAGGGTTTGTCCGTGTCTTTATTTCATCATAGCATTCCGCCCCCGGCTTCGCCCGTGGATATTTACGAACAAAATAAAATATACCCTACCCCCACCCCTACTTCTACTCCTACCCCCTACCCCTACTACTACCACTACCCCTATATACTACCACTAACCAATATCATCAATAGTTTTCGCAGCGCACGCGATGTAAGGAATTTCTTAGGTATTTTTTTTATATCTTGGGTTACATTATTGGATCCCTAATTTTTTTGAAGATATAATATAGCTTATGTCACTCAAGGTGAATGTAGCTTTCAAATGGTCAAAGAATTTTTGAAATCGGCACAGTAGTTTTTGAGTTTATTCATTACAAATATACACACAAAAATACAAATCATTCCTCTTTATAATATTAGTATAGATATACCTAGGCTGTTTGATAAGTACCCGTTTTCTAAATATATTAATATCACTGGCCGAAAATAAGTATACCACCTTTTTAAGCCATTTTTCAGAGGCGGGAAAATTAAAAAAAAACTGACTACTTCGGAGCAGTGTTTAGCCGTGTTCAAACGTAACCCGAAGGAGTTTCTGCGTCGTTTCGTGACCGTGGACGAAACGTGAGTTCACAACTACACCCCGGAAATGAAAGAGCAGTCGAAGCAGTGGATTTTACCGGGTGAACCTGCTCCAAAGAAAGCAAAAACCGTCCCATAGGCTGGAAAGGTCATGGCGACTGTTTTTTTGGATTCGCAGGGTATTATACATATTGACTACTTAGAAAAGGGGAAAACGATAAACAGGGCAGTACTATGCCAATTTATTGGATGAATTTGACGCCGTGTTGAAGGACAAACGACCCCATTTAAAAAAGAAAAAAGTACTGTTTCATCACGACAACGCCCCGGCTCATTCGTCGAGAGTTGTGACGGCTAAATTAGCACAGTTACGCTACGAACTATTGCCTCACCCCCCGTATTCTCCAGATTTGGCCCCATGCGATTTCTTTTTGTTTCCCAACCTAAAAAAATGGCTCGATGGTAAGCGATTTGGATCAAATTACGAAGTCATTGCCGCCACAGAGGCCTATTTAAATGACTTTCCAAAATCATACTTTTTGGATGGTTTATTGAAGCTTGAGCATAGGTGGAACAAATGTATACAGTTAAAAGGTGACTACGTAGAAAAATAAATGTATATATAAAAAAATATGTTTTTTTTTTCCATAAACGGGTACTTATCAAACAGCCCTCGTAGACCAGAGACCCCGCCCCCGGCTTCGCACGAGTACCTATAATATAAATTATAGCCCATAACCTTCCTAGATAATCCCTCTTTATATTGATGAACCGTATGAAAATCAGACTTTCTGAGATTAGCCGAACAAACACAAACTCAGCGCGACGGGGGACTTTCATTTATAATATGTATGATGGACCGATTTAGAAGTACCGCATATTTAAAAATCCTCACATCATCCCAGGTGACAGAATGCCTAAACTAAAACGTTTGATATAAAACGGCGGCGGGTAGAAGTGATAGCGTTTCAAACAACTTTCCTAAATAAAAAAAATCATAAAAATACTTTAAGAGAAAGTTAAATATAAATAATAGTGAATCTTAAGAGACGTAGTGACTAAGTGTAAAACCATAAAAAGTGATAAAAAATTACGTTTATTTCTTGGACTTTTGTTCGTATTAATTTCCTAATGATATTGTTGGTGTGGCGCCATCTGTTGGACTATCGCAAAATTATTTACGACGTCTACCAATTTTATTGAACATGATATCGGTCAAACTCTGTTTTTTTATCCTCACTAGAGGGCGCTAACATTAAACGGAAGATGTATTTGTATTGATTGACTTTTTTGTGAGTATTGTATAGTTGAAATGAATTTTCTGGATAATATTACATTCCGCATAAATAAGAAGAGAACTAAGTCAGAATGCGACATGTCAATCGAATGTGAGAACAGTCAATTAAACTCAACAATAAATTTAATAGATACATCAGCAAATAGTCTACCAAATATGTCTACTGATAATGAACAAGTATCAGCTCTAATAAAAAAAGTGGAAAATCTAAAGCAGGAACTGGAAACAGCTCACAACGAAATAACAAACCTTTGTCTAGAAAATGAGTCACTAAAAACAACTGTAAAAAAGTATGAACAAAATATAGAACAATACAAAAAGTTAACAGAGGGGCAAACACCAAAAAAATACTGTCCTCCAAATCGCAGTTGTAAAAATTTAAAAGCAGGACCAAAAGTGCCAAAACCATCAAAAAATATCGCATTAAACCGTGAGAAATCATGTGTGAGCGATGTTTGTGATAAATCTTGCAACATTGCTTACAACTGTGTAAGGGCTTTGCCCGACGAAAGCACTGTAATGGCTACAAATACAAACATAAACAGTACAAGGATAAACAAAAAAATGTGCATAATAAGTGGTCACACAATGCGAGATGACCTACTTGGACATTTTGAACATTACAAATACTGCATTTACAGGAAACCTGGGGCTGGAATAGAGCAACTGTTGAATGGAATAGAAAACAAAGTTAAATCCTTCACAGCTGAGGACTTGTGCATCATCTTTATGGGAGAATTTGATTTTAGAAATACAAAGAATTATCATACTCTAATTGCACAAATTACTGATAAATTGACTATTCTAAATTATACGAATTTCATTGTATGCTTGCCCACCTATAAATTAAACAACTATTCTTTAGTTTATAACACCAGAGTAGAGTTGTTCAACAATTTGCTGTATACAAAGACTAACGATAGCGAGAACGTCTATACTTTTGACACAAATAGACACTTATCATATGACTACAGAATGTTCTCAAGTTATACCGGAAAACTTACAAAACGTGGATTATCTTGCGTGATGACACATTTTTCGGGATCTATTCTGGACTTGGAATGTTACAGTAAAGAATTGCAATCAAAAAATGACATAATATATGGAACTACATCTGATAATGAAAAGATTGAAGATTTTTTTCGTGTCTAGCAATATAAATGTTTTGCATCAGAATATTTCAGGATTGATTAACAAAGTCGACCATCTTACAATATGCTTGGAAAAATTGCATGACAAGAATATAAGCGTAGATATTGTATGTATTACAGAGCATAATATGCTGGAAATGGATCAAAAAAGACTGGTGCTACCAAATTACAAATTAGCAACATGTTTTTCAAGAAGTACAAGAAGAGGCGGGTCTTGTATTCTCGTGAGGACAGGTCACGAATATGAAGAGCTGTATTGGTTAAAAAGAATATCTGTATCGGAGTGTGTTGAGAGTTGCGGTATAGAATTAACTAGCCTTAAGATAGTCATTATATGTATATATAGAGTACCAAAATCAAACACAGATACATATTTTGAACTAATTACCTTTCTGTTGAATAAACTATGCTTAAAGAGGAAAGTTGTAATTTGTGGTGATTTCAATATCAATAGATTAAAACGGACCACCATGGCTTTAAATTTTGAACATTTACTAGCTAATTGTAATTTAAGATTAATGATTAATAAACCTACTAGACTCAAAAGTCAAACTTGCTTGGATAATTTTGCCACAAATGTTGGAAGATGTAAGTGTGCAGTGATGGAAATGGCATTATCTGATCACACAGCCCAATTATTTACCTGTCCAGTAGGAAAGTATTGTCTATTGAAATCATGGAAAATACAGAGACGAGATTATTGTAAAGATAATAACTTTAAATTTTATTAAAAGCTTAAGTTTCAGTGACATATATGACAGTACAAATGTAGACATCGCTTTTGACATGTTTATGGATCATATTTCATTATTTTATAATTTGTGTTTTCCTTTCGTACAAAAAACAATAAGATCCATAAGACCCCAAAAATGGGTTTCGCGGGTAATAAAGAAGTGTAGTACAAAGAAAAGGGCATTATTGTGGAAATACAGACACTCCCCTACAATCTGTAATAAAGTTGTTCTTATAAATTACACAAAACGATTAAAAAAGATTATAAATTTAACAAAACGAGCTCAAAATACATATTACATAAATAACTCTGAAAATAAAACCAAAGCAGCGTGGCAATTGATAAATAGTAATAAATGTAATTATCCGAATTTACAAATAAATAAAATTGAAGAAAATAAACAAAACTTAACTAAACCAACTGATATTGCTGATTGTTTTAATAATTATTTTATTGACCAAATTGAGCTAATGTCAGACAAAGACATAAAAGATAATCCGTTTTCATACAATTTCAATAAATCAATATTTCTTACACCTATAACCCCCTATGATTTAATTAAAATTACAAAAACTCTGAAAAATACAAACAGCGTCGGTTTGGATGGCATATCTGTTTTAATTTTAAAGAAACATATTGAGATATTGTCAGGACCATTTGATAAACCTATCTTTAAGTAGTGGTACGTACCCTAAAGGATTAAAAAATGTAATAATTAAACCGCTGCATAAAAAAGGTTGTACGGCAGACAAAAAGAACTATAGACCTATTGCTTTAAGTCCTACTATTTCTAAAATATACGAAAAAGTTATCTATAATAAACTGTATTCTTTCTTTGAGATAAATAATATTTTTTGTGACGAACAAAATGGTTTTAGGAAGGGACAGTCCACGACTCACACAGTACTAAATCTGCTTAACAAAGTAATGGATGGCATGGATAAACCTGTACCGGTATGTGCCATATATATGGACATGTCGAAAGCTTTCGATTTCGTGAGTCACAAGGTACTGCTTGATAAGCTTAATGGATATGGTATAAGAGGCATTCCTTTACAACTGATTTCCTCATACTTAAGTGATAGACAACAGCATGTGCAATTATCGCGTATTGATACCAAAACAAAAAGTGAGAAATCTTATATGTCAAAATCCAGACATGTACATTATGGCGTTCCTCAGGGCAGTATTTTGGGACCTTTATTGTTTCTGGTTTATATCAATGATTTGCCGAAACATGTCAGTCATCCTATGATGTTATTTGCAGATGACTGTACAGTGGTCATTAAGAATGATTATGTTCAGAACTATCAATTAGAGATAATTTCTACTCTAAAATTAATAATAAATTGGCTAGATAAAAATAATTTAAAGTTGAATATGAACAAAACAAAAATAATGCATTTCAACCAAAGAAAAAAACCAGACAATATAATAATTAGTTACCAGCGACAAGTGGTTGAACCAGTTGAGAGTATAAAATTTTTGGGTATAGTGATAGACAAAGGTGTAGGTGGCATTTTCATACTGACAGCATTTGTGGTAGACTTAACCAGTTTGCATTTGTTTTAAAAAATATGACAACAGCATGTGCAATTATCGCGTATTGATACCAAAACAAAAAGTGAGAAATCTTATATGTCAAAATCCAGACATGTACATTATGGCGTTCCTCAGGGCAGTATTTTGGGACCTTTATTGTTTCTGGTTTATATCAATGATTTGCCGAAACATGTCAGTCATCCTATGATGTTATTTGCAGATGACTGTATAGTGGTCATTAAGAATGATTATGTTCAGAACTATCAATTAGAGATAATTTCTACTCTAAAATTAATAATAAATTGGCTAGATAAAAATAATTTAAAGTTGAATATGAACAAAACAAAAATAATGCATTTCAACCAAAGAAAAAAACCAGACAATATAATAATTAGTTACCAGCGACAAGTGGTTGAACCAGTTGAGAGTATAAAATTTTTGGGTATAGTGATAGACAAAGGTGTAGGTGGCATTTTCATACTGACAGCATTTGTGGTAGACTTAACCAGTTTGCATTTGTTTTAAAAAATATGACAACGATTTGCCTTAACCTTAACACCTCCTTGATGGCGTACCATGCATATGTTGCATCGGTACTTAGGTATAATGTAATTTTTTGGGGAAATTCAGTTCATAGAGATGCAGTTTTCAAAGCCCAAAAACGGTGTGTTAGAGCTATGTGTGGCCTAAAATTTGACGAAAGCTGCAAACACACATTCAAAAACTTAAAGCTCCTCACATTTCCAAGTCTATATATGGTGGCTCTTTTTGTAAAATGTAATATAAATTTATTTAAAATTCAGATCCCATGTAAAACAAAATTACTTCGTCCCAGACCACGTGGCCAAATCTTACCACTAATGTCTAAAGGGACATTATTACAAAAAAATATAATGGGAATGGCTCCCAAAATTTATAATAAGTTGCCTGACGAAATTAAAGAATTACCATTGACAATTTTTAAAATAAAATTAAAGGGGATACTTGTAGAAAAATGTTATTATACCATAAATGATTTTTTTGTATGTATTATTGTAATTTTATTATTTTTGACAATTTTTGACTTTTCTGTATTTGTTATTTTAGAATTTGTATTTAATTGACATTAATTATGTAATTGTTTAGCTCTGTAATAATATTTGGATTGTTTATTTGTTTTTTTACTAATTTGTGTTAATTTCAAATGGTATTAAACGGATAAATTATAAGAATACTATTGTACGCCTGAAAAGGTACCACATGGAAGACACAATCTTATTATGTACAACACCTTATTTTGATTCTGTGTGACAATAAAATATATTTGAATTTGAATTTGAACACATTGGCAAACAATATCATAAAACTATGACCTACCTATATAACGAAAATTATTGTAACCGCAGTTTTGTTTGTAAACACTAGGGCTATGAGGTATACAAGTGATCGGCCGGGTCGTGTAGTTGGCGCGAAGTCCATTATTAAGGGGACGAGTCGGGTGGATTTGGTTGGAAAAGGGAGATGAGGTCGATTTTCAATTTGCATTTAAATCGGTGCCCTAGGTGCAGGGTATTCACTTGCCAACGTTGATATTGGGGCTAACTTTTTAATCACTCGTGCCGGCTATTCTTTGTTGTACTAGCAGCTAGCAGAAGCTATCTTTGTTAGTAGGTAACACTCTTACTAATAAAACTTTGGTATACTTACCTGTAGTGAAATGTGACTCTTTTATCATGGAACAAATGGATAAATACATCATGGGTTGGTTTCAAGTTGGGGCAAAAGTAAGGGAATATCTAAAGTACCTATATAATAGGACTAGCATTCCGCCCCCGGCTTCGCCCGTGGATATTTACTAACAAAATAAAATATAACCTACCCCTACCCTACCCGTACCCCTACTTCTACTCCTACCCTCTAACACTACCACTATATCATCAATAGTTTTCGCAGCGCACGCGATGTAAGGAATTTCTTAGGTCATTTTTTTACACCTTGGGTTACATAATTGGAGTTTTAGTAAGGATCCCTAATTTTTTTGAAAATAGAATATAGCCTATGTCACTCAGGGTGAATGTAACTTTCCAATGATGAAAGAATTTTTGAAATCAGCACAGTAGTTTTTGAGTTTATTCATTACAAACATACACACACAAAAATATCCTTCCTCTTTTAAATAATATTAGTATAGATTTATTTGAAAATCTTCTATATATTAATACGTGAAGACAACATTTTCTACCCCTTTTTAACCATGTTGCGCCTCACCGAGGAGTACCTATGAGATTTGGCATAGTTAACGGTTATATGGAAAAAGTGTACAGGAAATAAATATTTCATATACCTAGTGTTGAAAATTCATTAAATTTAATTAAGGCTCCTACATCCATACTTTTTCTGGGATAAACTATTCCCAATTTCTCTAAATAATCCCCTCCGTCCACTTGGATCCCATGACTAGGCTCCCATGGGATCCTGAGATAACTTTTTCGCCACTTGAATCCCATGGGATCCTCAGATATTTTTTCCACCTTTGTTTTCACCTCTTCACTCCCATGGGATCATAGAATGATTTTTTAATACTTTTGGCTCCCATAGGCCGCAATTATGATCATCTTCTTTCTGTCCACTACAAATGACCTTACAAGTAATGGCCATTATGATAGTTGAATCAAAAATCATTTTGAACCGATTTTTTTTTATAACTGCACAGAAACCTATAGCATAGGTTAGGTTAGTTTTTTTTTATAACTGCACCGAAACCTATAGCATAGGTTAGGTTAGTTTTTTTTTTATAACTGCACCGAAACCTATAGCATAGGTTAGGTTAGTTTTTTTTTATAACTGCACCGAAACCTATAGCATAGGTTAGGTTAGTTTTTTTTTATAACTGCACCGAAACCTATTTTTTTTTATATCACTGCGCCGTCTTTTATTTCTATTATTTATTATATTTCGTCGGTTTCAAGGAGGCGCGTATTAAAAAATCATTCTATGATCCCATGGGAGTGAAGAGGCGAAAACAAAGGTGGAAAAAATATCTGAGGATCCCATGGGATTCAAGTGGCGAAAAAGTTATCTCAGGATCCCATGGGAGCCTAGTCATGGGATCCAAGTGGACGGAGGGAAATAATCCACCTGTTACGAACTCTTTCGTACATTATAGTTTTAGTTTGTTTTTTAAGAAGAAAATTGTCATTATTTTAGTTTTTTGATTTATCGCAGTCTTGTAATTTGTCTAGTTCTTGCTCCATGTTTTTCTTCCTTATAAATAGTATACTAATTTTTCCACACCGGTGCCTTTTCTTTTATACAGTCCATTTACAGCCAATAATACCACCTGTGTCACTGTAATTTAGCATATAGATACTTATTGAATAACTATATATCTAAGTGAAATAGCTGTTTTTTTTCAATGGCTTTTATTGAATAGAAAATATGGGTGGTTAAACTTTGCCCCCGTTTTGGCTTTCATAATCTATCACAATTTTTTTATTTTTTTTAAAGCCCTATTATACCCTCAGATCAATTAATTGATCTGAGATTATACCCCTCGGATTCGTTGCGTGACCTTCGTAACCTTCTCCGAGAAACATTGCAAAAGGAATTTTCAGTCCAGTAGTTTTTGAGTCTAGAATACGTAGGTACAAACAAATATTGATATCATAAATGCGAAACTGTTTGTCCTTCTCTCACGTTAAAACAGAGTCACAAGTCGACGTATTTTTAGCACAAAGATTAAGAGAGCCGGATAGTGAATAAATAGGCTACTTTTTGTAGTATTGATCGTAGACAATGTTGAAAGTATAGGTACCGGAACAGTTCTTGAGCGGTGGTTGTTAGATGCGCAGAACACAATTTTTGGGTCTGCTTGACGGTATGAGGTATTAATTTTAATTTTACCAGCAGTAAAAAGCAATCGTAAAAACAAACACCAATAAATCATTTATAATAAATATACAAGTTATATTGCACTCGAATTAGGTACATATGCGCAAACATTCCCCCACTTTTTCGTCGAGCGCTCAAGAACCGTCCCGGTACCTGTACACACAACCAATCCCTGTGGTACAACCAGTTGTACCAGGCGGTTGTACCACGGGGACCACATGAATATCCGAGCACTTTTCCTTTTAAATATTTGTATTTCATATTTTTATTCACCTTTAAATAGTGTGTAAAGAAAGACGGTGAACATAAATCATTTATGTAAATAAGACAACAATGCACCAAATACAGACAACCTACGGAATTCCGTTACGGAGGCACTAGGGACTTCCTGTGTCTGATGCTTCAACTTCATATTTCCTGTTGTATGTATGTAGGTATATTAGATTGTAGGACATTTTATATGATTAGGATGAATATAATATTGTAACTAACTCCCAATAGATAATGTCGCATTTATTACTTACTTCACTAGATTATGTTCGCCCGTGAGGTCCGTACTAACTTTCATCCCTTATTATATCCCGTTAGTCGGGTTGATTTTCCGGGATAAATAGTAGCATAGGTAACAATCTATCCATTTTTGCGTGATTGTCGGTCAAACATACAAACATTCACATTCATAAGTACCTAATATTAACAGGAATTTGTATGCGAACAATAGCGCAGACGATTTATATTGATAATATTGTAATATATAGGTATACTTAGTTATAGCACCGTTAGTTCAACTGATTTCCAACAGGTGGCATCTTTTACGAAATAAATATATTAGTCTAATTTAAAAAAAAACATTTAATTTTGATTTTTCGTCATTAGAGGGAAAAATAATCTTTAAAATGTCATATCAAATATAAACTTTGATACCGACAAAAACACACTTGAGAAATAATATAGGTATCTATAGGTAGTTTATTTTTTATATATCTCAACAGAACTAGCCACTAGTTAAATATAGCCTCACAAATACCATCGGCTAAACGAGGGTGACTAGGTCTTCCGCTGGGTACCCTGGAACCGTAACACGGTTTAGGGAGCTGTAAGGTAACCCGCGAAGAAAAAAAAAATAACTAATTAATGAACAAAACAGTCACATAAATGGTTTTCTTCAATATATCTATCATTACGCCTTTTATCCCAAGAGGGGTAGGCAGAGACAATCGAATGCCATTTGTTACGATCCGGACCTACCTCTTTCGCTTCTTTTATATTCATCATACCTTTCATACATGCTCAGCGATTGTGTGTACCTACTTTTAATATTTACATCGATCGATACATTTTTTATATGTTCAATAAAAGTACACCTAGGTCGTCCTCTGCCAGCATATCCTTTCACCTCACGTTTGACTAAAACGTTGGCCTCTTACTTAGTTTATGAGACAGTTGAATCTGTTGTAATGATTTCGATGAATCAGTTGATGCGCAGTGAAATGAAACATAAATTGAATCTACACCCATTTTTTTATTTATGTATTTAGAAAAATTACAATGCTTATTGAAAAGTATCACATGAATTAAAAATAAGTAAAAAACAATTTCAAAACTAATTCTTAACTAATAATTGGCTAACTATACTCTGTTCGCCATTGGAAGGTATAGGTGACAGGCAACAAATGTTAAATATATCAAAATATTTATTTATCACAACTATACACAATTTTAGATTGGTTTTGTAATTATAACTATTAACAATTTACTATTAAATCTCTACATTTGTAATTTATCAGTCATACCGTCATATACAGGAAGTCACACGGCAATGACACAGGGAAGGATATTACTCTAAACATTGTAAATAGGATTGTTTAATGAAATAAGATTTCATTTTTAAAATAAGTAAATCTAGATTTTTGAAAATTCGCTTGCTTTAAGTAAATTTTCCTATTTACAATATCTAGAGTTAGATAGAGGCATATCCGTGGGATGCCATGTATAATGAACAGAGTATAGGTAATTTGTGTTTACCATACAAATCGCTTAAAAATAACAAATTTTGAGATTATTTCAATAAATGCCACAATAACAAAGTTTAATAAAACAATTGTACCATATCAACATTTATAAGTTAAATAGACATGTAATCTGTGACAATAACACTTATAATATAATAGTATCAATTCCAAAAACAATTTATTCCTATGCATTTTAATAATCATAATGCAGTGTGTTCTCAACCTTTGATTTAAAATTATGTAGTTAGACATTAAGGTGTTTTTTTGTCAGTATCAAAAATCTCCCTTAATACTGTATCAAAGTTAAACTAACCAACCAAATCAAAATTAAATGTTTCTTTTAAAATTACACTATTTTTTTTAAAAGACGCCATCTGATGGAGATCAACTGAACTAACGGTGGGAAGTATTCCCACGGGTCATCTAGTAATATTTAATACATTTTGATTATTTTTTACATTTTGCTGGTCAAAAATGAATGTAGTAAATGAAGATCTAGAGTGAAATAGATCGTAGGTTGGTAACATACTGCATATGATATAATAACTGAGAACATATCTACAAACATTCTAATTACATATAAACAAGTAGATCTGTAAAATGGAATAAACTGTGATACAAGACAAACTTCGTAACAACTAGTGACGTAAACCTTAAATCTAATACTAGCTTCTACATTTTATAAATATTCTCAGCACAAATATACAGAGAAATAACTTTGGGATACTTATTATTATTAACTTATATGACAATAGGAATCGCACAACTAACATAAATATGGTATTAAAATAAGTTTAAGTGAAAATAAGTACAAAAGAAGCTTTAAAAATGAGGTTAGGATATTTAGCAACCGCGCCATCGTTCCATCGAAATGACGAGTCCACACAATGGCCAGCCATGGAATGCCCTACTATATATATCTACCTACATATAATATCCGTCTTTTAATTGCTGGGTTCGGCAAAGACAGTGGTTGGTGGTTCCATGGTTGGCCAATAGGTGAACTCGTTGCTTTCAAGTGTTCGAGCCGATCGAACGATGACGCGGTTCTCAAATATACCAACGGTTCTATGGCGACAGATATATCACACGACAATTCGAGAGCTCTAAATTGTAAAATTCCTGTTCCGTAGCATACAAGGGCAAGTTTAGACAATGAAATAAATCTCTTACGGCGCTAATATACCCATAATTACAACCTTTGTCGCAGGAGGGATAGACAGTGCCAATAAATATTAAGTTAACGACGTGCCAGCATGACCTACAATATTATAAATGTTTCCCTTCCCTGTTATAGGGTAATCACAGAATCTTTAATGTGCCACAATGAAGACACACCTCTCGTATGCCATTTGATACTGATTTAATCAGTACACATGGTTGTCACGTCTCTGTCCGAATTGCAAAACATCGCTTACTACGTACCTTGCGCGTCTATCTAAAACTAATTTCTTAGTTTTAAACGATTTCGTTCAATATCACAATCCAGTTTTACGGGACAAGATCTACACCCTGGCTATCTCTTACATACCAAAGCATTTTTGAAAATATATTCAGTTTCTGTTTAAAATTACGAGGTTAAATTGATTACATCAAATGACTGCCATCTTATAATAATTCAGATGGTTGTAGTTTAGACACATTGAGATTACAATTATTATGACGCAAATTCATTATTATATCTAACACAACCGTATGTTAAACAATCTATTAATATTACAAAGATGTAGCAAAAACACCGTAGTCTAATGAAATAAATAATATGATCTACTTATATTATTTTGAAAACTTCAACTGATACTTACGAGTAAATGTAACACACGATTTGCATCAATCAATGTAACTAAAAAATAGTTACCTATACAAAATGGTAAATAATTTAGTATTTAATAAATATTTACATCATATGTTATAATACCCGCTACATCCTCATTTGAATAGCTACACACATTATTTACATTAACAAAACGAGTTAAATTATATAAATTGTCTCAAAAAATTATCAGTGCTAATGACCTGTGTAATTTGAAAAGTAAATGTAATAAGAAAATAATTTAATTTTAATAATTATTAAAAAAAATAAAGGAATACCTAATCGTGGGCTACATACATAATTGAATTTATAACTTGAGTGTCATATTGGCAATATAAACATAACTCGCACATATTTACAGACGTAATTTATTGCTAATATTAACATCACATAGAACAACACAATGCGATTTAATAACTTATTGACGATTATCTTATTTAAGACATATTTGACTTTTTCATTATTATTATTATAAATAGCTTTTAATATTTTGTTAATGCCGATGCTTAAATGACACCGACTGTAAGATATTTAATAAACTTAGACACATATTTCATATTCCTAATGTCAAAATCACAAAGAACTAGCATAATGTGACTTATTTGTTTCATAATGGCAATGTTAAAATAACATCGTATCTAAGATATTTAATTTGATAGACATGTTATTATATCGGTAATGTTAAAATCACATAATAATACTTACTAAACACTTTTTCATATTGCAATAATATACATAAGTACTTTTTAATATTGCCAATGTTAAAATAACACCAAATTTAAGATACATTTTGCCTTTATAGCAATTATGAATACTTTTACATTTTTCTTATATTCGTAATGTTACAATCAAGTTGAGTCTCATCTACTATTTTATTAGACAATACACATATATACATAGAAAACGTCATTAGAAAAAATTAATAAAATAAATCGAACATAC
This sequence comes from Nemapogon koenigi, assembly GCA_963924495.1. NCBI lineage: Eukaryota > Metazoa > Arthropoda > Insecta > Lepidoptera > Tineidae > Nemapogon > Nemapogon koenigi. Next base: position 26,615,361 of record OZ004629.1, read on the forward strand.
ATTTATATGTAGGTATAAATATACTAGCAAAGGCACAAGAAATAATATTGCAAGAATATTCGCGCAACCCTAAAAAATTTAAATATATTGCTCATTGTTAGGTGATGTGTGTAACAATTATGTAATAAAGTCTGTATATAATTATACGGTGAAGAAGACGGCGGAAAACTGCATTATTATAGCAAAAGAGGGCGATTGAAAGCATTGTTTACCGCGCAGCGCGTTTAGTGCGGACGCAGTTTTTCACATACAACATACTAAAATGTCGTTGAAATTAGATAATATTTAGGGATAGTAGTTTGGTCCATTTATATGAAAGCGGGCGCGGTAGCTGCGCGGCAAACAATGCTCTTGCGACGGTTCCTTAACTTTAGGTTTAGGTTTTAGAATACCAAATTTGTATAAAAAAGCCCAACGGACGCAGGCACTTGATATAATACTTTGCATAAAAAATAATACAATTTTAAAAATAGAGCGCTTCCAGCGCGGACTTTTGCTTTCGAAAGATAAATCGCAACGTTCTTCAATGTACCACCTCACGAAAATAATATACTGGTTATTAAGACCTAATCAGAAAAAACAACCATAGTAAAATGTAAAAAGGGGCCAGCAATGTGTTTTCAAGCCGTTGCAGCAATAAAACGTCAGAGAAATACAAAGTACTAGGCGTCTACACAAAGTGGCTGAAAAAATATTTGGTGGTTTACTGCTTCACACCTCCATTTGTATATATACTTAAAGGCTAGACCACATAAGACAACACGTATGAGCTCTTTATTCAGGTTGTCACCCTGATAGCTAGACGGTTGCCATGAGTACAAAAAAGTCCATGTAAGGACAAATTTAAAACACGTATCACTCAAAGAGCATCACAATGAGATACCTGTCAACTGTCACAAACACTGTAAATGACATCCATTGGTGTCGTGGTTCGGGAGGTACCGAAGATTTCCTCTTCACACTGGCATTGTCTCGGAGGGCAACTAGCCTGTAAACTGCACACAATAATATTATAAAACTGATTTCCCATTATTATCTAATTAGTGCAAATGGTCTGAAGTATTGAAACAGTAAATACTGTTACACCACCCATAAGGTTATCCTCAGGATCGTGGGCGCTGAACTGTTCACTAAAGAAAACAAATAGCACCTGGATTTGACATGACAACACCCCAAAAAAGTGATATTATTCTTGACAATCCTGTTTAATTCTCAGAAATCACTACATGTTTATGATTTCAAAGCCAGGGAAACCGCCAACAGAAATTATCTCGTATCAGCGTAGCATATATCTCAAAGCATACTGCAAATTTTTGTGTAATTAACACTGCCTTTTCCATTCTCAGGAACTTTACGTTTCCTTAACTCATTTTTTAGTTGCTATTTATATAAATTTTAGTTATTATTCACAAAAGAAAACTCGACAAGTTGTAAAGCAACAACCGTCCCTCATCGCCCTGAGCGCCATCTACAATTAGCTTTGTGATCTGTTCCCCATCGATGTAGTTTATTAAGTGTCTATAAGTATGAGATGTACGTCGCCGGAAATGAAAAAGCATAATTACTACACACACATGTAAATATTACGAGTAAAATACATAAAAAATGATGTAGATAATAACACGCAATAATATTGCTTTGTGTAAGTACCACTAATAACACGATATTAACATTTATAACATGTAAGTGATATGATATGTGATTCTTTGATAAAATGTCTTGTCTGCAAAAATTGCAATTAATATTATACAAAAAAACTTCAAAAAATGTATCTTAGCGTAATTTGGTAACTATGTAAAGTTTTTTAATAATTTTAATTTAAAGATTGCATTATTTTAAGCGTATTATGAACATATTTTTCTTTTCTAAGCAGTAGTTATTGTGACATATTTTTGCAAAGTTTTGACGTCAAACTAAAAAAAGCTTTTCTGCTCCATGGCGTGGCCTCGTGTTACTGCCAGTAGGACAAATGGGACAGAATTAACATTAACTTTGTAACAACATTGCAATATAACTACTGCTTAGTTGTTTAACTTAGTTACAAATAAAAATACCTAGTCATTTAATACCTAGTCTAGCAATCATTGAAGGCGATGATCACGACACGTTTGACACACACTGAATCTTATATAAATAATTGATAAGGTTCACATGACACTTGTCCTTAGAAGCAACACACACAATGTTTAAACATTTATGTTGATACTTCTGAATGTAATTTCCCTGTTCAAGACAGGGAACATGTGTTATTGCAACGTCCTTGACCTTTTGTATTTTTTCACTGGTTTGAATGAGCGCACCCACGGGAGGACGAAGTCTCTGTAAAGAATCAGACAGTTGTTATATTAGTATTGTACCGGTTAGCTATAACAGAAACATTAAATCAGCAATATAAAGCAATGCACACGATCTCCTTTCACTATCAAGTTACCTTTGAAATTTAGTTTATTTTATCAGCCAATTGTTTGGTTTGGTTATTTTTATTTTTATATGCCAATTCGTTTCTAAATTTATTTCGTTATAAGCCAATCGTTTATTATTAAATTATTTTAGTTGATATTTTAATTTTTTTATTTGTTAATTTTTAAAAGCAAGTTTCGTGTTTTTATTATTATAAAAAAACATAAAATTAGTATATACTGTAATAGTATTTGTTGTACTGAGGTAGGTGATGTAGGTGTGTGGTGAGGGTGTATGATCGCAGATTAGCATAATATGTAGATAATTAATTTTTTCTGGCCTCTAAATTACGCGTGGAGAGGTAGAAGTAATATGGTAAATATTTAGACTACGTTAATTATACGAGTATTATATGCTCTCGTGAGAATTGCAAATTACAATAGCAAGTGTCTGTTTATGTATAAAGTATTTATTTAAAAAATATTGAAAATTAAGGAAACAAGCGTGTTGAACTCTCCGATGAATTAAGGTTGGTCTATAACATCAACAGATGGCGCTGTCCCTAAAACTATTTGAAGGCATAAATTGCAATTCCATTCAAACGTAAAATTATTTCTCGCCTACATTACAATTTCCTGATACACTTCACATGGACCGGAAAACGGAGCACATCTGTATTTTTTAATCAAATCACGAAACAATTTACCAGTGGTTTCACCGGTTATGTACCTACCTATGTAAGCTCCTAGTAAAACGCAAGCGAAGTGGGATATTAATTAAACTATCAAATACTAAGTAGGTAGGTATAATCGTTAGGTATATTAATACTTAATGTAACTAAATATATCAGCGGTCCTCGACGCATTTCTGACTGTATATGTTCATATTTTCCGCCGGGGGCTTTCAAATGTTAATATTATCATTTTGAGCAGGTTGGTCAAGCTAACAATTATTTCCCTATCGTTTTTGAACTGTATAAAAAAATTAAATATATCTACAAAATAAATGTTCAATTATTAGTATATTATGTAAGAAAATGTAAGCAACAGGCTATAATGTTGCATAATTTCTGATTGAATTCAAATTTTATATTATTTTTCATACAAAATGTTATGTTATGGTTGGAACAAAACTGCATGACCTACTAGCTCATTTTCGGATTGTCCGATCTATATAATACTAGCGGACTAGGCTGACGTTGTCCTGCCCAAACGTTGGCTTGCCTGCTATTTACTTTCCTTCGTCCGTAAAAGCAACTACCACTAACCCTACTCCTACCACTACCACTCACACTACCCCTAGCCCTACTCCAACCCCTACCACTACCTCTACTCCAACCCCTACCACTACCCCTACTCCAATCCCTACCCCTACCCCTACCACTACCCCTACTCCTACCACTACCACTACTCCACAACTCCTACCACTACCACTACCCCAACTCCTACCCCTACTCCAACCACTACCTCTACCCCTACTCCAAATCCTACCACTACCTCTACCTCTACTCCAACTACTACCACTACCGCTACCCCTACCACTACCGCTGCTCGATTGAAATCAAAACTTGAAGCATTAAAACAAATCGATTTGACAGCTGAATTTTTGTTTCTGTCATCAATCCGTTCTGAAATCAAAAAAGTCTTTCCATAGAAAATGTATTTCTTAAAATTTTTTTTCGTCCTTTTTTCGAATATTTTAATAGCTATTCTGCTATTCGGGACGGAGACAAATCAAAAAATACAAAAATCATAAAAATCGGTCAAGCCGTTCTCGAGTTCTAAGTGTTCGAACAAACACGACTTTGTTTTATAGTATATTAAGATTTTTAAGATATATAAAAATGAATCCCTATTTCCCTTGGTCACGTCACGCCATAACTTGAGAACGATTTAACCGATTTCATTCACCTTTTTTTTGTTTTCTAATACTTTGTAAAATGTTCTTACGGAACGAAAAATTAAGAAAATTTCGCAGAAAATTTGAGAAACCTTAACGACAATTTTAACTTTGCACGTTTGACAGTTCGCGCATTTTTAAATCACTATCAATCTCTACATCATTAACTCTACAATGTACCAAGTTTCAACTTTTTTCGTTCAGTAGATTCGGAGAAAATAAGCTTTGACAGACGGACAGAAATTTCATAGATGTTTCATAGAAGATGACGGAAACCTAAAAAGTATGCTTTTCTTTGGTTAAGTCTAACCTAACTCATTTTATTTAATAGATTTAATATTATTCACAAATATTTTTTTATAAATATTGTTGTTTTCAAGTTAAAAACAATACTTAGGTACTAATCAATTAAAACAAAATAGTTGAAATAAGCTAATCTTCACAATTTTGTTTGTTTAATGTTGCTTAGACATTTTGGATATAATAGTCAATTATAATAATAATCCAAAATTAAGTCTCATATATTTTCTTATAAAAATTGAGTACAATAAAATACGACAACACTGTGCAAGCTCTTGACACACTTCAGATGGACCGACAACATTAGCTAAAACATTATTACAATGAGTTACGTTTCAATTTATTATTATGTAGACGCGAACAGAATGGAATTGCAAATTCCGGTGTTAAAATAATCATACTTAGGTCACACGGGCCATCAAATTAGGTCGTTCAGTCTGATATAACTTCATATAAATAGTTTCGGCCTAGTAGGCGCACTGTGGGAAAATATCCGCATTTAGTGTGTTGTAACAGTGTAACTCTAGTTAAATAATGCGATAGTGTAAGGAACTACTTGATTAAGTTATAACATTATTACATATAATATTGTTTTCCATAGTGCGCGAAGCAAATTACAGATTAAATCCGGATGGGATTTATTTTCGCGATATGTATTCAGTACTTAGTGTAGCGGGAAAACATATAATGTGAGTGCAGTGCGCGCGCTAGCACAATTCGGTATGCAAAGTAAAAACTAAGGTATGATTCTTGTAGGTATTTTCAAAGATTAAGCTTTTTTAAGAACCTGATTTGAATATTTTTGTTTTTTATGCAATTTTTTTTATAATAAAATAGCTTACCGTTTTTAATTAAAAACTTATGTACATAATCCGACAAATCACACTTAGAGGCTTTTCCATCTAAATATATCTCAACAGAACTAGCCACTCGTTAGATATAGCCTCACAAATACCATCGGCTAAACGAGGGAGACTAGGTCTTCCGCTGGGTACCCTGGAACCCTGGTTTCGGGAGCTGTAAGGCAACCCGTGAAGAAAAAAAAAAAAGCTTACCGTCCCGGATTCGCCCGCGGAGCCCATATTAACTCAGTTCATAAAAAATTACATTCAGTTTTTCCCAAATTGTCTAACTTTTCAAATTTTTCTTTCATATAAACCTTACAATTACGTACACATCAAACAGAAATCAGCCATTTGGGCCGTGACAATCTTTCATACATGTGGCAATTGATTTTTATTTATATAGAATCCCAAAGTATTACCGACATGTGACAAAGTGACGTCAAAATGTGTAATGATGTCAAAATAAACCTAATCTAAAACTAATACTTTGCATTAAAAATATAAAAAAGCATACCTTAGTTTTTATTTCACATCCGAATTTCAAATACCTAATAAAAAATAAAGCAATTTTTTCGAGATATGAAATAAGTATCCGCATCTGCCCAGTTAGTAGGTATTTGTTATGAGTATTGTGTTAGTTAGTATAGGTAGAACCTGTTAAGAGTAATAGAGAAGTAAACTAAGCTAAATGTGTGTGTATCGTGGCCTATGTAGGTCCAGAATCACTGCCTGTCCTTTTGGGATCCAGGCGTGATAATGTATAATGTACCTAGGTAAAACTAATAGTTGTATCGTTAAGTAATTATGAAATATTTGAATGTTAAATAATGAGGACCGGCCACGAATGCTGCTGAACGAGTTACGTGACTGCAGTTCCCTATTTTCCGGGACTGCTGATAAATTACCGGGTGCATATATTTTTTATGCACAGCAGCATGTATGTACGTTAAATTTTCTTACACTTCAGGTAAATCTGGCAAATCTTCGCCAAACGCACACAGCGGCAAACAATAAGTAACTTCTAATAAACGGAGATCACTTTGTGGTTGAGGCCAAAGAGAGGGAACCGTAGGACTCTTCGAAGTTTGTGTCAACCAGGAAGGGTCGCGCTGTCGCTGCCGAAGTCGCTCAACGTGGCGCTGCTCGCGGAGTCGCCTCATGTGCCACCTGGAAAGAAGAAAAACATCGTTCACGTTGGCGCCACATACACAGTGCAATATAGGAAGTCCCATAATCTGGTGCTCGGGCAACTACCGCCCCATAGTACCTTGGACCGGATAAATAACACCCCACTGGTCTTAAGCTGGGCTAGCATGACGGGCAATATTTTATCTACCGCCAGAAGAGAGACATAGAAAGAGGTCATATGTAAAAGATGGAACTTATTACAGCAACGAGACATTTTGTCCTGCTTTGGGACATTATCCCTTTCTCTTTCTAACACTTGTCTCTCTCTCTATCTCTCTCTCTCTCTCTCTTCGCCGAGGTCATGCCCGCGTTTACCTTAGGTCACGAACTTTAACGGGCCTTTGTCGGGCGTATTCATATACCAACAATATTCGCTTAAAACCAGGCAGGGACAAAGGTACATGTCGACTTCTCTAATGAAAATATGTCCAAGTTCTACAAACCTCTTACGCCGAACCCCTGCACCAAGCTGACTGCATACGATTTACATAAAAACTATAAGCTTATGATTTACATAAATATAAAAATATAAATCACCAATACAATCAGCAGACAAATGAAGAAGTTAGGAAACTTTTTTAGTAATAAAGGTCATTCAGTCTCAAATAACCTGGTTTATAAATGATCATGTTAGTTAAAATTTCTCCTCTATCAACAGCTAATGTATATAATTATGAGAGCAGCATTAAAGTGTTCATATAGCAATGTTATATATTACATCATAGGCAAATGTTGGTGTCGTTTTGTCTGCCAAGTCCAATTACGACGGCACGGCAACAAAATAAGGAACTCGTTGTATGCACTGTTTAAAAATGTTACAATAAATATAAACAATAAAAGCATCTCTTTTTTTTACCTGTAGAGTACTGGAATGACATTTTATCGCTTACTATTAAAAAATACGGTGAATAATTTTTTGACCCGCGAGCTTTTGGCTGCAGAACTATTTTCCTGTCTGTCCGCCTCTCTCCGGATTTAGCACAATGCGACTTCTGGCTCTTCAAAAAACTAACCAATTGGTATGCGGTATTATGCCAGTATCAGTATTTTACAGTTAAAAAAGCAGACTATAGTTGCGCATAGATTACGTCTACAGGGCATGACTACAATGAAGCGTGTATAGCGGGATTATGACGGATGAACACAAAACTACTGAATTAAATTTACCTCAATTGGCGCCGTTCTTCCAACTCAACTTTCTGGTGCATTTTTTCGTAAAGTTTGTCGTCATGGGGCTCGATACCATCTTCTGAACTTATTGGTGAATACGACTTTTCGCGCCACCTCGGTACCTAAGACACAAATTGCCGAAACCAAAAAAAAAATAAAAAAAAAATAAAGAAAGTAAAAAAATATAATAATAACGAACGATTAAGGGCCTAATTATAATACGCGCAAGAAACGCTTCATTTTTAAAATTGTATGTCTTTCTATGCAACCTATTATACGAAGCGCTTATTTATATAAATTTGAAACGCAGCCCTTCGTACATGCACACGGCTGCTTGTTATAATTAGTCCCTTAAAACGACAATACGCATCAGGCAGAAACTGGTATACCTATGGTAAAAGCTACATACAATAACAGTCTCAACCCGAGGACCGTCGAGGTACAGGAATGGAAGGGATAGCCTTATTAAGGACGGGTTAATTGATCGATGCTACAACATACAAATATAACAAAAATGTGAATACCTCAACCGAGGGATCAGGCGAATTGTCGTCGCTCGAACATTCCAACTTGACTTCTGGATCGACGCCGAAGTACCAGAACGAGTCGGGTTCACCAAGCGAGGTGTCGTACGGGAATGGCACCATCACACCGGGAACTGGAGACTGCTTCTCGCGAGCTGAAGTCGGTAATTTGTCAATTAACTTTGATTTTTGGGAAAAAATAGGGCTAATTTAGAGCCTATTTAAACAATTTATGACATAACACCATAAAGATAAGCGTCATCGGGCAGAGTATGGGTGCGAAGGGTACGATTTAAAGCACAATATTTTCTATATTCCTCAATAGATTTAGAACAGTTTAGCGTCAAAAGGAGTATTATATATTATTTGGCGTGTAGTTTGATAAAGTGATGTCAGCTTTAGTGCGAACTCTATTCTTTTGTGTATAAATGCCTAACTCAATACATATCACGGTACGAAAAGTACACTTTTCTCACTGTCGGACTTCAATAGTTATTTAAGAACGGTCCAGCTCACAAATGTAGTAACATACATACAAGCAGTGTGTGAGTGCGGAATAATCCCTTATGGGAATATCACAAGTAAGAAAGGTAGACGAGTATTTTGTATTATTGTCACGTTAATGATCTGTACTTGAATTAGAATTAACTAAGAATTAAAGTTTATTAAAGTTACAAAATAATAAAATAGCACCAAATCGAATATGATATAAAAATACACTGCTAGCGTAATTTGGCCCTGAATACTTTAGACGAGCACAAACTGAGGTTCACAACACTGTTAGCTAACACAAGTTTAGGTCCAAGGTCCGTTCCGGTCAGCACAAACTTGATTCACAGCACTTTTGGGAGCTAAATTTTGGTACAAGGATCTTCCGGGTCAGCACAAACTTGATTCACAGTACTTTTGGGAACACAAACTGAGGTTCACAGCACTGTTAGCGAGCACAAGTTTAGGCCCAAGGATCTTCCGGTCAGCACAAACATGATTCACAGCACTTTTGGGAGTTAAGTTTAGGTCCAAGAATCTTCCGGTCAGCACAAACTTGATTCACAGTACTTTTGGGAGCTAAGTTTAGGTCCAAGGATCTTCCGGTCAGCACAAACATGATTCACAGCACTTTTGGGAGATAAGTTTAGGTCCAAGGATCTCTTCCGGTCAGCACAAACATGATTCACAGCACTTTTAGGAGTTAAGTTTAGGTCCAAGAATCTTCCGGTCAGCACAAACTTGATTCACAGTACTTTTGGGACCACAAACTGAGGTTCACAGCACTGTTAGCGAGCACAAGTTTAGGCCCAAGGATCTTCCGGTCAGCACAAACTTGATTCACAGTACTTTTGGGAGCTAAGTTTAGGTCCAAGGATCTTCCGGTCAGCACAAACATGATTCACAGCACTTTTGGGAGTTAAGTTTAGATCCAAGAATCTTCCGGTCAGCACAAACTTGATTCACAGTACTTTTGGGACCACAAACTGAGGTTCACAGCACTGTTAGCGAGCACAAGTTTAAGCTCAAGGATCGCAGCACTTTAAAGAAGCACAAACTGAGTTTCTCAGGACTTTTAGCGAAGTACTTTTACTTTTTAATATCTAAACCAAATGTGTTAAATGAGTGAATTAGTAATTAAAATCTATCAATGAATAACGGATATATAAGTTTAAAGTTAGCGCATTTTTGCGTGGAAGGGCTCCAACTTTAATTCACGCGTAACGTCACTAGTACAATTTACGAAGCGCGCAGTATGGGATTTTTACTTCTTTACATCGATTTGTGGTGTTGTAGGGTTAAGGGTTTTTCTTTTTTATTGTATCTATTTTTTATTTATATATGTACACAGTTTTATTTTAAATAACATAAAAAATATAAAAGTAACAGCTAAATAATCCACATCCATGTCCTTGTTCGCTATATGAGAATATACATAGATATCTTACAAACATAACAATACTTTAGCGAGTCTCCAATATTATTTAGCTTAATAACAGTATTTTTTTATTCGGTCCATTACTTTTTGAGTTGACTTCTTTTACACACTTTTGTTTAGTTTTGTTTAAGAACTCCCCTCATAACGTAAATTACGCGATAACTGTATGTCTTGGGTTCGAAATTAAAATTATTTTCTAAAGATAGTTAATATAATTATATATATATATTAAACATGAAAACAATGACATGAAATTTTCAAAATCACATACACAAGTTTTATGAAGCGCTGAATTTTTTGCGTATTTTAATCGACTTTGCGACTCTAATTCTTTTAATAAGTATATTTATTAATGTACAATTTTTAAGAAAACGTTAATTACAACTTGCTTTTTCTAATAGTTTATGTATAATATTCATGCAGCTGAAATCCGTTTCGTGTATTATAGCAAGACAGCTTTTGTTGAGAAATAGTAGTTTTTCATGGTTCTGGTACGTGAATCTTGGTCTATCTTATCAATTTAAATAGTACTTAGTGCATCTTGCTCGCATATTTCTAAAGAGATATTATGGACAAAATAAGTCGCGCGTAAAACTGCGTTCATTGCGCTGTGATGCGTCGACTTAAGGGTCCTATACTGGGAATTTGTATGGAGATATTACTATTCCCAATTTCTCTGTAAATACTCCACCTGTGTCACTGTAATTTAGCATATAGTTACTTATTCAATATATCTAACTGAAATAGTCGTTATTTTTTCAATTGGTTTTATTTAATAGGAAATATGGGTGGTAGAATAAAGGATTATTCTGCCCCTTCTGTCTCTTTCATAATCTATCACAAAACTCTAAATTTTTTTTAAAGCGCTCTTATACCATTATTCTTCAATTATATATATCGATTTTTTTTTGTAGCTTATTGAAAATTCAAAAAAAAAATTTATGATTTTTTAATTTGGCAAAAATAATAAAATAATTATTATTTTAAATTTTCAATAAGCTACCAAAAAATTCGACATATATAATTGAAGGGTAATGGTATAACAGCGCTTTTAAAAAAAATTAGAGTTTTGTGATAGATTATGAAAGAGACAGCAGGGGCAAAGTTAAACTACCCATATTTCCTATTCAATAAAATCCATTGAAAAAATAAGAGCTATTTCACTTAGATATATTCAATAAGTAACTATATGCTAAATTACAGTGACACAGGTGGATTATTTACAGAGAAATTGGGAATAGTTTATCCCAGAAAAATTCCCAATATAGGACCCTTAAGAGGATTGTTTACCGCGCAGCTTCCGCGCCCCATAGAAACGGAGAAAACGTTTTACTAGCCCTAAATACATATTATCTAATATTAGTGTTTGCCTTTTTTCAAAATTTGTAATAGCACAAAAGTTATAAAAACGTGCCGACTATATCAATATAATATACTAAGATTTCGTTAAAATTAGGGGTAGTAAAATGTTTTCTCCGTTTGTATGGGTAAATTTTTGATAGAAGGTTGTTGAAGGTCGACCACTGCAAATTGATAACGGTTTGTCTTACGGCTCCCAGAACCGTGTTTTCGGTCCCAGTGTATCCAGCGTGTATCAAACTGTCCAAGCTCAGAAATAGTGCTGTGACAGTATGTACTGATAAAATATATGTTTCAACGCTCGGGGCGCAGCGTACCAAACGCTCCCTTTTTAAAGTTGAATAAATTTCGCTCCACATTTCTATCTATCATCCTTTTATCCTAGGAGGGGTAGGCAGAGACAATCGAATGCCATTTGTTAAACCGGACACCGAAAATGTTAATCTTAGGTAGTTATAGCCGTTCGAATCTATCAAAGTCGATAGTGGAAAATCATTGTGTAAATGTAGTCGCTAATGTTGCCGCAAGTTCGTTTGGCCTATTGTCGCTAGACTTCAGCTTGTTCAGGTCGGGAAATGTTCTAAACCGAATCTGTTTCTCATCTAAAGTGCTTAGGCCATTAAGTCTGTGCTCGCCAAGTGCTGTGCTGTGCTATGTTTGTGCTGGCCAGAAGATCCGTGGAGCTGTATTATACATGTGCTCGTAAAAGTACTTCGCTAAAAGTCCTGTGTAACTTAGTTTGTGCTTCTTTAAAGTGCTGAGAATCTATGAAGATCCGTGGACTTGAACTTGTGCTTACCAGTAGTGCTGTGAACCGCAGTTTGTGCTCCCAAAAGTGCTGTAAGTTTGTGCTGACCGGAATATCCTTGAACCTAAACTTGTGCTCCCAAAAGTGCTGTGAATCAAGCTTGTACTGGGAGATCCTTTGACCTAAACTTGTGCTCGCTAACAGTGCTGTAAACCTCAATTTTTGCTCCCAAAAGGGTTATGAATCAAGTTTATGCTGACCAGAAGATCCTTGGACCTAAATTTGGGCTATCAAAGTGCTGTGAATCAAGTTTGTACTAACCGGAAGATCCTTGGGCCTAAACTTCTACTCGCTAACAGTGCTATGAACCTCAGTTTGTAGTCCCAAAAGTACTGTGAATGAAGTTTGTGCTGACCGGAAGATCCTTGGGCCTGAACTTGTGCGCGCTAACAGTGCTATGAACCTCGGTTTGTAGCCCTAAAAGTGATGTGAAACAAGTTTGTGCTGACCGGAAGATCCTTTGACCTAAACTTGTGCTTGCTTACAGTGCTGTAAACCTCAATTTGTGCTCCCAAAAGGGTTATGAATCAAGTTTGTGCTGACCGGAAGATCCTTGGGCCTAAACTTGTGCTCGCTAACAGTTTGTGCTCCCAAAAGTGTTGTGAATCAAGTTTGTGATGACCGGAAGATCCTTGGATCTAAATTTGTGGTCTCAAAAGTGCTGTGAACCTCAGTTTGTGGTCCCAAAAGTACTGTGAATCAAGTTTATGCTAACCGGAAGATCCTTGGATCTAAACTTAGCTCCCAAAAGTGCTGTGAATCAAGTTTGTGCTGACCGGAACGGACCTTGGACCTAAACTTGTGCTAGCTAACAGTGTTGTGAACCTCAGTTTGTGCTCGTCTAAAGTATTCAGGGCCAAATTACGCTAGCAGTGTATTTTTATATCATATTCGATTTGGTGCTATTTTATTATTTTGTAACTTTAATAAACTTTAATTCTTAGTTAATTCTAATTCAAGTACATATCATTAACGTGACAATAATACAAAATACTCGTCTACCTTTCTTACTTGTGATATTCCCATAAGGGATTATTCCGCACTCACACACTGCTTGTATGTATGTTACTACATTTGTGAGCTGGACCGTTCTTAAATAACTATTGAAGTCCGACAGTGAGAAAAGTGTACTTTTCGTACCGTGATATGTATTGAGTTAGACATTTATAGACAAAAGAATAGAGTTCGCACTAAAGCTGACATCACTTTATCAAACTACACGCCAAATAATATATATTACTCCTTTTGACGCTAAACTGTTCTAAATCTATTGAGGAATATAGAAAATATTGTGCTTTAAATCGTACCCTTCGCACCCATACTCTGCCCGATGACGCTTATCTTTATGGTGTCATATAGTAACTGATGGCGTTATAGTAGTTCACAATTTCACATGTTCCCTCCTTAAACGCAAGCAATTTAGTGATCCACGCGTGCGTGTCCCTTTATTCAGCAGTTAGCATAGTTTAGTCCACAAACATACATTCTTAAAACGATTGACGTCAAAAACTGTTAAAAGCTTAATAAGACTACACTAGTGGCGTTATCGTGGTCCTTAACAAAGTCTTGTACAGGCAAACGCGTTAAATTAGGTCTGATATTCTTCTATGCAGCTGTTGTAGTTCAACTGAACCCTAATCAGCCGTAGCGCTGTTTTTTCCGTCATGCCCCCTTTCCGTCGCCGCTCTCTGCTACCTTGTTTGTGCGTGGCGCTTATGCTATATACTTCGTTGCTTCTCCGTGTGAGTGTGTGTACTGGGTGTGTCTCCTTATTCGACTACAGTATACTTGACGCGTCAATTTCAATGTTTTACATTTGTCGGGTATCCCGTGACGGCTACATTTTTTTATTGTTTTATTCAAGTTCAGCACCCTATAACAATGTTACAAAACCACTTGTTCATTTGTTAACACTTGATGTTTTAACTAGCCAAATAGAATAAAACGGCTTCGTCGTTTTCCTGGCTGGATGAAAACGTACAATTTGAATCTTTTTGTGTTCTATTCCAAATTCATAAATTGTTTTTAATCTCAAAAGTCTTCGATCACAACCCATTTTATGTATTCATTCATTCCAATCACAATAATTCAAGAGAGCGGAAGCGCTGTTAAAATGTTTAATATTTTCAATAATTAATATTTAAGAATATTAATAAAGTGAAACAAGGGGACGAATACATTGTAAGTATTTTTTTATTATTTTCTACATCTCTTGCCCTAAACACTGCATAAATATAGATTTTAATAAGTTGGCCCTTTTGTAGTTCTGTTCCTTCCTTTTGTACCTGTTGGTTCCTTTCCTTGTGTAATGTACCAATGTTCCTGTAAGATTTGCTTTTTGGAAGTTGTTTTAACTATGACGACGTTCAGCAGTGCAGTAGTTAACTAGTTAGCGGACCACTAACGCATGAGCGCAGATCTTGGGGCCAAAGCAATATAATAATAATATGTGTTACTATTGAACTACGGGTGGTAGCGTTGCATTTGAAATAGTAATTTCTTCCTAGCTTATAAAAACACACATGATATATTTAGCGACTTAACTACCGCTATAATAAAAACGCTATACGACACGACTGACTTCCATTTGGCTGGCCATTTAAAGATTAGTAGTAGATAAAGTAGATACCATTAAAATAATGCAACGCTAGTTCCCGTATTATAGTTGGTATGTTTTTGTGAGTGAGTAAGTAACACTAGGAGATGATCATAACCACGAAATAGAACTGAAGGTACTCTCAATTCTAAAAGCAGTAACAAGCCAGCTTCTCTGGAATCATACTGTTCATGCAGTGCAGTTAAAAATTGTTCTGGTATTTAATAATGTTTTCTAACATTTTTTATAATCGAAGTTTCGTTGTTATGGTTGCAGTTTTCATTTTACACTAGCGGACTCGGCAGACGTTGTCCTGCCCAAACGTTGGCTTGCCTGCTATTTACTTTCCTTCGTCCGTGGAAAACAACTACTCCTACCCCTACCTCTACCCCTACCCCTACCCCTACCTTTACCACTACCACTACCCCTACCTCTACTCCTACAATTCTACTCCTGCGATTTCCATACAAAATTACCTATTTATTATTTTTTATTTTTCAGCTGAACTTTAAGGTTTTTCCAATTTTTTTTTCTTCTAAACCACCCCTGTGTTGTAACGAACAAAACAAAAAAAGAATTAGCCAAATCGGTCAAGCCGTTTTCATGTTATGTCGTGACAACGGAAAACGGGTTTCATTTTTATATATATAGATTATATTATACAACTGCAATTTTCTCTAAAACTATTAAATTCTAAGAATACTAGATTGAAATAGTATTTATTATAAAATTGTATATTTATTAGATGCATAAGAAAATTATTTGCATAGAGGAACTTTGTTTTATAGATTTGTTTTTGCCAAATGTTATAAAAGAATACCGTGACATACTGACTGACTGATTGGCAGTCAATGCACAGCCTAAACCACAGAAGATATAAATATGAAACTTGGAAGTATACACAAGAAAAATGATTTTTCGAAGGGGGTGAAATGAGATGGGATGTAAAATCGTATTCTCTGGCTGTATCAACTTGAAACTTGGTTCAAATACTCTTCAAAGTAAATAATAAAACAAGTGTTTTAGAATTTTTCAAAACAACCCTTAATGAGGGGTGTAAGGGGATATTGGGATATTGAAGTTTGTATGGAGAAAATTGATGTTTTGGTCGGTTCTGCTTGAAACTTAGTTAGAGGACATTGGAGGTGCACTAAAGAAATTTTTTTTTTGAAAAATAACGCTTCAAAAGAGGGTGAAGTGGGGGTGTAACCGTTTGTATGGAAAGTCGCATTCCCTGTGTTTATTAACTTGAACATTGGTATAAATACTCTTCAAAAGAAATTGTTTTAGGATTTTTCAAAACAACCCTTAAATTGTGTATGGGGAAAAACTCCTTTGGACGGATTAACTTGAAAGTTAGCTAAGCATTAAAACACGAAACGTTTTTAAAAATTACACACGTATTACGGGTTGATATTGTTTCGCATTACAAAAATTTTCACTGGGGACGGGAATATTAGGTAAAATACATTTTCGAACTTACTTACGGGCGTAAAAATTACATAAATAACGTCATTATTCCTAATACAATGTGTACAAAGCCGCGGACAATACTTACTTATATAAAAATCTGTGCTAATTGACTTTATAATAGTTCCATGATTTATATGCTTGTTATATTAAATGTAATAAAACAACCTAGTTTCATCTTTATTTTACAAAGTCCGCTTTCGATCTATATCTTAACGGGTTTCTTTTATTGTATTTTATTTATACTTTATGGTAAATTAATGCATTTTATAGCTAGCTAAAATAAAACAAGTAAATAATTAACATATATTATATTTGACTTAGAACATGAATGTTTTCCAGAATTCAACATACACCGAGATCATCGATTTTATTCTAGTTAATTACATTAATACTTGAATATGTTTACATACTTAATTACAATAAATTGTAATTTACTTATTGACAGACAAACATATGACTGTTCCGTTCATATTACATAAGGTTTTACGTGTAAAATAAAAAAAAAATAATTGACGACGCCGACGTACCAACAAGATATTGGAAAAAAATGGTCAAAAAAATAAATAAAAAGAAATACTGTACGAACGAAAGTACGGAATCAGAAGGTACATAAAGAATTTTTTTTTATGTAGAATTTTCGCTTAAATGTCATAATTATATTTACTACTTAAAGTTATAGTTACTTATTATTAAAGTTATAAATAAACACAGTTTTAGGGAAACAAAGACATTAACTGATATTTTATGTTCAATGTATTCTATTATATAATGTAGATATATTATTAAAAATCGACACATCAATTATGTGAAAACGTAAAACAAATTCCTGAAAAAAAAACAGGGTCACTGCTAAATATACACCTATTTTAATAACAAAATAGGACCACCTCAGGAGTCGCGTATAGACTTTCAAACAAAAACGTAAATAAAATTATATACACAATATACATCTTCTGACAGCTTCAGATAGTATATAAATAAGTTTGTGCTTCAAGCTAACAAATTTCTGCCATCTAAAATTTATAATAAATTATATGGTTTGATGATTAAACTTACTTTTACGGCTGCGGCTACGGCGCTTCACTGGCTGTTTCTTTGGTATGAGCAAGGGTTCTGAATCGGAATCGACGGTAGACGACCGAGACCGTTTACGTCCCTTATTAGGATCTGGTAAATGATCCGCCGTCGTTGTAGCGCTGGTGGTCATCAGGCCCGATAGGAGTGACGGTGTGACAGATGTTACAGTCGATGTCACGAATGACGTGTACGGGGTCGTGGTTATGGGGGACATGTGGACAGGTGTCATCATCGGCATATACATCGATGAGTACAGTGAGTTATTAGAAGGATACGTAGAGTCCAACTGTGTGTACATCGAGGTGTCTATGGGCGTAGAATCTAGCGGAATAAGTGTTATAGACTCCAGGGCTGAGAGTGTGGTGTCTTCCTCTGTCGTCTCTAACATAGGCTCCTCAAGCGGCACTCCCCCTGTCAACGTCTCGTGTAGATTTGGCTGAAATAAATATATAAATAAGTATAAGTTACAGTTACTTAAGGGTGAACGTGTCGTTCCTAGTGGCGCTAGGGTCGTATTTATTGGTTTTTCATATTTTTAATGTCGCTATATAATATACGAGTTAACCAATATTATATATTAAATTACTATTATGAATCGTTACTGCTATTGGTAACTTTTATTTATTTAAACCAATAAATGCGACACTAGCGCCATTAAAACAAGACGTTCGCCTTTAGCAAACATGATATTGTAATGGACTTATTATATCGTAAACTTGTCAAATTCGATGGAAACATTAAGGCGAGAATATGTTGAAATTATACAAATACCAGAATGCCAAACAAAACGGCCAAAGTCCCTTCATTAAACTTAAGCAATAGTAAATTTGCTTCAAAGAATAGTTATAATAATTCATGCAGCTAAATTTACTTAAAAACACTTTGATACTGACGGACAGAAGCTGCGTCAACGCGGCGGGAGCGGGTCTCATCGTTTTAATAGTACTATACAACTCTCGAGTTAGACTATCCGACGCCATCACGGAGTTGTCAGACTGAAACATGTCCTCCAATGTCGACATGTTACTGTTTGCGCAATTAAAAGAAAATGGAGGAATGTCATTCTCATTATGTTCATTGTTCTCATTATTCTCATTATTCTCATTGTTCTCAATCTTTAACTCGAGCGGCGCATCTGGTGGTAGCTCTGGCTTGACAATACTGGATCCGTATTGTTCATATATCATGCTGGGAAAGTAATAATCAGGTAATTCCTGCTTAACTTGTGGTGTTAATACAGATGGTAACGTGCTGGACGACGGTGATTCCTGCTTAACTTGCGGTGTGAATACAGACGGTAACGTGCTGGACGACGGTAATTCCTGCTTAATTTTTTGAGTAAACCTGAATGACATCGTGGTTGCAGGTAATTCCTGCTTAACTTGAGTGAACATAAAGGACAGGGTGGATGCAGGTAATTCTTGCTTAATTTGTGGATTAAAGTTAGACGTTACAGTGGACTCAGGTAATTCCTGCTTAACTAGTGGATTGAAGTTACATGTCATCGTGGATGCACGTAATTCCTGCTTAATTTGTTGAGCAAAATTCGATGGTATCATGGACTTAGGTAATTCCTGTTTTACTTGTGGACTAAAAAGTGATGGCAATGTACGTGCAGGTAATTCCTGCTTAAGTTGTTGAGCAAAGCTCGGTAGCATCGTAGACGTTGATGCAAACGCCGGTGGCATAATTGCCGTTGGTGTAAAGGCAGTGGGCGCATTGGACTTTGATATGATAGCCGTCGGCGCAAAGATTGGCATGATAGCCGTTGTCGTAACTACAGTTTGAGGCGTGGTAACAGTAGCGCTAGTATTGGTGCAGCTGGGCTTTGCCTTCACCGGCTCATTTGTTTTGTCATCATGTTTGTCCAAAATAGCAGACTGGTAAAAATGATGAGTGGTTCCAGGATTATTTGTGGACTCTCCAGAAAAATTTGCAATACGCACTCTGTTGCTTTTTTGCAGTATCAATCTACGTATAGGTGACTGCTCTCTCATTTCAGCCTCGCCTAGCTGGTAGGGATCCTGCCCAGCGGGAATCGGATCCATTAATTGTAGTCTACTTGATAAGGACCCAGTAGAGAAAAGCGATAACTTCTCGGACATAGTGGGGGTGGTGGATGTTACAGTCGATGTCTTTATGGTTTTACTATACGTGTTAATCGCTTTTGGCTTTTTATTTACGGTGAATCGCTCGAAAGGCTTGGTCTCTTTGCAATTAGTGTCTGCAAAATAAACAGATCATGTGTCAATATTTAGATGTTTATCGTTAAAACTAATTATAATAATACGATATGCCAAATAATATATATTCGGCTACTCACTGTGTTTAGACTGTGATTTCGTTGTGTGACTGACCGTGGATGTAACGGTAGTCTTTGTTGTAGACAAGGACCTTACTATCGGTGTAACGACTGGCTGTCGTTTCTTATTTTTCTGATTAGCCATGGCCATGTTGGTGCCCCGAGGCATGCTGAAACGTGTAAAAACTTGTTGCAATAATGCATAGTGTAATTAGAAGTTTACAGCCACCACTCAATCTGACAAGGGAAGGTTTAGAATTATGTGCGTAGAGCAGGTGATGAATGTTTGGGTATTTCTGCAAAACCTACCTTTTGTGCGTATATGCAGTTTTCTGTCGCACATTCCCGAGATGACTTATATGTATAAGATAATAATATAACACAGACAGCCATTCCGCGGAAAGGTGTTGAATGAATAATGCAAAATTACATTGTTAGAGGATCGTAGCATACGTCAAGGACGTCTACATATCCAGGAGACATTCATGAGTGATTTTACGAGATATTCATCATGACCTACCTGTTGGCTGTTGATAATGTGTATACTTCGGAATGGGGCTCTGTCTTTGTTGTTTCTTTCCTAATGATGGCTCGTTTTCCATTGATCATAGTAACGTTCTGACATTGTAACTTGCTGCTATCAACTATTGACATCAACGTCAATTCTGGAATGAAGGTGGCGGTTAGGTCTGAAATTTCAAATAGAAAAATAAAAGTAATGGGCTTGAGCTGGTAAGGAATTCAGTTTCATCCCAGAATCGCTGATAGACACTTTAGGAGAGTAACGTGCTTATTATAAAGAAATGGTCAAGAGCGAGTCGGGCTGACGCAATTATGTTTCCGTATCATGATGGCAGATATGAAACATAAGATGTGACTTCACAAAGTGCAGACTCAATGAATGCTAGTCTGTAAGTTGCGTCTACTGCGCGCTAATAGATGTGCTTTTCCATGCTTCGTTTAAATGTCCCTTGATTCAGTCATAACAGATTTCCGCCCGGGCTTCGCTCGTGGAAATTTTTCCATAAAATTTATACCGAAGGATTTCCAGGATAAATAGTTAGCTCATGTCACATCCGGCCCTCAAACTTTCTCTATGCAAAACAAATCGCCCGTGGATTTTTTAAATGTGTCATAAGAATTTATCCCGAAGGATTTCACTCCCTGTGCAAAAAAGCACGTCGTCCCTATGTTGTGGCGTGAAAGAAGGACAAACAAAAAACTAAACACACTTTCGTATTTATACTATTAGTTAGGATACCACATTGTTTCCATGGAAAGGCGTAAATAAAGGAATTAAGTAGTTTTATTAACCGAACTTCAAAAAAGAAGGAGGAGGTTCTCTTATTCGTCGGTTTTTTTTATATATGTTCCCCGATTCTTGAAAACGCCTGGACCGATTTGAAAAATTTTTTTTTGTTTGAAAGGATATATGTACTTCACATGTGGTCCCTTTTTTTTAGTGAAAATTGGTTCATTAGTTTTTTAGAAATTTTGAAAAAACTGACTTTTCTATATCTCGATGAAATATGTACCCATTTTGACGACTTATTTTTTAATATTAACGGAACTTCAAAAAAGAAGGAGGAGGTTCTCAATTCGTCGGAATCTTTATTAGTAGTTC
Organism: Nemapogon koenigi; assembly: GCA_963924495.1. Lineage (NCBI taxonomy): Eukaryota > Metazoa > Arthropoda > Insecta > Lepidoptera > Tineidae > Nemapogon > Nemapogon koenigi. Next base: position 26,636,853 of record OZ004629.1, read on the forward strand.
AAGTTGCCCGAGATAACAAGTTGCGAATCATAATTGTTGGCTAAAATCCCTAAACCTGAAACCAACTAGAAATAGCTAAACCGATTTTCATGAACCATCGTTGAATTATTTTCTTCCGTTCTGAAGCGAGACAGACAGACAAACGCTTCAAAGAATCCATATTATGTTTAAAAACGGCTGTGTATTGGGATCAGGTAAACAGTTGTATTAAAATTATATGGGCGAAGTCTGACTGCAAAGCCAGTATCTTATATAATAGAAGAATTGAACAAGATACTCAAAACCACTATTGAATAAATATCAATAACTCATACATACATAATGTAAATGAATAACGTAGTTCGTAGTAGCAGTCACTTCTGGTGAGTATCTAATGAAATTAAAGTGTCTCTCTCTTCATATTAGTAGGTACAGGATAGCATTATAGTACAAAATCATAGATAATAATAAAACACTAACTTCTTTCAGGGCGACTGTTGGCTTCCAACGTCTCATGCGTGAATGTTCTTGGCGGGTTATTCTTTATGACGAACGATTCAGGCCGAGCGCCCTGTATCAGCACTTCCGAAAAGTTGTTTAAAACAACCTGCAACAAAAAAAAATGTATGAGTAAGTACATTGGAAAAAATACAATTAAATTTATAATATTACTAGCATTCCGCCCCCGGCTTCGCCCGTGGATATTTACGAACAAAATAAAATATACCCTATACCTACCCCTACCCCTACCCGTACCCCTACCCCTACCCGTACCCCTACCCGTACCCCTACCCGTACCCCTACCCCTACCTCTAACTTTGGATATTGTTCATACAAAAATACTAAAATCTCGTAATATCTTTCGAATGGAATGTCCGAATTGAATATTTCAAAAAGTTATATAAAGGTATTGAAACAGTCGTGCATATAAAGTAATTTATTTTGATAAGGATTACTAGCAAGGTACAAATAAAGGACCTTTTCTAGTGGTGGAACACAACTATAATAGTTAGACATATGCTATCGCGACACTTTTAGTAGATAATGATGTGTTCTGCAAAATCGTAGTACCTACATTATTTTGTTCTATCATCAATAGTTTTCGCAGTGCACGCGATGTAAGGAAATTCTTAGGTCATTTTTTTACACCTTGGGTTACATTATTGGAGTTTTAGTAAGGATCCCAAATTTTTTTGAAAATAGAATATAGCCTATGTCAACCGGGGATAATGTAGCTTCCCAACGGTGAAAGAATTTTTCAAATCGGTCTAGTAGTTTCGGAGCCTATGCAATGCAAACAAACAAACAAACAAACAAAAAAAACAAACAATCAAATCTTTCCTCTTTATAATATTAGTATAGATAAACGAGGGAGACTTGGTCTTCCGCTGGGTACCCTGTTTCGGGAGCTGTAGGGCAACCCGTAAAAAAAGAAAAAAATTAAAGTATTATTTAAAAACAGAATAAGAAAAGTTTATTTTTCTAATTTTCACTGAAAGAGTGTAATTAGTCTATTAATCTATATATATAAAAGAAAGTCAGTTAGTTACACCATTTATAACTAAAGAAAGGCTTGTACCGATTTGGCTGAAAATTGATGGGGAGGTAGCTTAGAGCCAGGAGACGGACATAGGATAGTAGCGGTAGTGGTAGGGGTTAGAGTAGGGGTAGTGGTAGTGGTTGGAGTAGTGGTAGTGGTAGGAGTAGAGATAGGTGTAGTGGTAGTAGTAGTAGGGGTAGTTGTAGTGATAGTGGTAGGGTAGCGGTAGTGGTAGGGGTTGGAGTAGGGGTAGTGGTAGTGGTAGTAGTAGTGGTAGTGGTAGTGGTTGATGATGGTTATGGATGGTTATCATATGTTGATGATGATGATGATGGTATCTTGCACTTACGGATCTTAAATCATTTACTGAATTTATTCTAAAAATACTTTTTTGGCTAATTGTCTAAATGAGGAAGACTGTGTCTTCAACTGGGGAGCTGTAAGGCAACCGTGAATAATAAAAAAAATCGTTTTGTTTATGTGAAGTAACAATATTTATATATATTTTGATGCTGTTTAACTTTTCTTTGTCCAAATAATGGTTTAGTGAAAATTAAACAATCCTATCCCAATCAATTAATGATTTTTTGCACAGTGGTAGTTTAGGAGTCAGAGAATGACATTTTATACCGCGAAAGCGGGCGGGGTAGGGGCAAAAAACAGCCACGGTATTATTTCCACGCGGGTCTAACCGTGGACAGAAGCTTGTATAACATATAAGAATAAAAACAATTATGAATTGAAGTAGTTTTATGGAAAAAATATTATGCGTAACAATGTATAAATGTACCTAATGATCTAAAAATTAAAAAATATATTTATATATTACTAGCTTCATTAAAATCTGTTCTGTACTTTTCGCGTGAAAGAGTAACAAACATCAATCTATACATTCTCACAAACTTTCACGCTTATAATATTAGTAGGACTAAATTACTTTACTAATAAATGATACTTATATAAATACCTTCTGCATAATGTGTGCTATTTACTTTGTAACAAATGAATACTTTTATAAATAATATACATCGCTAAATACACTTTAAATAAAAAAAAAGTTATTAAAACTTTTACGAAACGAATATACATAAAGTATACACGTAACGCAAACGTTTTTCTTGACCCACATAGTGAATTTTTATGATGTACCTACATATTAAATTATTAAGACTAAAAACTTTTTTCTAAACATTTTTTAAACTAAAATTAATATTATGAAGATTTTTTTTGGAAAAAATTATATCATATTTTAAATAATATAAAAAACTAAAATTAAAAAAACGATCATCAAAATCGGAGCTGTTTCTGTGGACTTCCGAGAAAAAGACTTGATTGACGCGACTATGTCATCTTTAAACAAACACGAGTTCCCAAACATTTTTTCTAGTACGAAATAACTATTAACAATTACCTATGCACTTGTAATGAAATTTGTAAAAACTTTTTATAATTTAAGAAAGTTACGAGAACATATACAACTTCGGGGAGAATAAATTTCTCCCCGACCAGATCACTGAACAGTGTAGAGGTCCGCTTGGCACTGAGATGTGGGAGGTGGTATCTGTATCTTTGCATCTACTACACATGCGCGATATGAGAATTTCAGAAAATGCTATCTCTTACCGCCCCGCCCTGTTACAGTATGCACCCACGGAGTTTACCAATCATAGAAGCCTGCGATTAAATCAGCATCTCTCTTTCCAACTCATACCCTTCGCTACCATAAAAAAGTGCGTTTTAATATAAGGTTCCATAGCAGATATAGGCCGCGTCACGTCAAAACAGCGCTGGTCATTTTATTAGAGGGGAGTAGGAGTATCTCTAAAAACATTAAATAAGGATGGAAACTTTTTTATTTTACTAATAAATAACTTTAGAACAAGATCCTGAATAAGGTATACCTTCCGTCATCCTTTTTCCTAATGATATCTATATTTTATACAATGTAATGTAGAAATAAACATAACGTGTTACGGTTCCCGCCCCATACCCTGGCATGACTATATTTAATTTTCTGTATAAATAAAAATGAGAGCTAAAATCGATGTGCGCGCATCACAACTAAGTAATTATTTTATTTTATATTAAACTTAAATAAAAATTGTAATACCCACACAAATACACTTATTATTACTTTTCTAATAAAGATAACTCTTTGTAGAATATTTTATTCTACACAAGTCTTTCCTACATTATTCAGTAGTTTTGCTGTCAGTTTGTGGCATAAAGAGCTGAAGTCCAAAAACGAAATTATGTATAAGTAATTAAATATCTTCTAGAACAGCGTAATTATTATGTAGCTGTATATCCATAAAATACTTTGTATACAAAAACACTCCAACTTCGTACGCCCTCCAAAATAGGACAAATCTTGTCGTATAGCAACTACAACAACCCTAAGCGGCTGTTAAATTGGTTATTTTTCCGATTGCATTTCCAATAGACCTTTATACTAATATAACATGTTCACGGTTTACAACAGGTAGACCACGGGAGCGCTTTCTTAAGGTGGCATTCATCAATCATTCGTCCAATACCCGGCGCGTCGCAGTACGGTTCACCGAAACCGACCACAGACTCGTTCAATTCTTGTAACGAACGGTCCGCCTAGATCTTACGGCGGCCGGAAAAATCCACACGCAAGACAAAAGCGACGAGAGATATTGAGCTCAATCTACCTGAATATTATTTACTAAACATGTCATACCTTACTCCATTGTCCACTTAACGAAGCTTTTAGATGCGGTTTCGCCCTTTTAGTTGTGTGATTGCCGAGATGAATGTTTTTAAATCATGTTAAAATAATACAATTTGTTTGTGCGTTTATTTTATGCTATAAGAGTGCATGCCCTAAAAAGCACTTAAACAAAGTATTGCTTTTAGTAGCAGTTTTGCCCCTTCGATGGCGTGGTTGCAGGGATGTTTTTAAATTATGATATAATAATATAATTACTTACTTTGATTTATTAAACGAGCTTACTAATAATAATAGTTCATAAAAAACACGCTTTTGTCAGTAACGCACTTTTTTCGTTACAGAGTTCCACTCCTGGCTCCATCAGATCAGATCGAGGGTACCAAATTATTGTATTCTCATTCGAAGCAAAGTCTCAAATCGATACGGCAATTAGAAGTTGGTTAAATTTGACTTCCAAGATTAGTTTACATACATATAGTTACAGGTGAAACCAATATAAAGCGTAAAAATAACGGGCGCCCGGGAAAGTGTACCCTACTCCAGGATCCACAACAGAAAACCTTCCTCTTTAGCCGACGATATTTTGGCTACCCAACGACTGGCCTGACAGATTTGATAGTGACAAAGCCCACGCGTAAGTATACCTCGTCTCAACTGAAAATTATCCATTAGACTGTGCTCCATACGCTACTCTAGCGCTCAATCTCAAGCTCAACTTATTTGGCACGGACTATAAAAAACTCAAAGCGCGATGCTGTAATAACAAAACGCCGCTAATAGATTGCAGTTGCAAGGCATTAACGACCCGATTACAAAAACCTTGCAAACTCGCTTTGGACACGTACAAGCGTTATATAGGCCGTTTGCTTTGATTGAATGCAAACAGGCCTGCGGGGTAAAATCCAATAGATCCACAAATCTAAATCCGTAGTACAACCGACAGAATAAATGTGAAGTTATGAAAGGATTGGACAATATGAATCACTTTTAAGGAAACGATCCTAATACATACTGCGTTTTTGGCTTATGGGTGAGTCAGTAAGTTGCATTTGTATCTAACCTAATCTAAATCTAACGTGGCATATTAATATCTGCACAATATATTATTTTTGTTAGTGATAAATGCATAAAAGTCAAATGCAAAAAAATATAAAATCTAAATATAAGCGTGTAATAATTTTTATATCTGATTATAATCTGCTCTCTTATTTAACTCTTAACAAATTCTGAGAAAATTTAACTGATACATTTCAAAGCAAAGATTTTTCTGTTTAAGCTTATTAAGAGCATTTTATGTAGGATTTTAGATATATTACATTATACTACGTCTATCAGTGGCGAAGGGTGAATATTTTCAGGAGGGAAGCCGTAAAATAGCTCACTCAACTAATGCTAAAATGTTCTTCTATAATCCAAAATGCACCAATGACCAATGACAATTTATCGTAAAGGAATTTAAATTACCTAAACTGTTTTTTATTTCAATAGTCTTTTGTATTCAAAACTATAATGCTAAAAATAAAATAAACACGCAAGTAAACATGCAAGTTCATGCAACTAAACTCGCTGTTTAGCAGACCATATTCCCACCGGTTACATTCGTAATAACCCGGAATTCATCGGCTTATTTGATGGTCTGTTTGCGGGTGCTAAAACGAGAGGGAACATGCGCGGATTTCAATACAAATGAAAGAGACAGTTGCTTAGTATGAAGTAAGGTAGTAAGGGCGAGCAAGCCGGTATTGTATCGGCTTATTTACTTACGTTACTAATGGATATCGATAGGCGTGTAGAGAAATTGACTTATAGTGTACGTTTAGGATTGATACGTTTGTAATGATATTATTTTATAAAGTGTCGTTAGTCTATATAGATTTACAAATTCCTAAACGGAAGCCGAAAGGAATCGGGTTGTATGGGCTCCTCGCCGCTGACGTCTATATCGTATATGTAAGTACACTAATATTATCAAGAAGTTTGTAAGTTGTAAGTTTGGATGTAGGGGGTAATCTCTGAAACTACTCAACCGATTCTGAAGTCTTTCACACATAGGAAGCTACATTATACCTGAGATACCTACATTATAGGCTATATTTTATTTTGTTCTAAAATGTCCACGGACGAAGCCGGGGGCAGAAAGCTAGTATTATATAATTATAGTATGTGTCACTATAGCCTAGAGTGCTACACACCCGACATTGCATAATTGGAACAATTATAATTTATTCTGTTCATATTGTCATAGTGAATCATATCTACGAGGAACAAGTCACCTAGAATGAAGTCCTCCGACCTACCTCTACTTTGAATTTCTATTTTAACTTTATGCAGAGAATTTATAATTTGTTCTATATTCACTTGATCCGTGTGAACCTGGAACCGTGTTACCTTACCGGGGACCCCAGTACTTTCTAGGGTTCCATAAAAAAGGAACCCTAACGTTGTGCCAACGGTGTAAAGTTGGCCCCAAATTTTTCGATTTCTAGAAAACTAATTATGTAATGGAATAATTTGATCATTTATTGACCATGTTTAACCATCAAATTATTCTTTGACGAACACTTTAAAAAATAGGAAGTTTATATCCCTATTAATATAAATGCGAATGTAATTCAATTCAATTTTCAATTCAAAATATATTTATTTCGTAGGTACACACAAGGCACCTTGAAACAGTCAATTAGAAATACAATACACTTTTGAATTAGCAGATTAACAGTAAAATACAATTTATATAATAAAATGTCTAAATAATATGTCACTAAAATACAATTACAATAAAAAAAACAAAATTGAAACATGAAATCGATAGTTAAAAATTAATTTATATGCCTATCTAATTATTGAAACGAGACAGCCTGCCAGAACGATCACAAGCTATGCCCACGGATGCTTATCATCCAAGTACTCAGATATCTTATAATAACTTTTGTTAATTAATTTAAGTTTTATTGTAACTTTGAATGCATTAAATGGTAGATTTTGTATGTCAGAGGGGACCTTATTATAAAATTGGATACATAACCCCTTATAGGAATTTTTGATTTTGTGAAGTCGACTCACACAACCCACAAGTTTATCTTTATTTCTAGTATTGACGTTGTGTATTTGTGTCTCTATTTCTTTTATATGAATCAATGTTCTAAGATTTTTCTGTTTAAGCTTATTAAGAGCATTTTATGTAGGATTTTAGATATATTACATTATACTACGTCTATCAGTGGCGAAGGGTGAATATTTTCAGGAGGGAAGCCGTAAAATAGCTCACTCAACTAATGCTAAAATGTTCTTCTATAATCCAAAATGCACCAATGACCAATGACAATTTATCGTAAAGGAATTTAAATTACCTAAACTGTTTTTTATTTCAATAGTCTTTTGTATTCAAAACTATAATGCTAAAAATAAAATAAACACGCAAGTAAACATGCAAGTTCATGCAACTAAACTCGCTGTTTAGCAGACCATATTCCCACCGGTTACATTCGTAATAACCCGGAATTCATCGGCTTATTTGATGGTCTGTTTGCGGGTGCTAAAACGAGAGGGAACATGCGCGGATTTCAATACAAATGAAAGAGACAGTTGCTTAGTATGAAGTAAGGTAGTAAGGGCGAGCAAGCCGGTATTGTATCGGCTTATTTACTTACGTTACTAATGGATATCGATAGGCGTGTAGAGAAATTGACTTATAGTGTACGTTTAGGATTGATACGTTTGTAATGATATTATTTTATAAAGTGTCGTTAGTCTATATAGATTTACAAATTCCTAAACGGAAGCCGAAAGGAATCGGGTTGTATGGGCTCCTCGCCGCTGACGTCTATATCGTATATGTAAGTACACTAATATTATCAAGAAGTTTGTAAGTTGTAAGTTTGGATGTAGGGGGTAATCTCTGAAACTACTCAACCGATTCTGAAGTCTTTCACACATAGGAAGCTACATTATACCTGAGATACCTACATTATAGGCTATATTTTATTTTGTTCTAAAATGTCCACGGACGAAGCCGGGGGCAGAAAGCTAGTATTATATAATTATAGTATGTGTCACTATAGCCTAGAGTGCTACACACCCGACATTGCATAATTGGAACAATTATAATTTATTCTGTTCATATTGTCATAGTGAATCATATCTACGAGGAACAAGTCACCTAGAATGAAGTCCTCCGACCTACCTCTACTTTGAATTTCTATTTTAACTTTATGCAGAGAATTTATAATTTGTTCTATATTCACTTGATCCGTGTGAACCTGGAACCGTGTTACCTTACCGGGGACCCCAGTACTTTCTAGGGTTCCATAAAAAAGGAACCCTAACGTTGTGCCAACGGTGTAAAGTTGGCCCCAAATTTTTCGATTTCTAGAAAACTAATTATGTAATGGAATAATTTGATCATTTATTGACCATGTTTAACCATCAAATTATTCTTTGACGAACACTTTAAAAAATAGGAAGTTTATATCCCTATTAATATAAATGCGAATGTAATTCAATTCAATTTTCAATTCAAAATATATTTATTTCGTAGGTACACACAAGGCACCTTGAAACAGTCAATTAGAAATACAATACACTTTTGAATTAGCAGATTAACAGTAAAATACAATTTATATAATAAAATGTCTAAATAATATGTCACTAAAATACAATTACAATAAAAAAAACAAAATTGAAACATGAAATCGATAGTTAAAAATTAATTTATATGCCTATCTAATTATTGAAACGAGACAGCCTGCCAGAACGATCACAAGCTATGCCCACGGATGCTTATCATCCAAGTACTCAGATATCTTATAATAACTTTTGTTAATTAATTTAAGTTTTATTGTAACTTTGAATGCATTAAATGGTAGATTTTGTATGTCAGAGGGGACCTTATTATAAAATTGGATACATAACCCCTTATAGGAATTTTTGATTTTGTGAAGTCGACTCACACAACCCACAAGTTTATCTTTATTTCTAGTATTGACGTTGTGTATTTGTGTCTCTATTTCTTTTATATGAATCAATGTTCTTTTTGACATAAATTAAATTTTCAAATATTGTGAAGGAAAGGTGAGAATGCCATAGTCCTTAAACTTATCTCTAAGAGACACTCTTGGTTTCAATTGGTAAATTGAACGCACAGCTCTTTTTTGCAAAACAAATATCGTATTTATACCCGCGGCGTTTCCCCACAGCAAAATGCCATAAGTCATCAGGCTGTGAAAATAACCGAAGTATACCAATCTAGCTGTATTTATGTTTGATATTTGTCTAATTCTTTTGACTGCATATGCAGCAGAGCTGAGCTTCTTCGCCAATTCACCAATATGAGAACCCCATTGTAATTTAGCATCCAAAGTAATGCCCAGGAATGTAGTAGATTCTACAAGTTCTACATTGTCATTTTTTATAACTATATTTGTGGGTACCTCCATTACATTAGGTAAAACAAATTTAATACATTTAGTTTTTTTTTCATTAAGTAACAAATTATTTGCAGTAAACCATTCTACTACTTGAGAGATAGTATTGTTCACATCGTCATAGTTTGGTTTTCGTCTGTTCATTTTAAATAGTAATGAAGTGTCATCAGCGAACAATACTATTTCATATTTGTCTTTTACAACGTTTGTTAAATCATTTATATAGACTAGAAATAGAAAAGGCCCGAGAATAGAGCCTTGGGGGACACCTATACTGACTGCGGACCCTGATGATGTACTACCATTTATATCAACCCTCTGGACTCTGTCACTTAAATATGAAGTCAAAAGGTCAAGAGCAGGACCAATTACACCATAATAATTTAATTTCTTTATTAGATTGTCATGTTGAACGCAGAATACTCCTATGGCATCCCGCGAGTCTTCCCAAGCATAAAAAATATGATTTAAGAGCTCGATACCGGCGTCAGTTGTTGAGCGGCCCTTAGTAAAACCAAATTGCTTATTAGACATCAGTTTGTTACTTCAAAAATAACTAACTAACTGGTTAAGCATAATTTTTTCAAAAAATTTACTTAGAGTCGGTAGGATTGATATAGGCCTAAAATTAGTGGGGTCTGTTGTACTACCAACTTTAAATAAAGGTATGACTCTACTGTGCTTCATCAAGTCTGGAAATTTACCATCATCAACACATCTATTAAAAATACAAGCTAAATGGGGTGATATACAGTCAATTACGGAGTCAATAATTTTTGACTGACAAACCGTGAAGATCGGCAGTCTTTTTCTTATCTAAACTTTTGAATGCTTTTATGATGTCTATGGGATTTATATGACGAAATTTTAGATGACACCTACACAGCTCAACACCTTGTTTAAGCAGCGATTCCGCTAGTGTGGGTGATGAAATTGGTAGTCGAAATCGGAATATCAGCAAAAAACTTTTCAAAAGCTTCGGCAACTTCTAAAGGTGTACCCAAAACTCGATTATTAATTTTCAACCGAAAATCAGTGTTGCGAGCCTTGCTTTTTTAAGTTTATATTTTTAACTTTATTTAAGTTTGTTTGTTACGCTTTCACGCAAAAACTACTTAACCGATCATCATGAAATTTTGCACATATATTCTTGGAGGTATTAGAAGTAACATAGGATACTTTTTATTATCACGGCATGACGACGGGAACGGGGTGGGCAGTGTATGAAGTGTATATGTTTGCCAACATTTTGAAATTAGAAGTCGTGGGAAACAGCTATCAAATATAAAGTAAAGAATGTGTCAAATCAAAATCTTCTTAAAAAGGAACTCTTTATACAGCCAAAGAGATCGAATATTATTCATTTCGGTCAGCTACAATTAGATATTCGTAAATGTCCACGGGCGAAGCCGGGGGCGGAATGCTAGTGCTATATAAAATCACGATAGGCTATACTTTAACTTTATGCATTTTTGAATAAATAAATTTGAATTTGAATTTGATACGACCCAATGGAGCGGAGCAGTAACCATGCAACCAGTACCAGCAAATAACTAAATTTAACTAATATTCACACATAATAATATATATTACCGCGGTAAAAACACGAGAAAGTAACAAAATATTTTTAAAAAGATGCAAATGGGGTTTGAAAAATAATGTTTCTACCTACGCTTGTGATTTTATAAACAATATACTCATATCCTGCAGTTGAACAACAAATAATGAAATTATATATTCAAATAAAAAAATTTGAATAAATAAATTTGAATTTGAATTTGAATTTAATAAATAAAAAACAAAATCGTAATAAAAGCAACCAAAACTTATTACAATTTTATTATAATCTACTTTAGGAAGAATTTCGAAGTAGGTACTGTCGGGTTGTGGGGTAGCCAGGCCGGGTCGATGGGTAGGTATCGCAGGAAAACTCGTAGTAAACTTTCACCATTCGTTTATTGGTCGAATTAACAAGGAAGGAACAAGCAGGAGCAGCAAAAGAACAACCAGTAAAAGGATCCGTAAGGAGCCAAGGAGCAGGTAAGGAGAAAGGAGCAGGAGAAAGAGAAGGAGCGCACTGTAATAAAAATGAACTACACATCACTACAGGGCGTTAAGCTATTGAAGTAACACAATACAAAGTACGATAAAAATACTTACAATACTTATTTGCGCTCCTTTTATATAAACATAGATATTAGTTCTTGAATACTGATTCAATACATTTTATATAGTTATTTACTTAGTTGATAAAATAGAAATATAATAAATTTTACAATTGGCAGAGTAACTACATAAGTCAACAGTTTGTGAAGGAATGAGTAAAATTTTAATTTAGGTTCCACACATCGAATATTTGAAAATAACATACAATGTTCTATTGAATTAAAATGAACAATATCGTGTTCTAAAATCAAAATAAATGCTATTTATGATGGCCAGCTTGTAAGCGGTCAGGAAAATAAGGTCGTATCATCACAATACCGGGGTTCCCCCGAAAAAATCCTATCCTTAATGAAGGATTTTATTCAAAGAATTAATAAAATAAAGTTTGATGATGAGACTTATATAAAAATACTAATGAATGAAATGAAAAGATAAATTTACAAGTTTTATTATAAATAAAACTAATTATTTTACAAACGATTTCCACAATCACACAAATCACAAACATTCATCTTCATTTAATCTGTTTAATCTGTTATTAGTAAGTACAGTAAACTCATTTATAATATAGAGTAATTCCCATTTAATAAGGAATGACTCAAAAACGTTCTCGAATTTAGTAAGGGCTTAGTTATACAGTTACCATCCGCTGTTTTAAGTTTATTTATATATAATACAATAGACGAAGGCTTGTTTAAAGAGTCGCAATCCGCTCATACAACACCCATGGGAAATACATCCACAGATATAATAAGTAGTAATAATAGACGAAGGCTTTTTTAACGAGTCGCAATCCGCTCTAAAAGACACCCATGAATACCCTGATATTCATAGATATAATAATAATAAACGAATGATTATTTAAAGAGCCGTAATTTGCTCTAATAAACACCCATGGAAATATATCCACAGATATTAGGTATAATATTGATAATAGACGAAGGCTTTTTTAAAGAGTCGCAATCCGCTCTAAATAATTACAAGTATTTACAATAAATGAAATGATGAGAATGAAATAAGGAAAATAGTAATTATTAATCATGGTTATATATCTAACCTGTAATTTGTAAATATGTAAAAGTTTTAGTTACTTAGATGTTTACAACCAAATGGTGAAATTGAAATAAATTTAACCTCACTTGTAACCATAAGGTTATAAATACAATTTAATAAATTGTAAATAAAATAAAGAAAAATGTAAAATAATATAGATATAAAAAATTCCTCGGTTTAAGTAAGTGTAACTCATCCATATTGAAAGAGAAAAAAAAATTTGAAATAGAATCAACGCATGTATTAAGGTATGCGCTAACCCAAACTATCCACGAGCAAAGCCAGTGAAAAGCTAATAATATAAGTATATGAAATAAAATATTTTTTTAATTTAAATCAACATGACTACACCTAGTTGTAATAAGAGCGTAATCATATGTCTATGAAATAGACTTCATAGTAAATAACAATTGAAAATTTAAAAAAAATCGAACGTCGTCGATTCAAAATTTAAAAACTTGTCAATGACAAAAAAATTATATAGGATACATTTGAAAATCGAATATTCCAATGCAATATTGCCGAGCAAAACAAATTGTGTAAAACAAAGAAAAAACAAGTGAGTTCAAATTCTGATATCGAGGTGCTTTTATATGTATTATAATTTATTTGAAATTTATTATTATATATTAAACTTATTCTCGGAAATATTTTAATTGCCTAAGGCTGGGTTTTTTGATCGCTAGTTAAATTTAACAAAAGTTAAAATAACTAGTAGTTACTTAACTAAGGTTAAGGCGTAAACTAGTAGTTAGCTACCGATAATGTTTTTCAATTAAAAATTTAACTATGGTTAAATTTAACAATAGTTAATTATGTTGCCAGTGGATTGAACGTGGGGAAGTAAAATTTTGCATGGGAATAGTTTTTCCTATTGGTAACACTTCACTGACATTTGTTTTTTTTCATAACTGTCAGTGTCCTAACTGTCATATTTGCGTCAGTCTGACGTCTGTGCGGTTTGTCGCAACAGAAACGTCGTGCGCATGACATGATTTACGCTACATTCGCTATCAAAATTGTTTTATCCAAATAATATTAGCAAAAAAACGGCCAAGTGCGAGTCGGACTCGCGCACGAAGGGTTCCGTACCAATATCTATAAAAACGGCAAAAAAAAAAAAAAAAAAAAAACACGTTTGTTGTATAGGAGCCCCCTTAAATATTAATATTATTTTAATTTAATTTAATTATTTATTTTTAAAGTGAATAATATAACTCAATATTCTGTGAATATTTCAAGCGTCTACATGTTGCCGTTATCATATCGAGCAAAAATATCACGTTTGTTGAATGGGGCCCCCCTTAAATATTTGTTTTATTTTAATTTAATTATTTATTTTTAAAGTGAATATACAACTAAATATTCTGTGAATATTTCAAGCGTCTACCTGTTGCCGTTATCAATATCGAGCAAAAACAAGCAAAAAAAAACGTTTGTTATGGGAGCCCCCTTAAATATTTATTTTATTCAGTATTTTAGTATTTATTGTTATAGCGGCAATAGAAATACATCATCTGTGAAAATTACAACTGTCTAACTATCACGGTTCATGAGATACAGCCTGGTGACAGACGGACAGACTGACAGACGGACAGACGGACAGCGGAGTCTTAGTAATAGGGTATCCGTTTTTACCCTTTGGGTACGGAATCCTAAAAAATGAATAATAAATAAATTCAATTCATATAGTTACCTAAATAATAAAGTAAAATTAAAATTGCTATTAAAAAAAACATAGACCGTAGATTAGCATACCTACTACAAAATGTGTCATTATTAAATTTGTTGTTTTGTTTTGTCAAAAAAATATAAAACGTAGAGAACACCCCGAGCGAAGCCGGGTTTGTATCTAGTTATTAATAAATTCACCGTCTTTATCTGATGAAGTTTTGCTATCACCAAAGTATCTCACAATATCCAAATTCATAGTTAATTTTTAAAGAATAGTAATGGAATTCGTAAAATAGACACGTGTGTCGATCCAAACTTAACTATAGTTAATAATAACTAGCCATGAGATGAGTAGTTAAATATTTCTAACTATTGTTAAGTTTTTAACTTTTAGTTAGCTTAACTAACAATCAAAATACTCATATCTGTCATTTTAAACTAATAGTTAGTTTAACTAGCGAAATTTGACTATTAGTCAACTTAACTACTGATCAAAAAACCCAGCCTTACTTATGTAAACTGTAGGTGTGATATTAGAAATCATTAAAATAAGAATGGACAAATTGTTCTGGATATTTTAAAAATGTATTAAAAAAATCGCAATTAATGAAATTTTGGAATTAAATAATATTTATTTATGTATTATTTTATGGAATCACGATAGACTTTTAGGATAAAAATAGATATCATAGCAATTATAAGAAAAATTAATATATATTATTTTTCTTGAAAAAGTTACGACTATAAAAAGAACCTTTTTCTATTAAGAGATATTGAATTGACGGGATAATATAACGGAAATTAAATTAATTATTAATAAATTTAAGTTATGGGAAGTAATCTATAGATTTCAGATATATATGATGAAAATCTCACATACAACCATACATTCAATGTGAATATATAATCTGAATTTACGAAATTAATAAGTGAATTTAGTGTAAAATTATTCAAGAATACTGCCTCCGTATAGAAATTAAAAATATCCTCTTCAATAATAGAATCTGACCAAGATCATCAGACTTGTCAACCTCTAAGGTTTGCCGACATAACCTTGATTCAGAACCATCATCTCCAAGAAATATTCTACTGAATTTAAATAGAATTACGTTATATATTGAGATTATATAGACATTACAAATCCTGAAATAAAAGTTTGTATTAAGATAAATATTATGTTCTCTTACTTCGTTATTCTTTCTTCTTTATTCTTTATTCCTTCTTCCTGCAGCATTTTAATCACGTTTGGGCGCCATTGTCGGGTTGTGGGGTAGCCAGGCCGGGTAGGTATAGCAGGAAAACTCGTAGTAAACTTTCACCATTCGTTTATTGGTCGAATTAACAAGGAAGGAACAAGCAGCAAAAGAACAACCAGTAAAAGGATCCGTAAGGAGCCAAGGAGCCGTCAAAGGAGAAAGGAGCCAAGGAGAAGGAGCGTAAGGAGAAGGAGCGCAAATACTTATTTGCGCTCCTTTTATATAAACATAGATATTAGTTCTTGAATACTGATTCAATACATTTTATATAGTTATTTACTTAGTTGATAAAATAGAAATATAATAAATTTTACAATTGGCAGAGTAACTGCCTAAGTCAACAGTTTGTGAAGGAATGAGTAAAATTTTAATTTAGGTTCCACACATCTAATATTTGAAAATAACATACAATGTTCTATTGAATTAAAATGAACAATATCGTGTTCTAAAATCAAAATAAATGCTATTTATGATGGCCAGCTTGTAAGCGGCCAGGAAAATAAGGTCGTATCATCACAGTATATATAAATTAATTTTAGGGTTGCTTACTTTCCTAGTAAACAATTTTATTATATCTACTTTAGGAAGAATTTCGAAGTAGGTACATATAAATTAATTTTAGGGTTGCTTACTTTCCTAGTAAACAATTTTATTATATCTACTTTAGGAAGAATTTCGAAGTAGGTACATATAAATTAATTTTAGGGTTGCTTACTTTCCTAGTAAACAATTTTATTATATCTACTTTAGGAAGAATTTCGAAGTAGGTACATATAAATTAATTTTAGGGTTGCTTACTTTCCTAGTAAACAATTTTATTATTCTACTTTAGGAAGAATTTCGAAGTAGGTACATATAAATTAATTTTAGGGTTGCTTACTTTCCTAGTAAACAATTTTATTATATCTACTTTAGGAAGAATTTCGAAGTAGGTACATATAAATTAATTTTAGGGTTGCTTACTTTCCTAGTAAACAATTTTATTATATCTACTTTAGGAACAATTTCGAAGTAGGTACATATAAATTAATTTTAGGGTTGCTTACTTTCCTAGTAAACAATTTTATTATATCTACTTTAGGAAGAATTTCGAAGTAGGTACATATAAATTAATTTTAGGGTTGCTTACTTTCCTAGTAAACAATTTTATTATTCTACTTTAGGAAGAATTTCGAAGTAGGTACATATAAATTAATTTTAGGGTTGCTTACTTTCCTAGTAAACAATTTTATTATATCTACTTTAGGAACAATTTCGAAGTAGGTACATATAAATTAATTTTAGGGTTGCTTACTTTCCTAGTAAACAATTTTATTATTTTACTTTAGGAAGAATTTCGAAGTAGGTACATATAAATTAATTTTAGGGTTGCTTACTTTCCTAGTAAACAATTTTATTATTTTACTTTAGGAAGAATTTCGAAGTAGGTACATATAAATTAATTTTAGGGTTGCTTACTTTCCTAGTAAACAATTTTATTATATCTACTTTAGGAAGAATTTCGAAGTAGGTACATATAAATTAATTTTAGGGTTGCTTACTTTCCTAGTAAACAATTTTATTATTCTACTTTAGGAAGAATTTCGAAGTAGGTACACATATAAATTAATTTTAGGGTTGCTTACTTTCCTAGTAAACAATTTTATTATATCTACTTTAGGAAGAATTTCGAAGTAGGTACATATAAATTAATTTTAGGGTTGCTTACTTTCCTAGTAAACAATTTTATTATTCTACTTTAGGAAGAATTTCGAAGTAGGTACATATAAATTAATTTTAGGGTTGCTTACTTTCCTAGTAAACAATTTTATTATATCTACTTTAGGAAGAATTTCGAAGTAGGTACATATAAATTAATTTTAGGGTTGCTTACTTTCCTAGTAAACAATTTTATTATTTTACTTTAGGAAGAATTTCGAAGTAGGTACATATAAATTAATTTTAGGGTTGCTTACTTTCCTAGTAAACAATTTTATTATATCTACTTTAGGAAGAATTTCGAAGTAGGTACATATAAATTAATTTTAGGGTTGCTTACTTTCCTAGTAAACAATTTTATTATTCTACTTTAGGAAGAATTTCGAAGTAGGTACATATAAATTAATTTTAGGGTTGCTTACTTTCCTAGTAAACAATTTTATTATTCTACTTTAGGAAGAATTTCGAAGTAGGTACATATAAATTAATTTTAGGGTTGCTGACTTTCCTAGTAAACAATTTTATTATATCTACTTTAGGAAGAATTTCGAAGTAGGTACATATAAATTAATTTTAGGGTTGCTTACTTTCCTAGTAAACAATTTTATTATTCTACTTTAGGAAGAATTTCGAAGTAGGTACATATAAATTAATTTTAGGGTTGCTTACTTTCCTAGTAAACAATTTTATTATATCTACTTTAGGAAGAATTTCGAAGTAGGTACATATAAATTAATTTTAGGGTTGCTTACTTTCCTAGTAAACAATTTTATTATTTTACTTTAGGAAGAATTTCGAAGTAGGTACATATAAATTAATTTTAGGGTTGCTTACTTTCCTAGTAAACAATTTTATTATATCTACTTTAGGAAGAATTTCGAAGTAGGTACATATAAATTAATTTTAGGGTTGCTTACTTTCCTAGTAAACAATTTTATTATTCTACTTTAGGAAGAATTTCGAAGTAGGTACACATATAAATTAATTTTAGGGTTGCTTACTTTCCTAGTAAACAATTTTATTATATCTACTTTAGGAAGAATTTCGAAGTAGGTACATATAAATTAATTTTAGGGTTGCTTACTTTCCTAGTAAGTAGTAGCATAGATTACATGGTAGTAGTAGTAAGAAATTCTACCATAAGTATAATAAAATTGTGATGATTGAAAGTTTTGGTTGCTTGTATTACTATTTTGTTTTTTATTTATAAATAAAGCAATTTCTTTATTTGTGATATCTGTCCGTCGGTCGTCTTCTACAGCTTCTAGCTTCTAAACGAAATCAGGAAGGGACAATGTCACACATTAATTAATGCGACCCAAAGACGGAAAGAGTTTTAAGAGTAATTAACTTACAGGTACTTTAGGCATAGATTCAAAAGTTAAAACAATCATTTTGAGCGTCAGTTCTTAAAAATATATGTCATCAATTTTTTTTATGTGATTTAATATTTTTTTCATAAACCTATCGTGCGTGGTATCAAATGAAAAGGCTATATGAGCCGGATCTAAATATATATCACACCATTTCGGCCATCTGTTTACTAAAAATAAAAAAACATACCAATTGGCTCTATGAGAGTATCTTGAGAGTCAACATTGTATAAATATTAAAGAGGAAGGAATGAGAAATGTCACACGAATCTATTCGGTTCAATAAGATATTTTGTTTGATTTAAGTGTTAGAAGTAATAAAACGAATACGATAAGATCTGGGGTTTAATTTCCTACATCCAACAAATTGACAGCTTAGTATTTTTTTGTAAATCATACGCCAAATGATACTCATATCTAATGTCAAAAAATCGATTTTAAAAATATTCATATATGTATTTACTAATTAAAAAAAAATTAAGTATTAAAAGTTGGCCAGATCTTTGATATTTAGAATATTTTTAAACTTATCTGTTATTGTCTTTGTTAAATTAACGCTAACACGCCCCCTTTCATTTGATACCACACTCGATAGGTTTCTGAAAAACACAATTCAAATGACATACAAAAAGTGTATGACGTGTGGTACGTTTGCGATATGGAGAAGGAGAAAATTAAACAAAGTCGTGTAGTTTTCGGAGCACTATCCACATAGCGGAAGATATTTTCAAAGCTACCTACACATAAATCGCTTTTAACGGCATTGCAATACACTTCGAGGGCTTTCAAAGCACAAATTGCATATTCCCGATAGACAAGTATTCGTCGCACACAATTTTCAGGTAGAGTGCTTTCACGGTTTATAAATGTCTATTGCACTTTGTAAAATGTTTATGAAGGGAGTAAAGTAAACATTTAACCGGCTGCTGGGGGCAATTTAACATAGATGATGAATAGTGGCTTGTCGGTTTGCTAAAGAGAGTAATAAAAGTGTAAGAGATTCATTCTTGTTTGTCAGTTGTAATTGCTAGACAATATTTCTGTGGATATAACTAATTTAATAAAACCTTTATAAAAGTATACAGACTTCCAAAATTTTGCACTGAAAAGTAAGAAATAATTAATATTTAGTATTTAGTAGTGGAAATTGAAGACGGTCGGTGCCAAATTAGTATGCAAAATTAAGAAGATAAAGATCAGGTCAATATACGTATGTTACGAAGGAACATCGTAGGTACCTACCTAATTAATTGCCTAGATTCGTGAAAATTGGGAGCTAAGTAGTTTTTAATTTGGCACCAACCGTTCTTACTTTTCAGTGCACAATTTATGAAGTCGGTATACTTTTATTTTAGGTTTTTTTTTATTTTTAAGTGATTTTTTGGGAATACTTCTAAATTATAGCTGTAAGGTTTATTATACCTAATAAAATTTTAAATTTGCATTTACAAATTTTACAATTAAAAAATCATGTTTTTTTATTTTATTTTCAACACACTTTTAGACCCATAACATAATCCCATATATTACACACGCGTGCTTTTTTCTTTACATTACAGCACAAGTGTTATAATATAACCCAATGAAGTTAAATTCGTACAAGATTGCAAATCGTATGCGTGTCCGCAAAAAAATCTTAATTTATTTACATAGTACAGTTTTTTATTTTTTAACCACAACTTTGTTGGATGTTTGGCGAAGTAACCCGTGCGACGCGGGATAAAACAAAACACGCCATTTTCCACATATTTGTTAACATTTTCGCCGTGTTATGGTTAATTTAAAAAAATTCGACTTCAAGTGGCGACGAATACGTACATTTGACTCCATGAAGTTTATTTTTCTCCTCGCAAGTGTGTTGAAAAACGTCATATGAAACGCATGTGCATTGGTCATTAGCATTACATACTCAGCTTTATCATCGCGCTCGCCTAGTGGCTCGCACTGATAATACCGCCTCGTACGTACAACACAGCACACTTGTATCATAATGTACTATTATCAAATTCCCGCGAAAACGTTCTGTTATTTTCTTGTTATTTTATCTAATCTAAACTTCTGGGCGCGATGATGACGTCACACCTAGGTAACGAACAAAATGATGGTCACAGATTAGATAAAATAACAAGAAAATAACTTTGACAGTAGCTGATTAACATACAGTTATTATAATATAGTTACTAGTATGTCGTTATTTATTTGATATTTACTTATAAGTGACGTCACATACCGTTTGTGGTCACGTGACCGGAAGTATGAATAAAAGCTTTTTCATTTAGATATTAAAAAAGATAGAGATGTGTATTTATAAATTGAAAATTCAGATAAAACAAAAGAAAGCGACTCGCGTGAGATTTTTTATTTTTTAATTTTTAAAGAATAATAAATAAGGGACCTACAGATAACCCATGTGGCCAGTATCATTTTGCGAACTTGGATATAAAAATTATGATCTATTGGCATATAATTAAATTAGGTTACCTAGTATGTTATAATATGATACGGGATCATAATAGGGGTAATTAAAACACAAGTGGATTTTTTTAATAGCCATCCACGAGTGTTTTAATTCCAAGTTATGTGCCCGTTCATACACTACTTTATCTAATCCCATGCAATAGTACAAAACAAATTGAACCAAGATATTTTTCTTAATCGACAAATTGGCGGCAAATGGCAGTTACCTACTTTCTGCGCATACTACTGTCAATTGTTTCGACTATATCGTTTTTGTATGAAAACTTCGGTACTATAATACATTATAGTATCGAAGTTTGACATATTAGAGACGCGTGTATGTAAAACATATCAATATGAAGTATAATTCGATTTTGTAATGGAAATTTTACGATATAAGAGTAGATAAAAAATATAAAAAATGTTAACAATGGATTTTCATACCCTTTTCCCGCCCGTATATTTGTGTCAAACCCGTGTTTGACGTACATTCTACCTCGTTTTAAAAAAGTAAGCCTCTTTCCGAGCATGTGCACTATAAAATATAATGTTACCTATAATAGTAATTACATTTTCAAACGTAAATATCGATGAGTATAATATTTATAATATCTTAATTTGTATGCAAATGCTACCTTGTATTGGTATTGGGTCTCCTACATTTATCTCTAAAATGTTTTGATATAATTTTAGAATATATAGGTACATAAGATATAAAATTACATTTTATAATTATTCATTTGCTATAATTTTTTTTAAACCTAAAATCGATTTCTGTAATTTTCAAAATCACTATTATCAAAATATATAAAATTAAATTCTATAATTATTCATTTGCTATAATTTTTTTTTACCCTAAAATCGATTTCTGTAATTTTCAAAATCACTATTATCAAAATATATAAAATTACATTCAATAATTATTTATTTGCTTTAATTTTTCTTTTGTCTAAAATCGATATCCGTAATTTTCAAAATCACTATTATCAAAATATATAACATTAAATGATCTAATTTATAATTTGCTATAATTTTCGTTTTATTTAAAATTGTTTTCTATAATTTTCAAGATGT
This sequence comes from Nemapogon koenigi, assembly GCA_963924495.1. Lineage (NCBI taxonomy): Eukaryota > Metazoa > Arthropoda > Insecta > Lepidoptera > Tineidae > Nemapogon > Nemapogon koenigi. The sequence continues at coordinate 26,659,244 of OZ004629.1, forward strand.
CTAAATTATCAAAAGGTACAACTTTTTATTATCTAATGAATTCTAATGATTAATTTGCTATATTTTTTTCCAGTTTATTTGCGAAATATTTATTAATATATAAAAATCTCTTCCTTTCTTATTATAAATAATATATATATATATATATATATATATAGGTATCATATCCGTTATCAACAAGTGATGGTTGTTTAGGTACTTATGAGTTTCTGCCGCTTCGCCGTCCGCTACCGCGGAACGCTCGCTTCGCTCGCTCGGCTCGCGCTCTGTTTTAGCACTATTCGAACCACGCTCGTCGCTTCGCTCCTCGCTAACCTATTTTTATTTACAAATTAGGGGAATAGGAATCGAAAATTACTGCAACAGACATTAACAAAATCTACTGTAAATTTTAATAATAGTACTTATTTAAATTGATTACATTAAAGAAAATTATTTTTTTATGATTATATATTTGTAAATGTAAATAGAATGAAGTTATACGTTTAAAAATATAGTGAGTCCACTTATTTTAACAATCCATTAGAGCAAATGATATTATAGATTAATAAATTTATAGAAAATGAATTTATATATTTAAAAAATTATAATAACTGCAATTATAGAAAAGTAGCCATTAGTGCAACTGAAATTAGAGATTATAAAAATTATAAGACTTGAGATTATATATTTTCAAAATTATAGTAGCAGCAATTATAGAAAAGTAGCCATTAGTGCAATTGAAAATAAACATTATAAAAATTATAGGACTTGAAATTATAGATTTTGAAAATTATGGCAACTGCAATTATAGAAAACAATACGCTATAGGAATTAATATTATAGATTTAAAAAATTATATCAAACAAATTTATAGATTTTTAAAATTACAGGATCTTAATTTATAGAAAATGAATATTTATAGCAACTAAAATTATAGCTTCTGAAATTATATATTTTTTTTAGAGCATTTGAGAGGATACCATTGGTATTCTGTTCCTATAGGAACACATACAACAATAATAAACTCTTTGGCTGACCTGGGATCAGTTCAAAGCTACATACAGTAACTGGTTTGATTGAATAGCTATTGCAGACGTTCACAAATAACGATGTGAACCCGATATAATATTAGCGTTCAGCGTATTCAGGTGAATATCCTTACATTTGTGTATTCAAATAAAAGCCACATGTGTCCATTGGACCATGATATTGCAATATTTGCAATTAGCAATGTCCAATATTGTGGTAAACACGGTATCGAGATTTGTAATGTATATGGTCAGTACTTACTAGAGCTATAACTTCGTATTTAGATTCAGTCTACCTACAGTTTGAACGAAACTTGGAAGCTTCATTTTACAGTTAGAGGAAATGATTCACGTCAAAATCATATGAGGTTGATAAGAGACTACCGAAAATCTATCTAAAATGTTTCAGATGGGAGTCCCGTGCAACGTGGGGCGGCTTCAGATTACCAAAAAGGACATAAAAACATACTGTAAATGATTTTCATATTATCCTATGGGGGATTCACCCACAATGACAAAAGGCAAATATGACGATTAATGTGTGGACTAAATCTGACGACTCTGAAAACTAAGATTTGAACCATTTTTAAAGCTGTTCCTTTTTTATGTGTGTTTAGTTGATACTTTACTTTACTTATAACTATTGGTGAAGATAGAAGGGAAGGGCAATACCTCACTTTATGCTTCATTATAATGCTTTGTTATACCCACACCTTTTGTCAATTCTCCTAAATAATTAAAACAGCGGTCGTAATGTGTCAATATTATTAAATGAGAAAGTGTGTTTGTTTGTCTGTTTGTCCTATTTTCAGACCATAACGGAGCAATGGATCAACGTGATGTTTCAGAGCGACTTCTAGACTAATATTGGGACAGCTACATACTTACATTTTAAGTAGGTATGTGTAGAGATAAAACAACATAATAGACTTGCAGTGGCTACATAAAACTTACAAACTCACGTCAAATTACAATGGCTAGTAACATAGAACTGTCGCACAGTCGTCCGCAACCACGTGCAACAATGCATAAAAATGAAAAACGTCGGAACTGGCATCTGATACGTTTGCAAAGTTTCCATTTCGAATTTACAACAAGTAATTTATTTAATTTATTAAATGCAGTGAAACATCTAACTCTATTAAGTACAGCCAGAAGTGTGTGTGTGAAACATTACATTAAGATACAGATATGTCCATCCAAGATAATGTAATTGATTGAAGGCAATGTTAAAAGTAGCAAATGGCATTTGTCTCTGCCTTCCCTTCTTGGGATAAAAGGCGTGATGATATATAGATAGACAGATAATACGTTACGTTAATATTATACTCAATCTTTAACATACGTTCAAACACATCTTAAGTAAATACAAGGTGGTTTTGTAAATTATCGTATCATAATTACTATAATGTAAGATAAAATAAAATATTGTAGTATCTTTATAGTGTGTAGCCTTAAACACATAATACCGCACGGTCTGTCTATAAACACACAGATATACTCGTATCTATGCAGGTAAAACTAATGGCACTGGCAGTGACGTTCAATCAGCGTAGATTACAGCTACGAGCACTACGACAGTGCTACGGCGCCCCGCGGCGTAGCGTTAATTAAGGATTTTAGGTCTTCAAGTGTATTCACACTCTAGGACCCTTATTGAATATTAATTTTACGTATGTGTACTGACTGAGATTTAATAGGTTTAATAATATACAATAATCTATAATATGATATTACATTATGGACAGTTTGAACAAAGTAACAAAAAGAGACATGTTTGGAAGAAAAATATATGATAATAACGAGAAAATTCGACGTGAAAAACATCGACATCAAACGTCGTGACATACATTTTCTACTCCTTTAAATAAATTAATAACAAACACTCCTCTTGATTTGTGGCACGTGTACCTACAATGCCATCAATTATATTTTTACACAGAAGGAAAGTGCCCTCTACCTTTTTTTTTAGCAGCTTTGCAGCTTCTTGTCCATAAATATATGTATAAACATATTCCCTTTCGCTCGCTGAACTGTTGCACTAGCAATTTAAAAATATGACAGCCGACATCCACGATGAACGGAGAATGACAGACATGCCCCTAGGGCAGGGATGGCGAACCTTTATTGGTGAACGTGCCATTTTTTTATATAAAAAATATATAATGTGACCATGACGTGCCGTAAAATAATCTCAACTTACTGATTTAATAGACAAAACTAAAACTCTCTTTATTTGCAACTCGAAAATACAGCAATTGTAATGTTTACTGTTTTATGTTTATTTAAATAAAAGAGTACCTAGATTCGTTAACAACTATTGGCGTGCCCGAATTATTTTGTCGGTTGCCACCATTGGCACGCGTGTCATTGGTTCGCCATCCCTGCCCTAGGGCTTTATTTTTGTAATTAGTTGTTGATCGAAAGCAAAATAAAAATGCAAAGTATGCGATCTCTGTTAATATTGGTAATTAACGCAATAGAAAAACATTACAAATTATCTAACCTAAGCATAAAGGCAAAAAATATGTGTAGTCATGCAGAGTTGTTTTATATAGGTATACAAAGTAGGACTCTAAAGAAAACCAGTAAAATTACAAAATGACTTTCCAAACTGGTGCATGGTAAAAAAATAAAAATTTAAATTGGTGCAGTTTTGGAGAAGGAAAAGGGGGAACAAGACACCTGTCGCTTTCATACACGTGGGAAGGCATGACAATAACAATATTTAAAATAAACAATATGGATGACGTCTATTTTTATCGAAATAGGCGAAAGGAAGATTGACGATCACATTGGAATATGTATCTATCAATAACGTGAATTTAATACAACAACAACACACCTTCACGGCTTTTATACCTTGCGGTGTGGCCAGAGGCACTTGCAGCCAGTTGCCCGCATATTGAACAGAACAGGTGGCAAGCCTGTTGCTGCACTTAATGGACCTAGATGTGTCACTTCTTTAACACATGTAAATATCTGTTATTGTTAGAAGAAGTGCGGACGTGCCCTCCGAAGTGAATTTAATACATTTTTTGTGTTATTCGATAAGCTAAGTTGAGTAGAATAGCATACATTTTAATTCTAATAGTCAAAAGGTTCAAACGTTTCTATTGTTCTCATAGAATACAATTCCGCTTATGCGTTGGCGTTCTTTGAGCTTTATATAAATACCTGTTGTATTTTGTAATTTTTCAGTTTTTTTTGTTTTTTTATATTTCAATCGAAAATACTATACTTCTATACTGATATATAAAGCTGAAGAGTTTAGTATATATGTTTAAGGACGCTAATCTCAGAAACTACCTGTCCGATTTGAAAAATTCATCAAAGCTTTGAAATCTGAAGAAGTAATTGAACTAATTATTATCCACACTATGCTACAAACCAGTACATTAACTTGTATCAGGCGATGTTGAACTTGCGAGCTGCATGAAGCGTGTTCTTAACATTTTGTTAAAAATACAACAAAATACATCGTTGGACAATCCCCTATCGATCCACCGAGTGTGTGTAGGCTCCGAGAGTTTCATATGCAAGAGCTTGCAGTAACTTGTACAGGAAACGATATATCGAGTTTAACCATTTAATTGATGCAATTATTGTGACGCACATGAATTATTTCGGTGTAGTCCTTAGGGCAGACCGGGGCTGGTAGCGTATAGGGGCAGGGGTTCATGTACGTGTGAGTGAACGAAACTACATTCCGGTCTGAAGAGAGTCCACCGAGTAACCGATCATTACATCTAAACAAGATTAGCGTGTGGACATGTCCCTGCGAATGAGAGCGGTTTACCCACAATTGTTACACATAAGTAAATTTTACACTGAATACTTTTTTATTTCTGACGCTATTGTTTTGAGACAAATTAATATCACCTATGTTTATATCATTAGGTAAGTAGTTATTGTTAAAGGTGTATAGGTTCTTATTGAGTCGAACGATCAAAGCATTTTAATGTGGCGAACTCCGTGAGGGGTTGGTAGGTCATTACAGACTGGGGGCTGGTTGACTATGTCAACCTGCACCGGTCACTAATTTACTTTGGCACAGAACAGATAATGAAGTGAGTACTACCCAAGTAGTAGGCATGCGATAACTATCTGCAGTAGGTATGTGCAACACGCATCTTGTACCACTTAGGAAGAAATCTTATTTTTTTTACAATTCCTTTAGTTTACTTCTTACACTTGTGTTTCTAAAAGGTAGAAAGCTTATATATTTTTAACAATTGTTATTTAATTTTTGTTTTTAGTTTTAACTCTTACACATATGTTTCTAAAAGGTAAAAATCTTAATTAATAAGTTATTGTTAAATCTTTTAAATTTATGTTCCTAAAAGTATATGTATGTTTAAGAGGCCTTACCGTTACGCCGCACTCGAAATTTAGTTAAGTAACGCGCGTGTGTGCGTTATTGAAAATAAGTCGCTCCTTAAAATTCTGATCATTTTCACGATTTTTTTATGTTGACTTTGATATCAAAATAAAAAGCGGGGATGGTTTGAAAATAAAAAATACTCAACATTGCAAATTTTTCACTCTTTAAATTATTTTTTATTTATATTTGTTTTATTATTATATTTATATAATATTAAATAAATTTTAGATTCTTGTTATGGAATAATTCGAGAATAATGTGTTATTTTTATATTACTAATTTTTTTGTATATAGCTCACAAAAAATACATTTTCATATTTATGATTTTTTCCAAATATTACGATTTCTCAAACATTTTTTTCTCGTTTTTTTTTTATGAAAGTTGAAAAATCTAATCTATCAATACTTAAGTTGATCATATTTAGGTGTCAATACTGTTTTTTAATGGTCAAAATCTTCAGTGAGCTTTACAAGATCGATCGTCAAACGTCACTCGAACGTAAGTTTTTGGAATACGAGTCCAGAAAAATGATAATTTACCAACACTATAGAAATAATTTCAAAATTTCCTTCTATCAGTCTTGAAGACTGATATATCCTCCTTTCTACTTAAAACTCTTTAGTGCCATAAAATATAAACGTCAAATCTGTTTGTTTTGACTTGTGTGTATTTTGATGGATGATCGATTGTGAAGATAAATAAAACATTAATTATGTATGTTTAATTGCATTTAATTACTATATAATAATTGGCGACGAGAAATGGAAGCACATATGAAGAAATTAAAACAAGCACGTGCATCAATTAAGGCTCAACCCACCTTACAAGGTAAAAGAATTGAGACGTTGACAAACCTAAATAAGGATGAGGCTACACTCAGACTAACTAATATAGAAAAATTACACAGCCGTTATATCGTGAATCAGGATGCCATCGAAGATACTCGATGAATCTAACTTAGAACAGGAATACATTAACCGTGATGAAATAGAAGAGGAATTCTTGAAACTAAAGTTAAAAGTAAGAGACATGTGTCAGTTGACAACTACGAATTCTATTAATACGGCAAGTACTACCCAAATTCATACTGCAACCATAAATAAACCACATGTTATTTTTCAACCATATCAAACTAATGAAACATTTAAAAATTATATCAAACGATTAGAAGTTTACATGAATCTACAAGGCTGTACAGATGACTCAAATATCAAGGTGGGTACACTACTTACCTCAATCACACCTGAGATGTATCAAATATTATGTGATTTATGTAGTCCTGAGAACCCATTAGAAAAATCATTTACTGAAATTGTAAAGATATTACAAGATTTTTTAGATCCTTTACCTAGTTTATGGGCGAGACAGCATACATTTATAAATAGGACACAGAGTCGGGAAGAGAGTATTTTAGAATACAATAGACAATTAAAGAAACTTGCGAACGAATGTGAATTTTATTGTGATTGTGGAAAGTCAACATCGGATTCATTTTTACAACTTCAGTTTATTAGAGGACTAGTTGACGATAAAATAAGAACCAGAATTTTACAAGAAAATAGGAAATTAACTTACAAAGAAATAGTAGAACTCGCAATAAGCACTGATATGTCCCAAAACGAAGCACAGATTACAACATATAAAGAATCCGTTTTACAAGTACAGAAAGAAAGTCAATACTTACCTAGAACTAGCGGATTTAACACTAGAAAACCGAAAACATACCGAATACCGGCAGAACAATGTTACAGATGTGGAGATAAGAGACATAGAGCGCATACATGTAAACTAAAGGACGTGATTTGCAACTACTGTAACCTAAAAGGTCATATTGCTAGAGTTTGTTTGAAAAGAATAAATCGAGTAGACAACCAAAATTGTATTTCTGTTGATAACGAAAATGAAAGTGAAAGAGTAGAAACGAATAATGAAATTAATATAATACAAACAAATATGAATGATAAGTTTATGGTAACAGTAGAAATAGGTGGAAGAACGATAAAAATGGAGTACGACACAGGCGCATCATTGAGTACAATTTCACTGTTGGATTTTAAACAAATGAACATAACGAACAAAATATTCAAAACTAATATTGATCTCAGAACTTATACTGGTGAAAGAATTAAACCATACGGCGCTGTTTATGTAATATACATGGTGAACTCAGAAAAATACTATGGTAAATTATATATCATAAATAGTAACGTTGATCCAATTTTTGGACGTGAATGGATACGAGAAACTAAATTAAACATAAATGAAGTAAATACACTGAAAATTGACAATAAAACTATAAAACTAGATATTTTTTTACAAGAATTTAACGAAATTTTTAACAATAATATTGGAGAGATACCGAACTATAGAGGACATATTGATTTAGTAGAAGGAAGTGCACCTATTTTTCATAAGGCTAGAAGAGATAGAAAGGTTAGAGAAACTGAATGTTTTGACTAAGGTAGAAGATTCTGACTGGGGAACACCCGTAGTACCAATATTGAAGCCTAACGGGGAAGTCAGACTTTGTGCCGACTACAAGGTAACACTAAACAGATGTATTAAAGATGAAAGACACCCAATACCAAGAATTGAAGACATATTTGTTAAAATGAACGGTGGAAAATATTTTTGCACGTTAGATCTTACTCAGGCTTATTTACACATGGTAATGGATGAAGAGAGTGCCCTTTTACAGACAATTAATACTCAAAAAGGATTGTACAAAGTAAATCGATTAATGTTTGGTGTGAAGATAGCACCAGGATTGTGGCAAAAGTTTATGGACAAATTATTCAACCAGTTACAAGGAGTACAATGTTTTCTAGATGATATTATAATACAAGGACCTACATTAGAGATTGCAACACAGAGGCTACGACAAGTAATGGAGATTCTGAGAACACATAACCTAAGATTAAATAAAGAAAAATGTAAATTTTTTAAAAGAAGTATAATATATCTAGGTCATGTCATTGATGAGAATGGCTTACACAAAAACCAAGACAAATGTAAAGCTATAACTAATGCGAAAAGACCAGAAAATATACATGAACTACGGGTATTTCTAGGATTAGCTAATTACTACAACAAATTTATACCGGCTTTAGCTACTATTATACATCCTTTGAACAAATTACTACATAATAGTGAAAAATTTACTTGGAACAATGAATGTGAACAAAGCTTTAAGAATGTTAAAAAGGAAATAATAAGTGAACGTACACTGATTCATTTTTCTTCAAAATTGCCATTAATAATAGCTACAGACGCTTCTTCTGTTGGTCTTGGAGCAGTATTGTCGCACAGAATGCCTGATGGTACAGAGAGACCAATTTGTTTTGCTTCAAGAACGCTTACAAAAAGTGAACAGAGATATAGCCAGATTGACAAGGAAGCTACAGGTATATACTGGGGTTTACATAAGTTCTATCCATATTGCTACGGAAGGAAGTTTACACTTATCACAGATCATAAGCCACTTGTATCCATTTTTAACCCTAGCAAAGATCTTCCTGCAATGACAGCGACTAGAATGTTTCACTACGCCCACTATTTATCAGGTTTTGACTATGAGATTGTTTACAAAAGAACTACTGAACATTCTAATGCAGATTTTTTGTCTCGTTTTCCTGTTGATGAAGCAATAAAAAATTACAGAGACCAATATGAATTATTTCAAATCGGACAAATTGAAACTATGCCAGTTACCAAAGAGAGGATAACTATAGAAACAATTAAAGACGAAGAACTAAACAAGATACTAAAGAAATTAGAAAAGGGTGAGAGTTTACAACAAATTGGTTATAATGACAACGAATTCACTCTACAAGATAATTGCATATTCAGAGGTAATAGAATTATAATTCCAGGAACATTGAAATCAGAGGTACTGAAAGAACTGCACATAGGACACTTAGGTATGACAAAAATGAAAGGATTAGCAAGAAGTTACTGTTATTGGAAGAACATTGATAGAGACATTGAGGAGATGATTAAATCATGTAAAGAATGTTGTTTGACAAGAAATGAACCTATAAAAGTGAAAATACATCCATGGGAATTACCACAAAATGCTTGGCAAAGAATCCATATTGCTTTTGCTGGGCCTATTGATGGTCTGAACTATCTTATAATTGTAGATGCTTACACGAAGTGGATTGATGCTATACCTACGAAGAACACCACATCTGACTGGTGTATTAGAGAATTAAGGCGTATGTTTACAATATTCGGATTACCTATTACTCTTGTATCCGATAATGGACCTCAATTTACATCAAATATTTTTGAAAACTTTTTAAAATCTAATGGAATTATTCACAAGACTTCAGCTCCATATCATCCTGCTACGAACGGACAAGCAGAACGATTTGTTCAGACTATCAAACGAGCTTTACAAACGACTACTTCTGAAAAAGTAGATTTGAACCTAAGATTAAGTAGAATCTTAATGCAACTTCGTAAAGCACAGAATTCCACAGGTGACAATGCTTATAATCTTATGTTTGGTCGTAATATAAGAACTAGACTGGATCTGATGATGGATAACAAGAAAACTTCTGAAAAGAAAGAATTCATAATAAAGGAAGAGAGTAAATTGACAAGACAATTTAGAGTGGGAGAGAGAGTACAAGTTAGATCATACGCTGGTAGATGCAAATGGATATTTGGAACAATATTAAAGAAATTCGGAGAGTTACATTATGAAGTGGAAGTGGACGATGGCCGAAGGTGTCGAAGACATGTGTACCAGATATTAAGTTGTCATGCACCTTATGAGAGGGAAGATCATTTAGAAGGGAGGAACTGATATATCCTCCTTTCTACTTAAAACTCTTTAGTGCCATAAAATATAAACGTCGAATCTGTTTGTTTTGACTTGTGTGTATTTTGATGGATGATCGATTGTGAAGATAAATAAAAGATTAATTATGTATGTTTAATTGCATTTAATTACTATATAATAAAGACCAAGACCCGTATTTTCAAAATGACACATAATTGTATCCACAATCTTATTCGTATTCTCACAAACAGACATCAAAAATGTCCGAAATGTAGCGTGTGCCGGTAAGGAGCCTTAACAATTTTTTTTATGTACTAAATGCTATGTTTTATGTTTAAGTTTATAGATTATCAAAAATAGTTTGTGATATTGGCCAGAAACATCTTTTAATGTATGTATACTTATTAGCACTACAGTCTACCTACCACAGGCACCCTTACCCTACGTAGTAATTATTATTTAATCTATGCCCCAGGCTACTAATCAACCTACCCCAGACATATGGGGCAGCTAGGTCGACCAACGTGGAGAGGTTTACAGAAACTGAAAAAATAATACTTCTCTTTACATTTACCGTATATGAAAATTTTATTTTAATTGTCAATGAAATTTCCCATCATTTAGGTACAGTAGTTTTCGTTATTGTCCAAATAATATATTTTTCTTAAAAAAATAAATACCGAAAAGTTAGCCTAACCACACCCGGCCTGCTGCCCTACTAGCATTCCGCCCCATTTTTAACCGAACTTCAAAAAAGAAGGAGGAGGTTCTTAATTCGTCGGAATCTTTATTTTTTTATGTATGTTCCCCGATTACTTGAAGACGCCTGGACCGATTTGGAATTTTTTTTGTTTGAAAGGGTTTATCTACTTCACAGGTGGTCCCATTATTTTTGTGAAAATTGGGTCAGTAGTTTTTTAGAAATTATGAAAAAATTTCTTGATATCTCGATGAATTGTCTCTGCCTACCCCTCTTGGGATGAAAGGCGTGATGATAGATAGATAGATAGATAGATCTCGATGAAATAAAATATGTACCCATTTTGACGACTTATTTTTTTAAGGATATAATAATTTCTCGACATTATCTCACAGACATGACAAAAATCGGTTTAGTAGTTTTTCATAAATTCAGTAATTTGTCTCTGTTTACGGTTGAAAATTATGTATCAGAGAAAAGCCTTAGCAACGATTGCTATTGACACGAAGTTGTCAATTTTTGTATCGACGGTGGTCTAATGGCAGCAGTATTTTTTTAATTTGCGTTATTATTTGTCTCTAAGGGCAGCAAAATCACTTAAAAGGGAAAAATAAATTATCTTTAAAAATAGTGTACCGACTTCAAAAATTTGCACTGAAAAGTAAGAAATAATAAATATTTCATCGTAGATTTTGAAGACGGTTGGTGCCAAATTAGAAACAACTTAGTTCCCGAATTCACTAATCTAGACAATTCGTTAGGACCTACGATCATCAGTACATGTATACAAACATAGGTACCTAATATTAAACAGATCTTTATCTTCTTAGATGTTTACTTAATTTTGTATCCTAAATTGGCACCAACAGTCTTCAAAATCTACGACGAAATATTTATTATTTCTTACTTTTCAGTGCAAATTTTTAAAGTTGGTACACTTTTTTTTAAAGTTATTTAAACACAAAGACATAAGATTTTAGTCCGAAGGATTTTCTATGTTACTCGAATCGTTGCTGTGCTAAGTGTAAGGACAACAAACAAACAAAGACACTTTCACATTTATAATATTAGTTAGTATAGCTCCATTTTATTTTGTTATTTTTTCCTAATTCAACATAATTATTTTGAAAGAGATATTTTCCAGAAGCCACTTGACAGTTATGGGTATCCATAATAAGTGTTGTGTAAAACAGGTCACCTTATTTCGTTAAGGGCATATAGTAGGAAGAAAATTCGTAGAAAACCCGCCTATTATGAAATCCGTGGACTGCCTTAATTACATCATTAAGACAGACTTTATTAGGAAGGTATTTACGGTTATAGGAATAACCATTGTGAGATCCGTCCTCTAGACGCTTCTCAGTATCCATTACTTGTAGCTTGTAGTATTAGAAAAATATCATTTTTTTTTAGATAAAATTCATCATAATAATAAAGATAGTTTATTTCAAATAACTATTAATATTTACTTTCGTAATTGAATAATTAATTGGAAATGCGGTCTATTATGTTATAATTTTCAGATACATTATTATACATATATTCGATTTAATTATACAACATATTTAATTAGTATAATTATCAAAGAGCACTTAAATTGTAAGCCTTAAATGAGAATACTACTCCTACTTTCTTTTAGTGCAAACTAACAGCCCGTCAAAAGCTAAGAACCACAACGTGTGCATTTACAAACTTCAAAACTTGAAAATAGATTATGGCAAGTCTATGGCCATTTAGAACCATTAGGAGATGAATCTAAACCTTACTAATATAAAGAGAATACTAGAAATCCGGATTTATAGCAACTTATATCTGGGCTTTTCTTAAGGACCTTTGCTCTGAGTCATCTTGTATCTGTCAACAATATAACAAATCTCAGTTAATCCTGGAAAGGCGAGTTTATTTATACAACATTTCCTTCCCACACAGTTGATAGTTATTATTTTAAATTGAATTGAGCCATATTTGTATTATTTAGGGTTCTAAATAGCCGTAGTTTCCAAAACGAGCCTTGCTTTTGCATTTTGGAAACTATGGCTATTTAGGATTAACTGAGATTTGCCATATTTTTGACAGTTATAACATGACCTTGACCACCGCCCCTGTGACTGAGGCATAGCTGCATAGACGCATTATTCGTCATTATAAGCACCACTATTACAAAAAGAACAAGACTAGACAATAAGAAGACCAATGAACATGTCACAAGCCACCCTGCGCCATTATTATTATAATATAATTATATCGATAGCCTAATATATAATAATAATAAATATAATGCGTAGAGTATTGGAAGACTGGGAAGGTGGCATTCGTGTCGGAGGCCAACGAATCAACAACTTGCGCTTCGCCGACGATACAACTATAATAGGTGCGAACGAAAAGGAGCTAGCCGAACTGTTGCGGCGAGTGGAGCGTGTTAGGGTCGAGTATGGCCTCCGTATCAATCGCGAGAAAACTAAACTCATGTTCGCTGATAGGGCGGGAACATTGTCGAGAACCTATGAGCTCCGGGATCTGGAAATGGTGACTCAGCTGACCTATCTCGGCTCGATGATACGCTCTGACGGCGACTGTGAGGCGGAGGTGGTGAGGAGAGGCCAAATGGCAAAGGCTGCAGTGAAGCGCTTGGAGAAGATATGGAGAAACAGAGGGATTACCCGAAAAACTAAATTTCGTCTAATGTACGCCTTGGTCTTCTCCATTTTCCTGTATGCTTCGGAAACCTGGACATTGAAGACACGCGTTCGATCCAGGATAGACGCATTTGAAATGTGGTGTTGGCGTAAGATGCTGAGCATTTATTTCATGGACTGCACGGCGGACCAACGCGTCTGTCCTGGCAGAACTTAACATCAAAATGCGACTCTCCTCAATGTGCATGCAACGGCTGCTCAACTACTTCGGTCATTTGGCTAGACGCGAACCAGACAGTCTAGAGAAGATGATAGTCGTCGGTCACATGGAGGGCAGGAGGAGCCGCGGTAGGTCGCCGTCTCGGTGGACGGACACGGTGAAGGAGGCCACCGGGAGCACTATGCAGGCTTCCATTGGTCGCGCGCAGGACAGGGCGGCTTGGAGGGCGCTGGTGAGGCGTGTTGTCCTGAGGTGTCACGACCCTCAGCCATGAGGAACGACTTAGAAGAAGAAGAATTGGTAGATCGTTGTCTTGAAACCGGGAGGTTCCTGGTTTAATATCCACTCGTTCAAAAAACATACTAAGCACCAATAAGAATATGTGCTTTAATCAAATCTTGGTGGGCAAGTTAAGTTCGAACTTCTTCTAAAAATAACAGATATTTATGTTTGATAGAAGTAATATAATTATAGGTCCATTAAGTGCAGCAACATGCTTGTCACCTGTTCTGTTTAATATGGACAACTGACGTCAAGTGGACACAGTTACATGGTGTCTCTGGCTACACCTCAAGGTATAAAGGTCGTGAAAGTGTGTTATGTGTTTGTTTTGATTATTGCAATATACAATGTAAGCTGGCCCGTCGAGGATACAATTCGATCATCATATCATTGTTTTAGAAATTGAGTTATCTATGCGATGTAATGACCTGCGCCTTATACATCCATAGTAAATTATAGATTGTTTTCATATATTTTATACGTACAGTCTTAACTTCGTTGTCATTTTAGTACGACTCGATTATTAATAACAAAATAATTACAAGTAGGTAAATACATCATATTTATTGACTTCGTGATACGTCTTTATACCCGGAAGTCAACCTGTATGAATTCGTCGAACATCTAATTAACTAATGGCAACTTTCCCACTTCTAGAGGAAGACGGAAGTTGTACGAAAATCAAAATAATTAATCAATATGTCGGACAAAAATACCATTTATCCTTATCAGCACTGTTTAATAGTTATGGAAAATAATAGTCACATTGCTCCCTTTATTCATCTTTGACGTGAAAAAACACACATTCGCATTTATAATTAAACTAGATACAAACCCGGCTTCACTCGGGGTGTTCTTAAAGTACTGTACCTACCTACATAATGACTTTTTTTACTTACAAATAAAACGCTTATAATGACATAATTATTTAATCCAATCAAGCAAAAAGAGCTTCAATAATATTTATATAATTTTCAAGTATTTATATAATTTTAGGTTTTTTTTATTATTATTATTGTAGACATGTTAAATATTATATTATTGTGACATGAGATAAATTATTGTACGCCTTAATAGGCAGCACATGAAATGTAATGCATATGTGAAACAATAAATATATTTGAATTTGAATAATATAAGTTTTTAATTAAAATTAAATACAAAAACAAAACACAACAAAGTAACACTTTTCATAGTAGGTATGCTAATCTATTGCAATATGGTCTATGTTTTTTTAATAGCAAATTTAATTTTACTGTATTATTTAGGTAATTATAATTATGAATTGAATATTTATATAAAACGACCTGGCTCAAAGAAACGTTACCTAATGCTCACTATTTTCTTTGACTCAACCACATGACTCAAACAAACGTTACTGTCACATTGAAAATTGCTTCTGATAGCATTACTTAATAAATTTGGACTTATTTATTGAAATTACATGATTATACGAATTTTGCGTATATGTTCCAAACCCAAAATAGATTAAATTTTTTTATGCGTTTGAAATTTTGAATCAAGTCTACCCTACCCCTAAACGAAATTATTAATATAGATTAGTTGGGATTTTCCTAAAACACACTCTCTAAGCCACTGTTTACGAATTCGTAAAATAACGGAAGTAAAATCAATTTTCTTATCCGTGTTTCATTTAATTTTAGTATTATCATGAATTTGAAGGATATAATTAGCAACTGCATTACTTATTTCCCGACCTGCGCGACAGCAAAGACAAGGTTATATGTTTTTCACGCGTAAGTATGTATGTAGTAAGTATGTATTCTTTAGTTTATACCACCAAAGCATACCAATACCAACGCAGCTGGATAAATTTTAATGAGGTTGTCTATTGACTCGTCTGAAACGTGTGATGGTTACAGTCTAGGTTGTGTTTCATTAAAACCAAATCCTTTTAAATAAAGTGTACCAACTTCAAAAATTGTGCACTGAAAAGTAAGAAATAATTAATATTTCGTCGTAGAATTTGAAGACGGTTGGTTCCAAATTACGATACAAAATTAAGTAAGTAAACTTATAAGAAGATAAAAGATTTGTTCAATATTCTATGTTTGTACTGATGATCGTAGGTTCCTAATTAATTGTTTAGATTAGTGAATTTGGGAACAAAGTTGTTTTTAACTTGGCACCAACCGTCTTCAAATTCTACGACGAAATATTAATTATTTCTTACTTTTCAGTGCTTGAGAACGGCTGGATCGATTTGACTATTTTTTTTAAGTTCGTAATACTCTGGATAAGTCTTTTAGGCAAAGAAAAATTGGAAAATTTAGATAAAACTGAAAGTGTATTTATCTAGAAGACCATAATTGGGGACGAAAGTTGATATGGGAACCACGGGCGCAGCCGGGGCGGAAAGCTAGTCTAAAGTAAAAACAAGCCATAAGCTTTTACAAAAACAATACATACTCATTGTAACCCACCGATTATTTGGTTAAAGAGGTGAGTATTTTTAATAACGATAACACTATTGATACAACAAGGACAAATAAATAGAATTTAAAATACGCTTTTCAACATTAAGTCATCCGTATTGCAAATTGCGAGATTGCGTCAACATTGAGCCGCACGCACGGCTACATTAAAAACAAAGAAAATTCATTTGGTGCACCATCATTGGCAAATTAAGTTACAATTTGAACAGACTCTGATAAATATTCACTCGTAAATGGTTTATTTTTCCGAACCCTTTTTTACTTTTTTATTAATATCATCTATCTATCATCACGCCTTTCATCCCAAGAGGGGTAGGCAGAGACAATCGAAGGCCATTTGTTACTATCCTGACATATCTCTTTTGCTTCTTTTATATTCATCTTACCTTTCATACATGCTCGGCGATTGTGTGTACTTTTAATATTTCCTTCGATCAACATATTTTTTATATGATCAATAAAAGTACATCTAGGTCGTCCTAAGCTAGCATTTCCTTTCACTTCAGCCATTTTTATTCAATCTTTCATCCTTCATTCTTTCAACGTGTCCAAACCAGCGTAAAATACTTTTTTCATTTTAGTCATAACATCATCTTTCACTCCGCATTCTTGTCTAATGACCGGATGCGGTCAATACGCACATTCTACGTAAAGACCGCATTTCCACTGCTTTTATTTTACTTTCATGCTTCTTATTCCATACCCAATTCTCGCTTCCATAAGTAAGTGATGGAACTAAAACAGCATTATATATATTAATTCTACTTTTAGTTGTAAGTTGTGTATTTCTGCATACATTGTTTAGTCCACCAAATACCTTGCTTCCCGCTTTCACTCTCCTTTCAATTACTTTGTGTATCTTTCCACTTCTTGTAACCATTCTACTTTTAGTTGTAAGTTGTGTATTTCTGCATACATTGTTTAGTCCACCAAATACCTTGCTTCCCGCTTTCACTCTCCTTTCAATTACTTTGTGTATCTTTCCACTTCTTGTAACCATACTACCTAAATAAACAAATTCATTCACTTGCTCTAACTCACATCCTTTCACACAAATCATACACTCCGTCCTTTCATCTTCCTTTTCAAATACTAATACTTTTGATTTCGAAATATTAATATCATTGGAGAAGAATGCAGAATGAAAGTGACTAAAATAAAAAAAAAAGTAGTTTACGCTGGAAACGTTTAAAGAATGAAGGATGAAAGATTGTCTAAAAAGGTATAAATGGCAGATACGATAGGGATTTCCGGCACCTAGGTTGAAAATAAAAAAAAAATAGATATTAATAAATATTATCATCCCTAAGAAGCGTATGCAGACGCCTTGACAGAGGACGCACTAATATTTAAAGATGGCACTAAGGATACTTGAGGAAGGTTCAGGCTATATAACAGCACGCTACCTAATGGGGGGTAAAGTTGTATTCCTAATACAACGCGTACGAAGTCGCGGCCTACTCATAATAAAATTCCGTAGAGTATCTCGTTACTTTGACTACTAACCCCGAGTACCTTTGAAAAGATTGCAAAATATAAGCTATTGCTTTTAGTCTGATGGAAATAATGAAGCCATTGCTCGCACGTATAAAATTTCTATCATATAACATACTTTGCCTGCCAATAACATGTCTCCGACGTAAGTAGTCATATTACCTTACAGCCCTTACAGCCTTAGACGTATAATCTTCAATAGAGACTCTATTTTTAAACAGTGAATGAGAAAATGGGAATCCATTCTACAGTGTAACGTCGACAGTGCTACTTAAGTTCTCTATGGTTACTTGAGACACTGATAATAGCTAAGTCTTTTATTAATGTATCAAAGAACAATGATGTTTCCTTCAAAGAAAATAATGTTGAAGCGATTTGACAGCGACCATAATTAAAAATATATTATTTGTAAATTTGTATGTAGGAGATAATATCTGAAACTGCTGATCCGATTCTAAAAAATATTTCACTAATAGCTTTCTATGATAGCCCTGAGTGACATAACGGCATAAAAAATCAAGTTTGTTGTATGGGAGCCTCCCTTAAATATTTATTTTATTTTATTTTAATTATTTATTTTTAAAGTGAATATATAGCTAAATATTATGTGAATATTTAACTGTTGCCGTTAACATTATCGAGCAAAAACAAGCAAAAAACGTTTGTTGTATAGGAGCCTCCTTAAATATTTATTTTATTCTGTTTTTTAGGATTTATTGTTATAGCGGCAACAGAAATACATCATCTGTGAAAATTTCAACTGTCTAACATCACGGTTCATGAGATACAGCCTGGTGATAGACAGACAGACGGACGGACAGCGGAGCCTTAGTAATAGGGTTTCCGTTTTTACCCTTTGGGTACAAGAACCCTAAAAACGAATGCATATAAAACCAAAACTATTCAAATTAGATAACGTCAGTTTTTACTTTACATACAGACTTTTGTATGTAATTGTCAAGTCTTACATACGCAATTAACGTACACTTAAATGGGCGATAGACTTTTGGGGACGGCCGTAAGTAATTAGATAACTACATGAAATGGAGCTATGAGCTACTAGACTGTATGAAGCGAGACGGAGCTTTTTTTTTCTTTCTTCACGGGTTGCCTTACAGCTCCCGAAGCCGTGTTACGGTTCCAGGGTACCCAGCGGAAGACCAAGTCTCCCTCGTTTAGCCGATGGTATTTGTGAAGCTATACCTAACGAGTGGCTATAGTATATATATGTATTTTGATGGAAAAGCCTCTAAAAGTGTGGTTTGTCGGATTATGTAGGTACATAAGTTTTTAATTAAAAAACCCATTGGTACATGGCCGAGATCCGGGATCGAACTCGGAGTATGTCTAGTTATACCAGACGTCTTAACCATTCGACCACCGACGAACCGAGCTAAAGGTGACTAAGTCGCCGATCGCAGAATGGACCTAGATGAGTCACATCTGTAACAGACGTAAATATCTGCCTATACTGGGAATTTGTATGGAGATATTACTATTCCCAATTTCTCTGTAAATACTCCACCTGTGTCACTGTAATTTAGCATATAGTTACTTATTCAATATATCTAAGTGAAATAGTCGTTATTTTTTCAATTGGTTTTATTTAATAGGAAATATGGGTGGTAGAATAAAGGATTATTCTGCCCCTTCTGTCTCTTTCATAATCTATCACAAAACTCTAAATTTTTTTTAAAGCGCTCTTATACCATTAGTCTTCAATTATATATATATATCGCTTTTTTTTGTAGCTTATTGAAAATTAAAAAAAAAAATATTTTATGATTTTTTTAATTTGCCAAAAATAATAAAATAATTATTATTTTAAATTTTCAATAAGGTACCAAAAAATTCGACATATATAATTGAAGGGTAATGGTATAACAGCGCTTTTAAAAAAAAATTAGAGTTTTGTGATAAATTATGAAAGAGACAGCAGGGGCAAAGTTAAACTACCCATATTTCCTATTCAATAAAAGCCATTGAAAAAATAAGAGCTATTTCACTTAGATATATTCAATAAGTAACTATATGCTAAATTACAGTGACACAGGTGGATTATTTACAGAGAAATTGGGAATAGTTTATCCCAGAAAAATTCCCAGTATAGGACCCTTAAGCACATATTCTTAAAGAAAATTGGTGATAGCATTTTTGGCACGAGTAGGTATCGAGCCCCCAGAATATTTCATAAATGCGTCACTGACAGATTAAATTAAAGAGATGCTCGCAAAGTGCGACGCAGGTCACGCAGGCTTTTAACGCGAGTGTATTTTGTAAGTGCATAGCGAACAGCACACTGGTCATTCCCCTCGTAGGCGAGCTAGTTAGGAAGTTTCAAAATATTATCATCGAATAAATGAAGACCAGTCTCAAAAAGTTAAAATACATTAAAAATACACTTCGGACCCACCGTACGTACCTGTAGTACAATAATTTTGTTTTAAATAAAGTTAGAGGTGTTTACCGCATCCTACACATTCATACATCATTATAACACACACACACACATAAATCTTCACGGTCACCAGCCAGACCTCCACCAGGTAAGAAGCCTGTTGCTGCATTTAATGGACTTAGGTGTGTCACGTTTTAAAACAGACGTAATATCTATTATTTTTAAAAGAAGTGCGGACGTTTGAATTTACGTACACTCCGAAGCACTATAATAAATATTATTTATTATTTCCATAAGATTTTATTATGGAAGAATTACTGCTTCTTAATAAAAATATGTAATAATCTCGACTAAATTATTTTTTAGAGCCATGTCAAAACTAAAGGACCCAGCACACTAACTTAGAAAAAAAAACAGCAATAATTCGTCAAATAAAAACGGTTCCCAAATCCAAATACAATTACATATTTCTAGTCAAATGATCCTAAGCCGTTAACCTAAGTTAAGCCATACTGATATGATGTATGATTTGATTATCTCATAAAAATTGGTCGATGAAATAATGTACGACTTATTTTTTAAGGGTGTAATAATTTCTTAACATTATCTCACAGACATGACGAAAATCAGTTCAGTAGTTTTTCAGAAATTCAGTAAAATATGTATCAGAGAAAAGCCTTAGCAACGGTTGCTATTGACACGAAGTTGTCAATTTTTCAAACGAAATCTATTTACACGTGGTCTTTGTATCGGAAATTGTTCGAGAAATGCAATTTTGTTTAGCTAACTATGTTAGTTCATAGGAATTTCTCGGATGTCGATCGAAGCCTACCCTTGTTAACAAGTACTTCCGGTCTCCGTATGTTATGATTTTAGTAGGTACCAATTTTGAAAAGAGCACTAATGATTGTTAATAGCAGAAACTCTGATGGTTAAATATGGTTTAAAGCCAGTTTAAACTACGCTATACTATTCAGCTATACAGCTATAGATGGTTAAACAATATTCGCAATCTACTTAAAAATACCCCATAAGAATAGTTTTTTTTTATCTTTTACTGGTTTCGACGTCTTTGGGCTGCGGAAATACATATTATTATGTGTGATTTTCAAGATAGACGCCCGTGATGGACAATTTACCTTTTTACGGAACCCTGTAAGGGAATAATAATAATTTATACTGAGTATAATATAAACAAATAATTGCTGTGGGAAGAATGTTGCAAATATAATTGTGAAAGTTTGGGTGTTTGATAATCAATATCGGCCTAAAGGATACACATTTAGATTTAACTAACTTTCCGCCCCCGTCTTTCGGGTCGGGCATTCCTTGGCTGGTCATTGGCCCGACGTTTTTGGCCATCGAGTCAAAACGAAAGACGTCGCGGTCCTGTAAGCCCATAGGTTACGTTCGTGCAAATATAATGATTGTATAATCCACAACATTTAAAAATTTTAACACCCTAATTTTATTAGCCTATATGAAAGTAGGTGAAAAATTAAGGTACCCGTATTTTTTGCTTTTCTAAAATTTTAACTTTAACACTCTTAAATTAATTTTTAAATATTGCATTTTTAGAAAAAGCCGATGACGGCTAAAAGTATCAGGTGTCTATGCGTATTCTGTATTAAAAAAAAAAGAAATGACATGAGCTGCGTGCTTTCGTTCGTTTCATTCGTTCAATAGTTCGTTCATGGTTCTTTTGTTTCATTAATTATTGTTTATTTTTAGTTTATTAATTTAAAATTAAATTTTATTCACTTTCATCAACAAAGATGGGTAGAGAAGCACGTAAATTAAATTCCCTTGTATCAATTATATTCTATTTTTTCGTGTTATGGCTCCATCAGTAGTCCCCTTGTATCCTGTTTTGTTTTTACAACTACAACTAATACTTTTTATTACCAGTTACCTTTGTAGGCAGAGAGTATAGTAGCTTTGACCCGACTCGTTACACAGTGTAGTTTTTTCAAAATATCTCTTAAACCACTGAATAAAAAAATAAATAAATATGTGTATCGTGTTAAGCAAAGGAAGATCTCCAAACGGATTTTTAATTTTGGTACTTAAGAGTGTAGTGTACCGCGTCCATGTCCATACTAACGGAGAAAACGTTTTACTACCCCTAAATATCATTTAATTTTAACGATTTTGTTACTGACATAATGAAAAACTACGTACGTATTTTTTCCTTTTATCAAAATTCGTGATAGGTCAAAAGTTACAAGCCCCTCAAATCTCGGTTTTTTTGGTTCATAACTTGCTGGTAATAAACCGTCTGTATTTGAAAAACAAAGCAAAATTTCAAAAAAAGCAAAACGTACGTACGTAGATTATAATCTGCTAAAACGTTTAACACCAAAATTATAAGGTTTCGTTATAGTTTAGCAGGTGTAAATCGTTTTCGCCCAAAACGCAATTTTCAACGAAGAACATACCTACGAACACTCACGAGCTGCAGTGTTCTCTGTCGCACTGATGCCCCGGGGAAAAGCGCGCTTGAGACAGAATATGATTTTCTAAATACCTATTTCGCTGCGTACGCTGAGCTACACGATCCTCTTAACGAAAAATGAAATGTTGTGAATTATGTAAATATGTATTTTAGGGTCCCTGAAAAGATTATTCAAAATATTTACCATTTATATTATTAACATTGGAAATGATTTTTCGATTGCTTGTGTAGAAACCTCTTTTTCAGCAACAGCGTGACATGTCGATATCTCAAGTTGCAAGTCACTATAGGTGATTGTGGTGTCAAAATGTTTGTATTGAAAAGGTGTATTTTTGAAAAAAACCCCTAAAATTGTTTTTTTTTTTGATCTTATTTATGTTTTTTTTTTATTCTACACGTACGTACGTGGTCATAAAGGTTCTATGTCGGGATGTTTTTCGAAATTTGAAAGATTAAAAGTATTTTGACGATTTAACGATATATCCGATAATCTGAATTTAAAAGGTCGTGTCTTTACCAAAATAAAAGAACTCGATGAGATCTTCATATGACAGCTATCAAAACACAAGTTCGTTTTCTAATTTTAATACCGAAGTTCATTTCCAATGCACTTTGAACGCCATGTGATGAGATCTGTTTTTTTTATAAAAACCTTTTTCGTGTTTTGTTAGTATACTCTATTCTTCCTTAAGTCATTCAAGCGTAGTGCGTAAGTATAATAAATAATTAGCCAAGTTGCGAGCACGACTCGTGCGCTGAGGGGTCCGTCGTACCATTCCGTTTCCGGTCAGAACTTTAAGACATGATTTTCGTTTTATAAAATACTAGCGGACCCGACAGACGTTGTCCTGCCCAAACGTTGGCTTGCCTACTATTTACTTTCCTTCGTCCGTGGAAAACAACTATTACTACCCCTACCCCTACCACTACCCCTACCTCTACTCCTACAATTCTACTCCTGCGATTACCATACAAAATTACCTATTTATTATTTTTGATTTTTCAGTTGAACTTTAGGGTTCTAAACCTGTATTATAACGAACAAAACAAAAAAATATATTTATTTTCTCCATTGACAATCCAAAACATCAAGTCATTACATGCACATACAAGATCAATCTATGTGGCCAGTCGCCACACCGTTAAATAACTTAACAATGAGGTTTGCGCGAGCTTACTTGTACCTAGGGAATGCAATACCGGGATACCGGGATCCCGCATAAATGTTGCGGGACTAATCTCGGTCGATACATTTGCGGGATCCCGCAGGGTCGACATAAACCTCTGAAAACAATCGTAATAAAGACCTAATAGACCTCGTTTACACGGTTTTAAATACCGGGATTGAAATTATTTTGCGGGATTGCATTCCCTACTTGTACCGTGTGGACACTCTTCGGTGTTCCGTCTTTCCGTCCGTAATACTTGTGCAATTTTAACTGTGCAGTCAAGACGGAGCGTGTAGACGGACCATTACAAACGTTAATTCATTTTTATATACATATATAATATATAGATTTGTAAACTATTAATTTTTTTTTAATGTTAGTCTCAGTAATTTCGGAGATAAGGAGCGGGAGGGACGCTCAATTTTCGCATATTTTCTTTAATATAATTTAAACTATGCCTTTTAACATTATAAAAAAGAATATATTTGTATTTTTTGAACGAATGTTCTTTCATTTGATATGTCACGTGATGCACTTAAAATAAACTTAAACGTTTTCCCTCAAAATTAACTCCCAAAATCTAAATTCGATTACTACGCAACACGCCCGTGATTGGGTCATCAAACTCTACACATGTACCAAATTTCAACTTTTTTCGTCCAGTAGATTCGGAGAAAATATGCTGTGACAGACGGACAGACAGACACAAAAGTAATCCTATAAGGGGTTCCGTTTTTCCGTGGACGCGACTAGCAAACTGTTTGATGTATGTTTTAATAGCAATTACGAAATGTCGTGAATCGTAAAACTCTTTGCATAAACGACGTTCCCCAGGATACCGTTTCCCTTGCAATTAAAAGTAAGGCACGCAAATATGAATTCAAACGGATATGAGAACCGAAACGGATATGAGAATTTCCCACGAGGATATCACAGTGTAACGACTTGGTGAAATGCGCCAATTATCGTTCTCCTAGCAAAATGTATAATTTCTCACAGTGGAACGGTGACGGACATAGGAAGACATGGGATGGGACAATTAGACTGGTGTAAGGATTCTCACAGTGTCCGCCGACACTCAAGTAACGGGCGGACACTCAAGTAACGCTTTTGAAAAAACGAAATGTTGTACCACTGTGGGTCCTTGTCTACTGTGCGTTTGCTAGGTGTTCTTGAATAAAGTGCAATAAAATTTCGATTTGTTTCCTTCAGGCATGCATATTGTATATTACTCGTGTCGTCGCCCAAACCACAGGTAGAAAATACATGTGTGTCTGTGAATGCCGAGACGGAAAATGATATTTGATTTACATGTAAGTGCCCGCGGCAATATTGGGCTGAAATTGAATATTGCAACCAACTGACATTGACAATTGAATCGGACAATACGGTTCGAGATGAGCATGAAAGGTTGTTATTGTTATGTAGTCTATCATTGTGAAAATATATAAATATTCCAGACGCATTCCATGTATCACTGCAAATATTAAAACTATATAATAATTGCGCCAAGTTCGTGTTGCGGTACGCAAAGAGTATGCTTACCAATTTGTTTAAAGTATTTGTTTACTTTTGTAAATCTTTCCGATATTTGCCAAGTCCATTTTTTTCCATAATGCAATACTTGTGCCTACATCTAAACATGTTTTAAACCGTCGTGTCGCTGACTGACTGACTGACAATCAACGCACACTACACAGCCTAAACCGAATATACATGTGAAAACTGGAAGGTATATACATTCCTTAGGGGGTATCTGTGCACTAAGAAAGGATTGTTCGAAAATGGGGTGTAAACGTTATATAATACAACGCGTACGAAGTTGATGTATGTAATTGTAAGTAAAGTAAGTGAACGGCAATCATGAAAGAAGATTAATAAAGTGGACATAAAACAGATGTGACTAGACTAATTGATCGTGCCCCATATCCCCTGAATGAAATTCACTAATCAAATCAGTGACAATTAAAAAAAGGGATATAAAAAGCACTCTAAATCGAAGAGCATAATTACTGCATGCATGAAAAGATGTACGGATTTGAATGAGGCGCAAGACTGGTCTGCCAGGATATTTGGTCACTGCCTACCCTTAAGGAGAATAAGGCGTGAGCATATGTATGTATGAATATAATTTCGTTTAGAAACCAGAGGCCTGTGAGAGACAGACATCATTGGTACAATAATAGGATTCCTTTCTAGTACGCTACCCTAAACAGTACTCGTTATAGATTCTCCCTTTGACAAAGCGTCTGTGAATAAAACGTACAATCTGAATATCCGTCGACATGCATTTACGTTCAAAGTTAGACTACGTGGGACAATAAAATATACCTACATCATTATGGAATCCTTCTATAACCATGGTGTAATTTAAAGGAGTAAGTAATATATAATATAATAACATTTTAAAGATAAAATAACAGAATCTCTAATTTTATTGTGTGTAACGATCAGATAATATAATAAGCTATAGACCTAATTTAAAATATCTAATTTCTATAAGCATAATAACATATAATATTTAATATAAAGCAGTTTGGTGTACCACAAAAATGGCATACAACTTATAGTTTAAAATTTAGAATACATAAAACTTAATTTATGTAATTTCAAAATAATGCATTACTAGCTTTCCTCCCTTTCTAACTTTCATCCCCTATTATAAATCTGATTTCAAGCTTTCTCCGTATCAAATTTCATCAAAAAAAATCGCTACAATGGTTTAGCCGTGAAAGCGTAACAGACAGACAGACTACGACGTTTACGAATTTTTGGAAATTCGCATGGCCTGTTTGGTTGGCGAACGCGGTTTAAAACTATTATTTTTCTTGTGATAATCGTTTAAACTATCTTTTCTTTCTCAGAATATCTAGCTCCATTTGAAAGCTACACAAAATAATATATTATAAACTGTTGAACGTCGATAATAATTACACCGAACCAATTTGCCATTGATCGAACTTATTAATAGTATAATTACATACTTCGATGTACCTACGATATCTTGGTAACTACTAGATATATACCCAATGACGATTCAATTTTCAAATATTAGTTTATTTAATCTAATTTATACCTCTACAATGCTCAGTTTAAATTTTATTAAGGGAAATGAAAAATAATACGAAATTTCCGTTGTTTTACGGACATTGAATAAATATAATAAATAAATAATAAAAATTAAATAAATAAATAAATAAATTGAACGTGGCGGAGTTAGAAAACTTTAACTTTTAAATTAATTGGCCTAGTAGGAAATAAATATCGATTCAATATCGATTTAGCCTCGCAACTTTGTTTGCAATTTGAAATTATTTAACAGAAGCCGCCCACTACCACATGGCATGGCCTTGCAATACTGCATTAATATGTTATAATATGTTTGTACCTTGTAGCAAATGACATTCGATTGGCTCCGCTTACACCCCTTGGGATAAAAGGAGTGATGATAAATTTGTGTACTTTTTCATTACCTTTTCTATCGGTTGACGTTTACCGAGTGCATAATAAAAATAGAGCAAAATTATATCTTCACACAGTATCACTTCACCGACTGTTATTAATTAGTAATTACTACTATTTTACTACACAGTTTCTCTCTCCTGAGTATACGATCGAATACTATGTTATTTGACAGCTTGACAGTCTTATTGAAACCATTGAACATGACTTGAGTTAAAGGCGCACTCTTAAAATGTGTCAAATATCATTATATCTTGTCATATGTAAAATCAAACATGTATGACTTACTTAAATATGACACATGTTGATTTCAATATTTTACATTTTCATAAAAAATCACATTAAGTTACACAATAGACTTTTCACAATATTTCACTATATTTTACATTTATACATTTCACATAACTTCAATTCCATTTAGAACATCACTCAATTAAATTAAATCAAATTAAATAATACAAAACTAAATTGAATTAAATCAAATTAAATAAAGTCAAAATATATCGAACCAATTAAATTAAGTCAGATTAATAATAAAATCAAATCATTTAAATAAAAATCAAATTATGTAAGTCAAATCAAATTAAATTATTGTATATATAGGTCATCCCAAAAAATCTACCCTACTGCTATACAAAGACACACGTATTTTCAAGTTGTGTTAGAAATAATTCAAAAATATTATAAAAGTACATAGTAATTCAGGTTAAATAGTGCATCTGTGAATACCTAGTTGAAAGCCACCTACCAGCGGTCAAAAATCACTGGAAGATCAACCATGTGAGCATCAAAACAAGTAAAAAAAATTTTACATTATTCAAAATCTTATTTTAACGGCTAATTTAATTGCTTTTAGTTAAAATTTAAAATACCAACAACAACAACAACAAATAACGTCAAAACACTGACAAATGACAGCAATGACAGTTGTCAATAGTGACAGGTTGTCTATAGTAACAGCTCTGATTTACAACATATGGTGAGGCAAAGAAATCGTCCATACATCCAACGACAATAAAAGTGCGTTCAGAAACAGAAAAAAAACTTTTTACAGAACGCTTAATATTTTAAGGCCGTATAAAATAGCAATAAAATTCACTATAAAATCCATTAAAACCTAATATTATGGAGACACAATTCGAAATTCTTTTTAATAAAACGAAAGGGGAAATGGAACAACACACAAAGTTAATACTACACAGAGTGGACGAACAACTGAGACTATTGATAGATGAAAATAAAGAACTTAATATAAAGTTGGAGCAATCAGATAAAAAATTAAAATTTTGGAGGATAATAGAAAGATGCTAAGAGATGGAATATATATGTGCGAAGACTTTTCGAAAGATATTTTGGATAAAAGGAAACAACTACTACCTGAACTTATAAAGGAAAGGGGAAACGGAAAATATGCCTACTTGAAGTCGGATAAATTGATAGTGAAGGAAAGAATT
Source organism: Nemapogon koenigi (assembly GCA_963924495.1). Taxonomy (NCBI): domain Eukaryota; kingdom Metazoa; phylum Arthropoda; class Insecta; order Lepidoptera; family Tineidae; genus Nemapogon; species Nemapogon koenigi. The sequence goes on from OZ004629.1 coordinate 26,688,154, forward strand.
GACTCTAGAAAACGAAACTTGCCAATTTCACCTAATACACCGCAATAACCTGGAAAACACATGAAAGACTCCAACGGAACAGCATATATTAGAAAAGATGCCTTCAAAATAATGCAAAAGCGGAAAAACTCAACTGTTAATACAAATAAACAAAGCAGCTAGCAACTAACGTGTAGCAGTGGTAAACAAATACATTGACAAGAACGAAATATATACAAACAACGAACAAAAAAGTTTACAACCCCAAGCCGGCTGGTCACCGTGGGGCTAATGACCAAAACCCCCCAACGATGCCATAAAAGAGATCAAGAATATATCATTCCAAGTCAGCTCATCAGTCTGAAAAGTAAAGACTGCTGTCTTTCGGACTCTAACCCGAAGGAACCAAATAGCAACCGAATACCAAATGCAACCTGGAAGAAGATGGGGGAGGCCTTTACTCAGCAATGAAAGGGATAGCAGATTTAAATCTAATTTGCTGGCAAACAGTACGATACAGTCAAAATCACGCTGTTTTTTCAAGCATACTACACATTATTCTACACCATCAGTTAATTGCACTAAAGTACTTTGTGTTATAGTGCTTTGAGAATATGTAATTCAATCAGGACGCTGTTCCGGCTACCTCGCTTCTGAAGCGCTTCTCGTATGTTCTCGGACGCACATAATTGTGCAACTATGCGTAAAAGCTTCCGCTGGGGGAAACACTGTTATTGGGTAGACATTTCAGACATAATTAACCAAATTATCAATACATTATGATGTATTTAACAACAAGGCTCTCCGCCGCGTCTGCCTGTCTGTGTCTAATGCACTTCGAAACTGTTGAACTGATATTGTTGCGGTTGCCACGATTATATAGATTGGTTCGCGAGGAAGTTTTACGAGTATTAAACATCTATCACGATTAGGAGCTGAACATTAACAGTATTAGTGAATCAAGTCGAGGGTAAAATTAGCGCCAGCATGTTTTCATTACGTATGCTGTCTAATACGTCAGAAATATAACAAAATAATGTAAGAAAGAATTATATAAAATAAAATGATAAACAAAAAAGACCGCGGTAGCATAGTTATTTTATAATTTTAATTATGTAATGTTGTAAATCGATATTATAGCCGGGCGGATTACTTGTCATGCATAATAATTACCGAATTATTATAAATTAATGTACAAAACTAAAATCGACCAACTAAATTTTATTGCTAAATAATAAAAACTAAATAATAATAATACATTATAATTATAACGTTATTTTATACAACGATAACGGAAACGGACCTATTTCAAATACGTGCTTGACAACAATAATAATGATTGTTAAACGCAATTTTAGTTACGGTTGTGTAATTGAATAAGAAATTCGCACTGCAACTACACATTACGAAACATCCTAATTTCAACCCTGTAACCGTGTCACGGTTTTGGGAGCTGTGAGCAAGGCTTCCCGTGAAAAAAAAAGAAAAAAAAGCTTACCTGTTGCGGCGGCGGGTAATCAACGTTCTTGGCAAGTGGTGGAGGGGCAGGCGGGGGCATGTTCACTAAAGGAGGTGGGTTCGTATGCAGCGTTGGTAACAATTGTAGACTACCGTGCGCCGTCGGTATTGCGTGAACCACTCTCCTGTCTAAACGACATAACTTCTCCTGAAGCTGCAACAAAAAAACAACCCAATTCAAAACACTTCTTCTTTCTCCGGCCTTATCCCATGTTTAGTCGGGGTCGACTCTCCTAATCGCTTTTCGCCAGGTCGATCTATTCCGGGTCGTCAGTGCGTCTTATTCTAGGTTTTGAGGTCATTATTGACTACTGATATCCATGAGAGTCGGGGTCTGACGCGGCGTCTCGGTACTGAATCCAGGTCAACACAAAAATAGAAAAACGAGTCTTAATCCGAGTCCAAATAACTTCAAAAAATCTATTCGAATTTTAATTTATTTACTTCCGGTTACGCACTTCCGTTCCGTTTGACATTACACATATCCATCCCATTTAAAAAAATGTCTCCCTACATATGTATGTCACATAGCGAGAACTAGATATTACACATCAATAATAAATAAAAAATATTTACAACTTTATTCCGCCATTTCATAATGCGTTTGGCGTTAATATTAAACTTTTCATTCATATTTAATTTGTTAAGAGTTTAATACGTGGACACACCGCTCCAGTAATAAGTTTGAATGAGAAACGGACAACCGCTGCACACTTCCACGCAGTCGCACAACGGGCGATGCTTCCATATCAACTGTATTAAATATTACTAATCAAAAATGTAAAGTCCATAATGTTTTATGAATATATAGATGTCTGCTCTACGCTATGAGAATCATGAATTTATTTGAAATATTATATTACAATTAACTAAGTAGGTACGAGTACCTACGCCATTGATCGAAAATTGCTTATTATACATTTGTTTAGAATCAACCCTATGACCTAATTAATTTATCTATACTAATATTATAAAGAGGTAAAATTTGTGAGTTTGTAGGGGATAATCTCTGGATCTACTGAACCGATTTTGAAAATTATTTCTCTATCTCCGAGCGCTATATGCTATATTTTATTTTGTTCGAAAATATCCACGGGCGAAGCCGGGAGCGGAAGTGTTTAATATTTTTGTGCGAAACCTATACACGCTCCGTTCTCTGGAAAAAAGTCTAGGTGCAGGAGGGGAGTGATTTTCGATTACCGCGTTTTTTAAAATTCAACCTCTAAGGAGGTGGCTATGTTTGTATGGGCAATGGGCTGTTTATTTAATACGTAATACATTTACAGGGGGAGAGTAATATTTTTATTTCGCTATGAATGTAGCGAATTCACGAAAAATACGGTAAATAGCGGTTGTAGTCCGACTTCTACGTTTTACCCATCCTGATTTTTTTTTCATTTCCAGTAGTTGGACATTTTTATCTGTACCGCTTGATGACAGAAAACGCTAGCAGTGTTATGTTAGATTATTCTGACGTCTGGAAATGTATCTCAGATGGCAAGCAAAAAAATTACAACAAAAATTCCATGTCTTTGTTTTTGAATTTCTCGAGTCACAAGACCACTTCCAGTCCAGCGCCCGAACATAATACAGATACCCTCGACGAAACGCCAGCATAAAAGCAGACGAGCCATTTTCTGAAGTGATCGGAACGGAACTCGTGGACGAACACAAAGCAAACAATATGACACGGAACGCTGGGTGGATTGCACAGAACTGGCAAATTTAGTTGTCAAATATTACCACAGCGAAAAGATAATTCTATTAAAACCTTGTCAATATGCCTTAATTAATAAGATATTAATTAATACGCTAAGTTAACATGGCAGCACGTTTATATCTACTGTAGATGGCGACACTGTCGCAATACCGCAGATTTCTTAATAATACTTTATCGCGCTGGTGATAATATACATACAGCTTTCCAATGAACCAGATTATGTATTTATCTTCAAATATCCGGAACAACATATTTCTACCACTTAGCAATCCCACAATAATATGTCATAGAAAAGGATAATTTAACGCTACGATAAATTACTTAAAATGATTAATGTAGAGTCGTTTGTAACTGCAGTAGTTAAAAGGTTTAAAAGTTGAAGTTTAATAATTATTTTATTTCCTACTCAAATTTTATAATTCTCTAGTGTAATAGTTGTAAATCCATCCAGTGAGTATTGCATCTTTCTTTGATTTAAATAAATTATTATGATAAAATAATTGTGCCAAGTGCGTGCCTAGTGTCGAACCACGCAAAGAGTAAGGTACCGTACTAGGTAAGTTATGCTTACAAATCATTTGTTGCCTCTCCGTCTTTGGGGCGCGGTAACACACATTTTGTATGATTTTGAAGTCGCTACCTCATTTCGTCTAGAAGTTAGGGGCCTGTGACAGACGGACAGACAGACACAACATCGTTGGTACGACAATAAGGTTCCTTCTCTTTACGTAGTCTATATATTTTGGAATTACATCATGTGACAACATAATAGGTAGGTACAGTGCGACCAAAGAAATAATGCGTATAGAAATATTCGCCATACTTCGTATTTCCGACAAAACCGAATCAAAAAACGTAAAAAACGCATAATCCTACCTCGTGAATCAATCTAATAGTAACAAAATAGGCCCAGTAGTTTTCGAAACCATACGGGACAAACGAACATATTTTTTATATCTAAAATATACAATGTATTTATTTATAAATTAGATTAACGCAAGTCACAGATGTGATATCTAGGTGCCTCGACAACAGGTCACTGCATTTAATATCTTAAGAAACAATATAGACTAAGCTCCCATGACAAAAATGGTAGGTACTCCATCGAACACCTCAAATTTAAAAGTTGAAAGTGGTTGCAAAACATTTAAAAATTTCAATAATTTTTTTAAATTTAACTGGACGCGGCCATTGAAAAAGCTTCTTTTTAAAAAAAACCCTTGATTGTGCCAGATGCCAGTGACTGATCTTGATGAATTGATGCTGCGTATTCAATATTAAGTTTGACAAAATAAATCAAAAAAATTACAGCCAAACAAGTTGTAATATATAGGAGGGATCTTAAACTTCATTTTAACAAGACAATTGAAAGAGGTGTTATAAAGTGCACTTGGTATAACAAAAGGTCTGTCAGAAGTTACTTAATTACTTAACAAAAATTCAGCCAGACATTTTTTTTAAATGGTTCATTATTTACCATTTATTGCGTAAATTTCAATCATTCAAAAATTCTTAAAAAATAAGAATTAACAAATGCTTGTTTGGCGGGCGTAACCATGTTTATTAATGATTTGCAACCATTTTCACCTTTTAAATTTGAAGTGTTCGTAGGGGTATATTTTTGTGATAGGAGCTTGGTCTAATATCTGCAGGTCACGACTTTACATCTTTACTGCCGATAAAACGAGATAAGACCTTAAAGCAATTAAGGGTATGCCTGATTGGCTTCAACAAGCTATTGGTTACGGCTCTAGAACTGTTTACCCCCTCCCTTTACAGTATTAACGGATATGTGGCAACATTGATGTCTACACTAGATTCAGAACCCCATAGAATATGTTACCTACATAAACGGCCATGAAGACAAACGACAATATCACGCAATTATCTAAAAATATTTTATCCGGAACAAGTAAGTAATCTAGAGTACCTAAATGAATCCTCATTTTGTTGCAATGATCCGTTGAAAAGATGAATCGAGGCGGCTGACTTTGAAAGGTTGTAAACTTGTAAGATAGAAAGGTGTTCCTGAAATTCCTGAAGTAGGCTTGCGCAGATGAGCGACCTTGATACGCCTATTATTAATCCATTCAGCGTAATGTATCCTAATATTATTTTTATTTTGTTTTATTTTACTAATTATTACAAAACTCCATCTCGCCGAAGGATTTGTTGTAGGTTCTAACGCAGCGAGTCAATAATGTGTATGCAGATCGATGTTGGCGGCACTGCAACAAGTCCGTGTGTCGAGTGCATAAAGCGGATCTCGGCAGCAGGTGCGGAGTGTCGACGCGGCCATTCATCACATCGCACAGGAACATCATGTCGAGAAGTGTCCGTCAATCGCGCAGCATTATTAGTGGACGGTGTACAACGCCAAAATGGCTCGACAACCGCAAATCGATGTACGCAGGATAGCCGTTTGGCACATAGGTTAAAACAATAATTTTTGAGCGGTAGTTCTTAAAAATATTCCCGGGGGGCGGGGGGTAGTTATAGGTATCTTCTTATTTAAGAAGATGTTTTATTATTATTTGTAAATCGGAAGCAATATCTCATTATAATAGGTGAAATTCGATTAGAGGGAAAACAATAATGTGGTGCTCATTCTATTTACAGACTGCGCACGTCACAAAGCAAATGAAAATATTACTTTCAGTCAAGCCTTTGTAAAGTATATAAAACTTTAAATAAATAATAGGTATCAGGAACTGGTCTGCATTTTCTTTGTTCTAAACTTCCAAGTGTTCACAATTCTTAATAACTTAAGTGGTAGGAATTACTTAATATTTAATAGGTAGCAGTGGCGAAGGGCGAAATGGCGAATATGCATTTTTAGAAGGAAAGCCGTTCTAAAAAAACTTTACTCAACAAAATGTTGCAAGGTCCAAAATACAGCAATTTCTTCGCATAGTGGGTACTTAGACTTTGAATGTGCTTATTCTAGTAAGTATAACTCCAAGAAGGCTGAATGGATTTTGATGAAACTTTTCAGGAAACATATAGTGGGTGCTTAGACTTTGAATCTGCTTATTCTAGTATAGCTCTGAAAAGGCTGAATAGATTTTGATGAAACTAGTTCTAGACTTATGGCTCTAAAACGGCGGAATGGATTTTAATGAACCTTTCAGGGATCGTTTAGGGGGTACTTAGACTTTGAATCTGCTTATTTTAGTAAGTATAACTCCAAAAAGGTTGAATGGATTTTGATGAAACTTTTTCTTTATTTATACCTCTGAAACGGCAGAATGAATTTTGTTGAACCTTTCACGGATCGTTTAGTGGGTACTTAGACTTTGAATCTGCTTATTCTAGTAAGTATAACTCCAAAAAGGCTGAATGGATTTTGATGAAACTTTTTCTATACTTATAGCTCTGAAACGGCAGAATGGATTTTGATGAACCTTTCACGGATCGTAAAGTGGTTACTTAGACTTTGAATCTGCTTATTCTAGTAAGCATAACTCCAAAAAGGCTGAATGGATTTTGATGAAACTTTTTCTATACTTATAGCTCTGAAACGGCAGAATTGATTTTGATGAACCCTTCACGGTTCGTAAAGTGGTTACTTAGACTTTGAATCTGCTTATTCTAGTATATCTACAAAACGGTTGTATGGATTTTGATAAAAAATTCAAGGATCGTCTATGCTTATTTAATAATTTACTTCTTACGCGTGTACACTAATACACACACCATTATATTTTGAAGAGTGAAAGATTGCTAATAAATTTAAGGAACTTTTAAATCAGGCAAAGATGTTTTTTATCTCTAAAGTTTTTAGCACTTTTAGTTTATTTTTGACATTGATCAATAGCAATTCATGGGTCCGGGATTAGGAGATAGGTACGATGGAACAGATGAGCATACATACCCACATCCATAGACTTTGGTTAAGAAGCCGTGCAGTACATATAGCATTACTTAGTTCATTGCTTTAGTTAGGGTATCTGCGGTTCAGGTTAAAGCCATGCCAAAACTATAATCTAAGATGTATGTATTTAAGTATATGTCTGTATATGATGTGAAAAAGAACAACTGTTCAAAACATTCGACTTGCACGCGAGCATAGTAGCAACAATAGTTAATTATAAAATGTAAAATAAAAAACAAAATGATCTCCTTCTCCTTTCTTCACAGGTTACCTTACAGTTCCCGAAACCGTGTTACGGTTTCAGGGTACCCAGCGGAAGACAAAGTCTCCCTCGTTTATCCGATGGTATTTTAAGGCTATACCTAACGAGTGTAACTCAAAATCATAAATCATTATATACCTACATAAGTAGGTAGGTACAGTACCAAACAAAAACACAATGAATTCGGTCTTAGCGAATCAAATTGGAGCTAAAGATTGCCGCAAGCGCCTATTTATGGAACATTCTGCCAAATAATTAGTTTGGCAGAATTAAATTAGTTTGGCAGAATTAGGCAAAAGAAAAGAAAGAAAGGAACAAAAAAGTTAATAAAATAAATTCATAAGTTTTCGAAGGTTTATATGCTTGAAAAACATTATTCATAAACGCTCAATAAAGCTAAAAGAAATCGCTCACTAAATGGAAGTAGGTACTTAACTATTTAACAACGACTTCGTAACTTATAGGATGATGACCTTACTATAATCCCCTAACTTAGACGCCGCTATAGCCCAGTAGTTGTAGAGACCCTGCCTGCCGTACTCCGGGTCCTGGGTTCGATTTCATTATTAGCATTGTTTTATAAATATAAGACTGTTAATCCGCAATATTATAATACTAGTTTTCCAACCCGGTTTCACCCGTGGAGCCCATATTAACATTCACTATTATGGTCTAGCTAGAGTTTAATATAAAAATCGCATAGAAAAAAAGCACTTTTAATTTTTCCCAGATTTTACAATTTTCCGGGGAATTTCCTTTCCATAAAAACCTTATTCAGACTATTACGGACACCCACATTAAAAGTTTTTTTTTCAATTAGGATACAAATAAGGTAAACATATACTTAAGATAAAGATTTCAATATTACCTACGTTTGTACTGAGCATCGTAGGTAGGTAGGTACCTAATTAATTGTCTATAAAACATGTACTTAGTCAAAATCGGTACATATTTCATCAAGTATTAAGAAAAAATTACAAGTCAGTTGTTTCAAAATTTCTAAAAACCAAAGAATATTTTTTTATGAGACCAATCCCGAAGAATTATCTGTCGAATAAAAAGTAATCATTAAAATCGGTTCACAACTGGCAGAGTAATACCTACCAGGGAAGGGTCGTTAGTTTGGTATCCATTTAACAACCTGTCTAGCTGTACTGTAACCCAATACCTAGAAACAACGTTACTCCGATTCCGATTGATAGTTCGCTTGATAGGTAATAATTAATATATTCTGTCCTAAAATGAACCCAGGTGACGAAAATCGATGAAACGACGGAACGTAGACGGTATATATGCGTTTATTGGGGTGTTCGAGTTTGTGTGTTTGTAGAGAATAGCTGGACCGATTTTAATGTGGTTTTTTTTTTTTCATTACATAAGTGACACTTCAGCGGGTCAATTCTCGCCCTTTCGATATTTAGTCGAATTAGAGAAATCTCTACGGCAAAATATTACAAAAATATCCACTTTTGAAAAGTGTTAATTTTTGGTAACGTATCCATAAATGCGTCGGGGACCCTGATTGCCCGCTACTTCGTACGAAATGTCTTAGGAATACAATTCACCCCTTTGGGTAGGTAGCGTGATGTTAAATAGCGTTTATTTATACGCTTCCCTGAGAACTCGGTGTGTAAAGTAAAAACTAAGGTAAGATTTTTATATTTATATTTCAAAGATTAAGTTATATTTAACCAACTTCCAAATAAATTTACTTTTAAAAAAAAGTGTACCGACTTCAAAAATTTGCACTGAAAAGTAAGAAATAATAAATATTTCGTCGTAGAATTTGAAGACGGTTGGTGCCAAATTAGGATACAAAGTAATAAACATCTAAGAGATAAAGATCTGCTCAATATTATCTATGTTTGTACTGATGATCGTAGGTTCCTAATGAATTGTCTAGATTTGTGAATTTGGGAACTAAGTTGTTTCTAATTTGGCACCAACCGTCTCGCTTACGAGAGGCGAAGGCAATTGAAGATTGACAGAACGTCAGTCTTTTTAGATGAGACATGGCTTAATGCCAAACCATTCAATTGGTCGTTCGTGGACTGACTATACCGGAGCATCTACGTCGAAAGTGCCAGCTGGTAAAGGAGGTAGACTTATAATTTGCCACGCTACCAGAAATGGTTTTGTTAATGGGTCCTTGTTGGCGTTTGCATCGAAAACCACTGGAGATTATCACGAGGAAATGAACGGGGAATTGTTCACAAAATGGTTTGATGATATGCAACGAAGTTTACCTGAACCATCTATTATAATCATGGATAAAGCCCCGTATCACTCCATGCAAATTGATAAGCCACCAACGCAATCGCAGAAGAAAGCTGATATATTGTTGCCTGGCTTCAAAGAAATGGCATAAATTGTCATGTCAAAATGTTAAAAAATGGAGCTGATGAATTTATTAAAGCACATAAACCGATAAACAAGCGATATGTCATTGACGAAATAGCGTGTGAACATGGTCACCGAGTTATTCGTTTACCTCCATATCATTGTGAATACAATGCTATTGAATTTATATGGGCACAAGTAAAAGGATATGCAGGACGTCACAATACAGAACCCCCATTCACTACATCAGAAATGTTGAAACTGTTAGACGAAGCTTGTGCCCATGTAACCAAAGTCGACTGGGAGAAGGTGGTAAATCAGACCAAAAGAAAGATAATGGAAGATTACGAAAGAGATGTCAAAATAGAAAATGCAATTGTAATTAATTTAGAAGATGGTAGTAGTGACGACGCTTCAGTGGAGAGTGATACGGATACAACCGAGTCAGATACCTACTAACTTTGGAATTGGTGGAATTTAAAAAAAGTAGCTCTGCTATGTCCGTCCTCAGACCTTAAAAGTATTTTCATATCAAATTTCATCAAAATCGGAACTGTGGTTTATCCGTGAAAAGGTAACAGACAGATAGACAGAGTTACTTTCGCATTTATAGTATTAGTACCAAATGCTGGTTACATTAGATTTTGTAAAGATTTATTTTAAGTTTATTGAAAATTAGCTCCTTTCCCGTTAGATTAGCAATATCTTTATTTTTATAAAAGTAAACGCGGTATGTAATATCAGCTTTGCTAAGTACATTTTTTTTCATAATGCAAGGTTGAAATCGTGTGATATCAACTTGGTAGTCTTAACTTGAGGAAATACATTTTTTTTCCGACGGAACCCTCAATGTTACTGGAGAAATTATGATGTAAGTTAATAATACCATTATTCAAGAGTACACTGCAAAAAACAGAATGGAAATTAAGGTTCATTTGTAGTCAGGGCAAGCAAAATACTGGTCAAAGGGTGTGATTTTCCTAGAATTTTTAAAATTGCAAAAATCTTGAAAACCATGCGACTTTTATTAAAGTCAAATTTTCATGACGTCATGCTCCTGGACCTGGTCTATCTCTGGTTGCAAGGTTATCCATTACTTACTGGACACCCTATATATCGCGTTCGGCGGGATTATCTTAAATACCGATTAATCGGCTATAAACACTATAAAGGCTATAATACTTGACATTGGCAAATTACCGATAAACATTGGTGGAGCCATAATAAAAGAAGAAGAAGAGACCTGCGATATTGACTGGCAATAGTCGATGAAGTGAGTTTCTTGCGAGCCCGTAGGGCTCAAGTTATGCAGAGTAGTAGCACTCTTTGAGCAGCTGCTTACATAAACGACAGTTCGTTTTAGGCCCTGACTTCCACACGAATTCCGAAAAAGACGAGCATTAATCTGGGTACCTGGGAGGAGGCGTAAGGCAACCCCTGAATAAAAAGAAAAGGAAAAAAGTAAGAAGAGAAGCAGTAATAGCCAGGGCGCACAGCTATCTGTTTATTACATATCTCCTTTGTTGACTACAATAAAACTTTTGATTATCTGGTTCACAACTTAATTTACATGGCTCTCATCATATAAGGTGAAGAAAATAAATATATATTACATTAATTAAATAAATTTACAGCAACAGCACTGCAAAGGTACATTTAGAAAGCATAGGAGAGGAGTTCAAAATTCAAAAGGTATCAGGAGGTCCACTGTCAATGAAATTATTCTCTGCCGTACTAGAGAGCATAATATTTAGGAAACTAGATTGGAGTCATCAAGTCAATATAAAGTGGTAATAATATTAAACTAGCACATTTAAGATTTGCCTACGATCTTGTACTCTTCACGGAAGACTCGAAAGCAATACTGAGCATGCTCGGACAACTGAGAGACAAAAGTGAAAAAGCGGGACTCACAATGAGTCTATCGAAAACAAAGGCAATGATGAACTACACCAGAGAAAGACCTACCTATGTAGGAAGCCATGAAATAGATATGTAGATGAATATTTGTGTACCTTGGGCAGCTAATCTCGCCAATACAACAAATGTTTAATGAAGTACAGACACAGTTAACCAACAGCTGGTCCCGATACTGGTCATTAAAAGAGGTAATGAAGAGCTCATCAATATCAATTTCAGAAAAAAGAGAAATTTATAACCACTGCATCCTCCGAGGACTAACTTATGACTGCCAGACATGGGCCTTACAAAATTGAACACCAAAAAGCTTAAGGTATGACAGCATAGAATGGAGAAGAGTATGCTCATTTATCATCACAAAAGTAGCAGATGTGACAAGCAATATAAGAAAACATAAATGTTGCTGGACTGGTCACACAATAAGGTCAATGGAAGAAAAGTGGACCAATCACCGTCTGGTACCCTAGAGATGGGAAGAGAAGGAGAGTGAGGCAGATGAAAAGATGGGATGACTATTTGACACGGAGAAGAATCTGCCAAGATCGACTCAAATGGCGCAATATGGAGGAGGCCTATGTCAAAGGACAACCTGACCACAATAGTGAGGTTGCTGGTGTTGGCAATTACTTATAAAAAAGAAATTTTTAAATTAAATTTAAGATTTATAAAGTGTATAAACTATGTTAAATTTAAGACTTGGCTTCGGCTTAAATTATTAATAGGTAAATTGTGGGCTTCGCGTCAGCCTAAATTATATTATATTTGAAGTCTAAACTATGTTATATTGAAGACTTGGCTTCGGCCAAAGTTATAATTATTATTTTGAAGGTTTGGCATCAGCCTAAATTATATTATATTAAAGTCTTGGCTTCAGCCTACATTATTAATATATTAAAGACTTGGCTTTGGCCAAATTTATTATTATACTGAAGACTTGGCTTCAGCCTAAATTATTATTATATTGAAGTCTTGGTGTCAGCTTAAATTGTATTATATTGAAGTCTTGGCATCTGCCTAAATAATATTATTACATCGAAGACTTGGCTTCGGCCAAAATTATTATTATTATATTGAAGTCTTGGCTTCGGCCTACATTAATAATATATTGAAGACTTTGCTCCGGCCTAAACTATGTTATATTGAAGTCTTGGTGTTAGCCTAAATTATAATATAGTGAAGTCTTGGCTTCGGCCTACGTTATTAGTAGGTATATTCAAGACTTGGCTTCAGCCCAAATTATTATTATATTGAAGTCTTGGTGTCAGCTTAAATTTTATTATATTGAAGTCTTGGCTTCGGCCTACATTAATAATATATTGAAGACTTTGCTCCGGCCTAAACTATGTTATATTGAAGTCTTGGTGTTAGCCTAAATTATAATATAGTGAAGTCTTGGCTTCGGCCTACGTTATTAGTAGGTATATTGAAGACTTGGCTTCAGCCCAAATTATTATTATATTGAAGTCTTGGTGTCAGCTTAAATTGTATTATATTGAAGTCTTGGCATCTGCCTAAATAATATTATTATATCGAAGACTTGGCTTTGGCCAAAATTATTATTATTATATTGAAGTCTTGGCTTCGGCCTACATTAATAATATATTAAAGACTTGGCTCCGGCCTAAACTATGTTATATTGAAGTCTTGGTGTTAGCCTAAATTATAATATAGTGAAGTCTCGGCTTCGGCCTACATTATTAGTAGGTATATTGAAGACTTGGCTTCAGCCCAAATTATTATTATTTTGAAGACTTGGCATCGGCCTAAATTCGAATATATATTAAATTGAATTGCTGTTCGTTAGTCTTGCTAAAACTCGAGAACGGCTGAACCGATTTAAATAATTATTTTTTTGTTTTGTTCGTTATAATACAGGGGTGGTTTAGAAGTTATAGCTTTAGCCTAAACTATTAGGTATTATATTGATTTGGCGTTGGCCTAAATTATGTTATTTTGAAGACTTGGTGTCAGCTTAAATTGTATTATATTGAAGTCTTGGCATTGGCCTAAATAATATTACTTAAGTAGGTATATTGAATTTGTGGCTTCAGCCTAAATTTTTATTATATTGAAGACTTGGCGTTGGCCTAAATTATTTTATTTTGAAGACTTGGTGTCAGCTTAAATTGTATTATATTGAAGTCTTGGCTTCCGCCTACACTATGTTTTATTGAAGACTTGGTGTTGGCCTAAATTATGTTATTTTGAAGACTTGGTGTCAGTTTGAATTGTATTATATTGAAGTCTTGGCTTCCGCCTACACTATGTTATATTGAAGACTTGGCTCTGGCCTAAATTATTATTACATAGAAGACTTGGTGTCAGCCTAAATTATAATATAGTGAAGTCTTGGCTTCGGCCTACATTATTAGTAAGTATATTGAGGACTTGGCTTCAGCCCAAATTATGATTATATTGAAGACTTGGCATCAGCCTAAATTATATTATATAGAATAAAAGAGGATGAAGGGACGAGGTCATAAAGTTATTCTGAACCTTCCCCATAATACAGTTGATAGAAGACACTAAGAGAGGCTATGTCTCTGCGTAACTGTAGAAACTCAAGATTTCATGTGGCCATTGGGTCATTGATGATGGAATCACTCTTTGTTTGCAAACCGTTGAGGGCATCGAGTAGACACTGAACGGAATCTGGAGACTGGGAAGACCACAAAGGTTCTGCCTAAAGTATTAGAGATTTAGAAATAGTAGGTCCCTACCTACTCAAACAAAAAAATCTAAAACACTGGCCTTCTAAGGTAACTATGCCCAATTGAGAAGTATTTTATTTATTCGATTGAAACCTCCAGATTATATTTATTTAATATATCTATTAGCTACTCTGACAAAATTAAACAATAAGAATATGAATGTGTGACTGTAGAGATGGTTTATAAAATAATTCTAGAAAAGGAAATGTTGTAAGTACTATACTGGTAGTTAAATACTGTTTATTAAATAAGTAAATACTATGACTTACCAACTCATTCTCTTGCCGGAGAGCATAGAAGGCTTTGTCTTTCTTGGAGAGCTGATTGTATTGATATTGTACAAGATCCAAGTGGTAAATTAACAGATCCTTCAACCTTCTGTTCTGCTCTTTGTATGAATCAAGACTTTCTGTTAGCTGGATCACCTCTGGGTTGATCACCATATTTTTCGTATCTTCTATTATGCAATGTGAAGATATTTCCAAGTTTTTGTCGAGGTGCAGGATATGATTGCGCTCCTCACTTTCCGACTTGCAGGCATATATGTGGTCGAAGGGGAAACTGAGTAGACCCTCCTTCGTGTCGAACTGGTTAAAGCCAGCCAGTTCATCAGAGAAATTAGTCAAATCATTTAGACTATTATTGTTACTCATTTTTAAATAGCGCCGACTTCGCGTCCCTTTTATTATGCCGGTTGTCAACACCCGGTAGTGCCCCGAGATGAGTTTTTATGTTTTATCACGCCGAATCACACACATTTTCTCGCCTTCAAACAATCACTACACTTAATAGTTATTTATTTTTCACACTCCAATCTTAGAACACAGATAAAAAATACACAAAATATACTACGACATTCACATGTGCACTGTGATATGGGCGGCGCAAAAACTATGTTTGTATGCAAAATATTATGAATTTAAACAAGTGTAAATATTAAATAAATTATATTCCTATACACAATAAACACAGGTGTTTAAATTTAAATAAAAATAACAATAAAATGCAATATGATGCAAAAACCGAACTCGCTCACTCGGCGACGGCAAGGAGCGTCATTTCATTCGTCAAGCGAACAAAACGTTAAACATGGCGTCAGTCAGTAAAACATAATTTTATTGTTTTAAACAAATAAGTATAAATTTATTTTTAAGGCACAGAAATGCCACCATGCGGATTACTGTCAATATTGGTCTGTCTGTCTGTCTGTTTGTGTCTTATATACCTACTAAAAAACTGCTGGACCGATTTTATTACCGTTTTTATTAATACATAGACTGATTCACATGGAAAGTGTATGACGTGTAGGTATAGAACATCTGCACGCTACGTCTTTTGGGCAGCCACCAATAATATCAGTGTTCCAGGTTCCTATTGTATCAACGGGATCGAGTTCTCAAGATCTTTTATTCTCTAAATCATAATAAAATACCTACACGAATATTAATAAATAAAATGAACTAAAATATAATATCTAATCTTCCAGAAGGCAGCGATCTTGATGTTTTTTTTTATATTTATAGGTCTATCGTTTCATATTAATTATAATTATATAATTATATAAAAAAATATATAATATAAAACCTATAAAATTCTTGTATAAAACTTAAAAACTAAAAAAAACGATAAAATTGTTTAAAAACTATAGAGGTAGGTACTTAAGAGTATAGTGTACCGCGTCCATGTCCATACAAACGGAGAAAACGTTTTACTACCCCTAAATATCATTTAATTTTAACGATTTTGTAATATGTTACTGACATAATGAAAAACTACTTACGTATTTTTTCCTTTTATCAAAATTCGTAATAGGTCAAAAGTTATAAGCCCCTCAAATCTCGGTTTTTTTGGTTCATAACTTGCTGGTAATAAACAGTCTGTATTTGAGTAACAAAGCAAAATTTCAAAAAAAAAGCAAAACGTACGTACGTAGATTATAATCTGCTAAAACGTTTGACACCAAAATTATAAGGTTTCGTTATAGTTTAGTAGGTGTAAATCGTTTTCGCCCAAAACGCAATTTTCAACGAAGAACATACCTACAAACACTCACGAGCTGCAGTGTTCTCTGTCGCACTGATGCCCGGGGGAAGAGCGCACTTGAGACAGAATATGATTTTCTAAATACCTATTTCGCTGCGTACGCTGAGCTACACGATCCTCTTAATGTCAAAGTGGGACTTAAAAATTGGACCAAAAATAAAAAGGAAGAATACTGCGACGAAGAATACAAACATAGTAATAATAATATAAGTCTTGTGTATTTTATAGTTTTTTCTGGTACTAATACATTATTGATTTAATATTATAGGTACCTCTACATAATCGCATCATTAAATTCTCACTCCGACAGTCATTATATCAAAGCTAATAAAAAAATACAAATAATACTTAGGTAAATTCTAAAACAAACAATTAGGTAAGTAGGTATTAAATTAAGCACAGAATAATTTAATATGAACATTAATATGAATAAAATTTTATTTCCTGACCGGAAATAATAGATATACAAACTCTTTGGCGGGAGGTTTGAATTATTTAGAAAAAAAAATGGACGATGGTTTATTGTTTAATTGGAAATGAGCGAGAGACTTTTTTCTTGTTGTAAAACAAAATTATAAATAAGTATACAAAATTAATTTAAATAAAATAATTTGTCAGTGACTAATACTGCATTACGCCATCGTAAAAACAGTGCATAAATTATAATGTTCAACTTCGGTGGGAAAGTATCAATATCTCCATTTGAAAATTTAAAAAAACTTCGATACAAGGATATTTAATTGGATAATGGTTGCAAGAAGCGCTTATAATAATTTTATCTAACTCTGAAGTCATTCTGATATCATAAAAGTTATTTGCTATGGAGAATCGTATTTGGTAAGTGTCCTGACCATAGATGAAGGTTCAGAATTATCACTATATAATATGTACCTAATTATTATAAAACAAAGTCCCCCACCTCTTGTCTGTTTGCGACGTTTTCACGTAAAAACTACTGAACGGATTTTGATTCACGAGTTAATTCACGCGGATATTACCGCCGTGCCAATCGCGGCCTCGTATATTATAATATCGGCGCGCGAATGGAAAACACCGCCGGCTTATAAAACTATTGAGATTTATGTTTATTGATACCATTGCTAATATGCTTTAGATAAGAGAAACTGTTTTTGTCATAAACTGATAAATGTATCCGGTGTCACTTGGAAAAATAAAAATGAAGTAAAGAAAGCTTATTTTATTTATATATTAGAAAATCCCCAACAAATGGTTATGGGCCCAGGATGCTGCATAAATAGTATGTTCCCAGTATGAATATATATAGAAATAAAATATATAAATGAAGAAAAATAATAAAGAAAATAGATATTTAATAAAAAAAAAATTGTACGTAAGTAAAAAAAATGGCCGGAACAAATATGGCCGGAACAAATGTGCTACCTCAGTTGCATGAGTCTACGAATTTTAGCAACTGGAAATTCAGGGTATTATTAATATTAGAAGAAAAAGGAGTAGCAAATGTTTTGAATGTGAAAGAGGAGGAAATCGTAAACGCCGCCGTTATTGTACAATGTATAAGTGACAGGTATATAGAAATAGTAAAAAAATCGACATCAGCGTCAGAAATGATAAAGGCGTTGGAAGAAATATTTGAAAGAAAAAGTCTGTTTAACAAATTACACCTAAAAAGAAAACTAATTAGCATAAAATGTCAACCAAATGAAAAACTACAAGAATATTTCATAAAATTTGATTCAATAATAAGCCAATTAGAAGCGACCGACACAAAGTTAGACGATATGGATAAAGTTTGTTACTTTTATCCTCCTTACCTGACAAATATGACCAGGTAATAACGTCAATAGAAACGCTATCTCAAGAAAAGAATATAATATTGGATTTTGTAAAGGCACGTCTTTTAGATGAAGAAATCAAAATATCAGACAAGTATAAAAACAAACCTGAACTGGAGCAAGCATTTACCATAACATGTTACAACTGTGGAAAGAAAGGCCATAAATCTTTTGAATGTTACAGCAAACAATATAAAAGTACTACCATGGAACAGCATGTACTGCAACCATCAACATCTGGTAGAGGTAGTTTCAACTATACAAGAGGACGCGGACATGGAGGACCAGGAAGAAGACCATTCAGAGGAAGAGGCCAAATAACCAGAGGGTATCAGCCAGGACGAGGACATTTTGCAGGAGTAATGCCCTATGAAGAAGAAGAGGATCACGTTGAAGGTTATAGATGTAGTTTTACAGCTTATAGTATTGATGTAAATAATTATAGTGAATGTAGTAAATCCGAAATAATTTTTGAAATTGATTCAGGCGCCACAGAACATCTTTGACAAAGTAAATATGAGAAATATATGCATAATATAGTATATTTAGACAAATATATAAATATAACAGTCGCAAATGGGGAATATTTACAGTGTAGTAAACGAGGTAGGTTATGTGTTAAATATAACAATAGACCTATGGATATAGATGTATTATTAGTAGACGGTCTGTCTCATAACTTATTGTCAGTTCAAAAACTGCTAGATAAAGATTTTAAAGTAAAATTTAGTAAAAATATGGTTACTGTAAGTAATGAAACACGAGAGTTTCATGGATATATGAATGGAAGATTGTATGTAATGTCATTTCAGTTAATGAGAAACGAACAATGTTTGGTTGTAAATGAAGGTATTTTATAATATTATCTCATTATATTATATATCCACAGACGAAAATGTATCTGACATTTTTACTAAAGCATTGTCTTACCAAAAGCATGATTACTTTACTACAAAGCTAGGTTTATATTAGTAATAGATAAGGTTTTAATTATAAGTAGATAATACTGGTACTTAGTTGTATTATGGAAGAAGTGTTATTTTAAGTTGATTAAATTTCTTTTGTACCAATTACAAGAAAATTTTTTTTGGGTACTTGTTATTGTTATTATTTTATGTTCTTATAATTGAAGGGGTGTATTTAGATTTATGTTTATTGATACCATTGCTAATATGCTTTAGATAAGAGAAACTGTTTTTGTCATAAACTGATAAATGTATCCGGTGTCACTTGGAAAAATAAAAATGAAGTAAAGAAAGTTTATTTTATTTATATATTAGAAAATCCCCAACAAAAACACACAATTTTTTCACCCTGCATGATTTTCGCCGCACGGCAAAAATTTACCGTCCTAACTAAATGGCAATTCAGCTAGGCGACAAAAATCTTGCGGCTATAGCATAGATTAAATAATAATTACTACCCCATTACACGACTTGCTCATACAATGCTGTACATTGCACAAAGATAACCTTTTTGTAATTTATTATTATCAAGATAAAAGTGCACTTAATTTATCACCAACAACCAGCAAACCCTATAGAAGACGCAACAGATATTGACTCAATTCGGAGCACACTGAATGTAGGCGATGCGTGAACGAATCGTGCCTAACTTCACTCAACTCAATTTTATATACACACCTAATGTACTACCTATTTGCCGGCAATTCTACATGTTAGTACTTAGTGTCTAATATATTGAACCTCTTTGCAGCACTAATATGGGGCTTCTTGCAGCCCTGTGTTTCTTAGCCCAATGCAATGTCATCACGCCCTTCATAATCTCCATAGATTGTCTTACTTCATATAGGCAGTCCCATTATGTATCTACTTAATGGACCCATTGTTACACCGGTCCCAGGATACCCAGCGGACTGGAATCTGAGGCTTTACTTGACGAGTGGCCAGTTCTGTTGTATCTTCTTCAGTTGTACGTATATATAGATGGAAAAGCCTTTTCGTCGGATTTAGTTTCATACACGGCCGGGATCGAATCGTGGTCCCTATAGGTATAACCATAGGTGTAGTATGCTGGCGCTCTACTAGATTGGTAATGTCGCAATTAGAAACGAGACCGAAAAATTGAGTCATGGGTGACATGAGTGTGCGTGTAGTTGGATTTGGATTGTGGATTGCGTGGATTTTTCATCTTACATCCAGGTACCTACTGCATGTATGTAACCATAATTAATCACGTCTACTAAACACAAAATTATATATAGGTACTATAAAACAGGATATTTTACAAAAATAAGCTAAATTACGAACGACGCTAGGCTGTTACAGGCTGTTAGAGTTATCAAAAAACGGTCTCGTCTATCTCGCTTTAACATGCGCGTATATATGCGTTTTCTCTTTTACATTGCCAATCTAGAGAACGGCCGATACATTCAAATAAAATCATAGTATGAGGGGCGTGGCCAAGCTGCATACGATACTCTAGCGATACGTGATTATGATTAACAGATTAATATGAAATATGATTAATTATAACATGTAATTATTTCTGTATTTTTAAGAGCTTTAGGTTTCACTCAAATATGATTTAATATGAAGGTAGTCTCTTAAATCTATGGGTATAACACACACGCCTTACAACTCGGCCACCGTCACACCTACATAATATCAGGTTGTCACTTCTTTAATACATGTAAAATTAATAACTCAACGTTTTATTTTTTTTCAGATTCTTTCGAAAGGCCTTACAGTCAGCATATGTCCTGTTAACGTACTTAAGACTTACGATCAACGCCATACCAAGACTGGCGAACCTGCTTTGAGAAAGTCCTTTATAAGCGGTTCAAGATTAACTGTGGGACATTGGACAGCAATAACATGACTTCGGTTATTTAGGTATGAACAGCGAACGAAAAGGTATAAACAAATCCGCTGCAACAATACACCTTTACGGCCATTATAACTTGCGGCGTGGCCAGAGACACCATTTAACAGTAACCACTTAATGCCAGTTGTAGGTACATATTAAACAAAACAGGTGGCAATCATAGGATTAATTACCAGGCCTGACTCATTTCAAAAATGTTTATATAAAATATCTAGAAATGCAGATGAGAACACACAATAAATTTATTCGCTGCATTCACATTAAATTGTTTGCCTTTGTGCTACAGTCGATCGGTCATGTCGATGGATCAGGCATAATTTGAATTTAACAGCCGGGTGCCTCGGACCAGGAAGAGAGTTATTTGCTTCGTAGATAAATTTTATATATTTTCTGACCACTGCATTAAAATTATTCTGCATTAGTGCCTAGTGCCATTAACATGTAGTTGATGAAACTTAGTTAGCAGTTCATTTATCTAATTTTTAGCGGACCCGGCAGACGTTGTCCTGCCCAAACGTTGGCTTGCCTGCTAGTTACTTTCCTTCATCCGTGAAAAACAAGTACCCCTACCCCTACCCCTACTCCAACCCCTACCACTACCTCTACTCCAAGGGGTAGTGGTAACAAGATAGATCAAAATAAAGTACTACAGTTTTGTACACCTTAAAAAGGTCTACAAAAAAGTCCGCGATGGTATATGTCTATCTCTTTGGGCTAACCCACAATAAGCCATTTTATTCTTTACTTTTTACGAGAAATCAGCATTGCACCCGTGCGGAGCCGGGGCGGGGTCGCTATTGACGATGATTGTTGAAGTCTTTACGTTGGAAAAGTCAAGGCGACTGGGAGCAAGGTAGGCATAATTAGCCCTGCTAACCGTGCGAAGCACTTTAATCCATACCTCATTAGATCGACATTGTTAGAGCTCATCATAGCAGCACGTTCAGATCAGAAGTAAGTGCAACTGATTTTATTCTTATTCTTATACTTTCTTAGATCCTCCTGCTTGGACAGCAGCTGGTAGCGATAACGTGACGTATATTTTATAAGCCTTTGTTCGTGTAATCTTAATCTTTCAGGAGTTCGATGGTGCGACCATTTTGTGATACATACTCCCAATCTATATATTTATATAGGTAAATATAGAGCGTGCGTTACGCATATTATTTTAATTACCAGTCGTTTACAATGATACTACATCACGACTTTTATCCCAAGATGGGTAGGCAAAGACAATCGAATGCCATTTGCTACGATGCTGACATTCCTATTTCGCTTGTTTTATATTCATCATACCTTTCATACATGCTTGGCGATAGTGTGTACTTTTAATATTGCCATCGATCAATATATTTTTATATGTTCAATATACACGTAAATCGTCCTCTGCCAGCATTTCCTTTCACTTCATCCATATACATATTTTTAGTCTATCTTTCATCCTTCATTCTTTCAACGTGCCCAAACCAGCGTAAACTACTTTTCTTCATTTCAGTCACAACATCATCATTCACTCCGCATTCTTCTTTAATGCTATCTTTTTTTGGATGCGGTCAAACGCTATAGATCACACATTCTACGTAAAGACTGGCGCAATTTTCGAGAACTGAATTGAGATTTTCTGTAACTGATATGCGAGCACTACGAGGTATGCACTTTACAACTGGAATCGTGTTTCTGTAGGTGCTAATGGTATTCCAAAATCATCATTATTAAGTAAATTGGGTATGTTAGAAGAAACTGTTGATTGATCTGTAGGTGAGATATTATGTAGGTTTCAATAGCAACTTTCGTGAACTGTTCCATTATGTATTTTTAATCCTTTTGTTGAATTGATGCTCTTGAGTTGAATTATTTGTGGCACACGTTACAAATCGCGGTTTTATCTCCAGAATCCAGAAAAATTTCTCAAGAATCTACCTAGTAATATTAAATTAAGTTAATATAATATTTTATATTTATAAAATGTATAGATAATTACTATACTAAATTACACTATTAAGAAAAAATAACTAAGATTAGTTATAGGAATAGTAGTGCACTGAAGATCACTGGTGCAGATTGATAATATCACATAGAACTCATCTAATATTTCCCGTAGGTAGGTAGGTGGTGGTTGAGAAGGGTCAATGGGAAGCAGGATCGCCGTGTGATGTGTGCACTGCTCGGACTACATCCAGCCTTCAGAGATGATATGAGGGGCTGCTGATGGGACTGTGCCATGATATGGTGCCATGTGACAATATATTCCAGGTCAAATGTTGAAGACCCATGGGATAGAATATGTAGAGTGCCTGTTTCCATTCAGATAAATTGATGACACTGATTTAGGGTATGATGTTTTCAATCTCTCTTAACCGTTCTTGAATTTTGTATATTATATAATATCTTTGTTTGTAGTAGCCACTTCTTTTCACTTTATAACTTTGATAAATACATGGAAAAATTTTCCTCTTTCGATTTGACTTTTTTTGGGAGTAGGTATATTTTATATACGGAGCACTTAGGTAGGCACACTTTAATATAATTTGATTTATACTTGTTTAACATTGAATTGCACATTGGAATGACGCCATTGAATTATTTACTGTTAAAATCTTCTCCTTCTTTGCCTGGCCCTTTCCCATTTTAATTGGGGTCGGCCCTCCGTATCATGCGTCTCCAGGTAGCTCGGTCCTGGGTCGTCTCTTTCTTGACTTGGGCTTCTTTGAGGTTCTTATTTACTACGGACATCCATGTGATTCGGGGTCTTCCTCGTCCTCTGTTAAAATCTTATTTTTACTGTATCCATTGTAAGATTAATTATCTAATAAATGCTTTACCTTTTTCTCAATATTTCATACTTCTGGAATCCATGTTGTTAATGATACAACGTTTTGTATGTGACTTTTATTATTTTATAGTTTTAAATTTAACATTTCTGGATAAAGAGGTTGCACTAGTCGGCGACATACCACCCCCAGGTGTGACAACACGGAATCATTAAATAAGCCGATAGTGCATTTTGAATACAGAATCTTGGTTAAAAAAAGTAATAATAAAAGAATACAATAAAAGAGAACAAGACAAAATAATGGTTATCAAAACTTAATTACCTGGTAAGAGAACTGGGATGGCGAAGAGTACCGGCCATAGTGTCAATGTCAACTACACGCACTATGCCATCGCGTCCGGGATAGGTCTCCGAAGAACTTGGTCACCGACTTTGGCACTTTTGCTAGGAGCCGAGTTGGGCCTGGCCACCAAAGTTGGTAATTATTCCCGAACCCAACGGCTCCAGAAATGATCGGCTAAACGCAATCCTTTCTTCCACACTATGCGACGTACCAGATCAGAGTCATCGAGTTAGCCGACTACGGAATGCGGCGAGGAGCACCCCAATAAAAAATGGAAGGGGGTAATTGCCTGCTCCTCAACTGGTGACACCGAGACGTGTGTGAGAGGTCGAGAGTTGACAATGCTCTCGGCTTCAAACAAAAGTGTGTTAAGAATTTCATCCGAAGGAGCTCTTGAGTGCAGTGTCGCCGAGAGTGCAGTTTTGACGGTGCCCACAAGCCTTTCCCAACATCCACCCATGAATGGAGCTGAAGGAGGAATGAAGGTCCAATCTATTTTCATGTTAGCGAAATCTAGTAATGGTTGACTTGATAGAACCCTGTCTGCCCCGACGAACGCCGTTCCGTTGTCCGAGAATATTTTAGTTGGTGCGCCGTCTCAGCGCTATTATAGCAGAGTCTAAGGTAAGGCTCGACACTATTTCTAAATGGACCGCTCGCACGGTTGGCAAGTGAATAATGCCACATAGCGCTTCTCTTTATGGCGTCCAACTGTTACTAGTAGCGGTCCAAAATAATCGAGCCCTACAAATGTGAATGGTCTTGTATGATTTTGTATCAAGTGGTTTATTACAATTTAAACCAATATTTTAAGTTAAAAGCAAATATTATATTAAAATCTTCAATTTGGCATGATATCTTATTTACAAACAAATATCAAGTGTCATATTTTCCTCATATAAATAAAATGTCAGAAAAACATTTAAATCGCCCTTTTCCAAGCTCACCAAGAAGTCTTATAATAAAAGAGTCTGTAACAATAATCCGGGTCTTGGGGGTAAGTTGGAACGTCAATTCTGATATCTTGCATTTCTCCAGAATAAGTTTTGGAAATCCACCTTCTAAATTAACCAAACGCTCCGTTTTGTCTCACCTCATGAAAATGTATGATCATCTAGGTTTTTTAACGCCGCTTTTTAACTTTGCTTCTTTTAGTTCTCTTATGAAGTGATGACGCACGTCTATATGTTACTTTTGGCACTTGTCATATTATTTTTGGATAAATGTATAGTTCCCATGTTATCGCAGAATATTTCACAGGTGTAGTAATTTCATAATATATATAAAAATATAGCTAAGAGCTAACTGACGTATCCATAAAGCTTCCTGTGACGTGAAAGATAACGCCATATATTCTGCTTCGATGGTTGACAGAGCAATAGTTTTTGCTTCTTGCTAAACCAACTTATAAATCCACCTTGTATTGTATATCTGTTAGATTCATTCTCCTAATCTGCGTCAGAGTAAAATTTAATGCTTTTATTCTTCTCTCGATCATATTCCAATTTGTAATTATTAGTACTTTTCAAGTATCTGAATATTAGTTTTACAGCTTTTCAGTGTTTGCCGTTTGGGCTATTACATTAATGAGGTCATTAATAAGGTACATTAATAAGGTCTTCATCGTTGTCATCTTTGTTTAATTTAAAGCCTGGGTCCATTGGCGTAGAAACTGGATGATTGAATTTCTTTAATATGTTTTCTGGATATATTCACATTGATCTTTTCCTTTCTTTAAATCATTTGTCATTCTCAGACCTAAACAGTTTTTCACTACACCAAGATCTTTCATCAGGAAATTGTTTTTTAAATTGTCTTTAATAGCTTTTCCTAGCTCATGGTTATTGTAAAAGAAAAGAAAATCATCTACATATATAGCAACTATAAAAGTTTCTTGATTACAAAATGCATGGATCAGCTTTAGGATTGGATAAATTGAAATCCCTTTAAAATATTATCCATTTTTTATTCCAGCCTCTCCCACTCTGTTTCAGAACGTATATTGATTTCTTTAAGGGCCCTATATCCATAATTTGTATGGGGATATTACTATTCCCAATTTCTCTGTAAATAATCCTCCTTTGTCACTGTAATTTAGTATATAGTTACTTATTCAATATGTATGGTACATATAATATGGGTGGTATAATGAAGGATTATTTTGCCCCTGTTTTCTTAATCATAGTCTATCACAAAGCTCTAAAACTTTTTTAAAGCGCTGTTTAACCATTACCCTTCAATTAAATGTCTTGTGTTTTTGGTAGCTTATTGAAAATTCAAAATAAAATTATTTTATTATTTTTGACCAATTAAAAAATCATAAAATAATTTTTATTTTGAATTTTCAATATTTTTTAATCTAATATGATTCAATATAATTTAAAGGGTATTGGTATAACAGTGCTTTAAAAAATTAACTTTTAGAAAAAAGTGTACCGCCTTCAAAATTTGCACTGAAAAGTAAGAAATAATAAATATTTCGTCGTAGAATTTGAAGACGGTTGGTGCTAAATTAGGATACAAAATTAAGTAAACATCTAAGAAGATAAATATCTGTTCAATATTATATATGTTTGTACAGATGATCGTAAGTTCCTAATGAATTGTCTAGATTAGTGAATTTGGGAAGTAAGTTATTTTTAATTTGGCACCAACCGTCTTCAAATTCTACGACGAAATATTTATTATTTCTTACTTTTCAGTGCAAATTTTGAAGGCGGTACACTTTTTTCTAAAAGTTAATTTATTTTTCCCCTTTTAAGTGATTTTGCTGCCCTGAGAGACAAATAATAACGCAATAAAAAAAAAATGGAAAAATAAAAAATAAAAACTGCTGTGGATGTGATTTGAACCATTTGCATCCTGAGCTGCACCATACCATACCATATCTTTAGCCGTTAGTCCACCGTCGATACAAAAATTGACAACTTCGTGTCAATAGCAACCGTTGCTAAGGCTTTTCTCTGATACATATACATACTTTTCAGCCGTAAACAGAGACAAATTACTGAATTTCTGAAAAACTACTAAACCGATTTTTGTTATATATCTGTGAGATAATGTCGAGAAATTATTATATCCTTAAAAAAATAAGTCGTCAAAATCGGTACATATTTCATCGAGATACTGATAATTGACTTAAAAGTCAGTTTTTTCAAAATTACTGAAAAACTAATGAACCAATTTTTATGACATAAAAATGGGACCAATCCGGAAGAATTATCTGTCGATTAAAAAAGAAATCATCGAAATCGGTTCATAAACGACGAAGTTATCCGCGAACACACATAAAAAAAAATATATATACGGTCGAATTGAGTAACGTTTTTATGAAAGAGAAAACGGGGGCTTAACGGGGGCTTAAAAAACGGTTTAACCACCCATATTTTCCATTCAATGGGGGTTTCCATTAAAAAAATAACAGTTATTTCAGTTTGATATATTCATTAAGTAACTATTTGCTAAATTAAAGTGACACAGGTGGATTATTTACAGAGAAATCGGGAATAGTTTATCCCAGAAAAATTATGGATATAGGAGCCTTAACAGCCAATATTTCTTTTCATTTTCTTTGGTTACCAATTATTTTGGTGGTTTAACACCAATTTCTTCATATTTGTCTCCATATAAATAAGTTGTTGTAACATCCATTTGATCTGTTTGTAAATTCAATTAAAATCAGAGTGCAAATAAACAACGCAAGGATGCATATTTAACAACTGGTGAATGTTTCCTGGTAATTTATACCCTCTTTTTGTGAGCAACATTTCAAAACTAGACGAGCTTTAAATTTAACATTCATTTCTTCATCTTTTTTAATCTTATAGACCCATTTAGTATTCAATGTTATCTTATTAGGTGGAATTTCATCAAAAACTACATGTGTAATTTCTAAGGTCATAGCTTTACTCCATTGCTTAGCATGTGGACAAAATAGTGCTTCATCAGCATTTAATGGCTCAATTAATTAAAATTAATCTATTTTGCGATCTGAACTATAATACAATAAATAATCATTATAAGACTTTGTTTTTGGAGTTCCTTCAGATCGTCTAACAACATGAGATTCAACATTTGCATTTCATATTTCTTGTAAGTTGTTCTCCTCATTATCACTACTTTCACCTTCATTTACATCATCGTTTATTTCATCACTACCAGTATTAAATGTCAATTCATTTGTATCACTTTCCTCCTCTATTTTATTGTTCTCTTCCGGGGTCAAATTCTCTTGTAATACTATATTCAATTCTATAAAATTTTCTTTAATTATTTTCTATTTGTCACATAAATCATTCTGACAATATTCACTTTCATCGTTTGTTTTACTTATAATGTTATTTTTATCATCATAAAGAAAACCGCATCTCTATTCACTGCCACGTTTTTCGTGTGTATATTTATGAAACGCCATCCTTTCATATTTTCTTGATATTCTGTGAATAGTATTTTTTGCCTTAGGATCCCATTTACGTAGTTTCTCTTTAGAAATATGTACTTGTAAAGGTAAATATGTAAAGGATAGCTAGAGAGCGAAAAACCAAAAAGCCGACATTGCATGAAAAATTGCATCTATATTGACAACCAAAATTATGACAAAAGCAGTCAATCCTGAAAACATAGACAATGTACCATAAATAGAAATACTCAACAAACTACATTTATATTCAGTAGAGCTAGTTTTCTAGTAGGCCGCCTCAATGTGCCCCCTTTTGTGGCTACATCAGACACTCGAACGACTCCATCTCTGACCAGATACACAGCAACTATTCGGCCCATGGGTCACACTCCTCGTGGCAAGTTAGAGTCGACCACTAGGGGACTACGTCGTCGACTTTTATGTTTGCGAACTGACTTCCCTGCTGTGCTTCTTAGGCCTGAGATTGGGTAAATATTATTTTAGCCATCTGCTCCAAAAATGCTCAGATAGCCGAAGAAACTTTAGCCACTCCTTTCTTAGTGAGAAAACTCTGTCATCCAAGCGAACTAGCAACTACTGGTTCGAAGTGGCTCTTATCAGAAAATGGAATGGTGTAAGGCTCTCAAATTCATGATTTTGAATGAATTATGTTAGAGGCTTCGAGTTAACTAGAGCTTCCGTCTCAAGTAGAAAGGCGTAGAGCACTAGAGGCAGAGAGACATGTTACGATTTCAAGGTGAACTGCTTGTGTCGTCATGCAGGTAAAAAGGACTATCCATCGCTTTTCTCTTCGGCGGCGAACTGTCATTTCCACAAGGTCAAAATAATACAGGCCGGTGTTTGTGAATGGGCGGCTGTGATGATTTAGGCGCACATCTGACAAGTCACCAGTCGGCGGGATCTGAGACGTTGCCTTTTGCTTTATGCAAAAATATCACCTTTTTGCTGTCAAGCGCACTTCACTGCGACATCGAAAAATCAAAAATGCTGTTTCAGTTCATTGGTTACCAATTCATTAAACGTGTGTGCAGCTTTACGTCATAGTGGCGGATAAGAAGGCGAACAGCAGGGTGACGACCATCCAAAATAACAGGCGATTTAGTGGCGTAATCAAGATTTTTCATATGCTTGATACGACTGACTAGTCTAGCAGGCCATCTTCGTCGATTATTGGGCAGAGAGGATGTAATGTAAAAAACGGTGAGAAGGACCAATATGTAAAGGATAGCTAGAGAGCGAAATACGGGTTTTTTTAATTAAAAACTTATGTAGGTACATAATCGTTAATATTACGAGTATTACCACATAACTCCGTTGATTTAATTATGGTTCCTTCACTCGCAATACTCCCCACCTCAAATATTTTTTGAGTAGGGTTTGTAAATACGCGTTCATATTTTGTATGTAAAATTATCCAGCGGCGCTTATATGAATCTGTTTGAACTAAGTCCTCGTTTGCCTCCTCAGAAAACCAGCATTCCTTTATTTGGTCATCCACCCTGAACAAAATCTCCGCCTTGCCCTTGCAAAATATATACAAGGCGTGGATGTTATCACATTCGTCAGCAAATGCCTTCTCTAATTCTTTCTCTGCAATTGAATATAGCTTTCTCAACAGAGATCTCTCCATTTTTAATTTTTCCATAATGTATAATAATAATATTAACTATACTTGACTTACGGACTCTAAAATGCGGGAAGATTCCCTATAGGTTCCAATGAGACAAATGCTTCTGTATATATTATATTCAATTTATTTGCATATTTGCGACATACTTTTTCACATATTTGGATGACAACAAGAAACATGACTTTTTCGTTTTTAACCGACTTCCAAAAAAAGAAGGAGAAGGTTCTCAATTCGGACCGTATTTTTATGTATGTATGTACGTCGATAACTCCGCGAATTGTGAACCGATTTTGATGGTTTCTTTTTTAATCGACAGATAACTCTTCCGGATTAGTCCCATTTTTATCTCATAAAAATTGGTTCATTAGTTTTTCAGAAATTTTGAAAAAACTGACTTTATAAGTACATTTTTCTTGATATCTCGATAAAATATGTACCGATTTTGACGACTTATTTTTTTTAAGACATCACAATTTCTCGACATTATCTCACAGACATATGACGACAATCGGTTCAGTAGTTTTTCAGAAATTCAGTAATTAATTTCTGTTTACGGCTGAAAATTATGTATCAGAAAAAGCCTTAGCAACGGTTGCTATTGACACGAAGTTGTCAATTTTCTTGACGATGGTGTAGCGGTTAAATATATTGGGGTGCATAGGATGCACAATCACATGGTTCAAATCACATCCACAGCGGTATTTTTTTTTAATTTTCCATCAATATTTTTTTAGTAGCGTTATTATTTGTCTCTCAAGGCAGCAAAATCACTTAAAAGGGTAAAATAAACCTTTTAAAAAAAAGTGCACCGACTTCAAAAATTTGCACTGAAAAGTAAGAAATAATAAATATTTCGTCGTAGAATTTGAAGACGGTTGGTGCCAAATTAGAAACAACTTAGTTCCCAAATTCACTAATCTAGACAATTCATTAGGAACCTACGATCATCAGTACATACAAACATAGATAATATTGAACAGATCTTCTTAGATATTTACTTAGCTTTGTATTCTAATTTGGCACCAACCGTCTTCAAATTCTACGACGAAATATTTATTATTTCTTACTTTTCAGTGCAAATTTTTGAAGTCGGTGCACTTTTTTTTAAAAGGTTTTTCTATAAAACTATTATAAAATATTAAAAGAAAAAATACATTGTAAGGAGGTTTATCAACAACGGATCTCTAGCTTCCTAAGGGTGAATTCGCTTCTCTGAGGGGTTGGATCGTTTGTCCACCTTAGAAACTTGCTTTTCAAACCCTTAGTGTAGTTTGAACGTATCCGAAAATTTCCAGTATCCGGGTTTTTTTTTTAGGAAATGTTTATTTGAATAACTTTTTTTGAAGGGTGAACAAAAAAATATTTGGTTGACAAACGTGGACTAACGCTGGACAAACGAACCTGATAAAAAAACTGAAAAATCGCATTTGGGGGTGCCAAATTCACAAAGCCACGAAGCTCAGGGTGCAGGAAGAGGAAAATCACGATACAATACATAGAAAAATACGGGAAATATTTTTAAAAAGAAATCGCGACTGTAGGAATTAATGCCGCTAAAAAATTATTTTGCCTCTACTAAAGTAGGAACAAAAGACTTTCGATACGATATACAATGCCTAGAATTTAACTACAAACTATATATTTGGTCGCTGCAACTCTAAAACCTTTTTAAAATTTTAAAGTATTTGGTTTTGCTAGTCGTACTTAAATAAAAAAAATCTCGTGTTTCGGAGGGCACGTAAATTCGGCCGTCCGCACTTCTATTTACCGACTTCAAATTTTCTCAATTCGACTGTATATTTTTGTATGTAGTTAACGCCATTACTCTCCAATTGTGAACCGATCTGATGGTTTTTTTAATAGACAAAACGGTCCTCGGTCTGGTCTCTCCTCTTAACCGTATGGTCGGACAGTATAACAAGATGCACAAGCGACACGACTTAGATGTGTTTGGTTCTCGGGCCACTTTCCAATCCACGATTGGAAAAATTGATTTTTTCGAGTGTTTTTAGTTATTAGTTTAGAAATTGTGTAAATTAGGTATTATTATTGTATTTTTTGTGTTTTTATATTATTCAATTACTTTTTTTTTTTTTTTTTCTTATCAATGTTGTGTTGTTGTTATAAAAATGTTAATAGCCCTATAATTGACACTGCGTCTACTAAGTCATAAAAATATACAATGCATATGTGTGGACGTAGGTGTTGTTGGGCTATTTATAATAAATAAATAAATAAATAAATAGACAAGAATTATTTTTACAGTTGAATTTGAAGACGGTTAGTGCCAAACTAGAAACTACCTAGCTCTAAAGGACCTTGGGACAAAATGGTCCCACCCACCAACAGACATGTGACATATGTCATGTTTTAGTGCTTAAAAAAACATTAAATAAAATCGTATCGCTTACCCCAATATCGATGGGGTTTCTGTACAATCGAGGTCAAAAGTTTTTATTTTAAACTGTCCCTAAAAAGAAATACCGTGCTCCAATACAAATGTGGCTAGTGTCAAATGGTAGGTCTTAAGATAACCTTTAAAGGTCTGTAATAACTTAAACCAAAATCAATCGGGTATCTACACTGTCGACGTCAAAAGCTTTTTCTAAGTATAAAAATGTCCGTGAAACGAGGTGTCATATACCAACAGACATGCGATATACTACATTTGTTTGCTCTTGAAATAGCCTTTAAGATACCAGTATCACTTACCTCAAAATCAATGGGGTTTCCATACAGTCGAGGTCAAAAGTTTATTTTATCTAAAATGTTCGTAAAAGATGCTCCCCCCCCCCCCCCACCAATAGATATGTGATTTGTTAGTTCTTAAGTTAAAATTTAGGAAACTGGTGTCAGTTATGTCAAAGTGAATGGAGTTATTGTATAATCGGGGTCAAAAGTTTTCATATAAAATGTCTTTAAAAGATGTCCAACACACTAATAATCATTGTAAAATATGGTACGTGTTATCTAACCAGTATTACAATCTCCAAAGTCAATGGGGTTTCCATACAGTCGAGGTCAGAAGTTTTTTTTATCTGAAACGTTCTTTAGATGTGGTCTCGCCGACCAACAAATATCTGATATATGACATGTTTTAGTTCTCACTGTATCGTTTAAAATCAATGGAGTTTCCATACAGTTAGGTCAAAAGTTATTTTTAAATAAAATATACCGATAGATATGTGATGTATGTTATTTGTTAGTCCTTAAGTTAACATTTAAGAAACCGGTATCACTTCCCCCGAAATCAATAATGTTCAACACATTAACAGTCATTCCGAAATATGGCATAATGTATTAGCTCCTAAAATAAAATTTAAGAAACCCGTAATACAATCTCCAAAGTCAATGGGGTTTCCATACAGTCCAGGTCAGATTTTTTTTATCTGAAACGTTCTTAAGATGTTGTGGTTTCGCCGACCAACAAATATATGATATATCACATGTTTTAGTTTATAGGCGTATGTTACGCCTATATTTATAATAATTAAAGCACACGTAAATTCACTTGGTGTATTTCAATAAACATAATATTAAACCTTGTGTTTAACTAAATTAAAATAACACGTCTCTATCGTACATGTCTCTGTCTGACGTCTGTTGACATTACCTTCTTAATGTTTCGTGTCACCATACAATGTCGCCACATGACCCCCCCACGAAGAGAGGAAGGTTACAGATTAAACGGAATTTTTAATATTACTTTGCGTCCCGCACGAGATGTATAAATAGATGATGGTAATGCGGATGATGGTAATGCGGATGATGGTGATACTGATGATGGTGGCTTAATGAAGGTATTGAAAGGAATAGGAGAGTCGGCCTGGGTGGCTGTGTAAGCAGGTTTTACGCGGTTTATACTCACGACTACTTCCTTGTTCTTTATAAGAAGTGTCAGTGTTTTGTCAGAACGGCTAATCACTGGGTAAGGTCCAGAGTAAGGTGACTCTAGGGGAGGTTTTACGTGATCAGCACGCAAGAAAACATGTGAAGCCGTTGAAATGTCTTTAAAAACAAAAATGTTAGTTTGACTATGACTAGAAACAGGGACAGGTCTAAGATCTGCCATATTTTTTCTCAGTTGTGTAAGAAAATCTATAGAAGAAACAGGAACGTCATTATTGGACGAAGAAACAACCATTTCTCCAGGAAGGCGAAGTGATTCTCCGTACACAAGTTCGGCAGAAGAAGATTTGAGATCTTCTTTCAACGCCGCTCGCAAAAGTACTATAGGTAAAGCTTCTATCCACGATTCACCGTGACAACGTAATGACGCCTTCAATTGCCTATGAAAACGCTCCACCATACCGTTTGCGCAAGGGTGGTAGCTAGTGGTGCGTAGCTTTTTAATACCAAATTGAAACATAAGGCGACGGAAAAGGTCCGATTCAAATTGTCGTCCTTGATCCGTGGTAATATGTGTTGGAAGGCC